>CM060364.1:19234806-21634806 GCA_030545235.1 Helianthus tuberosus | reverse complement strand
CTGCCATTTCAGTCCATTTTTCAAATTTACACAATCAGTCCTTTATGTTACAAATTTACACAATCAGTCCTTATTTACAAACTAACTTAACTGGGTTATGATTTTTGGACTGAAATGGCACCTTTCCAGAACGTGGAGGACGAAAATGGCGCATTTTTGAAAAATTGACTGAAATGGCCAAAGTGACCAAACCACAGGGACGAAAATGGCAGTTAACTTAACTCATTAATAAATAAACTACATACTAAAATAAAACTTGACAACTACTGAAACATGGAATGAGTTAGTGAGCACATAACATTATAAAGAAACACACAAGTTTTTAATAGCTACATATATCACCTTAATTTAGACACTATCTAAAATATGTCGTTTAACCAACAACCACATGTTCTTGTTGGATCAACCATGAGGTCCATGACTTACACGATACTTGATATTTTTGTATATATATTTCACTAAAATTATCGGGCCACATATTGGGTTGTGATTTTGTTAAGTTGGCTCATATTAATTGACCAAAGGCCCATTTATTTATATAGTCTTATAGATAAAGGTCCGTGGTAAAGTCACCGACCCATTCTACCATTCACACTTTGCTAAATGTTAAAAGTAACCCCTAACTTTGTAAATATCACTTTGACCCCTTCAAGTTTTTTTAAAGTTTCGAGTTTACCATAAAACTAATTTCTTACTTGTTCATTTTTATGTACAAGTCAGTATAAATTCGAGTTCGTCTACACTTTAATGTATTTTTTGTTTGGAAACAAGTCAGGTCAATTATAAAAATGTTTTATTTTTATATATGTTTTAATTTGGACTACGTATTAACGTAAATTTTGTTTGTAAACAAATCATGTCAAATATAATACGTTTTTATTCGACGGTATAAATTTGAGTTACTATACGTTTCGACATAAATTTAGTTGGAAAACGAGTCATGTCGATTGTAGTCTGTACATTATAAAGCCGCGTACAACGCCACCACGCATGTTTATTTTATGTACATTTTGAGTTGGTCTACGTTTCGACGTAGACAAATTTTGTTTGGAAACAAGTCGGGTCAACTATAATACGTTTTCATTCAACGGCATGAACTCGGGTTACTCTGCGTATCTACGTAAATTTAGTTCATAAACGAATCGGATTAATTGTAGTCTTTAATCTATCACATTACGTTGGCGCCGTTGCAACGGGCGACACGTAAAAAAGCTAGTTAAGGCTTAAACAACAAACTTCATAACACGTGAGCACGTGACGAGTTGTTCGGGACACATAGTGTACCAATGGCAGCGGCTGCTTCACTTTACCTTAGCATTCAAGTAAAGTTTGTTATTCTTGTTTCCTTTTCTAATACTAATTGACTTAAAGTAAAGTTTGTTATTCTTGTTTCCTTTTCTAATACTAATTGACTTAAATAAAACTCATACAATCTATTATATATAATAAATGAAAGTTATTTGGGTCACGTGTCACTTAATTAGGGCATCGTTTTTCCTCTTTTCCCGCCCAACAGTACCACTGCCCTCTTCTATTTATATCCTCCCTCATTTACTCATTTAGGGCTTCTTGCTTTCTCTCTCCCTCTGCTCTGCTCTATTCCGATCGATGTTCAGATTAATGCTCCGAATCAAGGTTAGATTATCAATAACTTCCGTTCTATAAGTGTCAATCTTTGTTTTAATTGTTCACTCATTCGATCTTCATGCGTATTTACTTATTGTTTTGCTTTGGCTAGGTTTCCGCTGCTAACTTGATGACGGAGATGATTTGAGGTTGTCGGCTCTGCGTCCTGTAGTTTGGTGACTTGCTATTGTTGTTTAGGGTTTGTTTTATTTTTGGGCTTTTATATGATTTTCAGGTCGATTGTTTGGTGACTTGCTATTGGTGTTTGCTGTTGTTTGTGAATTAGCTGCTGAGATTATCGATCGACTCCAACGACTTTGAAAGGTTGTAGGACTATGAGGACCAACTAAAAGATTTGGACGACAAATAGCAGGTGTTTGGTTTTTTTTATGTTTTACTTGTGATTTCATCCCTGTTGAAATAAGGTAAAAATGGCCATTCTAATACCGCAAGTATCTTATGGTTGGATGGTTGAATTAGTTTTATTTAGGGTATTTTTGGATGATTTCATCCATTTATTTAAATAGTTCATGATTGAAGATGCAGTTGAACATATCTTTTCAGTGAAATGAATGTTGATTTATCAGAAGATGCAGTTGAAGGTATCTTAAATAAGGTAATAATTGCAGTACATCCCTGTTGAAAAACAGAGTCGATAAATTTAGTGAAAATGAGCTTGAAAGATGATATGCCAACAGCGGACGATATCATTCTACGGTTTCGATAAATTCAGGTGTATTCTCGAATAATGCTTCCTAGATGCTTCTAAACAAGCAACACTTTGGACATTTGTCGGCTTTCAAACATCTATTATGTATTATCTATTATCTAATATCTATTGTCTATTATATATAATAGATAATAGGTAATAGATAGTAGAAAATAGATAATAAATGTTTGAAGACCGACAAATGTCAAAGTGCTGCTTGTTTAGAAGCATCTAGGAAGCATTATTTGAGAATACCCCTGAATTTATCGAAACTGTAGAATGATATCGTCCGCTGTTGGCTTATCATCTTTCAACCTCATTTTCCCTAAATTTATCGACTCTGTTTTTCAACAGGGATGTACTGCAATCATTCCTTTCAGTTAAATAGACCGACACTTGCTTCCTCTCAAAGGGTTATGGAGTGGTTATAACAGCTGATCATGCTAAGGACTGTTATAACTAACCACTGCTCCTTATACAGATTGATGGACTTAAAGACTGATGAGGCCTATCCACTGTTGAAGACAAAGCCCTGTTAAAGACAAGCACTTATGTACCTAGATTTTGATTAACCAAAGGAAAATGACTGTTCAGTGGCAGCAGTGGTTCAGCATCTACACCAGTGGTTCAGACAGAGCCCTTTAAAACCCAATGAAGAACCACTGCCTATCCACAACAGTGGTGCAGCATCTACAACATATATTCTACCTTTGTTTATGTTAACAGTGTTTATATGTAACAATATTTATCACATCACTGTTTTATACTCTGTTAGATTGTTAGATGTCATATTACTGATGTGTTTATATGTAACAGTATTTATCACATCACCTCATTTGTTTGATCTGTATTATAAAAACAACAGTTGTTTGATCTTTATACTTTTAAATAAAAATGTAGTACACTTGGATGTTAAATAAGCTCCTCATTATGATTGTTTGGATATAGTATTCTTGAAATTGGTCTTTTTTTTCAAACAGATGTTTATGGGCAAATTTCTTTTTAAGGTCAAACATTTGTTTAAGCGCAAACATCTGTTTATGTCCAAATATCTGTTTAATGTCAAATATATGTTTAACTCCAAACAACTGATATAGAAGATCAAATATCTGTTTAAGGTCAAAGATATTTAAAATAGTTAAAAATGATAGTTTTCATTAATCCTTAAAAGTCTGTTAGAACCACTGTTTTGGTTCAAACATCTGATTGTTAAATGTTATCCACTGCTGAAAGACAACCTCTGTTTCTTCATTCTTTATGTTGACCACTGACTGTCCAAACGTCAGTGTTTCAATCACTGTTGGCTATCCACTGATATTTAAAAAATAGTCACTGCTCACATTTTTATTGTTGGCATCCACTGATATTGACCGTCATTGGTTTTCCTAAAAAACATCCACTGCTCACATGAAAACTAGAATTACAATGAAATTACCATTTAATCTAATTGTTACATTCCAATGAGATAAGAGTTCCTCCAATATTGTTTTGGTGATAAAAATTAAAGTTAACATAAAAAATAACTGTTGATGACATTTTGTTGCAAATAAAATTAGTAATTAATGTTAATTTCTTGAGCTTTGGACATCTAAAATATGCAAAATAGGAATTTAAAATTGACAGTTATTTTCTCTTAATTAAAGTTAAAATAAAAATTAGAAATGTCATGATGACATTGGCTTTCAAATCAAATCAGTAAATACTGACAATATCGATAACTTTTGAAATTCAAAATATGCAAAATGGTAATTTAAATCACTGTTGGCTATCCACTGATAGTTAAAAAATTGTCACTGCTCACATTTTTATTGTTGATATCCACTGATATTGACCATCATTGGTTTTCCTAAAAAAAACATCCATTGCTCACATTTTTATAATTCATGCGGTTAATTAATTATAGAATGAAATTATCAAATGAAAACTAGAATTACAATGAAATTACCATTTAACATAATCGTTACATTCCAATGAGATAAGAGTTCCTCCAATTTTGTTTTGGTGCTAAAAATTAAAGTTAACATAAAAAAATAAAAATAATTGTTGATGACATTTTGTTGCATATAAAATTAGTAATTAATGGTAATTTCTTGAGCTTTGGACATCTAAAATATGCAATATGGGAATTTCAAATTGACAGTTATTTTCTCTTAATTAAAGTTAAAATAAAAATTAGAAATGTCATGATGACAATGGCTTTCAAATCAAATCAGTAATTACTGACAATATCGATAAGTAATTTAAATCACTGTTGGTTATACACTGATAGATAAAAAATTGTCACTGCTCACATTTTTATTGTTGATATCCACTGATATTGACCATCATTGGTTTTTCTAAAAAACATCCACTGCTCACATTTTTATAATTGATGCAGTTAATTAATTATAGAATGAAATTATCAAATGAAAACTAGAATTATAATGAAATTACCATTTAACCTAATCGTTACATTCCAATGAGATAAGAGTTCCTCCAATATTTTATTGTTGATAAAAATTAAAGTTCACATAAAAAATAAAAATAACTGTCGATGACATTTTGTTGCATATCGATGACATTGAAAATATGGAAACCGGTAATTTCAAATTGACGGTGTTTTTCTTTTAATTAAAGTTAAAATAAAAATTAGAAATGTCATGATGACAATTGCTTTCAAATCAAATCAGTAATTACTGACAATATCCATAACTTTTGAAATTCAAAATATGCAAAATGGTAATTTAAAATTGACATTCTCTCTGTTTTTTTTTTCCTACAAGTGCAACATAGATTCATAAGATTAAAAATTTTTCATTTATTCATGACCTTAAAAGTCCAATTATTACATAAATAACATACTGAACCAATAAACTTTTAAATATAACAATAACCGTAAGAATTAAGAAATGACAGCTTCAACTCCATCGATTGCTGAACTTCTTGATGTATGTCCTTCAGCATCGCCATGAACTCCACGTCTCTATCACCGCACTCTATATTGCTGACAACACAAAGCTCACGAACTGAAGTTGAAGGCATTCGCATAAGATTTCTGGAAACCTGCTCTCTCGTGAACAGGCCAACTTGCAATCCATCAAAACGTCTCTTCAGCTGTTGAAGAGTAGTCCTATCTTCATACACCTGTTCCTCTATATGCTTGACAAAACGCTGCTTTAAATCATCTGATTTTACAGTAGTGAATGACGCCATATCAACAATAAACTATATTACTCGACTTTTTTGAAATTATGAATCTTCGTAGGAAATCGTGATGAAAAAACAGGTGAAGTGGTCATGAGTTTATATACTTAATTAATCTAAACGTGTAGATTTAATATAAACAGATTAATGTACATTTCATAGTAGCAGTCTTTTAATGCAAAATCGTTTCCAAACCCCAACTTTTATGGGAAAACTTTAAAATTAAATACCAAGAAACCCAATGGATAAATTTTGGAAGTTCAAAAAACAAAAGCAGATTATCATAATTACAATTAACCTCTTCATTTACCATGTAGACGCGTTTTTAAACTCTATAAAAGATCGATAATTACATTTCATTCAAAATATCAACAAACTGTCCTACACATCACTGTCTGTGAAAGATTGTTCCACATCAGAAAATTCAACAAAAATTTACATGGCAAACTTCAGCTTCTACCACTGGTCAGACACCAGCGATGTTAAAACCCAATTCTCGATGTGGTCACTTAAAGAAAAAAGAACAGATGAAGAACTAAACAGGAAAGTCGACATAATCAATGACACTAATTACAAGAAAACCTGGAACAACATAGCATTGCTTGATGAAGTCCTCCACTCTCCTCCATCAGATTTCCATAAAAATGCAAAAGAGTTTGTTACCCAACTTCTAAAACAGGATCAGAAAATCTGCAACATGCTAACTGATCTGAAAAACAAAAGAGAGCATGAAATCACATGGAGAAAGGCCAGAGTTTACGAAATCCTAACAAGTGTTAACTCTAGCGTGTAATAGTTTATAAAGATTTCATTAAATTTCTATTTTTCTATGTAATACTTTATTTTAATAATCTCAGTGTGAATAAAAACTCTCAACATGATCAACAATTAATCAAAATATGAATCAAGCCTAAAAGGATAAACATCTATTTATGGCCAAATATCTGTTTATTGCAAATATCTGTTTAAGGTTAAACATTTGTTTAACTCCAAATATCAGTGTTTCAATGACTGTTGGCTATCCACTGTTAGTTAAAAAACAACCACTGCTCACATTTTGTTAGTTGACATCCACTGAATAAAAATGAAGTATATTTGGATGATTATTAAGCTCCTTATTTTGATTGTTTGGATATAGTATTCTTGAAATTGGTCTTTTCTTGCAAACAGTTGTTTATGGGCCAACTTCTTTTTAATGTCAAACATTTGTTTAAGCGCAAACATGTGATTGTTAAATGTTATCTACTGCTGAAGGCCAACCTCTGTTTCTTCATTCTTCATGTTAACCACTGACTGACCAAACATCTGTGTTTCAATCACTGTTGGGTATCCACTGATAGTTAAAAAATAGTCACTGCTCATCTTTTTATTGTTTACATGCACTGATATTTACAATCATTGATTTTTCTAAAAATCATCCACTGCTCACATTTTTATTGTTGATGTGGTTAATTAATTATAGAATGAAATTATTAAATGAAAACTAGAATTACAATGAAATTACAATTTTACCTAATCGTTACATTCCAATGAGATAATATTGTTTTGGTGACAAAAATTAAAGTTAAAATAAAAGATAAAAAAACTGTTGTTCAAAATCAGTGTTTTAACACACTGATGGCTATCCACTGCTAGCTTAAAGTTAGTCACTGTTCTCATTTGTAACCGCTGCAAACTACTGATATTGTTCCATCAGTGGTTTCCTACCAACTGTCCTCCATTATCATCAGAGGTTGGCACGTGGACAGTACATAGCGGTAAGATCTTTTAGTAACCGCTGCCACGTCAGCATTCACTTTTTCACCAAAAAAAACCCTGATCAAAACCCCCAAACAGTGTTTTTACTGTCGAATCGAATTCTAAATTCCTTTCTCAAAGCAGTTATAATCCATTTCTCTCAAAATCACTCATCCTCTTCATCGTCTTCTTCCTCTCGCAATCATAATCAAATCACAATGTCTCTCCCACACATAACTACTTGGGTCTACTTGAAAAACCCAGTCACACCGAAACCTTCAGTTCCATCATTGATGCTCTGTCGTCTTCAAAGTACAAAACTTTGTTGACTTGTGATGCTCCGATCTACATGGATACCCAGCAAGAATTCTGGAAAAATGCTAAGTTGGAAACTAAGGATAAAAAGCCCTTAGCCATCAATTCTTCTATAAAGGATGTTCTAGTCACAATAACACCTCAAACCATTTCAGAGGTTTTTGAACTCGATGATCTTGAAGGTAAAACATCTTTCCCTAAAGAAGAGTATCAAACGTTTTTTCATTCAAAGGGGTTATGAAGAGGAAATTAAAAAAGACACTTTAGAAAAAGGCAGTTTTCCTCCTGCCACAAGGTTTTTGTTTCATACCCTATTGATGTGTGTCTCAAACAAGACCACTGCTTTCAATGAAATCCCATTGAAGATTCAATATCTGGGTTATGTTATCTTACATGGTGAAAATTTTAACTATTCCCAGGAAATCTTCAATTATCTTGTTACAAATGTTAATAAAAAGGCATTTTTGCTCTTTCCAAGGTTTTTAAGTTACTATTTTAAAAAAAAAATTTAGAAGATAATGCCCATGTGCTTATCCAGGGCAATCCTTTTTCAATTAAGAGCCTCACTTCTGAAACCTTTACAAGGATGTCAAAAGTTTCCAAAACACAAGCAGAGGTTCCTGAGTAGACTTCAGCAGCTACCACTGCTCCTCAGGCACCTGCTGTTGAGCCCACTGCTCAAGGTGATGATAGCAACAAAACAACTGCTGTTAAACCCCCACCTAAAACCACCAAAAGACCAAAACAGAAAAAATCACAAAAGCCCCCCAAACCCAAAACAAATGTAACTCTGGAAGATGAGATCCCAGAGCAACTACCAGTGACAACACAAAAGTCACCAATAACCACTGCTGCTACTACCTCACAGCAGTTGGAAGAAAGATCTCAACCTGGGCCTCAAACTCCTCCTGCTTCTTCTAAAAAAGAGCAGGTTGTAATAACAGGGACACCAAATTATGATGCTCTGGAATCACTTGATTCCATCATCCACAGCCCACTGCCTAGGGCAAATTCGCTTTCTACACCTATCCTCACTTCTTAAATTCCCCCACAAACAAAACTTTTGTTGGATGCAGTTGATTTAGCCCAGACACAAACCAGTTCTTCTCAAACACCTGTTAATGAGAATATACCTCAACAAGTGATTGGGTCTGGTGTCTCAATCATTGCTAACCCACCAACAACTGTGGAGGTTACACTGCAGGAAATACAAGTACTTCCTGTCAGTAGTTCAATTGGAGCAGCAACTACAGGTGTTGGATCCACTGATCTACACCTGGCCAGTTGTTTCATTAATAAGACTCCCTTGAAGGCAATTTCCTCTCCAGCAACTGTAATATCCACTGGTGTCTTTGTTCCAACCCCTGGTTCTATTAAAAGGATGTCAATTGCAGAGGAAAGAAGTCCCCAGTACCAAGAAAAAGGGGCATATGTGGATGACTTTTGGGAAACTTTCCCTAAGTCAATTGCTGATACAACCACTGCCAGTGGGAAATCAGATGATCCCATTAACTTGGGTGATGGTTTAATGTACAAGGAATTGACGGAGAGGGTTGACAAATTGGACACATCTGTTGCAGATATTAAGTCAATGCTGCAACAGTTGTTACAATCACAAAAGGCAACACCCACTGCTGCACCATATACAACATATGCTCCATCATCTGCTCCTACTCCCACTGAGCTTTGGAGTTTATTTCAACCTCTGCTTCACCAACAAAGGGCATATGCTGATCAGCAACATGAAATACAGATTCAAAAGATCAGAAATATGATGGAAGCTAGGTTCATGGATACACAAGCAGACATAAAGGCAATCAAGGCCCATTTGCTGAAAACCACTGATTCTGCTCCTCCTACTATCATCTTTGTGGACAACCCACCACCAGCTGATGCCAAAAAGGGGGAGAAAATGAAGCAGCTAAAGAAAAAGGGATATGAAGATGGTTTGTACATTGCACCAGACAAATCCACTATGCTTGCAGACATACCTAAGCCAGATGGTACTAAAAAGTTTGATGTAACCACAAATGCCATTGCTGATGCAAAAACAAGGGTAAAAAGGGATATGGAGGCAAAGGATAAAGCAAGGTGGGAACAGGAGAAAAGAGTTTTTATGGAGAAGGATGAGCAGGGTGTTTCTGAGCCCAAGAATGAAGAAAATCTTGAGCCTAAAAGAAAACAGCCCACTAGAAAAGTTAGGGAACTCAAATCCACACCTCCCAAAAGCTCCCCCAAAAGCTCCACACATCAAACCTCAAAACGAGTAGATGTTAAAACATCTGTTGTATCAACAACTGTTGGTACTTCAGTGGTTTCAACATATGTTACACCAACAATTGCCACCACTTCAACACATACTCAATCCACTGCCTTACCACAAATCACATTACCATCAAAAACATCCTCATTACCACCAACACCACCTTCCAAAAAGCAAAATACTTCAGGTGACACATCATCTGTTGTAATGGCAACAATTGTTGAAACACCAATTGTTTCAACAACTGTTAGTCAACCATCTACCACTCAAATCACAACCACTCAACCCACCAAAACACCACCAACCTCTCCAAAACATAAAAGGAGAAGGATAATTCTGAATGTTGACCCTTCACCACCGCAAACATCCACCCAACCACTGTCCCTTGTTACCATTCCCAATCTTGTCCCACTCTCTTCAGCACAAGTCTCAAATTCAAACACTACCATTTTTCCTGCAGGAGTCCAGTATCCATTAGATCTGGAAGCAGTTAGAGAGGAGATCAAATCCTTCTACTCTGAAGATGACCCTGCTAAAAGGAACTTGCCATCTGTTCAAGGATATCCAAGGCCTAATAACATTGAAGAATACTTGAAGTTAAAGGCTCAACAAGCAGATGATATCTCCAAAAGAAATACAGAAGGAAAATCTGACAAAGAGATTCAAACATACTACCAATATCTGCTAACTCAAGTCAAAAATTTGGAGCAGTTTTCAAAAGATCTCTGTCAAAATTTATCAGAAAGAGCTGATGAAACTTTGAGGAAACATTATCTTGACTATATAATGGCTTACAAAACATACAAGGGAGAAAAGTACCAGTACAAAGAATGGACCATCAGTGAGCTAGAAAGTGAAACAACCAGAATTCAAGATATGATAAAAAAACAAGGTGAAGCAGACTCCTCCTATCTGGGCAAAGTTTAAGAAAAATGTACCAGATAGGACTCTGCAGCTGAAGAGAATGAAAGAAGAGTTAATAACAGCTGATTTTGGGTCAAAGAACCAAGTGGCAAGGTGGAAAGAGGATAAAGTGTTCACCTCTTACAAAAAGCTGGAAGAATTAAGAAAGAAAAATCCTAATGTTCCCCAAAAGCCTGTTTACCCTGAAGCAGTGGTTCCAGCTAAGCCAAAAAAGCTACAAATCAGGAGATCCACTGCTCCACCTACTGCCATCCTTTACCAAACAAGGAAACAAAAGCAGATGGATGCAGAAACAGAAGCAGATAAAGCAGCAGGGGATTACGTTGTAAAAATAGGCCTTAAGCAGATAATAGGAGAAAAACTTGAATTGACACAAACTACAAATACTGCTCAGCCAGTCATTACCAGGCCACCATCTCCAAACTCATCATTGATAAAACCTCTCCCAAGAAACCCACTTGAATAAAAAATACTAAAGTGGATATCTGACAAACAGACCCAAGTATTGACTCTGTTCAAATCCAGTGGTGAGGTGAAGAAAATATCAAGGGAACAAGCACTGGGCCTGGGTGTTGAAGATCTGCAAGATCTCCTTGATCTTACACTGTGCAAGAATGAGGATGATACAGATTCCTTGGACTTTGAATTACAATTCAAAGGTCAAGTTAGGGAATTATTGATGAGGCAATAAAGATTCACAATGGAAATGTGATATTTGGGTTTGTGTTTTACAGTTTATAGCAGAGTTAAGATTACTAGGTGTGTTAATGTTTGCGGTTATATAAGAAATTTTATGTATTTGTGAATCTGGTAAGTAACTGAATTGACTTTGAAAGTCAAAGGTGAAAGAAACATGGTTAACTTGACTGTTGGCATTGTTTGTTAATCCTGTTTTACAGTAAAAATACTCTTTGAGCTTTTGTTTTAGCCGTTTAATATGTTATCCTTTTAGTGAATTTTCTTTTCGAGTTGTCCCATCTAAGATAAAACACACGATTAAATCATATGGTCAAATTGTTAAGGGTCTTGATGATTTAAGTTGCTAATTGTGTGCCGTCTATTAGCTAATTATTTGTGATTTATGTTAACAGTGTTTATATTTTAACAGATGTTGACCAAAAGTCAAACAAATGTTGGTGAATAGTGAAACAGATGTTGACCTTAAGCAGATGTTTGGTTTTCAGGCCAAATATCTCTTTATGAGCAAACATCTGTTTAACTTCAAACATTTGTTTAAGGCCAAACATATCTTTATTGCCAAACATCTGTTTATGGCCAAACATCTGTTTAAATCCAAACATCTGTTTAAGTCCAAACAACTGATATAGAACGCAAAACATTTGTTTAAGCCCCAACATCTGTTTAAGTCTAAACAGATATTTAAACATCTGTTCAAAACACTGTTCAATCTAACATGGGTTTCCATCCATATGTTGACTAAAAGTCAAACAGATTTCGAACCACTGATTGACTTATTCAAATTTCTGTTGAATACTAAATGAGATGTTGACCAAAACTCAAACAGCTGTTGACCAAAAGTCAAACAAATGTTGACGAAAAACTAAATGGGATGATCCGACCCGGTTACATGGGATATTTTTAAACTTCTAACTTTTTAAAGATCCTCACAAAATCTTGGTTCGTTTCTCTCTCCACGTTTCTTTCTACACTTTCTCCAACAAACTCTGTCATCTTCTTCGATTTCTTCCGATCCTCATCAATATCATCTTGTATAATAATAAAGGTATTGTTTAATAATCTGATTTGTTTTGTATTTTTTTCATGTTTATTCTTTTAGTTTTGAATTCTATAGCCGATTATGGTTCTTGCTGTTTTAATGAAGAAGTTGTAATCGACGCTGGTGTATTCATGTATCTCCCTGTTTTTTTTCAATCCATTGTTGGTTATGATTGCGTTTATTGTTGCGGCCTATACTGGAACAGTTTCTGATAGTCCTAATTTTTTTATATCCGATTACTATGTAGTTATTATGCATGTTATGATAGACATATATGATTCTAAAAAAAGTTATCTGCATTTCCTGTTTCTACCATTTGTCTTATCCATTGTTGATTTTATTGGATTTCACTTTGCTCATGTATTTATCTTATTCTGATTTATGATATAAAATTTCGATCTTTACTGTTGTATTCTCATTTGTATTTGTAAAGTTATTTATAAAGTTGTTGCTGTGATTCTGATGTATGCTATAAAATTTCAATCTTTACTAATGTATTGTCACGTTTGTTTGTAAAGTTGTTTATAAAGTTGTTCATGTAACGTTGTTATTCTGAAGTATAATATAAATTTCTGATTTTATCTGATGTATTCTCATGTGTATTTGAAAAGTTGAACTTATTTTGATTAGTAGTTGGTATACTGTTTTTAAGTTTTTGTTTGGAATAGACACAAGTCACTATCCTGTTTTTCTATATAATTTATTCAGCTGATGATTCTTCATGTCTATTTGTGATACTTAATCGGAAAAGTAGTTTTTAAGTTTTAATTATATGATTTGATCTAAAAATATATATATATTTCGATATGACAATAAATTACATGTATTCTCACCTTTTTGATGTTGTCTATTGTTATTTTGATATATATTAGTTGTATCATCTTTTATTTAGATGTATTGCATACCTTAATGGATTTTATTCATTTGTTTCTTAATGTTATTGATTTTGATTCTATATGATTGATACTGTTACAGCTTTTTGTGAGAATGATTTATGGATTTCCGTTTTACCTTGAAAGCAGTAAAAGGAAATGTTTGGTTAGTAGTTTTATCCGATCTTAGTTTAACACTTAATTTTAATTTTTTGGTATGATAATTAGCAATAAAAGTGTTTCTTTTATTTATGCTTAGATTTTGCCAAAACAGTATCAAAATTGGATTCAACAGTTTAATTATCCAATTGGAAATACAAACATCCGGACCACAATTGGAAATGTTTTTAAAGTCAAGATCTATCCTCTAAGCAATGGCATATATTATTTTTATAATGTTTGGTGTCAGTTGGTAGACAGTTTGAAAATACCTTCAGATTCATGGTTGATATTTCATTATGAAAAAGCATTACAAAGTTTCAGAATATTGTATTTTTATCAAGACATTGCTCTTGCTCCTTGTGAAGAGTTTTACTACAAACCATCTGGTAACGAAGATTATGTGGTATGTAACTTCGGATATTATTCATCATGTAATTTTATTGGAGATACAGTTGTTTAATTGTTGTGTTTTTTATTTAATTTTCTGATATATTTTTACTGATGTACTATATAATGTGTTTTATTCTGATTGTAGAGTATTAATCGTTCTTTTGTTCATCACAAGATGTTAAACACTATTCCTTCATATCCGGTTCTTATTAAAGGATATGAAAACCAGAAGTGGTCTGTAGGGATGTGTAAGGACTCTCAAAAATGTCCCAAACTGAACCGTAAGTGGAAACCCGGACCCCCGAAACCCTAATCCATATAAAAAATCAAGAAATTAATATTCTAGGTCCTCTCGCGGGCCGCGTAAAGGATGACCAGACCCTTACGCGGGCCGCGTCAACTTGAAGTTCGACCAGATAAGCATCCGGGCCACGTATCATCCACATGGCAACCCTACTTGTGACCCATCCGACCTACGCGTAGACTAGGTGGCCACGCGGGCCGCGTAAATATCAAGGGTGGGCTCACGCGGGCCGCGTGAGACCCAAATTTCTGCTATAAATAGGTAGGATCATGAGCAGTCCTCTGGTGTCGAAACCAAAACTCAAAAAACGAAGTTTGGCTGCTCAAAAGTCGAATTTACTTTTAAAATAGCGAGGCGCTGCTACGATACAGGGTAGTAACTCGATCGCTACTACTATTCAATGTCCGATCGATTGAAACTATCCGATGAATGTTTAAGTGCTGCTCAAATTAGGGTTATACTTTGTCATTCGTCGTGAATTCGATGGATGTTTAAGTATTGCACTTAGTCATTCGTCGTGAGGGTTTTAATCTCGTGAGTTATCGTAAATGTTGTATTAGTTACTGACCTAGTTCGTGTGCATTGTTATTTAAATTAGGTTACAAGGCTAATCAGTAGGCTAAACTCTGCCTGTATAAATCTACAATGTGAGTCATTCTCTTTTTATCAAAAGTATTTTACAATACTCCATTTCAAATGTTATAATTACAGGGATTAAGTCGTGGTTATCTTAAATCACTAGCTAGTGGGGTATTGTGCACATTACTAATTTCTCACAATTAGGCTAATAAATCCTAATTGTGATAATCATCACTACTTGGGGAAAGACCCAATAGTGGTATGACCATCGTCACCAGGTGACACGGTGCCAGATAAAAATAAGATAGAAGCCATTGTAATCGCTCTTATGCTGTAATTTATAACTATGTGTCATTTTATAAAACTGAGTGACTCACCAGTATTTCCCCGCTGACAAAATATTTTTAAAACATGTTTCAGGTGACCTGCTGTAAATCAAGGAAAACGTGCTACGGAGCACTAACAAGCTTAAAGAGGTGGCTCAGTTAAAATGAATAAACATGTTTTATAAATCAGGGAATTTACTTATAAAATTCCTCTATTGTAAATTACGGGGTTTATCCCGCATTATGAAATAAAATAATCGGGCATTTTAAGTTTTAAAAGATCCTGTTAAATCTTCCGATGTCGCATCATTTAATAAATACCACGGGTTCCTCTCCCGCGGCTCCTGACCGGGTCAAACCGGGGCTGGGGTTGTGACAGGAAAATGTGGTATCAGAGCCACTGATTTAAGCCTATTAAGTATTTAAAATACTTAATTTTCCTGATTAGCCTCTTGTGAATATGTGTTTTAATAAATTGACTACTTGTTAGTTACAGTATGGGTAAGCAAAGAATGTCGGATATCTATCTTAAATTAGATAGTTTACCCAAAAGATAAGGGAACTTCATCCCAATCAAATTCCTCAAGATACTCAGCAGATACTGAGGAGGGAATATTTGTTCGTAAGGCACAATATGAAAAACCACTTACCCCAAATAAAAGAAGTTTGATTATTAGAAAAAGTCAAGAGAAAATGAGGAAGTTTCAAACAAAAGAAGTGGTAATTAAAGAGACTCGGGGAACAGGTGAAAACCCACCATGGGAAGATGAGTTAGATGAACAATGGGCAAATCTCTACATGTTAGCTACCGTAGCAGTAAATGTTAACCTTTAACTGCCAACACCCCGACCCAGTATTAGCACTCATATTATCCATAAGCTAGAAACTTTAATATAATAAATAACCACTAGTATATTTTAAATTTTGGTTGTACTTTGTATTAGACATGTGCAATAATACTTGAGTAGTTATATTAAATATTCATCTGTGAAATTTAACTTAGCATTTTGTGTGCATTTTGCATATATGCTAAACAGCATGAATGAGTTATCTGAAGCCCTTCAGAATCTCAATCTCTATCCTGTTCAAGTAGAAGTTTCCAGAGACTTTACTGGTTACTTGGCCGATGTTGAGGAACCCATGGAATTCCAAGCTCCACCTCCGGAGAAATCAAAGCCAAAGAAAAGAAGAAGATTTGTGGGTTGGAGGCGTGTGCGCAGAAGAAAACCAGCAACTAGGAAAGTTCCCAAAATAGAAAATCCCATAGATAAAGGAAAAGGATCGAGATTGAGGAAAGTTCTAGGAAAGCAGAAATGGAAATTGGGGAAAGTTCTAAGCAAGCCGAGGAATTGCCACTACAGGAGGAATTAGATCGCATACTGGCAAATTGTGATATCCTTAGGCCTATCAATAAAAACCTCTTCCCTTATCCTGCTAAAACCCAACTTCCAGTAAACTTGGAACCAGCCATTCCAGACCCTCTGATCCATACCCAACCTCTAGGAGAAATGGACGAATGGTGGACCAACGACTGGCAGTTTCAAAACCTCCTAAATAATTCGTATACCTTTTTCCCTCAGTTCGACCCAGAACCTGCACCAAACCCACCAATGAGTAATGAAAACTTAGCTGAACTCCGTCATTTTGGCGAGGAGCTAATAGATGCAGGGAATAGAATCCGGGAGGTGGGAGAACAAATCTCCTGGAAGTACGACGAGAGGGAACGTCACTTCTGAGGTGCCAGCTGACAGGAGATAGTGTGGTTGTGAAACTGTGGTTGTTTAATAATAATATAATAAAAAAATATAAGTATGTAAAATAACCTGAAAATAAAACTTTGTAAAATAACCAGTTTGTACGAATGACTAATATATATATATATATAAAATATCGAAAGTCGAAAGATCGACAATTTTGTCTATATTTGTTTATGTGATTATGTGTAATTATTTTGTTATGTTTGGTTATTAATTACTTTATACTAATTACTTATATAAATTAATTACCAGATGGCACACGCTAGTAATGAACCAGTTAATGAAGTTAATCAATCTGAGCATAACAATGAAGATCAATTTCTGAATAGGCAAGATATCGAGAATATCGTTGCTCAGGGAATAGCCAATGTTATTCCAGCAATACTTGCTGCTGCTCGAAATCCAGTTGAGCCTTAACAAATTATTCCTAGCAAACGCACACACGGTGACAATTTCAGTAATAGTGTAAATGGAGGCGGTAACCATACTAATTACAACAATGATGGAATGCAAGCTCCGTTCCTTAAGGAAATGAAAGCTGCAACACCTGGTTGCACTTACAAGGAATTTCTTGCCTGTAAACCAGCTGAATTTGCAGGCAATGAAGGGACAACTGCGGCGCTGCGTTGGTTGGAGAAAACCGAAGCAGTAATTATGATAAGTAAATGTGGCGAGGAAGACAAGGTCATGTACGCGTCGCATCTTTTTAAAGAAGGGGCGCTAGAATGGTGGAATACGGTACTTCAAGCCAAAGGAAGAAATATGGTTTATGCCATGAGTTGGGAAGAATTTAAGCAGTTGGTGGAAAGAAAATTATGTCCCGAATATGAAAAGGAACAAATGGCAAATAAGTTCCTGAACCACCGGATGGTGGATGTAGACTGTCGAGGGTATACTTCGACATTCTTTAAGTATGCGAGAGCGGTACCAACCCTGGCTTCGCCAGAGCCGGTACTTATTTCCCGCTATATCTGGGGATTGATTGGCGAAATTTGAGATATCGTCAAAGCTGCGAGACCACGCACTATTGACGATGCTGTGGAATTAGCCAACACCCTAACTGACGGACTTGTACGCACAAGAGAGGAAACCCGGAAAAAGGAAGTGGCCCAAAAGATTACCCAAAGATTCCGTGTGGGCAAACGTAGGAACCGTTTAATAATTAAATTTGAACATGCTCTATTTTTAATGAAACTTGGTTCAAAATGTAGATAAAATTATTCTCGTTCTAATGACATAATTATTATTTTATAAAATGTCATATTTTAGAAGATATACGCGCCAAGTAAGTAAAGCAGTTGAATTAATTATAATATATATATATATATATATAATAAAATTTAACATTTACATCATACATGTGCACGTATGCATGTAGTAACTACAATTGAATATGTGTCCTCAAAAGTACAATGCATACTTAGAAATTTTGAAAATGAAACTGTATACGTGTAACTCAACAATAAATGTTGACGTGAACTCTACTCCAAGATTTCAGTTTCAAAATAGTATAAATAGCAACAGAAGCTAAAGCTTTCCTTTGCTTACTTCTATTTTTCATAAACTCATGCCTTACCTCCTGATCTTCATATAATTCTATTTCTTTCTTTAATATTTCACTCCAAAGCCCTGCCCAATTTTAAGTGTTTTAACCCTTGATCACTAATACCCTGTCCGACTGACGTAGGGCCCCGTAACGTATGTCAAGGCTCTGCCTAATTCGTTGGGGTTCTGTCTCGTGACGTAGGAATAAAGTGGAATTGGGTTACTATACTTAATGTGAGTACACTATATATATTTTTATTAAATAACTCAGGAATTATACCAAGATATGTCAACCCTCCAAAATATTTCTGACACCCCTATATGTTTTTAAATACACCCCGTATGTGAAAACCGAGCCCGAAATACCATATAGTATTAAAAACAAGAAATATTAAGTTGAGGCAGGCCGCGTAGACCCACCCCAACCCTTACGCGGGCGGTATGAAGGTTGATACCTGATTCCATAGATTTTCTTAAGTTCAAGCGGGCCGCGTAAGCTACCCGTTAAGTTAACGCGGGTCGCGAGGGACTAAAAAGGTGGCGCAGCCTGTGATGACACGTGTCATCATCGTGGCGGGGCTACACAGTGACCAGGATAAGCTATACATTGACCTGGAGTCAACGCGGGCCACGTAAGCCCTACCCGTATGTTACGCGGGCCGCGACAAACCTAGAATCAAACCCTATAAATAGAACGCATCGGATTTCATTTGGAATTCACTCACAACGATTTCTTTCTATCAAATTCGGATAGTAGGCTTATAATACGCGGGTATTATACCCCCTAATTAGCGAGGCTCTGCTCCGTTGTAAGTATTATAACCCCAGTTTTATAATAGAGACGCTGCCCGATTGATTTAGGGTTCCGTAACAACTGTCGTGGTTCTGCCCGACGTAGTTGTTGGAATACCGTCTCGGGGAGGGTATCATTAATATTTTCAAAGGGTTATGATACTAACCTATGTACATTTGTATAAATTATAGATTATTCCCAGGAAACCCTTACGCGAAGTCTAAGATAACAATGTGAGTTTATCCTCTTTTTGTTAATCTTTTTGGTAATGTTTTACCAAACCTTAAATGTTTTATCATGAAAATTAGCAGTGATTGAGTCTTTGTAGTTCTTCAATTACTGCCGGTATGTTGGGGTTTTGTATACAAAATTTGTACTACTTGCGAGTAGTAAGTCGGGATGGCAATACGTTACCATTGGACAATGAGTTAGCCAATGGGTAATATGACCCACAAGTCAGGTCTGATAGTACCAAATGGAGTAATTGTGTAGACATAAACAATGTGATCGCTCTCAATACTGTTCACTGTGGCTTTCTATTTAAACTTGATTAAACTGGGATTCACTCACCAGTATTTCTTGCTGATAAAATGTTTTTAAACACGTGTTTCAGGTAACTTAGTGTGAAGCACATAAAAGCCAGCTGGAGAGCACTGAAGGCTTAGAAAAGTGGCTATAAAAGTTACCTAAATAAAGAGGATATTTTATTTCAATTAAAATAAAGTTTATCTCTATAAACAGTTTGTAATAAGAAACTTGGGTTTTCCCCATGTATTTGTATTTATAAAATATGGTGGTTTCCTCTGATAAAATATTTCCTAACTACGGTCCTGATGAAAATTCTGCTGCCAAATTAGACAATACACGATACCACCGAAACTGGCTCGCAGCCGCCCGTTCCCGGGGATTAGGGATCGGGGGTTGTGACACCTAAGCAAGGAGACTTAAGAAATAAGATTTTAGAGGAAGCCCATAAATCTAGATATACCATGCATCC
The DNA here is from genome assembly GCA_030545235.1 of Helianthus tuberosus. Classification (NCBI taxonomy): domain Eukaryota; kingdom Viridiplantae; phylum Streptophyta; class Magnoliopsida; order Asterales; family Asteraceae; genus Helianthus; species Helianthus tuberosus. Next base: position 21,614,586 of record CM060364.1, on the reverse strand, counting down.
TGGTAACAATAAGATGTACCAAGATTTAAGAAATAACTTCTGGTGGATAGGAATGAAAAAGGACATAGCTAGATATGTTTCTAAATGTCTTACTTGTTCACAAGTTAAGGCAGAACACTAGAAACCTTCAGGTCTACTACAACAATTAGAAATGCCTGTATGGAAATGGGAGCTCATAACAATGGATTTTGTTACTAAGTTACCCAAAACCAGAAAAGGTAATAATGCGATTTGGGTAATTGTGGATCGATTAACCAAATCAGCTCATTTTCTACCTATGAAAGAAACCTTTAGCATGGAAAGGTTAGCCAAGTTGTATGTAGATGAAGTAGTATCCTTACATGGAGTTCCACTCTCCATTGTATCGGATAGGGATAGTCGTTTCACTTCCCACTTCTGGACGAGTTTCCAAGAAGCTATGGGAACCCGACTAAATTTAAGCACTGCATATCATCCTCAGACGGACGGACAAATTGAAAAGACAATCCAAACCTTGGAAGACATGCTTAGGGCATGTGTGATAGATTTTGGTGGAAATTGGGATGACCACCTACCTTTGATTGAATTCTCCTATAATAATAGTTATCACTCAAGCATTGAAGCTGCCCCGTTCGAAGCACTATACGGACGTAAGTGTAGAACTCCAGTATGTTGGGCAGAAATAGGAAAAAGTCAATTATCAGGTCCTAAAATAGTACAAGAAACTACCGACAAAATTACTCAAATCAAGGAAAGACTCAAGACGACTCGAGATCGCCAGAAGAGTTATGCAGCCAATAGGCGTAAGCCGTTAGAATTTCAAATCGGAGACAAGGTTCTCTTAAAAGTTTCTCCTTGGAAAGGAATAGTTCGGTTCGGTAAGAAAGGAAAGTTGAGTCCAAGATACGTAGGACCATTTCCAGTGATCCTACGTATAGGACCAGTCGCATATCGCTTACAACTACCAGAGGATCTAGCTGGAGTACATGATGTATTTCATGTATCCAATCTCAAGAAATGTCTATCTGACGAATCCTTGGTAGTACCTCTTCAAGATATAGAGGTAAATGAAAAGTTAAAATTTGTTGAGAAGCCATTACAAATAGAAGACAGAAAGATTAAGTTTCTCAAACACAAACGACTAATACTAGTCAAAGTCAAATGGGATTAAAAAAGAGGACCCGAATACACTTGGGAACTGGAATCGGAGATGAAGCGAAAGTATCCTCACTTATTTCAATGAATCTCGAGGACGAGATTTTAAATAAGGTGGGGAGGATGTAAGGACTCTAAAAAATGTCCCAAACTGAACCGTAAGTGGAAACCCGGACCCCCGAAACCCTAATCCATATAAAAAAATCAAGAAATTAATATTCTTGGTCCTCTCGCGGGCCCGTAAAGGATGACCAGACCCTTACGCGAGCCGCGTTAACTTGAAGTTCGACCGGATAAGCATCCGGGCCACGTATCATCAAAATGGCAACCCTACTTGTGACCCATCCGACCTACGCGTAGACTAGATGGCCACGCGGGCTGCGTAAATATCAAGGGTGGGCTCACGCGGGCCGCGTGAGACCCAAATTTCTGCTATAAATAGGTAGGATCATGAGCAGTCCTCTGGTGTCGAAACCAAAACTCAAAAACAAGTTTGGCTGCTCAAAAGTCGAATTTACTTTTAAAATAGCGAGGCGTTGCTAAGATACAGGGTATTAACTCGATCGCTACTACGATTCAATGTCCGATCGATTGAAACTATCCGATGAATGTTTAAGTGCTGCTCAAATTGGTTATACTTTGTCATTCGTCGTGAATTCGATGGATGTTTAAGTATTGCACTTTGTCATTCGTCGTGAGGGTTTTAATCTCGTGAGTTATCGTAAATGATGTATTAGTTACTGACCTAGTTCGTGTGCATTGTTATTTAAATTAGGTTACAAGGCTATTCAGTAGGCTAAACTCTGCCTGTATAAATCTACAATGTGAGTCATTCTCTTTTTATCAAAAGTATTTTACAATACTCCATTTTCAAATGTTATAATTACAGGGATTAAGTCCTGGTTATCTTAAATCACTGGCTAGTGGGGTATTATGCACATTACTAATTTCTCACAGTTAGGCTAATAAATGCTAACTGTGATAATCATCACTACTTGGGGAAAGACCCAATAGTGGTATGGCCTTCGTCACCAGGTGACACGACGTCAGATAAAAATAAGATAGAAGCCATTGTAATCGCTCTTATGCTGTAATTTATAACTATGTGTCATTTTATAAAACTGAGTGACTCACCAGTATTTCCCCGCTGACAAAATATTTTTAAAACATGTTTCAGGCGACCTGCTGTAAATCAAGGAAAACGTGCTACGGAGCACTAACAAGCTTGAAGAGGTGGCTCAGTTAAAATGAATAAACATGTTTTATAAATCAGGGAATTTACTTATAAAATTCCTCTATTGTAAATTACGGGGTTTATCCCGCATTATGAAATAAAATAATCGGGCATTTTAAGTTTTAAAAGATCCTGTTAAATCTTCCGCTGTCGCATCATTTAATAAATACCACGGGTTCCTGTCCCGCGGCTCCTGACCGGGTCAAATCGGGGCTGGGGCCGTGACAGGATGGAAGATATCAACAATGAACTTTACATAATTACCGGATGGAAGGAGATAAAGAATGAGTTGTCATTAACTGCTGATCATCTCATTGTCTTTGAGATGATAGATCTCCAGACTTTTCATATCACGGTTTTCAATTGTGCTACCTGTGATTTAGTGCTTCCACCGGAGGTTTGTGCTGTTGTTAAAGAAAAGGTGATAAAAGAGATTGTGTTGAGTTTAGATAGTGAAGCTATACAGGACATCGTTAATGTCACTAAAAGTGGTATGGTTGTTGGGAATGAAGATAATCAGATCGTACCTATTTCTTTCCGTGTGGACGGTCATTTTGTAAGTTTGTGATGATGAGTTTACTAATATATAATACTTTAGTCAGATTTTAAAGATGTGTTAATTCTTTGTTTATTGAATTGTTTGTTGTTTGTTACAGCGCCTTTATAAAAAACAGGCTGAAGATCTTGGACTGAATCGTAAGATGGATTTGAAGATTGTGGACGTGGCAGGTGATGTTTGGAATATTCAAGCTGCTATAGGTTCATCTCGAGGTCAACCAAGATATTATCTGCAAGGAATGAGAAAGTTTGTGAGAGATAAAGGCATGGTTCCAGGTCAAGCATTTACACTTAACTTTGTGAAAGGTAAAAAGCTTTTTATGTTCGGATGAATGTTCGTGGGTTGAAGAAGGCAAATGCAGAAGCATACATTGAACCAAATTTTTGGGTTGTAGTTGTTTGCTTTTCGAAAGTGATACTAGACTTGTTTGTTTAGTTTTGAAGTTGTGATTCTAAAACTATATATGTACATGTAAATTATTAGGTCCATGTCTAACGGAAACGATGTGGAGATGGGAACTAAAGACAGAATACTCCGTTTGACTTTTGGTCAACATCTGATTGACTTTTGGTCAACATCTCATTTAGTATTCAACAGACGTTTGAATAACTCAAACAGTGGTTTTAACATTTGTTTGAATTTAGGTCAACAGTTCATGGAAACCCAAGATAGGTTGAACAGTGTTTTGAAGAGGAAAACAGTCCTAAAATATAAGAAGACAATGGACCTGGTTGAACATCTGTTTCACTTTTAGTCAACAACTGTTTGACTTTTGGTCAACATCTATTTGCTCGATCCCATTGGGTGTTAAACTATAGTTCTTTAAGTCATTGTTTTGTTTTCTTGAATTCTATGTAATTTTGTTAAGAAGTACAAGAACAAACATTTTTACAAAATCCCAAATCACCCCATCATTTAAGTGCATTAAAGTAAAATTGAAAATGATGTTGTTCATGTGGTCCTGTTGTGCTTTTGTTTGATCTATAATATGGGTTCATGATCTAATTCGGTGATTTTAAGACAATGTTGTTGAATAGAATAAGAATGTTGATGTAATGTGATCGTATTAATAACAAATAGTAATTAATCTAAATAACTTTCCCGAGCCCGGGAAGCAATCCCGGGTAAAAACCTAGTTATCTATATCTATCTATACTATATAATAAAAGAAACCAATAAAAGGACACTTGTCATCATATTACGCCTCCAATCTCTCCTCCTTAATTATACATAATAATTATTATTTAATTTAATCTATTTAACATAATTATAAATTGTGGATTATGCTCTGTTAAGGATATTGTTTATTTGAAAATTTCACAGGGATTGAAAAGGTGGTTTCCATATCGGATATCCTATGGGCCGATCGAATCACTTTACAATTTTCAACCTTTTAATTTCCAAATCTTATAAAACAAAACTTTTGTAACATTTATGTATGATTTTTTAAAGAATTTGTCATAGCCATACAAAAGGCTGATATAATTTCGTATATTGAATTACAGGGTGATCTATATGCAACTTTTTGAAAGTTACATTTTTACGCAAAGTAAATGCAAGGTATATTTTTTTTGAGGTTGTGCTTGTGAACCAAATTTTATCTTGAGATTCACATATTTTACTATTTTCGTTTCTAGTTATTATTATTATTATATTTTTTTTTGGTCTAAGTTTGGCCTAAAATTTTTTAGGAAATAAGTTGGGTTAAATATAATTTGTTTTCATTTGAGGATGTAAATGTGAGTCAGTGTACATTTTGACGCCGTCGCAATGCGCAATAAAAATAGATATTTGTTTTTCTATAAATAATTTAAAAAAAATTAGATAACGATAAATGTTTGTTTTTATTATAAGTAGATTCATAGTTCATTTTTAAAAGATAAATCTTGACGACTATATGTGTTAACATATGACATTATATTTTATTCAACACATGCAATATACAAGTTTTTTAAAGATATATTTTTATTATTATTTATTATATAAAATTGCATTTATGCAAAATAAAAAAATAAAGTAAAATGTTATAATAAGTAATAGTATATCAAAGTTCATTTTTAAAAAAATAAACTTGACGATTGTATGTATTAACATATGACATTATATTTTATTCAATCCGTGCAATATACGATTTTTTTAAGATATATCTTTTTTATTATTTATTATATAAAATTATATTTATGTAACACGTGTAATACACGGGATTCTAAACTAGTTATATTATATTATATAGTCCGAATAAAATTTAGATTGTTTGAATAAAGTAACGTGTTGAATAATATTAGTATTCAGACTTCAGAGGTGATAAAATTGAATAGACCAATTGAGTCAATAACAAAAGACCTTGTTCTGAATTCTGAAAACAAATAAGTTTCTAGTTATATAATCTTATTTTTATATACATATAATCTATCTACTGTAATAAAAGAAACTAAGTTTTGGACACGTATCATTTATTTAAGGTATTCTCAAATCTATACTTATTTTATATTAATTAATTAAATAATAAATTAATTTTAAATCTTATCGTACTTTAATAAAATATTATCCTCAAATCTAAATTGTTAATTTAATGTATTTTTAAAACAATTACCTCTCTTTCCTACTTATCTTATATTAAATATATACATAATAAATTAATATTAAATGTTATCCTAATTTTTTTAAAAATTATTATTTTTAATTATTTGGTAAACAAAATTATATTTATTCAACTCGTGTAAAACGCGGGGTTTTTAAAAATATAAATTTTTTACTATTTACTATAAATATAAATTTTTTTATTATTACTATACAAAGTTACATTTATACAACCCGTGTAATACACGAAGTTTTTAAAGATATAATTTTTTTATCATTTGCTATGTAAAATTAGATTTATTCGTCGCGTGTAATACTCATGATTTTTTAAGGATATAATTTTGAATTGCAAGTTTTGTCCTTTATATTTAGGCCATTTTGCAAGTTTTGTCCTTTATGTTTAAAGTTGACGAATTTTGTCCTTTATGTTTGAAATCAAGCACGTTTTGTCCTTTATGTTTAAAAATCAAGCACGTTTTGTCCTTTATGTTTAAAGAATCAAGCACGTTTTGTCCTTAAAAATCAGGCACGTTTTGCCCCAAAGGGCAAAACGTGCTTGATTTTCAAACATAAAGGACAAAACTCGTCAACTTTAAACATAAAGGACAAAACTTGCAAAATGGCCTAAAGATAAAGGACAAAACTTGCAATTCACTCAATTTTTTTATTATTCGGTAGATTTTTTGAACACGACTATACATGAGTTTTTTTAAAGATATGACGTTTTCAGTATTTAATATACAAAATTACATTTATTTAATCTGTGTATAGACATGGTTTTTAAAGATATAACTATTTTTTAGATCTATCCAACACGTGTAATATACGGGGTTTTTAAGGATATAATTTTTTACTATTTGGTAGATTTATTCAACCCGATTATACACGGGGTTTTTTAAAGATATGACGTTTTTAGTATTTAGTATACAAAATTACATTTATTTAATCTGTGTAATACACATGGTTTTCAAATATATAACTTTTTGATTATTTGATATATAAAATTACATTTATTTAAACCGTACAATATACGGGGTTCATAAAGATATAACTTTTTATTATTTAATATATAAAATTACATTTATTCAACCCGTTCTAACCTAGTATAATTATAGTTTTAACCATAAACGTAAAACAAAATTTAATAGTTTTTTTAACTCTTTTAAGTTTATTACGCAAAACAAAAAAATATAAAAGAAAAAAAAGAAACAATCACAAAAGATATCTGCTCCATAATTCGCGATCCAGTAGCTTTAAAGATTCTAACGGGGTTAATCGTCCGTTAGCATTAATCCTGAAAATCATCTGTTGGGGGCTTGAACAAGATTCAATGCTAAACTCCTGGGAAGTAACTTGGTCACCGTCAGTAAGTACTTTAAACATTACCAAAATGAAGCGGTGTTTTCTGCATGACGGGAGACCAGAGCCAACTCTATCGTCCGGGTGGACACAGATGGAATCTCGCTAGAGATTCACAGGGGGATTGTATTACGCGGGGATACAATCCTAAAGTGGCGTATTCAACTTTGGATAAAGCTTTACCTAAGTTTTAAGTTCCGCGGGCTTAGCTAGCCCCATCCTTGTCCAATACATGCTCGTTAGTATGGAAGCTTTATCTTTTACTTGTTTAGTATACACGCGTGCACAACAGGGGTATACCCGTCTACCTTTCGATAATGCTCGAAGGCGGTCACGGTAAAAGAGGAGTTAGTCTATACCGGGTAGAAGTTGCCATACTTATATTTAGACCGGTAGGCATAAGGTCTTTTCTAAAAATATAACTTTTCATCTAATGAATGGATTCTAGGTAACTTAGTGGATTTTGAGTGGGAGTAGACATTTTTGCAAAAAGCTTTAAGATCGGGACCCTTTCTTTTTTAAGTATTCTAAGTTCGGCCTACCCTAGCGAGAGGTAGAGGGAACTCAGAAAGGGAACAGCTCTAAGGACAAGAAGGCGGGTATTGATCAGGGAAATGGAGTAGCTTCCTAATTTTCCTGGTCGCGCGTCGGTTTACGGTGGCCGATCTTAGGAGAGCAAAGTGCTCTTGCGCATGTCGGGTGAAGACTGGTGGCTCCAAACGGTATACAAAGCCCAAGGAGTAGTCAGGGACACGGGACAAAAGCGCTCTTTTTCGGACACGGGACAAAAGCGCTCTTTTTCCCTTCCCAAAGGAAAGGAAAAATTCCGATTTTTTTGGAAAGGGCTGCCTTAACCGAATACCCCCGAAGGGTATTCTAGGGCAGACGGAGAGCGCTCCGGAAGGGTTTCCAACCCTTCCTCCCTTGCCCGGAGAAGATCGCTCGGAAGGGGAACCCCTTCCTCCCTTGCCCGGAGAGTTTTTTAGGATAAATCGTAAGCGGGTAACAACCGGCTTAAAAAAGACCTATAAAACGCTCCAAAAGACTACTCCGGAGATTCCGATGATTGAGAGAGATGGGGAAAGAATAATAATAATTTGTGTGTGGGGTGTAGAAACAGAGCTAGGGTTTTGTGTTGGCTTCAAAAGACTAACGGCGTGACCGTCAACTCACTGTTTCTCACTGTTGTTCGGTTATGTTTCAAATTGATACATATATATGAATTAATATATAGAGAATAGAGAATAATTGAACTGTTTATAACCGTATTGATCATTTGATCGATATGGAAATGTTAGAATCGAAACATCAGTAACGAATTAAGATTTAGTGTTGTATTAAATAGATTAAAAAAATATTATTACATAATAATTAAATTTTCTTGAAAACATAGTTTACAAATGTATATACACACACATTTGTTTACGTTTTTATACAAATTTTCACTTGTTTAAATTATTTAAGCCAAGTTTTATACTCCCTCCGTCCCATTAAAAGTGTCTTATTTTGAATTTTCAAAGTCTTTATTTATAAACTTTGACCTTAAATAATTTTGTTTGTGTTAGATAATACTTGATGAAAGTTATATGATTTGAATGTGTTTTACAAGTGTTTTTATCGGGTTAATTTTCATCAAGTTTTATATAACACAAAAAATATATAATTAAAGTCAAAGTTTATAAATAAAGACTTTGAAAATTCAAAATATGACACTTTTAATGGGACGGAGGGAGTAGTAAAGTTTTTCTTGTTATTATATATAACTCTAATTTGTAACATTTGGCTGCATCAATGGTTGTACCTATTGCTTTAAGTTTTCTTTATGCAGTAAAGGTTGTGCATACCGCTTAAAGTCATGTACCAGTTTTGTTAGTACATGACCTCAACTTTTCCATAGATACATGACCCCCCTGCTTGTAATAATTGTAGACAGAGACCTAAAAGATGAAGACTTTAGAGAGAGAAAGTAGAGAGAGAGCAGCAAAGAAAAAGGGCTCCGATGGGTTCCGGCCGCCGGTGATGGCAGAGCCATGATGCCTTTAGACGGAGCTACAACAGTGGTGGTCTAGGTGGTTTCGGGTTGGACAAATAAACAACAGTGGTGGTGCTAGGGTTTGACAAAGGATGATGGTGGTGGTGTTAGGGAAGAGGCGGTGGTTCAGTTGACAACTGTGACGACCACAACGGAATAACAGTGACCGCGGCGTTTTGAAGGTTTAGGATTCCGGCAAGGCTTCAGTTAATTCCTACGAGTTTTGCGGTAAGCTTCGTTTCGCTTGCATGTTTTATTTTTGTTTAGATCGGCTCCTAACGAATATGATTTGGTGAAACTTGTGATAAGTGTTATTTTCTTGCTCCTCAACGAGAAGCATCTTCTGGCATTCTACTAAATAGTTTACTAATGAAGGATAGGTCCAGCTTCAGCCTCCATTTAGAAACGGAATTTAGCAAAAGATAAATTATTTAGGATAAGGTTAAGGTTTTAGCCTTTTTGTTAAGTGAAAGGGGCCTTTCAAATACTGGTTAACTATCCTGTTTTACTTCATGAAGTTGCTGTTGAAAAGTTGTTGAGAGAAAGACCAACGAAGATTGTAAATTTTTGTTAAAAGAGGTGGCAAAATGGGTGGCTTGAATAGCCGATCAAAAGAGTATGCTGGTTTGTTTGTTTTTTATTTGTTAGTACTTTGTAAGCATATACACTAATACACATACAAAAAAAGTAGATTGGAGTTGTATTCTTATTAGGTTGTAAAAATAGTTGTACCTTGGAAGGTAATTTTTATGAGACTAGGTTTGACTTCTGAGATGAAAAAGATTAAATACCGTGTGTTAGCAGATCTAAGAGGATAGAATAGAACGTGGAGATTGGATTGCATGAGGGGAGTGTGGAAACAATATCAAAAGCTATTGATGATAGCTATGTTGGTTGTTGATGGGAGTCAAAGACTTGGTTAACTCAGTCAACCAAGTTGACTCGGTCAACACAGTAAGTCGGGTGAAAACCCTCTCAAACGATAGGAAGCTAGATAGGTAGTGAGAGTGATAACCGGTTGATTTCGATGATTTTCATGATTGTATATCATTATTTTGAAGGATCACAAATTTATTGAAGGATCAAGAGAATTAAAAAACTGTGTATTGAATTCGAGTTTGGGCTATATTCATGGTTCTTAATATGTTGATTGTACACTAAAGCTTCTTTTTGAAGCTTTATATTTCATACAAAGAGAAGAGAGAGACATGAGAGATAGAGATGCAGATTCGTTTGAGAGAGAGAAACGGTGGAAGGACCAACGTTTACGGTGGTTACTAGGCGGCGCACGGCGGCGCTTTTCACTTATGACGCTACACGACTGACACTCAAAGAATCATCGACGAGGAGTGTATTTCGGTGAAGTATGACGAGTCTCCGGCGAAGATCCGGTAAGTCTTCTATTCTGTTGCATGTTACAGTTTCAGTTACATCGGTTCTTGATGTGTCGTTTGAGACTATTCTCGGTGATAAATAATTCCAACAAGAATCCGTTCAAGTTCCGACCAAGCTCCGGTGAACGAAACTCGACCTGCATCTCTTCTTTATTTTTCTATGTGCATATGTAGTCATACGTTTAGTTATGTTGATTATAAATGTTTGGGAATTAGGTCAAGTGGTTGTAGTCTTGGGAAATTTGTTGATCAAAGTTAAAATAGTTCTGATTTGGTTGCAAAGATGAAGAATACAGAGCTCAACTTGTGAGTAATGTTAGACACGGCCAAAGAAGTATAAATAGATTAGAGTCAAGCATTAGTGGAGTGGAAAGAAGTAGAGAGGGTACAAGTAAGAGATACAAAGAGCTACAGATTCCATGGTAGTGGCTGATGGATACAGGAGTCGTTGGAAAGGTAGGTGCAGACTTTCCTTTATCACCAAGCAAAGGCTTTTTATGATAATAAACTTGAATTACAATATATTATGCTTTATAAAGTTAACTACAAATCTTGATTGTAACTTAAGCTATTTATGTTATTAATTAATTAAGTCGATAATTACAGATAAAACTAAGTTCCCTGAATCTGGCACAAGAGTGTATGCAGAGGATCACTAAAGAATTAGAGTGCAATGAAGCTTCATGAGACGGGGATTTGGCACGAGAGTGTATGCGGAGGATCGCTAAAGAATTGGAGTGCAATGAAGCTTCACGATACGGGGATTTGTTGCTACAAGGCGTTCGATTTGCTTTTCGGGTTCATTAGGTACATTTATATATATTATAATTTGCAACATTTGTATGCAACGAGAGTGTACATTGTGCTATTGTACCAGTTTTGTTAGTATTTTTGTCTAGATAGTTTGGCAGTGGAAAATACATCAGCTCAAGGGGACACGCGTCATTAATCCTCATCGTATGAGAAACCTAAACCATCTTTCTCACAAAGTCTGGGTAGAAGGAGAGATCGAGAGAAAGAGAATCCGACCACACTCCGGCGGCCGGTGGTATCAATGACGACGGTGATGATAGGGGTAAATGGAAATGAAGATGATCGTCTTTTGAGATTTAGGTTGTACGGTTGTTTTGTAATAAAGTTGTCATTGTCGTGGCTCTGGTGGTGTTTCGCAGCGTGTAAGGCGACTGCCGGTGGCGGAGACGACCTACTGCAGTCGAACATTTGATGGTAAGAGTTTTAGATTATGAATATGATTGTTTCTTTTTTTTTTTTTTTTTTTTTGGGCATACAAATGGTTTGTTGCAAATTTTCGATTTCTTATATATATGTTTTGCTATTTAGATTTGAAGGTAATGCGGTTTATCTGATGTCAATTTTAAGTTTTAACTTTTTCATTTGCTGTTCATTTGACTTCAGTTTAATAGACTTTTTGATTTGGGGGCTAACTGAGAGGCTGGGGGATTTCTGTTGATTTGTATTGGGTAGTTGCTAATTAAGTAATTATATAAAGTGACAAGTTGGGAGTTTTTTTAGACTATGAATGACTCATTGTTATGTTGGCCATGCATCAAGCGGTAGGTTAAAAAAGAAATAAACCATTTTACTATTTTCTTTGGCTGAAACTATATTTGTCCCCCCCTATTACTTTCATTTTCCAGTATTCTATCTCTCATCCTTTCCTTTTTTTAAATCTTTTTTTCCTATATGCAAAACATGAAGTTCACTTGCATTGCATCATTAAAGACAGGTAAACGCCACCAGTGGTACTACCTCCGACTTGCTCCTTTTTAAAAAAAAACTCCCGAAGGCAACTTTGTGTTAATGACAGTGTCACTTTTTTGATTAATATATTTATGTTTCTTTTTTGCCCGATTCAGACTTGTATTCTTAGAGTTCATCTACACGGTGATGGTTGCAAACACAAAGTGAAGAAACTTCTTCAAAGAATTGACGGTATTCTCTCTTTCAGCTGTTCCTTTCATTAAAAAAAGAAAAGAAAGTATGTCTTTGACTTTTGAAGTCAAAGAATACTTTTTGGTTTCAAAATTGAATGTAATTATTGGAAAGAAAAAATGGTACATGTACAAGTAGGTGTTGAATATGGTACAAAAGGGAAGAAGTTCTTGGTGTAGGTATGGGTGGGATATGAAGGTCAAGATTTGTCGGGTTTGACTACACATGTTCAAGATTTGTGACGATGATGAATCTTTAAGTTCGGTTAGCTTAATGAACTAGAGCGGGTAGTTTCATTCATGTGTATAAATGTGATAGCAAGTTTTGTATCATTAATGTGGGCATAATAGAAGAATATTAGTTTGCTTTAGCTTTGCGAAACTGGTTAGAGCGGGTAAACATGCTAAGCTTTGGTCAAACAAGGAGGTATAACATTGAAACCTCCAATGTTTAGAGTTTAAACTTGGTTGATTTGAAAAGGATTGTCAAGACATCGTTTATGATGGGCTCAATTTGTATGCCCCCGCCGCAACTTATCTAGTTAATATATTAAAGTTAGGTACTTAACAAACTTTTATGAGCTATGGCTAAAATAATGCATCATGAATTAATACTTCACAACAATCGACTCTAAAGATCTGTTTGGTATGGGGTAATGAAATGAACGAAGAAATGAAATTGACGAGATAATGGAATAGATGAGGTAATGGAATTGATCATTACCATTCAATGTCTTGTTTGGTTGCCATGTGTGAATGGAATGAACAATTACTTTGTTGTTTGGTATACGAAAAAAGACAAAGGAATATAATCAGATGACAGTGGTCAGTGATGGGCGATGATGGTGTGTGGTGCTAGGTGTCAGTTGTAGCGGCAACGGTGGTTGGCGGTGGTGGTGGGTGGAGACGACGGCGGATGGTGACAACCGTGGTGGTGGTGGTGGATGACGGTGGAGGTAGGTGGCGGCGGTGGCGATGGTGGTGGCATGGGTGGTCGGAGGTGGTAGCAGCGGCGACGGTGGTCGGAGGTGGTAGCGGTTAATAGCGGTGGCAGCGGTGATCGGAGGTGGCGGTGGCAATGGTGGCGGCGATGATCGAAGGTGGGTGGTGGCGATGATCGGAGGTGGCAGTGGAGACGGTGGGTGGCGGGGACGGAGGTGGGTGGCGGCGGTAGGTGGTGGTGGAAGCGGAGGTGGGTGACGGCAATAGATGACGGTGGTGGTGGTGGGTGGTAGCAATGGTGGTGGGTTGTGGTGTTGTTAATGAAGGGTGAAGAGGGAATGTAATGGAAAAAAAACAGGGGGGACGGATGAAATGATTTTGAGGGAATGGAATGCATTTTGGAATTGACGATTCCATTACATCGACCAACCAAACACTCTTTTCTCCATTCCCTCACAATGGTCCATTCCATTTCAACTCTCATTATTACATACCAAACGGTAGCTAAGGCTATGGGGTATGGGGTGGTGGATTGGATTATAGATTGTCATGCGGGAATTGGTTCTCGTGGTACACTGCGCCCTATCTCAAACCATGATGGTTCGCATGGTTTAATCCATGACAATCATGACACTCTTTCAATTAATTTGTGGAGGATAATGGGGGTCTGGTCGAAACCATATTAAGTGGAGGATTAGGTTAATGGATAAGGGTAGGGTAATATGATACTGATATGAAGAATAGTGATGGTTATTTGGAGTTTTTTTTTTCCCAAAAGGGTGTTGGTGGAAAAAATATTTACCAAAATGAGTGATTTGAAAAATATTTACCGAAATGAGTGTTTTTCATTTATTTATTACTAGCTTACAACCCCGTGTATTACACGGGTTAAATGACGAAAAAATATAAATTATAAACTTGTATATAATCCTTATTAATGAAATGACTTATTTAGATAAAATAGTAAAACAAAAGAACTGCCAATTTTCGCTATTCAAAATAATTTTCTAAGTTTTCACTTCTCTTTTGAGATACTACAATCCATTTTATTATGTCTTAAAAAGAAGTAACACTAAAAAAAATAATGATCATAAAATTGTATGTATTTTTAAAAATAATTATAAGTTATGAGGTTATGGTAAATGAATTGTAATTAAATTCTACTATGTTTATTAATGATATAATAACTATTTTGATATAAATACTATTTTTAAATATATGGATCATGAGACAAGATACGGATATTATCATATTGTATAGAAAATATTACATATTAAAAATAAAGTATACGTGGACATTAAACTTTTTGATTTTGGATTCAAGTGGTTAAAACCACTATAACATAGGGACTCAAAAAATAATTTACTATTAATTAAATTTGAAATTATACGTTTGATCTCTAACTATATTAAAGAATATTATACTTATTATATTATTTGATACATTTATATTTGTTATAGATAATTATTAATTAAATTTGAATTTATACGTTTATATCTCTAACTATATTAATTAATATTATATTATATTTTGTGTATAAAAATTAATATGTAATACTATTATTAAAAGGGAGGAGGCACCAGAGAGTGACACGTATACAAAATTTTTTTTGTTTATTAGGGTATGTGTAGTGGGGCGGTATGCCCAATCATAGCGCCGGTATGGCGCCGGAAACACCAAAACGATCGGCGCCATGTTTCAGAAATTTGGGGGAGGCGCCATTATTATCGCGGCGTGATGGTTTGTAACATTTTTGGGTTATACAAACTTGGCCCCTACAAATCGGAGAAGAAGATAAATTGGTCCTTGCAAGTCCGCCGGAAAATCGGCCGGAAACCTGCCGGAGAATTGGAGAAGAAGACACAGGCGATTTGACTTTGAAATTTTTTTGGGTTTAACACATTTGGTCCCTGCATTTTACACTTTGGTCCCTGCATTTTACACTTTGGTCCTGCAAATCGGACCTGAAGAACGAGAAGAAGCCGGAGAAGAAGAAGGCGCGTTTGGACCCTGCATTTTACACTTTGGTCCCTACATTTTACACTTTGGTCCCTGCATTTTAATAAATTAATAATTGAGTAATGATTAGGCGGGTGCTTTATGACTACGGGCTTAAAATGCATAACGCCCCATAACGCCCACCCGCACACGTGGCGCGCCACGTGTCGCATAACGCCCACAAAGGGGCGTTATGACTACACATGGCCTTAGTATAGGAAGATTTTAGCTTACTTTTTTTACTTTTCTTTTATTTTACTTCTTATACGGTCAACCTATTATTA
The DNA here is from genome assembly GCA_030545235.1 of Helianthus tuberosus. Classification (NCBI taxonomy): domain Eukaryota; kingdom Viridiplantae; phylum Streptophyta; class Magnoliopsida; order Asterales; family Asteraceae; genus Helianthus; species Helianthus tuberosus. Next base: position 21,599,118 of record CM060364.1, on the reverse strand, counting down.
TTTTCCAATCGACTCATAATAGTTTGTTTATGTTTCATTTGTCAACTAACTGATTATAATTCTTCTATTTTTTATATTTTAATCAAAACTATATTAAACTGTTAGATACAAAATATGTCAAACCATGTTAAGAAGGATATGCAATTTTACTTTAAATCGAAAAATTGATTTTAATACTAAACTCCAAGCATTTGTATATTAATACTTGACCATACCCAAAGTTTGAATGCCATTAGTTTATGAGAAAATATCCATCGCAATCTTTTACTTTTAAACCGAGCAAAGAGATATTTGTTCTGAAAATCAAACTGACTAGTGGAATGCCCTTCCTTATTTTCTAATGGGTAAGAGTATAAACTGCAAACACTAGACTTTTGATCACATGAATTTGTGGCACTATCAATATTCAGATCAAGCAATCGAACTGACCGGTTCTTAAAAAAAATAGTAACTCTGTTATTTATGAAAGCCAAAAACAACGATTTAAATATAGGAATCAAACATATACTTAAGAGTCTAAGACCGCGGGGTGTGGGCTTGGATTTGGGGCGTGGGAACCAAACCAGCGCCGCTTTAGCCACACCGGGCCAGCTTGGGTAGCGGCGTTGCCCCTCTGGCGTGGCTATAAAGCCTGGCGTGGGGCGGGTTGGGGCGTCGATGTGGCTGGCTGGGAATGGCTATAAAAATTAGACCGTTACCCATAGCCGTTTGGGCTAGCCGTTGCCCATGGCGGTCACCGCTATGTAAGTCAAATTTTAAATTTTTTTTACTATTTTTTTACCTATAAATACTCACCCTAAACATCAATATTATTCACATCCGCTTTCTTCAAACACAAATCTTCATCCAAAACCAACCTAAAAACCAAAAATGGTTCATTGGACCGAGGAGGAGGAGCTAGCGCTAGTGACGTCAATCGTTGACGCACAACGAACGTTACGTCGTGGTCAAATCGCCTACTGGACACGAGCGTTTTAAGAATACCAACAACATGTTGGAAACGTGCGTCATAACTTGGTGTGTTTTATTTTATAAATGTCAAAATATATATATAAATTTTCACATGTCCACCCACGCCAGCTAGCCCACGCCGCTACCACACCGCCATTTTTTTTTTTGAAAAAAAGTTAATTCTGATAAATTAGTTAAAAAAGAAAACTAAAATGAGTTGATCAAGAAAAAAATATGATAACAGGCTGACTGAATATCAAACAAAAAAAAGAATTATAATAGATTAGTTAAAAATAAAAGTAATAACACCTATTTTGGTAAATATTTTTCAAATCTCCTATTTTAGTAAATATTTTTTCCACCAACACTCTTTTAGGAAAAAACTCTGGTTATTTGAGTCACGATCACACCATATAGGCTAATGGATCACCAATAGAATTACCGTTATGAACCTTCCAAAATAGTGTGAACGAAAATCTCACAAATCTTCTAGATGGATACCCTTTTCCTGCAATTCCAAATAATTTCGCTTTAGCCTCATAGTGTGAACGAAAATCTCACAAATCTTCTAGATGGAATTCCAAATAATTTCACTTTAGCTTCTGTATTTTCTGTGGACTAAAACAGTATAGGATTTTGGTGGATCTAGGCCGAAAATTCAGTGGTGTCTTTTTTTTTTTTTTCTAATTCAAGGGTATTTTTTTATATAAAAAGTATATAAATTTTAAACTACGTAGACGAAGTTAAAGGGGAGTTTACACGATGGAGACGGAATTGAGGGATAGACCGTGCTAACCCTACTTGTACCCTACCTCCGCCCCTAGTATAGGATATTTACTACAATATATTTTGTATAGTTTATTCATAAAGGTTGAAGTGAGTGGAACTTCATACTTATTGTTGTCCCCAATATAACTAACTATATATAGTGTTTCACCTTTCTAAGACTATAGGGTATAGGGCAGGGTTGGAGCGTGGCCCAAGGGGCGGGAGTTTAAAGCCGGGTGTGGGGCGGGCTAGCGATCCTATGTGGCAGGCTCCTATTCGCTTGTTGGCTAGGTCATAACGGGGCATTTAAATTTCAAATTCTAACCGTTTGGCCAAGCCAAGCGGTTCACCCTACCCAACAGTCAACATCGCTATATATATAACCCCAACCCCACCGGCTACCCCAACCCAAACAAACTTGTTGGCTGTCCACCGCTACCCCAACCCAAACACACTTGATCGAACTCGCTACCCAAACACACTTGATCGATTGCCTCTTGGACACACGAAGAAGAGCTAGCTCTTGTCACGAGCGTCGTTGACGCAATGAAGGGCCGACAACCCGGTGAAACGCGTTACTGGCCGGAAGCCTTTGCTAGCTACCGGCATAACGTGGGAAACGACCGGCACAACTTAAACGCGTGCCAACATAAATGGCTCGAGGGCCGAAGCTTGATTGTTTCAAAGCCTACTACGAAGCCATTCCGAGCGGTGAGATAAGCCACAAAGACCGGGTGGCGGTGGCGAACATTGAGTTTCGGGGCAAGGAGCGAAAGCCGTTCGACAAGCTCGCTCTTTTTGAAATTTATCTAACGCTCTAGGTTTTTTTTTTTTTTTTTGTAATCCTTTTTAGGTTTTTTTGTAATTTTTATGAATTTTGTAATTTTTAGAAATTTAATAAAATTTTAGGCTTTTTTTTAATGTTGTGTGTATTTTATAATTTTTGTTTTTTTTTTATTTTTATTTTAATAAACTGCCAAGCCACACGAGTTAGCCACGCCCCGCCATACCCCACGGACACGTCACTCACCGGCGGGGGGCTCGAACTCCACGTGTCAACTCATGCCCCAACCCCCGCCCAACCATACCCCACGGTCTAACACGTCCATCAGCTTCATGATAGCTAATAGAAACTTTAGACTAATTACCTTAAAATAATCGAAATTATTACTAAAAAATAAAAACTAAATGGTTAAATTATTTGAGATCATTGATAAAAACTAAATACTAAATGATCTGATTACTTAAATTTAATTATTTTTGGTTTACTAAAACCTTTTTTAGTCAGGCATATTAGTACTTAAACGAGTCAAACCTTATTATGTTACTTGAGCTACTTCGAGTCAAGACTTTCTAATGATTTTGGTGAGTGTTAACTAATCCATCTTAGACAATAATTTTATTCACTATCTTATCTCTAAATTGACATAGGGTAAACGAGATTTCACTTTGACATGTATTCGAAAAGTTAAAGGATCATGTTTTCAAGAGGCTTACTCTAGTATGTGTTGAATATTTGTTTAAATGAATAAATAAATGAAGCAATATTAAAAAAAGCGACTTAGACCACACATGCACGATTTGTTCGTTCATTGCATGTGCTCTTTCTAGACATTATTTACCTATTTAAAAAAAAAATTTGATTCGAGCCTCTTGAGTCTTGACCAGACACATACAAAGTTTTCTTACTTAAAAACACTAAGATTTATAAATCAGAAAGATAAATTTTGACTACACCAAACATGCTTGAATTCAAATGAAAAATGGAAGACGTTATTTAAAAAAAAAATTAGCCAAGTATTTGAATAACCTTTTTTCTTCTGCATAGCCAAAGCAAACAATTTTATTGCTAAAAAACGAGGCCAACAAGTAAGCAAGTAACTGGAAGTCGCCACAACCAACCAAACACGACACAAGTATTTGAATAAATAAAGGATTGTTTTAGACTTTTATGATATCACTCTATTGAAGATCATTTCTATCGGGTTGTCTATCAAAACCATCTTTTACAATCCTTAGCTTTAGCTATATAACTTTCCCTGAATATATAAAAGACATGATAATATATTTATTTTCAAGTGATCAAAAATTCAATTCAAAATCATTTCTATCAGTTTGTCTATCAAAACAATCTTTTACAATCGTTAGCTATGTTTAATATAACTTTCTTTGAATATATAAAAGCCACGATAATTTATTTATTTTCAAATGATCAAAATATCAAATGATACGTATGTTTGGTGTTGACTTGAACTTAAAATTTGACTGGTTCACGGTTGATCCACGATCTACGTGCATCAATGTTATCTCTCCATGCATCACTCTTTCTCTATTCAATTGTTTGACTTGGACATTTGTTATTGATATACAATAATATAAAATAAAATAGAGTAAATTGCCATTTTGGTCTCTGAGATTTGTCCAAATTTGTCATTTTAGTTCAAATAGTTTTTTTTCTCCTCTGGGTCCCTGACTTTTCCCTTTTGTTGTCATTTTGATCACATTACCTAACTCCATCCAAAAACCTCATTTTTAACCGGGGGTATTTTGGGGATTTTCAATTTAAATCTTTCAAATTGCCATTTTGATCCATTTTTTTATATTAAAAATTTAAAAGAAAATATCTAATTAGTGGGACCCACCTCTACCCTACCCTTCTTCATCAACCTGCTATCTCTCTCTCTCTTTACTTCACCTCACTTTACATCTTCCATCTAACACCACCGTAGCCCATGGATCATCCGTCACTGCATTCAACCATATCAATTCAATTCCCCTAAACCTATAAGCAGTTTACATGACTCAAACATCAACAAAAAAAACATCTAATTTCAAATTATGTTATAATCAATCAAAGAAACACTTATAAAAATTAAAAGGGTATCAAAAGAAATTTCAAACCACCACCATCGCTATAACCTTCAACCTGTTATAATTTCAAACCACCCCTACAATTCAATTCCCCCTTTATCTATCTACACCACCAACACCTATCACCGCCACCATCCACCACCTGCCACGACGCACCTCTCTTTCTCTCTCCCTCCCCCTCTCTCTACAACCCACGCCAAACCACCACCTGTTACCACCTATATCTGCCACCCGTCACATAACCACCACCACTATAACCTTCAACCTGTTCCCACCACCATAACCACTACTAATCCACCACCATTTCAGATCTAGTGATGATGAAAACGTTGAATAAAGGTCGACAGGGGCTGTTGGAGGTCAGCTGTTATGAAGAATAATGGGTTGGCAGTTGTTACAGGTGGCTCCGGCAAGGTTTGAGCGGAATCCGAAACAGGGGGTGTGGAATCTGGGTTCGATAGAGAAGATGGGAGTTAGGGTTTCGCAGATGGATTGTGGAAGGTGAACGATGTTGGGTTTTGATTTGGGGACAGTGACGGTGGTGAACAACAGTGGGTTTTAGTTAGGGTTTTGATTTGGGGATGGCGGCGATGGTCTGAGATGGCGACCATGGTTGAGGTGGTGTTGGTGTCGGTGGTTTATGGTGGTGGAATGTGGTGATGCCGGCGCCGGTGGAAGGTGCTGATGCCGGCGGTGGTGGAAGGTTGCGATGAAGGTGTGAAATTATTTATCAGTTAATAATGTGTGAAAACCCAAATATATATATATATAAATGATTAAGTATTAGATTTTTATCTTTTATATAATAATAATAAAAGATTGGATCAAAATGGCAACTGAAAAGATTTAAATTGAAAATCCCCAAAATACCCCTGGTTAAAAATAAGGTTTTTGGATGGAGTTAGGGTATGTGATCAAAATGGCAATAAAAGGAAAAAGTCAGGGACCCAGAGGCGAAAAAAAACTATTTTGACTAAAATGACAAATTTGGACAAACCTCAGGGACTAAAATGGCAATTTACTCAATAAAATATAAACACATCATTTTATATTCCATATTTATATTTATATTTTCATTATCACTATTAAACAAAATATACCCTGTTATAATTTATTTACACTACCATATTTTTTATTATCACTATCTAAACAAAATATATACTGTTATAATTTTATTTACACTAACATATCTTTTATAGATCCATATAGTTTGCACTTTATAATGCATTTAGTACTCAACTTTTTCTAAAAGTACATGGATGGTCTCTGTGGTTTGCACTTTATAATACATTTAGTCACCAACTTTTAGTGACTAAATGCGTTACAAAATGCAAACCACATGGACCATCCATGTACTTTTGCAAAAGTTTGAGACTAAATGCGTTGCAAAACAAAGAAACCATCCATGAACTTTTAGAAAGCTAGAAACTAAATCCAAAATTTTGGTTAACTACAGAAACCATCTGTATACTTTACTCAAAACGTTTATAACCGCAAACACCATTTGAAAACACACACGAAACATCCAAACAGAAACATCCTTCAAGCCCACCACTACAACACACTAAGCAAAATCTATTATTATAATCGCAATAACATATATTTTGCAGGGGCCATAGTGGTGCATACCCACAAACATGAAGGATCCAGAACTCTCTTCTCACACAGACATGTTACGCGTGTTTTCAGGCACCATCTATTCGCCCAACATAATCTATTATCAACCTTTAACTTTTCCTTTGTTCAAGTAATCTTATCCCATAATTTTTCCATTAACAAATAATTAATGACCAAATGGCTTTTTTAACAATTTACTTTTGAAGTACCCGTGTTTTTTAACCAACAAACATACGGGGTCTTTTGGATAAGAGTAAACTGCCATTTTGGTCTCTGTGGTTTGGTCACTCTTGTCATTTTAGTCCAAATCTCAAACTTTTTAAATCTGGGTCCCTGTGGTTTCACTTTTATTGCCATTTTAGTCCAAAATTCAAAAACCCTCTTTTTTGACTGTTGCAACCTGACTATTTTGTCTTTTTGTTCAGGGGCATTTTTGTCCATCTCAATTTATCTAGATCAATCCTTGCTGTTCAGGGGAGAAACATTCAAAATCGAAGCAAAGGCCAAGATCTGTGTGACTGAACAAAAATCCTTGCTGTTTCAGATGAAGAAGTGAACAGGAAGGAGAAACATTCAAAAGCACGAGAAACATCTTCTAATTCCACACAATCAAACATCTATTCCAATCAATTCTAGTCAAATTATATACAAATCCAATAAAAAACACTTCAATTATCCAGATCAATCCACAAACACAACAAGCAATCGCTCTAGCAATCGTACCTTGGCGTAAGCAGAATCGATCGAATTGGAGAGGCGAAGAAAAGCAGGTTCAGATCCAATCAATCTGTCGTCGTTCTTCTTCTTCAGCACGAAATACCACCCCCACTGCCTGTCACCATCATTTTTCTCCGCCAAATTAAAACCAGATCTGAACCATCCAACGCTTCGGCTAGGGTTTAGAGGGTCACGCCTGTAAATCGATTGTGCAGCGGCAGGTCCACCATTAACGCCTGCAAATCGAACGCATTGGGCTTCATTTGAAATTTTGGTGGTGGAGGCTAAGCAGACAGGTGGGCAGCAGCGGTGGAGAAGTAGGAGATCCGTTTGGGGAGGATGAGCTAGTCGGAGATCCGTTTGGAGAAGCAATTGGTGTCACCAGAAATTGACCGGAGAAGACGATGGAAGGGTGGTCGGCTGATACTTTCTTGGTGGGTGGGAGGATGTTGGTATTTGATTTTTTTTTTCGGAGTTCCTTTGGAGACAGGAATTGAAGAGCCATGTGATCATTTACCATTGCCTCCATCCACAGCTTCACTTTTCATCAGAGATTACCCAACCGATTCGACAATGGGGGAAGATTATTTGGGGAAGATGAAGTTATGGGGAAGATAATCTGTTGACCAATTTATTAGGGAATTAAATATAATTAATTTAATTATTAATATGTTATAATAAATTGAAATGGACAAAAGTACCCCTAAACAAAAAGACAAAATAGGCAGGTTGCAACAGTAAAAAAAAAGGTTTTTGAATTTTGGACTAAAATGGCAACAAAATTAAAAACATAGGGACCCAGATTTAAAAAGTTTGAGATTTGGACTAAAATGGCTAAAGTGTCCAAACCACAAGGACCAAAATGGCAGTTTACTTTTTGGATAAATTGTCTTTAATTCTCACCATTTTTTTTTTCTATATGCATTGGGTTCTTGAGAACCCACAAATATGAGTTGAATGTGCACATGCACTCTCTGCTCTATTTCTAAAACTACGCTTGCAGGATATGAACCTACTACAATTGTTTCATTAGAAATTATTTGGAACTAAATACCGATGATTTAGTAGTCTAGTATAACGGTATTTGCCCTCACAAAAATGGTGTGAGTTTTGACTATACAAATTTAAGGTTAGGTAGTATTTAAATATAAAATATTGTTGTCAAATAAATAAATAATATTATTTTAAATACCACATAATCAACAAACTCACATCACATTTGTTAGAGACAATCACATATACCACTACACCCGAAGGCTGTAAGCTTATCTACAATATGTAGAAGTGTAAAGCAGTGTCTCCTCTAAAAATTTAAGGGTTCTAGTTTCACAGATATTAGATTAACTAGGGTCATGGTAAACCGTGCTTCGCGACATGTAGCGGTTTTTCTGCATTCACCTGCACGATACGGCAGGAATTCGCGCCGGGGGTGTAGATACAGTGGAAAATATGTAAGGCTCGTTTCGACCAATAGTACATTAGTATTCACCCCGTAAAAATAAACGTCGAAAAGATGATAAAAATAAGCAAGTTCACGTTAAAACGACGATAAAAACTATGCATTTCTGAAGTTCATGGATGGAGAGTAAAGTGCAAGAGGTAAAACAAAAAAAACGATTAAAAAAACACGTGATGCATGTTAGCAAAAGCATCCGATACATGTTAATGAAAATATACCATTAAAACCTCCATATATATATGATCAGGTTCAAGAGTGAACATTTGTGTATTTACGAACTGAGTGAACTAATCATGGTCATACACGCGTATAAATCAATGGTCAGGATTTGATGATGAAATCTTAGCCATACACATGTGTAAATCAATGTTCAGGATTTGTTCACTCAGTTCGCAATTACGCTAGTGTACACTGTAGAACCTCACCCTATATATAGAGAGAGAGAGAGAGAGATGATCCTATAAAAAGTGCTCAAAGTGTAAAAAGTGTGAGAAGTGTATTATAACACTATATATAATACTATATAACACCATATAAACACCGTATAACAATATGTAACACCATATAACACTATGTAACACTATATATCATTATATAACAAATATAACACTATAGGTTGTCTGAAAGCATGTCTATGATAGACGTATAGTGTTATATTTGTTATATAATGATATATAGTGTTACATAGTGTTATATGGTATTATATGGTGTTACATATTGTTATACGGTGTTTATATGATGTTTATATGGTGTTATATAGTATTATATATAGTGTTATAATACACTTCTCACACTTTAGGCCCTTTTTACACTATCATTACCCTATATATATATATATATAGAGAGAGAGAGAGAGATATGGGCCGGTTATCATACAAAATGCCTTAACATACGCTACGTACGAGATTCAGTATCAACATGCGAAATTTGGTTTATAACATGCGACTTTCATTTTTTTACATGCGATTTTGAATTTTGTTAGTACATGCAATTTTCCTTTTTTTTACATGCGATTTTCATTTTCTTTTGTAACAAAACGTGCGATTTTGTTATCACGTATGAACAGTACGTTAAGGCATATTATACGCTATATTTTTCTTTTCTATATAAAACAAAATAATGACAATGATAATAAAAATAATTAAATAATAACTAATAACAATTCAATAAAATATGTTTTTAAAATTTCAACTCGAAACCTTTGACGAAGTAACACGCAATCGCATCCTCCACTTGTGGTGGAGTGGTGGAAAGGATTTGGTTTTCCTTGGATGGCCAAGTTCGATCCCCACACCCATCACATTTGGGGGAATGGCAATGAACGGGTGGAGGGCCAGTTGGTTCGAAACCCGGGAGTCACCCCGAGTTTTCTATTACAGTGCATTTACTCCAGAGAGTCCCCGACTCTTGTGGAGGGTGCAACTACACGCTCCCGGTTAATCGGGTGGGCAGTGGGCTGAAAATTTTCTCGGGGAACGCCTTAGCCAAACTCTGATGCACCAAGCGTGGGCCCGGTTAAGACAACATAGCCTTGGATGCCGGAGTGGGGCGGAGGGGCCTACCCGAGTTATAGGGTAGGTGCGATCTCTATCGCCTGTTGTAGAAATATCGCCGTTAAAAAAAAAAGTAACACGCAATCCATTCAATCACAATCATTTCCTAGAAACTTCCCACCTCCCATACATGAACATCACATCTCATTCCGTTTTCTTCTTCATATAAACCGACGCCCACTTCACAATTCTCTACAAATTCACAATTTTTCCATCTGGGTATCAATAAATTTTCAATCTTTAATCATGGAGAACAACAACAATCAATCATCTTTCTGGCAGTTCAGTGATCAGCTTCGTGTTCAGACCAACAATCTTTCTTTAAACGACTCCATCTGGAGCACCTCTTACGCCTCCAAACGCCCCGAAAAACATCGCCGGAACTTCGACCTCCGTGTCGGCGGTGACTTCATCAACTCCGGCACCGTCCACACCAACAATTCCGGCACCGATTTTAATGGGTTCAACTTTGATTGGAAGATGGGGTCCACTAATCAGACCCAAAGTTCTGATTTTGGGATCAATGGTGGGTTTAATAAGGGGGTTTATTCAAACCCCAGTTTGAATTTTGGTCCAAATAATAATGTGAATTTTGAGAGAAATGGGTTTAATAAAGATGGGAAATTGGGGAAAAATGGTGAGGTTGATCATCATTCTGTTGGGGGTAAGCATGGGAAGAATAAGAAGAACAATAATAATAACAGTAATGAGAAGGATAATGGTAAGAATAGTGTTGATAAGAGGTTCAAGACTCTGCCACCTTCAGAATCTTTGCCCAGAAATGAGACTGTTGGTGGCTATATTTTTGTTTGTAACAATGATACCATGCAAGAGAATCTTCAAAGGCAGCTTTTTGGTATGTTTGCTTCTTTAATTTGCTCAATTTTGTAGCATTTTTTTCTTGGGTGTTTTATACTTCATATTTGTGTTGATTTTGTTTATTTTTGTAGCATTTTTTTCATGGGTGTTTTATACTTCATATTTGTGTTGATTGTGTTTATTTTTTTCTAGATTTAGGGTTGAGAATTTGGGATCTTTTTGGAGTTGTATATAGATCATTTTTACAACATTTCCAGATGATGATGGTGTATAGAAAGGAATTTTTTTTAGAAATGGTGTATTTTGAATATATTTTTAGGATAACGGGGAAGTAAAAAAAAAAAGGGTTTTTGGTGTATCCTCTATTAGGAATAGCGGATTATGAGGAAATTAAGTTGTGTTGCAGCAATGCTCAGGTAGGTGTCAGGTGGGTGTCAGATGTTTTTCTAATCCTCTATTCTCAATAGAGGATTAGGAGGAAACACTTAACCATGGTTCAACCCTCACCCGAGACCAAACATAAGCCAGTTAAAAACCTAAACCCAATTACAAAACTTAACTCTAATTAATTTATTTTAATGTTTCAAACCCATTTAATAATATTTTGTTAAATAATATTGTTCGAAACCTAACTCTAATTAATTTATTTTAATGTTTCAAACCCTAACTAAATATTATAATTAACAATAATAAAATAAAATGATAAATTATAAGATGAAAAACGTGAAACATGGACTAATCGATTACATAAACTGAATTAAAGCGGTACAATCTAACTAATTATTTAATGCCTATGTGGATAGCGAATGAGACAGCCACCGGTGCCACAACGAACTGGTTTTGAATGTCTTTGTGGTTGTACACGTCTTGGTTCTGGTTCTTCCGGTTCATTATCATTTGGTGGACTGGAGCCTTCGGGTTGACTCAGATGTAGGTCCAAGCTTATTGGAACCGGGCTTATATGCTGGTAACGCGGATGTTGTACACTAAGACCGGTATATTCGTAATTCTGGAAGGGTCCCGGCTGGTCTGAGTACATCACAGGAATCATATTACTATCAGGAGTGTTGTCAAACAATGAGGATACCCAATTGTTTTGTTGGTTGTTGTTAACATTCGACTGGGTACCTAATTGAATGCTTGATGATCCATGTCCAACATTTTCAAATGAAGGTCTATAACCGGCTTCCAAATCCAGTGTTGCCCCTCCAACATGTGAGGTACCCTCCCCATAGTTGGGTGTTGCCCCTCCAAAATTCGAGGTACCCTCCCCATAGTTGGTTGTACCCTCCCCCTCCTGATCATCATGTACGAGGTTTACCCGAGTTCTTTGTCGGCCAAGACGCCCCCGACCACCACGCCTTGCTCGCTGGGGGATAGTGTTACCCGGTTCCAGATCTGGTTCATTAGTCTGTATGTACGAAGGCTGACCCATATGATTAAGTGATCCAATTAGTTGAGAAGCCATGCCTTGGACCCCTCCAAAATTTTCGTAGTAATGATCAGGGCCCATGTTTCGCATTCTGATTGCTTCCTGACCAATGAAGCCTAATCCATCCACCTGCAAAACCAAAATAATTAAAAGCTATACGCATTACTAATTTATTATTTTTAATTCTACATTTTTAATTAAACTTACCAAGTATCTTGCAGTTCCACCGTGATCATCGAAACCAGTATGGACAACACCTGGGACGTGCCTCGGGTCTTTTATATATAATACAGTATGCTCATGGAACCAATCATTGTAAGTAGGGTGTGCCGTAGGCTTGTTGGTCGGCACACCTTCCACCACATTTTCGTTTCTATTGTTCCAGTTTTCCACATATGCTGCATGATGAACAGACCAGTCTGTTTCCAACCTCCCTTTCCGTATTGTTTTACGGAGTTTGTGAAGCACTTTACGTGAAAAGGGGAATGGGGCGGGGACCTCCTGAAGAAATCCAAACTGCCTCATAACCCTTTCCACCGGATGATATTCAACTATGTTCCAAAAAATTAAATAACATCGTGACCTCCAACTGCTTATGCCCGTTCTACACATTTCCGGGAGTCTTTGCAGCACGTGCCGATAAGGCATCCAATCAAACTGTTAAAATAAAAAACTGTTAATATTTAGTATTTAAAATCGATTTATAAAACCTGTTAATTATTAGCATAAAGGTTTTATAAATCGATTTTAAATACTAAATATTAACAGTTTTTTATTAAATGGGTTTGAAACATTAAAATAAATTAATTAGAGTTAAGTTTTGTAATTGGGTTTAGGTTTTTAACTGGCTTATGTTTGGTCTCGGGTGAGGGTTGAACCATGGTTAAGTGTTTCCTCCTAATCCTCTATTGAGAATAGAGGATTAGAAAAACATCTGACACCCACCTGACACCTACCTGAGCATTGCTGCAACACAACTTAATTTCCTCCTAATCCGCTATTCCTAATAGAGGATACACCAAAAACCTTTTTTTTTTTTTGACTTCCCCGTTATCCTAAAAATATATTCAAAATACACCATTTCTAAAAAAAATTCGTATAGAAAGATCAGTTTATGGTTAGAAAATTAGGCAAGAATTATGAGGATAAGAGAATGGTTAGCATCTTTTTAGGTTAATGTTGAATTGTGACAATAAATTAGAACATGGGTTGGCTCTTGATGTTCTTGACTTCTTCCACAAATTGGATTGTTGGTTTTTTTATTCAAGATTTAGGGTTTGATTTTTTTTTTTTTTTTTTTTTTTTTTTTTTTTTTTTGCAGTTGTACATTTATATATTTTAGAATAACTCAAGATGATGATGGTATATAGAAAGTTAACATCTTGTTAGGTTAATGTTGAATTGTGACCGCGCATTAGAATATTCTGTTGTTGGGAAGATTTTACAAATTAGTTGACATTTTTTGAGTAAAATTTCTGTACATTATGATCATATTCTAAGTTTTGTTGAACAACTGTGTGTAGTTCTTTAAAGTATATGATTTATGAATGTTACGTATTCCAATGGAAATCGTTTTATCGTGTAAGATGCAAGTGTAATTCTGTTATGAATTTGCCTAATCTTTTTCTTAAACTGAATTTCAGGTTTACCGCCACGCTACCGGGACTCTGTTAGGCAGATCACACCTGGTCTGCCTCTTTTTCTTTACAACTACTCCACCCACCAGCTTCATGGTGTTTTTGAGGTATGCAATTTCATTCATTAACTTGCAAGTTTCTTGTAGTTGATTTGTATTAGTGAAAATCCTTAAAAATCAAAGGTTAAAGAACATACATTATATAACTTTAACATGGAATATGGTTTCAATGATTTAGGCTGCAAGTTTTGGCGGAACAAACATCGACCCGTCTGCATGGGAAGACAAAAAGAACCCTGGTGAATCACGGTTCCCTGCTCAGGTGCGCGTCATAACTAGAAAGTTAGCCGAGCCGTTAGAAGAAGACTCATTCAGGCCAATTCTTCACCACTACGATGGTCCTAAATTTCGCCTTGAACTCAACATCCCTGAGGTAAAACTATCCTTTTACCCTTCGGGTCCATTAAGAACACTTTTCAATGTCCAAATCATTTGAAAAACTAACACACGTGTTGTTGCAGGCGCTCTCGCTTTTGGACATATTTGAGGATAACAAGAACTGAAGTATGTTCGAGGAAAATCAAGTATCAACATGTATTATAAGGTTAAGAAGTGGTTTTGTGACAATGTGAGATGTGTTTAATCATATATACGTAACTAATATATGTTAATATCGAGCCGTATTAAGAAAGTAATATATGTTTGTATACGGGACGTGTAACCATGAAGATGATGGTCCCTTTCGGTTATTTGGCTCGGGCGTATATATGCTAAAAATACAAACTCAGTATGAATAAATGAACTATAATACAACTTTTATTTATGTTACATTTGGTGTTTGTATTTTGATGCAATGGAGCAGATAAAGATAAGAAGGCTCGGTTGTAGTTGAATGGTTCAACCAACATCACAATATTGAAATAGACAAAGTGGTTGTGGTGGTGGTGGTTATTTGGTATGGACCATTGAATGTTTGAATTTGCAAGCCACCAAAACCAACTCAAACCCAATCAACACAAATGTTGACACCTTTCATTGTTCTAGAATATTATTTTCAAATAAACCAAAAGTCAGAAAAAAAAGAGTATAATGCCAAAATTGTTCCAGGTTTAGTCATTTTGCTTTTTTCCTTTCAAAATGATTTTTTTTTTTTTTTTGCATTTAAGTCATTTAGATTTGCGTTTTATTGTCATTTTTGAGTTTGACAATTTTTTGCGACTTTCGTCCTTCGAAATTTGACTCTCAGAGATGAAAATGACATGATTTCAAACTTTTTTTTGATGAAAATGACACCTCAAGGACGAAAGTCACAAAAATATCAAACCTCGGTTAAAAATCACATTTTACTCCAAGAAAAAAAATAGTGGGAATTAATAACCATTTTGATCTAGATTGTTCCTAGTTGACCATGAACCACTAAACTATTAACCACAAACCATATCATTTTAAGTGGCTTGGTCCATTTAACATTCATTGATTTTTAGTGGAGTCTGATGTTTGATATTTGATATTGCCATTGATCATGCATAAAATTGTAAACACGAAGTCGAAAATGGATAAAGAGGGTAGCTAGGGAGCGGTGGATGTCGTATCGTTTGTCATTGTTTGCGCAAGCATATTAAGTTTGTGTCAACAAAATAAAATTCTAACATCGAATCTTTATAAGGAATAGCATGCATGTTAAACCGCAAAAATGGCTATACTAAGGTTAATGTACAAATGCGTTAGGAAGTCAACAAAAAGTCAAAGTAACGACCGCTATGAAAGTGCTGGTAAACACCACCGGTTTCCACCCTCGTACTGACCTTCGTACTTTTCTATGAGGCAAGTCAACGGAGGAGTTTGACCTCGGGTTTGAGATGAGATCCCAAAAAATCCTGAATGCCACAACAATGGTGACATAAAGACTTGCACAAAGAAAGGCATGCTCGGCCTTATCGAGTCTTTCTTCATCGTTTGCGATCTTCTCTATATCTTGTCTACAAAGAAATTCAAACCAATTAGCAATAATCTACTTATGGGCCCACTAGACTGGACTTTGGGCCCAACCATCAATTCATGGGCCCAGTTTCTATCACTTTGGGCTTAACTTTCAACTTGCATAAGAATATCCATATTGATGAAAACATGTCAAGAATGCATATTTACTTTTTTGTTAATACTACCAAATGATGGGGTTCAAGAAATTAAGCTTAAATTGAGGTTTTATAAGACCAACATTACCTTAACATGATGTTTTCTTTAACAACTGACTCCAAACGAAACGACACGGAAGCCTTCCACGGCTCCAAGCCGGAAAGTTCTTTCTCCTGAAGTCGTTAACCATGCGACATGAAATAAAAATATTAGCAATAAGTACCTAGAGGTGACAATTTCGGACGTTAGACTAAACAACTAACCAAGGTCTCCTTCCATGGCCAGAAATTCTTAATCTCCAATCGCGTTTGCTCCACGAGCCCCGAATACTTCACAATATCTCTTTCAAGCTGTGGAAACACATCCCCTTGTATCTTGTTCAACTCGTTAACATTATCTTCCAACGACGATAAAGTGTCTTCCAGTAACCGAACCTTTTGCATCAGAATCTTCAAAACAGCATCACCATGTATTCTTCCATTACCTTTCGGTACAGTTTCCGGAACTTTACTCACAACCAATGGCTTCTTCGGTGCATCATCGACCCCTTTAATCTTTTTATCAAACTCATCATCTTCCAACAACACAGTCTGATTACGATTCGATAAATTCGATAACTCCCCTGAAGCCAAGATCAAATCCTCAAGCATTTTCTCAATTGCATCAACACCATACGCTTCAAACACGCTAAGCGTGCAGTAAAACTCTGACCCGTAATGAGTGATTAGTCTCAACTTTATGTATCTGGCCCATTTCGGCTCGGGTAACTTAAAATACTGCCTATGCTTCACATTTTCGGCTACAAACGTCGCAATTTCAAACCATGTTTCAGTCGGAAAAACCAAACTTCCCGACAATTCAAACTGTTTGAAATTTGAAGAATGGTGTTCGAAATTCGCTATCGTTATTGCATCCACTAAAGTCTCTTCCGCAAGCTCGATGACCACAAACTTATCAGCAACCGAACACGGGTTCCTTAAGTACATATCATGATCATCACCCAAAATTTTACTTGCACCTTTTGCTTCTTTATCATGGGCCACAACTTTAGCACCTTTTGATGCAGCTGCATAGTTATACTTGGTTCCATCGGGCTCGAGCCGATGAGTAATGTTCACTAGCCCATTACCTTCCTTTGCAATGCTTCTAACCTCATCTAGATCAAGATAAGCTAAACGGGCCCGGCCCGTTTGACCCATTTGCACCACTTCTAGTTTATTTTCTAAATAAATGTCTTGAAATTGTCTTTCACAGACAAATGTTGAATAGCCTAAAACTTTCCATAACAATTCTTCTACTGGAGTTGTTTGTTCAAGCAGGATATCCTCGGTTTCATCGATCTCGTACGTTGTTGCTGTATCGTTCGAATCCAATGATAAAAGGACCTTATCGGTTCGATTTAGAGCTTGATCTTCAATGTATGAATATGAGCTTATATTAGTAATGTTCTTATTAATAACACCTACATTCCCTGCAATAATTCCATCAAATTCATATATTATTACCTCAAATTCATGAAATTAACATAAAAAACAGGGGATTGTGACAAAAAAAAGGGAAAAATGCATCTAAAAAAATATAAAATTGGATGATTTGATATGGGTTACCTTGGTTAATGTGATTGGGGCGAAATGTGGAGAATGAAAACATAAAAGGGAACCAAAATGTGATGATTAAAGGCAACGAAAGCTTTAGGAAACTTTCTTTTTCGTCTTTCTTGATGAATAATTTGAGGTTTTGGGGTGGAAATTGGACATGTGCAGATGGATCATCAATGGTGGATTTCTTCATAATTCATGGAAGAGTGGACAGGAGAAGTTTACTCTGTTTTTCGATGTTAAACTTCTGTGTAACATGGAAGGTACTTTTTGTCTATCAGCAAATTCGGAAGGGTGTTATGTGAAAAGAGAGACATCTTATGGTAAATGACTATTTAGCCCCTCACTGTTTTTATGGTTTGTAAGTTTTCTACCGTGCGATGTAGCTCAAACACTCAATTACAAAGTTTATTTATAAAGCTAGTGGTGTGGTATAAAGCCTCTAGGGGCTTTATCTCGTCATATTAACGTCACGTAGGTTTTATGTCACATAGGGGGTTTTAAAGTTCATACATTTAACTTGCATGCAATGGGAGAAAGTCCCTTATCTATTAATAAAGAAAAAAGAAAAAATGAACCAAAAAATGTGATTGTCTCTTGAAAAGTGGCCTAACAATACTAGTATATGGGGGAGATCTACTAACAGGGCCGTTCCAACCTTTTTGGAGGCCTAAGGCAAAAGGAAATGTTAGGGCCCTTTTTTCTTTGTTAATTGTTATAAACGATACTCCTTTATCCATGTTTGGAATCAAGCAAAAATCTAACACAACTATAACAGAGAGTGGTTTGCTTTTTTTAAAAAAAAACAAACAAATCTAAAACAATAACTTTGCACTAATATTAATAGTTAGTATATTAATATTCTTTTAAGTGGAAGCCCTATTCTTTTGGAGACTCTAGGCCCAAGTCTGGGTTACTTGTACTATAGGTCCGACCCTACCGCTAAAAAGTGGGATTTACCTAAGTAGTCTAAGAAGAATTATGGAGATAACATGTGACACTCCTATACGTAGGATGAAAGAGTATTTTGGTCATAACACACAAACCCTCGCCCTTTTGTTTGCTTAAACATACAACACAAAAAATACAGTAAAAAATGTAGCACAAAAAATCTGGTAGTATAAAAAATCTATCACAAAAAATCCAGCACAAAATGTTACACAACATAGAAATACAACACGATTTTTTGGGTTTTTTTTTTAGTTTTCATATTTTATATAGCAATATGGTACTCAAATTAAAGATAAAAAGATGCTCGCTTTTTACAGTGCAATTTTTTTTAAAAATAATGTCGTATAAAAAGTTATACACATTTAAAAAATGGGAGGAGAAAGTCAACAAAGAGGTTTTTCTAAGAATGCCGTTGCACTCCCTTTTTTTTTTTTTTTTCATCTTAGTCATTGATTTGAAAAATGAAAGATTATAAACTATACTTATCATACTTAGGAAAAAATAACTTTTATTTGATCTTACCTGTATATAAACAGAACAAAGATTAAAAAAATATAAAAAGTATTGCTAAAGAATTTGGGTGGGAACGACAGACTAGTTAGTTTTATCGGTTTGACGGTTTTAACAATTTTCTTTTTTCAAAATAATCGTTTTGTATAAAAATAAATGACATAAATTATTCACGATTATAAAATATAGAGTAAACTGTAATTTTACCCCCTGAGGTTTGGGGTGATTGACACTCTTACCCCCCCCCTAACGAAATAATTGCAATTTTACCCCCCAACGTTTGGTGTTATGTCGCAAGTTTACCCCTGCCGTCAGTCAACAGTTATTTGACTGTTATAGGCAGGGGTATTTTGGTAATCTTACCCTATGTTTATTATTATTATTATTATTATTTATAAAATCAAATTATCATCATCTTCTTCAAATAACCAGATCCATCATCATCATCATCTTCTAATTACCCAGATCCATCATCATCTTCTTCAAATAACCCCTCCTCACCACCTCCCACAACTCTTCCACCCTCACTCCTCCCTCTCCGGTGTAAGTTTTCCGGCGAAACGCAGCACCGGCGGGCAGCAGCTGACACTGTGGGTGATGGTTCGATGTCGGAGGTGATGTTTCTGACGCAACGTGTTCTCCCCCAAAACCTAGTGAGAGGCTTTGTTCACTCTCACACAAAAAGCTTCGATTCTTCATCTCAGGTATCCATTTTCACCACTAACCGAAGCTTATTATCCTTCTGTTTTGACTTATTTCTTTTGATTTTAACTTTGAATTTGCACATGGTTTGGAATATTGTTGACTAAACCACACATTTCACTTTGAAAATGACATCACGCGTTGCTGATTTGACCTAATTTCAGTTGACTGAAGTTTAGTTTCAGTGATGTTGATTGTAGATCATTCATGATTGTTGTTTGTGCATTTTGAGTTCTCATTGTTAAAAATGTTACAGTTTTCACTGATTTTGATTGGGGATTTAGTTGTTATTGATCTAGGGTTGAAGATTGAGTAATTTTGGAGATATTTATTGAATTGATTTGTGTTTTGGATGCTCAAATTGTTTATTATGTCATAGTTATAGTATTCATAGGGTTTTTGATCTTTTTTCTTTAAATTTCAAACCACCTAGTACATGTAAATCTCCTAGTTTAGTGGTTTCTGCTTCTGCCGGAAAAACCTCAACCACCACTTCCGCTGGCAGCACACTTTATTTCAATTTCACTGGCTTCCCTTTTCCTCTTGGCCCTTTTCTCAATAGGCCCACTATCAGGACTGAGGTAAATTTTCTCAATAGGCCCACTATCAGGACTAAGGTAAAGTCTTCATTTTTTTCATAAAATAATGTAATATTGCATCTGGGTTCTTGAAAAGTGAATTGTTTCTCATGATTTTAGGCTGTGAAAGATTGCATATGGCTGTTTGAGCAAGAACAGGCTTTGGGATTCAGCAGTGTGTCTACAAACATCAGAATGACTGTCATCAAGCTCAAATCAGGAGGATTGTGGGTCCATGCACCAATTGCACCAACCAAAGAATGCATTCAGGTCCTATTAAATTATCAAACAAAGCCCAAATGTTTGTGACAGTTGTGTAAATTTTCAAGATGCTTTCTTGATTCTTAATTTTCTCATGTCATCTTGTGTTTACTTGTAATCAATTTTTGGAATTTATAGCTTGTGAAGGAATTAGGAGCCCCAGTAGAGTACATTGTCCTGCCTACATTTGCTTATGAGCATAAAATATTTGTTGGTCCATTTTCAAGAAAGTTCCCACAAGCTCAAATATATGTGGCACCAAGACAATGGAGCTGGCCTTCGAATTTACCACTAGAATTTTTCGGTATTTTTTGTGGAACTTGAAATTTCTTTTCTTTTGAAAGCTTGATACTGGTTTCCATGGTGATTTGAAAGTTGCAGGGGGTAATATTGCTTCTAAACTTAAAGTATAGGGGGTAATAAGAAAGGGCATTTTAGAAATTTACCTGTGGGGGGTAATTATGCAACATAACAGGAATGTTGGGGGGTAAAATAAAAGGGTAAAATAGTCATTTCATATTAAATCTAACAGATCAGTTAGCCAAATTGAAGCCGGGGGGTAAAATTGCGACATAAGAGCAAACAGTGGGGGGTAAAATTGCAATTATTTCCTTGGGGGGGGGGGGGGTAAGGGTGCCAATGACCCCTAACCTCAGGGGGTAAAATTGCAGTTTACTCTAAAATATATGAACAACTACACATTCCAGAAATGAAAAAAAATACATAAACAATAAAGGTTAAATATCGGTTCGGTTTAGCTCTCGAATTATGTTTTCTTAATTGTTAAAGAAATCGAAACTTGTCGAAAGAACAATTGGTATATGTGACAGCAATTAGAACTCATGAGGTGTTTGCTTTATATAAATGTGCATCTTCAAGAACAATGTTCGTAGTGTTTTTGCATCCACGTATACCTCAGCATGATGAGGCGTCAAACACCACCCATAGGGGCGTCATGGTAAAATCATTACACGCTTTTCACTTCAGTTAAAGTATTATACATAACATACAAGAATACACCAAAATAAGTGCTACCACCACATTTAGAAAAGGGTCCTAATATTAACACATGGGAAAACTTATTTACACATGGTGTATACGGGCCGTATACTGTTATACGGCCAGTATAGAATAAAAACAACTTGACAAAGTCTGTGCCAGCAGACTTTGTCAGTTGTTTTTATTCTATACGGGCGTATAACAGTATACGGCCCGTATACACCATGTGTACGAACGTGTATACGGGACGTATACTAATATACGACCCGTATGGAACGAAATTTTGATTTTTCAAATATTTTAGAGTGGTGAGGTGCTCAAAACTTTCAAAAAGTAGAAAAAATAAAACATTAACAAGTAACAAAGATTGAAGAACAAGAAAACGTGTCGTATGACTGTAATAAAACGGAAGCTATCAACGCGGGATTACGGGCACAGTGTTATTCTTTATTTAATATTTATAGAATAAAAGGAAGGGTGAGGCATTTGATGAGAGTTGTAAGGAGTCTGAATAAAACGGAAGCTATCAACGTGGGATTACGGACATGCGTTTAATTCCCAACATATTTGTTTCGTCACGTACATTTCGTAAGAAACTTTTCGTGCACTGAACCTTCACCTCCAATCATTTCCTGGTCAAATCACACACTATAAAAGTTTAAACTTATCGTGTGTTGTAGTTTGGAAGATGACCGAATAGAGATCTGAATAACAAACTGTGGAGAACTTGTTTGCGTTATCCACCGACAATCCGTTCATTATCTGTTGTTGTCTAAAACAATATCGATTAATGTTCAGTTGTGTATACAAATTCATCACCGGTTTCTACAGCACAAGCACATACACAGGGAGAATGTTCTCGAAATTGAAGGAAAAGAAAAAATGGTTGTTGATGTTTTTTCTCTATCAGGATTTTGTTGAGTCGTCGGGAAAACTTTTCCTCAGGGGAGGGTGAGTAGTATGAGTCTGAGTCCATTGTGGTTCGTGAATGTTGGAAGAACCCGACACGTCTTCTGCTGCCTCTTCGGTTGGTAAAAGACATAGGATGGCTTTTAATACAGGCTCTTTGTCAGTTGTGGTTGATTTATAGGAGGAGGTTATGAAACGAATATATGTTTATGCGAACATCCTTATTTTGTCACGTACATGCGTTTAATTCCCAACATCCTTATTGTATCAGACTCTCTCCCCTCCTGATGCAATTTTCACAGTGGTACCAATGTCCTGCTACTACAATCCTTCCAACGATCCTTGTCTTGAAAGACAAGAATACAACGTTCATGTATCACAAGGAATGACCGATCTAAGGCAGAGAACCTGATTTAGATACACAAATTCATCACCGGTTTCTACAGCACAAGCACATACGCAATGAAGTATTAAAAGATGTTAGTTTCTTGACAGTATGGTGTCTCGACAAATGAAGTATTATCTGTCCTTGCTGCCTCTTCGGTTGATAAAAGACATAGGATGATTTCTCTATTAGAGCACTCTTCTGAAAGACAAGAATACAACGTTCATGTATCACAAGGAATGACCGAGTTTGGAAACCGGACCGAATCCACGAAGAAACTGTTGGAATTTGTGGATTTCGGTTGGTTCAGAAACTTAACAAGAGAAGCAACTAAAAAAATGAAAGAAATAATTTTTTTACCATTTTTTACCATATGTATACGGGCCGTATACCGTTTATACGGCCGTATACTCTCGGTAAAAAACAAATTTACCGATCGTATACAATGTATACGATGATTGTATACGGGCCGTATATTCTGATACGGCTCGTATACTATGGTAAAAAATGGTAAAAAAATGGTTTATTCTCTTTAATCTCTTAGAACGATCCTTGTATTGAGAACCTGATTCTGGTTTAAACAATGAAATTTGTGATTCAACAGAAATAACTGAAAATAACTCGCCATTCTCTTGCACCTGTATACGTTGCAAGGTATAGAATGTTTGTAGTATTCTTGGTTCAATACAAATTCTTCTGAAAGACAAGATAATGGTTTCTCAACAAATGAAGTATTATCTGACATCATCTGTTCATCATTGTTCTTGAAGATGGAGATGAAGAAACGAGAGTTTGTTTTGAGAAATTTACAAGGTAAACCTGAATTTTTAGATTTTTAGACACTTACTTGAACATGAGTCTGAGTCCATTGTGGTTCGTGAATGCTTCGATTTCAACAAATCTTTCAAGGTCTTAAGTGATGGACAACTGGTTACAACACTGTATGAACCTGCGTTTTGAAAATAGGCTTTGTTCTTCGTTTATTGGATCGTTCTAATAGATTAAAGAGGTTTTTACCATTTTTTACCATATGTATACGAGTCGTATACGGTTTATACGGCCGTATACCATTGGTAAAAAATATTTTTACCGATCGTATACAATGTATACGATGGTTGTATACGGGCCGTATATTATTATACGGCTCGTATACTATGGGTAAAAAATGGTAAAAAATGGGTTATTCTCTTTAATCTATTAGAACGATCCTTGTCGTGATGATTCGAAACATTCACGAACCACAATGGACTCAGACTCATACTACTAGCAGTAGAACCCGACACGTCTTCTGTGATGATTCGAAACATTCCGAATAACTAGCAGAAAAACCCGTACCGGTGATTGTTTATCCATACTATTCTTCATAGCCATATTCCCACTCACAATTTGTTGATACATATCGTCCGTTCAACTTGAGTATTTTTCTAACTTTATGCTTGCATCCACCACAGTGAATATTAACTTTGTGTGAAAGAGTTTGGAAACCGGACGAAATCTATGAAGAAACTGTTGGAATTTGTGGATTTCGGTTGGTTCAGAAACTTAACAAGAGAATCAACTAAAAAAATACAATTGATTTCTCTTCCGGTTACCAGGCCTATCATCTCCGTCTACGTTTGGTTTCCTCAACGAAGAACCATCAGCCATTATCAGCCCTTTTTTCCTTTGGTTTCTGGTTTATTTTTTAGGGTGAGGGTTTTGAATTGATTACTGCGCTCAAGTTTCAACTACTGGAGTGAAAACTGGTAAACAATGGTTTATTCTCTTTAATCTATTAGAACGATCCTTGTAACCATCAACCGTTCAAGTTGATATAGGAGAGTACTGAACAACCGAGATAACAGCTCCGGTATTTTTCACCAACCCATCTTTGGTAGTGTTTGTTTGAGAACCTGATTCAGATACACAACGGTCTCTTTGCTTCGTCCACTATAACTATTTGTGTATGCATTTTTTGGTAGTTAACAATGCTAATTAGAAAAAAATCTGAAAAAATTAATCATATCGATTGCAATAACAGGATGGATGTGACACACATAGATAGATAAAATGTCACAGTTGTCAAGACTGTTTGTCGGGTTTCCAATGCTCACACAGGGTGATAAACAACGCTGATACACGTAACATCTAGTTATATTCAGATTTAAACAATGCCCGCCTCAATCTTCAATACTTCAGTAAAATACCACTAGTAGAAGAACCCGACACGTCTTCATGTAACAGAGAATGTTTTAGAAATTGAAGGAAAATGAAAAGATTTGTTGAAATCGAATTTGACAACTATGACAGCTTATTAAAAGTATCGTGTGTTGTAGTTTGGAAAGATGACCGAACAGAGATCTGAATAACAAACTGTGGAGAACTTGTTTGTGGCAGGTTCTTCTGCTAGTTACTCGGAATCGATAAATAACCAACACGAAGATCTCTGCGATCGCTAAGGTTTTCATCAACGGACTGATCGGGTAACGTTACTCTACCTGTGCTCCGATTTAAGCGGCATGTTCCGATCAACGTTTATCGACATTGTTAAAGGTGATGAAGAGTTTAGAAACCCTAGAATGATTGTGTTTTTACGGGAATAAAACGTGATACTTGAAAAAACGCCAATATATACGGCCCGTATATAGTTATACGGCCCGTATACATGTGCTAACATTAAAAACCCACAAAAATAAATCAATTGAGCCGTATACGATTTACAAATCGTATACACATGTATACGACTCGTATAACTGTATACGGGCCGTATATAATAAAACCAAAAAAAACATTCTCTGTGCATTTTCCTATTAAAAAACATTCTATATGAGCCGTATAATTGTATACGGCTCGTATACAATAGGGGATGTGAAAATAAGATATAGGGTATGTGGGAATAAGGCACCCCTTTATAAAACACATGCTTCAAAAACACCAAAAGCTTTTTTCAATTAGGGATGACAATGGGTCGGGTATGACAAAAATCAGTCCCATACCTAGTTATAAATCTTATCCCATACCCGACTCATTATATCGGGTATACCCATTAGTGTTATTAAGAAATACCCCTTGGGATTTTTATGTAAATATATTTTTTATTTTCCTTAATAATTTTATACTTTTAAAATCTATACAATATATTAAATTATGATAAATAATATGCACATCATCACTCAAAAATAATTAAAAAAATAAAATGTAAATATATTATAGTATTAATCTCAAAAAATAGTTTGTATTTAGTAGCATGTAAATATAAATAATTTCATTAAATATATATCCCAAAAGAAAAGTTTATTTCTAAAGTAATTGAGCTAGAAACATTATTAAACGATGGTTAAAAGAATACAAAAACAAAAGTTAAAAGTTTTCAGGTACCCGAGTTGGGTATCACCTAATCCATACCCACGAAATATTTTGTTTTTTCAATTCCATACCCGTCAAGTATCGAGTACACCCGTCTCGCATACTTTGGGATTCAGGTAAACCCGTCAATCTTGGGGTTTTTTCCATCCCAGTTTTCAATTAAGAGACCCAAACACCAAATCCATCATCAACATTTTTTACATTTAATTTTAATCACCAAATGTTTTAATAAAAATATCTTAAAATATTTTTCACGGATTGGAAAATCTAATATTTGAAAATTTAAAATCAACTAGTATTAAACCCTCGCGTTGCGGCGGGGGACATAAAACCGTGCCAAATTGCATCAATGCTATACCCCTATTAACGACCACCAACACCGGAAAAAATCGTAAAACAAAATAAATAAAAAATGGAAAGTAACACCGGGCGAAACGTAGACGTTAAATCATTGAACTACACAAGTAAAAATTAGACTGAAACATAAAACATAAAAAATAAATAACTAAGTCGCTATAGGACCTGCGAGTTGCGGTGAACCTGTCAAAAGGAAAAAAATAGACGTAAAAATATTGAAGCACATACACACGTTGCGCCGTGTATGGAAACGAATAAAATTTCAAAAAAGACAAAATCAATATGTATTACAAAAATACCTACATGATTTAAGCAAGTAATAAAATAAAAACAAAGAAATCATAAAATAAATAATAATAGAAATAAAGATACCAATAAAATATAATGTTCCATGCCCCACAACTAAACTTTTTTGAAAAACACACCAAGCATAACATGCAACTAGGTCTTTAAACGAACCGAACGTTCAGCGAACAGTTGGTGAACCGTTCGGCGGGAAGTTCGTTTATGTTCGTTCGTTTAATAAACGAACGAACATGAACAAGAATTTCTGTTCGATTAGTTAAATGAACGAACATGAACAGAGGTCTCGTTCGTTCGATTGTGTTCGTGAACGTTCGGTAAGGTGTTCGTGAACATTCGTTAATTTACGTTCGTTTATGTTCGTATATTTGTGTTTTAATTGAAGATCTTTGTACTTTCTTATATTTTATTTCTACTTTTATATTATTAAACTTTTATTTATTTTAGAGTAAACTGCAATTTTACACCCTGAGGTTAGGGGTCATTGGCATGTCTACCCCCCTAAGGAAATAATTGCAATTTTACCCCCCACTGGTTGCCCTTATGTCGCAACCTTACCCCCTGCCGTCAGTCAACAGTTATTTGACTGTTATAGGCAGGGGTATTTTGGTAATCTTACCCTATATTTATTATTATTATTATTATTATTATTATTATTATTATCATATTCATCATCGTCATCATCAATTCATCTTCAAAATTCATCTTCAAAATCCATCTTCAAAATTCACCATTATTATTATTATCTTCCAAACACACTTAACCCACTGGCGACAGTCTCCGTTCACCCCTTTCTTTTCCAAACCCAAAATCTGAAACCCTAACCCTAACTCTACTGAATCGCCAAATTATCATCCGATTTCGGTTCCAAAATCTCCACAACCAGATCGTTTTTCATCACACCCAATCAACAATGGTGTTGGCAGAGCCCAATTTAAGAGGTCCATTGCAATTTAGGGTTTCTAATAGAGACAACGACCCATTTCCTTCTTTCTGTTCTGTCCACCATAAAAACCCTAATCTCTTTCTCCAGGTATCACTCTCACCATTTGTCAATTTATCTGCTTGTTTTGATATGATAATGTTTGAATTTTGTTATCTGTTTTGTTACAATTTGATATTTTTGAGGTTGTTTTAGATTGTTTATTTGTTTTCAATTCAAGGGTGTATGCAATTGTGTTTGATGGTTTTTTTTTTTTTTTTGATGCAGATGGACCCTACGTTCTTGAGGAACCAGAGGTATGCAAGGAAGCACAACAAGCAGACTGGTGATTCTGCTCAAGAGGAATAGATGTTTTAGGGTTCTATTATTGTCTATGTTTGAACTTTATTAATCTGAACTACTATATTTTCATGTGCCTTTTGAATCTTGTTAGATTCTATTTTGATGTTATGGTTATTATTTCTTTTTTACTATGCTATCGCCTATCAAATATCAATGATGATCCTGTTTATCAGTTTATGTTTTGATTAGTTGATAACATATAGGGTAATTGGATTTTAGTAATGGCAGCTTTTGGTAGTTAGCCAATAATAGTTCCACCTTTCAACATCCCTGTTGGTGGTTTTCTTCAATCCGATGTGCATTCAAGCTTGTTCATGATATGCAGACGAATATGAAGATGCGTTTGGTAATGGTATGTGACTATGTTCAGTAATCAGTATCTACCTATTGTGAACAAGAAAGGAAAACACTATAATTAGACTAAGGTTAGGGGAAATTACATGTTTGATTTGTTATTTCTCATTACTTTTGATCTAGATAGCCTGTTTTGGTTTTTGTGAATGCAAGAAACTTCTAGTGGAGATCATAAAGTTAAAATTAGACACATTGGTTATTACTAATTAGTGGGTAGCTGAAGCTGGTCACTATTTATATGAAAGCACACACTTTATCAGTTACTTTGTTTTAATCTAATTACTCGAGTTGTATTAATAATGATTCCATTTTGTGTCCAAGACTATACAGATACCATTTATCTGAAGTTTCTTGCATCAAATGCCGAAGATGGTGAGGAAGCTGAACCAAGATCTAAATTTAGGTTAATCGTACCGAATAGCTCTTGTGGTGGAATCATTGGAAAAGGGGGATCCATGATAAAGTAAGAGTGTTGCTAACTGCATTTTATATGTTACTTTGATTTCAAGTCAATTATATACGTCTTTTTTAGGTGATTGTGTGATTTGTAAACATTTTAAAGTTTCCAAAAACTTATTTTTTTGATCTTTTGTTTTCAGGGGGGTAATGTTGTGTCTTAACACAAAGTACAGGGGGTAATAACAAAGGACAAATTAGTAATTTACCAGTGGAGGGTAATTGTGCGACTTAACAGGAATGTTGGGGGGTAAAATGTAAGGGTAATATAGTCATTTCAACTTAGAGTTAACAGTTCTGTTACCCATTTTGACGCCGGGGGGTAAAAGTGCGACATAAGGGCAAACAGTGGGGGGTAAAATTGCAATTATTTCCTTAGGGGGGTAGACATGCCAATGACCCCTAACCTCAGGGTGTAAAATTGCAGTTTACTCTTTATTTTATTAGCCTAACAATGAAACTAGGAAATTTACTTTCACCTTGTTTCTGCATCATTTTCATTTCATTTCTCATTATTTACATCGGTGAATATTATCGACCTCCGTTCCACAATAAGGGATTCAAGTTCGAGTGCTACTATCTGGGCCATCTATCTTTATCCTTCGTCGCGTTCGCCAAATTTATTTGTGTTCGTGAACCGTTCGCGAACACGCTCATTTCCTTAATGAACGAACACGAACATAAAATCTCGTTCGGTAAGTGTTCATGAACCGTTCGTGAACACATTTATTTCCTTAACTAACGAACACGAACAAGGCCTTGTTCGTGTTCGTTCGGTTCGTTTACAGCCCTACATGCAATACATTTATGCTCACAAAACTTGCTAATTGATAGTATGGAAATGTTCAAAGTTTGAATACATAGCCATGGGAATTTTCAAATTTCGAAACTTCCAAAATTTAAAACTTAAAAATTTATAGTAAATAATATGGACTGTTAAATTTATAAATAATATTATTACTATATTATATACAACATATATTTATTATAATGAAAATAAACTAATACCCAATCCACCCGGAACCACCCTAACGTTTGATGTTCTTCTTCCACAAAAACGAGAGCCCAAAACAAATCCACTTTTGACATAGGTGGCCTGGGATACACGAAAGGCCTACATGCAATGCTCACAAAATTAGAAAAGAAAATCGGTTTATAACTTTGTTTTACTATCAACAAGTATCAATAGAAAGTAAAAAACTACACATGATTATATTTGTTTAATTTTTTTTTAACGATAAATTTGGATCACTGACGGACCACTGGAATATCATCGTGCCACCAGCGGAACCACCCGATCATATTCATCTCCACTAGGCAATAATGTCTAAACACCAATTCAGGAAGAAACTCATTAAATCTGAGAAAAACCACTTGTGAAAATAGAACCCAGGTCCTCATGATCCCTAAGCTTTATCCCACCCCTAATATGCCAGTAGGCTGTTTAATTAGGAATGAACACATGTAACCAAAAATTGTGGGTTGTTTTCATGTAATTACTTCTGTTTGGCATAAATGTTTCTTTCAAATATTTGGAAGATCTTACCATATTGGTCTTTATTTTCAAGGATATCCATGGAACCACCATATGCACCACACAAGACAATATTGTCATCAATGCGCTATTTATCAAGCTTCATATATTTTCAAGTGACGGTGATTCAGGAGCTTGATAAAGAACTCATTGATGCCAATATTATCCGTTATGTGTGACCGAAGGTTATGCGCTCACCGTTACAGGCGTTGCCCTAAACAAAACAAGAATTAAAAATTATGTATATGAAGCATGATCGGTAATATCAGGAAAATGTGACAATGAGTATCTCAAACTAAATTTCATGCAATCTAAGGAAATGTATATACAATAAAGGCTAAGAAAAGAAACTGAAAAAAAAAAAATAATCGGCCAAACTGGATTTTTGCAAGTGCATAAAAATATGGTACCCACCTTTAATTACAGAATAACTCAGAGAACTTAAATGAGTGAAGGATTTCAAGGTTTTTATTGTATTCAATCACCTAGTTATATATGGATGTGTAACAATATTATTTTATTTCATTAATAAAATTGTTAAACTAGCGATAATAATGGAATAACTAACAAATAACAAATATAAAAAAATTAATAATTCAAACTCGCGAGAACAATGGAATAACTAACAAATATAAAGATAACAGTGGAATAATTAGACTAAAGGGTATGGGGGCCGGCTGAGGCCCGGCTAGGACCGGCGCCGGTCTCCCACACCGCCCCCCTGGGCTTGGCTCGGCAAAAGCGACTCCCCACAGCCGGAGGAGACGGGCCTGCTTTTCACCTTTTTCAAAAAAAGTGCGTTGTGTAACGGCTAGTTTTTAATAAATTTTTTTTCCACTTTTCTATAAAAACACACCCATTTTCACCATTTTTCCCCACTTTCAACCCAAAACCCTCTCATTTTTATACAATTTTCTCTCCACTTTTATAAAAAAAAAATTACCTTTTCATCAACAATGCCATCTAATTCTTGGTGGTCCTCGTCTTCGGATGAGTAAGAGGAGATGTTTTTCGCAAACGCTGTGCTACAGGCGGCGCAGATTCCTATCGAGGAGGAAGAGGAAGACGAAGAGGAAGACGTCTCGTCTGAAAGCGTTATTATAAGACGAATACGGATTAACAGAGAACGCCAAAGTTTATCATTAATAAATTTTATTATCCTTATTTCCTCGTATTTATATATTTTTTTACGATAGGAGCGCACGAGAAATTGGTGAACGATTATTTTTTGGATGCACCCCTTTACAATGCCGAGATATTCAGACGCAGATTCCGAATGAGTCGCCGGTTATTCACACGGATTGCTGATGATTTGGCGGGGCTAGACCCGTTTTTCACGCAACGACCCGATGCTCGAAATTATGAAGGGTTCACCACGTTACAAAAGTGTACTGCGGCCATTCGCCAACTGGCGTACGGGACAGTGGCCGACGCTTTGGACGAGTACTTACAAATGTCGGCAAGAACTACGCGGGAATGTTTGTATGGGTTTTGCCGTAATGTGGTGAAACTGTATAGCAAAAAATATTTGCGTAAACCAAACGCGTATGATGTTCAGCAGTTGTACCAAGCTCATGAAGCACGGCACGGGTTTTCGAGAATGCTCGGTAGTATTGATTGTATGCATTGGGCGTGGCATAGATGCCCGACTGCGTGGCGCAACCAATATACTCGCGGTGATCACGGCTATCCAACCTTGATACTTGAAGCCGTGGCATCACAAGATTTGTGGATTTGACATTCTTTCTTTGGTCTCCCTGGTTCACTCAACGACCTCAATGTGTTATACCAATCGGCGATCTTTACCGATGTCGTTAATGGAACCGGTCTGGACACCCGTTTTACAGTTTCTGGGGTTGAGTATAGACGTGGGTATTATCTTGCTGACGGGATATATCCGTCTTGGTCTACAATTGTGAAGACTATTCCATATCCCGAGGACGAAAAAAGAAAAAAATTCGCCAAGCGTCAAGAAGCTGCAAGAAAAGACATCGAACGTGCTTTTGGTGTCTTACAAAAAAAATGGGCCATCCTTGAACAACCGGCACGTGCGTTCACACCGAAGAGGTTGCGCATTTGTATGTACGCTTGCATTTTGCTCCATAACATGATTATTGAAGACGAAGGTCGGGTGATTTGTGAGTATGATGAGAATGCACCTATCGGGAATACTGTCCCGGTAGATCCGCCATAACAGGATTTAAACTCGTTCTCGCTAACCAACGACTTCACGCATGCAAACCTTCAACAGGATTTGGTAGAACATATTTGGAACAACGTTAACGTAGCGGACAATGCCGAAGACGAAGACGAGTAGTGTAATTTTTTTAAATTTTTAAATCTAGTCTTTTTTTACAAATTTTAGGTAGCGTAATTTTTTTTAGGTTATGTAATGGATTTTATTATCTTCCTTTATGTCTTATTTTTATTTAAATGTTGAATAGTTTTTATAAAGTTAAACAAATAAAAAATAAACAATAAAATTTAAACAAATAAAAGTTAAACAATAAAAAATTATGTGGGGTAGACTCATCCTCCACCCCCCTCAAAATGCATGGAAGCCCATCCTCCATGAGATGCTGATGTGGCGCCTATGTGGCGGCTCAACCTCATGGGGATGAGCCTCCCCATACCCATTAGTCTTAAGAGCATACGTAGTGGGGCGGTATAACCCCCTCATAGCGCCGGAACACCGAAACGCCGGGCGCTATGTATCAAAAATGGGGGGAGGGCGCGAGATTTTTCGCGGCGCTATTCCAGTTGCTTTTCTTCCCTCCACTCTCACACAGACATATATACATACATATATATGTATAATTTAAGGGTTTATTAATTAATTGGGTAATGATGAGGTAGGGGCGTTATGACTACGGGCTAAAATGCATAAGGCCCCATAACGCCCACACGCTGACGTGGCGCGCCACGTGTCGCATAACGCCCACAAAAGGGCGTTATGACTACGGATGACCTTAAAGCGATAACAATGGAATCTATCATCTATCATCTATCATATCTAATAAATAAATATTTTGGGTTGCCATGTGGCACCCTTCACAATCCAAAGTTTTATATGGAAAATTTCCTATAATATTAAGGTTTATTAATTACTTAAACAAAATAACTAACTACTAAACAAAATAATAGGAATGCACTCTAATTATTTAAACAAAATGTCCTATCTAATTATACAAGCCAAATAATATATAAAAATTCCACAAATCATGTTCTTCATTTGATGTTTTCCATTCTGCGCCATTCCTTCCCCCCTTTCACGATTTTTTATCAGAAAAGTTAGGGTAAAAAATTCACTCTCAATCGGAAATGTAAAGGTAAAGTTGAATCTTGCGTTCAATTTTTTACGATTAAAGTGTTCACTATTTTTCATCGCTTTTGGTTAAAGATAGATTTGAGATCTCAAATTCAAATCCAAGTGATTTTTTTCTTTCAATCCCGCTAATGGAGCTATATATGTGATTGGTGTTATTATCTAACTATATGTCGCATAAAGCTTCTCTCAGTTTTATTTCATAGATTCACTAAAATTTTGTGCACCAGTTTTACTAAATTATTTTTTTTCCTCACCTACAGTTCAATGGCTCTAAATAACATCACCCTCATTGGTGATCTTGATGCGTTAAAGGAAAGCTACACACTCAAGGTTCGGATCATTCGTTTGTGGAAACAAACTGTACGCTTAAATCCGAAGGAAACCTATATTGAAATGATCATATTGGACGAGCAAGTATATCAACAATTATTAGACATTCAAGTATAGTTTGAAGTTACTTCCTAAAAGTTATTTTTACTAATTTAATTTGCTTTCAGGAAAATAAGATTCAAGTTAAAGTTTAAAAACAATGTGTTTTAAAATTTGAGAATTTACTTCAAGAAAATGGTGATTTTTACATTCATCCTATGTTACTATTTTATAAATTTTATTTTTTTATTGTTCAACCCGTGTATACACGGGTTACTAACTTAGTAACTAACAAATATAAAGATAACAGTGGAATAATTAGAGTAATTAGAGTTTTCCTATAGGATTGGTAACCGATTTTTTTTTGAACGACAAATTTGGATCACTGACGGACCACTGGAGTATCATCGTGCTACCAGCGGAACCACCCGATCATATCCATCTCCACTAGGCATAAAGCCTATACACCAATTCAGGAGGAAACCCAATAAATATGGGAAAAACCCCCTTGTGAGAATCGAACCCAGGACCTATTTGTCCAAAGTCTTAGACTGCGGGGTATGGGGGGCTTGGGTTGGGGCTTGGGTTGACACGTGGAATGGGAGGCCCCCCCCACCAAACAAACCCACGCCCATGGGGTATGGTGGGGCTTGGGTTGGGGGCATGAGTTTGGTTTGGCCATTGAGAGCCTGCCATGTCACCTTACTAGCCCTACTAGCCCGCCCCACGCCCGGCTTCAAACCCACGCTAGAAGGGCCACGCCCAAACCCATGCCCACCCGGGGTGGTGGCTTGGGCGTTTTCAGCCCACCCACGCCCAAACCCCCGCCCCATACCCCGCAGTCTTATCTCACCCCCAAGATCCCACTAGGCTATAAAGCCATGGGTATTGGTAACCGATTTTTAAAAATCCAATTAAAATTTACGCAATAAATTCGGATGTAAATTTGAGATTAAAAAGTTTTGTTGTTTAAAAATAAAACTAAATATACATGTAACATTTTTGGAACGGTTTTACACTTTAGGGATTGTGAAATTATTTTTGTTTTTGTAATTTTTTTTTGGTGTTGTGTGTATCTCAAGTACCATTCAACCTTTCTGTCACTTTCTTAGCTTTATAAATTTTTTATAACATGTCACCCTTCGAGTTTTACCTGGTTAGTTTTATGTATGTTTTCAGTTGTTTTACGTTTTGTCATACATTTTGTTTGAAAACGAGTCAGGTCAGATATAATACATTTTCACTATGCGGTATAAGTGTGAATTACTTTACGTTTCAATGTCGCCGCAACGCGCAATACCATTCTTTAACTAAAAAACTATTTTCGTACGTGCTTTTTTTAAGTACGTTTCAGTATAAATCCAAGTTAATTTATGTTTTAACGTAAACTTTTCTCGATAGTGAGTGATGTCAAATATAATACGTTTTCGTGCTTATATTTATGTTCTTTTTAGTTGGTCTACATTTTGACGTAAATTTTATTCGAAAACGAGTTGAGTCAAATATTTAACGATACAAATTCGAGTTACTTTTAACGCAAGACACGTCAAAACAGTAGTTGTTAATAAATTTCAAAAGGTGTACCTAGGGCTGTAAACGAACCGAACGAACACGAACAATGCCTTGTTCGTGTTCGTTCGTTAAGGAAATAAATGTGTTCACGAACGGTTCATGAACACTTATCGAACGAGATTTTATGTTCGTGTTCGTTCATTAAGGAAATGAGCGTGTTCGCGAACGGTTCACGAACACAAATAAATTTGGCAAACGCGACGAAGGATACAGGTAGATGGCTCAGAGAGTAGCACTGGAACTTGAATCTCTTATTGTGGAACGAAGGTCGACCGTATTCCCTGATGTAAATAATGAGAAATGAAAGGGAAATGGTGCATTAACAATGTGAAAGAGGGTTTCCTAGTTTAATTGTTAGGGTAATAAAATAAATAAAAGTTTAATAATATAAAAATTATAGATAAAATATATGAAAGTACAAAAATATTCAATTAAAACACAAACATATGAACATAAACAAACGCAAATGAACGAATGTTCATGAACATGTTCACGAACACCTTACCGAACGTTCACGAACACAATCGAACGAATGAGACCTCTGTTCATGTTCGTTCATTTAACTATTCGAACGAAATTTCTTGTTCATGTTCGTTCGTTTATTAAACGAACGAACATAAACGAACTTCCCGCCGAACGGTTCACGAATTGTTCGCTGAACGTTCGGTTCGTTTACAGCCCTAGGTGTACCCATCTTGAGATTCCAGCACATAGAGATGCATGCAATAATTGTATGTATCACCATATCTTCAACAAATCCACTTTGATAACTTAAATTAGGAGAATAGTTAACTTTGTTTCAATTTCATCAAGTATTCATCGGAACACATAATTAAATTTGTTTGATTCGAGTGTTATCTGTAAGCCAAAAATTTTTGGTTGTTATATTTAATTAATAACTAGTTTTTTATATCGAGCGTTGCGACGAAACCGAGCAAATGATAATGTAAAACAAACGTGATTTGAAAATAAAACTTGTTGTTTAGAAAGTCAAACCATTAGAACAATTTAGTTTATCACCGTACCGTTTTATGATACCAAATAAATACTTTATTTTGAGTATAACCTTGTTTTTAACAAAACTTATAACAGAATGTCAGGGAAAGTAATCAAGCACAACTACGTACTTAACTTTTTAGAAAACAATTATTAAAAAAAGGTAGAGGAAATATATCTTTAAAAAAATGTTATTAAAAGTAAATATAATAATAAACTACTATAATATATTAAATAATAAAATAATAAAAAACTATATATTATTATAAAAATAAAGTTACTATTTATCAGGGAAAAGATCAAATAAGAAGTTTATTTTGTCTAGGAAGTGTAGGAAACAATAGGATTAGGACATGTGACAACATTTAAAATAAGGAAAAAGGGTATTTTAGTCAATCCAACCATTTCTTCTTCCTTTTCAAAACCTAGTAACTTCAAAACCCACCATTTTCAAAACTCACCATCTTCAACCATTTCTTCACTTTCTATCTCAATAATCACTACATTATAGTGCGATTTTCATCACAAATCAATGATTCAAACACCCGATCAACGTGTTCTACAGCTTTTTTGAAGAAAACCCAATTTAATTTCATAAAAAATCTCGTTTTTTTTTTCGGTGATTTTGGAGATAATCACTCGATTCGTTCGATTCGAGCACTGATAAGTGTTTCAATCATTCAAACTTCGTCAATTGTTGAAGAAATCATTTCGATCCATGTAAGAAATTCTTTAATTTCATTTTTACGATCTAGGTTTTTGATTTAGTCATTGCGTTTTACGATCTTGGCGGGGGTCCGGGGGCAGCGCCCCTGGTAGAGGGGTCCCAGGGGCGGCAGCCCCTGGCGGGGTCCAAGGGGCAGAGCCCCTGGCTGGGGTTGAGCTGCCAGGTCAGCTCGGAAATAAAAATGCATCAGAAAAATTAATTTTCTGTAAATTGCCTTTGGAAAACTGCATTCGTAGACAGTGTTTCTGGTTCTGTAAACAACAGGTTCTGGTCATTGCGTTTTAGTTAGATTCTGGTTCTGTGAACAACAGTTTCTGGTTCTGTGAACAACAGTTTCTGGTCATTGCGTTTTAGACAGTTTCTGGTTCTATGAACAACAGTTTCTGGTCATTGCGTTTTAGACAGTTTCTGGTTCTGTGAACAACAGTTTCTGGTCATTGCATTTTAGAAATAAAACATTTTTGAAGTGTTTTTACTCATTGCGTTTTAGGTAAACACATTTTTATGTGTATTCAGTTCATTGCGTTTTAGAGAGAACGGTTTCTTTTGTGTTTTTAGGCCATTGCGTTTTAGAAATAAGACATTTTTATGTGTTTTCTAGGCATTGCGTTTTAGAAATAAGACATTTTTAAGTGTTTTATGGCCATTGCGTTTTAGAAATAAGAAATTTTTAAGTGTTTTCTGGCCATTGCGTTTTAGAAATAAGATATTTTTAAGTGTTTTGGGTGCATTGCGTTTTAGGTAAAACACATTCAGTCCATTGCGTTTTATAAAGTACACTTTCTTTTGTGTTTTTAGGCTATTGCGTTTTAGAAATAAGACATTTATTTGTGTTTTCTGGTCATTGCGTTTTAGAAATAAGACATTTCTTTGTGTTTTTGGTGCGTTGCGTTTTAGAAAAAGTCATTTTTTTACGCTTTTTTTTCATTGCGTTTTACGCAACTGGGTTTTCTCCATTGCGTTTTACGCAACTGGGTTTTCAAAATTTTTTTTTGAAAATATAGCAATAGTATACTCGTTTTAAAGATAAAAAAACACTGGTTTTTTTGGTGCAATTTTTATAAAAAAATAATGTCGTATGAAAAAGTTATTAACGTTTAAAAAATGGGGGGAATTGGAGAAGAGAGAAACTATTGTGCTGGATTGACTAGAATGCCCCTAACAAACCCACGCGCCTCTTTTTTTTCCCTTCAATTTCATTCATTTAATCTTAGCCCTTGATTAATTAAATGGATGGTCAAGATCACTTCCTAGCCTTCCTAGCCAAATAAACTTCCTATTGTATCTCCACTCCTATTTATCATACTTCGAAATCAATATATATATATATATATATATATATATATATATATATATAGGGGACCGCTAAAATGAAAACCACCTCCAGTTGTAAGAACCATGAGAACTTTTTGATCCGGGGCGAGTTGGACCAAAATTTTTTTTCATAAACGTAGATGCTTGTATTATAAACACATTTGTAAAAAAAAATAAAAAAAAATGTCGTGTGTGTTGTTTTGAGCACCACAAGTTTATGTTTACGGGTACCGTAAATTTTGTGTGTAGTTTTGAGCACCACAAGTTTGTGTTTACGGGTACTGTAAATTTTAAACAAAATTTACGGTACCCGTAAACATAAACTTGTGGTGCTCAAAACCACACACACAACATTTTTTTTAATTTTTTTTACAAATGTGTTTATAATACACGCATCTACGTTTATGGAAAAAAAAATTTGGTCCAACTCGCCTCGTACGGTGTAGTTCTCATGGTTCTTACAACTAGAGGTGGTTTTCATTTTAGCGGTCCCCTATATATATATATATACATATATAGAGGGTAAGGTTCATGCGAGAACCACCCTTATTGCGAGAACCGCGAGAACCAATGTGAACACAACCTAAAATAGCTAAAAAAACCTAACCCCCACCCCCAAAAAAAACCTAACCCCCCCCCCCCCCAAACCTAAACCCCCCTCCCCCACCCCCCAAAAACCTAACCCCCCCCCCCCAAACCCCCCAAGCTAAAATGCTAAAAGCTAAACCCCAAAAAAAAACCTAAAAAAATTAAAAAAAATCTAATTTTTTTTTATTTTTTAATATTTTTTATGTTAAAATCGCTACTTTTAGTAGCAAAAAAAATTTTAAATTTTTTTAAAAAAAAATTTTTGCTTCGAAAAGTAGCGATTTTTTTATAAAAAATATTTTAAAAAAAATTTGTGTGATTTTTAGCTATTTTTAGGCATTTTTGGTTGTGTTCACATTGGTTCTCGCGGTTCTCGCAATAAGAGATGGTTCCTAACGGATCTTTGTCCTATATATATATATATATAATGTTCCAAACTACTAAATGTTTGAGTTACCTTAAATTAGTAAATTATTTAAAGGGTTCAAATGAGCAACTATTATAAAACTTGTTAATTTAAAATTTATTCCAAACTGATATGTAGCACCCACTACTGACACCATCACCACCTTCGTCTACGTCTCCATCGACTTCACTAGTCATCGTTAAAAATTTAGCGGGAGGACCTATTTTGGTAAAAAAGAATTAAACGACTCATTTCAACCTAACTCCATTTTGCCCAGAACCCTTTTTGACATGAATCAAATTGATATTTTTAAAAAACGGTCTGTGTTGACACGAACTTATTTTGCTTAGAACTTGTATTTGCCCAAACTTGTTTGACCCGATACCTGAGCCCGTATGAGCCAATGCCCGAACCTGTTTGACCCGACAAATATTTTGCCAGACTTGCAGAAAACATAGAGTTGTCAATTGGGGTCCGAGCCACCTAGGCTTCGACGTGGCTCACGCCATCCTTAGCGACTCCCACAATATGCACTCTAAACGGGCATCCCATTAAAGCTTGAGGATCGAGGAGATAAATGGATGTGGATTTGCACGGAGGAATTCTTAGTTGGGGCGGTCAGAAGGGCTTTAAAAGGAGGTTCAGATCACAGTGGAAACTATGTTATGGAGTGGTGTAAATGGATTCCTATAAAATGCAATGTCCACGTTTGGAAAGCAGAGATGGAGAAAATCCCCACTGCATGACGCTCAGAGGCAAGAATATCGAGATTGAGGACGTGTCTTGTGAATTGTGAGAATCTAGAGATGAGACGTGGCAACCATCTGTTTACTTCTTGTATGGTGGCGAGCAGGATATGGCATCAAATATCGAGATGGTGTAAAGTTGCTCCTTTTGTGGTATACACGGTTAGGGAGCTTTTGGATCTTCATAATCACATCGGTTTAAAGGGAATGGCTAAAGAGATTTTTCATAGGATCGTTATGATTTGCTGCTGGAGTATTTGGCGTGCTAGGAATGGAGTGAAGTTCCCCGTTTTGTAAATACGTTGTAAATTGTAAACGAAAAAGCTTAACCAAGTGTCGACCACTCGTTGTAAATACTGTCAACCAGGTAGTAGCCGTACCTGAATGTTCCCCGTTTGCGTAAAACGATTGTGTTGGCTCAACCCGTCGATAATGTCATAGACTATTGGGGATTGATCGATAACATTTAAGTCTTTATTTGACCCAGCAACTCCAAAAAACAAAGATCATGCGAGGCCACCGCTTCAAGTATAATTGTAGGGCCGTTGTGATCACCTCAGTGGAACTGACTCCACCAGGGCGTAGGACACATAGCCCATCCAACATGCATATAGTCGAGTCTACCGAGCATTCTGGAAAAACCATGTTTTTCACCGTGAACCTCGTATATGTGTTCGATATCAAACAATGTTGGTTTTCGCAAATATCATCGTGAGTAAATTGTCACACCCCAACCGATGACAGAAACATCGGAGTGAGATGAAAACGAGAATGTAAGAGACAATTGTGACAAGTATTTAAAAAGTAAATTTTCGTTTCATTGCTAACGGTTCAAGTACATGATTTGGAAACAAAAGTTCAACAAGGTAACATAACGACTAAACTACTAAACATGAATTAAAGTTTGGTGCATTTCTAGTCCTTCCTACTAGATTGTTTTCAACGCTTTGTGATCACAATCCTGCAATATATATTAAAGTAACATGTCAACTAAGGCATAACATATACTAAGGCATAACATGAATAAAAGTTTGGTGAGCATACAAGTTTGGCTAGCATAAGTATAAAAGTTTTTGACGAAATCCACATGGCATTAACGTATACTAAGGCATAACATAACATAGCACGTATATTGGATTCGTTTGATTGAATATTTTATTTGTATGTGCGTGTATGTGTGAGTTTGTATAAGTATATATATTGCACCAAAAAAGTGTGTAAAACAGAAAAAGGGTCATGTATACTCACGGTTTTCGCAAGCTTCCAATAACGCGAGTAAGAGTCTTGAGAGTGGATACGACAAGTTACATTCCAAGAGGATAAATGAGGGCATATGAGTTTTGTGGATGATGAGTTCGGAAATATGTATACAGAATGATAATGAGTATAAAAATAAGCATTTTGTAGGAAAAGTGTATCTTATCTAAGCACTCGTATGGACACTATTTTGATTAGGTTTTTCCATGGACACCAATTCGCCTATTAGAATCCATACTTGCAAAACTTAGACTAAGATCATTACCATAATACATCACTTTTAACCATGGATGTGGTTAAGGTGATGATTTGGTTTGGGTATGTAGTTACGTTAGCAATATTATGGAGCCATAGAAAATGGTATGGGCACTCGTATAGACACTATTTTGATTAGGTTTTTCAATGGACACCAATTCGCCTATTAGAATCCATACTTGCGGAACTTAGACTAAGATAGATCATTACCATAATACATCACTTTTAACCATGATGTGGTTAAGGTGATGATTTGGTTTGGGTATGTAGTTACGTTAGCAATATTATGGAGCCATAAAAATGGTCATGGAAGGAGGTAGGATGATGAACATCCATTGAACCTCATTATATGATTCACCAAAGCACAAGTTCATCAACATAGTTGATGAACATGAGGTAGGGTGTCTAAGTGTGGTGGTAGAACTAGTTTGGATGGCCAAGACCTCCATTGTTCATACCTAGCTTAAAACAAGTCTTTCAACATTGAAAGTTGAAAGCTTGTTTGAGCTCTAACACTTTGGAAGTCTCTTGGGACTTTAGGGCAGTAGGTTTATGGAGGTTTTAGGCCTCTAATCTTGTAGAAACAGCCAATGCACAAGCTGCACAACTATGGGTTTAGTTGCAAGCAAGGAGGGTGTAAGTTTTCATAGAGTAAACAAGAATCATAAAGTTTGTAATTTTTTTTTTTATCAAAATAGAAAGTTTGGGCCTGAAAATGGTGATGTACAACTTGGTTACACCTTGGTGAACCTTGAGTATCATCCCTAGAGGTTGTCCAAAAAGTTTAGAAGCAAGAACAAGTAGAAAACATTGAGAAAATATGAAGAAAGTGAGTGTAGAACACACTTATACACTTGAAAGTAATCTGCCATTAACTTGATATTCCACTGAGTTTGGAGAGTTTAAAGGGTTTTGAAAAGTGAAAACAAATGAATGGAGGCTTGGTTATATAGTAGAGGTTTAGGTTAGTGTTTAATGGAGTGTGGATGTTGATTGGTGAGGAAAAGATGTCAGAAAATGGACCAACCCGTATGAAGAAAACAAGTTTATGCGGATTAGGGCTCCTCCCGTCCCGCAGGGAGGATACTCTGAGTCCCCGCGGGGCACTGCGTGCTCATTTTCCACGAAAGTTTGTTTTCTTTCATTTTGCCCCCTGAACTTTGGTTTGTTTGATATTTGAGTTACAAACTTGTGCTATTATCTACTTTTCAAGCATGGTAAGGGTATCAACGTATGATGCAAGTGTGATGTTCGTATAATCGGCGTTCCAAAAGTATAATAAGTGTCGGTTTCGCTTGTAAATGTGTATTGGATGATTGTTTGGATAACGAACAAGTGTGGATATTAACATGATAGGTATAAAACATGAATTCCGTTAAGATTAACGCCTCGGATTGTGAGATTGAAATTGAAATACGAATGTAAGGTTTCTAAAAATAGAATGCGAATACAAACTCTCTAAAAATAGAAATACGAGACGTTACATAAATAGATTTGATCCCTACGTAAATATATCTAATTTAAACATGAGTTGTCGAATTTAAACTTAAAGTTTTTAAAAAAATATAATTTAAGTAAAGATGTATATACCTTGACAAAAAAATCAAGTGAATCGCGCACAATTTTTTTGGAAATTTATAGAAAATTGTCCGTTGCGTCTGACGAAATCTCATACGTCAGTTGCCATAGAGCGGCACGACAAATCATTCGCTAAACGCATAAATAATTGTCTACTCATTCGAAAACGTAGCCTAAAATGTTCGTCGTAAACGGGATTGGGGCTAAAATATGACGTATCAATGTTTGGTTAGCTCCTTCCTCTCGATCACGATTTAGTGGTGGTTGTCTCGTTAGCCTTCGTCGTCTTTGAGACTCCTAAACCAAGTAGTTAACCGTTATCCTACCCGCTTCAATAATAAGATCGTCTTCTTTGGAAGAATTGGATGAAGAAAATGCATTCCATTCCATTATTTTATGAGAGTAAGAGAGGTTTTTTAAAAAAAATTGAGAGAAATATGGGAGCAAGAGAGATTTTTTTAAAAGATTTATGGAGAAATGTGAGTGTTAAGAGGTTATATATAGATTTTTTTTTTAAATTATAAAATATGGCTTGAAATCCTAACCCCCCCGGTTAAAAAAAGAGCTGTTACCATGCTCACCCGTCGCTGCTCGCAAGCCACCTAGGCTCCAACGTGGCTCACGCCACCCCTAGCGACTCCCACAATATGTAGTCTAAACGAACATCCCATTAAAGCTTAAAAGATGGTCTAAGGTGTCTCACTTTAATACATCCAACATAACATAAACCAAGACACTTGACAAGTGCAATGCACATAAAGCATTCATGAATTCTTCTTTTTATTAAATCCAAAGGTACCATAAAAAGGCACAAAATTAAAAAAGCAAGAAGCTCCAAAGGGCCGTTGATACACATCATTCATTGTTGATGTTCAAAGGGTCAAGACAAAAGCCACACTCAACGGCTACATTTCCGCTCTCTCACTCATCCAACTTAACATACAATCCCAACAATGATTTGAGCCCTAAACACAAATCACATGCATTTCCCCTTTTGCTGTTCGTTTCATCAACAAATGCCCTCTTAATTCTTTCAAAATCGATCAATATAACCTCATCCAATCAGGTAAGAATCTACCCATTTCAAAAAGTTAAGATTTTTCCCACTTTGTGTACCAAATCTTGTTGCTTTTTAACAATCAAGATTGTTAATTGTGCTTAAAGATTCAAGATTTAGAGATGGATTGTGTTTTGGAGCTAATTGACGAAAATGCCCTTTGATTTGAGTCTATTGGGCATTAGGGTTTTGTTCATTTTAGTGTGTTTTGCAAGTAATT
Organism: Helianthus tuberosus; assembly: GCA_030545235.1. Taxonomy (NCBI): domain Eukaryota; kingdom Viridiplantae; phylum Streptophyta; class Magnoliopsida; order Asterales; family Asteraceae; genus Helianthus; species Helianthus tuberosus. Next base: position 21,554,219 of record CM060364.1, on the reverse strand, counting down.
TGAAGATTTGTTGATTGTAACTTGCAAGTAATATGTTCAATTTGATTGAGATGTGTGAGATATTGTTGTAAGTAAAGAAGACAGTGAAGAGGAAGGATAGAGTGGTGTTTGAAAGTTTGACTTTTTGTGGGTCAATTTGAAACAAATCAACAATGTCAGCTGTTGATGTTGGTTTGAGTCCGATTCACATAGAGTCCGCTTTCGTTCGTAATGTCAACGAATCGATTGTTATATATCTCACCGGTGCCGGTTCAGTGATTCCCATGTGTATTTTGGAGTCCGAATCGGTTGCATCGGTGAAGCTAAGGATTCAAACATGTAAAGGGTTTTTAGTGAAGAAACAAAAGTTGGTTTTCGAAGGAAAAGAGTTGTCAAGAAATAATAGTCTTGTTAAAGACTATGGTGTTTTGAGTGGAGACATTCTTCATTTGATTCTTAGGGTTTCGAACCTGCTTATGATCACGGTTGAAACCGCGTTTAAGGAAGAGTTTAAGTTCCAAGTTGACCGGTTTAGAAACGTGCGGTATTTGAAGCAAAAGATAGCACAGGAAGCGAAAGCGGATGCTTTTGTCAATGTTGAGGATCAAGAAATATTGTGTAATGGTGAGAAGCTTGATGATCAAAGACTCATTGATGATATATGTAAGAACGGTGATGTCATTGTTCATTTAACTGTTCGAAAACCGGCACGAATCGAGAACGGAAAGAATCGTAAGAAGTTACCGAATCTCGGTTACTCATTGCAACCGATTATAATCAACCCTAATTTGAAAATTCCTTTAACCATATGGGGTATGCTAAATTCGGTGTCTGAAGGGTTGAAAATGGGGAAGAAACCGTTTAGATCGTCTGAAGGCACTGGGGGAGCGTACTTTATGCAACACACATTAGGTAACAAGATAGTTGCGGTTTTCAAACCCGTAGATGAAGAACCGTTGGCGGTTAATAACCCTCAAGGGCTACCACCGTCAACAAACGGTGAAGGACTCAAGAGAGGAACTAAAGTAGGTGAAGGTGCATTAAGGGAGGTTGCAGCCTACATCTTAGACCACCCATTAACCGGGCCACGGTCATCAAAGAGTAAAACCGAGAAAGGTTTTGCGGGTGTACCACCGACCATCATGGTCAAGTGTTTGAGTCCAGAGTTTAATCATCCACTCGGGTATGTTGGCGGGCCGGAGAACATCAAAGTCGGATCATTACAGATGTTTGTGAACAACGGTGGAAGTTGCGAAGATATGGGTCCGAGAGATTTTCCGGTTGAAGAGGTTCATAAGATCACGGTTTTCGATATACGAACCGCCAATGCTGATAGGCATGCGGGGAACATTTTGATGAACCGAGAGGGGGATCGTATTGTGCTAACCCCTATTGATCATGGATACTGCTTGCCCGAGAATGTAAGAACTCGCAACTCTGCTATTTTCATTATTTAGTTACGATAACAATATAACCGACATTTCTTGATTTCTTTATAGTTTAAAGATTGTACATTCGACTGGTTGTATTGGCCACAAGCGCGCGAACCATACTCGAAACAAGTTCTCGACTACATAAACTCATTGGACGCAGAGCAAGACATAGCGCTCTTGAGCTCGTACGGGTGGGACCTTTCACCAGAGTGTGCACGTACGTTGCGCATTTCCACCATGCTTTTGAAAAAAGGCGCAGCAAAAGGGCTCTCACCCTTTGACATTGGTCAAATCATGTGCAGAGTAAAGGTAAACCAAGAATCCATGATCGAGATGATGGTTCAGAAAGCCCATGATTCCATACTCACAGGAATGGGCGAGGCTGCGTTTCTTGAAATTGTGTCTGAAATCATGGATTTTGAACTCGAGAATATACGTGTTTAAGGCTGGCTCATATACACGTCGTGTCATGTATGTATGTAATTGATCTGGTTTGGATGGAAATGATGTCCGGATGACTCACTTCATCACAAAAAAAAGTTTGTTAATTTGTGGCTTCTAGTTTTCCTCTGAAGAATAAAAACTATGATCAGCAATGTTGTTATTTAGATCTCCTTGCTGAATTTGGCTTATGTAGTTACATGCTTGTAATATGATTAATTGTAAACATATGATATCCAATAAACATATTATGTAAACTCAATATAAAAAAACATTAAACTGCTTGTTAATTGACTTCAAATTACATAATCACAAACATGTTTCAAAACCATCAATGATCATATATCATAGGGTTGTTTTCCGGTGAACTTAACTTCGATCGGACTAACATTCTTTCCGATCGACCTCATGTTCTGACCGACCCCCTGTCGGCCAGCGTTAACCTTTTCGGGGTACACCCCGTCTTTCGGGTGCAAATACTGCACTTCCCCATTCGGAAACACGCGGTAAAACTGGTACTTAATCTTGTATTTCGACCTCAACCTTGTCCCCAAAGCCAAACACTGCTCTTTTCTAGCTAACTTCAACAAATTCGGGCCTTCACGCATAATCGCAGCACCCCCGGTTGGCATTTCAAAGATTTGTTCTTTGGGTGATTCCCATGTGATGACATAGAATTCCTCCACTTGGGCTTTTCTTAGCAGGCCACCGGTGCTTCCGGCGAAGATAGGGGAGGGGGTGTTGGGGTCTAGTTCGGGTGGGGTGAAGCCGACTGGAGCGGCGGCGGCTTCTTTGGTGGGGGCTTCTTCTGCGGCTGCGGCTTTGATGGCGATGAAGCGTGGGGCGGATACGGGTTTGAGGGGTTTGATGGTGGTGAAGGGGGATGAGGATTGTTTCCATTGGTTGGTGATTGTTGGTGGTGTGAAGAGGGAAGCTTGTGTAGCCATTGCCATTGAAGATTTGGAATCAAGATTCAAGAGGGTGAAGATAATTGTGTCAAGTGTGGTGGTTATTAGATGGAGGGTTTGAAGTTTGTTGGGATAAGGTGGGGTTAGTTATTCTTGTTAGATAAGAAGATTTTGTTGTAGCCAATAAGAATGTGGTATTTGATCCACCCTCATCTAGTGCCAGGTGGTGTATGGAATATAGAGAAAATCTGGACTTTTCAAGTTGACAGTTAATCTTTATATAATGGAAATTTAGCATATTTATGGTTAGATTTGAGGGTAACTTACAGATCTAGTTATTTTAACATGGTGTTATAGTAATAGATGTAAAAAATTAACAAAATAACCATTAAACTTTTACTATTTACTTTTTTTCCTCAGTTGAGATTCTTGAATATACAATAATACAAATAAAAGTTTACCCGTTGTCCATGGCTATATAGCCTAGTTGCATCTTGGGGGTGAGATAAGGCTTTGAGACCAATAGGTCTTGGGTTCGATTCCCACAAGGGGGTTTTCCCATATTTATTGGGTTTCTTCCTGAATTGGTTTGGTGGTTTCGCTGGTGGCACAATGATACTCCAGTGGTCCGTCAGTGATCCAAATTTGCCATTCAAAAAAAAAAAAGTTTACCAGTTTCTAAGAGCGACTTAATGTTATTTTGCCTTGATCAACTATGCAATTGCGAAAAAATGCAGGTTGGAAAAAAAAAGAGATTAAACTTGTAACAAGATTGTATATACTCATGTAAATATTTAAAAAGGGTAGATTTATGATTTTATTAAAGTTAAATACTTGGCTAAAAAGGTTTTAAAGGGTTCTAAACGCTTTAGATATTGATAAAACATGGATCTCACAAAAGAAAACCAAAACCGACACGTAAAATGTCAATGAAACATTTAACATTTTTATGTATCACAGACTAACATTTCAGAAAACATGACCAGTAAGACAAGGGCAAAAAGGGAAAAGCCTCAAATACAGAATCTTGTTAAATAATAAATAATGTAACATGCCTCTTCAATAGCTACAAAACACCAGATGTCATATACAAGAATAAATTGCACTATATGTAAAAAGTAAAAGGGTGGTACCCCTGGACACTTAAATATTGAAAAAGAATATGACTATCTATCAAATGTTTATTGTTTAACTTATGATAATTACCCTATCTAACCTTCTCTTCACTACTTAAATAATTTGACTTTGACTTTGTAAAATTCCACAACAGCCCTTTGGTGCACCGGTTTATTTGCTGAGATAACCGTATGGGTTCTTGCTGGCCCAATTCCACTGGTCTCTGCACATCTCCTCTATCCCATTCTCCGCCCTACACCCATCATCATATCGCATATAAGCTAATGTTATAGGTGAAACAAGTAAACTTTATTATATTTTGGAAATAAATAACTCTGGTAAATACTTGTAAAGAAAACTTACTTCCAGTTTAACTCACGCTCTGCTTTGGCGGTTGAAGCATATACGACCTCAGCATCGCCGGGACGTCTTCCAGCTATTACAAGAGGAATTTCCTAAAACAAAACTCAATGGGTGTAAAAGTTGTATAACCCAGAAATTATAGTCAATAAAAAAAGTGGTTAATTTAGGAAAAAGAGTAAAATGCCACTTTTGTCTCTGAGGTTTGGCCAGTTTTGCGACTTTCGTCCAAAGGTTAGTTTTTCCACATCTGAATCCAAAAGGTTCGAAATCATGGCATTTTCATCCGGCCCGTTAACTCCATCCATTTTTCTCCGTTAAGTCAGAGGTATTTCCATCTTTTTTGCTAGCTTAAAAGGCAATTCGGTCTTTTCCACTTTATGTAAAGAGACCGAATACCCCTAAAAAACCGAATTGCCCTTTAACTTAACAAAAAAGATGGAAATGCCCCTCATTTAACGGAGAAAAATAGATGGAGTTAACGAGTTGGATGAAAATGGCAACATTTCAAACCTTTTGGATCCAGATGCAGAAAAACAAACCTTTGGACGAAAGTCACAAAACAGGCCAAACCTCAGGGACGACAATGGCATTTTACTCTAGGAAAAATTAATAGTCTTTTAACTAAAAAGTCAACCTTTTTGGTACTGGAAGATTAACTAGCTTTCATCATTGTTATAATAAAATGAACACGCAGACTCTATTTGATCTATAGAAAGGGTCACCTCGATGTTGAAATGAAAAATGCAACCCATTTGAGTTTTTCACATTAGTAATTGATTGATTTATTTTAAGAACTCTAAAAGAAAAGGAAAAAAAAGACTGAAAATGGCAATACCTTTCCGGAGACCTTTTCAAACGCTGCCACCATTTCCAAAACCGATGTTCCTTTACCAGTTCCCAAGTTGTAAGCCTCACAACCTAAAAATATCACATTTGCATTATAAAATACAAATTACAAACCAGCAAAATAAAACATAATTGTGTTCAACTTGTAATGGTTTCTACTTACTAGTAAGAGCATAAATAAGAAATATAGAGTAATTAAACATGAAAAAGAAGACACAAACCTATTTCAGGATCCGAGAGTTTTCTCAAAGCAGCAATATGCCCAGTAGCTAAATCCGAAACATGGATGTAATCACGCACCTGAAAATTACAAAACAAACCCTATTTAACAACAATAAAAATGGGCATATTACGTATTACATTTATTTCCACATTGAGTGATAATTAAAAAAAAGTACTGAAAGTAAAACATACCCCGGTTCCATCTTTGGTCGAGTAATCGGTTCCAAACACTTTTAGCGCAGGCAGCCTGCCAACCGCTACTTGCTGAATATACGGCATAAGATTGTTCGGGCACCCCAAAGGATCTTCACCGATACATCCACTTGGATGGGCCCCCACGGGGTTGAAATACCGTAACATTATCATTTTCCATCCGGAATCCGAAGCGTAAATATCACGGAAAATGTCCTCAGCCATGAGCTGGATGATTTAAAATGATTAGGTACATACTTATTAAAATTATGCAAGTGATTATATAGATACATGTAGGGCTGCAAACGAACCAAATGTTCGGCGAACGGTTTGTGAACGGTTCGGCAGGAAGTTCGTTTGTGTTTATTCGTTCATTAAAAAACGAACATGAACAGAGTCTGTGTTCGTTCATTTATGTTCGTGAACGCTCGGTAACGTGTTCGTTTTTTTCCATTAGTGTTCATGAACATTAGTTTGTGTTCATTTGTGTTCAGCAACATTCGTTGCCTAAAATTAACAAACGAACACGAACACATTCATTTCCTTAACAAACGAACACGAACATAAAATCTCATTCGGTTAGTGTTCATGAACCGTTCGTGAACACATATATGTTTTAACAAACGAACACAAACAAGGTCTTGTTTGTGTTTGTTTGGTTCGTTTGCAGACCTAAATACATGTACAGAATAATAGAAAATTTGAAATGTTTTGTACCTTGGTTCGTCCATATGGGCTGGCTGCAGATAAGGGGAAATCTTCCGTGCATGGTAACACCTTTGGCCAACCGTAAACGGTAGCTGACGATGAAAACACGATCTGAAGCATTTGCAAACCCAAGAAAAAACATGTCACGTTAACTAGTCATATGTTAATAATATGTAGAAAATCAAACAAATGTTATGCCTTTTTGCATCCATGAGCTTCCATGACTTCCAACAAAGTTAGAGTGCCAACAACATTGTTGTCGTAATACTTCAATGGCTTCTGCACACTTTCGCCAACAGCCTTCAATCCAGCAAAATGTATAACAGCATCAAACCTGCGTACCAATCAAAATTAATACGGATTCCCACTTGTTTATAAGCGTTATAATTACCCTATTGCCAAAAGATACACCAAGAATATTAGCAATGAGTAAGTTTACTTTGTAGAGGCAAAAAGCTTCTTTAATTCAGGCTTGTCCCTGATGTCGATCTGCAGCGAATCAAAACAAAATATAAACACAAGTGTTAACTCGTAAAATTATAGATTAATTCAATATATTAACTCGCTAAATAACAATTAAACGTTGTTCTTGTGGGAATGCAGAAAAGAACACTAGCAATTTTACACAAGATATGTCAACTCAAGTTCCACATTTCATTTTGCATTTGTATCTAAATTTCCACAATTTATCAAAAATCATTCATTTTTGCACTTTTGATAAACAGATCACTAATAATATTAGAAAAAAAAAATAAAAAAGCATTTTAATTTTTTCATATTTTTGTATAAACATGCCTCCAACAAAACTGGAACTCCTACCAACCAAAAAGCGTAACACCAATCAACTTTCCAAATTCAAGCAACAGGTCCACATCAATTTACATGATAATTAAGGCATAATTCAGCTAAATTTCTAGAAACCCAATTTACAAAACCCCCAATTTCCCAAATCAAACAAATTATAAGTGAAGAAGAGTAACCTTATGGAAAATTAGGTTAAGAGCATGATGACCAGCGAGTTGTTTAACTCGATTGATAGCAACTTGAGAAGAATTATCAAGATTATCAATCACCACCGTCTTGTAACCGCTTAAGAGCAGTTGCAAGACGGTGTGACTGCCAATATAACCGGCACCACCGGTGACCAAAACGCAATGCGGTGGCGCCATTGTAATAATCAACAAATGGGTATATCAAATCGGAATCCGATTGAAGCAAATGTGTGTATGAATGAATGAATTGGGGGGTTTTGGGAATGTACAGAGAGAGAGAGTTTATATGAGGGATCTGTGAAAGGAATAATGATATTTGTGAGAGACAGATGGGATGGGAGAATTGAATGGGTTTGTTCCATATATACATACATACATGTGGTGACAGATTGGAAGAATGGTGGATGTGGTGAAAAAAGTAGGTTTTTTTAGTGTAGTTTTGGCAACCCCAATTTGGGGAAAAGTATTTGGGGGAGTTTCAACTCAAAGAAACAGGTATGTTCGGTTGGTTATTCAAAGTTGAAATCTTTTGAGCGGTATTGGTGATAGGGAAAAGTAAAGTGGAAATTAGGTTTATAAAAATGAATGATTTGTTTTATGAGTAAACTGCAATTTTACCCCCTGAGATTTAGGTCAATTTTGACCCCTCTAACGAAATAATTGCAATTCCCCCCCCCCCCCCCAACGTTGATATTATGTCGCAATTTTACCCCCTCCGTCCAGCCAACGTTAATATTACCGTTAGTCTATGTTGAAATGTCCATTGTGCCCTTTGTCTTCCTTATTTAAGAAGCATACCCCATTCATTCTGCCCTAATTCCATCGCTGTTCAACCGTTCTCCCCCAATTGTTCAATCACCCCCCACATCTGCAAGCCCTAAATTCGTCGTTGTTGCTGAACATGTCTACCTCTTCTTCCTTTGTGCTTTGATCGAAGGAAACAATGGGCAAAACTCAACCCTCATACATTATCTGTCCTTGTGGTGGGCAAACAGTTTACAAACAATCAGAAACCAAGGCTAATCCTGGAAGATGGTATTTTCGATGTGTAAGTGAATTCTGTTTTATGCTTATTGAAACTACTTCTGTGATTATTACGAGTTGTGGTGTTGCTTATGATGTCTGATTATAGGTTGGAGGATGTGGATTCCTCAAATGGGCTGATGTTGGTGAAGAACAGGGATGTCCGATTTGTCGAGAGCTAATGCCTGCTTTAATTCAAAGCATTAAAGATAAGGATGAGTTGGCTAAGTGCAAAGACCAGTTGGCTCGGTACAAGAATGGCGATGTGTTCAAACTGAAGATGTACTTAGGGATTACTTGGGTCTTGATTGTTCTACTTTATTTGCTTAAGTAGTTAAATGTAGAGAAACTGGATTAGTTTGTGTATTTTGGCCCTAATTGTATTTGAGTTATGAGTTTTCAAGTTTATGCAATGGTCTTTTTCAAGTTCTTACTTTATGTTTGTTTTGGTAGCCTGTTTGTAATTCTGTAGGTATTGCTGACAAAGAGAAAGATATAGTTGAGAATCAGAAAGATATTGTTAAGGATGAAGACGTCGTTGCAGCCGAAGAACCAGACAGTTATGTATACTTTGAGGATCAAGACTCTAAGATACTAAGACCTTACTTGTAGCAAGAAACAGATAATGAAAAGATATTCGGAGATCCGACAAAGGATTATGACCCTGAAGTGCTGGAACATGCATGGGATTACACATATTGGGATGAAGAGGATGATTGGTACTTTAACCCATATGAAGGGGAGCATGGTTCTGATTCGGATTGGTCTTGTTTGGATGATTGTCACTGGAAATAGGGTAGAAAGCAGCATCCAGATTTGTTTGGTTGTATGTTGTATTTTGGACCACTTAATTAAGGAATTTGTACTAAATGTTGCAATGTAATCGAATCACTTTCCACTGAAATTCTGTTTGAACACAGATGTGAACATAATAAAGCAGCCATATGCAAACATAGTCTAAAGTTACAAAGCATATGCAAACAACCAAACATCTTCATGACAACATAATAAACTTACAAAGATAATATAAAGTTACAAACCATAATCAAACGTGCAAAAATGAAAACAAACATTGTTTTGAACAAACTTGACAAACAACCAAACAACTACATATACTACAAACCATAAAAACCATCCGTCACTCATAAAGATTGTAAACTGGTGCACCTTGAGTGGCAGTGTGTGATTCCAGTGATGTAGTGGATTGTTCACCCCCTTGTCCTTTGCAGCTCCTGACATTGTGACCCATGTTCCCACATTTACCACACTTGATGTTGGTTCCCTTTCTGGTCATTTTATCTCCTTTGTCGAACTCCTGCTCAAGCTCTTTTTCACCAAATGCCTTCTTTCGTTTCTTCTTTGGCCTTCCAACTTGTGTATGATGCTTTGGTGGGATGAGTGTTGTTGGACACTGTAAAGGAGTCCACATCTCCGGCCCATTGATTGGCTCTATCACATTCTCATAAACTTTCTTCCATGTTGACAGCCAATACGCATCAGAAACCCACTCTTCTGGTATGCCAGCATGAATGCTATTTCTTGACATATTGATGTGTGTAAAATGCAACGTATAAATTACATCAAATGAGGCATAAAACTAACCCCTTTTTAGTAATAATGTTGGAAAAAGTGTGCTTTTGTCTTCCTTTTGTATTTTCAGGACCAAATGAGCTTAATTGAACAAAAGGAACAAATATACAGCCAAATCTTACATAAATACAAAGAAAGGGAATACACGTGGCATGCCCGACCCCTCGACAACATCTCCCAAGGCAAAAAATAAGAAGAAAGCTGAGCATGGGGCTGTGCCCAGCTGAACACGGGCTGTGCCCAGCTGAACACGGGGCGTGCCCAATTGACACGGGGTCGTGCTCAGCGAGCACGGGGCCGTGTCCGAGGTGGTCAGCCCTGGCACAAAAGACAAACTTGTAGAAGCTTCTATTGCCCACCACGGGGCCGTGCCCACCGGACACGGGGCCGTGGTCAATGCAAAGATACGCAGAATCTTGCCAAATCTGATAGTACAGATACGCTTTTGAGCACGGGGCCGTGCCCAGCGGACACGGGGGCGTGTGGAGCTAATAAAGACAAACTGTATTAATGAAGAAAGAGAAAAGGGTGGACACGGGGCCGTGTCCAGGCTATAAATAGGAGTGCTTGGCTCAAGCTCAAACCATCCCTTGGCACACCACCTCTCTCACACTTCACCCACCACCCACCACCACCATAACACCATCATCCATTGTCCATCATAGAGTGTGTTAGTCGTCTCGGGATCCAAGATTGATCGTAAGAGTTCTTGACAATCAAGGCCATGTTTGCCTAAGTCTCTTACATCACTTGGTGAAGACAAGTGTCTAGTGTAATACTTTTTATTTTTAATCTTTTCGCACTTTTTACTTGGTTTTGTATTAATGACTTTAATAACTAGTTTCTTATGTTGAAGGTGATTCTTCCTTATCGTTTGTCCGTGGTGTCTTGACATTATTTTACTGTCTATATAAAATAAAAGATTTTCACCATTCATATCTCCACGGTCTATATGGAGGTATGTTGGCTACCTGGTCGGGGGTTAAGGGAACGGTTTGGTAAGAGTCTTGCCATTGTTCAGCGTTTAGAGGTCCTGCAATGGACCTGGGTCAAATTTAGTAGGACCTCCTTCAATACTTAACGGTATTGGATGGCGGGGGTCCAAACTCTTTGACCCCCTCATAAGTTAAACTACTATTAATACTATAACCCGGCTATTTAGGACTGTATCCCTGCTGACTCAGACTACTTAGTCGAGGGTAACGTCACCTCCAAAAGAGGGGCCTACCATAATTTGCATTAATAACTTAATTAATTATCTTTCAATAATCCGACCCTTTAGGATTGTATCCTTGCTGACTCAAACTACTGGGTTGAGGGTAACGTCACCTTCAAAAGAGGGGCCTACTACAATAACTAAGATAATCTCTTAAATAAGTGCAAAAGTGCGGAAATAATCAAAGGTTACACTACACACGAGTCGGAACCAAGTGATTCATCTTGTCTATCTGTTTTTCTTTTATTTTTATTTTCAGCATTTTAGTTAGTTTTTATTTTCTTAGTTTAAAACATTTTTCTAAACTTTTTGATTTGATTAGACGTTGAGGATAAACCGGTACTAAAAGCTCTTGTGTCCTTGGATGACCTCGGTATCTTACCAACACTATACTACGCTCACGATGGGTGCACTTGCCCATATGTGTGTTTAGTGTTAGTAAAATATCGTGTTTTATAAATTTAAAACTTGGCTAAAAAAGTGTTAAAGGGCTTAAAATATACACCTAATATATATAACACTTCACACGCATCACATATCCCATATGGCTGCAACTGCATGTTTGCAAGGCATCCTTGTCAAATCCCACTTCCTGCATGCACAAGTTTTATGTTTAACATTCACAACCCACTGTGATCTCGGACCTGTTACTTGATACTTGTCTGTATCAACCATTAAAACAGACATTTCAGCAGCCTGTTTATTGATCTCATCGAAGACCTCAGTGGCATGAGGTGTCAGTGGCCCCATACACTTTGCTTGCAATTTCTTGACATTCACTACCCTCTTGGTCATGTACTCCCTAATGAATTCTAGGCATGTGATAATCGGCTTGTCCCTTGCTCCTATGATTTGTCTGTTAAAAACCTCACATATGTTGTTCAGCAACATATCACATTTAGCTCTTCCAGAAAAATATGCTCTTGACCAAGCGGTGTATGGGATCTCATTCAGCCAGTCATACATAGCTCATTCTGTTATCTTAATTTCTTCCATAGCTTTGTTAAAATATGGAATATATGTCTTCCTTCCGGCTGACCAAAGCAAATTCTTGTAAAGATCTCCACGCCACTTGGATTTCATGTTCTCATGGATGTGCCTCACACAAAATCTGTGCTCACCATTAGGAAAAACAGCTAGCATAGCTGGAATCAGACCCTGTGATACAAATTGCAATTAATCCTAATATTTTGCAACCAAAGTTAATTGAAAGTTATGAATTAACACTTAAGAAGTGATTACCTTTTGTCTGTCGCTGATGAAGGTGAAACAAGACTCAGCCGTACACCCTAGGTCATCTCTCAACAGTTCCAAAAACCATTTCCAGCTTTGTGTTGTTTCTGCCTCAACAAGGGCATAACAAACTGGATATATGCTATTGTTCCCATCTATACCAACAGCACTCAAGATCTGTCCAGGAAATGGACCTTTCATGAAACAACCATCGACACCCAGCAACGGTCTTCCAATCATCTTAAATCCTCTCATCATAAAGGCAAAACAGACATAAATCCTTCGAAACTGCCTTGTAGGACTACCTGAGTTTCCACATGGCTCCACATCAATTTTAATTGTACTACCTGGGTTGGCTTTTAGAAGTTCATCACAGTATGACCTTAGCAGACCATACTGTTCTTGGTAATCACCATAAATCCTCGTAGTTGCTATCCTCTTGGCTCTGAAGACCTTATGTATTGATATTTCTAGTTGATGCTTCCGAAGCAGATGACTTTAAATTGCATGAATTGGCATGTCTGGATTGCTTTCAATCATAAGATGGATCTTTCTGGCAATCGAACTCATTTGAACAAAGAAACGGCCCTTGTTGTCAAACAATTATGTTGATTATGAATGGTCTTCACACACCACTTATCCTTGGCCGTATGCCTTGAGACGTGAACTGTCCAAGGGCAGGTGGGCTTGGTATGCCTTTTAAGGTGCTTGTATTTTTGCCCTACTTTGCTGCATTTACTATTTTGCCCCTCATCTCCCTTTTTTTTTACAGGACCAAGTAGTGGTGGATTACTTCCAAAACATACTACCCTATACCTTAACAATTTGTTTTTTTAGGATAAACACATCCCTCCTTGCCTTAAGAGCATAATCTTTGACCATCTGATTCATCTTATTCTTGTCATCAATAAGCTGACCAACAAAGAATGGCAGATCATTTGGTCCATTTAAACCACCCTTCTTTCTCCTCCTTATCTTCCGGGCAACCTTATCTTTAAGGTTTGAATTGTCATCAGACCCACTTTCAAAGTCCTCCAGGTCTACAGGCAGATTGTAACACCCTTGTTATTATTTTAAAGGTTTTCGTATATATAACGAAAATAAACATGTAAATACGATTAAGGATCCTTAGAAAATACGAGTAATTTAAAACTTTTACAACTTAAAAGTTTACAACATAATGTAATTAAGTTCGTCATTTAAAAGTAACAACGAAACGTCGTGCGGAAGCTCGTTTCTTGATCGTGTTCGGTTCTTCATTGAGCTTGATCGTCCTCCGGTACTAGAAATTTACCTACAACTCATAAAACATGAGTTAGATTAGTCATACGTAGCTTAAAACGTATTTAAACGGGTTCGCAATGCGTATACTATTAAAATAAACATATATATATTTTTTTGATTTATGGAACCCGTCGCGTCGCGCGACGGCTCCTTGCTTTTGCCGTCGCGTGGCTCGATGCCCTGTTTTGTCCAGAATTGTTTGTTGCTGAACTGCAGATTTCCAGCTCAAAAACTCAAACTTATAATTCACAAAAACGTGCATAACTTTTGTTCTACTTATCCGATTCGCGTGATTCTTTTTCTCACGCGATCGTAATTTAATTCTTCATCCTATGGAGTTAAAACCTGATATAAAACTACTTAAAAATTCAGAATTTCAAGCTCTCGGCTTGAAATTCCTGTTTAACACTTTTGACCCAATTCGCTTGTTTAACTATAATCTTATTTATACGTACCTGGCTCGGATCAACACAATGACCCGTTTTTAATACCTTGTCTCGCTAAATTGTTATATCATACCATTGATAAATCGTAAGCCGTTTTGTCCTGTAAGCATAAGACTCGACAAACACTTATTAGTCGTAAATTGTCAAATGGTGTCAACATCACCATTTGACCCGTTTGGTCTAAACGACCAACCATTTGCGCTTAGATTAAATGGCATCTATTTACCATTTCGTTTAGTAACTATTTCGGATTTTTCACCAATTAGTTAGGTCTCTTACATCCGTTTCTTAAGCGTTTACTCAATTTGGCTTATGCAACTTGGTGTCGTTTTAAACTTCAATTTTAATCCATTTTCACTTAACCAAATCACCGTTTTTCTTCTTTTTAATTCTTTAGGCCTACTTATAAAGTAGCCGTTCGGAAACTCATTATATCTTAGTCTTTTCATGACTAAATTACCAATTCACCTTTTTATATCATTAATCATGGTTTTATCAACTTTATTTGTCCCGACCCCTACCATTTAGCGTCGGAGACCATATTCCGAATATCGTCTTTATCGTATTTACAACTTATAAAATAAATACGTATTCTACAAAAAGGTGTAAGTTTCAGTTACCTTGCATCCATGCCACGCTTTTCTTTCCATACTCGCTTCGTTTGACCCGCTTCATCCACAAGCTTCCACCTAGCTTGTTAAGCGCCAAACTATTATTCAATATTCACAACGTGGTTAGATTAACCATAATTTAATACGATTTTCCACCTTACACATTCCTTATCACTAGCATTCATCCGAACACCTAATATAATCACGTTTTACACACAACCAAGTAGACCGCAATTTCATTCAGGCATTTTAACCAACACCTAATGGGCATAATTTTTACATATGTACAATCAAGTTCATAACTTGCCATTTAGCCAAGATTAACATCAATTAGGCAAGTTCGTATCACTTAAAATAGGATGTTTTTGGTGACCTGTTTACAAGTCTTCAAAAATTATGATTTTTTTATGTGACGTACCTCTCGGAGGGTTAGGCCTTGTGTTAAAATTTCAAGATCTAACTCTTTACCAAAAATTCGTAAAAATTCATTTACTAAGCTGCAATCAGATTCGTCACTTCTGACTGCAACTTACGAAAAAAATTCATTAAAATTTCCTCGTTTATCCGATTGACGAAATTCCAATTGGAGGTTTTTGAAATTACCTGAAGCCACATACAATAAAATTTGAGATCATAAATCAATTCTTAAATTGAGTTATGACATTCGTAATGGGCTGCAAATTCTGCCAGAAAACGCAGCCCGAACCTTCGATACCGAAAAATTCAAAAAACATTCAATTTTCGTCGAAAAAATGCAATTCTAGTGGGGTTTTAAAGATATTTCCTGGAATTACATTTTAGACTCAAGAAACACATGTTTTTGTCACATTTTGTCCACGTTACAGCGAATACAAGTCGGCTGTAAATTCTGATCAGAAGCTGTTTGAATTCAGCTTTCAATTAAAACATGTTTATGACATTATAACACTATTTTTAGCAATCAAAAACCCTAAAAACATCACATACACGAATTTAGCATCAACAAATCTGAATTTTACTTCATGGAACTCAAATTACACTAGAATAACTATCAAAATCCTAGTATTTAATATGTTTCTACAAAACCCACTTAACACCTTCAATAGTGATTGTGGAATTCCCAAGCATTGAGCATAATTTCAACACATAATTGTCTATGGCTCACTCCTAGACACAATATTGTTCCTATTCCATCAATACAACATACATGCAACATCAATTTTCGAATTCTCTAAGTTCATCCAGAAATTTAGATGGAAATTTTCTACAAAATTTACATACCTTATGATCCCTTTTAAGAGGAGATCACCAATCTATGCTCAGATTTTGTTTTGGAACCGATTTGTGCCTTCCATTTGTGGGATTTGTTGAGTTTAGGGTTTGAGGAGGAATCCTGGTGTCGCCCCCCTGTGTTTGATCGAACCAGACACACACTAGTGTGTGTTTGGTTTTAATTTTTATTGTTTTAATTATTATTAGTTTCAAACTTAACAACTTTGGTCCCCCATCTATTTTTTTGGTTCATTATTAACTAGGTCACAACCTAATTATTTTTAACAATATTCCCACTAATTAACTAGGTTAAATCTTCCTAGTTAACTTAGTGGGTTCGGGGAATTTATGACTAAGTTTATTTTAAGTCCCGTTAACTCGGGCCTCTTATAAACTTATTTCCTTAAAAGCTTTTATTCACTTGTATTTAATATTAGGATTATTTATTTAAATCCTAATATTTACCGGGTTACTTTTTCCCGTCTTTTAGTATTAACGGGGTTTAATTACCAATCCCGTTTTCGGGGTGTTACAAGTCTACCCCCCTTAAAGAGGTTTCGTCCCTGAAACCTTCTTTATGTAGTTCATTGATTAAACCAAACGAACTTAGCTTCGTTTTCAAGGCTTAACTTCTTGTCGGTCTATAGTGATCATTTGTATTGACGTGTGCGTCTTTCATGTGTATGGCCTCATGGGCTATAACTTTTATCATGTATTTCCTATCCTTGTTGTCTATTTGACCGAGTTGTCATTTGATCACCCGATCACTAAGTCTTTCAATATTTTTACTTCACGCTAATCTTATATTGATGAGCGCTTTGTTAGTGCACTATGTCTATTGACTTCGTCTTGTATCGAGTCTAGGATTTGAATTGTTAGATTAGATCTTGTTATACGAGAGTATATGAGGTTTTAGAGTATGTTTAAGGTAATTTAGCTTGAAAGTGGTGATTTACCTTGAAAGTGTCACATGACAGTTTCAAGCTAAATCAACATGTTGATTTCCCTTGAAAGTGGCATGTGTCATTTCAAGCTAAATCAACATCACTATAAATAGCATTCAAGCTAAATCATTTGTAAGACTTTTGCACATTTGACATTTGGAGAGCTTAGATTCTAGAGAGAGAGTCTAGAGAGAGAAAGTACTCCAAGTGATTCAAGGTTCTTTGTACGTTTCAGATTTATAAATAGAATCACGTTTTTATTACGTCTTGTGTGTTTCGGTCTCGTTTGTGCACGGATTCCGCATGTCGCACAGTCGATTCGCAATCGTTTCAGAGTCAAAACAGGTCCTATCAAGTGGTATCAGAGCAGGAGCTCGATTGCGTTGATCAAACAACAAGATTCGTACCATATTACAGCGTTTTCAGATCTGAATTGCATCATTTCTTTATCTACTCATTCTTTCACGTTTTGATCGGTTTTTCGTCAAATTGAATGGGATTTTATGGTCCGAATTGGCTGATTTTTAGTATGATGTGCGAAAACACCTGATCTAAAATCCTACCAAGTTTCAGATTCAAACTCCTAGCCGTTTAGGAGAAATTGAAAGTTTTATGTCCGACTTCATAACTAACAGCTGGATTTCACTTGAATATTGAAGATTTCGCTTGAATTTCTGTTGGTTTCGCTTGAGATAGTACATAAAATCAGATTTCGCTTGAAAAAGCTGCTGGATTTCGCTTGAATATTAAAGATTTCGCTTGAATATTCTGAAGATTTCGCTTGAATATTCTGAAGATTTCGCTTGAACATAATGTTTGGTCTAGGTTTCGCTTGAGAAACTTCATAGATTTCGCTTCAATGTGATCTTGCTTGAAGAGTTGTTTTGAGTTTTCTCTTGAAGTGGATATTTGATTTCGCTTGAAGTAGTATTATTTGATTCCGCTTGAATTTGATATTCAAGGGATTTCGCTTGAAAACTGTTGAGTCTTGATTTCGCTTCAAACTGGTCAACTTGTGATTTCGCTTGAGTTGTCAAACAAAGTGATTTCGTTTGAATTTCTTTTTCGCTTGAAAAGTGAAATTTCGTGTCGAGATTATTTCACGTCAACTGTGTATCAGTCTGTTTCAGAATATTTGATATTGTGTATACTGATTGTGTTTGTTTGATTATCTTGTTCAGGTTTACATCATGGCTGAGGAATTCTATAATACGTTTTTCAATGCGTTCACATCTGAATCGTCTGATGTAGCAAATGTTACACCAAAAACCATTACTAAGGTGCTCAATGAAAACATCAAGCATGATAACTTTTACGGAACTCACTAAAAGCCACCAACTCTGGAAAGCATTGATGATTATACCTGGTGGAAAGAACGTTTCATCAACTGGGCAAAGGCGTATGCTCATGAAAGTTGGTTTTGCTTGGAGTATGGGTATGAAAAACCAAAAGATGAGAAAGGCGAAGATCTAGTATTCAAGAAGTTTTCCAGAGAAGATAAAGCTGAATACGGAGCTGAACAGAGAATGATAGCATTGATCCAGTCAGCAATCAGAAATGATATTTTTGCTTTACTAACTCATGATGGGTCATCTAAGTCTGTCTGGGAAGCTTTACGTGTTAAAGCTGAAGGGGGTAAACAGATTAAAAAGAACAAAATTGCTTTATTAAAGAAAGAATTTGATCTGTTTGATAACATAAAAGGAGAGTCGGTGAGGCAAATGATTGAGAGATTCTGTCATCTTAAAATTGAATTGGAAAGATTAGAGATAAATAAAACAAGAGAGGAATTGATAGACAAAGTGATTGAAGCGTTACCACGAGCTGATCAGTGGCAAACGTTTGTTTTTATTTTGAAAAATGATGCTTTGTATGATACAATTACTCTTGATGCTTTGTTTGAAAAGATTGAAAGTCATGATCTGGAGCTACAAAAGCAAAACAAGATGACTGATTCTTCACATCAACAGAACGTTGGCTTGTACTACAAAAGCAGTGTGCTTTCTGATAAAGGCGTTGGTTCAGCAAAAACAGCATTTAGTGGTGAAAAGATGAAAGAACCACCAACAATGTCAACAAGTCATCATTCTGGATATCATTCATCTTCAAAGACAAATTCTGATGATTCTGAAGAAATTCTGTGCAACATTGCTCTTAAACTGAAGAATTCTCCTGCTATGAGCATAAATGCAGCAAAGCAGCAAATGAGTTTCCTTGCATCTGTTCTGGAGTCATATGAAGGTCTAGTAGCTGGAAAAATTGGAAATTCCAAATTGACCAAAGAAGACTACGACCAGATTGATCCGGAAGAGATGGAGCTCATTGACATTCGTTGGTGTTTAGCTAGTTGTATTCGAAGAGCTCAGAGGTATATGGAGATTACCGGGAAACAATCTCTTGGAGGTGCGTCAACAAAGCTTGGATTCGACAAATCCAAAGTGACCTGCTTCAAATGCAAGCAAAAGGGTCATTTCAAAAGAGAATGCAGAAACTCTGAAGTTGCTGAAGGAAGTGAACGTCCTTTCAACGATGATTATTATCGAAAGGCGATTTACCATCGAAGCAGAGAAGAACCAAAGTTGATCGAAGATAAGCCGAGAGAAAAATCAAGAGCATATGCAGTAATCTATCCTGATGAAGGATTTGACTGGAGCACAGTTTGTCCAGAAGAAGATCGTTTAGAGAATGTTCGTAAAACAGCTCAAGGGAGAGCTATGACAGAAGAAAGAAAGTTTGTTTTTGTTGCTGAGATTCAAGATGAAAACAAAGACAAAGACACTACTGAAGTCCATGAAGAAAAAGTCAAGATCAAAGAAAAAACTCGAGAAGAGATCTTGAGTGAGAAGACCTACAGAGAAAGAAACGTGGTCTATAACAGAATGGATGACATGCAGGAGGAGTATGAGATGGCTGTCGGTAGCAAAAGATGGGATAAAAAGAGAGAATGCTATTATAACAGAGAAGGAGAACCGGTTGTTCCCAAGAAAGACATAATCTTCGATGATGTTCTTCTCAAAGTCCCGTTGAGAGCTGAATACTATAGAAATGTATTGAACGATGACACATACGTTAAGAGATTTGAAAAGGAGATCAGATATGCTATGTTATCGTGTCTGAGAAAAAGGGATGAGGAGAGGATGAAGAAGAATGTTGAAGAAATGGTGAACGATCTGAAGAAAGCTGCTGAAGAGGTTAAAGCAGAAACCGTTGAAATTGAAGTTGTGAAGGAAATCAAAAGTGAAGAAGTTGTTGTGAATGAAGAGGTTGAGAAAGCTGTTACTGAAGAACAGCATATTGAAGAAGAGGTGAAGAAAGAAGAAAAAGAAGAAAAGAATGAGAATGAGGAAACTGATAATGTTGGTGATGAAGTAGGTGTTGAAGAAAAGCAAAATGTTGCTGAGCAGACAGAGGTTGCTGAAAACACCGAAGTGCCAATCACTGAGGTAAATTCTAATTCTAAATCTTGAAAACTGTTGAACAGTGCAAGAAATGCATGGAACCGTGCAGAGCTTGTACTGAAAAAGATAAGCAATTTAGAACAAGAGATCTTGAGTTCACAAAAATTGAAAAGATTTTCAAAGAAAAATGCAAAGAAATGCTAGAAAAAGAAAAAGTTTTTAAAGAAAATGATGAGAAACTTTCAGAAAAATGTAACAAATTAGAGAAAGAAAATGAAGTTTTGAAAGAAAATGTTTTGAAAATGATAAATGAATGTGAACAAAAAGAAATTGCTTGTCAAGAAATGAAAAAGGAATATGACTCAATGAAATTATCATATCACATTACAAAAGAGTCATATGATAAAGTGAAAGACGAAATGAAATATGCTCAATCAAGAATGAATTATTTGTCTGAAACAACCAAAGAACTTAAACGAATGTATGCTATAAAACAAGATGTTGTTAATTCCTATATTGAGGATGTTGCTAAGTTGAAGCGACAGATTGCTGATTTAGAACAGGATAACAACAAGTTAAAGAGTTACCATGTGTCGTCATATGTGCTTGAACGAATTTTCAATATAAAACCGGGTGATGGTGAGTCTGAGCAGAATAAGAAAGGCATTGGCTCAGAGTTTCATCAAGTTCCACCACCGGGAAAATTTGCATTTTATGATGAGGAAAAGGTCGAAAAAGCTTTCAACATGGTAGATCAATTGCCAGACAACATTGACATAACCTATTCCAAATCTGATGAGTCTCATGATTCAGAGGTGGTAGGTAAAGTCGTTGAAAGTGTGTTGAAAGAAGAGTCAGTTGATACAGGTAAATCTGAATCACAGGATGAAGATGAAGGAAATCTTCATGATGGATATCTGAAAAACACAAAATCCGAGAAAAATTTGAATGATGATTCAAAGGGATTGGTTTATACCATGATTGGATCAGACAAATTGTTCTTAGATGTTGTATTCCCGATTCAGAATGTGATTTCAGAAAAGGTTGATAAAGTTTTCAAAATGGTTGAGATTGAAAAGTCTAAGATTTCAAAGTTTGTTGGTAAGAGTCATAAAGGTTCGTATAACAAACCTGGTTTCAAAAAGAAGAACATGAAGGCTGGTTTGGGTTATAAGAAGAAACAAAATCGTAACAAAAATGAGACGCCGAATTTTCAGACAAAAATGACTTTTGTTCAAGGAGGCAGTTTAGAAAAAGAAAAAGAACTCAAAATGAGACAGTCTAATGATGAATTCTTTGCTAAAAAGAAAAAGCAACAACCACAGGTCAAAGATGTGTCCATGAGAACATGTTTCAAATGTGATAAAAAAGGACATCTTGCACGCAAGTGTCCAAATCTAAAACCTGTGGATGTTGATCAAAAGAAGATTGATGCTGAGAAACAAAAATCTGAGAATGTGAGACAAAGGTCAACCAGATTTGACTCAAAACAAACTTGGAGGTACAACACAAACAAGTTTGCTTCGAATCAAAACTGGAAATCAGACCCGAATAGGTTCGATTCTAGACAGATATGGAATTCTCATACACCCAGATTTAGAACAACACAAAGTTGGAAAACAATTGTTGATATGACAAAACCTCAAGAGTTTTGGAAACCAAGAGTTGTTGTTCAAAATCAAAATGTTCAAAAAGTTTCACATTTTTACAAACGAGGAACACCAAAAGGTCAAACATGGAGTGTTAAGAAACATGTTGATTTGGTAAAAGATGAGAAAGTTGAAGTTAAAATTGAGAAAGTTTTTGTGAAAAATGACAAAGAATTTCCAGCATTGAATGAAAATTATTGTGTTCAAATGCCTAAGGTTCAACAGACCTGGGCTAAATTGTTCAAGTAATTGAGTAGTTTGTTTGTGCAGGTGCTCAACAAATTCGAAGATTGTAAGAATGGAGGTTGGAGCAGCCTGGCACTACGAGGAGAGGAGGCTGCTGGATCCTGTGTTGGTTGAAACAGGAAGTTTATATGCTTTCTGTAAATAAATAAACAATATTTCGAAAACCCTAAAAATTGAAAAATTTGAAAAAACCAAAAATATGTTTGTTTCTAATTTTTGTCAAATATTCAAAAATACAAAAAATATGTGTTGATTGAATATGCCGAAACCCTCACGGCTGAACAAACATGATTAATTTCACAAGATTGAAAAACGGTTTTCAAACTGTAACATATCAATGTGTTGTAAATCATGGGGGTACATTATTTTCTGCAAATCAGAGCACTTTTAGCAGAAAATGGATGGCGAGACAAAGCTATCAGTGTTGGTTGTCAAATTTTCTTTAAATGGTTTTGCATTTTAGGGGGAGTAATATTGTCAGAAAATACAAAAACATTTGAAAATTTTG
This sequence comes from Helianthus tuberosus, assembly GCA_030545235.1. Taxonomy (NCBI): domain Eukaryota; kingdom Viridiplantae; phylum Streptophyta; class Magnoliopsida; order Asterales; family Asteraceae; genus Helianthus; species Helianthus tuberosus. The sequence continues at coordinate 21,531,620 of CM060364.1, read as the reverse complement.
AAAAAGTCAACAACATGATAAAATTCAAAAATTTGAGTTTTTGCTTAAAAAGAGGAAATGATAGTACATCAGTAGATAGTTATAGTACGCTAAAGAATTGGAAAGTTTAAATGTGTTAAACGATCTCACTGTGGATGTGTCGATAGGTTTTTGCACACTTAGTAAACTTTTTCGGGATATAAACCTAAATTCAAACTTGCTTATTTTGTGGGGAACACTACTTGGATATATAGGTAACCCCTGAAATCTCGTTTGAAAGGTCTCGTATTCTGATATACTAGGTTTTTATACTCAATGATATCTGGGGTATTATTCCGGGACTTCTGCTGAATGGAAGTTCTGACCTAGTCCTCGAATAATACTTTCCGCATATGCTTGAAACATAGCATCACCCTCAGCATATATGATAAGACAATAAAATTGCTTAGCAATGCTGTTGTAAAAAAGATCCTCTAAAGGGGACACACCCACAAGTTGAGTCATGATCTCTCTGCTGAACGGTAGTTCTGACCTGAGCTCTCATGATTCTTCATAATTTATTAACCTCTTACAGATATCATTTGTGTTATAATTCCCTGTAAGACTGAATATTGGGATCTGGATACGGGAGTATATTCAAGAGGTGGGACACATGAATGGGTTTAAGTTTTTAAAATACTCAATTCGTATCCTGAATCAGTTGAAGTTTGTATGAAAATTTAAGTGGATCAGTATATCGACAATCTAAGTGAATTGTTTAATGCGTAATGTGATTTTAAGCTCAATGGTACTTGTGATTTGTCGGAAGCTGATATGATCCTCTGTCGCATATTCAAACAAAAATATTGTCTGTAAATATGTTTGTACATATTTCGTTACTGCTTTATATTTTCAGAAAATACAAAAAGATTTTTGATTCTGCTTTATTTTCGATAACCGATGTCTGAGTGCTGAGTTTCAAAATCTAAGTAAGCTGATTGTGTTTCTGAAAATAAAACAAGTTCATTAAATTGAAACTTGAAGTTTTAAATTCAAAAATTTCAAAAACAGTTTGTGATATCTCCAAGGTCATTAGTTTGGACTTGGATGATTAACTGTGGGGGATTTGGATGCTTATACTGTTATAGAGCTAGTTTCTGATTCGATTCGATGAAATTGCCAAATTCATGAAAATTGTTTGTTTAGAATGTTTGAGTGAGCCAGGATACAATTCCTGAATAGCTGAAATTTGAAATGCTGTTACTTATAAATGTTTGAGTGATTGCAGATGAGATTCCAGACTACGATCCCGGAAGCTGAGTCTAAGGGGGAGTCTGAAGACGAGCTCAAAGCAAGGGGGAGCTTGTAGATGGAAAGCTAGGTGTTGATCCCAAAGCACGGAAGCTTGATGAAATGGGGAGCCTGAAGCTGATGGAAAGAAGATAAAGATTGAAGGATGCTTACAGTGTTACAATTCGGATAGAGTTTGAAGACTGATCAAGACTGAAGAGGTGTCATGATAAAGATTAGACACTGAAGACTTCGTCAATATCCAAGGGGGAGTCTGTTAGTGCACTATGTCTATTGACTTCGTCTTGTATCGAGTCTAGGATTTGAATTGTTAGATTAGATCTTGTTATACGAGAGTATAGGAGGTTTTAGAGTATGTTTAAGGTGATTTAGCTTGAAAGTGGTGATTTACCTTGAAAGTGTCACATGACAGTTTCAAGCTAAATCAACATGTTGATTTCCCTTGAAAGTGGCATGTGTCATTTCAAGCTAAATCAACATCACTATAAATAGCATTCAAGCTAAATCATTTGTAAGACTTTTGCACATTTGACATTTGGAGAGCTTAGATTCTAGAGAGAGAGTCTAGAGAGAGAAAGTACTCCAAGTGATTCAAGGTTCTTTGTACGTTTCAGATTTATAAATAGAATCACGTTTTTATTACGTCTTGTGTGTTTCGGTCTCGTTTGTGCACGGATTCCGCACGTCGCACAGTCGATTCGCAATCGTTTCAGAGTCAAAACAGGTCCTATCACGCTTTACATAGTTCCTAAACTTATTTTGACTTTGAATGGTTTTACCGGCTAGACTAATTAGTCGCCTTCATTTCATACCCCGTCACCCGGGTATACTATTTCGCCATCATCGGCCTTATGTGTTTTTTTTAGATTTTCTAAACCACCTCATACCACTTATGTTTTGTTAAAACGTTGCTTTTGACTAAAGACTAAGTTTTTAGTTTACATTTCCTCTTTGTCTTACCTCTTTGTTGGTGCACAATGTCTATAGCCTACGTCTATCAGTTTAGGTCATGTTTGTAGGTTGTACAGGGGTCTGAATGTAATTTTATGAAGTTTAGTGGTAATTTCGCTTGAAATGACACTTGGTCATTTCAAGCGAAATCACAAGCCTATAAATAGATAGGTAGGACTTCTCATTTCATACGGAATTAGTGGAACTGTAACGAAGTGCTGTCGAATTCCTGCCGTGTATTCACGTTATATTTTGAATGAGAAGCTAGTTTAAAAGTGAAATAACTCTGTTTCTACTCAATTCTTACTGATTCTAAGCTGTTTGTTTGTTTCCGCCTCTCAAACAGTTGTGTATTGCCTCTGATTGACTCATTTGGTCGGTAAAACGATCCTACACTCTTTCTCTCATTTTTTGGAATGTTACTTTCTAGGATCCATTCCTTTTAGTTATTATTTAATGCGGGGAATTATAACGAATTCCCACGCTTGACTCATATGTCCCGTAGGTTCTTTCACTTATCTTTGTAGGCTGTTTATTTAGATTTTCACCTTTTTATCCCTTTAAGGTGAGACCCCTACAATTCGTTTCTTTCTATTTATGACCCGAAGGTCTTTTTGGTCCCGTGGACTTTAACACTATTTATAATCCCATAGGTTATGATGATCCCGTAGATCATCTTTTATTTGTGTCTTTACTTAACTGTATATATATTTATGGTGTCAAGGTACCCTTTTTATGTTTAGAATCATTTACTTTTGCTTTTTGGATTTCATTTGACCTTGACCGTAGTCTAAGGCTTCATTTGTTTTCTTTCGAATTATCTTTCCTACTTTATGACTTCTAACGTCATTTACACGTCAGTTTGTCCTACGCTTACCATTATCCGGTTCTTACCTGTACTTCTTTACAACCCGTTACCCGGGTTCTTTATCTTAATGTTTTTAACATTCTTGTTTCGCTAGTTTGCGTTTTTCCTATCTACATTCCTTTACGACCCATCACATAGGTTCATTAATATTTTGCGCTTCTATTATTCGGTTTGCGCCTATTTGTACTACCAATTTCTTATACTGTATTTGTCTCGTTTGACTTATTCGTGTGAGCTTTTATCACTTATGAACGTTAAACTTCGTTCTTTATTCGACCCGTTCAACTCTAAAATAGTTGAACATAGTTATCAAAATTTCTGTTTGCAAATTCTCACCGTCTTTTAGTCATGACTCATATTCCGAGTCTTTTGACTTTCTTTTTCGCGTTCCCGTCTCTCGGTTTACGCATTCACCCACAATCCTACCCGTCCATCGGGTATCTTTACCGAAGTCATCGTCAAGTAACCATTCTTATATGGTTTTAGACATCATCTTAATTTATTTGATCGTCTTAGCGAAATCCATTCTTTTATTTAGTCATGTCCTTTATTCTTTTATTCTACCCCTTTAACTTGTCTGTGTGAATTTCATCACTTATGATAGTCAAACTTTATCCCTTATGCCTTAGCATTCACATTAGTTGGTTTGTATTTTCATTTACTTTAATCTTTGTCCCTTCTTTCGGGCTCGTTATTCTAACGTAATACGCTCCCTGTCATCCGACTTGCGTTTACGTTTACTATCAAACAACTTACTTGTTTGACTTATTTGGGTACCATTTAAATTAGTCCTATTCACCCCGTCCTTACTACATCGGACGTAAATGTGTCCGCTACAAGAAGTTCATGGTATCATATGCCACTACTTACTTGGCCAGAGTAAGCGATCAACACATGATACACATTACCTTTTTGTAGTTTTCACATCACACCCCATGTAAGTAACGCCCCTATTTATTTCATATCTCTGATTTCATTTTAGTAAAACTTTATTTAATTGCAAAACAACAATCATTAGTTTTACTAGTTTTACTTTTGTACATATAAAATGTTTTTCTTTTCTATTGAACTATTATATAATCACATTCGTTAATGTGATCGCTACTATTCTCAATAGCATTATATTGAGAGTTTTCCACTTGGATAATTACCCCCCGTCCAAGTTTCCATATGAACTAATCCTATTATTTCTTTGTTATTCCTCATCGTGAATAGCACATGTTTTTATTAAACTTCTCTTGGAAACATCATCCTGAATAGATATCCTATTCAGGTTTTATTAGATATATGCAACCGTCTTTCCCTACGTGTTTGTTGCATATTACTACTTATGCGATTAAATTTAAAAGCGTGCACCTGGTAATGCTTGCCCTTACGGGCTTCTCTTGTCGTTAACTTTGTTCGCGATCGTCGCGCGATTTAGGTCCTTAATGAATATGCTCTGCTCGTCATACCTCGGACCGTTCCACCATCATATCCACAATTCGCTCAACTCTCGTCATCTTCATATGCGAGTGTCCTTCAACTAAACATTTACAAAGGTTAGTAATTCTGACATTAATAAACGGCTGTATTGTAATACATGACCTTTTTTACTGTACGTGTCAACGCACATGATTTCGTTAACTATACCAATCGTTTTCATTGGGGTAACGTGTATTACACAATAGCCCTATGTGTTGTTCACAACACTTTAATCATACTAAACCATTAACATACTTGTACTTACCGGATTTGGGATCAAGACTCGAACCGAACACACTTACTATTTTAACCTTGAGCTCTGATTACCAACTTGTAACACCCTTGTTATTATTTTAAAGGTTTTCGTATATATAACGAAAATAAACATGTAAATACGATTAAGGATCCTTAGAAAATACGAGTAATTTAAAACTTTTACAACTTAAAAGTTTACAACATAATGTAATTAAGTTCGTCATTTAAAAGTAACAACGAAACGTCGTGCGGAAGCTCGTTTCTTGATCGTGTTCGGTTCTTCATTGAGCTTGATCGTCCTCCGGTACTAGAAATTTACCTACAACTCATAAAACATGAGTTAGATTAGTCATACGTAGCTTAAAACGTATTTAAACGGGTTCGCAATGCGTATACTATTAAAATAAACATATATATATTTTTTTGATTTATGGAACCCGTCGCGTCGCGCGACGGCTCCTTGCTTTTGCCGTCGCGTGGCGTGATGCCCTGTTTTGTCCAGAATTGTTTGTTGCTGAACTGCAGATTCCCAACTCAAAAACTCAAACTTATAATTCACAAAAACGTGCATAACTTTTGTTCTACTTATCCGATTCGCTTGATTCTTTTTCTCACGCGATCGTAATTTAATTCTTCATCTTATGGAGTTAAAACCTGATATAAAACTACTTAAAAATTCAGAATTTCAAGCTCTCGGCTTGAAATTCCTGTTTAACACTTTTGACCCAATTCGCTTGTTTAACTATAATCTTATTTATACGTACCTGGCTCGGATCAACACAATGACCCGTTTTTAATACCTTGTCTCGCTAAATTGTTATATCATAGCATTGATAAATCGTAAGCCGTTTTGTCCTGTAAGCATAAGACTCGACAAACACTTATTAGTCGTAAATTGTCAAATGGTGTCAACATCACCATTTGACCCGTTTGGTCTAAACGACCAACCATTTGCGCTTAGATTGAATGGCATCTATTTATCATTTCGTTTAGTAACTATTTCGGATTTTTCACCAATTAGTTAGGTCTCTTACATCCGTTTCTTAAGCGTTTACTCAATTTGGCTTATGCCACTTGGTGTCGTTTTAAACTTCAATTTTAATCCATTTTCACTTGACCAAATCACCGTTTTTCTTCTTTAGGCCAATTTATAAAGTAGTCGTTCGGAAACTCATTATATCTTAGTCTTTTCATGACTAAATTACCAATTCACCTTTTTATATCATTAATCATGGTTTTATCAACTTTATTTGTCCCGACCCCTACCATTTAGCGTCGGAGACCATATTCCGAATATCGTCTTTATCGTATTTACAACTTATAAATAAATACGTATTCTACAAAAAGGTGTAAGTTTCACTTACCTTGCATCCATGCCACGCTTTTCTTTCCATACTCGCTCCGTTTGACCCGCTTCATCCACAAGCTTCCACCTAGCTTGTTAAGCGCCAAACTATTATTCAACATTCACAACGTGGTTAGATTAACCATAATTTAATACGATTTTCCACCTTACACATTCCTTATCAGTAGCATTCATCCGAACACCTAATATAATCACGTTTTACACACAACCAAGTAGACCGCAATTTCATTCAGGCATTTTAACCAACACCTAATGGGCATAATTTTTACATATGTACAATCAAGTTCATAACTTGTCATTTAGCCAAGATTAACATCAATTAGGCAAGTTCGTATCACTGAAAATAAGCTGTTTTTGCTGACCTGTTTAACCTGTTTACAAGTCTTCAAAAATTATGATTTTTTTATGTGACGTACCTCTCGGAGGGTTAGGCCTTGTGTTAAAATTTCAAGATCTAACTCTTTACCAAAAATTCGTAAAAATTCATTTACTAAGCTGCAATCAGATTCGTCACTTCTGACTGCAGCTTACGAAAAAATTCATTTAAAATTTCTCGTTTATCCGATTGACGAAATTCCAATTGGAGGTTTTTGGAATTACCTGAAGCCAGCTACAGTAAAAATTTGAGATCATAAATCAATTCTTAAATTGAGTTATGACATTCGTAATGGGCTGCAAATTCTGCCAGAAAACGCAGCCCGAACCTTCGATACCGAAAAATTTAAAAAACATTCAATTTTCGTCGAAAAAATGCAATTCCATTGGGGTTTTAAAGATATTTCATAGAATTACATTTTAGACTCAAGAAACACATGTTTTTGTCACGTTTGTCCACGTTACAGCCAATACAAGTCGGCTGTAAATTCTGATCAGAAGCTATTTGAATTCAGCTTTCAATTAAAACATGTTTATGACATTATAACACTATTTTTAGCAATCAAAAACCCTAAAAACATCACATACACGAATTTAGCATCAACAAATCTGAATTTTACTTCATGGAACTCAAATTACACTAGAATAACTATCAAAATCCTAGTTTTTAACATGTTTCTACAAAACCCACTTAACACCTTCAATGGTGATTGTGGAATTCTCAAGCATTGAGCATAATTTCAACACATAATTGTCTAGGGTTCACTCCTAGACACAATATTGTTCATATTCCATCAATACAACATACATGCAACATCAATTTTCTAATTCTCTAAGTTCATCCAGAAATTTAGATGGAAATTTTTTACAAAATTTACATACCTTATGATCCCTTTTCAGAGGAGATCACCAATCTATGCTTAGATTTTGTTTTGGAACCGATTTGTGCCTTCCATTTGTGGGATTTGTTGAGTTTAGGGTTTGAGGAGGAATCCTGGTGTCGCCCCCCTGTGTTTGATCGAACCAGACACACACTAGTGTGTGTTTGGTTTTAATTTTTATTGTTTTAATTATTATTAGTTTCAAACTTAACAACTTTGGTCCCCCATCTATTTTTTTGGTTCATTATTAACTAGGTCACAACCTAATGATTTTTAACAATATTCCCTCTAATTAACTAGGTTAAATGTTCCTAGTTAACTTAGTGTGTTCGGGGAATTTATGACTAAGTTTATTTTAAGTCCCGTTAACTCGGGCCTCTTATAAACTTATTTCCTTAAAAACTTTTATTCACTTGTATTTAATATTAGGATTATTTATGTAAATCCTAATATTTACCGGGTTACTTTTACCCTTCTTTTAGTATTAACGGGGTTTAATTACCAAAACCGTTTTTGTGGTGTTACACAGATGACCTTCTTCGCTTCTCCTATCATCATGATCCCCATCACTTGAACCATCCAGTTCTTCCATAGTAAATTCAACATTAGCCATGAACCTCTGCATACCCACCTCTATTTCATAAACCAAATTATATTCCTCAATATACCCATAATCAGGATCACTTTCTTCACTCTCTTCATTATGATCTTCAATTTCTCCCTCATCTTCATTCAGACTTTGATTCTGATTATTTATTACAAATGATGCTGGAACAATTGCTTTACATGGCCCTACATGAACTTGATTGACTCAATCAAGATTGTTGACCTTCGGTGTTCAAAATACATGTCTATCATGTGGACTCCTTGACGCACATGATCAAAGATAGGCTCTAAGTCAACATCACATTTTAATGTCCTAAGACCAAAATCCAAAGAACAGTAGGGTTCCTTGTAATGAATGCAGAAAAAGAGACCATCATTGTATCCTAATTTCTTAACCATCTCCTCTAAAACATCCGTATTCAACACTCGAAAATCTACATGATCAATGTAGTTCATATTCCCACCAAAGTATTTCCTATTTGGGTTTTCTACAAAATTACCTCCATGGTGAAATTTAATGGTAAATTGAGTTTGAGTTTCACCTGTAAACAAACATCAATAACAAATTAACACAACAAAAGGTTCAAATTTTACCTAATTCAGACCCTGTGAATTATTATGACTGTTATAATTTTAAACATCGGCCCCTATTATTTGTTTCTTCTCCGTCACACAATCCCACCCACTTATGTGCTTGTTCGATTGCAAAAATATTATGACTGTTATAATTTTAAACATCGGCCCCTATTCTTCACCGAATACGAGAGTAGGAAGAACCTCTGTTCCGTCGGCCCCTTATAGGCGAAAGTCAACTCCTTGACCGATTACGAAGCTAACCTTGCTTCTATTAATGCTAAGTAGTAAAAAAATTGTTTTCCCGACTTGGCTGGATGATAATTACTATGTAAGAGTTGGTGAACATTGTTCTGAATCATAATTATAAGATGACAATGACTCCTAGTCACTGGTCAATCTATGCTTATGGTAGAACAACTCTCCCCCCCCCCCCCCCCCCCCCCATGAGTTAGTTGTCTATACAAATAGAAGCATAATGATAATTTTAAAAATAAATGTCAAACATGAAAAACAAATGCATGCCCGCTAGAACTACTAAATGCGTTTATGTATTAGTAAACAGTAGGGACCGTATATGTAATTTCAGAAAAAAATAGTACTAAAACTGAAATATAAGCTTACTACGTGGGTCATTGTTGTTGTTAACTTTACAAATAAATACAGTAAAGTATCTATGACATTAATTAGGGAAGTCACTCGATGGAATTTTTAACCCCTAAAAATAATAAAAAGGTGGTTGATTAATAATAAAGATTTGGGTATTTCGTTGATACTTAAATGACCGGAAGATATGTTTGATGAACCTATTGATTAATTAATTGTGACAAAAGGTATTTAATGAAGTGTAAAGGAGGCTTTTTTATTTTGTTTTGAAAACTTTGAAGTGGTAAAAGGTATGAGGAGCCTCTTTTAGTATGTGTTATAAAGAGACACCAAGATGGTTCATGTTGGAGAAGAGGAAGATTATGAATAATAATGAATTTGATAAGTTTCACTAATAGTATAATTTGAATTTGGATGTGCATATCATAATGAAAATAGGTGATACCACACACACGTGTACCAAAAAGTCTTTGCCAAGGGTAGCATTTCATTCAACGTATCAACAAGTTATGTGACATGTCATATATACCGTCATGAATAATCTCATTAACTTGTCCATAAAATAATAAAAAAGAGTATATTAATTAATATAAATTAAAAAATAAGTTTCATGAACTTGCATAAAATGCAATATATTTTATCCGAATAAAATTCAGTATATATTTATATTCAAGAATTCGATTTTGAAATCATGAGATAAAAGGTTAAAAAAAAAAAAAAGATACGAACACTTATATTACCTAATACTAATAGAAATTTTGATTGTTACTTTATTTGTTGGCTTACCTAGTATTTTTTTTATTTCATTCATTTCTTACTACCTATTTATTTTACAATATAAAGTTAAAAATAAGATTGTGTGTTAATGAGTTTAGGCTTTATTTGCTTCACCCTTTAAGTATTAACACATTATTAAACAGTTAAACCTGCCTGTGGTATTTAAATATCAAGTAAATCAAACATTTTTTTAACAAAAGTTTGAATTAAAGTTGCAAGTGAGCTTTTTGATTCATTATGTGTGGGGCAAGTTTGCATACGGCCATGTGAAGTCCAGCTGATCATACATACATACATACATACATACATACATACATACATACATATTTGTGTGTGTATATATACACACACATAAGTTACATTTAACAAAAAAACATAAATTATAAAATATAGTAGTAATAGTAATGATTGTGTACCTAACAAAAAAAAAAAAAAAAACATGTATGTGTGGTGGACCGGGTAACGGTTGTCGGTTAACATGGTTCAGTTTGGTTTAGTTCCATATAAAACTTAAAACCGAATTGAAATAATAAAGGAAATTATTTTTTTAATTAAATTGGTTGTCTTATGATTTGGTGTTGATCTATTATTGGACAAAAATTTAGGCTTGGGTCCAATAAACAACAGTTCTTCACTTTGTGTCCATACATTTTAGTCTGGAAAACAACCATGATTTTGTTTTGTTTATCGATCTGTAAAACAGTTGGTTGAAACACCGACAATCGTTATTTACCAAATAAATGATGAATATAACAACACATACTCTTCTTAAATCATATATACCAATCATAAATTTTATACATGTCATACATTTGTTTGACTGTTTTGAGTCGTTGATTACTTGAATTATTCATACTGAAAACTAAATACTCTTGTTGATGATCATTTAATGTATTATTGATCATGACACTCTTATTCTTCTTCGATCTTATAAAAGACTTAGGTGGTGTTTGTTTTTCTAAAAAAGAGCACAGGCTCTTCTGTCTGCGCCGCGCAGACCACGCGCTGAAGACTGTTTGTTTTTCCGAATACGTTTCATTAAAAAACGTTTGTGCGAGCTCTTCCTAGTGTAGACTTGGCCGAACCACCGTCCACCACCCATCGTCCACCACCACCGTCCAGCACCACTATTACCCACCACCAGTTTATTTTTGAAGTCTACATATGTTAAAAAACAAACAGTTTTCTTCTTACAGACTGCATAGATTTAATCCACCTCTTTTTTTACAGATGTGGTCGGCAGACTGCAGACATTTTATCTTTTAAAAAACAAAGAGCGCCTTATATTTACATTTTTTTCATTTTATACTTGTCAAGTTGCACGTAGTTTACTCTAATTTGTTTCGTTAAAATCGGATCAAACTGGGCTCAAACCCAAAGGGAAATTGTTTTAATAAACAAGCTCAAGATGAGACTTCATACTTTGAGTTTGATTAAGCTCTCTGGTTGAAATGAGCTGTTACTTTTACAAATATGATACTTACCCAATTACATTATAAAGGTATAATATGCTATATGCACAAATACATCTATAGTTATTATAATAAGATGAGGTGTAAGTGTGCAACTAATTGAAGACACGAGATATTTTTTTGATCCCACATCAACATAAGTTGCTTGTAAGTCGTCTCATTAAATTGGATCGAGCAAAGCTCAAACCTAAAGGGAAACGGTTTGCACAAAATGAGACTTCATAAATTGTTACCTCTATTAAATAATAATATTAATTCATGATTTTCGTGCTTCTTTTTCCTATTAAATCATTATTATATTAAATTATTATTTTTCCATTTCTCTTTTATTTATTTAATACTTCTTTCTCTGCTATTTTCTTTATTTTAAAATTTGATAATAAGCATTTCATATTTCGTTGATCCAACACGAGTAATACATGGGTTTCTAACCTAGTGCGGTTATATAAATAGTTATCACGATAAACTAGTTAGTTTATTTCCATCAAACGAAAAATTATATAATGAAAACAATACCTTTAACGTGTGGATTGTGGCCTAATTTCGTGATATTTAACAAACTTGAGATATATGCTTTCTACGACGTGTGATTAAGTATTTGACTAATTGTAAATCAATTCTATACAACAATACAAAGTCAACGCATGGTTTACCTTTTTCCCTTTTCAAAGAAATTGACCATCCAATCCAACTTATAATAAAAGAAACCTGAAGGTTTGTTCGAACTTAAAAGTGAAAACTAATGAACCGTACCGCTTTTCTTCGACACATAGAGAAATTTTGGTTTTCTTTTATTCGGTTATGGTCAGAGACGTCTCTCAGAATTCACGTACCCTGTTCGAGCTTGAAAAAAATATGCCCTTTCGTAATCTTTTATTATTATTTAAAAATAAAAATCAAATTAGTATTGAGCTCAATAAACCTAATGCCAAGTGGGCTAAATTCTAAACCATAAACATGATTTGTAAACGGGCCTATATTGGAATTGGTATATGTTTACTATTTAAAAAAATAGCATATATATAGATATTGGAATTTTTTTAAATCGTGTGCCCCTCGAAATCACGGGCCTTGTGCGGATGTCCTCCCCGCACACCATCAAAGCCGCCATTGGTTATGGTTACCAGTTTGATATAGTTAGGGGTGTTCATGGGTTCTAAACCTGACCGACCTGTAAGTGACCAACCAAACGAAACCACAAATGTGAAAAATTAGACCAGGACTGGACCGGATACACCTCGTTGCGTTTTGGTTGGTCGCGGTTCTGGTTGGTCGGTTAGATCGAAATCAAAAGCAGTTCTGGTTGGTGGGTTGGAGCGAAATCAAAATCATGGGCTGCAAGTCACGGGCTTTTGGAATACTAGTAGTCATGGGCTTTGGGACTGCTTGTAGTCATGGCCCATTGGCTGATGTGCTGCTAATCTGCTATAATATTAAAATCTTATATAACTCTAATTATAACGTAATCCGGTTTTTAAGTTCGTTGGTCCAACCAATATAGTAGTAGTGCAGCCAATTCGATAACCTGTCCGTTTCTCAAAACATGCATTATCGACGGCTAAACATCTTACCAGTAGTCGTTACAGGAACACACACCATGTTTAAAACAATGAAACCGACTTCTATCTCTCACGATTATTTCCCGATCAAAAAACTTCGAAATAAGTTTACTCGCCTCATGACAATCTTTACACACTCTCAAGTTTTTCGTAATCCTCAAAGTTTCCCCTGCTTTCGTTTTCAACAAACCGAACGCAATCGCTAGTTTCTCACTATGGTAAAACAATGCTTTCTCTATCTCCTCTTCTTCGGTTATATCATGCACAACACTCTCGGCTTTAGGCAAGTATCCAATAGATCGAATGCACGCCAACATTTCTTTTACTTTCGCATATATCTCTTCAGAATCCGGATGACTTCTCCCCCCTGCGATAAACTCACTAACCACACCATCCGTTTCAATTAGCGAAAACCCCCGCGATTTCTTTACTCCTCTGTTGTTCATTAACTTCCTGATGTTCGCAACGTCTTCCCATTTATTGGCAGTCGCGTATATGTTAGCTAATAATACATATCGCCCGCTATTATGAGGGTCCAATTCTATAACTTTTTTTCCGATTTTCTCTCCCAACTCGATGTTTCCATGTATCTTACACGCTCCGGCAAGTGCACCCATTACACTGACGTCCGGATCCATCGGCATCTCGTTTACGAGTTTCATTGCTTCGTTTAACAGTCCGGCCCGCCCAAATAGGTCCACCATGCATCCATAATGCTCCATTCCCGGTGAAATGTTATGAACTTCGACCATGTGTCGGAAATAGCGACGGCCTTCTTGAACCAACCCTGAATGAGCACACGCGGTAAGTAAGTTCACAAACGTAACGTAGTCTGGAGGTATCATCGACTCGTTTTCCATCTTCTCAAAAAGCTTAACGGCCTCCTCGCCCTTACCGTGCATTGCGAATCCACCGATCATGCAATTCCACGTGGAGATCCCTTTAATCGGTAACTCGTTAAACGTTTTAACCGCCATTTCAAGGGACCCGCATTTGCAGTACATATCAATGATGGTTGTCGCGAGTTTTGGATCCACTTCTATCCCGCTTTTCTTGATGTTATCATGTATCCACTCCCCTTGTTTTAACGCTCCGAGCCCCGTACAAGCCGACAACATGCTAGCCGCTACAAATTTGTCCAACTTAAACCGACTGGATCGCCGCATTTTATCGAACAGTAGAAACGCTTCATGGAAACTGTCGCTTTGGACATACGCTGCAATCATTGCATTCCAAGAAGCAGGGTTCTTCTCAGGCATTAAATTGAACAGTTTACATGCATCATCAACGAACCCCAACTGACAATAACCGCTAATTAAAATTGTCCAAGATACATCGTCTCGTTGCGGCATCATGTCAAATACCCTCCTTGCTTCCTCTAAACGCTTAAAACTTACATACATATGAATCAAACTGTTTTGAGAAAAACAGTCCGAACGGTACCCAAATTTCAAAATCTGAGCATGAACTTGCTGGCCAAGTTCAACGGCATTGTCGAAAGTGCAAGCTTTGATGACCGGAGGAAATGTAAACTTATTAAGTGTGACGGAAGCGTGTAGCATCTGTAAGTACAATGATATGCACTCTTTGGGGAGCTGAAGTTGCAAGTAACCCCTAAAGACAGTGTTGTAAACGAATGTGTCCGGTTGTGGCAAGCGGCTAAACGCCTTGAGAGCATAACCCAAATCACCGTTTGTTGAGATGGCACAGAATTTGATGACTCTACCCATCGCATCGTTATCGCATGAAAGACCAAGTTTGATGATCTGTGAATGATATTGCTTCAGCTTCTCTATAGTTGAGCATGACTCTAGGTCTTGATGGAGCTGGATTGAGTTAACAAAAGACAAGATTCACCACAGTGCTTAAAATTTAAGGGCTCGTTGTTTAATAGTAAAGCACTGGAAATGTCAGCTAGAAACTTGTGGGTGGTACAAATGAACGCTATACAGTGTCCTCCTGGCCTCCACGACACGCGTTTATCCTATAGAATATAGAGTATATGTTGGACATCCGGACAGCGGAAGTCGTCATCATCATATCCGAAACATCATCATCTATGTTAGCGGAAGCCGTTATCGTCATCGTTGTCATATTCCTGTTTGTGTGTGTGTTGTACAGAGAATAGACAAAACAGAATTGGAATGATATTATGAATGTAAAATATCTTCTTGGTACCCGGCAAAGATTGCCGGCAATGTGTATTTATACATCAGACTTAAACGGTTATGTGAAGGTTTGGTTTTGGCGGGAATAACCGTCAAGTGAAACATTTTCAACCAACCGACACACCCGTTCATCTATATCGTTTCATACATACATAATAATAACTTTAATTATCCTAATTACACTTAATACATAATAAAATAACTAAATTAAGTTTAATATTCCAACACACTCCCCTAAACTTAATTCAGTTTTAGAGAGTGCTTGAGAACACTTTTGTTGGCCTCATCCATAGTTTGTTCTTCATGTACAGGGCCTTCATCCATAGTTTGCATCTTCTTCTTCTTTCTCTTTCTCCTAACTCCTCTACTCTTATTAATCCGGTGACAACATTCATTCCATATATCTGCCCATAATCCATGTTCTGTGCCGGCGACGTCGTACTCTGCCCTCGTTCGCTGAATTCCGGTTGCCTTGTCATGTTCTTTTAATTTGCAGAAGGCAATTAAGTGTCCCATATCATGACAATAATAACATCGCTTCTTCGTAAGATCCTTCCTTCGTCGTTCGTTCCTCTTTATCATCCGTCTCTTCCCGGGAACGTGTAATTCTGCGATTTCCAACCATTCCGGTTCTCGTTCCTTTTCTCTGTTCTTATGAACATTAAACATCTCCTGTTGTTTCATACCTTCATTACCGTGATCTTCCCGTCTTTCTTCCGTATCTCGTTCCAGTAACTCGATTTCGATTTCTAATTTCATTAGAATATTTCGCTTCATTCTTGCGAACATTCGTGATCGCGAAATCGTGCGATCGGGATTGGATTCTTGTCCGTCTCCATATCCCCTGTTTTTGTTCTTCATCCGGATGTGCCCGGAATCGTATAATATCGATCGATCTTCATCGATTTCCCACCGTGGCTCTGATACCACTATGTTGGACATCCGGACAGCGGAAGTCGTCATCATCATATCCGAAACATCATCATCTATGTTAGCGGAAGCCGTTATCGTCATCGTTGTCATATTCCTGTTTGTGTGTGTGTTGTACAGAGAATAGACAAAACAGAATTGGAATGATATTATGAATGTAAAATATCTTCTTGGTACCCGGCAAAGATTGCCGGCAATGTGTATTTATACATCAGACTTAAACGGTTATGTGAAGGTTTGGTTTTGGCGGGAATAACCGTCAAGTGAAACATTTTCAACCAACCGACACACCCGTTCATCTATATCGTTTCATACATACATAATAATAACTTTAATTATCCTAATTACACTTAATACATAATAAAATAACTAAATTAAGTTTAATATTCCAACAGTATATTAGTTAGCGTTTATTGAAATATATTTACCATAATTATGATATATGTATTGACTAGTTTTCCTTTGTAATTATCGGCGGAGAGGGATAAAAAGGGAGAGTAAAGAAGAAGGAAAGAACCTTAAGATTTTGATACTGTATAGAATGAAAACCCCGTAAGAACTATATATAAGGATACTTACAAAGGAAACCTAAGCAAATCATATCTCCTAATTATGGTGAATATATCACGATAAACACTAACTAATATATTCTATCTAATATAAGTCTATAAAGCTCGGAGGCGGGTGATGCCCTTCCAAAGTGCCTGTGTCGTTTTGTTTCAGCTGGGCGGTCCCAGAGTCCTACTGTGGTGCCAGATACTTGTTAAAGTTTTAGGTGTTATTGGTCTTAAATGGTTGGGCTGCTTATAATTGGCTATTGACGGGCCGCTAAGCTAAACGAGGCATATGTATGTAATTATGTATGCATTCAATTGTAATTGTTGAAAATAGGTGATGAAGACTAGATGACAAATATTATATTTGATAGTAGAGTAAGAAGTTGAAGCACCTTAAGTAGATGAAATTTTTCTTTAGACTCTAGGGAATCATGTCTCGAGTTCGGGACTTCAAACCTACATATGATACACCAATGTTGTTAAATCCCCAGTTTAGACGACTGCTTAAAATGAAACTGCATCAAAATTTGAACATGTAAATGTTATAAATTTAATTATGTATTTCACCTTTGAGGATGAAGTAGTTAGAATCATAACTAGACAAATTTGGATATTCCTTGACATAGTCTAATTGACTTGCCTTTGAGATAGTGTAACCGTGAACTTGCGGGGACTGTTAAATGGCATCGATTGCACATCTCTGCTCTCCAGAAATCTACGAGACATGACGCCATTTTTAGTGGCGCCATATAGGAGGACTAATGGTAAAGTTGTTGTTTCCCATGAGACACCACCACTTATTAGCATGATTTCAAGCACTGCAAAGATGAATGATAAAATATGACAATCAATTGGTATATTCAAACATGCAAGTTTTTATCAAATGCAACAACTTGTGTTCAAAATTAGATACAATAGTGAGTTGTGAATAGTGTTGGTTTGCTAAACTGGGAAATTACTAACACAGTGTCGGTTTAAAACCAAGCAACAAAAGATACAAGTAGAAAATTGTTGAACCGATACCTGCTTAGTGCTGCAGTGGACAGTGGTGGCGGAGTTTCTGGCGGTGCAGCGGCGACGGGCGGAGTGGCGCAGTGGTGGCAAACTGGCGGTGCAGTGGCAGGAGGAGTACTCTGGTTTTCGAGTGAGCAAGAGAGGGGGTTTGGGGGCTTACGTTTGGTTGAACACAAGTGGAGAGATAAGAAACAATCTTCATCGTATCATCATCATACTTAAGGGTGTTTGCCTAGCTTTTATTTTTTTGGCTTATCCTTATATTTTATAAAGTAGTTTATAGCTTATTTCTATCATTTCATAAGCTTTTTTTTTAAGTGTTTGGATTAGTTTATAGCTTATTTTCTATCATTTGTCCTTACACAAACAAGCTTCTTCAAATAAGCTAAAAAACAATCTTCAAATAAGCTTCTTCAAATTAGCTTATATAAGCTAATATAAGCATAAGCTTAAAAAGCCAAACCAAACACCAAGTTAAACTTATTTTGTAAAAAAAAACTAAAAAAGCTATAAACTTTGTTAAAAAAGCTAGGCCAAACACCCCCTTACTAAATCCCACCAATAGCAAAGTTGTAGGGTTGACGAGGCTGCTTCTTCCCGTGAGACCCCGACTCAACAGTAGTTTTGTATCAAGCCTTGGACATAAGGCAGATAACACTTAACAATTGGGACAAAAAAGCTGATTAGCGCATGTACCCCCTTGTCTTTCGGCTATCAACACCACCACATGATGCATAATTAACCATCGCTTTTTAACGTTATTTTCACGAAATTAGTAAAATAACGTTAAAATTAGTGCACTTTCACTTTTATGTGTACACAGTTAATTCGACTAATCTTCGTAATTTCTAACTAAAATAAATCAAGAGCCAAATTAGATAGATTAATTTATCAACAAACCCTAACAATTAAATTAAGTTGATTTAACCAAATAAATATTACTATCTCTTAGCAACTCAAATAACCCCAAGACCTATCAAAATGTCCACCTAAACAAAGGAACTACAAGCAATGAATATGAATGCAAAAACTGAAAAAAAAAAATAATAATAATAACTAAAGAAACATACATTTAAAAGCTGAGATAGTAGGATAGTATTCTAGATGTGAGTCATAAGTGAATGCCTTTGAGTGAAACAGGCTTTCGAGCTTGGAGAGCCAAAACGGAGAACATGAGAGATATAAAGAGGTATTGTATTGGATAGTCACGTATTGATTATAGTTACATACCGCTAAAGTATCGTCTTTGTATTAGAGATAATGATATGATTAGTTTCATGCTAAGCAAGAACTAGTAACAATGGACATGTAAGTATGTAACATGTTTTTTAATCATAGTCATATAGGCATATAGTATTTTTGATAACCCTACTTGAAAAGCTTGTTAACATGAAAATATGACTAATCTTCATGGTAATAAAAAAAAATAATAATAATACTAACCCTCCTCGGTTATTACTTCTTATGGTAGGTACCCACTATAAAAACATATATCAGTTAAGATTTGGTTGAATAAAAATCTCTGTCAATCATTTTTAACTCTAATGTACCACGTGAACCGTAGTATGTTGCTAAGAAAAAATGGAGATGCGGGGAATCGAACCCCGTGCCTCTCGCATGCGAAGCGAGCGCTCTACCATATGAGCTACATCCCCTGATGTTTGTTAACGTAAACACGTTGATATATAATTCAAAGGGTCCTTTACTTCCTCGTGTTTGTTTTCTTTGCTGAGTCTCTATTTCTGTTAAACATATGTTTATGTTTTGACCGGTTGCACTAAAGGGATTGGCATTGGATAACTAATAACAGTAATATTAAATCAAACTGTATAGCCAATCTATCTATACATATAATAAAAGAAACCATGTTAGGGACACATGGCGTTCTATGAGGCAGTCTTAATTATTTTTTCTAAATATTTATTAGTTAAATGCTTGGTTGATCTCTGTGGTTTGCAAAAATTTCATAGTTGGTCCTAGTGGTTTACTAATTACACGCGTGGTCCCAAAAGTTGTCAAAAATGAACTCGGTTGGTCCCCTGACCTAACCTCTGTTAAATTTCTCAGTTAACTATGTGTGAAATTACTATATTATCCCTAAACAATTAAAAGAAATAAAAAAATATATAAAAAAGACTGATCTGTAAATCGTACATGATGGTTTTTTTTTTTCCGGCGACGAGTTATCAGCAGATTACAGTGTTTGTTTGTTTGTTTAAAATCGTCAGTGTGATTCTGAATCAGATTGGTGTTTGCAGAGATGGATGTTGCAGCGGAGGTGGTTGTTGTCTTACAGTGGTGATTATGAATGGTTTGGCTGTATGTATGTGTATGATTGGGGGCTGGGGTGTGGAGATGACGGTGGTGATCGGAGAAGATGAAGGTGGGCCTATGGTGGTGGGTTTTAGAGAGAGGAGGAAGATGATGAGGGTGTGCTATCTTTATTTTTTAGGAAGGGAGATGGATGGAGGTAGCCATGGTTGACGGATTTGGTGGTGGTGGTCGGGTATGGGTGTTCGGAGGTGGTGGTTACTGGTGTTTGACAGAGAGAGAAAAGGGGGTTGTTGAAGAAGATGATGAGGGTGGGCTGAAAAAAAGGAGGAAGAAGAAAACGGTGGTGGTGGAGGTAGTTGCAGGTTGTGGTCGGTTGTGAAGGTGGAGGAGGCAGTGGTGTTAGAAGTAGAAGAAGAAGAGTCTTTTTTATATACTTTTTTTATTTTTTTTAATTGTTTAGGGGTAATATAGTAATTTCACACATAGTTAACTGAGAAATTTAACAGAGGTTAGGTCAGGGGACCAACCGAGTTCATTTTTGACAACTTTTGGGACCACGCGTGTAATTAGTAAACCACTAGGACCAACTATGAAATTTTTGCAAACCACAGGGATCAACCAAGCATTTAACTAATAAATATTTAGAAAAAATAATTAAGACTGCCTCATAGAACGCCATGTGTCCCTAACATGGTTTCTTTTATTATATGTATAGATAGATTGGCTATGCAGTTTGATTTAATATTATTGTTATTAGTTATCCAATGCCAATCCCTTTAGTACAACCGGTCAAAACATAAACATATGTTTAACAGAAATAGAGACTCAGCAAAGAAAACAAACACGAGGAAGTAAAGGACCCTATGAATTATATATCAACGTGTTTACGTTAACAAACATCAGGGGATGTAGCTCATATGGTAGAGCGCTCGCTTCGCATGCGAGAGGCACGGGGTTCGATTCCCCGCATCTCCATTTTTTCCTTGCAACTTTGATTCGATTTCACGTGATTTACATCTTCTTTTCATATAGATTTTGTATTCCAAGTTAGTTCTAAAAAATTTGCTTGCCCCTATAATAAATCACAAGTTGGTCTTCAATTAAATATTGCAAATCATTCGAAGATCAAAGTTACAATGTTTAACAGCCCTACACCGGATGTTTTAAAGTAACCCATGCTTCCACTCGGATTTTTATAAAAGTTAAAAACACCACAAGAATTACAAGGATCCTAGCATCTATTTAACAAACACACCACTCTATGATTATAGGAAGAAAATAACACGAATCAACCAACGTAGCAAAGGAAAACAATGTTTAGAGCGTTGAACCGATTCAGACTACATTTGTGCCTTTACCCAGATAGAACATAGAAGAAGTAACTAAAATGGCAAATTTGCAGGACGCCTACTGGTGGATAATCAGTTGTGATATCTGGCCCATGGGGGTCTGGGCCTTTGTTGTCCAGGCCCATTTCTTCTCCCTACATTGCTGTTGTTGTTGTGGTGCTGCTGAGATAACACCACCTTCATCCGTTGCTCCTTCATGTTTGCAAATAATGAATCCAAAGTCTGACCCTTCTGTTTTGGCACCACTTTCCCTTGTTGTTTCTGCATACATTCACCAGTCCACGTAAATTCTTCTCTTACCAACACGTAACATTTGAGTAAATGAATAGATACAGTACCATGACAGCAAAACCTCCTCCGTTTGAAGACCTATGTTGAACGGGTCGAGCCACAGCCACAGCCACAGCCCTGCACAACACATTAACAGTTATCTGAGAAAGAAGACGGATGATATTTCTTGGAGTAGTATTGCAGCTACTATTAGTCCATATCATGAACCAGTAGTTGCACAGACCATGAAAAGAGCCAACACAGTACTTACCATTAATCAATTTAATTAAACTGTTAATTCAAAACAAACCAAAAACACAGGAGAGGGTGGACAATCAGAGCAAATTTTCAGGCATGCAGAGTCTTGATTGTAATTGGACACTCAAATTGCAGCCATAGCAGATAACAGGCCCCCCTAAGTACTAAAACTAAAGTGCGATCAACAGGTTCAAGACTTTATAACCCCCATGGTGCCATGTCTTGTATTCAAATGTATGATCTCCTAACACCTTACAAGCTTTGGTAGAATGAGTAACTCAAACTTAGATCTCCAATCACGTGATAGAATGTAAGCATGTAACACTAGTTCAAACTTATACATTATCTTTCCAAATGTTGATATCATTTGATATACACCTATATAACTCCTAATCTTCTTCACAAGATCATTGCAATCCAACCATCATCCTTCAGAAGAAGCACATCTTTAGTGACAACCATGCATGGTTTCATCTTAGTATCACCATCAAAGTCTGCTAAAAGCATTCTAAACTGTCTATGATTTGATAAATCAAGGGTTCCTAGGGGAAGTCTAGATTGCATAACAAAGGAAGAAGTGACACTCCTCAACGGTTATGTTCTATTCAGCACAAACTGTATGCGTCACACTATCTCATACGACATGGATACATGCTCATCCAAAAACATGATTCCAGAGAACTCTTCCAATGATATAACAACCAACAACCGAACCTAGTAAATCCCACCCATAGCAAAGCTATTGGAAAGGTCTGGGAAATCTTCCAATAATATGAAAAGCAGAAAACTACTAAGTCAAGAAAAACTTCAAGATCAGAATTCAGATTTTGGCCCAAGGATTACATAGAAGGTATAAACTTGGAGAGCCAATGATCATGGACCTGCTGCTGATTTCTCAAAAACACAGATTTCCCCCTCAACCGCGTTTCAAGTATGCTATGTTTCTTTTAAACCCATCTAATACAGAGTGATCCCATCATGCATGTTAACCAAACGGAGACAAAGTGCAGTGTGCAAACTAAATCCCCAACCAAACATCAAAACTTTCAAACTTAGCATACAAGAAATCTTTCCAAGTGCCAGGACTCAAGGGTTTTAATCAATCAAAGAACTTCCTTTAAGCTCAAATCCGACAAGACAAGCTTTTTTTTAAAGATAATGATTTCATGCATAAGACTGATAAGCATGTATCCTTGACTAGGTAGAACAACCACACTTTACCTATATCAATTCACAAGCACAAGCAATATTTTATCAGAAATTTATATACACGTGCAAATGAACACAAAGAAAATCACAATACAATACTTGCCTTGGTCTATATGAAGTAAATGTCTGGTTCCGATTGAAGTTATTATTGCGAAGAGGAGCAACTGCAGCCTTTCTAGCAGCCCCAGCCGCCAAAGGAAATTGGTTACCTTGAAAGCTGGTTCTCCTTTGACCAAGAGCACCCTAATATCATGAAAATAAGTGTCAAAACTTAATATACAAATCAAAACATGTATCTTTACACCACTACAGTTTCATGTCTAAAACTATGCCATTGTGTTGTGACATGCATCACACCTGTCTAAGAGATGATCTTGTATCCGTATAGCGGCGCAACTTCATTGACCTATCTTGAACAACATTGTTTGCAAATTTCTGATTCTTGTTCTGTATGAAATAAAAAAAACAATAAAATAAGATCACGAAACAAAAAACATACGACAAATAGGAGATCTCTTACAGGAACTCGTTGCTTCTTGGCGTTATTAACACCGGTTCCATTCTTAGACATCTTGATAATATCATCTACAGCAAACAGAGTTATACATCTTTAGGTCAAACAACAATCTAACAGAGAAAATATAATATCAACTGAAACAAACTGCATGTTTTTTGTACCTAAGGACATGTCCATTTTCTTCTCTGTCATTGCAATTGCGGCAGTTGTAAGCGGTTTTGCTGCCATCTATACAAGTTCAACAATAATACATGTAAGCATAATTTAATGAACAAAAATCCACTCACTATATGTACATTATACACAATAAACAATTAAGATTCATTAATAGATTTGTAATGTAACCCTAACATAATATTAAGAACAATAATATGATTAACCTTCAGAGCTAATAATATAATCAAGTTAAAACAAACTAAAAACCCTAATTTTATCAAACAAATAACTTAAATTCAATCAATTTCACCATAAAAGAAAACATTCTTCCGTAAACTCGTTAAAAAGTGTTAACCTAATTGAATAAATTCATCCTAAGGAATACGATATGATTGATACAGGCACATTAAAAAGGATTTGTATAAGAAACAGAAAGATTAACGACTGATTACCTGAGATGCTTGACGGAGAGGCGTGTGATTGGATATTAATATTCCGATTAACGACGGAGCGAATCTCTTCTTTAGGGTTTTGAGATTTTGTAATGAAAGCGAAAGCCGCGTATAATAGTTATAGTTGACTGACTAACGGACCACAAATTCGGTTAAAGTTAAACTATTGAGCTCAGAAACGGTTTAATCAAATGTATCGGACGGTTCAATCGGGTATACCGGACAGTTTAATTATTTCTATCGGACGGTTCAACCGGTACTGCCGGCCGGTTTAAACCAGTTTTTAAAACATTATGATCAACAATTGAATTTCTACGATTAAAAATAAAAGTAATTCGAGCGAGGTAACGAGTGAGCTAGACTTATCTCGAGCTCGGTTCAATTACAAACCAAGCCAACCTCAAGTCGATCTTGACTTGTTTATAAACCACGCTACAACCTTGTGATCAACAATTGAATTTCTTCGTATTTTTAGGTTTAGTAGTAAAATTAACCTTTTCGTAACATGTTTGGTTATATAAATAAACAATGGTCGTTAAATCTTTTAATATTTCCAAAAGAAATTATAAATTTGATAAACCTTATGCTCAACAATTGAATGTCTTTATGGTTAACTTAGTCACAATAATCGTGTTAAGGATGACACACGAATCAGAGCCCGAAACATTAACCAAAAACCCAATACATTTAGAATGAGTAACAAGTATTATGGTACAATTTTTTTTTTAAACAGGGATACTCTACTCGATTATCCGAAACATTCATACTCATTTTCCCGTAAACATATTCTTTTTCTTTTTGTATTAATCTATATGCTTGGGCAACAGAGTAATCTACTAGGCCAATGAAATCTACACGAGAATCTCAACGAGTATCTTTTAAGAAACTAACATTTATACCAGATATTTGACGGGTAATGATTAATTATGCATCGGGCATGTGACAGTATATGAGAGAATTTTACAATTAAGTAGAGTATCCCTAAATTGTGATATAATTTTGAGTTTATCAATAACCTTTAAAAAAGGTATTTACCAAAAGATTATTTATACTTTGAAACCGGAAGATTGAGATAGAAAAAAAACAAAAAAAAAAACAGATAATATAATATACTATGTTGCAACTACTATAAACACCAAAAGATTATACTTTGAAACCGAAAAAGCGACCAGACTATTATTAATTTTGACAACAATAATAAGAAAAATATTCATCTTATTGTACAAAGTGTGGTTTATTTTTCAAAAGACCCGCTATCTAGATTAGATGGCATCTGAAAATATAAAAAAAAAAGTTGGTTTAGCTTAGTTCACTCCATAGGTCCACTTTTCTTGATTGCTGGTGTAATTAGTCAACTCATCCGGTTTGAACCAGAGGTTGATTTCGTTCTTGGCAGTCTCTGGACCATCGCTTCCATGGATGATGTTCCTACATAGTAACAGAGAAACTTAATGTCTAGTATCATGTGAAATAAAACATCTCGAAACGAAAAATCATTCTTATGCCTAAAAACTCGCGTGTAAAAATATGTCGAAAAAGGAAAATGAGACAAATGACAAAATTTGTAAGTCATATGTCAAATACCACATAGATTAACATATTTTTTTATAAATATTTGTTAAACATATTTATACAAAATGTGACATTTAAGCAAGTGCAAAATTGATAGTAACACTATGATACTATGTTCAAGAAAACAGTCATGAGTTCAAAATGCATGATTTAATCTTTAAAGTAATATATGGAAACAATATTTTGTGTACCTTCCGACGACAATCGCCAAATCACCTCTAATGGTTCCAGGCTCTGACCTCTGTGGATCAGTAGCTCCAATAAGTTTACGGCCATAAGTAATCACACCTTCTCCTTCCCAAACCTGAATGAGTGAACGAAAACGTTATAATAAGTTTTCTGGTTTGTTTCATGTCTATTGTTCATAATGTGCAATTATAAATGGTTTATTTTTACCATTGCAAGAACAGGACCAGAGCTGAGGAAGTTGCATAAGCCATTAAAGAATGGTCTATCCTTGAGATCATGATAATGCTTCTGGGCAAAGGTTTTTGAGGGTACCACAAGTTTAATGGCTACAAGTTTGAACCCTTTACGTTCAAACCGCTCTATAATCTCTGAAATCTAGATAACAAAAAGATTAAAATCTATGATAGTGAAATATGTTTTATCTGAGGGTTGAATTACCAGTCCTCTTTGCACGCCGTCAGGCTTGATAGCAATGAATGTGCGCTCCATCTGCACAGGCAAGACAATTTAACTAAAACCTATAATGCAAACCAATATTTTCAAGACCAAATTGCTCGCCTTACCCGATAACATCACAAATAATAGTTAAAGTTGATTACATATACACAATACAAAACCAAATATGAAAATATTTTATGTTTTGGTGTAAATTTGCATTTTTAATGAAATAATAAGAGTTAGATAAATAAAATATGGAGTCTCTAGTAACAAATGAGATGAAAAATGAGATTTTGAAGGGAAAAAAAATTGGAAATCTGTTCGGACTGGTAACCGGCCAGTTCTCAAATAGGGAAAAGCCAAATAGACTTAACTGAACCAGTACCAAGCCCGGTTCCCAATCCGACTAGCCGGTCCGGTCCATTTGTGAAAACAATGACTCTAACAACTAAAACAAGTGGAATTGACAATTAAATGACCACCTGTAATGCATGTGCCTCTTGATCCTGAAGCATGTAAGCTGCATTGATTTATACAATGTGTAATTAAAGAAACAATTATAATCTACAAATAAATCAGAATCACAGAAATTGTTAGTTTGAAGTACCTGCAGCAGGAAGCGCAAGAGCTCCTGCGATCCATCTGTTGGAGGCGTTTGTGGAATCAGTGAACGAAGCTAGAGCTGGCAGCGTTCCTTTGAATGAAACCGCCGCTGCTGCAGCAGCTGTTCGTCCTTCTACACGAACAAAGTAATTTTCACACTTAACACATCCAGATTTTAAAAACTACGAATCCCTACATTACGCGTCTGGATTTATCTAACAGATTTGCACACTAATGATTATACTGTCTAAAAACAAACATTCACATGAATCTCTACGTTCTAACGAAATCATCGTTAACAAATGCCATTAGCCAGATCTACACTCAATAATATACAATATATGTATCACACATTGTTTGAATTCACAAAATGGAAAATAAAAAAACTCACTAGATGGAACATGATGCTTGTGTTTGGAAGCATAGGAAAGAAGAGATCTAGCGGCTCGTGAGGCGGATCTGTAGATTTCGGAACTCATCGTCGTTCTCAATCGATCAAACAGTGAAAAGAAAACAGAATTGAAAGCTATGTTATAGTTTATTTATAGAGCAAAATGGAGGTAAAACAAAGAAAGGTACCATGAGTGTATTTAATTTAGTTTAAGTATGGAGAAAAGGATCTTAAACACGTGATTTGCATGTTGGAAATATGAAATGGCCCCTGAGGTTTGCATTTATTTACAATTACATCCATTGTCTTTTAAAATAGTTAAAGTTACTGGTGACCCTTTTGGTTAAGTCCTAGCTTAAAGTTGGTCCTATATTTTTTTTAAACAAATCTACAAATATATACTACCTAGGGGGTTGATATTTTTAGTTAATCATACTTATTTGCGGAAGTCGCTACACGGACCCTAGTCAGCCAACAGGGGAGTTGGGTGTACTCGGACATGGTAAATATAAAGAAATAGTAACGTCCTATTTGAGTCCTTGCGGTTTGTGCAGTTTAACCATTTGAATCCAAAAACCAAAACTGTCTTGATTTGAGTCCCTGTGGTTTCTAATTTTAACCATTTGAATCCAAAAGTAAACAACATCCAAATCAGAAACATTTGGTTTTTGGATTCAAATGGTTAAAATTTGAGACCACAGAGACTCAAATGGTTAAAATTAGAGACCACATGGACTCAAATCAAGACAGTTTTGGTTTTTCGATTCAAATGGTTAAACTGCACAAACCTCAGGGACTCAAATAGGACTTTACTCATAAAGAAAATTAATTATTTGATATTTTGAGCTAAGATTTATTGAGATTTGAGCTAAGATCCTAGTAACACGTATCAATAGAACAATACAAGTGTTTTTAAATATGTAAAAAGTTATTATTGTATCTTAAAATTAATTTCCATTTTTGTAGTTGTGTTGGTGTTTATGAGAGAGACTGGCTTTTTAATGATTATGAGAAAACTTCTACTGCAAGAAAGCATGTGATAGTCTGGAAAGTGATAGCGTATAAATCAGTGAATGTTTGTGTGATTGTGTTTCAAAAGCAAGGGTTTTATTTGTCATGCTGTAAACTGCATGAGTTCTTGTATAAATTACAACTTTTAGATGGTAAAAACACTAAAAATACTCCCTTTTGACTGTTGTTATTTTTTGTTTGGTTGAGAACACCTTAGATCCGAATTAGTGGGTCAGACCCGAATAAAGCTGGGATGTAATATCCACCATCAGATCAGATTTGTGTACTTCAAAAAAAAAAAAAAAAAAATTATTTTAACATGTTTTCCCAAGTAAAAACTAAAAATATCTAGCCTGCATGTTAACATACATTCAGTCATCCCATCTTGATTAACTTATTTGTGCAAGTTATTAACTAAAAAATGTTATAACTTACAAGAAGAAATTTTGTACTAGGAGAGTGCATTGTGTATGTACAAACAAAAAACCATGATCCCAGTTATCAACTGCTGTCGGTTTCTTATCAGTTGATCCAACAACTAGCAATTATACTAAAAATCCTTAAATTTGCGCAATGTCATAGATCTTGTAAATGATCAAGACTCGAGAGTAATTGAATCCGATCCCAGTTTGCACTCATCTTGCAACGTCGTCACCCAAGCATCCACCTGAAAGAATGTAAAAACGTTCAAGACGCAAAACACTTTTCGTCCATCTTTTATGTTCATTTTATTCACAATATATGTGTTAAACACTTTTCAAAATATATGATCAAAACAATGATCTAAATCTTTAAACAAAGCGATTTACAAGGGCGTAATCGATGAAATATTTCATGGGAATGAGACGACACCTGAAATTTTGAAGCACTCGAGCATTCATATCTCAATCCACGGCGAGTTACTATGTAAAAGTAATATTGAATTTCCCCGTCTTCTTGAGTGTGACATGGCATGCATCCTACTTCCACCACATCAGACAAAAGGGTGGAGTCTTGTGGACTTATATCTAAAGATATTTCAGAATAGTCAACCTATATGATAAATAGTTAAAATGAAAAAAAGGCCACGTCATCATGAGTTGAGATAGATAGTTAGTTACCTGTGGATGTAGAGTATAAGAAAATGCTCGGTCCTTGGAGAACAACAAAGAATGGACGCCAGTCATCAACGTCTGAGTCATCAAGAGCAGGTGGTTCTCCCGGTAGTGGTTCCCATCTCTGTAAAGAAAGATATCAATACCTAGCCGACTGCAGATGTCAATAAAATAAAAGAGATACAATGAGTTTATGGAAATACCGTTCGCATCTGTAGATAGCCTGAAAGACGGGCATAACGTAAAATTTCATCAATGTGTTCCAATCTGCATGGAGCAATAGCTGCCATTGAGCTAGGAAAACATTGGTTCCCTAGAAACAGTAACCATAATCAACTACTGCTTACCGAGCTTTCAGATGAGCTTCTCGTTCCTCTAGATCAGCAAGTTCCGACCGAAGTGATTCTACTTCTGTAGCAGATAATACAACCTGTTCAACACAATAACAGTGATCAAATAACGCATGGATTAAAATACTGAATTAGGTAGAAAAATGTTGTATTATATCAACCTTTTGTTGCCCATTTGTGTCTTTCCAAGATAGCCTCTTTAGATTAAACAAGTTCAACATGGATGCAACAATTCTTAATCTTCTTCTAGCCCACAACCGGTTTGTTGTGTAGTTATGCTAATGCAGATCAAAGCAACCAAAATACAATCAATTCTAAGTACCTTCAACTCTATTTATGAAATACTAATAAGGAATAAGCTTTACGTATAAGATTGCCTGACTTCTGTTATCAACACCTCAAATTTGATTTTTGCATGCAAAATTATAAACTTGTTTGAGGGGTCTCTACACCAAAAGTTGAAGCCTGAAAATGATTTGGAAAATTTTATTGATCTAGCACCATCACATATATGAAGCTTTTTTTAGCTCCAAGTTATCTAGGTTTTTGAACAAAATGAGATTCTTCATGTTCAGCATTCGGATTGAAAGTTTGCTAGATTCCAAGATAAATATAAGTTTTCCTAAACACAATTCTAAAAGATAAGTAGCACCAACCAGAAAATAACATTTCTTACCGGAAGTGAAGTAAAATTTATCAGATTAAATCCATGTTGTTAAAAGCACACAAGGTGCGCGCCTAGGCGCAGAAGTGCAGCCCAGCGCAGCTTTTGCGTTGTGCCTTGAAAGGCGAGCCAGGCGCCAATTCAGGCCAATTTCAAACATACTCCGCCGAAAAATCGTTTGAAACCCCGAAATAAGCCTTGATAAACTCAAATACACATGAAATCAACCTAAACTAGCCCTAAACAAACCTAAAACAAATAAAAATGGTATTTTATACTCTGTGCCTAGCTTAAAAAAGTGAACATCTCAAGTAGACAATACAAAAGAGAGAAAATTGATTTAAATTTGTAGAAAACTAAGAATTAATTAGTGAGTGATCCAAGCATTGAATTACAGAGAAGTGGCCAACATCATAAACAATTGTTCATCATCATCATCAGCTAATTAAGTCAAGCAAGCAGCAGTGTAAAAAGGGGAAATCAATTTCATAATGTGCAGCACCATCATCAAAATTAATATAATATAACATGAAAGGAGATGTTAAAATTGGAGAGAGAAACAAAGAGCAGCAACATCACATGATAATGGTTGGTTAACTTACGACTTCTGAATCTGTCTGCAGATTGAAGAAGCTTATTCTAGAGCGAGAGTAGAGAGAGAAGAAGATGATGAGGATAGTGACGGGGTTACATCAAACCCTACGTATGTATATATGTATATTGTCCCACTAGATAATAGAGACTGGAGAGGGGTCGATTTCACCTGAATACCGAACCAAATTAACCCTAATCCAAGTTTAGTAGTAGGGGGTTTACTTTACTCTAAAATCAAAACTTCAGAAAATGGTTTTAAGTTTAACAAAAGGTTAAGAGTAAACTCTAGTCTTATCCGGTTTGGGGCACTCACACACTCTTATCTTATATTTTCAAAATCTTATTCCCTTACACCTAGACGTTTGCTAATTGCATCAATCTTGGACCCTGGACATAAACTCTGTTAAAATCAACTGTTACCCATCAACGGTTGAAGACTAAAATGGTCACTGTGTTCCCAAGTCTCACTTAATAGGGGGATGAAAAATGAATTAAGAGAGAAAAAGAAGGAAAATATATGATTTTTTTTCGTGTTCCCGAGTTCAATGAAAAGTAAAGGACAAGAGAAGAAATCAAACATTTTATGTGTTCCCGGATTAGGAAGAAAAGAAAAGAAAGAAACAATTTTACCATTATACCCTTTAAACATAAAACAATTTTACCATTAGATATGAGGGTATTTTAGTAATTGATAAGATTTTCTCTCCTAATCTCTCCGATTTGAGAAGATAAATATACGTACAAATTTTCTTTCCTTTTCCCTCCTTTCCTCTCCCCTTCTATCCTTAAAAAATGAGTAAAATGCACGGATAGTCCCTGTGGTTTTGCAAAATAACACCTATAGTCCCCAACTTTTGGAAATTACACCGGTGTTCCCTGTGGTTCGACAGTTTGTTACTCGGATAGTCCCTGGACTGGATAACGGTTAGTTTTCTCCGTTAAGTGGATGTGAAATGACAAATTTACCCTTCATCTCCTCCACCCTATAGAAACAAAATAACCCCACCCACCCACACCTTTCTCTCTTTTTCCCCACCATTAACCACCACCCACCAGATTGTTACTGTTGGTAGACTTTTGTGTGATGTTTTTTCTGGAACAGCAGAGCTTTGTGTGATGTGTGGTACAAAAAATTGATGTTATTGTATATGTTGATTCGTTTCGTGCTCCTATTTCCTAGACTTTCCAAAGACCGTAATTATATTCTGCATGCAATAATCACTTGTACGGTACAAGTGGACTATGCACATGACTCTGTCACCTTAATGAAGCCGACGATCACGAATTCAACCTTTCAGGATCGTTATTCGTTAGAAATCCAATTTAACACAGAAATAGGATTAAAACACGATTAGCAACAAAACTAATAATCAAACAGAGCACTACTATCGTCCGATTACAGTGCACATTATCAGGATCATGAGAAATCGAATGCGATGCATAAATCGCATCTAAAAAAACGGTTAATAACAGTTTTAGTCAATAAACTGTTCATTGAAAATCGTACACATTCAACAGTATAAACAACGAAACGATTGCAATTCAATTATCAGGGGGAAACAGAGAGAAAGGTGGGGGTGGGTGGGGTGGGGGTGGGGTGGGTTTGGTTTGTTTTGTTTTTATAGAGTGGAGAACATGAAGGGTAAATTTGCCATTTCACATCCACTTAACGGAGAAAACTAACCGTCATCCAGTTCAGGGACTATCGGAGTAACAAACTGTCAAACCACAGGGAGCACCAGTGTAATTTCAAAACGTTGGGGACTATAGGTGTTATTTTGCAAAACCACAGGGACTATCCGTGCATTTTACTCTTAAAAAATCTTGGAAACATGATTTTTTCATATTTTCATCTCTTTTCTTTCCTCCCCTCTTAAATGAGACTCGCGAACAAAGTGTTCGTCCTTTTTAGTCTCATTTTTACACCCTCTTCGACCTCTTCCTCCACCTTCCACCATCACCAAGTAAGAACTCCAGACACCACCGTCTCCCACCACTCCCCAAATTCAGCTTTATTTTCACACTTTCCATTGAAAAGATGTATAACAATCAAATGCAGATTTCAAGAGCCTTATTGGAAGAGGATTAAAACCCTTGAACAACAACAATATCTAGTTCTAGCAACGTGCATTGTGCATAAACAGTAGCATCAAATTATCAACATAAAAATAAAGATGAAATAGACTAAAGTCGAACCAGATGATTAAATATACAAGAGTAAACTGCAATTTGCGTCTCTATGCTTATATGCTGGTGTAAACTTAAGTCCCCCAAATGAAAATTCCATTGCCTGAGTCGTTTGAAATTCGCTACACTCTGAGTCCCTGCAGCTAACTCTGTTAGTTTAAATTAAAGAAACAACTATATGGAATAGGATCAAATACAAACACTTAAGTTTGTAAGAACCGTAAGAACCAACACATAATTGACAAGTGTCCATCAATAAAAAATTAGTTTAGCGGTAATTTAGACCTTTTGACCATATTTATTTATAACAAATTAAAAATAATTACAAAAAAATATAATTAGCACAACACTATATAATTAGCATAACATCCTTAATCGTTCTCCATTATCAGCACATCGTCCTCAATCGTTCTCCATTATCAACATAAACAACGTTAGCACAACATCCTCAATCGTTCTCCATTATTAGCACACCAAATGTGCTGATTATATCTATTTTTAGTGTTTGTTTTTATTATTTTTGTAATTAACACATAATCAGCACGTTATCAGCACAATTATAAAACACCTTTTGTTAACTTTTTTTAAAAATCACTTTTATAAATATAAAAAAAGGTATAGCAATATGATACTTATATTAAAGATAAAAAATACTTGATTTTATGGTATATTTCCTTTTTAAAAATAATGAAGTATATAAAAGTTATTTTAGTTTAAAAAACCTTGGTGGAATTTGTATTTAATGAAAAATGGTCAAATGACTAGCAATTTTACAAAATTACCCCTAACTTGTTAGTACTAATTTTTAATTATAAGGGTTTTATTTATAATCAACATCAACCATTGATTTAAATTATCAATGGCTCAGATCTGTTCTTACGGTTCTTATAGTTAGCATTGTTTGTACAGGATCTCAACTCACAACTATATTACTCTTTTTCCACATTAATCTGCGTCCTATAGTTTATTACCATTTATTATTTGAGTCCCTTATCAGTTTTTATTCCTAAATAGTTTCAATTCCAGATTTGGATTCAAATTCAAAAGTAGTCATCATCATAAGTTCTTCATAAAAGTCTTATAGCCCCTAGAACTTCAAGACACGATATCCAGGGCCGGCTAATCCGTGCCATCGCACGAGGCACAAGTTTTCAAAGGTCAGAAAGGTTTTATAAGCTTTTTATATATATTTATTAAATTATATATTTAGTATATGTATCCATTTGTTATACAAAAAATGTTGGTGATGGAGTGGAAAAAAATCATTTTAAGTTAACTTAAAGGTTTCAAGTTCAAGTCTTGGCTCCACCACTAAGATTTTATTTTTTTAATTCATTTCCCCTTAACCACAATTTTGGGCCCAATTCTTTTTATTGTCCGAGGCCTAAATTTTTTTGTAAGTTCTCGGAGACACTCTGACTAGATGTCCTTCAATTCTTAACGAAATCAAGCGGTTCGTGGGTGCATATTGTGTAACTTTTTGAGATGAACAAAACCCGTCGAATAGAATTTCGAAATTCATCACGGTTTGGGAGATTGATGGACATCTTTGGTCTGGAAATTTGAAGATTTTTGGTGGGTTTTTGCAAAATCATCATCAGTTAATGTTCATCTCTAGTAGCACATCTTTAGTTCATCTGCATCAGTGCATATTCTTCTTAAGACATGTACGGTTGGATTTGTTTAGGTTCTTGTTAAGAACATGTAGGATTGAATTCTTGTCATCATCATACAACAACATTGATTCTTGTTAAGATTCTTGTTAAGAACATGTAGGATGTTCAGATCAGATGATAGAACCTATTCAACTTAAATTCGAGATGAGAAACACAGTATCAAAGAGCAACAACATCACATGATAATAGTTAACTTACGAGTTCTGAATCTGTGGACTTTGGAAGGCTACAGATTGAAGAATCTTTTTTCAGAGTGAGAGTAGAGAGAGAAGAAGCCGATGAGGATATTGACGGGGTTTATGCACAAAGTATTGGCACACCCAAGTCAACCATATGCACGCTTCAGGGTTTTTTGTACGCCACATAAAATTTAGTGCCAGACACCAGTCAAGCACATAATTTTAAAGGTTGTATACGCCACCACGTACAAGGTTTAGATTGGTGAATTTGGTTCGATTCAAAGATTAGATTGTTTAAAAATACTATATCGTTAATTATTTCGAAAAACTCCGGTACGGTTCGAATATATTATACCATATTTTTTAACTCTGACCCGAACATTTTGTCGTTTCAACATTATATATTAATTTGTTTGATAAACTCCGATGCAGTTCGAATACTATACCGTTTCAATACTTTATCGTTTAAAATATTATACCGTTTTTTTTACTCGTCTGGTTCGAACACTTATGTCGTTTCAATATTATATCATTCAAAAAATTATACCGTTTCAATATTATCGTCTCAACATTATGTCGTTCTCAATCTTATACAGTTTCAATATTTTCATTTTAAATATTATATCGTTTGAATGTTTACCGTTTGAAAATTACACCGTTTCAATTTTATTGTTTCCAAAATAGCACATCGAAGCAATTTTACTGTTTAAAAAATATAAAATTATTATGAGATATTATGTAATACAAACACGCATCACATAAACCAACAACATAAAAACGACAACATAAGCTTATACATGCATAACAAAAGATAAAATATAACCGAATACTAAATACAAAAACAAGAGCAACAGGCTCGTCTATGGCTATGGATCCTGCTGCTGATGGCATCCTGGAGGCGGATGGTATGGTCGTGGAGGTAACCCCTCACGCTGTCGTCGCTCTTGCGCCTCCTCAACCAACCACTGCGGCGCATAAGCATACCAGCCAACATCAGCCAGTAACTGTTGATACATTGCTGCTCCTGGGTCAGGACCTGGAACGTGATGTGGAAATTGAGGCACCCCGGGCGGTGGTCGCGGCTGTGGCAGCTCTGGAATGTCCACATCGGAAGCATGCTTCTGTACGGCCCTTGGATGGTATGGTCGGGGAGGTAACCCCTCACGCTGTCGTCGCTCCTGCACCTCCTCAACCGACCACTGCAACCCATAAGCAAGCTGGCCAACATCAGCCTGTAACTGTTGATACAGTGCTGCTCCTGGGTCAGGACCTGGAACAACGTGATGTGGAAACTGAGGCGCCCCGGGCGGTGGTGGCGGCTGTGGCAGCTCTGGAATGTCCACATCGGAAGCATGCTTCTGTACGGCCCTTGGATGGTACGGTCGGGGAGGTAACCCCTCACGCTGTCGTCGCTCATGCGCCTCCTCAACTAACCACTGCAACACATAAGCAAGCCAATCAATATCATCCTGTAACTGTTGATACACTGCTTCTCCCACTAGTACAAATTATGATTTTTTTGAGCTAAAAAAATATTATTTTGGGCGGTTACATACATAAACCGCCCAAAATCATACAAACATAGCACAAAATAATTTTACACGCACAAATAAAGGGTTTTTTGAGCTGTTTTAAATTATGGCTCAAAAAAAATACTTTTTTTTGTGCGTAGATAACAACCTAGCTCAAATAAAGGGTTTTATCATATCTAATAAAGAAAAACTCTTGACGGATTATTATTAACTTTTCTTCTCATATCTCTATTTTTTCTCTCTATAAACCCTAGCCCCTGTTTCATTCAAATCAATTCATTCTTCATTCCATTCAAACATTACTTTAGTAACAAGTTTATCAGGTATTCTTCCTCTATTTATCACATACTTGCTTAGGACATTCCGGGTTGCGGCTTTAGAGCCTCTTGTTCCGTTCATATGGTCTCAACTTGTGCCGGTGAATACATATCTAAAAACTATTCAAGACTGGCGCTCTAAAAGGTGGATTTCGGCTTGAGCAAAACCAAACAAGAAAACTAAGAAGTATGAACTTGCAAAAGATGCACTAGTAGAGTCTATTAAACTAGTAAGTGAATGTATATTTATTTGTATATATATATATATATATATATATATATGTGTTAAAGTCAAATTTTTTAACAATTGTATATATTAGATAGTCCGAATACGAAATAGAAATGAAGGAAAATGGCAGTTATTTTTTCGGGGTAGAGGATCCACTAAGCAGGCTACTTGGACCGGAACATGGAGGGTGATTACGTACTGTTTCTAATATTATAGGTAATATTATATTATTATATAGATAAATATATAATGAGTTTTTGAATTTAATACTTGTGGGAAATTTTTTATTAAAGGACGCACAAAGGCTAAGGGAGGATTGTTCCAAGGTGGTAGACAACAAAGTCAAACGGACGTGTCCACCACTCAAAGTTTAGGGGTGGTTTGCGATTATGGAGGGGTGGGCTTGAGCCCTAGCATCCGTGGCACGAGTGATGTTGGTGGATCCCATATTCATTATCCACCTATAGAGGTAATTATATTTGTACAATGTTTTATATATAATATTTTTTTTTAAAATGTTGTCTCATTTTGTAAGAGCATGCTGAATGTGAATTGTTATTCCCGAGCCCTTCTACGAAAGAAAAAAGTAGTCGGTTCGGGGCTTGTGTATCCTACTATGGATAGGTTATTAGATGAGGTTCAAATGGAGGATGGCTATGTGAAAGTCAAAGTAGATATAATCGATCCAAAATTCGAGAGCAGTCCTCTCCCTCCAGTTTCATGTTATGGAGAGGTTACAGATTTAGGTGATGCGCGTGGTAAATATGTTCAATGGCCACGTTTTGCCATAAAGGTAATTTAATGTACGTTATACATATCACTTTATTACACTATTTTTTATACCTTTCTTTTTTCTAGCGCCCATTGGATTTTGTTTATCGTTTCTCCTAAGGAACAAAGTGTTTGGATTTTGGATTCGACTTCGGTTAAGGCCCACAAGTATAAAGATGATTATCCTCATTCGAGAGCAATAGAATCTTCTTTTGGAAGTGGACTTACATGGACCATGGTTCAAGTATGTTATCAGTATTATACTGATTAATTCTCTTGTATTTTATACAATTAAGTGATTATTTTAGTAATTGATTTTTTCTTTTAAATTTAATGTAGTGTATGCAACAAGACGGGTCTTGGGAGTGTGGGTTCATGGTGATTTGGTTTATTTTCCAGTTTGTTTAAACGAAGCGATTTCGTTTTCCAAACAATGTAAGTATTCCTTTTAGAATTTACTTATTTTGACTTTAGCATGTTGGGGTTATCGATCCGAGTTTAAGGTTGTATTATTCGGGTTTTGTGTTTATTTTTGGTGTTTCGGGTTAACTAATATATGTTATTTGATTTCTTTTTAGATTTGGACCCAGATAATAAGCGTAACACAAGAGGAAATCGACATGTTGGTTGAAAACATCATGACATGGTTTTTTAAGAGTGTAGGTTGGTTGAATACATCATGATGCAGTTTTTTAAGATTGATAACTTATTGTTGTATGTTAGGTTAGTGTAGTTATTTGAACAACTTTTGTAAACTTTGAAAGTTATTATGTTTTGAACAACTTTTGTAAACTTTGGAAGTTACTATGTAATCAAAAGGTTCTATGCTATTGGCTGAGTTTTGTTTGTTTTAGTTCTTGCTGTATTTTTCTAGCTAGCCATTATTTTGAGCTCTTCCATTAACCATTATTTTGAGCCAACATTAACCATTATTTTTAGCCAACATTTTGGTTTTAGGCATTATTAATTCTGGCCGGTTGGGATATTAAACCACAGCCCAAAATCACAAATTTTTCACATGTTTTTTTGGCGGAATTTGTTTCATCTTGGGCGGGTTTTTAACCGCTGAAATTAATTGTGCGTTTTTTCCTGCGACATTTGCTTAGGCGGTCATAAAACCGCTTATAATCCCCATTTACACCGCCTAAACAAATCATTTTTGTAGTAGTGTCCTTGGTCAGGACCTAGAACAACGTGATGTGGAAACTGAGACGCCCCGGATGGTGGTGGCGGCTGTGGCAGCTCTGGAATGTCCACATCGGAAGCATGCTTCTGTACGGCCCCTGGCATGGGTGGCGGATAGACCAGGTCGAATTAAGAAACTAGTCAGTCTTGTGACTTCGGGTCCTAAAGACACTTAAGAGTGAACATCTCAAGTAGTCAATACAAAAGAGAGGAAACTGATGTAAATTTGTACAAAACTAAGAATTTGGGAGTGCTCCAACATCATGTATCTGCTGATAGCAAATAGAAATCTGTTTGTGAGTTAAGAGAGGAATGCAAATGATAACCTATGTGACAGTTAGTCTCCTGGGTGTGGGGCTTGGGTTTGGGCGTGGGAAACCCACCTAAGACTTGCACATCATCCCCTATGGGCTTGGCTTTGGGCGTTGCCCCTCTAGCGTTGGTATTGTGCCACATGTCAAGCCAAGCCCCCCACAGTCTTAGAAACTTAGAATCCCCAATTCCTCCTAAAAGTCAAAAGTACCTAGCCACAAGGGTGTTCTTCCCCTAAACAAACATTATGCTTACTTACATAAAACATAAACAATTGTTCATCATCTGCTAATTAACCCAACCAGCAAGCCGTGTAAAAAGGAGAAATCAATTTCATAATGTGCACCATCATAATTAATGTAACACATACTCGAATTTGAAAGGAGATGTTAAAATTGGAGAGAGAAACCAAGAGCAGCAACATCACATGATAATGGTTGTTAGTAGGGGTGTAAACAAGCCCAGAGGCTCGAGAGCTACTCGTGATCGGCTCGGTTAAAAGCTCGAACGAGCCGAGCCTTAACGAGCTCGAGCCCAAGCTCGAGCCTGAAATAGAGCTCGTTTTGTTATCGAGCCCGAGCTCGAGCTTGAAATACAAAGCTTGTTTAGGCTCGCGAGCCTAAACGAGCCCATATAAAATTGTAATTTTTTTTATATATAATATATTAGTAATGATGATAACATTGATGAGCCGAGCTAGAGCCGAGCTTTGGCTCGTTTAAGCGACGTTGAAGTGAGCTCGGCCGAGTTTTTAGCTCGTTTAAGGTTGCTCTCAAAATAGTTCGAGCCGAGTCGAGCCGAGCTCGAGCTTTGGGTTTTACTCGCGAGCCGAGCTCGAGCTCAAAGAAGTAGGCTCGAACCGAGCCGAGCTCGAGCTTCATAAAAACCTAACGAGCCGAGCTCGAGCCTGGTCGAGATCGGGCTCAGCTCGTTTACACCCCTAGTTGTTAGACCATGTGTAGTGGTGAAACAAAATAATGCCCCCACCATGGGGCATTATTCGACACGTGTCATCCTAGTCAGCATGGGGCATTATTCCAAAAGTGACGTAGTGGGGCACTATTCTAATGACGCCCAAGCAATCATTTCACAATTATTTTTTTTTAATTTAAAACATAAAAATCTTCATTAATTTAAAATAAAAATTACACTACTTGAAATAAAAAAAACTGAAAATAAAAAAACCGAAAAAAATAAAGTTAAAAAAAAAGAAGATGATCTAGAGTCCATATTTTTCTCGAATTTTTTGGCGACGCATTTGCGCAAGGATCAACGCGTCGCCTTGGAGGTGGTCGATCGGTTTGGACAAAAACTCAATGTCCTTTTCCATTGGTCTCGCCTCTTGCATCTCGTTAAACTTTTTGGTTTCGGCCACTCGTTCTTTCATAATCTCATAACATTGGTGGCCGAGGTTGTCACACCCCGACCACGTATAACATACAAAACGTGGCGGAAAACGTCGGGGAGTGTTGTAACAGAATTAATTGTTTCATAACCATGACATACAAAGTTGTATTTTATTTATCAACATAAGAGTTACATTGTTTTAAACAGGAATCAAGAGTTTATAACATAATTAAATTAAGTCTATCTTCATTTTAAGTCTCTAAGGCACAGGTCCGCCCTAGTGTCACGATCATCGTCCTACGCAAAAGCTCCTGAAAACACATGTGAAAATAGGTTCGTCAGCATAAAAATGCCTGTGAGATACATAGGTTTTGTGAAAATAGGATTCATGACTTATAAGTTTAGAAAAAGTTGTTTAGAAAAAGTCAGTCATGAACCTTGTAAATTGTTTTGTTTTGTAAATCATTTAAAAAGCTGTAAGATCAAAGGATATGTATAAATAAAAGAATAATGTATGGTTAAATGTATAACCAAGTAAACTGTGTTGTATAAAGTAAGTTGTTTGTAAAGCAATGTCTTGTGAAAGATATGTTATTTGTATAGAATATTATATGTCTAAATTGAAATGATTCAAGTAACGCTACGATATGTAATACCATACAAACACTTATATATAGGAAGTACTAGCGGCGTATCCACCATGCTTGTATCATATTACACACGCCTCGTTACTTAAATCACTTAAACAAAACCACCAATGAATAAAGTCCATGTTTAAACCAATTGTCCAAAAAGTCCTTGTATAAGCCATGTCGAATGTTAAAAAGTCCAAAAGTAGTCAAGTAATGTGTAACAAATGTTATGTATTGTAAGTAAAGTATTGTCACATAATCCAAATGTAGAAATGTACAAAACAAAGTATTTTGAATATATCAAAAAGTTATGTTTTGCAAAGTAATGCATGTTACATTGATACGAACATTTATGTGGTAAGTTAACGCATACATTCAAGCCTTGAGACAGTCGGACAACCCTTTTAGTCAAGGTTATCAAAATAATTGTTTTCAGATTCAGTCATTCCTTACATCCAAACAAACCCGAGATGTCAGGAATGGGATTTGTCAAGTCCTATGGTACCAGTTCTTACTACCGAGCGGCGTAGCTAATGTTAATGAACGTATATAAGTCTCGTTTGTGCAAACCAAATGTTATAGCAATTGTATACATGTCATATGAAAACAATGTACTAAGTATGCTAAGTTAACATACAAAGCAGAAAAGTCATGTAAATCAATGTGCTAGCATGCTATCAGTCAACATACATAGCAGAAATGTAATGTAAAACAATGTACTAAGTATGCACACAATGGACATACATAGCATAAAATGTAATGTAAAACGATGTACTAAGTATGCACACAATGGGCATACATAGCATGAAATGTAATGTAAATCATGTACTATAAATGTACTAATGAACATAACAAGTATATGGTGTGAAAACAAGAAAGCATGAAAGTAACAAGTAGGCACATGTGTTTCACCCCAAAACGTTTGGAAAACAGTAAAAGAGGGGTCTATGTACTCACTTGAGATTGCTCAGAAGCCCTAAGATAACCACCAAGCAATGCTAGAGATCACGGAATCAAACGGCACCTAATATAGGTAACTATGTTAATAAACCGGACCTATATCGGAGGATCGGATAGAATGATAGCTCGTAAACCAAATGAGTATGGGAACTCAGGTAGTATGGTTTAACAAAGCCTACATACTAAATGAAACCTAGCCTAAGTGCTTACGACCCATTACGGCCCGCTTAGGTAGCTTATGCTACTTTAACGCGTCGTTCGCGTAAAACGCGTTCGGAACGCCTAACTAGTCCTATGACAAGTAAAATATGCCTTAACATATCTAATATTGTTACCAAATCAGTTTAGATACCAAAAGTTATGTTACATATGCTTAAAATGAATTTTGGCGTAAAAAGGGCATTTTGGTAATTTACCTAAGGCATATAAACTACCTATCATACAACTACTTAAACGAAGCGACCATAAGGTATAACCTCGGAAGGTTATTCCCTACATACTATGGTCACCTAATGTGTTTGGTCGGATCCTAATGATCGACCAAATGGGTCGGGTTCGAAGGTATAAGCGATTTATTAGATCGCTTACCCTTACGACCCTAGACAGCGTGGTAATCAGTAGGCATAGTCACAAGGGACTATAACCATCGTGATTACGCTCACGTTGCGAAGTTCAAACGAACTTCGCATTGACCATAAACTGGTCAATGCAGAAAGTCAAACAAAGTTTGACTTTCGGACTCGAAAAGCAATAAAAGAACGAAGGAACACTTACAAAGGGTCCCCGCAAGATTGATAATCCAAGTATTCTCAGGTATGAGGTGATGAAACACCCCAACTTAGAGAAATCTCAGATTTCAAGTGGGTTTTGCAATGAAGGGGGTTGGGTATTTATAGATTTCGGTTCACCGTTAGGATCGTTTCTTGGAGAAGAGGGAATGATCACATCCCTACACTTGTTGGCAAGCTCATGTACATCATATTGGCCCCCCATAAGCAGGAAACAACACTTGGAATTGGATTGGGAGTGCTAAACAGCTGTTAACAGCTGTTAAAAATGGCTTTTGCTGATCAGAAGGGGCCTCGCGTGACGCCAAGGGGGCTAGGTGTCACGCTAAGGTCCCTCTGATTAGCAACAAATTTCCAAAGTGTCTAATTCAGTCCCCGTTGCGTATTAAGGCCATTTTTGACACGTTTAAGGCTCGTTAAGCCATTTTCAAGTCTCCACAAGGATGCCTAAACATTGTGGACATGAAACATGCTCAAAAATATGCCGGATGTTGGTTCGTTTAGTCGTACGATCGCGATGTTCGCTTAATTACGACGGAATGCGCATAAGCGCGAAAAACGATCCAAATTGCGCGACGAATGGATTTTTCTTATGCCAAACACTAAAACAAAAAATTTTAGTGCTTACATAAATTTTTGGATGTCCGGATGTATTCAGAAAGTAAGTTATGCGCGAAAATGCAAACCTGTGCACTTTTTGATGCTTTTAGTCCCTGAATGACCCAAAAGTTTATTTTAGCACACCGAACCCTTCAAAGCCTATTTCTAAGCTATGTAAAGGATATTTATGGTATGTTTAACTTATGGTCATGTTCCGGAATGTCTGTTACAGTTCAAATTGGCATACTTTCGCAGTTTGTCAAGTTTAGTCCCTGTAAGCGAATTAACTTGTTTTTGCCATACCAAAGCCTTTAAAACTTATTTCTAAGTTATGTAAAGGTTATTTAAGGTATGTTAAGTATATGTTGATGTTCCGGAGTATTTGTCGCATTAAACTGATTACGTTTACGCACCAGTTTGCGTATAACTCTCCAGAAAGCGATATAGAGTTTGAAATTGAATAAAAGTCAAAATATGAAAAATGTCAAACATAAATAAACAAACATTGGGATCAAATAACTTTGTTTTATTGATAACCGAACTGTTCACAATGATTACAAGCACAGATGTTACAGAGGTCGCGAATGTCTTGGAGACGACGGTTCATCTCCTCGAAATCTTCCTTTAACTCGAGATCGGAAGATGACTCGACCGTTTTTCCCGGTTCGCTTATCCTTTCTTCTACCGGACGGTCGGGTCAACTCTTCTTGAAGTTCCTCGTCAACGTCCACCACCTCATTTAGATCGACATTGCGGGCATCCGATGTCGGTGTTTCAGGGTCAACGGAGGATGATGTTTTTGACTGTTTAGCTCGACCTCTACTACTTGACGTCATGGTATTTACTCGCGCCCACTTTGGACTTTTTCGTAGTAGATCCCAACACTTATAGT
Source organism: Helianthus tuberosus (assembly GCA_030545235.1). NCBI lineage: Eukaryota > Viridiplantae > Streptophyta > Magnoliopsida > Asterales > Asteraceae > Helianthus > Helianthus tuberosus. Next base: position 21,486,931 of record CM060364.1, on the reverse strand, counting down.
ACGCGAAAGGGCATTTCGTTTTCTCGAACTCGTCCAAAGTCCTCGTTAAAACCCCGACGTCACCTTCACCGCTCGGGCGATTATCGAAGTTACGTTGGTACACTTCTTGGAACGCATGACACTTGTTGTTGATGTCGGTCCATTTGCTAGAAATTGAATCTTTGTCCCGTTGTTCGCCTTGACCCCACGTGCTATAAAAGAGTGCACGAACCCTATCCCAAAAAACGGGGCCCCTTTGAAAGTTTGCTACAAATTTATTAAATAAAAGTAAAAATATAAGTTGTATGTTAAAAATAAAAGTAACAAAATAAGTAAAAAAAATATATAAAAGTTACCGGTTTCGTGGTCCTCCGAAATGTCGAGCCACGCTCGAGTCAACGTGAATTCCTCATCCTTCGTCCATTTAAGGTGAGTTTTTGTACGTCGAGGTTCGTCCTTTTCCTTCTTCTTATGCGACCTTCTGCCGCGTTTCGATTTCTCTTGCACCGGTTCGGGTTGCGTCTACGGCACGACATCGACATCGGGTTCGGGTTCGTCTTGTTCTTGTGACGGTTGCGACCCGCCGTCTTGACCATAGCCGAAGGTGGGAGGCACGAACGGAGTGGCGCCACTCAAGTAAGCCGCGTACGTTAACATGCTCAGGTCCATATCTTGAAGGTTAAACGTGTGTTGCTGTTGGGTTGTGTTCGGGTTCATGGGTCTTGCGGGGACACCAAAAGGGGGTCGGAATGGATGCATGATTGTATAAAATATAAAAGAAGTAGGAGAGAAAGTAAGAGTTTTTTTATAAAAAAATAGGAGAAAGTGGGTGATATATATATAGTGGGTAAATTTTTGAATTAAAAAAAAATTAAATAAACACATTTGACCGTTGGCAACGGTCCATTCTCGCCCCCCTATGCAATTTCAGCGTTTTAAATAAAACGCCAGCAACAATTTTTTTCAAAAAAAACGCCGGACAACGCCGGGTGTAATGGGGGAAGGCGTTTTGGAGCGTTTTTTTTTCAATTTTTTTTAAAAATACCGCCCCACTACGGGTGGTCTTAACTTACGAGTTCTGAATCTGTGGGCCTTGTAATGCTGCAGATTGGAAAACCCTTTTTTAGAGTGAGAGTAGAGAGAGAAGAAGACGATGAGGATAGCGACGGGGTTTATTAGACCGTGGGGTATGGTGGGGCTTGGGTTGAGGCATGAGTTGACACCTGGAATTGGAGCCCCCGACCGCCTAGTGACGTGTCCGTGGGGTATGGCGGGGCGTGGGTTGGGTGCACCGCGTGGCAGATTATCAAAAAAATTACAAAAAAAATTATAAAATTCACACAATATTTATAAAAAAAACCTACAATTTCATTAAAATTTTAAAAATTACATAATCCTAAAAATTACATAATTCCTAAAAATTACAAAATAAAAAACCTAGAGCGTTAGGTAAATTTCAAAAAGGGCGATCTTGTCGAACGCCTTTTCGCTCATTGCCTCGAAACTCTATGTTCGCCACCGCCACCCGGTCCTCGTGGCTTAACTCGCCGCTCGGAACGGCTTCGTAGTAAGCCTTGAAACGATCGAGCTTGGGCGTAGCTCGCGCCATTTGTGTTGGCACGCGTTGAGGTTGTGGCGGTCGTTACCGACGTTATGTCGGTAGGTTGCGAATGCTTCCGGCCAATATTTTGTTTGGACCGGTTGCCGCCCCTTCATAGCGTCAACGGCGCTTGTGACGAGAGCCAATTCTTCCTCGTGGGTCCAGGATGCCATGTTCTTCGGGTTGGGGTAGCGGGTTCGTGGGATGAAGTGGGTAGCCGGTGGGGTAGCGGTGGATAGCGAAGGTTTGGGATGGGGTAGCCGGTGGGGTTGGTGGTTACATTTATAGGGGATGTTGGGGTTGGGGTGACCGCTTGGCCAAGCCCAAACGGTTTGAATTTAAAATTCAAACTTTCAAAAGGGCCCGCTATGACATGGCGGGGTCAGCGAATTGGAGGCCGCCAGCTAGGATGTCAAGACCGCCACACGCCCGGCTTGAAACCCAAGCCCCAAGGGCCACGCCCCAACCCAAGCTCACCCGGGGTGATGGCTTGGGCGTTTTCTCCCAACCCACGCCCCATATCCCATAGTCTTAGTGAGAGTAGAGACATGCTTTCTTAAAAGAACTTTTTTGTTAGTGAAATTACATTTAGGGGGTATTTGGCTAAGCTTATTTAACTTCTGACTTATCAAAATAAGTTTTTAAAAAGTGTTTGAATGAGTTTATAAGATGAGAAAAGTCAATAAGTTGTTTTAAAAAAGTGTTTGGATGAGGTTATAAGGAATGAAAAGGTAATATTTCATGAAAAGTTAAAAGGGGTTTCAAAAGCCAAGGTTTCTTAGTTTTTCAAAATGACTTTTTCACCTTATACAAAAATTATTTCAAAAGGTCATTTTCACTTATCCAAACATTATTTTAACTTATTGGCTTTTCCAAAAAAACCACTAAGTTGTTTCAATAAAGCTAAGCCAAACACCCCCTTGAATAATCCGAACTAGTTGTTATTGGTCAATAATAATCTCAACTGAGTTTATTCCCAACAGCGGTCCCAACTTTTTCATTTTATTTGTATAATGGTATGTCGTTAAAAATAAATTAACAGAATTAAGTTTTTTTTTTACCAAATTACAAACCGATGTTTTCGGGCTTTTGATTAAAACGAGGATACGAGCCGATTGATATAAAATTTACCTCGAAACGGTGCTCCAAACAACGAAAACGGTGCTTCAATTTGGGTGTTTAAACTTCCAATTAACAAAAATCAAGCCATTTGGAGCACCGTTTTGAGGTTTCGAGGTAAGTTTTACATCAGTCGACTCGTATCCTTGTTCTGATCAAAAGCTCTAAAACATCGGTTTGTAATTAAAAAAAAACTTAACTCCGCTAAGTTATTTTTAACAACGGACCATTATACAAACAAAATGAAAAAAGTTGGGATCACTGTCTGAAATAAACTTCAATGGAATTATTATTGACCAAAAACAATCGGTTCAAATTATTTAAATTCAATTTGCCAATTTTGTTTAGTGGCATTGATCCTCATAGTTTCGACTTTCGAGCTCAAAGTTTAATGCAGGGTTTTCTAAGTAAAAATAATGATGGATTATGTCAAAAACTTTGATTCAATGACAATACAGTATCAAACATGAAAGGTGAGGTCATGTTGAATGGAAAAGTCAACACTCAGAAAGGCTTTCAATCTATCATACTTTTTTTTTTGAACGGCGATATTTCTACAACAGGCGATAGAGATCGCACCTACCCTATAACTCGGGTAGGCCCCTCCGCCCCACTCCGGCATCCAAGGCTATGTTGTCTTAACCGGGCCCACACTTGGTGCATCAGAGTTTGGCTAAGGCGTTCCCCGAGAAAATTTCCAGCCCACTGCCCACCCGATTAACCGGGAGCGTGTAGTTGCACCCTCCACAAGAGTCGGGGACTCTCTGGAGTAAATGCACTGTAATAGAAAACTCGGGGTGGCTCCCGGGTTTCGAACCAACTGGCCCTCCACCCGTGCATTGCCATTCCCCCAAATGTGATGGGTGTGGGGATCGAACTTGGCCATCCTAGGAAAACCAAATCCTTTCCACCACTCCACCACAAGTGGAGGATTTCAATCTATCATACTTGATCCTTCAAATTAAACGGTTTTAAATTCTGCCAAAACACTACTCTCTATAGAACACAGACAAACTTTAGTCTTCAAGCCATCAAACATGGTTTTCAAAACTTACAAGTATAAGTTCGATTCGAAAAAAAAAGTTCAAGATCAATCAAAACAACAAGATTTCCCAACCCATCATTCGCAATATACATTCATAGCTCAGATATTCTTAGCCTATGCAACACAAAGTTCGTATGTTGCTCCACACCGGATTGCGAACAACCCATAATACATGAAATGGAGAATTACAGCTCAACCATATCTTATGGACAAAAGTTTCAAAATGGTTTTCAGTTCTGATAACATACAGCAATTGTTCATAGAAAAAAAAAATATGAAACCAAAAGATGATTTGTAAAAGCCTCATCAGCTTCATATACATCCACCCAACTGCCAAACAAAACAAGAAAAAAAAAAAGTATCAAGATCACAGGGTGCTTAGTGACTCAAGATTCCCAGCATAAAGTATAAAGAAGCAAAATAAGATATTGCTTACCATAATAGCATCAATCTCCTCTTGAGTCATTGGAGTTCTTTTGGGTTGTAGAGAGGCTTTCCCACCTAGAGTTTTATCAGATGGTGCAGACCTTGAGAAAAAGGTGGAAGGAACATCACTGGCGGCAGGTGTTGCTTGGGTCTGAGTCGCTGAACCTGCAAGACGAGTGGACAACACAATTAGTTACAACTTAAATGTCCCAAAATTGATAATATATGAGCAATTAATTTGTGTGAAGTATTTTTGTAACATAGTTCTTGAATTATCTTATATTATATACATTATCATATCATTTGGCTGCATAAGCTAATGGTATAAGTGAGTTTTGCCGTGTTTGATATTTTACAGGTTGTTCAAAGCGCACTTTTACCATGTACATCCACATCTTGGATTGCCGGGATTTGTTACTATAATCCATCCATCACCCAAATACGGAATGACTTGTGAGTTCAAGATGATAGTAGAGCATCCACAAATCCACAATAGTGGGTCACAAAAATGTGGCCATGTAAGCAATTGTCCTCTCATAACCATCAAAACCAGCCAAAAACACCCCTCTCTCTCCCTCTCTCACACACACACCCCCACCCACATCATGTTCTCTCTTCAGTCTTCACCACATCAACACCTCCCTCCTAAAAGCTTGGTTTTAAAAAGCACAAGGCAGTACCGCTTTCCGTATGCGAGGCGCAAGATGTTTATACAAGTTTTTTTTATTTCTCATAGGTTTCTAGCATCACACTTACCCAAAACCTGGATATAAATAAGCTCTAAATATGCTATTATGTAAATGACCTATATGTACAATCTAAAAAGCTACATCAACAACACCCTGATGCAAAAACACCTTCCAACGTACAAGAGGTGCGCCTCAAGCCCATTTTACGTGCACCTCCCCTGTGCCTTTTGTACAGCCTGCAGCTCACCAAGTCGAAAGCTAAGCAGCTAACAAGCCTATGCAGTTGCGCCTAAGGTCGTCTCGCACCTAGGTGTACTTTTTAAAACCCAGCCTAAAGAAACGCCCTATTGTCCATACTCTCACACAATTAACACCAATACTAACACATTTTCATTTGTATGCTTTCTGTATAGTAAAATCCAGTAAAGCAAAATCTCTTGAAATTTTATATAATCAATTCACCGAAAACCAATCGAAACTCAAAAATCAAAGTCATCTCTTTCTTTGCAACACCACTCTATGTTCTCCTGATTTTATGACAACCATATTTCAAAAAAAGTTAAAATTCATTCTGATACAAACATCTATCATTTTCACTATTCAATATCCATAACCTAATTTCTAATATTAATCTCTACTAGATCGAACAACCAAACAGTTCATAATCCTATACTTCACATCATTTCTCATCAAATCAGAACAAATCCAATCCTCTTATTCCAACCCTAACCCTAGCTTAACCAATAACACAACTTCTTACATTCAATCAAGCAATTCAATCTAACAAATATCATGATCCAAACCTAAATTAACAATAACCAAACAATCCACACATTCACACAAACAAATCAAACGATTAAAAAAAAAAAACCAAGAGATTAAAACGAAAACAAACCAGAAGGCTTGGAATGACGCTGAGGAAACTTGATCCGTGGAATTCTCTTCATCGCTTGTGCTGCTCCCATATCTCGGTCGATCGGCGGTGACGGTGGCGGTGGTGGCGGCGGCGACGACAAACGCGACCAAGGTATAGTTTGCGGTTGCGACTTTCGTTGGTTATAAAATAATGAAAAAAAGTTACGACATTTCGTCCCTATTGCCATTTTCTAATTTTTAATCCAAAGGAAAAAAAAAAATTAAAAAGTTTTAAGAGTTTTGTTTTTTTTTTTTCTATTTATTTGAGGAAATTTTACACCAACGGTTTAAAATTACTAGATCACGAAAAATCCTAGTAGGCTAATACAATCTAGGTTTTTTTTTTTATTATTATTATATAAGAGCTACTAGGTTATAACCCGGGAACTTCCTGAGTAGGAAAAATCACTTTATATTAATTGAATTATGTCGTTAAATAAAAAACATATGTTTTCAAATGTTATTTTGTTTTATAATTGTTTTGAATTAACAATTGTAGCTGAGATAAATTTTAACATAATTGACAAATCTATACAAAACATATATTAAAATATTTATTGGGTTTACTCCTGAGCATTATGCCTAGTGGAGATAGATATGATCGGGTGGTTCGGCTAGTGGCACGATGATATTACAGTGGTATGTCGGTGATCCAAATTTACTGTTCAAAAAATATGTATCTTTATTGGGTTTATGCAATTAAAAACAAAGTAGAGTAAGCTTGCCATCCATTTTCTATTTTTATTGGGCTCTTGGTCCGTCTAATTTTATTGATCATTTGCATATATTTGAATACTGTAATATAATTTGGATTTTCATCATTTGATATTTATAAATCTCTAAACTTGTTTTTATACCTAAAAGAAGTTCTTGTTTCAACATGTTCTGAAAATACAAAACCAAGATGTTATCTTAAGTCTTGCTATATTGAGGTTGGAACATGAGAAATGTGGTATGGTTGAGGACCATGTAGACAAAGAAAACAACACTACGGGGTGGAAATGGAGATGGAGGTCGGTTCCATCAAACGCATGAAGGGGTATGGTCCCAAATCTCGCACCAACATGGTCGTGAATGACCATTACCCATATCAAATACTCCCACCGGCAAGAACTTATCTGCGTCCGTGCGGGCACGCGCGAACGCAGCGATCGAATCTAATCTGTCAAGTGATGGGAAAACTTACCTTGTGTATGAAAATGGGTGTTGCACATAGCGACGCGGCTTAGTACCGCATCCTATGAACATTGTCGTCACGACACGAGATATAGAAAAAAGCAATTACCAAGTATGGCGATGCGGCTCTGCACCGCATCCCATAAACATCGTCAAGCCAAGGAACGCGGAAACAACCGCGGTTACCTTCAGGCAGCAATGCGGCCTAGCACCGCATCCTATTGACGACGCAAGTGGGACTGACACTTTGACTCAGATAGCCAAAACAGCAAGAGGCACTGATGACGGTCATCAGTCAGCCCATACGTAAACGACACTGGCGCACAGACTGACACCACAGTGGGACGTGGCATCACCTCCGTGACCGACAAGCCTGACACACCTGCAAGGGACTGCGCGTTGTCAGTCTAGCCACTCAATTACCCTCTTTCACTCCTCGGCTATAAATGTAACACCCCGTGTTTTCATAAGTCAAAGTCAAAGTCAAGGTCTAAGTCAACGACCGATTTCACGCAACTTGACTCGTAGAAATTTCTTTATTTTATTTGTATTATGTGGAGTAAGTGTCGTTAATGCAATAATCGATGTGTGTTAATCGTTAATCAATCGACTTACGACTGTGGAATATAGGAAGTAACAATGCGATAAAGTTAACAAATCGATAATCAAGCTATGCTAATCAAATCGACTTCTAATCACAACTCGAGCTACAAATTTTACTTGTTATTATACGTGTGTGTGTGTGCCTTACGTGTTACCTGTGCATGTTTATTTATGTTGTGTTGTGATAATCAAGCAAACTCAATCGAAACTCGAAATCTAACTCGAAATACAATCGAACCCGAATCGTGAACGAACTATGATAAATGGTGGAAAATAGATTATGCGAGATATGAGTGTTTGGGACTGAAAGTAGTTTGATTAGGAAACCCTATCGTATCGTACCGCTCGCAATCGAAATATCAAAAATCGTCGCGCAAAACACTCGAAGGGTGCGACTAATCGATCAGGCTCCCAGCCGATCGAACAGCCGGCCGAGCGGACTGCTGTCCAATCGGACAGGCTGTCCGATCGAGCTGCCTGGCCGATCGGCCAGCACTTACCCCTTTTGGCATCCTATAAATACCCCTGTCATTGTCATTCTTTCCACTTTTGGAAACCTCTGACCGACCAGCACGCTCAGCTCATCTTTTCGCAGATTCCTCTCGATTCCGGTAAGTTTTCGTCCTAATTCTTGTACTTTCTCGATCTATACACACTCCTACACCTTTCTATCTTTCAAATATTAACTTTTAACCGTGAGATCATCAAGAATCAAGTGTTCTAGGATGATGTCATCATGGGTTCTTGAAGAACTTCATGACTTGGCCTCAATCCACCAAGAATAGCTTGGATCTAACCGATTTCCACATAAACAAACAAAGATCTGTAGTAGATATGAACATATACACGATGAAAAAGGATTGAACGAGGGATATTCCAACTTTCTTTCAACTCTTTTACACTCAATGCCGTCAACCGATGGAAACGGGGTTTGTGACGTTTTGCAAATCACTTCGGTGGTTGCATGGCTCAGGATCCGTATTCTACCCACGAGGTTAACCGGTCACGGGTTAGACGTTAAACTCCGTTCCGAACAGTTCACCGGCTGGGTTTGGGTGATTCCTGCCCGTGCAGGGGAAACAAGTAAGAACGAGGATTCTATGGTTCGAATCGTTGTCAAAATACCTCGATATAACGACAAACAAACCAGAACAGCCAATTGTTAGACGAAAGGACTGATCAGGTCAGGAAGCTAACCGATCGGACTGCTGCCCGAACGGACAGACAGCCGATCGGATAGTCAGCCGATCGACCAGGCCAGCCGATCGGCTAGCACGTGGCCCCACACAATCAACTAACCTATTTTGAAGACTAGTATTGAACGAACTGCCGTTCGATCGAACTACTGTCCGATCGGATTACTCTTCGGATCATGAGATACTATGCTTCAATACTTAATCGATTTTTCAACGTGTTCAATGCACTAGAAGTGCCACCCGATCGAACAGTCATCCGATCAGGTGACATCCTGTTGTCTGATCGAACAGCAGTTGTGTTATTCGATCGATCAACTATCCGATCCATTGCACCACGCTGTCCGACCCTCCAACACTTGTTTTCCGTTTTACGTTTCACTCATCGTTATGCTACCGAATCTATTCAGGATAACCGTACTCGCTAAGCGCTCCCTTCAATCCATTAATCGCTGTGAGTATACTCGATCCCTTTTTGCTTTAAGCACTTTTGGGTGTTACATACGTTACGAATATTCAAACTACAACTATCACACTACACAAACTATTTGAACGCTAACCGTTAATGCATGTTATACATGGCTTATGAATGCTTGTTTGTTATGTTTACACATAGAATACTGTCTACCTGCCTTAGCAACGATAGTACTATAGTTTGGACTCAGCACCCGTTCACACGGGGGTTGTTAAGGATCTTTTACTTGCATGGATTACGGTGGTAATCATATATTGCGAACTGCCTCGGGCAGTCAACCCGCAGTCATTGGTATCGATGGATCTATGTCGATAACTAACGTGCTTCATTTCACTATGTGTACGTGCTGGTTATGCGTAAACGAATTCGAACTTTATATGCTATTATCAAACTTGTATGCTCACCTTTACATTATATGTATTGACTTTTATTTTAACGTATGTGACAGGTGCTTAGGATGCATATGTGGTAGGAATATGAAGCTAGAATAAAGCTTTAGAGCCCAACAAATAGTTGTCTGTAGTGGTCGAACTAAGGGTCTCTAGAAGCAGATAAACAATTGCTCTATTTTGAAATCTGAGTTGTCGGAACAGAATATTTGCCTAGTTTTTGTCTGTAATAATTGTTGTACTGTTTGAGATACGGTATGGGACGTATTGTTTTAAATTGAATGGTATTGATAATTGTTATGGAAACTTCTGGACAATCTGTTTCGCTCAGTGCCATGCCCCGATGATTCCGCCATCGGTTGGGTTGTGACAGATTGGTATCAGAGCCATAACTATAGGGAATTGGGCAAGACTCGACCTAGTCCGGGTCAATGTCTTAGAAACCTAGTCTATAGTTAGGAACCAACAGACCGATTTGTGCATAACTAGTAGGAATTATGCACGAGCTTATTCCTCGCTATTCTCGTTTATGCTACACTATCACTACCCACAATTTTACAGCTATAAGTAGGCAATAAGGTCGAGATTAGGTGTGAAAACCACGAACTCCCGACTGAATTGCTTAAGTTAATGTTGTTTTATCAACTTATCAATGATTTCTTCTTTCTTTTCAATAACGAACGGGGGAAATTGTACCAAATCAGGAGTGAAATCCATATTTTGATGAATAATCCCCTCTATTTTATCAAAACAGGGACGAAGTTGTTAAGCCAGGGGTGAAACCCTAACCTTGACGACTTGTTCCACGCATTTTACAAAACTCTCACCAAAGTTCGACGGACTCCAACGACCTGAAGTCACAATAAGACCAACGGGATGTGTGCCAACGCCCAAGAATTGAGGCAAGGGCATATTCCTGGAAGTCGAACGCGTACAGCAGGTCCTTGTGAATAGTTGAATTACTTTGGTTAGTCGAAGTCTACTAGCCGCAGACAATCTATTTCTCGAATTTTATGTGTTTCGATTTTGAGCCCGCAACTGTTGGCTCTGATAATTCGTCGATTTTTATGAGTTTATATGTGTTTACCTGTTTATGTGTTTAAATTTTTGGGATTACTCGGTTTTTGCTTCCATCGACATGTACGACTCACACTGCATTTCTATCTCAAATCGTTAACAAATCGCGAAATTTTGGACAACCTATGCTACGATACACGCTTATACTACGCTATTCTCGAATAATCGCGAACTTTGAATGCTAGGTTTTGTATTCTGAGGCATCGGAATACTCTGTGTGTTACTATATGCTCTTGTATGCCTCTTGTGTGAAAATGCTTCTCTGCTCTACGTGCTTAGGTATTATGTGATTATGTGCTCTACGTGCTTATGTGATTTGTGCTCTATGTGTTATGTGTGTACGTAAATGTACGTGTTACTGAGCTTTAGTAAGTAGTAAACGTGCGAGGTGAGATTTGAATACAATGTGTTGAGTTCAGTGACGATGTCTACTGTAGACAATGTCGTCTGGATCCCGTCATGCACTTTCTCGTCAAGAAAAGAGAGACAGATGTCTTGCTTCCATCATCGCTAAATGCGTAGCAAAGGCTGTGAGTGATGTCTATGAGAATGCCAGCAAATCGTCTGAGGAATCAAGAACCGACGCACCCAAAGCTGCCGCAAGGCCTTTCAGCTTCAAGCAATTCAAGTCTTGTGGGCCAAAAGAATTCACTGGCGAGGGAGGTCCCACTGCACTATTTCACTGGTTTGACTCCATCGAGGTTACACTGCGACAGAGTGGTTGCCCTGATGACCTCCGTACTCTGAATGCTACCGGCGTTTTCCAGTCCCGTGCACTAGACTGGTGGACGGCTGAGAGGAACAAGCGAGGGAACGATGCAGCCTCCGGTCTGTCGTGGGACGAGCTCAAGGAAGTCATGCTAGAGGAATTTTGCCCTCCTCACGAACGTCAAAAGCTAGAAGATGAATTTTTGGCATATACAGCAAAAGGATGGTGACAATGCTGGTTTTACTGCTCGTTTCAAACAGCTCAGCATTATCTGTTCCGACCAAGTCAAGACTCCCGACATGACAATCAAGAAGTACATCCGGGCCCTGCCCGACTGCGTTGCTGATTTCGTGCAAGCGGCTAAGACTACGACGATCGAGGAAACTTATCTACTGGCCGCTGAAATCAACGACAAGCGGGTTAAGGCTGGTGTCTAGGATAAGACTTCGAAGCATCCGCATCAAGCTACCGCTACTGCACCAACTGCTGAACCCACCTCATCAAGCAACAAGAGGAAGAACAAGAGAAAGAACAGCTCCAGCAACAAGAACTGTGCGATCACTGCTGCACCGATTCAAGCTGTACCTGCCCAACAGCGTCAAGTAGCGGCGCCTGTGGCCAATGCACCGCCTGCAAAGCGTGCATACACTGGACCACACCCGCTCTGCCCTGCTTGCACCTACCACCACCCAACTGCCATTGCTTGCCGTTATTGTGCTCATTGCAATGTATACGGTCATTTTACTGCCAACTACCGTATTCGTCAAGGTCCTGCCAATCAAGCTCTACTCACCGCCCCAGAGGGTCAATAAGCTCCTCCGACACCCGCAGTCAAAGCCAGAGCCTGCTTCGCATGTGGCGACCCGAACCATTTCGCCAACATGTGCCCAAACAGGGTTGTGAAACAAGAGCCTCAGCAACAGCAGCAACAACAACAGCAGCAGCAGCAACAACAGGCCGCACGCGCCAGAACTTTCAACCTCAACGTGCGTCAAGCCCAGGCCGACAACAACGTGGTCAATGGTACGTTCCTTGTGAATGGTATTTTTGCTTCATGTTTGTTTGATACTGGAGCCGATAACTGCTTTGTGTCGCTCGAATTTGAGAAACTCCTTAGTCGTAAACATTCCCAACTCTCCTCGGCATTCGATGTTGAAGTCGCTACCGGAAGAACGTCGCCGTCAATTCCGTTATCCGTGATTGTACTCTTGAGCTCAACAATCACATCTTCCCAATTGACCTTATTCCAATGCAACTCGGAAGTTTCGACGTCATAGTAGGCATGGACTTTCTTCGCGAAAACCATGCTGAAGTGGTGTGCTTCGATAAGATGATTCGTTTTTCGCTCACAAATGGTACCTTATTGTGTGTTTATGGTGATACTACTTCAAAGGGGCTCAAGCTTATGTCATGCGTGCAAGCCAGCAAGTATCTCCGCAAGGAATACAGGGCTTTCTTGGCTAACATTGTAGTAGCGGAGAAGGAAAAGAAAGAGAAGAAGGAGGTGAAAGATGTCCCTGTGGTTCGAGAATTTCCTAATGTCTTTCCAGAGGATCTTCCCGGACTACCGCCAAGTCGCGATATCGACTTTCGTATCGACCTCATCCCTGGAGCCAATCCTATTGCCAAAGCTCCTTACCGAATCGTGCCGTCCGAAATGCGCGAACTCTCAACCCAACTCCAGGAATTACTTGAGAAAGGCTTCATTCGCCCGAGCACCTCTCTTTGGGGAGCGCCAGTCCTTTTTGTCAAAAAGAAGGACGGGTCGTTCAGGATGTGCATCGACTATCGGGAATTGAATAAGTTAACTATCAAGAACCGCTATCCCTTACCTCGCATCGACGATTTGTTTGATCAACTACAAGGCGCTACGTGTTTCTCAAAGATCGACCTACGTTCAGGATATCACCAGCTACGTATTCAAGAGGAGGATATACCCAAAACCGCGTTTCGTACTCGTTACGGCCACTACGAATTCATTGTCATGCCTTTTGGTCTAACCAACGCACCAGCAGTTTTCATGGATCTGATGAATCGCGTGTGTAAACCATATCTCGACCATTTCGTCATCATATTCATCGACGATGTCTTGATTTATTCCAAATCGAAGACCGAACACGCGCAACATTTACGTTTGGTTCTCGAGTTACTCCAGGGGAACCAACTCTATGCCAAATTCTCCAAGTGTGAATTCTGGTTGGAGGAAGTTCAGTTTCTGGGTCACATTGTAAATAGTCAAGGTATTCACGTCGATCCTGCAAAGATTGAAGCTGTCAAGAGCTGGGTTACACCTAAGAATCCGTCTGAAGTCCGCTCTTTTCTCGGACTAGCGGGCTATTATCGACGATTTATCAAAGGATTCTCGAAGATTGCTGTACCGCTTACCTCTCTTACGCATAAGGATCAGCCTTTTGTCTGGGGAACCAAACAAGAGACTGCCTTCCAAACCCTCAAGCACATGCTTTGCAACGCTCCTGTTCTCACGTTGCCTGATGGAAACAATGATTTCATTGTCTACTGTGATGCTTCCAACCTTGGTCTTGGTTGTGTTCTCATGCAACGAGACAAGGTCATAGCTTACGCATCTCGTCAGCTCAAAATCCACGAGAAGAACTATACAACCCATGATCTCGAGCTAGGCGCAGTTGTTTTTGCGTTAAAGATTTGGCGACACTACCTGTATGGTACCAAGTGTACGATCTTCACCGATCATAGGAGCCTACAACACATCTTTAATCAGAAGGAACTTAATATGCGTCAACGCCGATGGGTAGAACTTCTCAACGATTACGACTGTGAGATCCGTTATCACCCAGGCAAGGCGAATGTTGTTGCCGACGCACTTAGCAGACGTAGCTACCTGCTTAGCACTCGTAATGTTCAAGCCCAACACGATCTCGAAACCCTCATCCGCGACGCTCAACATGCTTGTTTTAACGAACGCACCCTGAAGAAAGAAAGAATCTACCACGATGGAGCCCAACTTGTGAGCAAATCGAATGGGATATTCCACTTCCTAGACCGAATTTGGATTCCCAAACGAACTGAATTGCGACAGATTTTGATGGACGAATCCCACAAGTCCCGGTATTCTATTCACCCCGGTGCTGATAAAATGTACCAGGACCTTCGTTATAAGTACTGGTGGCCGGGTATGAAAAGAGATATCGCTCTCTACGTCGGAAAATGCCTAACTTGTGCTAGAGTCAAGGCTGAACACCAAAGACCCTCTAGCTTACTCGAACAACCACCAATTCCCATGTGGAAGTGGGAAAGTATAGCCATGGACTTTATAACCAAGTAACCGCACACGTCATCAGGTCACGACAGCATTTGGGTTGTGGTCGACCGTTTGACTAAATCAGCTCACTTTTTGCCGATACGAGAAGACTACAAGGTAGAACGATTAGCCCGAATCTACACCGACGAGATCATCTGTAATCATGGGACGCCTCGTGACATCATTTCTGATCGTGATGCTCGGTTTACCTCGCGACTGTGGGAAACGTTTCAAGCGGCACTCGGTACATCGCTTAATCTAAGTACCGCTTTCCACCCTCAAACCGACGGTCAGACTGAAAGAACGATTCGTACTCTTGAAGACATGCTCCGTTCGTGTGTCTTAGACTTCGGTGGTAATTGGGATAAATACCTGCCGTTAGTCGAATTCTCGTACAACAACCGCTACCATTCTAGCATCCAAATGGCCCCATTCGAGGCATTATATGGAAAAAGATGTCGATCACCTATTGTATGGCACAAGATCGGTCATTCGCAACTAACCGGTCCTGAGCTATTACAAGAAACGACAGACAAAATTTTCCAAATTCGAGACAATCTGGTGAAGGCTCGGGATCGACAGAAAAGTTACGCCGATAAGAAACGCAAGCCCCGGGAATTTGACGTTGGTGACCACGTACTCCTAAAGGTATCACCTTGGAAGGGTGTGGTCCGATTCGGCAAGAAAGGGAAACTCGCGCCTCGATATGTTGGACCTTTTAAGATTCTGGAAAGGATCGGAAAAGTCGCCTACAGACTCGAATTACCGGAGTAACTTAGTAATGTCCACCCGACTTTCCACGTGTCAAACCTTCGAAAGTGCCTCGCCAACCACGATTTACATATTCCTCTAGACGATCTACAAGTGAACGAAACATTACACTTCGTGGAAAAGCCTGTCGAAATCATGGATCGTCAAACCAAGCAACTCAGACGCTCGTGCATTCCTGCTGTGAAAGTCCGATGGGAAGGCAAACGAGGCGCAGAGTTCACTTGGGAACTCGAAAGCGACATGAAGGCTAAGTACCCGCAGTTTTTTAAAGAGAAAGTCTAGAAAGAGAAAGTTCTAAAACGTGATTCACGGTGATGTACAACTTCCAGCTTAATTTCGGGACGAAATTTCCTAAACAAGGGGAGGCTGTAACACCCCGTGTTTTCATAAGTCAAAGTCAAAGTCAAGGTCAAAGTCAACGACCGATTTCGCGCAACTTGACTCGTAGAAATTTCTTTATTTTATTTGTATTATGTGGAGTAAGTGTGGTTAATGCAATAATCGATGTGTGTTAATCGTTAATCAATTGACTTACAACTGTGGAATATAGGAAGTAACAATGCGATAAAGTTAACAAATCGATAATCAAGCTATGCTAATCAAATCGACTTCTAATCACAACTCGAGCTACGAATTTTACTTGTTATTATACGTGTGTGTGTGCCTTACGTGTTACCTGTGCATGTTTATTTATGTTGTGTTGTTATAATCAAGCAAACTCAATCGAAACTCGAAATCTAACTCGAAATACAATCGAACCCGAATCGTGAACGAACTATGATAAATGGTGGAAAATAGATTATGCGAGATATGAGTGTTTGGGACTGAAAGTAGTTTGATTAGGAAACCCTATCGTATCGTACCGCTCACAATCGAAATCGAAATATAAAAAACCGTCGCGCAAAATGTAACACCTCGAAAAATTCACGTCCTATAAGGTATTGACACGTGTCATAAGCTTGAACGTGAGAAAGTATACTTTAGAGGGACTAAAGTTGACAAACATAGAAAGTATGTGAAAATAAGGGTTCAAAATGTCAACAATGGATAAACATACTTTACAATAACCCTACATGATGTTTATACCCTTAGACGGGTAAATCATGGATCATACGAAGCTAAAAGTGAGAGATTTCAAACTACAGGGGTTAAATGTGTCAACGTGTTAAAGATATGCCTCTGAGTGATCTTTTGACAAACCCGAAGCTTTGTAAATGTTAATTATGCTCACTAGAATGCACGATATAAATTTCATAAAGTTTCGTTATCGTATGAGAAAGTTATGATCAAATTCGTGTGCGAGGGGTTAAAGTGTTAACGTTGAAAGTTAAGACTTTTCGGGTTAACCGGAAGTGTCCAGGGACTTCGCAAAGTGGGTATAAGTCATAAATCCCTTGTGGGTAATTATAAGGGGGTCAAAATGCAAGAAATAACCTTAGTTACCCCTTCGTGAAGCCAAAGGTCAAGACGCAAAATAAAAGAAATGAAAATTCTGATATTTAAGGGCCATGCGGCCCGCATTAGTTTTGTTAATTTGGGAGGCGGGCCGCGTGGGACGCCCAGAACCAGAAAAACAGGCAGCAGCCTGTTATGCGCGATTGTGACCCTTCTAGCCGGTTTTTTCTCACATGTGGACGACCCCTAGGCACCCCCTAAGCACTAGGACAAGTGTTAATCAGTTGTGGTGGGTACTAGACCTTGTTGTCAAGGATTTGTGGTGAGAATTTTGCTA
Source organism: Helianthus tuberosus (assembly GCA_030545235.1). NCBI lineage: Eukaryota > Viridiplantae > Streptophyta > Magnoliopsida > Asterales > Asteraceae > Helianthus > Helianthus tuberosus. The sequence continues at coordinate 21,469,753 of CM060364.1, read as the reverse complement.
TAAAAAGGCCATTAGTTGCAACACAACTCTTCACACTTCTCCTGCATTCTTGGATCATTTCTGGAGCTCTCAAGCAGGTCCAACTGATCTTAAGTCGTGCATAGGACTCTTGTAAGTCTACTAGTCCTTCTTTAATTGAGTTTAGCTTGTTTAATTAGCTAAAAGTCAAACCGTCGTAATTACGGTTTGACTACGAGATTAGACAATAATGGCTCAGTCATATCTCGAATTAAAAGTAGTTATGAGTTGGTATTTATGTGGGTAATAAAACCTCAAAAGGGTTTCCCCTGATCACCACTCTAACCAGGTCAAAAGTCGGGTCAAACTTTTAATTAAAAAGGCAACAGGAAGTTTAAAATGTCATTTATGCATAATTAGCTATCTAGAACACATATAACCTGTTTGATCATTGTTATAACTTAGTAATAAGTGTAGGAACATGTCCAAACATGTTCAACCCGACTATTTCCTGTTTAGACCCGGTTCGGAACCGAAAGTCGCATAGTTTGACTTTCGCTTTGACTTTCAGTTCTGACCCGTTATGGTATGTTTTAGAAATGCCTTAGAGCCTTATTTGGACCAGGTTACATGCTAGTATAACCCTCTGTGATTATACACCTCGGATCACTAGTTATCCAATTAATACGCATGATTCCGTTAATTGCCCATATGTTGACCATTATGCCCTTATTACCTTAAAACATGATTTTTGGAAATGTAAAAGTGTAGAAACTTTAATTACTGATATATAAACATGTATGCAAAGTTTAACATCAGTTTGAAGTATAGATTGAGAGTTATGCTCATTAGCGCAAATTGAAAGCTTTATGTTAATAAAATGGCGTAATTAGCATATAGCCTATTTAAACATACTTTTTGATATCAAACTTATTACCCACTGATGTAATATATTATTTTGGGATTTTTGAATATTTTTATTTAATTTTAGGCTGAGCATAACTTATAGTCGTAGGCTTAATCCGGTAATTGTCGGTTTTGCCCTTACGGGCTATAAAATGAGTTTTACATATCTAAACGACTCCAAACCTTTTGCTACTGATCTTAAATGATAAATAAATTAATTTAAGCCTTCTGGAATAATAAAAATATCAGCTTTATGTACGTAACCCAGAAACGGCTCCTAATCGCCTTTCTAAGCGTTTTTAACGCATAGTAGGTACTAGAACTATTTTAGACATACACGGGTTGATACCTACTGATATTTTAGGTAATTTATAATGTTTTAACAGTAATCAAAAGTTGTTTAACTCAGACTTCAGTTTTGAGCTTTACGGCTTATGTGAAATTACCAAAATGCCCCTTCGCTGCATAGTTTGGTTATAATTGATGAATTTCACATACATACTTTATCCTACTGTTATAACTTATCAAAATAAGTATTTTTGCTGATTATATCAGACCTGTAACTCAGGTAAATACTTAAACTCTTTTATAACCTTTTAAATGACCAAACTACCCCTACGGGGCCTAGTTTGTGTTTAAAAACGTTTCGGGCATAATGAGAGACATCTTAGTGATGTCACAACATATTTGAGGCATAATTAACTTAGGAAACCTGTTTAGGACCCATATGGTTACCCGTTACGCCTCTGGCGTGTTCGGTTCGGTTTATGTAACTAGTTTGCATAAATTAGCCGAAACGGGTCAAACCTTATCCTTTTTATCTCAAAATCCAGAATGTGTTTAGTTTACCCATATTATACAAGTCTTCAAACTTTTCGGGTCTAAATCACATTCTATTCCGGTCTTCGCTTAATCATGCGTTTGAACCGTAAACCTTCCTTAAAACTAACCGGTCTAAGTTACGACTTAAATAAGACCCGTTAGGAATCTAATAGGTTAATAAAACCTTCGTTCCAGATTGAGAGCCCAGTAGAAGTACTTGTGCTTGCTGATTAGAATATACGGCTGAGTATAAATTGCATTGCTAGCTCAGGTAAATACTTTTAACTTATTTTCCCTTATACGGGCTTGGGATACGGTATTATAAAAATACCGCTTGGTCGGGTGTAGAAACCTTTTAATCGGAGATGATTAAATTGCATAATTCCGTTTTAATCTGTATTGATTGATAACAAATAACATTGGGGGTTAATGACCGTGTCCTGGATATCCTTGGCTCATTTTAAAAAGTGAATGGCCACGACGTAAGCACAAGGTGTAGACATAACACCTCCTGTTGCATATGTATAACGTATACTCACTCGTAAGGGTGTCTTCTTGTGAGATCATATTTGTGGTGTGTCGATTAATCTTGTCCGGCTTGTATTGTATAATCACCGGCCCTAAATGTTGGACAACCATGTAAATCGGATACAAGATTTTTATTAATAAAATTGTCCTAAGTTATAAAAGATTAATTTTGCCTCTGTGCATTTTAATCAATGTGTCAAGATATTTTGTGCCGTTTGCACTCGAATCACTTTTCAAACTCTTTTTCCAAAATGAGTCGGTTAATTGTATTTACCAGTGTAAACTGACGTATTTTCCAAAAAGGTTAAGTGACAGGTACTAAACAAAATTTGCTGGAAGCTCAGGGCGTTAATAAGGAATCTTGCAAGTTCTAGATGCCTGAAGTCTGTTGAACAGTTTTCTTTTCTTTTATTGATCCGCCTGTGGATCCTTTACTTTCCGTTGTAATACTTTGATATTACTTTATATTCGGAATGTAATATATTTATCTTTTGCTTCCGCTGTGCATTTATATATTGTGTTGTTTGACCATGATGTTACCAACTACGTCACGATACTCCCCTACCGGGCCCACTGTTGACACGTGGAAATCGGGGTGTGACAGGTTGGTATCAGAGCCAACATTGAGTGAATTAAACACTAGCCTTTTGTGTTTAATCTCAATGACACATTAGCACATTCCTTGACCTTCTGAGTCTAGACTTAACATAGGAATATTCTCAATCCTAATCTGGAAATCTTTTCTTCCAAAAATTTTTATATATATGGGATACGTCGCCAAGCGAAGAAGCCGTAATAGGAGTTCTCCACACCCGGAGCCTTGAAATGCTGAGCTTCGTACCGCGGCCAGGATGAAACGTGCAACCAAGGAGAAAGCATCCAGACATAAAAATGAAGAGGAAACTCCTTTTGCTGAAGATCGTTTCCTTAATAGTCCTTATAAGGACATATTTATCTTTCAGTCCCTTCGAGGACACATCATCCCTTCAAAGACCCGCTTAGGGCAACTCTGTACTTTTATTTTCATATAATGGATTGATTAAACTAAGTTTTCATTCTAAACATGAAATATGAAATAAATGGAAAATAACATCCCTTAGAAGGGAGTTGCCTACAGGCTATAATTAACGTCCTCTGAGACTAAAGACGGTGGTAGCCTACAACTCTCTGTCAAGGAAAAGTAATGAACCTTGATTCACACCTAAATGCCTCGATCCCAAACGATCATGGCTTATAAATTAAACTTGTCCACGTGACTAAGCCTTTTGTGCTATTACTAAATGCCTCGATCCCAAACGATCATGGCTTATAAATTAAACTTGTCCACGTGACTAAGCCTTTTGTGCTATTACTAAATGCCTCGATCCCAAACGATCATGGCTTATAAATTAAACTTGTCCACGTGACTAAGCCTTTTGTGCTATTACTAAATGCCTTGATCCCAAACGATCATGGCTTATAAATTAAACTTGTCTACGTGACTAAGCCTTTTGTGCTATTACTAAATGCCTCGATCCCAAACGATTATGGCTTATAAATTAAACTTGTCTACACGACTAGGCCATTTGTGCTATTATTAACTTATAAATTAGGATTTATGATAAAAATCCTGAATAAAATAAATATCCTTCCTTCCCTGCTAGTAGGCATTTTAAAAAGAATCTTAAAGGTGAAATCTAGCCTACGCGGCCAAGATGGTGTAACCTACCCAAGGGATCTAGATCCTTGTTAACACCTAAGAACGTGTTAGCACTCCTGACAAATGTGATTCGATAAAATCACAACAGTCATCCTTATATTGGATTCTTCCAATTTTCTTGTCTAAGCCTAGTGATTTAGAAATCATGGCTTAAATCATCAAATAAAGATGATCATATTGTTAACACCTAAGAACGTGTTAGCACTTTTGACAAATGTGATTCGAGAAAATCACAATAGTCATCCTTATACTGGATTTTTTTTTTTTAAATTTCCTAATTTGCTTTATGATCTAGAAATCATGGCTTATATCGTCCTATGAGATGATCAAATTATAAACATCCGAAGTGATGAAGTGCCTACGGGCTAAACTTGTTGTCCGATAAGACAACGACAGTGGTGGTCTTTGACCTTCTGTCTAAAAATGTTGGACCAGGTCCAAGCTTAATAGTCGGCAGGATCCTTACGATCTCGACTAATAGCATCTGAGAAGATGATCATTTTATAACCATCCCTCAGAAGGGAAATGCCCACGGGCTATATCTATTGTCCTAAAAGACAAAAGACAGTTGAAGTTTTTAGCTCTCTGTCAAGAAAATGTAATGAAATATGTTCAAACCTTAATGCCTCGGTTCTCTGAAATCATGGCTTATAAATTTAAAATTTGTCCTTGTGACTAGGCCTTTTTGCGCCACTTTAATATCCTTGATGTTTTATAACTAGGATAAATTATAATGAAAATACAAATTAAATATAACTAACAAATTAACCAATATGGTTTATATTACCATGGTTGATGAATCGTCAAAGATGATGATTCCATAATGACCTTTGAATAAATCATTGTCAATGTTTATGTAGACATCAAGCTACATGGCTGGATTAGATGAAGTTAACAGCCACATGAAGGAGGACAATGATACTACCAGAATTAATGTAACTGGAGCAGAACTACAGACAATAATAGATTATGCTGTTACTCGAGCTCTTGATCGGCAGTATGATGAGTCAAATGATACCCACTCTAAGACTCTATCTGTGGCTCGTAGTAAGCCCCCTTCTAACACACATGAGTTGAGGGAGGACGATGTTCATGACTTGTCAAATCAAAGGAGTATTCCGCCTAGACAGGTTGTGTTTCATCAAGAGGCATCAGTTAAGACCTGTTCATATAAATATTTTGTCTCCTGCAAGCCAAGAGACTTTACAGGAGAAAAGGGGGCCATCGATTGCATGACATGGCTCGATGAGATGGACGCTGTTGTTGACATCAGCGGTTGTGCAGAGCAAGATGTTGTGAAATTTGTTTCACAATCATTTAAAGGAGAAGCGTTGGCATGGTGGAGATCATTGCTCCAAGCCACGGGGAAAGTTCTACTCTACAACTTATCTTGGGATCAATTTGTTGCATTAGTCAAGGAAAACTATTGCCCTCAGCATGAGGTAGAAAAGATAGAATCAGACTTCTTGACTCTGGTCATGGAGAATTTGGATTGTTAGGCATATGTGACAAGTTTCAACACTATGTCCCGCCTAGTTCCTTATTTAGTCACCCCAGAACCTAAACGCATAGCGCGTTTCATTGGAGGCCTAGCACCAGAGATAAAAGGGAATGTTAAAGCGTCTAGGCCAACCACATATAGGTCCGCGGTGGACTTATCCTTATCTCTCACCTTAGATGCAATTAGAATTAAGTCTGTTAAGGCTTCTGGCGAGGGAAGAAGAGAAAGAGAGGAGGAAAACTCTCATCGATATAACAAGAAGAAGAAGGGAAGCTCGGAGCGCGGGAAGGATTCCGAGGTTAGGAAGAACTCGAGTCAGTCTGATAACAGACCCAAATGCAGTAACTGCAAAAAGCAACATTATGGAAAATGTACAATAGACCCACGTGCTAAATTGTGTGGAATTTGCAAGACCAAGGGTCACAAAACCTTAGATTGCAAGGGGATGAAGAACGCTACATGTTACAATTGTAACGAGGAAGGGCACATCAAAACCAACTGCCCAAAGCTTACAAAGAAGCCTGGAGAGGCCAGGAAAACAAACGCATGAGTATTCCGGATGAACGCCAGGAGATGGTGCAGAAGGATAACTATATAGCAGGTACTTTTCCTTATCAAGCAGTTTATGCAGAAATTTATTTGATGCTGACACATGTGATTCAATAATGAACGATGACTGTTGAGAACTGTTGTCTTCGTCTGATTAGGACTTCGGTCATTTATACGAAGTAGAAATTGGCCGATGATACTTTAGAAAATGCTCCAACAAACTTTAGATGGATATTTTATATCTAATAGGAATCACTCTTTTCTGATATTCCTATGGCAAGCTTTCAAGCTACCTAAATTCTTAAATATAATAAAGACAGATGTGACGTTTTGATCCTCTGTCAGAAAAGTGATGGACTAGGTCCAAATCTTTAATGCCATTGATGGTCTTTTGTGACCTAGGCTAAGTAATATTAATATATTTTAAATAATGTTCATTAAGAATGTTAGCGCTATAATAGCCTGTATAGGTTATTGACGCCATGGTTAGTATATGTTAAGGCCATCAGAATGAAAAATAGAAGTTGTTGGATTTCAACTAAGAAATTGTTTTATTGGTGTTAGGAACCAATAGAAAGTATGGCAAACTCGGATAAGACAACAGTCGATCGCGCCATTGATGGCACGACGCATGCTAATGATGCTGAAATTGTGAACCTTAGAATTTCCAAAGATGTTCTTCAAACTATGATAGACGCAGCTGTTGGAAAAGCTGTGAAGAAGGTTGTGAAAAAGTTCAAGGAGCCTCATGCTACTCGGTCCAAATTTTATCTAGGACCACACATCCTTACTCTTAAGGAGGATCTCGTTCATTCCTCTGATGTAAAGGATGAACTAAAAAGGAAAAGGAAGGTAGATAACTCCCAGAGTTCTAAGAAAAAGAACAAACAAAAGTCCGACCAGAAACCAGTATGTGAGACCTGCAAGAAGCGCCATTATGGGAAATGCAGGTTCGAACCAAATTCCAAATCGCAGCCCAGGGCTTGTGGGATCTGCAAGGCTAAGGGACATAAAATGTTGGACTGTAAGGACATGATGAGTGCAGTCTGCTTCGGCTGTAATGAGAAGGGCCACATCAAGACTACGTGCCCTAAATTTGTCAAAGGAAATGCGGCTGAGGAAGTAAAGCCTAAAATTGAAAGCGCCTAAAATGCCTAAGCTAGTCCATAAATAATGACAACAGGTACATTCCTTGATATTCTATCAGTGATTTAGATGCTAAGAGTTTTTATTTTTGGTTCGGATACCAGTAAATCCTTCATAAACTATAAGTATAACAAGTTTTTTTTTAACTTTTCATAAGGACCCTATATATATTAAGTGTAAGGAAAAAAATTTACAAGTAGAAAATTTACCAGAACTATTTTTCTGTTCCTGTAAGAAATCGGTAAGTCGCAAAAATGGTGGAACCGGCCGTCCCCGGAATCGAACCTGGGTCTAGGCCGCACCCTTTCGCGCGCCTAGCCAACTGAGCTAGGTGCCTAGTTTGTGAAATTCCCATTCTGATTAAATATAAGCACATATAGTTGATATCTCTTAAATCTCTATCGATTTCGAATACCAAATGGTATGATAACAACATCATGTGAGGATTGGTGTATCTTAATAAATTCCATAGATTGCTTCCACGCCTGATCAGTATGGAGGTTTAATGCATGGAACCACAAAGATATCCCAATGATCATATGGTACTAAAGTCAACTAATAGTATTCAAAGAAGATATCCAAAATGAATTTGTCCAAGTAAATATTCCCGATTAAGGAATTCGTGGACTAGTAACATAAATGTGTCACTTATTCGACACAAGCAACGATGAGTGAACTGGAGCCTGAGATATGAAAATCTTTGCAACCTCCTTGTACTTTGATTATCTTCTCCTAAGTTTACCCTGTTTACCTCCCTAGAGGCAAGTAGAGTTAAGATTAACATCCCGTTTTGGGTTAGAGTGTTGTAAGAACTCCATGTTGAATATGGAATAACCGAAAACCTGATTAAGTAAATTTTAAGATAGGAGATTCATATAGCCTAACTCGATGTTCTCAGAATATGATAATTGTTAGATAAGAAAGACGGTTCATTTTGCTTATGCACTCATTACCGCAACCCTATTTAGACAATGATTAAAAATCGCCATCAACTACCCAGGATCGTCGATTTATTCGACTAGCTGTAAGGATTAGCTACTCCTTAAGATTAGTTAAACAGTGGTTGGAATAACCATCTCAAGAGAAGCTTTTCTATAATAGTTGATATAAAAGTATCAAGGTTGCTCCTTTAGAGACCTTGTATAAATGAAATGTTAAACATCTGTTGATAGGACAATAGATTGGTAAGTCCAATATTCAGGATCTGAAAGTTGCATTGGAAACAACAAATAAGATCATACAAATTCCTAATCATCTGTAAGTTGCCATTATTAGGCAGAGAATACTTCCTTCATTTCGGTAAATCTCGGGCCGAGATTTCTTTTAAGGGGGTGAGGATGTAACACCTCGAAAAATTCACGTCCTATAAGGTATTGACACGTGTCATAAGCTTGAACGTGAGAAAGTATACTTTAGAGGGACTAAAGTTGACAAACATAGAAAGTATGTGAAAATAAGGGTTCAAAATGTCAACAATGGATAAACATACTTTACAATAACCCTACATGATGTTTATACCCTTAGACGGGTAAATCATGGATCATACGAAGCTAAAAGTGAGAGATTTCAAACTACAGGGGTTAAATGTGTCAACGTGTTAAAGATATACCTCTGAGTGATCTTTTGACAAACCCGAAGCTTTGTAAATGTTAATTATGCTCACTAGAATGCACGATATAAATTTCATAAAGTTTCGTTATCGTATGAGAAAGTTATGATCAAATTCGTGTGCGAGGGGTTAAAGTGTTAACGTTGAAAGTTAAGACTTTTCGGGTTAACCGGAAGTGTCCAGGGACTTGGCAAAGTGGGTATAAGTCATAAAGCCCTTGTGGGTAATTATAAGGGGGTCAAAATGCAAGAAATAACCTTAGTTACCCCTTCGTGAAGCCAAAGGTCAAGACGCAAAATAAAAGAAATGAAAATTCTGATATTTAAGGGCCATGCGGCCCGCATTAGTTTTGTTAATTTGGGAGGCGGGCCGCGTGGGACGCCCAGAACCAGAAAAACAGGCAGCAGCCTGTTATGCGCGATTGTGACCCTTCTAGCCGGTTTTTTCTCACATGTGGACGACCCCTAGGCACCCCCTAAGCACTAGGACAAGTGTTAATCAGTTGTGGTGGGTACTAGACCTTGTTGTCAAGGATTTGTGGTGAGAATTTTGCTATAAAAAGGCCATTAGTTGCAACACAACTCTTCACACTTCTCCTGCATTCTTGGATCATTTCTGGAGCTCTCAAGCAGGTCCAACTGATCTTAAGTCGTGCATAGGACTCTTGTAAGTCTACTAGTCCTTCTTTAATTGAGTTTAGCTTGTTTAATTAGCTAAAAGTCAAACCGTCGTAATTACGGTTTGACTACGAGATTAGACAATAATGGCTCAGTCATATCTCGAATTAAAAGTAGTTATGAGTTGGTATTTATGTGGGTAATAAAACCTCAAAAGGGTTTCCCCTGATCACCACTCTAACCAGGTCAAAAGTCGGGTCAAACTTTTAATTAAAAAGGCAACAGGAAGTTTAAAATGTCATTTATGCATAATTAGCTATCTAGAACACATATAACCTGTTTGATCATTGTTATAACTTAGTAATAAGTGTAGGAACATGTCCAAACATGTTCAACCCGACTATTTCCTGTTTAGACCCGGTTCGGAACCGAAAGTCGCATAGTTTGACTTTCGCTTTGACTTTCAGTTCTGACCCGTTATGGTATGTTTTAGAAATGCCTTAGAGCCTTATTTGGACCAGGTTACATGCTAGTATAACCCTCTGTGATTATACACCTCGGATCACTAGTTATCCAATTAATACGCATGATTCCGTTAATTGCCCATATGTTGACCATTATGCCCTTATTACCTTAAAACATGATTTTTGGAAATGTAAAAGTGTAGAAACTTTAATTACTGATATATAAACATGTATGCAAAGTTTAACATCAGTTTGAAGTATAGATTGAGAGTTATGCTCATTAGCGCAAATTGAAAGCTTTATGTTAATAAAATGGCGTAATTAGCATATAGCCTATTTAAACATACTTTTTGATATCAAACTTATTACCCACTGATGTAATATATTATTTTGGGATTTTTGAATATTTTTATTTAATTTTAGGCTGAGCATAACTTATAGTCGTAGGCTTAATCCGGTAATTGTCGGTTTTGCCCTTACGGGCTATAAAATGAGTTTTACATATCTAAACGACTCCAAACCTTTTGCTACTGATCTTAAATGATAAATAAATTAATTTAAGCCTTCTGGAATAATAAAAATATCAGCTTTATGTACGTAACCCAGAAACGGCTCCTAATCGCCTTTCTAAGCGTTTTTAACGCATAGTAGGTACTAGAACTATTTTAGACATACACGGGTTGATACCTACTGATATTTTAGGTAATTTATAATGTTTTAACAGTAATCAAAAGTTGTTTAACTCAGACTTCAGTTTTGAGCTTTACGGCTTATGTGAAATTACCAAAATGCCCCTTCGCTGCATAGTTTGGTTATAATTGATGAATTTCACATACATACTTTATCCTACTGTTATAACTTATCAAAATAAGTATTTTTGCTGATTATATCAGACCTGTAACTCAGGTAAATACTTAAACTCTTTTATAACCTTTTAAATGACCAAACTACCCCTACGGGGCCTAGTTTGTGTTTAAAAACGTTTCGGGCATAATGAGAGACATCTTAGTGATGTCACAACATATTTGAGGCATAATTAACTTAGGAAACCTGTTTAGGACCCATATGGTTACCCGTTACGCCTCTGGCGTGTTCGGTTCGGTTTATGTAACTAGTTTGCATAAATTAGCCGAAACGGGTCAAACCTTATCCTTTTTATCTCAAAATCCAGAATGTGTTTAGTTTACCCATATTATACAAGTCTTCAAACTTGTCGGGTCTAAATCACATTCTATTCCGGTCTTCGCTTAATCATGCGTTTGAACCGTAAACCTTCCTTAAAACTAACCGGTCTAAGTTACGACTTAAATAAGACCCGTTAGGAATCTAATAGGTTAATAAAACCTTCGTTCCAGATTGAGAGCCCAGTAGAAGTACTTGTGCTTGCTGATTAGAATATACGGCTGAGTATAAATTGCATTGCTAGCTCAGGTAAATACTTTTAACTTATTTTCCCTTATACGGGCTTGGGATACGGTATTATAAAAATACCGCTTGGTCGGGTGTAGAAACCTTTTAATCGGAGATGATTAAATTGCATAATCCCGTTTTAATCTGTATTGATTGATAACAAATAACATTGGGGGTTAATGACCGTGTCCTGGATATCCTTGGCTCATTTTAAAAAGTGAATGGCCACGACGTAAGCACAAGGTGTAGACATAACACCTCCTGTTGCATATGTATAACGTATACTCACTCGTAAGGGTGTCTTCTTGTGAGATCATATTTGTGGTGTGTCGATTAATCTTGTCCGGCTTGTATTGTATAATCACCGGCCCTAAATGTTGGACAACCATGTAAATCGGATACAAGATTTTTATTAATAAAATTGTCCTAAGTTATAAAAGATTAATTTTGCCTCTGTGCATTTTAATCAATGTGTCAAGATATTTTGTGCCGTTTGCACTCGAATCACTTTTCAAACTCTTTTTCCAAAATGAGTCGGTTAATTGTATTTACCAGTGTAAACTGACGTATTTTCCAAAAAGGTTAAGTGACGTGTACTAAACAAAATTTGCTGGAAGCTCAGGGCGTTAATAAGGAATCTTGCAAGTTCTAGATGCCTGAAGTCTGTTGAACAGTTTTCTTTTCTTTTATTGATCCGCCTGTGGATCCTTTACTTTCCGTTGTAATACTTTGATATTACTTTATATTCGGAATGTAATATATTTATCTTTTGCTTCCGCTGTGCATTTATATATTGTGTTGTTTGACCATGATGTTACCAACTACGTCACGATACTCCCCTACCGGGCCCACTGTTGACACGTGGAAATCGGGGTGTGACACAAAACACTCGAAGGGTGCGACTGATCGATCAGGCTCCCAGCCGATCGAACAGCCAGCCGAACGGACTGCTGTCCGATCAGACAGGCTGTCCGATCGGACAGGCTGTCCGATCGAGCTGCCTGGCCGATCGCCCAGCACTTACCCCTTTTGGCATCCTATAAATACCCCTGTCATTGTCATTCTTTCCACTTTTGGAAACCTCTGACCGACCAGCACGCTCAGCTCATCTTTTCGCAGATTCCTCTCGATTCCGGTAAGTTTTCGTCCTAATTCTTGTACTTTCTCGATCTATACACACTCCTACACCTTTCTATCTTTCAAATATTAACTTTTAACCGTGAGATCATCAAGAATCAAGTGTTCTAGGATGATATCGTCATGGGTTCTTGAAGAACTTCATGACTTGGCCTTAATCCACCAAGAATAGCTTGGATCTAACCGATTTCCACATAAACAAATAAAGATCTGTAGTAGATTTGAACATATACACGATGAAAAAGGATTGAACGAGGGATATTCCAACTTTCTTTCAACTCTTTTACACTCAATGCCGTCAACCGATAGAAATGGGGTCTGTGACGTTTTGCTAATCACTTCGGTGGTTGCATGGCTCAGGATCCGTATTCTACCCACGAGGTTAACCGGTCACGGGTTAGACGTTAAACTCCGTTCCGAACAGTTCACCGGCCGGGTTTGGGTGATTCCTGCCCGTGTAGGGGAAACAAGTAAGAACGAGGATTCTATGGTTCGACTCGTTGTCAAAATACCTCGATATAACGACAAACAAACCATAACAGCCAATTGTTAGACGAAAGGACTGATCAGGTCAGGAAGCTAACCGATCGGACTGCTGCCCGAACGGACAGACAGCCGATCGGATAGTCAGCCGATCGGCTAGCACGTGGCCCCACACAATCAACTAACCTATTTTGAAGACTGGTATTGAACGAACTGCCGTTCGATCGAACTACTGTCCGATCGGATTACTCTTCGGATCATGAGATACTATGCTTCAATACTTAATCGATTTTTCAATGTGTTCAATGCACTAGAAGTGCCACCCGATCGAACAGCCGTCCGATCAGGTGACACCCTGTTGTCCGATCGAACAACAGTTGTGTTATTCGATCGATTAACTATCCGATCCATTGCACCACACTTTACATTTTCATTTAAAGTCTTTGACTAGTTGACCTGTCCGATCGAACACCTGTCCGATCCAAAGACTAAACATTGCAATTCATTTGAATGCCTAACCAATTGGGTTGCCGGCCGATCGAACAGCCGTCCGATCGACCGACCTGAAAAGTAAAGGTACTTTAAAGTTTTCAAATGCTACAACGAAAACTTCAAAAGTCAAACCATCATACACAAACACATACTTCTTATAGAAAGAAACAATCCACTCGAACAGCCATCCGATCGGTCTACCGACCGACCGGACAGCGAACCGAACGGTCAGCCGTCCGATCGAACTACCGTCCGATCGACCCTCCAACACTTGTTTTCCGTTTTGCGTTTCACTCATCGTTATGCTACCGAATCTATTCAGGCTAACCGTACTCGCTAAGCGCTCCCTTCAATCCATTAATCGGTGTGAGTATACTCGATCCCTTTTTGCTTTAAGCACTTTTGGGTGTTACATACGTTACGAATATTCAAACTACAACTATCACACTACACAAACTATTTGAACGCTAACCGTTAATGCATGTTATACGTGGCTTATGAATGCTTGTTTGTTATGTTTACACATGGAATGTTGTCTACCTGCCTTAGCAACGATAGTACTATAGATTGGACTCAGCACCCGTTCACACGGGGGTTGTTAAGGATCTTTTACTTGCATGGATTACGGTGGTAATCATGTATTGCAAACTGCCTCGGGCAGTCAACCCGCAGTCATTGGTATCGATGGATCTATGTCGATAACTAACGTGCTTCATTTCACTATGTGTACGTGCTGGTTATGCGTAAACGAATTCGAACTTTATATGCTATTATCAAACTTGTATGCTCACCTTTACATTATATGTATTGACTTTTATTTTAACGTATGTGACAGGTGCTTAGGATGCATATGTGGTAGGAATATGAAGCTAGAATAAAGCTTTAGAGCCCAACAAATAGTTGTCTGTAGTGGTCGAACTAAGGGTCTCTAGAAGCAGATAAACAATTGCTCTATTTTGAAATCTGAGTTGTCGGAACAGAATATTTGCCTAGTTTTTGTCTGTAATAATTGTTGTACTGTTTGAGATACGGTATGGGACGTATTATTTTAAATTGAATGGTATTGATAATTGTTATGGAAACTTCTGGACAATCTGTTTCGCTCAGTGCCATGCCCCGATGATTCCGCCATCGGTTGGGGTGTGACAATAAATACCCATCCCAGACCTGGTTTGAGGTATCGCTTATCAAATTCTCTCACTCTTACTATTATCACACACTTTGCTCTCAAGCAATTTACTGATTCTCACGCCGGAGAGTGGTAACAAGGAGCAACCCCCCCATCCTCCTTGTTGCGAGTCACGGTGTGTTTTCCTTGTGCAGGAGACAGATCAACGGACGATCCAGCCATCGATCCTCGGAAAGAAGGGATTAACCCTACTTGACGAGACCAGTGAATTAACCTCCCTTGGTTAACCACTGTTTCATCAGCGTGAGAGAGATTGAGGAATGGTCTAGGCCGACGAGTATGCTGTCTTCGATCAGAATACGAGTTCTCAATCAAAGCAGTTAAAAGGCTATGTAATTGCCCCTAGACTCGAGCTCGTTATATCTTTTCTTGGAGGGCGAAGATGGATTGCCTTCCTACGGTGGAGGCTCTTAAAAGAAGTAACATCACGGTTAGTACGGCTGGATATGGCAATGGGTTTGCGGCTGCGATTCTGAATCTTCGGACCATATTTTCACGGGGTGTGCTTTTGCCGTTGTGATATGGCAATGGGTTAGCCTTTGGTGCGAGATTTCTAACATCTTTGCCTTCTCCGTTAGAGACCTATTTGAATTCCACAACTATACTGGGTCGAGTTTGCAAAAAAAGAAAAAAAGAAGAAGAAGGAGATAGTGCACACTACTACAAAAACAGGCATCAGCTACGGAGTTTTGCTACGGAAAAAAGTGGTAGCAGATTTTGCTACGACTTAGCTACGGATTAGCTACAAACACATTTTGCTACGAATTAGCTACCGATTAGCTACGAACTTCCGTCGCAAATGAATTTCGTAGCAAAACTCGTAGCAAATCCGTAGCAAAAGTGACAAAATTAATATAAATCAAATAACGTAGCAAAATCGGTAGCAAAATCCGTAGCAAATCCGTGGGCAATTTTGCTACGGAAAAATGGTGGCAAATTTTGCTACGAGTTTGCTACGGATTAGCTACGAGCATATTTTGCTACGAATTAGCTACGAAATTCCGTCGCAAATGCATTTCGTAGCAAAACTCATAGCAAATCCGTAGCAAAATTGATGAAATTAATATAAATCAAATAACGTAGCAAAACCGGTAGCAAAATCCGTAGCAAAACCATGAAAATTTTGCTACGAAAAAAATGGTGGCAAATTTTGCTACGAGTTTGCTACGGATTAGCTACGAGCATATTTTGCTACGACGAATTAGCTACGAAATTCCGTCGCAAATGAATTTCGTAGCAAAACTCATAGCAAATCCGTAGCAAAATTGATGAAATTAATATAAATCATATAACGTAGCAAAACCGGTAGCAAAATCCGTAGCAAAACCATGAAAATTTTGCTACGGAAAAAAATGGTGGCAAATTTTGCTACGGAAAAAAATGGTAGCAAATTTTGCTACGAGTTTGCTACATATTTTGCTACGAATTAGCTACGAAATTCCGTCGCAAATGAATTTCGTAGCAAAACTCATAGCAAATCCGTTGCAAAATTGATGAAATAATTAATAATATATACTATAGCAAAATCATAAAAAATAATTAATAATATATACTATACAAAAATCAAAATCAAAAATATTAATTACTTAAAAATTGTTAAAAAAAGGGTCAATTTTACACGGACTGATGTAAACATAAATACATTTAATATAACTATCTCATACAAATAATACGTACCAAATTAAGCATAGGTATGAGCAAATGGTGTTGGGTACCGGAACCGAATATATTTAGTACCGGCTTTTGACGTTTTTGGTACCTGTACGATACCAGGTATCGACTTAACCCACTGCCCCCAGACAACTCCTTTCACATACCCCCAGACTTCCTTTTTGTATCGACTTAACCCACTACCGTCGCCTGAGGTACCCAAAATAACCCATACTCAAACCCTTCTTAGTTCAACAAAACCCAACATTCAAATGGCATACTTCCCAGTAGCGCATGCTGAATCCTCAAATGCAGCATGAATTCATCACGGGGCTCGAAATTAATCAACAAAAGGTTAGTACCCCCGAGGTCTTCTATCTATATAGTATTTTCTAGCGAGTTCCTTGTAATATTGCCCACGAGCTTGCTGGGTATTTTTCTAGTCAACAAACAAATCCCCTGAAAAGTCTCATGGGAGGGTCTCAATGGTAGTTGAAATGACTTATGCCTTAGAATAAATCCGAAATCAAATGTAATTGTGATTTATTTGTTATGTTGTATTTTATTTATGTTTAAGAACTTTCTTTTGGATTTGAATGCAATCTACTTTAATGAACCTTAATCATATTTCAATTTAATAACCCCTACACCACTCGATCCCTATTCTTTCCCGCGGAATTATTGTGCCGATGAATTTTTTTGGTTTTCTTCCAACTCTTTTGTTTTCTTCCCACCCTTTTGTTTTCTTCTCGCCCACCTTTGACCGATGAAAAACAACAAGCAACATCATGTGACGTCTCTTTCCTTCTTCCTTTCCTTCTATTATAAATTTAGTAGAAGTCTTACCGAGGAGTCCATTCATTTCCGGCTTGGTGGACAACATTATAACATGACCCTAGCAGAATTCGCTGTTCGTCTAGGTATTTATACCAATGAAGAGGTTACACAGCCCTTTTTCACGAGTGCACCAACCTCCTATACCTATGCGAGAATGAAAGAATATTGGCAACGCCATGCATCAAAAGCATGGTGCGGCCACAATAATTCTACAAACTTCAAAGATTCTCGTTATCGGTATATGCACCGTGTTTTAGCCAACACTATCACGGGGCGCGAGATTAATCAACAAAGGGTTAGTACCCCGAAGTCTTCTATCTGTATAGTATCTTCGAGCGAGTTCCTTGTAATATTACTCACGAACTTGCTGCATATTTTTCTAGTCAACAAACAAATCCCCTGAGAAGTCTCATGGGGGGATCTTACATTACTAGACTAGCAAAATCATTAGGTGTCTTAAGTGACCAGGTTATCCAGGGGTTATCTCCACCAAAGGCACCTAGGATTGTAAGTTGTAACATCATTAAACTAACCCCTGTCCTTAGCCTTACACCAACTCAACCATTCCAGTCGGAGGGAGCTCCATTTGTTTTAGAAAGTACCTCCACACCAAATCTACAACAATCATTATTGCAGCTTCCTCAACAGTCTTTTTATCGATATGATATGCTACCACCGCCGCCATACGTACAAGAATACATTACAGCTAACCCATCCCAACCTTTAACACCAAACGTCTCACAAGGTATCTCACCCATAGTTTTTGAGGAGGATCCAGCAATGCAAGATATTTATGAGGACATGATGCTCCAAGAACAGTTAGAACCGGATTCACATTTGCCACAGTCCTTCCTGTCACTTTTGAACGAAGTGGAACAACTGCCACCAACTGATATTGCAGGCCCAACTACGGTGCCTCAAATGGATCTACATCCAGATCAAATGGTAGTTGAAATGGCTAGGTTAAGCAATCAGAACCAAGATTTCTTACGGCAAATACAAGAGCTGACTGAAAGGAATCAATGGTTGGAAAGCATGCTAGCTGCTCGTATGCAACTGGATCCACTACCTCCACTACCTGATAGTTTTGAGCCTGAAGTTGATCCATTGCATGACTTATTTCAAATATAATTTGTTTACAGCATACTAGACCGTCAAACAAACAATGTTATCAATGTTTTGATTTAGTTAATGTTGTGATATATTGATGCTTATTTGATTTAAACAATACTTCAATCTTATTTGTTTTCTCACTTAACTAGAAGTGTTATGCGGACCATATGTCGAAACGCGTAATTTTGGGTGCACACTTAATTACGAGGTTCAACGCATGAGAATCATAGTAAGCCTTGTTAAGTGAGGTGACATATAAAAACATTATGTGGTTGTGTGATTATTCATTTGCTTATTTGTACACACATTTGTTTGCATAATATTTACATTACAAAATTCTTGTTTACTTATTTTATTTGTTTACTTAATTAAATTAATTCACACTAAAACTCTTGTTTGTTTTATAAAAATAATAATAACCTAGTTAACCTTGTTAAGTTTTCAAAGAGAGGTTTAAGGCTATATAACTAACCATGTTAACCTCTCTAAGTTAACAAGTCTTTAATAGTTAAGGGTGTAAATGGTAATTTTATTAAAACCTCAAAAAATGAGAAAATCCAAAACGGTTGATGCACAGACGTCCCAGACACGCACAGTTACCACTCCACCACTTATTTCGTTGTTATTAGTCCTTGCGTAGTGGGCGCTATCAGCCCAGATTTTTCAAATATAAAGCCCCATAGCGCCCCGCACACCGCGACGGGCGGCGCTATGGGGGAGAATTTGGTGACAGGCGCGATGGTGATAGCGGCGCCATGGGCTTTCATTTTCAAATTCTGACCAATCACAAAATAGTTAGGTTTTTATAATTAATTAATAAAATTGAAAATTAATAGGTAGGTAATGATGGGTAGGGGCGTTATGACTACGGGCTCAAGTGATATAACGCCCCATAAAGCCCCTGTGTGACGTGGCACGACACGTGTCGCATAACGCCCCACAAGGGGCTTTATGACTACGGATGGCCTTAGCAGCACAGCATTTATTCATATAGGCGCGAAACGATCGAAAACCTTTTGAAAGATTGTTGCCGCCACTCACTGTTGACATCGAAGGAGAATCATTTCCTTTTTCAACCGCCGCTGATTGTTCGGTAATTGATTGATTGACTGTATTTCCATTCCATTTATCAATCAAGAACTTAATCCAACATCTTGACCTCATGCATTCACATAACCACCTATTCATATCCCCACATATCGACACCCTCTCCACCACAAATAATCTCCTTTCCTTCACCATTTGAAACAACTTCTTGTACTTCACAAGCCATCGGCTGTCATCTGCATAACCGAAGAACCATCTCGCCGGAGTTCCCATCGGAAACCTGCAAGTCTTCGCATCGGAGAGTCGAGTACGTCGCCGGAAACGCGACACCCTCTGGGGACTCGTATCTTCACGTCGGAGCTCGAAGACGACACCGCAATCCTCACCGGAAGCCGAGCAAGACGAAGACGCGTCAACCGTTGTTTCGGTATACCATCCTTTTTTCTTCAACCTATTTCATTTTTAATATCCGTTCCTTGTTCTTGTTTACGTAAACGGAAACCCAACTGTGGTAGAAAAGGAAAAAAAATATCTATACACATAACAGTTCACGTTTGTATTTTTTTTAAGAAGAAGATAAACGTTGTCGGTTTTTAATTTCAAAAGTTTATCAAACAATTGTAACTTTGGAAACAATAACGAGCTTATTATTAGGAAGTTAAAACATGATTTATTTATCAAACTGTTTGAATTTTTCATGAAATAAAATCATAAAGTCTTCGAAACTTTGGATATAGAACAGGGGGTGGACTGGGTTTTGTTAGTAATAAGGTAGAAGACCAAATAATTTAATATTAATATAAAATAAAAAAAAAACCCCACATCACAATTCTCTAACACATCGAAATCCACCTCGGTTCGAACCTGCAACTACCGGAACATCTCGCCGGAATTACGCGTTGCGCCGATTCGGTCAATATCGGTTCGTTATTCTTGTTCCAACTTGTTTCTTTATAATTATACATCGTTTCCCTGTTAATTTTAACCTTTGACCTTCTGTTTGACTTGATGTTTGGAGAAGATGAATGAACAGTATTTGTGTGTGTTGTTAACTGTTATTACTTATACAAAAAAATATATAATTTTAACCAGACACTTTCAGACCTTTCTTGTTTATTTATTTTTAACATTTTCCCATTTCAATAATTTTTATAACTTTATTAACTATTATTACTTGTACAAAAAAAATATATATAAAATCTGTTATTTCATTTATAAAACTACCTATTTTAATATTAAAACAGTTTAATAGCATACTTAATTCACATTAAATCCTATTTTTAGAATTAAAATCTGGAAATTTTAGATAAATTATTCTAAATATAATATGTAATGAACTTCATATATTGTGTCATGTTATAAGGCGTGATAATGGATTTTAACGGGTCATGTTTGCTTTGGACGTTATAGGTGCAACGTTTGAAGGAAAAAATTGCGGAGTTGGAACAAGATAAGATAGAGAAGCATGCTGTGATGGAGAAAATCGAAGAAAGTGCGAGGTTGTACGCCGAAATGAACGAGAGAATTCAATTGCTTTCACAAAACCCGCCACCAACTTAGATATGTTGAACTTTATTGTATTTCTTTTGGATCTTTATCATTGCTTTGGGTTAATTTAGATCTTTATTGTTGCGTTGGGACTTGGGATAACTTGGATCTTTATCATGTTACTTTGGTTATGTTTGAAACTTTGAGTTATTTTTCTATTTGGTTTTGAGTTTTTATCTTTGGTATAGTTTTTTTGTTTATTGAGATTTGATTATAATGTTTAGTGGCAAAAAGTAGTATACAATATAAAAAACGAAAATGCTTGGAAAATTTAAGACCAGATGTGTAGCTAAATCTGCTTCAAAAACCTTGCAAAACCCATAGCTATACTCATAGCAAAATTGAAATGAAATTCGTAGCTAAATTCGGTAACAAAATGAGTAGCAAAAGATAGCAAATTTCCGTAGCCAATCCCTAACATATATGTAGCAAATTTCATAGCCAAATTGCAACAAATCCGTGGCAAAAATAGTAGCAAAGTCGTAGCAAATTGTCATCGACAAAGCGTAGCTAGCATCCATAGCGAAAAAATCTCCGTTGCTAATAATCCATAGCCAAAAAATGGTAGCAAAGTTCCGTAACTAAAAAACCGTAGCTAAAATCCATAGCAAAAAGACTCCGTAGCTAAAAATCTGTAGCAAAAAAATGGTAGCAAAGTTTCGTAGCAAAAAAACCATAGCAAAAAACCATAGCAAACTTTTTCGTAGCGAATCTTTAGCTAAAATAGCGACGTCACTTTTTGTAGCTAAACCCGTCGCAAATATAATTTTCCGTAGCAAAGTTCGTAGCAAATAAATTCGCGACGAGACTTGTAGCTACGGACCAAATCCGTGGCAAATCCGTAGCAAAATGGGTGTTAGCTACGGATTTGCTACGGATTTGACCGTAGCAAATACCAGTTTTTCTAGTAGTGGCAAGGGATTATTGTTATCTCTTCTCGGTGTATTTGTAGAGCAAGGAACGGGGTGTTTTCTATTAAAGCGTATGGATACTTATGGCTCAAGAATCGGTCCAAATTTAAGTCCATCTCTTAAACAAATTGGTGTAATTTTGAGATTTTGTAATTCTTGATATGGTTCGGTTGGTTTTTTTGGCGTCTAGCCTTTCGGTCTAGGCGGCTGTGTGAATGAAATATACATTTCGAAAAAAAAAAAAACCCAACTCATTATTAACAGGACAATCAGTATTATTAAATCTCTTTAATAAGTTTTCCATCTTCAGAATAAGAATATGTAACTCAACACATTATTGATTATCCCTCAACCATTTGCACGCGTAGAAAAATTTTTGCTTTTAAAACTTTCTTGCAGTCTATTTCTCCGGCAATAGAAGAATGTCATAAGCTTCTAGAAACACAATATCTTCTTGTAAGGTTTTATTTTTCGTGGAATGTATTAATATTGGAGTTATATGAAAATGTTGCATCCATATTTAGAAAGATATAAAAACGCATAGCAAATCGTTAAATTCACTCGTAGTCGTAAATTAATATCTATTGCTTGACTGATTTCATGCTTAACAAGAAATTATGTTGTTTTATTATATACTAGACTAGATTTACCACCCGCCGCAATTAGGGTGTTTAAAACCGAATATCCGAAAAGTCTGATATCCGAATTTTTTGGATACCAGATTTAACTATCTGAATTTTCGGATAACCAAATATCCGATTTTTATTTAATTTTTATTTTATTATTATTATTTTTATATTCAGAACCATATATTTTGGATAGTTTCGGATATCCGAATATAAGTTTCGGATATTTCGGATATTTTTGGATACTTTTCGGATACTTCGGATATTTTCGGATATTCGGATATCCGAAAAAAATAAAAATTAAATTTTCGGATATTTTTTTAAAATCACTATCCGAATCCGAAAATTCGGATATCCAAATATCCGAATTTTGTATATTTCGGATTCGGATATCGGATTTTCGGATACGGATAGTTTTGAACGCCCCTAGCGGCAATGCGACAGGGGCGTAAAATCGTGTCGAATAGCATCAATGACACATCACCGCCAGCGACAACCAATACTGAAGTTATGTGTGTTAATGTGAAGGAATTTGACTGCAACATAAAACATATAAAATAATAATTAAGTCTATTTAGGACCTCACGCATTGTAACGAACCTGTCAAACGGGAAAAAAGGGACGACGTAAAAATGTTGAACCACACACGTACATTGAACCGTGCTAACTTGCAAAATCTAGTACGAAGCATAAAACGAAACGTAAAAACGTTGAACCACACATGCAAGTTACGCCGTGTTAACTCGCAAAATTTAAAACGAAAAATCTGCGAAATGTGAAAGTGTGCGGGACCAAAGTTGAAAGTAAAAAAGCTGTAAGGTTAAATTGTAATAGATGGAAACTTTTGGGTTAAAAGTAAAAAGGTCTAATAGATTTGGGTTAAAAGTGTAATATCAATTTTGAGAAACTACCAAAACTTTGAGTACAACACCTATATGCCTAAATATGTTGTTAATTTATACTTTGTTAATTTGTATTAGCTAGAGTTGAGAACCGCTGCAATGCGGCGAGGATTCTTTAGTTATAACTAAGTCGATTTAGGACTCGCACGTTATGTTAAACCTGTCAAACGGGAAAAAATAGACGATGTAAAAACGTTCACCAACACACGCACGTTGCGTCGTGTTAACTCGCAAAATTTAGAACGAAACGTAAAAACGTTAAACCAAAGACGTACGTTGCGATGCGTTAAGTCACAAAATTTAGAACCAAGCATAAAACGAAAAAAATGCGAAAAATGAAAACTATAAAGGACCAAAGTTGAAAGTAAAAAAAGTTGCGAGAATAGATTGCAAAAGATAAAAAGTTTTGGGTTAAAAGTAAAAAAAAAACAAATAGTTTTGGGTTAAAAGTAATTTATGAAATACTTTTTGGTGAAAAGTAAAAAAAAATCATTTTTTTTGGAAAACCCCCAAAGCCAATGTCACAACAACCATATGCATAACCATTTTTTCTTTAGAAAACCCCCAAAACACACCCCGCGTTGCGGTGGGGCGTAAAATGATGTCAAATAGTACTAATGTCACACAACCGTCATCGACCACCAACACTGACTCGATCTAGGATCTGTGTGTTGCGACGGAGCTGTCAAACATGAAAAAATAGAGGTAAAAACGTTTAACCACACATGCACTGTGTGTTGCGCCATGTTAACTTGCAAATTTGAAACAAAACATAAAAAACTTTAACCACACTCGTACGTTGCGTTGTATTAAGTCGAAAAATTTAGAGCTATACGTAAAACGAAAATTTGCCAAAGATGAAAAGTATAAGTGACAAAAGTTGTGAAGTTAAATTGCAAATAATGAAAAGTTTTGGGTTAAAATTTAAAAAAAAATTATGTTAGGTTAAAATTGCAAAAGCTAAAAACCTTTGGGTTAAAAGTAAAAAATCAAGTTTAGTTTTGGGTTAAAGTTTAAAAAATAAATTATGTAGGGTTAAAATTACAAAAGCCAAAAACCTTTGGGTTAAAAGTAAAAAAATCAATTTTTTTTTAAACAAAACTCCAAAGCACAAAGTATAAGTGGTTGTGCACAAAAAAACTTGCTTATTTACATATGGAATAATTTACTATTTATTAAACTTTTATAATTTAACTTTTGAAAAAATAATGCCCTTTTAACAAGTCAAAGTTTTCAAATGAGGAACAAAAGCTTGATTGGGATGGAAGTGCAAAACAAAAAAATATATTTTCATTTATTTTTTCTTAATTAGTTTATTTTCTTTCTCATTGACCGATCTATGTCAGGCAACTTTTTCTAATCACGTGTTTGATTTGAAGACCAACCTCATTGACTGTCAATATTTTCACAAGTGAAACAAGTGAGGTTACAAATCTCATGGTATTAATCTTAATGTATCGGTAATTGATTATTGATTTTTATATTCGGATAAGGAAGTTGTAATTTGCATGTGAAATATATTATTTCAATATTTCATATATTTATGTTGGAAACAAGTATTCTTAATACAAAGTATTGATGTTGGATTTTGTACTAAGACAATAATTTCATACAAAGTGTAATCAGAGGAGAAGTGTCAATGGCAGGAATGGTATTCTTGTCCTTTCTCAAGTGAACAACTTTCTTCTTGATTTTCAAATGGCTACAACTTTTTTATACGTTAATATTTTTTTAATTACACCGTCTTAATGAGCATTTTATTCTCTTTAATTCGAGTAGTCTATTGCTATAGTTTTCTTAAACATTTATCTTTTCGTGTCTTATATTTTTATAATTACATAATGCACCTACTATGATGATAAAAGAATAGTATGAAAGTAATAATTCGCTTTCAAATAAAATAATTAAAATATTGATAAAACACTGGTTAACACCGAAGGTTAACTAGCTGGGTCATCTCTTATGTGGGTCAATCTCCTTCTCTACTCGCCTGTGACTGTGATCCTGCAAAACAGCAAACCGTTAGCTCGTTAAGAGGGGAATATGGGGGTTTCCCTCTTAACCGGGCTCCGGCGTGATAATAAGTACTCTTCTGAGGTGATGAATGAGGAGAACAGAAATGGATAACCAGAATGATGAAGGATCCTATTTATAGCCGGAGGGTGAAGGAGGGAGGAGCGACCTTGCCAGCTGCTATTGGGCACCAGCTGTCCGACCAAGGGGAATATCCTCTTGGTCTCCTCTGTTGTGGTCAGGATAGTGGTCCACATGGCGCGCCATCATTTGTCCATGTTGGAGAAATTGTATCGCAGTTGTCGGTCTGCCCCCAGGTTGTGTCGTAGGTCTACATGGCGCCCGATTAGTGGTGACACGTGTTGTCCTTTTTGTCTGGAGGAGCATCTTCGGTGCCACCTTGACGTCTTTCAGAAGCTTCTAGAAGCTTCTGGATTTACTTGCTGATGTAGGCGCCATGTTGGACGGAAAAAGTGGTGTGGTCCCTACCATGTGTGCATGGAATTGGGACCATACCTCTTCAAGTCCCCCCAGTCCAGTGTGCCTTCTAGTTGAGTTGATCGTCTAGGAGGGATTCTGGACTCATAAGGGTAGTGGTCTTTATTGCTTGCTCTTGTAAGGCGCATGACGATGGCCTTACGAAGTTGAGCCAAAAGGGTGCACGACGCGTGGTGGCAACCTTGCAAAGGTGAGCCAAAATGGCGCACGACGCATGGTGGTAACCTTGCAAAGTTGAGCCAAAATGACGCACGACGCATGGCGGTACCCTTGCAAAGTTGAGCCAAAAGGGTGTACGGCGCGTGGTGGCAACCTTGCAAAGGTGAGCCAAAATGGCGCACGGCGCATGATGGTTCCCTTGCAAAGTTGAGCCAAGATGACGCACGGCGCATGGTGGTACCCTTGCAAAGTTGAGCCAAGATGACGCAAGGCGCATGGTGGTATCCTTACTTTTTGGCGGTTTCTTCTAAGGGAAGCTTCGTTTATTGGGATGAGGACAACTGTTCTGACTGATGTGCCGTCTGAGGTGGTTGTCTTTTCGGAGGTGAACAATTGCATTTCAGAACTGTCAGCTACTTTTTCGCCGTCTATCAAGTGCGTGGCGGCCACGCACCTTGGAATCGACTGTTTTTCTGTCTTCCTGGCGGTCCACTACCCATCGCATTAAATGCGATGGGTATAAATAGTTGGTGGTTCCACCCTTTTTTCACTTTCAAAATTCAAAGTCCCATTTTTTTCTCTCATCTTCTTCTCCATATCTCTCCTTTTTCGTCTCCAAATATTCTCTTCCACAATCATGTCTACTGGAGCGAATCCTTCGAGGAAAAGAAAATACAAACCCCGGAATCCTCCTGGTCCTGATCGTGCTGAAATAAACTGGAAGGAGGAAGAATTCCAAAATCTTGTTCGTGATATGGGTTTCCGATCAGAGTGGGGTGCTCAGTTTCCAACCCCGAATTCTACCTCTTTGGATGCTCATCTGGGATACATAGCGTTGTACGCTGTTTTCTTCCGAGAGGGTAACTTTCTTCTTCCGATGACGAAGTTCACCGGAGAGGTGTTGACAAACTATGGGCTACACATTTCACAGATAAACGCTTTAGGGTTACCCCGGATTACTCATTTTGAGTTCATATGTAGGGCCAACCGTATCGAACCAACTTTCGAGATGTTTAATGTGTTTTATTTCGTGAGTTATACTGGTGGCTTCTATTCTTTCAATTCCCGAACTGGTGGAGTTAGCCCTTGCAGTACTAACCCACCAAAGAGTTTGCATGATTGGAAACAAAAGTTTTTTTACATTCATTTTGGGGTCATTCCCATTGATATGCATTACCGTGAAGAGAGTGAAGGGGTTCCTCGTGTGAATGTGTCCATAAATTTTGCTGAGCAAGAGTGGTAAAAGGTGTTGACCAGGAAGGTTACTTTTATTGCTTAACTTGAAGAGAGGGCGTTGGTGGCGGCCGGGATGAGTATGTTGTGGGCACCCCAGAACCCTAGGGGTGTTCCTATCTATGGCTATCAAGGGAAAGGTATGGTTGTTGCTAATTTGCTTCTATGCTCTTTTCTAATTCTTCATGCTTCTACTCATGTTGTTATGTTTTACAGCAGGATATAGTTTAATGAATGTTCTTGACCCTAAGGCCGGTGGTGCTATGGTTGTGGCAACATTAGCTGAAGGGAGGCCTTTGTGGTTGGATCATGTCGCAACCCCCCGCCCCTTATCTGTCCTGGGAACGGGCGGCCGCGAGACCAGTTGTGGTGGTATTATTTTGTTTATCATTATTATTATTATTTTGGCAGCGGAAATTTCATCAGGACCGTAGTTAGGAAATATTTATCAGAGTAATACCACCATATTTTATATTAATAAACACATGGGTAGAACCCAAGTTTCTTATTACAACATGTTTATAGGGATAAACCCTATTTTATTGAATTTAAAACATCGTCTTTTAGGTAACTTTTATAGCCACATTTTTCCAAGCCGTCAGTGCTCTCCAGCTGGCTTTCTTCTAATTGGCTTTTACATTTTGTTACCTAAAACGCGTTTTAAAAACATTTGTCAGTGGGAAATACTGGTGAGTGAATCCCAGTTTAATCAAGAAACATTTTATTATTAACAGTATTGAGAGCAATCACATTGTTTATTTCTACACAATTACTCATTCAGTATTGTCAATCCTGACTGGTGGGTCATATTACACATTGGCTAACTCGTTGTCCAATGGTAACGTGTTCCACATTTTGTATACAAAACCCCAACATACCGGTAGTAATTGAAGAACTACAAAGACTCAATCA
Organism: Helianthus tuberosus; assembly: GCA_030545235.1. Lineage (NCBI taxonomy): Eukaryota > Viridiplantae > Streptophyta > Magnoliopsida > Asterales > Asteraceae > Helianthus > Helianthus tuberosus. The sequence continues at coordinate 21,441,794 of CM060364.1, read as the reverse complement.
CTGCTTAATAGCATTGTAAAACATTTAAGGTTTTGTAAAACAATTTACAAAAACGATATTACTCACATTGCTGTCTTAGGTTTTCTGGTGATAATCTATAATTTACACAAATGTACATATGTTAGTAAAATAACCCATTATTTACATTAGTAATACTCTCCCCGAGACGGCATTCCAACGACTACGTCGGGCAGAACCTCGACAGTCGTTACGGAACCCTGGATCAATCGGACAGCGTATCTAATACATAACCGGGGTTATGATACTTACATCGGGGCAGAACCTCGTTAATTAGGAGGTATTATACTTGAAAATTATGCCTACTATTTTAGAAATTCAAGTGAGAGAAAGAAACTGAACGATTTGTTTGAACTGCCGAATGTTGCTACTTATAGGGCTGATTCTTGGTTTCGTCGCCCCCGCGTAGCATTAGGCGAAGGCCTACGTGTCCCGCCAGGGACTACATGTCCGGGCATAGGCGTGCCGAGTCAGCCCTAGACCCCACACGCGTCGGACACGTGGCGTGCTCCGGTGCATCCTCGTATTTACCCGATCGCGACCCGCCTAAGAAGGAGTCATAGGCTACGCGCCCCGCGACAGCCTTTAAAATTTTGTTTTTATTTTATTTTTAATGCTAGATCATATTTTGGGCTCGGTTTTCACATACGGGTTGTATTTTAAGACATATTGGGGTATTTTAAAATATATTAGGGCGTCGAAAAATATTCAGGAGGGTTGTTATAGATCAGATACGGGACCGATTCTTGCACCCTACCAGTGAAAGCCTTGCTACTTATGCTAACACCAATTTAGGTGAAGATGGTGGGGATGATCTTGACGATGTACTTAGTCCTACTCGAGAGGAGGTTATTGTCCTTTCGAGTGAGGGTTCTGATAGGTCACCTGAAGGTCTAATCCCTCGTTCCCCGTGTGCAGGTCCACCACAAGGGATTGTGAACGAGCCTGTAAATGAGCCTACTGGTGACGATGTTGATGCTCCGGTTGACACTGTTGAACAGTTATAAACCAGGAAGAAGAAGAAGGTAGATAAGTCTGAGGGAGAGAAGGTTGAGGAACCGACAGCTAAGGCATCTCGTAAGCGCCCTTCTAATTCTTCCTTCCTGGATTATGTTGTCGTCTCTGACACGCTATCTAGTTTAGACGCAGGAGATAAGCGTGATCCCAATGATGATGCTACCCTGACGGAGATAATGAAGAAGAAGGAGGTTCTTGAAGACAAGAAAAATGAACTTGATGAGCAGGCTGCTGCTGCGCTTGCGGCGAAAAAAGCTAAGCTTCAGAAAGAGACTCCCCCTGCACCTTCAGAGTCAGAGATTGACCTGGGTGTTTTTAGTGCAAAGCGTGGTAACCTTCTGGAGAAGATATACGCAACTTTTGGTTCCCAAGGTACAGGGTTTTTCGTTTGTATGTCTTCTTTTTTGCCTTTCTTTCTTGCTTTTGACTATCGTGCTTGCCCTGGACGAGGTGTTAAATCAGGTAAGGGTGCTCGTAAGGTTGATATTTCCAAGATTACTCCTCCTACTTCTCCACCTTCTAGAACCTTTGATCTATCTCCTCCGCATGCTGATCCGGGTGAAAAACGGAAAAAGATGATGTTGAAGTTGAGCAAGTTGGGGAGGGTGGTGCTGTTGGTGCTGGTGCTGGTGCTGGTGATGGTTGTGGTGATGGTCGTGGTGGAGGTGTTGATACCGAGGTGGAGTCAAGTGAGGCTACTCCCCGTCACACCATTTACACGAAGCGTGTACGGAGCTCTGGGGAGGGTGGTGCTTCTGGGACTCACCATAGTCTAGAGTATGAACATGTTCAGGGTGGGTCTTGGGATACCCACAATCCTGCATGCGCTGATCTCCCGCATGCCCCTCGATGGAACTTGACTCGGGGCTCTCGGATGACTGATCTTGGCAACTGCCGTGAATTCTTTTCTTTATCCCTCCCCCGTGCTGAAAGATTGTTTCAGAAAAGACGCAATCGGATGGATCTCTTGGACGATCATATCCATGTTGGGGTTAATTTTTATGCTACCTCCCAATAGATTGTACGGGAATGGCAATTGATGGGGGAGGATACGTTGGAATTTGAGGCCGCTAAGAAGGAGTTTGCTGAAGAGAAAGAAAAATTCAACGCTGACAAGAAAGGTTTGGCGTGGAGGGTTGCTGATGCGGAGGACAAACTTGCTAAGGAAAAGCAGTTTAACGCTAACAAGTAGAAGGAATGGGAGGTTGCTTGTGAACGAACCAACCGGGAGATGCAGACCCAGCGTGATACTACTGTTAGATTGTCAGGAGAGAAGACTCGGATAAGCGAGGAGGCTGAGCAGGAGCGTGCTGCTCATCAGAAGAGAGAACAGGAATACATTCAACGTATTGCCAAATTGGAGAAGTTTGCTGCTGAGAAGGTCGCAGAGAGCAAAGCTTCTGAAATATTAGCTGAGGAGGTTACTGCTGATTGCTAGTGGCTACTTGCGCGTGCAGTGCCCCTGGTAATTTTCCTTGTGTTTGCTTGTTTTTTCCTGTCGTTGCTTCTCTCATGTTGCTATTGCTTTCTGCAGATTTCTGAACGTATTGCCAAATATGATGAACTTGTTAAATACATGTTTGAGCTGGGTCAAGCTGCATACAACAGTGGGCGGAAGGATGGCTATAGTGAAGGTAGGGCGGCAGCTGCAAGTAATGAGAAATATTATCATTTTGAGTTCTATAAGCAAGACTGTACTGTTGGCTATACTGCCAAGCGCCAAGAGTATGAGTTTATCGAGTTTGGCATCGTGAAGGCTGTTGAAAAGTTATCTCGGAAAACTAATGCCATTGAAGTCTTGAAGAAGGCTCTTGGTAACCAGGGAACTGAAGGTGAGGATGCAGGTCCTAGTCGCCAGGATTGACTGTTTCCGGCTTGCATGCCGTATATGGGCCTGATGGCCTTGTAATCATCTGACAATTCACTGATTCTCATGTTTGTGAACAATTTACTTTTTCCTTTGCTATGGTGTTTGGTACATTCAACATATTTTTGATATATATATGATGTTAACCGTAGGTTTATGTGCTGTGAATTTTGCTTTCGTTACAATATTTGCATGTGTTTAATTACTTTGATTAGGTATCACGAATGAATGATGGCTGTGACATGTTATATTGTGTTAGTCGTTCTAGCGTTGCACTGTATTGTGTTGTGCTTGAAGAACTTTACAACGTTTGTTCTATCGTTGAGCGCGTAGTTTTATTCGTGCATACGAAGTGATCGTGTTATAGGTTATTGTGTTGACCCGGTTGTGCTCAGCCTTGGAGGTCTTACAATGTTTGTTTCACCATGTGTACGATGTTTTCGTGTGTAGATGGGTATGAAGTGGCACCCGGGTTGACAGGCTTTGGTTGTGTGTATTTGACCCGGCTGTGCGCTTAGTTGCGACGAGCCTTGGAGGTCTACAATGTTTCCTGTGTCTCGGCAATTGGTGTTTTCGTGTATACCCGAAGTAATATATGCAGTTGTAACAAAAATTCACAGAAGATAAGATATCCAACACTTCTTGAATTAAAGTTTACTGTTGTCACACCCCGATATTTCCACGTATTACCGGTGGGCCCAGTGGGGAGTATCGTGACGTAGTTGATATCATCATAGTCAAATAATCACAGTTCAATGCACAGCGGAAGTCTAAAAGTAATAATATTACAAACCGATTCGAAAGTAACATTTAATATTACAACGGGTTGTAAAAGGATCCACAGGCGGATCTAAGATAAAACGAAATATTGTTCAACAGATTTAAGCATCAAAAGCTTGCAAGACTCTTTATTTGATACTGGGAATAGCCAGCCCATTTCGCTTAGTACCTGCACTTAACCTTTTTGGAAAATACGTCAGTTTTCACTGGAAAATACAATTAACCGACTCATTTTGAAAATGTTTAAGAAAATTGATTTAAATGCACAAGGCACAAATAATCTTTTATAACTTGGGATAATTATTTAAAAATAATCTTGTAAAAGATTTATATGTTTGCCATACATTCAGTAGCCCGGGTTAGAAATATCGGGTTAAAGATTAATAGACACACCACATAATATAAACCCATGGCAAGTTATTCTCAACGAGTGGGTATATCTTTTTACGTACGCACCGGCAGGTGTATGCCTACACCCCGTGCTTAAGTCGTGGCCATTTCAATGAATGAGCCGATGATATCCAGGACACGGTCATTAACCCCCCAAAGGCTTAAAACAAACAAAACAGATTAAACGGGCTATCTCAATGATTTAACCATTATTCGATTAAAGATTCAATACCCGACCAAACGGTATTATTAAATACCGTACCCCAAGCCCGTATAAGGGAAAATAAGTTAAAAGTATTTACCTGAGCAAAAATATAATTTTTATCCCAGCCGTATATCAACCAGCTAGTACAGATAGCTTTTACCAGGCTCCTAATATGGAACGGAGGTTTTTAATAACCTATTAGATTCCTAACGGGTCTTACTTAAGCTATTACTTAGACCGGTTAGTTTTAAAGAAAGGTATACGGTTCAAAACGCAAGATTAAACGAAGACCGGATTAGAATGTGATTTAGACCCGAAAAGTATGAAGACTTGTATAATAAGGGTAAACTAAACGCATTCTGGATTTTGAAGAGAAAATGATAAGGTTTGACCCGTTTCGGTTAATTTATGCAAACTAGTTACATAAATCACACCGAACGCGGAAATGCATAACGGGTAACCAAATGAGACATTTACAGGTTTCACAATTTAATATGCTCAAAATATGTTGTGATATCAGTAGGATACCTTCCATTATGCCCAAAACGAATTTAAAATCAAATTAAGCCTCGTAAGGGTATTTTGGTCATTTTAAAGCTTATAAAAGAGGTTAAATAGTAATATGAGTTTATGGTCTAAAATAATCAGTAAAAATATTTATTTTAATGGGTTATATCAGTAAGATACCATACATATGTAAAATTTATCTTTTATGACCAAACTATGCACCGAATGGGCATTTTGGTCATTTTACATATGCTTTAAGGGTCAAATTTGGAAATCTGAGTTCAAAACTTTTACTTACTGTTGAAGTATAAAAATTTATTCATAACATCAGTAGGTAAAAAGCCTTAGGTGATAAATATGGTTTTAAACCATACTATGCGCCTAAATCGCATAAAAGTCGGTATTTGACGGTATTCGGGTTGATTAATAAAATCTGAGATTTTGATCCGCCTCTACTGTTTAAAATAATTTATTTAATTTATAAAATCAGTAGAAAAAGATTTGACATGTAAAGGATGTGTAAAACTCATTTTATTAGCAAAAATGGCATAACCGTCAATTACCGAGTTAATGCAAGAATCCTATGTTATGATCAGTTTAAAATTAAACAAAAATTTTCAAAAATCCCTAAATATTATATAATAACAGTGGGCAAAAAGTTTGGTGTCGAAATTTGGGTTTAAATAGGTTTTATGCCAAAAATGCCGATTAATTAATAAAAATCCTTCAATTTACGATATCGAGCATCACTCCTAATTTAGACCACAAACTGATGTCAAATTTTTAGGACATGCTTAAAAAGCAGTAATAAAGGTTTTTGTCCTCTCACATTTTCAATAATATCGTTTTAATATCAAAAGGGCATAATGGTCAACTTTTAAGCATTTAACGGAAACATGCATATAAATCAGATTTAATAGGAACCATATAGTATAATCTCAGAGGGTTATAATAACCTATAATATGGTACTAAAGGAACCCTAAGGCATATCTAAACTAAGCTAAATCGGGTCAGAACTAAAAGTCAAAACAAAAGTCTACTTTTGCTACTTTCGGTTCCGAACCGAGCCTAAACTCAGAATTGTTGGGTTGAACATGCCTAAACATGTTCTTATATTATTTACCAAGTTATTTTAGTGTTTAAACATGTTCCATAACTTCTACATTATCAATTATGAATTTATTTGCAAAAATGGATTCTGTTGACTTTTTAATAATAAGTTTGACCCGATATTTGACCAAGTTAGAGTGATAATCAGTGGGCGCCCTTTTAAGGGTTTATTTCCTACATAATTACCAACTCATAGCCAATTTCAATTCGAATAATGGCTGGACCATTAGTGATTAATCACTAAGTCAAAGCTTAATTACGATGGCTTTGACTTTTGGTCATTAAACTAATAAAACTTAAACTAGAGAGACTAAGAATGCTTACTAGAGTACTTAGCACGAAAATAGAACTGGGGAAAACTTCTTAGAGCTCCAAAGGACTCTAGAGAATGAGTTGTGAAGCAAATTTCAAGTGTGCAAATGAACTAGTGCAACAAAGGGCCTTTATATAGTAAAATGGAAGCTCCAAGATCCTTGCATGTGTCCCTATGATGTTCTCAGATGTTCCCAGGTGTCCCTAGTGCATGAAAAACCATTGGCACAGTCCCTGGTATCGAATTCAGGCATGCAAAGGCGGTGGAACTGGCTGAACATGCAGCTGTCAAGTTTTTTTGGTCGCTAGTGCTGCTCACGCGGGTCGCGTAAGACTCAGAAAGAGTCTACGCGGGCCGCGACACTCCTCTATGACCGGAAGACAACTTTCATTAATTGCAGTTTTGGTCCCTGGTCCATTATAAGTTTATTTAACCTCTATTTATTACACTTATGACCCCCATACTTAACTTTTAAGGGCCTCGGGTTATTATTTAACTCCGTTAGGCTCCCGGTTAGTCGCACGATCGCCCGAAAAGTCTTGTTTTCTTCGAAACTCCACAGAATTTATATCCGAAATTCTTGAGAACCAAATATATAATTATTACAATGTTTTTGGGTTTGTTAAAAGGTCATTCAGATGTATCTTTTAACATGTTAACACTTTTAACCCCTATGTTTCGTAAAATCTTTATTTTAAGCACAAACGACTTTCTATGTTCGACAAATTATTCGTTTAAGAATACGAACGTCGTGTGAGGTCAACAGAGGCACAAAAAAAGCATGTTGACACTTTGGATCCTTTTACTAACATATTTACACTGTTTGACAATTTTAGTCCCTCAAGATCAATCCATTACACGTTTAAAGTCCATGACACGTGTCTTTATTATATTGGTCGCGATTTTACGAGGTGTTACATCCTCACCCCCTTAAAAGAAATCTCGACCTCGAGATTTACTAAAACAAATGAGGGTACTTCTGTTTCATTGTGGATTCAACCTCCCACGTGTATTCTGGACCTCTACGGGCATCCCATTTTACCTTCACAATCGGCACATGCTTCTTTCGAAGTTTCTTAACCTGTCGATCCTCGATTGACAAAGGTTTTTCAATGAACTTCAAGCTTTCATCAATTTGCACGTCCTTGTGCGACATCGCTAGCGACTCATCGGCTAGACATTTCTTTAGGTTACAGATGTGGAACACATTATGTATTCCACTGAGCTCTTCTGGCAAATTTAACTTCTAAGTCACAGTTCTTACACATTCGATGATCTCGAATGGTCCTATTTACCTAGGGCTTAGCTTGCCCTTTTTACCAAAACGCATCACCCCTTTCCAGGGTGATACCTTAAGTAACACCTTGTCACCTACCTCGAATTTCAGAGGTTTACGCCTTTTATCTGCGTAGCTTTTCTGCCTATCCCTGGCAGCTTTGAGACGATCACGTATCTACACAATCTTATTTGTCATCTCCAGGACTATATCAGGTCCTGTTAGTTGGGCATCACCAATTTCCGCACAACAAACTGGCGTCCTACACTTTCTTCCATACGAAGCTTCGAAAGGTGCTGCTTGAATACTCGAGTGATAGCTATTGTTATATGAAAATTCAATCAAAGGAAGATGATCATCCCAACTTCCTCCTAAATCAATAACACAAGCTCATAACATATCCTCAAGCGTTTGAATCGTACGCTCGCTTTGCCCATCCGTTTAAGGATGATATGCAGTGCTGAAATTTAATCGAGTGCTTAAAGATTGCTGGAAGCTTTTCCAGAAATGCAATGTGTATCTTGTATCCCTATCGGAGATAATAGACACTGGCACTCCGTGGAGAGATACAATCTCATACACGTACAGCTGAGCTAGCTTGTCGGAGCTGTGAGTTTCTTTAATCGGCAAGAAGTGGGCTGACTTAGTTAGTCTATCTACTATAACCCAAATAGTATCATTTCCTCGCTTTGTCTTTGGTAACTTTGTGATAAAATCCATGGTTACCATTTCCCATTTCCAGGTGGGAAGTTCAGGCTGTTGTAGCAAACCTAACGCCTTTTGATGCTCTGCTTTAACTTGTGCGCACGTTAGACATTTAGCCACATAAGTGGCTATAGATTTCTTCAAACCTATCCACCAATAATTTGCCTTTAAATCCTGGTACATCTTATCATTACCAGGATGAACAGAATATTTGGAGCTATGAGCTTCTTGAAGAATCACTTCCCTAAGTTCTCCATAGATTGGAACCCATATTCATCAATTCAATCTTAAGATTCCATCCTTGCCATACGATAACTGTTCTGCAGTTACGCCTAACTTCTCATTTGGATAGTTAGCTTCTAATACAGCTCCCTTTTGAGTGGCTAACAATCTTTCATTCAAACTGTTCTTTAACTCAATGCTCTTGGCATTGATCCTAATAGGCTTAACCCTCTCTTTTCTGCTTAAGGCATCAGCGACTACATTCACTCTGCCTGGATGATATCGGATTTCACTGTCAAGTTTTTTGGTCGCTGGTGCTGCTCACGCGGGCCGCGTAAGTCTCAGAAAAAGTCTACGCGGGCCGCGACACTCCTCTATGACCGGAAAACAACTTTCATTAATTGCAGTTTTGGTCCCTGGTCCATTATAAGTTTATTCAACTTCTATTTATTACACTTATGACCCCCATACTTAACTTTTAATGGCCTTGGGTTATTATTTAACTCCGTTAGGCTCCCGGTTAGTCGCACGATCGCCCGAAAAGTCATGTTTTCTTTGAAACTCCACAAAATTAATATCCGAAATTCTTGAGAACCAAATATATAATTATTACAATGTTTTTGGGTTTATTAAAAGGTCATTCAGAGGTATCTTTTAACATGTTAACACTTTTAACCCCTATGTTTCGTAAAATCCTTATTTTAAGCACAAACGACTTTCTATGTTCGACAAATTATTCGTTTAAGAATACGAACGTCGTGTGAGGTCAAACAGAGGCACAAAAAAAGCATGTTGACACTTTGGATCCTTTTACTAACATATTTACACTGTTTGACAATTTTAGTCCCTCAAGATCAATCCATTACACGTTTAAAGTCCATGACACGTGTCTTTATTATAATGGTCGCAAATTTACGAGGTGTTACAACTGTGTTGGGCGCGTGGCCATTCATTAAAGGTAAAGATAAAACCGTTGCCTTTTACATATAGCATTTCCTCAGTTGCTGAGCATTCCAAGTCCTGGGGACTTCTTTGTTTTGAAGCGTGTGCAGCTTGTACGCTCCTTTCCCGAGGACTTCGTCGATGATGTAAGGTCCTTCCCACTTGGGAGCCAGTTTGCCCGGTTTTTCGGCATTGGACGCTTCATTGTCCCTCAGGACATAGTCTCCGGGGTTGAAGGTGCAAATTCTGACCTTGCTGTTGTAGTATTTTTCTCGTTTGGTCTTGTATTTTGCCTCGTTGATTGCTGCCATCTCTCTTCTTTCTTCTAGAAGGTCTAAATACAACCTTCTTTCCTCCTCATTGTTAACCATATTCATTGAGAGCATCCTTGGAGATGGCAGGCCGATCTCCGCAGGAATCACGACTTCAGACCCATAGACTAGGCTGAACGGTGTTTCGCCGTTGCTTGTCTTTGGCATAGTTCTATGGGCCTATTAATATGCTAGGCAACTCATCTACCCATCCTCGTCGCTGCGTCCTGAGCCTCGCCTTTATACCATCTACGATGCTCTTGTTGACTGCCTCCACTTGACCATTTCCCTGTGGGTGTGCCACTGAGGAGAAGGTATGTTCGATATTCAGCTCTTTAAACCAGTTCTGGAGGTCTTTGGCGGCGAAGTTCGTTCCGTTATCGGTTATGATTCTCAGAGGTAGCTCGAAACGACAAATTATTTGTTCCCAAATGAACCTTCACACCACGGTAGATGTGGTTGATTCCAGTGCCTTTGCTTCCACCCATTTTGTGAAGTAGTCTACTGTGACTATGATAAACTTTACCGCTCCTGGGGCTTCTGGAAAAGGATCAACCATATCTATACCCCATTGTTGAAACGGCCATGCCGTTGTGAGTGGGACCAGCTCATTCTTTGGGCGCATTGTTTTTGGGGCGTGTCTCTGGCAACCGCTGCATTTCCTCAAGACCTTGACTGCATCCAGGTGCATCCCGGGCCAATAGTATCCTGCGTTCATTACTTTTGTTACCACGATTCTTGGCCCGACATAGATGCCACAAATGCCTTCATGTACTTCGTGAATCAAATAATTAGCATCTTCTGGATCTACGCATCGCAGTAACGGTCCGAGGTACGATTTCCTATACAGAATGCCATCGTTCATTTGATAATGCTCAGACTTGTACTGTATCTTTCTTGCCTCAGCTTTGTTTTCTCGCAGTATTCCGGACTGGAGATACATGATGATCGGCGCCATCCAGGATGTTGTCCCCAGTTGGATAACGTTTACCTGCCTTAATGGTATCGATGGGTTGGTTAGGACTTCAATGCGCACGTCTTTGGCCAGATGTTGGAAGCTGGTTGATGCGAGTTTGCTTAGTGCATCTGCTGGCTTGTTCTCGCTTCTGTTGATGTGATGCACCTTATAAGAATTGAAGCTTTGAAGCAGAGTTCTTGCTTATTCTAGATACAATGCCATAACGTCTCCTTTGGCATCGTACTGGCCATTGATTTGTCCTGCTACGAGCATGGAGTCTACGTGTGCTTCTATGTGTTTGACCCCCATTTTGATTGCTAAACGTAAGCCGGCAAGAAAAGCTTCGTATTCGGCCTCATTATTTGTGCTTTTGAAGTCTAACCTGATGGCGTATGTAAACTCATGTTTTTCCGAGCTTACCAACCTAAGTTCTGCCCCTGCGCCATCTTCATTAGATGCGCCATCCGTGTACAGTAGCGATGGTTCTTCTGAATGTTGCTTTTCGGCCTTCTCCATTGCCTTGCATTCTCTGTCTTTGTCATCGGGCACCTCTGTCAAGAAATCGGCTAACACTTGACCTTTGATCGCCGACCTTGGTCTAAAGACCACGTTATGGCCTCCCAGTTCTATAGCCCACTTTGCTAATCTTCCGGATATCTCCGGTCTTGCGAGGATCTAATGTTGTAATTTGTTAGGACATGAATGACGTGGTTGGCAAAGTATCTGCGCAATCGTCTTGACGCGTGAATCAGTGCAAGAACCAACTTCTCCATTATGGCATATCTTGTTTCTGGGTCATTCAAGGTGCAAGAGACGTAGTATACTGGCATTTGTATGCCTTGTCGGTCCACCAATAGAACTGCTCCTATCGCTTTTTCCGATGCTGACAAGTACGTCACCAGGGGTTCGCCTTTCATTGGTGTTGTCAGCGCTGGCAATCGTATGAGACAGTCTTTCATTTCTCGGAATGCATGTTCGGCTTCCGGAGTCCACTGAAACTGATTCTTTTTTACGCAGTTGCGAAGGGTTTTGATTAATGGAAAAGATTTTGCCGCATGATTGGCAAGGAAGCGGTTGAGTGCTGATAACCGTCCTGCCAAGTTCTGCATTTCCTTTATCGTTGATGGTGAAGGCATCCGCTCAATCGCTTGTACCTTTTCAGGGTTGACCTTGAAACCGTCCTTGGTAACGATGAAACCCAGGAACTTCCCTTCTTCCATCCCGAAAGAGCACTTCGCTGGATTCCGTTTAATGTTTACCCCACGCAAGGTATCGAATGTTTTCTGGATGTTTACCAACATCATGCTTTCCTCCTTACTCATAATGACCAAGTCGTCCATGTATACCTCGATATACTTACCTATGGCATCGCTAAAAGTTTCGTTCATCAGTCTTTGGTAAGTTGCAACTGCATTCTTTAGACCGAAGGGCATTTTTGTATAACAATACAACCCTGTCGGTGTGCGGAACGTAGTTTTGTCTTCATCTTGGATAGCCATCTGCACCTGATGGTATCCTTTATAACAATCGAGGAAACATTTCCACCTGAAGGACACCAGTGAATTGATTTTCTCATCAATTTCTGATAGAGCATAACAATCACGCGGGCATGCTTTGTTCAAATCCTTATAATCCACGCACATTCTCCATCCTCCATTTCCCTTTGGGACCATTACTGGGCTGGCTACCCAGGTTTGGTAACGAACTTCCCTAATAATGCATGCGTTTAGCAATTCTGTGATTTGTTCTTGCATGGTGTCATGCTTTATGTCTCCCAGATGGCGTTTCGTATGTACCACAGGTTTAGCATTCTAAGAAACATTCAGACTGTGTTCTGCTATGTGCCGTGGAACGCCAACCATATCGGCCGGGGTCCAGGCGAACACGTCCATGTTCTCGAATAGAAATTTTTTTAGCGCTGCGCGCGTGAGATCTGACATTGCTGGGCCCAAGGTGACAATTTGCTCTAGATACTTATCGTTTAGTATCCATTTTTCAGGTTCTGCGCGCGGTGTGGGTTTGCTCGTTTTTGCTGGTCTGATTACATCGGTTGTGAGGACCTCTTTGCTTGCGTAAATTATTGCTATCCCTGTCTCTATTGGGAAACCAACAGCTGAATGTGGTCCTGAACAAATCGTACTAAAATCCCCTTGGGACTCTCTTCCCAAAAGGATATCATGTCTTGAGTTTGCTGGCAACACCATGAATGTGACTTCTTCCGTTCTTGAGTTCTTTCCGTCCGAGAGCAGCACCGGGAACGATATCTGACCGAGAGGAAAAGCGGCCTCGTTGCAGAAGCCAATTAGTGGGTAATCTACTGGTTCTAGGCGCGCTTTATCCTCTTGGTCCAGTTGATTAAAGCACTGTTCGTAGATGATATCCACGGTGCTCCCTGGATCTATGAAAATGTAGTCAGTCTGGTAATGACCGAACACGCCAGGAATAACAATGGGTCTTCGTTCTCTTGGACCTCCTCGTACCACAGGGAAAACGACTTGTTTTTCGTGCCAAGAATCATCTTGGGTGCGCTTGTTGTAGTTCTTTCGCAGAAAAGATTTGGGTAATGGCCCCTTTTGTTTCGCATCTGCAGAGGAGGTTTGAACTGGTGGTTCTCGGTTGACAGGACCTCGGAGGGGTTTTTTTGTCAGAAGCGTCCACTGCTTATCTCTGTTTTCTTTCTTAACTTCTTTGCAGTGACTGATTTGGTTGATCGTGGCTCGCGCGTCTTCTTTTAACAGACTCCTTTCTCTGTAGCCATATGTCTTCCATGAGTGGCCTTTGCCTTTCTTGTTGCGTCGATCATGTTGGCTATAATTGTAGGGACGACTATCATCGCCGGTCAATTGTTTATCAGTTCGCGCAATTGTCTTTGCTGCTTCGATGAAGGTGTCGCAATCTTTGGGGCCTCCGTCTCTTCCTTTTAACCTTTTGATCAGGTCATCACATTTTACGACCCTCATGAAGTGTGCGCGTATCATCTTCTCACATACATCTCCGATTTCCAGACATTCTTTGTTATATCTGGTGATGAAATCTTCTATGCTTTCATGATCTTTCCTCCATATATTTAGGCAATCAGCTGGGTCTCTGGTGTGCCTCCGTTGTTGGGAGAAATGTGTGAGAAACTTATCTCAAAAATCCATCCAGGATTTGATTCTTCCTTCAGGTAGGCTATCAAACCAGACGCGCGCCACGCCGACGAAGGTTTGAGCGAAAAGATGACACCAAGTTGGTAATGTCCAGCCACCTGTTAATCCTGCGCCGTTGAAGACTTGGAGTTGATCATCGGGATGAGTTAAGCCATTGTACTTGCCCACGTTATGTGGCAGTTTTGTCTTGTTGATATCAGCTGTTGCGATCTCCCTAATAAACTTCGGCTTTTCGGCTATGCCTTCTAGGCGATAACTTAGCGAATAATCATGTTCTGCATTTGGACTGTATCCCGCGCGCTTGTGGGGTTTGTACGCTTCGTGGTTTGGTGGTAATCTGCTGAAGACTGTATTTTCTTGCTTATATGTCGTGTCATCGTCTTCGTTGTAACTGTTCCATTCGTCATTTATGTTGCGCGGGCCCAGGCGGCTGTGTACTGATCTCTTCTGTTGGTGAGTATTCTGCACATAGTTGCTTTCAGTTTCGCCATATGTATCGCGCGTGTCATGCGTACTTTGTCTTCTTATGCTGGCTATTTTCTCGTGCTGCTGGATTCCCGCGTGCGTCTGCAGAGGAATATGAGCGCTTGGTGCTTTTTGTGGTGGAGTAACAAAAGCGGACTGATTTGCTTGCGCTTGGAGCAAAGCTTGCTGTGCACTTAACTGCGCATAGACAAAGATGCTGTCTGCTTGGCGTACCAGGAGGCCAGAGTTTCTCCTTCAGGTAGCCCTAAGAGTGCTGAAAAATTCAACTGCATTTGACCCGATGGTGCTGAAGGACCAGCCCCATGGTTTGGTGCCGGAACTTCTGGAGGTGTTTGGTTATCCACCCCGAGTGAAGGTTGGAGAGTAGCTCCGTTTGTTCTTTGATTGATAACTCTGGAGGTGCTCCCAAAGATATCGGGTAACTCATTGTTTACTTGCCCCTCTCTGACGGTCTCGTTCCCTTTATACCTTTGGACGTGAGTGGTGTCCGTAATCAGTTCGAAGGAAGAGACTTCTCCGTCCATGTGAGGGGAAGGGTTTGGTTCAGTCATTTAGAGAGCTTTGTGAAGAAAAAGGAGATGAAAATGGTTTGCGAAAAATACGGAGGGTTCCAATGATGAAACACTGGTTAACACCGAAGGTTAACTAGCTGGGTCGTCTCTTATGTGGGTTCAATCTCCTTCTCTACTCGCCTGTGACTGTGATCTTGCAAAACAGCAAACCGTTAGCTCGTTAAGAGGGGAATATGGGGGTTTCCCTCTTAACCGGGCTTCGGCGTGAGAATAAGTATTGTTCTGAGGAGAAAATAGTGTGTATTGTAGGTGATGAATAAGGAGAACAGAAATGGATAACCTGAATGATGAAGGGTCCTATTTATAGCCGGAGGGTGAAGGAGGGAGGAGCGACCTTGTTAGCTGCTATTTTGCGCCAGCTGTCCGACCAAGGGGAATATCCTCTTGGTCTCCTCTGATGTGGTCAGGATAGTGGTCCACGTGGCGCGCCATCATTTGTCCATCCTGGAGAAATTGTACCGCAGCTGTCGGTCTGCCCCCAGGTTGTGTCGCAGGTCTACATGGCGCCCGATTAGTGGTGACACGTGTTGTCCTTTTTGTCTGGAGGAGCATCTTCGGTGCCACCTTGACGTCTTCTAGAAGCTTCTGGATTTACTTGCTGATGTAGGCGCCATTTTGAACGGAAAAAATGATGTGGTCCCTGCCATGTGTGCATGGAATTGGAACCATACCTCTTCAAATATATACCGATCTAAAGCTTTAAAGCGTTCTAGAAGACTTCAACTCATTCCACATGGGTTTGAATCCTAATAGGTTTAGTATTACATCTTTAGAAGGGTTATGTAATTCATTTATTCGGTGTGGAATTCGAAGAAAAGATTTGGGTAATGGCCCCTTTTGTTTCGCATCTGCAGAGGAGGTTTGAACTGGTGGTTCTCGGTTGACAGGACCTCGGAGGGGTTTTTTTGTCAGAAGCGTCCACTGCTTATCTCTGTTTTCTTTCTTAACTTCTTTGCAGTGACTGATTTGGTTGATCGTGGCTCGCGCGTCTTCTTTTAACAGACTCCTTTCTCTGTAGCCATATGTCTTCCATGAGTGGCCTTTGCCTTTCTTGTTGCGTCGATCATGTTGGCTATAATTGTAGGGACGACTATCATCGCCGGTCAATTGTTTATCAGTTCGCGCAATTGTCTTTGCTGCTTCGATGAAGGTGTCGCAATCTTTGGGGCCTCCGTCTCTTCCTTTTAACCTTTTGATCAGGTCATCACATTTTACGACCCTCATGAAGTGTGCGCGCATCATCTTCTCACATACATCTCCGATTTCCAGACATTCTTTGTTATATCTGGTGATGAAATCTTCTATGCTTTCATGATCTTTCCTCCATATATTTAGGCAATCAGCTGGGTCTCTGGTGTGCCTCCGTTGTTGGGAGAAATGTGTGAGAAACTTATCTCAAAAATCCATCCAGGATTTGATTCTTCCTTCAGGTAGGCTATCAAACCAGACGCGCGCCACGCCGACGAAGGTTTGAGCGAAAAGATGACACCAAGTTGGTAATGTCCAGCCACCTGTTAATCCTGCGCCGTTGAAGACTTGGAGTTCATCATCGGGATGAGTTAAGCCATTGTACTTGCCCACGTTATGTGGCAGTTTTGTCTTGTTGATATCAGCTGTTGCGATCTCCCTAATAAACTTCGGCTTTTCGGCTATGCCTTCTAGGCGATAACTTAGCGAATAATCATGTTCTGCATTTGGACTGTATCCCGCGCGCTTGTGGGGTTTGTACGCTTCGTGGTTTGGTGGTAATCTGCTGAAGACTGTATTTTCTTGCTTATATGTCGTGTCATCGTCTTCGTTGTAACTGTTCCATTCGTCATTTATGTTGCGCGGGCCCAGGCGGCTGTGTACTGATCTCTTCTGTTGGTGAGTATTCTGCACATAGTTGCTTTCAGTTTCGCCATATGTATCGCGCGTGTCATGCGTACTTTGTCTTCTTATGCTGGCTATTTTCTCGTGCTGCTGGATTCCCGCGTGCGTCTGCAGAGGAATATGAGCGCTTGGTGCTTTTTGTGGTGGAGTAACAAAAGCGGACTGATTTGCTTGCGCTTGGAGCAAAGCTTGCTGTGCACTTAACTGCGCATAGACAAAGATGCTGTCTGCTTGGCGTACCAGGAGGCCAGAGTTTCTCCTTCAGGTAGCCCTAAGAGTGCTGAAAAATTCAACTGCATTTGACCCGATGGTGCTGAAGGACCAGCCCCATGGTTTGGTGCCGGAACTTCTGGAGGTGTTTGGTTATCCACCCCGAGTGAAGGTTGGAGAGTAGCTCCGTTTGTTCTTTGATTGATAACTCTGGAGGTGCTCCCAAAGATATCGGGTAACTCATTGTTTACTTGCCCCTCTCTGACGGTCTCGTTCCCTTTATACCTTTGGACGTGAGTGGTGTCCGTAATCAGTTCGAAGGAAGAGACTTCTCCGTCCATGTGAGGGGAAGGGTTTGGTTCAGTCATTTAGAGAGCTTTGTGAAGAAAAAGGAGATGAAAATGGTTTGCGAAAAATACGGAGGGTTCCAATGATGAAACACTGGTTAACACCGAAGGTTAACTAGCTGGGTCGTCTCTTATGTGGGTTCAATCTCCTTCTCTACTCGCCTGTGACTGTGATCTTGCAAAACAGCAAACCGTTAGCTCGTTAAGAGGGGAATATGGGGGTTTCCCTCTTAACCGGGCTTCGGCGTGAGAATAAGTATTGTTCTGAGGAGAAAATAGTGTGTATTGTAGGTGATGAATAAGGAGAACAGAAATGGATAACCTGAATGATGAAGGGTCCTATTTATAGCCGGAGGGTGAAGGAGGGAGGAGCGACCTTGTTAGCTGCTATTTTGCGCCAGCTGTCCGACCAAGGGGAATATCCTCTTGGTCTCCTCTGATGTGGTCAGGATAGTGGTCCACGTGGCGCGCCATCATTTGTCCATCCTGGAGAAATTGTACCGCAGCTGTCGGTCTGCCCCCAGGTTGTGTCGCAGGTCTACATGGCGCCCGATTAGTGGTGACACGTGTTGTCCTTTTTGTCTGGAGGAGCATCTTCGGTGCCACCTTGACGTCTTCTAGAAGCTTCTGGATTTACTTGCTGATGTAGGCGCCATTTTGAACGGAAAAAATGATGTGGTCCCTGCCATGTGTGCATGGAATTGGAACCATACCTCTTCAAATATATACCGATCTAAAGCTTTAAAGCGTTCTAGAAGACTTCAACTCATTCCACATGGGTTTGAATCCTAATAGGTTTAGTATTACATCTTTAGAAGGGTTATGTAATTCATTTATTCGGTGTGGAATTCGAAGAAAAGATTTGGGTAATGGCCCCTTTTGTTTCGCATCTGCAGAGGAGGTTTGAACTGGTGGTTCTCGGTTGACAGGACCTCGGAGGGGTTTTTTTGTCAGAAGCGTCCACTGCTTATCTCTGTTTTCTTTCTTAACTTCTTTGCAGTGACTGATTTGGTTGATCGTGGCTCGCGCGTCTTCTTTTAACAGACTCCTTTCTCTGTAGCCATATGTCTTCCATGAGTGGCCTTTGCCTTTCTTGTTGCGTCGATCATGTTGGCTATAATTGTAGGGACGACTATCATCGCCGGTCAATTGTTTATCAGTTCGCGCAATTGTCTTTGCTGCTTCGATGAAGGTGTCGCAATCTTTGGGGCCTCCGTCTCTTCCTTTTAACCTTTTGATCAGGTCATCACATTTTACGACCCTCATGAAGTGTGCGCGCATCATCTTCTCACATACATCTCCGATTTCCAGACATTCTTTGTTATATCTGGTGATGAAATCTTCTATGCTTTCATGATCTTTCCTCCATATATTTAGGCAATCAGCTGGGTCTCTGGTGTGCCTCCGTTGTTGGGAGAAATGTGTGAGAAACTTATCTCAAAAATCCATCCAGGATTTGATTCTTCCTTCAGGTAGGCTATCAAACCAGACGCGCGCCACGCCGACGAAGGTTTGAGCGAAAAGATGACACCAAGTTGGTAATGTCCAGCCACCTGTTAATCCTGCGCCGTTGAAGACTTGGAGTTGATCATCGGGATGAGTTAAGCCATTGTACTTGCCCACGTTATGTGGCAGTTTTGTCTTGTTGATATCAGCTGTTGCGATCTCCCTAATAAACTTCGGCTTTTCGGCTATGCCTTCTAGGCGATAACTTAGCGAATAATCATGTTCTGCATTTGGACTGTATCCCGCGCGCTTGTGGGGTTTGTACGCTTCGTGGTTTGGTGGTAATCTGCTGAAGACTGTATTTTCTTGCTTATATGTCGTGTCATCGTCTTCGTTGTAACTGTTCCATTCGTCATTTATGTTGCGCGGGCCCAGGCGGCTGTGTACTGATCTCTTCTGTTGGTGAGTATTCTGCACATAGTTGCTTTCAGTTTCGCCATATGTATCGCGCGTGTCATGCGTACTTTGTCTTCTTATGCTGGCTATTTTCTCGTGCTGCTGGATTCCCGCGTGCGTCTGCAGAGGAATATGAGCGCTTGGTGCTTTTTGTGGTGGAGTAACAAAAGCGGACTGATTTGCTTGCGCTTGGAGCAAAGCTTGCTGTGCACTTAACTGCGCATAGACAAAGATGCTGTCTGCTTGGCGTACCAGGAGGCCAGAGTTTCTCCTTCAGGTAGCCCTAAGAGTGCTGAAAAATTCAACTGCATTTGACCCGATGGTGCTGAAGGACCAGCCCCATGGTTTGGTGCCGGAACTTCTGGAGGTGTTTGGTTATCCACCCCGAGTGAAGGTTGGAGAGTAGCTCCGTTTGTTCTTTGATTGATAACTCTGGAGGTGCTCCCAAAGATATCGGGTAACTCATTGTTTACTTGCCCCTCTCTGACGGTCTCGTTCCCTTTATACCTTTGGACGTGAGTGGTGTCCGTAATCAGTTCGAAGGAAGAGACTTCTCCGTCCATGTGAGGGGAAGGGTTTGGTTCAGTCATTTAGAGAGCTTTGTGAAGAAAAAGGAGATGAAAATGGTTTGCGAAAAATACGGAGGGTTCCAATGATGAAACACTGGTTAACACCGAAGGTTAACTAGCTGGGTCGTCTCTTATGTGGGTTCAATCTCCTTCTCTACTCGCCTGTGACTGTGATCTTGCAAAACAGCAAACCGTTAGCTCGTTAAGAGGGGAATATGGGGGTTTCCCTCTTAACCGGGCTTCGGCGTGAGAATAAGTATTGTTCTGAGGAGAAAATAGTGTGTATTGTAGGTAATGAATAAGGAGAACAGAAATGGATAACCTGAATGATGAAGGGTCCTATTTATAGCCGGAGGGTGAAGGAGGGAGGAGCGACCTTGTTAGCTGCTATTTTGCGCCAGCTGTCCGACCAAGGGGAATATCCTCTTGGTCTCCTCTGATGTGGTCAGGATAGTGGTCCACGTGGCGCGCCATCATTTGTCCATCCTGGAGAAATTGTACCGCAGCTGTCGGTCTGCCCCCAGGTTGTGTCGCAGGTCTACATGGCGCCCGATTAGTGGTGACACGTGTTGTCCTTTTTGTCTGGAGGAGCATCTTCGGTGCCACCTTGACGTCTTCTAGAAGCTTCTGGATTTACTTGCTGATGTAGGCGCCATTTTGAACGGAAAAAATGATGTGGTCCCTGCCATGTGTGCATGGAATTGGAACCATACCTCTTCAAATATATACCGATCTAAAGCTTTAAAGCGTTCTAGAAGACTTCAACTCATTCCACATGGGTTTGAATCCTAATAGGTTTAGTATTACATCTTTAGAAGGGTTATGTAATTCATTTATTCGGTGTGGAATTCGAAGAAAAGATTTGGGTAATGGCCCCTTTTGTTTCGCATCTGCAGAGGAGGTTTGAACTGGTGGTTCTCGGTTGACAGGACCTCGGAGGGGTTTTTTTGTCAGAAGCGTCCACTGCTTATCTCTGTTTTCTTTCTTAACTTCTTTGCAGTGACTGATTTGGTTGATCGTGGCTCGCGCGTCTTCTTTTAACAGACTCCTTTCTCTGTAGCCATATGTCTTCCATGAGTGGCCTTTGCCTTTCTTGTTGCGTCGATCATGTTGGCTATAATTGTAGGGACGACTATCATCGCCGGTCAATTGTTTATCAGTTCGCGCAATTGTCTTTGCTGCTTCGATGAAGGTGTCGCAATCTTTGGGGCCTCCGTCTCTTCCTTTTAACCTTTTGATCAGGTCATCACATTTTACGACCCTCATGAAGTGTGCGCGCATCATCTTCTCACATACATCTCCGATTTCCAGACATTCTTTGTTATATCTGGTGATGAAATCTTCTATGCTTTCATGATCTTTCCTCCATATATTTAGGCAATCAGCTGGGTCTCTGGTGTGCCTCCGTTGTTGGGAGAAATGTGTGAGAAACTTATCTCAAAAATCCATCCAGGATTTGATTCTTCCTTCAGGTAGGCTATCAAACCAGACGCGCGCCACGCCGACGAAGGTTTGAGCGAAAAGATGACACCAAGTTGGTAATGTCCAGCCACCTGTTAATCCTGCGCCGTTGAAGACTTGGAGTTCATCATCGGGATGAGTTAAGCCATTGTACTTGCCCACGTTATGTGGCAGTTTTGTCTTGTTGATATCAGCTGTTGCGATCTCCCTAATAAACTTCGGCTTTTCGGCTATGCCTTCTAGGCGATAACTTAGCGAATAATCATGTTCTGCATTTGGACTGTATCCCGCGCGCTTGTGGGGTTTGTACGCTTCGTGGTTTGGTGGTAATCTGCTGAAGACTGTATTTTCTTGCTTATATGTCGTGTCATCGTCTTCGTTGTAACTGTTCCATTCGTCATTTATGTTGCGCGGGCCCAGGCGGCTGTGTACTGATCTCTTCTGTTGGTGAGTATTCTGCACATAGTTGCTTTCAGTTTCGCCATATGTATCGCGCGTGTCATGCGTACTTTGTCTTCTTATGCTGGCTATTTTCTCGTGCTGCTGGATTCCCGCGTGCGTCTGCAGAGGAATATGAGCGCTTGGTGCTTTTTGTGGTGGAGTAACAAAAGCGGACTGATTTGCTTGCGCTTGGAGCAAAGCTTGCTGTGCACTTAACTGCGCATAGACAAAGATGCTGTCTGCTTGGCGTACCAGGAGGCCAGAGTTTCTCCTTCAGGTAGCCCTAAGAGTGCTGAAAAATTCAACTGCATTTGACCCGATGGTGCTGAAGGACCAGCCCCATGGTTTGGTGCCGGAACTTCTGGAGGTGTTTGGTTATCCACCCCGAGTGAAGGTTGGAGAGTAGCTCCGTTTGTTCTTTGATTGATAACTCTGGAGGTGCTCCCAAAGATATCGGGTAACTCATTGTTTACTTGCCCCTCTCTGACGGTCTCGTTCCCTTTATACCTTTGGACGTGAGTGGTGTCCGTAATCAGTTCGAAGGAAGAGACTTCTCCGTCCATGTGAGGGGAAGGGTTTGGTTCAGTCATTTAGAGAGCTTTGTGAAGAAAAAGGAGATGAAAATGGTTTGCGAAAAATACGGAGGGTTCCAATGATGAAACACTGGTTAACACCGAAGGTTAACTAGCTGGGTCGTCTCTTATGTGGGTTCAATCTCCTTCTCTACTCGCCTGTGACTGTGATCTTGCAAAACAGCAAACCGTTAGCTCGTTAAGAGGGGAATATGGGGGTTTCCCTCTTAACCGGGCTCCGGCGTGAGAATAAGTATTGTTCTGAGGAGAAAATAGTGTGTATTGTAGGTGATGAATAAGGAGAACAGAAATGGATAACCTGAATGATGAAGGGTCCTATTTATAGCCGGAGGATGAAGGAGGGAGGAGCGACCTTGTTAGCTGCTATTGGGCGCCAGCTGTCCGACCAAGGGGAATATCCTCTTGGTCTCCTCTGATGTGGTCAGGATAGTGGTCCACGTGGCGCGCCATCATTTGTCCATCCTGGAGAAATTGTACCGCAGCTGTCGGTCTGCCCCCAGGTTGTGTCGCAGGTCTACATGGCGCCCGATTAGTGGTGACACGTGTTGTCCTTTTTGTCTGGAGGAGCATCTTCGGTGCCACCTTGACGTCTTCTAGAAGCTTCTGGATTTACTTGCTGATGTAGGCGCCATTTTGAACGGAAAAAATGATGTGGTCCCTGCCATGTGTGCATGGAATTGGAACCATACCTCTTCAAATATATACCGATCTAAAGCTTTAAAGCGTTCTAGAAGACTTCAACTCATTCCACATGGGTTTGAATCCTAATAGGTTTAGTATTACATCTTTATAAGGGTTATGTAATTCATTTATTCGGTGTGGAATTCGAAGAAAAGATTTGGGTAATGGCCCCTTTTGTTTCGCATCTGCAGAGGAGGTTTGAACTGGTGGTTCTCGGTTGACAGGACCTCGGAGGGGTTTTTTTGTCAGAAGCGTCCACTGCTTATCTCTGTTTTCTTTCTTAACTTCTTTGCAGTGACTGATTTGGTTGATCGTGGCTCGCGCGTCTTCTTTTAACAGACTCCTTTCTCTGTAGCCATATGTCTTCCATGAGTGGCCTTTGCCTTTCTTGTTGCGTCGATCATGTTGGCTATAATTGTAGGGACGACTATCATCGCCGGTCAATTGTTTATCAGTTCGCGCAATTGTCTTTGCTGCTTCGATGAAGGTGTCGCAATCTTTGGGGCCTCCGTCTCTTCCTTTTAACCTTTTGATCAGGTCATCACATTTTACGACCCTCATGAAGTGTGCGCGCATCATCTTCTCACATACATCTCCGATTTCCAGACATTCTTTGTTATATCTGGTGATGAAATCTTCTATGCTTTCATGATCTTTCCTCCATATATTTAGGCAATCAGCTGGGTCTCTGGTGTGCCTCCGTTGTTGGGAGAAATGTGTGAGAAACTTATCTCAAAAATCCATCCAGGATTTGATTCTTCCTTCAGGTAGGCTATCAAACCAGACGCGCGCCACGCCGACGAAGGTTTGAGCGAAAAGATGACACCAAGTTGGTAATGTCCAGCCACCTGTTAATCCTGCGCCGTTGAAGACTTGGAGTTCATCATCGGGATGAGTTAAGCCATTGTACTTGCCCACGTTATGTGGCAGTTTTGTCTTGTTGATATCAGCTGTTGCGATCTCCCTAATAAACTTCGGCTTTTCGGCTATGCCTTCTAGGCGATAACTTAGCGAATAATCATGTTCTGCATTTGGACTGTATCCCGCGCGCTTGTGGGGTTTGTACGCTTCGTGGTTTGGTGGTAATCTGCTGAAGACTGTATTTTCTTGCTTATATGTCGTGTCATCGTCTTCGTTGTAACTGTTCCATTCGTCATTTATGTTGCGCGGGCCCAGGCGGCTGTGTACTGATCTCTTCTGTTGGTGAGTATTCTGCACATAGTTGCTTTCAGTTTCGCCATATGTATCGCGCGTGTCATGCGTACTTTGTCTTCTTATGCTGGCTATTTTCTCGTGCTGCTGGATTCCCGCGTGCGTCTGCAGAGGAATATGAGCGCTTGGTGCTTTTTGTGGTGGAGTAACAAAAGCGGACTGATTTGCTTGCGCTTGGAGCAAAGCTTGCTGTGCACTTAACTGCGCATAGACAAAGATGCTGTCTGCTTGGCGTACCAGGAGGCCAGAGTTTCTCCTTCAGGTAGCCCTAAGAGTGCTGAAAAATTCAACTGCATTTGACCCGATGGTGCTGAAGGACCAGCCCCATGGTTTGGTGCCGGAACTTCTGGAGGTGTTTGGTTATCCACCCCGAGTGAAGGTTGGAGAGTAGCTCCGTTTGTTCTTTGATTGATAACTCTGGAGGTGCTCCCAAAGATATCGGGTAACTCATTGTTTACTTGCCCCTCTCTGACGGTCTCGTTCCCTTTATACCTTTGGACGTGAGTGGTGTCCGTAATCAGTTCGAAGGAAGAGACTTCTCCGTCCATGTGAGGGGAAGGGTTTGGTTCAGTCATTTAGAGAGCTTTGTGAAGAAAAAGGAGATGAAAATGGTTTGCGAAAAATACGGAGGGTTCCAATGATGAAACACTGGTTAACACCGAAGGTTAACTAGCTGGGTCGTCTCTTATGTGGGTTCAATCTCCTTCTCTACTCGCCTGTGACTGTGATCTTGCAAAACAGCAAACCGTTAGCTCGTTAAGAGGGGAATATGGGGGTTTCCCTCTTAACCGGGCTTCGGCGTGAGAATAAGTATTGTTCTGAGGAGAAAATAGTGTGTATTGTAGGTGATGAATAAGGAGAACAGAAATGGATAACCTGAATGATGAAGGGTCCTATTTATAGCCGGAGGGTGAAGGAGGGAGGAGCGACCTTGTTAGCTGCTATTTTGCGCCAGCTGTCCGACCAAGGGGAATATCCTCTTGGTCTCCTCTGATGTGGTCAGGATAGTGGTCCACGTGGCGCGCCATCATTTGTCCATCCTGGAGAAATTGTACCGCAGCTGTCGGTCTGCCCCCAGGTTGTGTCGCAGGTCTACATGGCGCCCGATTAGTGGTGACACGTGTTGTCCTTTTTGTCTGGAGGAGCATCTTCGGTGCCACCTTGACGTCTTCTAGAAGCTTCTGGATTTACTTGCTGATGTAGGCGCCATTTTGAACGGAAAAAATGATGTGGTCCCTGCCATGTGTGCATGGAATTGGAACCATACCTCTTCAAATATATACCGATCTAAAGCTTTAAAGCGTTCTAGAAGACTTCAACTCATTCCACATGGGTTTGAATCCTAATAGGTTTAGTATTACATCTTTATAAGGGTTATGTAATTCATTTATTCGGTGTGGAGATTTTAGATTTGTGTATAATTTAAGAGTCGATGTCTTGTCTTCGGTATTTGTTTGATTCGATGTAGGCCATCACCTTCCAACCCAATTTGTGGAACACCTAAAATTTCCTTTCTATTTAGGCACTTGATTTCACTAATTAGGAACCCACTTGTTTCCTTTGTGCACATTTCCATCGGGGTCCCATCTTGCCCCCACTATGTTGTTAAATTTCCAATAAATTTCCATATCTAACATGTAACTTTATGCATAGCACACCTATACACACATGCATCCGCCTACACACGTGCACACACACCAATACACATAAATAACACAAAAATCATAACATCATCAAAGCAACCATCGTGCACGTGGCAACGCTCCAACGGCACCCCCTGTTCCACGCCCCTTTCTTCCAATGGCGCCTCATCATTCCTTATTTTTCTCCATGTTGATTACGCCCACGGTTTGCAACACACCGGTAACGGTGTTCGCGCCCCTGGCGCGGGTTACGTGGCACCAATGGCACCCCACAACATATTCCCTAGGAATGAATCAATTTAATAAGATATAACCGGAAACTATAAAAGAATAAGCTTATATCCTTTTTGTTCGTTTTGAATAAGTTTTGGGATCTTAACAAGAATTCTAGATTTTTTTCTTGTTTTTGAACAAACTTATTTTCAGTCCCTTAAATCATGGGAAATCAATTAAGATGTAGAAGAAAATTATCATCAATCATTACAAAAGTTGAACAAAACTAAACCAAGTTCATTTTTTCTTTAGTTTTGACATGTAGTTCTTCATGTCACTTTTTGTCCCTCGTGTAAAGATCAACGAAGATAACTTCAATACTACCATTGTTTAGTTCACAACATGAAAGATATGTGTTACATGAGAGGGAACAAGAAAAAATAATTACATAGGAATGGGTTAATTAATTTCACTTCCTCCATAATATTAATATCGACATTGTTCTAAATTGATTATTGATTAATATGATAACATGACATTGAATAGTTTCGTGGTCAATATGTGTCGGTCAAAATATGAGAACATCACGAAAAAAAACAAACTATGTTTATGTCTTTCTTTGAGATTAATTGAGACCGCCTACATTTTTTTCTACATATAGTGTTACATCTAAGAAACCTAACTTATCTATGTTGAAGATTCTTCAGATTTCTATTTTTTATTAATGTTGACTAGTTTATAGTGTAAAATTCTTAATAAAGTTCAAATTTCAGCCCAAGACTGAATATGATCATTGACTGAGATATGATATTTGTAACAAATAAAATTTTCAAAAGAGTTAATTACGTTTTTCATCCTTGAATTTTGTTGAAAATAACTATTACATTCCATTAATTTAAAAATTAAGAAACCAATACAAACTAGTTACATATGCAAACCAAGCGTTTGAAACCACTTGTAAACTTTAATAAAATACAAATTAGTTGTAAACTTTAATAAAATACAAATTAGTTATATATAAACGAAGAATAAAATACAAATTAGTTATATGTAAACGAAGATACGCCAAGTTATGTTCATATGCACTCCATGTATTGATTTGTATAGTATATTTATACGTAATCACATGTGCTTGAGTAACCTTTAATTTATTTTAATTTTAAATTCCAGGTAGATTGTTTCTCTGAAAGGCATGTGATTAATTGAAAAATCAAACCCAGATTGGATTTTGAATAAAAATGGGAACAAAATTGAAACCATAAAACCAGAATCAAAAAGTTTCAGTTTTAAATTAAAGCGTCAAAAATATCAAACCCCATAGATCATTTTTTGGTATTTAACTCTTATTATCGTTATTATCTTAAAGTATTATACGTGATTAATGACTTTTATAAAACGTCACCAATTGTACTTTTTGAATTAATTTATTATTATTCTGACCACATGTGTTTGGTTATTGTATGGAAATTTATATTATATTGTTTTTAGAACAAGTGTAGTCCAATTCATACGCAAAATTTAAACCCAAATTCCACTCTATAGAAATAGTGAGTATTTCACATCTCTATATATATATATATATATATATCTCCATCATCATCAACAACATCATCTTTAACCACTCAATCTAATCTAATTATCTATCTCCTTCACTATCACGATGTTTTGCTGCTTGAGCTCTAGCTTTGCAAGAATATGCAAGTTTAGAAAGAAAGCTTCAAGATACGTAACTAGAGACGATTTAGACGCGAAACACAAAAGGGGTGTTGCTAAAGGCACCACCGAATCCGTATATAAACGAGACATGAAACATGCAAGCACACATAGTGATGAGTATGACAACCAAAATAAGGGGACAGTGAGGGTCAAAGTGGTGATGACCAAGGCAGAAGCAATGAAGTTGTTCTCAAAATGTGATGGATCAGGAACTCTCAGTTTCGAGAACGTGACTACCGAGCTCACGAAAGTACCAGCGAATCGTGTTTCGTTAGTTCATCATCCGTGGATTCCTAGCAATGAAGTCATGATGCTTGAGAGCATACCCGAAGAACCATAGAGTTGAATCATATCTTCAGGATTTAGTATAAAATTGGTGATATGTATTTTTTTTTTTCATTTTACACGCACATAACTGATGATCAAAGCTTACGAGAGATTTGAAGTTTTTTTGGCTGTAATAGTGGTATTTTTCTTATAGAATGGAGTGCAACTCCAATATTTTTTTTTACTGTTGGAAAATTATGAAAATAGCATTTTTCACAAATATAGGAAAATGATTTTTTCCTATTTTGGACTAGAAATAAATATAATAAAATGAGCGGGTTTTATATATTTATTTGTGGGTTTGTGTTCTATGTCGGAAGAGCTTCGCAACTAACTAAACCACGTCCAAAACGGAGCTAAGATGAATGAGAAATCGATGCTCAAAGTTTGGTGTTTGAAACTTGAATGCTGAAATAAGTGGGAAAGTGGCACCTTGTCCCACATCGGATGAGAGATGAAACTTAAAGGGGTATTTAAGTGGGAACTCTTCATCCTTATTGTTTCATGGAAGCACTCATTAGTGTACTCGCGAAGGGTGCTGTGCGAAGCACCCCAACTTTCACACTCGCGCGTGGTGTGGGCA
This sequence comes from Helianthus tuberosus, assembly GCA_030545235.1. NCBI lineage: Eukaryota > Viridiplantae > Streptophyta > Magnoliopsida > Asterales > Asteraceae > Helianthus > Helianthus tuberosus. The sequence continues at coordinate 21,413,195 of CM060364.1, read as the reverse complement.
ATGTGACGCTTTGATGACGCACTTTGCACTTAGGAGACAAGTGAAAGCTACCGTACTTGCTGCTTTGTTATACGTCTGAGATTAAAATTTATATTTTAGCTCAGGTAAATACTTTTAACTTATTTTCCCTTATACGGGCTTGGGGTACGGTATTTAATAAATACGGTATTTAATAAATACCGTTTGGTCGGGTATTGAATCTTTAATCGAATAATGGTTAAATTATTGAGATAACCCGTTTAATCTGTTTTGTTTGTTTTAAGCCTTTGGGGGAATTAATGACCATGTCCTGGATATCCTCGGCTCATTCATTGAAATGGCCACGACTTAAGCACGGGGTGTAGGCATACACCTGCCGGTGCGTATGTAAAAAGATAAATCCGCTTGTTGAGAATAACTCGCCGTGGGTATATTATGTGGTGTGTCTATTAATCTTTTAACCCGGTACTTCTAACCCGGGCTACTGAACGTATGACAAACATATAAATCTTTTACAATATTATTTTTAAATAACTATCCCAAGTTATAAAAGAATAATTGTGCCTTGTGCATTCAAATCAATTTTCTTAAATATTTTCAAAAGTGTCGGTTAATTGTATTTACCAGTGTAAACTGACGTATTTTCAAAAAGGTTAAGTGCAGGTACTAAGCGTAATGGGCTGGAACTCCTGAGTGAATAAATAAAGAGTCTTACAAGCTTTTATCACTTTAAGTCTGTTGAACAATAATTCTTTTGTTTTGATCCGCCTGTGGATCCATCTTACAATCCGTTGTACTATTTAATGTTACTTTCGAATCGGTTTGTAATATTATTACTTTAGACTTCCGCTGTGCATTGAACTGTGATTATTGACTATGATGATATCAACTACGTCACGATACTACCCACCGGACCCACCGGTAATACGTGGAAATATCGGGGTGTGACAAAAAAGAATGGAATCGATCTAAAACGGTCCGGCTTATGGATCATATACAAACTTGAACTATATTAGAAATTTCTATACAATCATATTCTTTTTAATATGTAACAAAAAAAAATCATTCCTTAACAAAATGTAAAACCTAGAAATGGACTCATTTTATTTATATAAGGGATGAAAGGAAGAATGGATCAACTTATCAAGTCCATATGACGTATATACGTTTTAAGTGCTTATCTACATGAGAAATGTTGTCAAAATGACTAGCCAACATTTATCTTTTCGTGTCTTATAGGCTATAGCCATCAAATATGATGATAAAAGAGTAGTATGAAAGTAAAAGTTCGCTTTCAAACAAAATAATTAAAAATATATACTGATCTAAAGGTTTTAAGCGTTTTAGAAGACTTCAACTCATTTCATATGGGTTTGAATCCTAATAGGTTTAGGATTATATCTTTATAATAAGGGTTATGTAATTCATTTATTCGTGTGGTGATTTTAGATTTGGTTTATAATATAAGAGTCAATATCTTGTCTTCGGTATTGTGTTTGATTCGATGTAGGCCATCACCTTCCAACCCAATTTGTGGAACACCTAAAGTTTCCTTTTTTGTATGCACTTGATTTCACTACTTAGGAACCCACTTGTTTCCTTTGTGCACATTTCCATCATTCAGGGTGTCGACAAGGGCCTCTAGTTGGGCTCCTCATCTGGGCTCCCAAGAGGTAATTCGGGTTAGAAGCCCATTTCACACCCTCAATAGAAACCCATGCATATGGAAAGAAGCGGGAACAAGGAAGACCATCACTTCATCGTTCCTTCCAGAGCATTTAATGATCTGCAACAGGAGAGAAGATTACAACTGGAATAGTACGGAGTTAGTACTGATCTCATTAATTGCAAGGATCATCTCCCCGGCGAGAGGAGGATACATATCCGACGCTACCAGAAATCTCCTCTGGCATGCAGGGGACCGTTGGATCTCACAGAGATCTTCGCCATCCGATAAGCTTATCTATCTATATAAGTCATCCTTGTGATCGCCGAAGGTAAGCATTCAATAACTACTTCCTACCAACAACATAATCACAATTACTTCGAACATTCTCTGAATTGCACTAAATACTCGACTCTCAGAGTTCACACCATACATTCCGGCGATGTCATCGTGCCAGGATCGTTTCTTCTCCGGCAAGTTTACTTATTCTCACGCTAGAGTTTGGTCATGGACTCCCCTCCGAAGCCTTCCGTGACGAGGCTAACGATGCTCTCTTTTGCAGACATTTTGAAAGATCTCTTTGGACGCTGACTAGTCTCTTCAACCACGAACCGGAGTTGGGGGATTCGACATAGGGTCCCTCTTGTCCCAACTATTTTGTTAAATATCCAATGAGATTAATGAATACACAAGTATTATTATCATTTCCACATTTCTAACATGCAACTTTATCCATAGTATTAAAATTTGCACATAACTACAAAATAAATCTTTAGTGTATACGTAGTATGATGATTCATGAGACGTCTAGTTACTTTGTCCTATTGAACATTTGAACTTCCTCCCATCAAAAATTCCTTTTAAACTTCACATTTTCACCTACGGCATATAATGATTCCCTTGTAAGCCAAAATATTTATTAGCAATACGCTATGTACATACACTTGATTATGAACAATTGCCAGAATTGAAAATATAACGAAACATGTCACCATCATATCTTGAAAGAATAATTAATTTAAGAAGCACCGATATCAGTTTAATTAAGACACTAAGTGTAACCTTTCCACAGTCAACATGTCCAAATGCTAGCCTTGTAAACACACTACCCATTATACATATTATACATGGGCAAACTATTTACACACCAAGTGTGTAGATAGTCACCATTAAAAGTTATTTTTTGTCCTTATATGCACATCTTGCAGTGTCGAACTGTGGCCAAAACGCGACGTTTTGGTCCGGTTAACCAGACAAACACTGACGGGTGTCTGACGGGTCTGTTGACCGGACCAAAACGCCGAGCTTTTCCCGCGTTTTGGTCCTGTCAACCAGACCGGGTGTTAGTCTTTTGTCTGGTTGATAGGACCAAAACGCGGCCAAAGCTCGGCGTTTTGGTCCGGTCAACAGACCCGTCAAACACCCGTCAGTCTTTGTCTGGTTAACCGGACCAAAACGCCGCGTTTTGGCCACAGTTCGACACTGTAGGGTGTGCATATAAGGACAAAAAACAACTTTTTTGGTGTGTAAGTATGCAAAATGGTGTGTAGATAGGTACACCCTTATACATATTAAAAGAAACTGCTCATGAACAGTGTTTTATAATTGTTTTATTGGTATTGTTTGTTTTTTTTAGTTTTAGTTACTTTTATTGTATTATTTTAATTGATTAAAAGATCAATAAGGCAAGGCGTGAAAAGTCCTTAAAACATGTATTGTATCATTAATGCAATCAAAGAACTCATAAATACAATCCAAATATGTTATAAACGGTTCTTTTGTTTCTTAACATTCGAGTATAAATTTTGTTCGTAACGAAGTTGCATTCAACATAGAGTGTTTTTTGGTACCGTGTTGGTAACCTAACAAACCGAATAATTATGAGCGAACATCGGTAAAGGTATCGGTATAGCTATTATCACGCATATCTATTTATTATACATATGAATTCAAATTGATAATGAAGAGTGATCTCACTTCTAATATTTTAATGTTTCATTTACTTTTTAATTCTATATTCAACATTTATGTATTTTCTTAAAAATATTTAATCATCATCCAATTTATTTTGTTTTATCTGATAACATGTGTTTGTTAATTTTTCAAAACATTTAAATCCGCATCAATGTTTTCTTTTCAATATTGCGATATAAGTATTATTGAAAATGAACACCATGCCACTGTGATACCAACCGAACTGAAACCGACGATGAATGGTAATTTATTACTTAAAACTATCTATTTTTCATTTATACAACTCCGTACGGGTATTTATTTTTATCGTTTTTACTTTTGATAAGCTGACACGTATCGTACTATAATAAGATGTGTCTGTTAATTTTTTCAAAATATTTAAATCCGTCTTAATGTTTTCTTTTCAACATTGCGATATAAGTATTATTGAAAGTGAATACCATGCCACATGATACCACCCGAACTGAAACCGAAGATGAATGGTAATTTATTATTTTAAAGCATCTATTTTTCATTTATACAACTCTGTATGAGTATTTATTTTTATTGTTTTTACTTATGATAAGCTGACACATACCATATCGAACAAAATCGGTACTGGTACTCGTATTCATTTTGATGGTTTCTGGTTTCAATAATTTTTCATTTATACAATGTGCCTGCAACGATAAATGAATTTCGAAACTAAACCAATCGATATCGTTCGACGACAACATCTATATAAACACGTGTTGATTTCTATAGCGAGTGCAATCGTTCCGGTACTGTAGCAAATCGAACCAATACCAATCAAATGCTCGCGGTAATCTACCACCGCAACGCGCGGTCAATTAACCTAGTTTGACATTAATAGAACATAACTTAATTTTAATAAGCAGTTGCAATGTTTTATGACAAAGGTTGTATTGATTAAGTATTTCTATAATATCTCTAGACGCGTTCACGCGTGCACATCTACACACATGCACCCGCTTACACGCATACGCACACGCCTACACACATAGACAACATCTAAGCAACCATCGTGCCCCACGTGGCAATACTTTTCGTCCTTTAACACTAACCAGGTTAGAATTTATGTTAAGTCAGATCATGTGCAAGGCACACGAGGGTATTTATGTCCTTTCACATCGTCATTCTTCCCTTTATAACTCTCTTCTATCACAAGTCTTTTCTCATTCTCTATCCAGCTTTTCTCCACCACCACCATCATCCAGCCACCACCACCACTTCGACAGCCACCGACACCGTCTCCGACAGTCGCCGACACCAACGAAAACCACCATCTCCGAAAAATCTGGGATGTTTGATGCTGCGAAAACCACCAACTACAGATCTGGGATACTTCAGCAGCCAATGTCCACCACCACCATCTTCTCTGCCACCACTATCGGCAGAACCGCCTACCACCACTCCGCACCTCTGGCGACCAAGAACCCCCAACGACCACCACCACAACCTTATGTTATGCTCAGATCCGGCTCCCCCAAACGCTCACCACCACCATCTTCGCAACTACCACCATCTTCACAACCACGACCGCCTAAAGCCACCAGATCTGGATTTCGTACACTCCATTTTGTTTCTCTTTTTAAAATCCGATGACAAAGACACAGTTATTTGTGTATGTGACTCATTTTCTCTCTCTAAAATCCGATGACAGGCACACAATAGTTGTTTGTGGATAATTTATTTCACCAAATTCAATTTGAAACGAATTGAATCCGTGGTGGTGCTTAGCCAACACTAAAGAATAAGCTTATAAGGACGAAAAGTGTAATTTACCCTTTTTCTTATGGTGGCAATCTTAATGATATAAATAGGGGTGTTCACGAACCGATCCGAACCGATCGTGGGTCTGCTCGAGATCGGATCGAATTACAACCGATCGGATCGGTTCGGTTCGAATTTGGAAACCGAGCATAAAAGTTGTGCTCATGATCGGTTCGAATTTAAATCGATCGGATCGTTTTCGCTCGGTTTCGATCGGTTTTTCTCAACACTTATACATCGACGGAGTAGTCAATTGAACACCCTTAACACCAAACATCAAATGATTAACGCTGTCAAATGGTACGATTTCTCAACAAACAACACAATAAACAATACTAAACGCAAGAGAAGCGGCAAAACGGTGACATAAACTTCTATTAAGATCTGATGTACAAACGAAGTAAGATCTGATGTACAAACGTTTAGATCGACTGATTAATCAGTTGATCTATAAAATATAAAGACAGAAAAACGAACAAGAAGTTATACAACCTGATCTACACAGCAAGATACAATAGACGAACAAATCTCACAGACGAGATTAACAACAAGACAGAATGATCTTCACAGTTGAGACCGATGTGCAGGCCAGGAGACGAACAGAACTTCAAGGTTGAACTCAATCGCTGGTAAATCACAATGGAGAGAATACTTCTAGAAACAATTTGTGAGTTGAAGTTTATGGGGAATACCACTCTTCTGCGTAAATGATAAGCCTATATATCTTCAAAAACCAAATAATACACTTTAGTCCAAAAGAACATGAAGAGATGATCGGGGTCCCTCAAAAGTTTCATTCTGCCCCCTCGAGTTAGAATAGGGTAAAACACTTCAACTGAGCATCTAAGTGTGTTGTGGACTTGTGGCTGCGTATGATTAGAATAGGGTAAGGAATGGGCTGGGCTAGTTATTTTTATGGGTTAAGGAATGGGCTAAGTATGATTGGGCTAGTTATTCTTATACTTATATTAAATAAATAAATATATATATTAATTATTTAATAAAATTAATTCGAGCGAAACCGATCGATCGACGAGCGATCGGACCTATGCTCATGCTTGGATCGTTTTCAAATCGAACCGATCCGAGCGGCTCATTTACAAATCGAGCGTGAATCGAACGATCATTTTTCGAGCAATTTTCGAGCGATCGTCGAGCGATCCTCGATCGTCGAGCAGTTTGGACAGCCCTAGATATAAAGGACGAAAAGTGTAATTTACCCATTTTCTTATGTGTTTCCATACTTTTTCATATTTTTCTTTATGAGTTTCCATACTGTTTCCATACTTTTTCTTATAAGACAATGTGTCATGAAGGGGTTTCTTTGAGGAAAAAGTACTGCCACGCGGCAACACATAGACAACATCTAAGCAACCATCGTGCCCCACGTGGCAACGCCCCAACGGCACCCCCATGTTCCACGCCCCTTTCTTCCAACGGCGCCTCATCATTCCTTATTTTTCTCCATGTTGATTACGCCCACGGTTTGCCGCATGCGGGTAATGATGTTCGCGCCCCTAGCGCAGGAGCGCGGGTTACGTGGCACCAATGGCACCCCACAACATATTCTCTAGGAACGAATCAATTTAATAAGATATAGCCTGAAACTCTGAAAGAATAAGCTTATATCCCTTTTTTCGTTTTGAATAAGTTTTGGGATCTTACCAAGAATTCTAGATTTTTTTCTTGTTTTTGAACAAACTTATTTTCAGTCCCTTAAATCATGGGAAATCAATTAAGATGTAGAAGAAAATTATCATCAATCATTACAAAAGTTGAACAAAACTAAACCAAGTTCATTTTTTTCTTTAGTTTTGACATGTAGTTCTTCATGTCACTTTTTGTCCCTCGTGTAAAGATCAACGAAGATAACTTCAATACTACCATTGTTTAGTTCACAACATGAAAGATATGTGTTACATGAGAGGGAACAAGAAAAAATAATTACATAGGAATGGGTTAATTAATTTCACTTCCTCCATAATATTAATATCGACATTGTTCTAAATTGATTATTGATTAATAAGATAACATCACATTGAATAGTTTCGTGGTCAATATGTGTCGGTCAAAATATGAGAACATCACGAAAAAAAACAAACTATGTTTATGTCTTTCTTTGAGATTAATTGAGACCGCCTACATTTTTTTCTACATATAGCGTTACATCTAAGAAACCTAACTTATTTATGGTGAAGATTCTTCAGATTTCTATTTTTTTATTAATGTTGACTAGTTTATAGTGTAAAATTCTTAATAAAGTTCAAATTTCAGCCTAAGACTGAATATGATCATTGACTGAGGTATGATATTTGTAACAAATAAAATTTTCAAAAGTGTTAATTACGTTTTTTTTATCCTTGAATTTTATATTGATAATAACTATTACAGTTCATTAGTTTAAAAATTGCGAAACCAGTACAAACTAGCTACATATGTTAACGAAGCGTTTGAAACCACTTCTAAACTTTAATAAAATACAAATTAGTTGTAAACTTTAATAAAATACAAATTAGTTATATGTAAACGAAGAATAAAATACAAATTAGTTATATGTAAACGAAGATACGCCAAGTTATGTTCATATGCACTCGATGCATTGATTTGTATGGTATATTTATATGTAATCACATGTGCTTGAGTAACCTTTAATTTATTTTAATTTTAAATTCTAGCTAGATTGTTTCTCTAAACTTTATTATTATTATTATTATTATTATTATTATTATTATTATTATTATTATCTCAGTATTATACGTGACTAATGACTTTTATTATAAAACGCCACCAGTTGTACTTTTTGAATTAATTTATTATTATTCTGACCACATGTGTTTGGTTATTGTATGAATATATTATATTGTTTTTAGAACAAGTGTAGTCCAATTTATACGCAAAATTTAACCCATATTCCACTCTAGAGAAATAGTGAGTACTTGTTACATCCATCACGTCTATATATGACTTTAAGGAAACCTTCGGTTCTGCATCATCAACATCATCTTTCAGCACTCAATCTATATCTAATTATCTATCTCCTTCACTATCACAATGTTTTGCTGCTTGAGCTCTAGCTTTGCAAGAATATGCAAGTTTAGAAAGAAAGCTTCAAGATACGTTACTAGAGACGATTTAGACGCGAAACACAAAAGGGGTGTTGCTAAAGGCACCACCGAATCCGTATATAAACGAGACATGAAACATGCAAGCACACATACTGATGAGTATGACAACCAAAATAAGGGTACAGTGAGGGTCAAAGTGGTGATGACCAAGGCAGAAGCAATGAAGTTGTTCTCAAAATGTGATGGATCAGGAACTCTCAGTTTCGAGAACGTGACTACCGAGCTCACGAAAGTACCAGCGAATCGTGTTTCGTTAGTTCATCATCCGTGGATTCCTAGCAATGAAGTCATGATGCTTGAGAGCATACCCGAAGAACCATAGAGTTGAATCATATCTTCAGGATTTAGTATAAATTTGCTGATATGTATTTTTTTTTTTCATTTTACACGCACATAACTGATGATCAAGGCTTACGAGAGATTTGAAGTTTTTTTGGCTGTAATAGTGGTATTTTTCTTATAGAATGGAGTGCAACTCCAATATATTTTTTTTACTTCATATAGTCATATGTAAATCATCAAACTAGACATGTTGATATTAAGAAATTAACAAAATATATATGAAAAATTAAAATTGAGCTGGCAAACAAGCAACACTGGCTTAGACAGCTAGAAATTAGGCTGACACGGAAATTTTCATAAAGTACATCAGGGACCACAAACGATCCAATCAAAAGACAACACATGTAAAAGTGGGGGCTAAGCCTTAGCCGACAGATAACAACGAGAGCTAAGTGTTAGCAGGCGGCTCAATGGCTGTGGAAGGGTGATGAGTCGGGCAGCTTTTCGGTGGCTTCGGTCAAGAAACTTTGGTATGATGCTAGTCATGCTTCTCCTGTAAACATCTTGATCATGAGTTGGAACGCTTGGGTGCTTTTAAAAATAAACGTGTTCGCTTGGTGGGATTTGCAATATCGCCAGCCTAAGTATGACGAGTTGATTACACGGAGAATTGTTTTGGGTCCGAACGTTTGCTAGCTTGTGTTGGAATCTGTTACGAAAATTTGTCACAAAATCTTGAAAATTTTTTTTGTAGGAAATTCATCATAAAAGTGTTGGAATCTGTGATGAAAAAAATTGTGTAGGAAATTTTTGTAGAAAATTATCCACATACGCGGGTTCAGGGAGATGTCAGACCAACATGGGTCTAGGGGGGAAGGGGCACTCCATGGGTAGGGGATCAAGGATTCGAACTAGTGCCATAACACTGCCGCCACTCCCTAGGGCAAGCAAGGAGGGTTGGCTAAGCTAGTAGCTTTACTAATGCAAGGGTTGAGTTTGTTTGAGGATGTTGTTGACCTCAGGATTAGTGGGTGAGTTTTGATTGGTTTGGGTACTACTAACGGGTACCTTGAGCAAAATTTGACATGACGGGTGTTGGTTAATCACGACTAGGGATTCATACCCTTAAGTGCCTCTCTCCTCTCATGAGGGCATAGCTTACCATTGTTTCAAGGTTTCATCTTTAACTTTAACAAGTTTCATAAAAATGCTATCCATTGAAACTATAATTTTACAAGAAGTAGATAAAAACTAAAAGTTATTTATTAGATAATTGATACTTAGGCTACACAAAAAAGGGTAGCCTTTCCTGTTGGACATCTCTCGATCCTCACCAGCTTCAACCAAAAACACATAAATATTATAAAAAATGTTAAAAACTAAAAGTTGGGGTTGTTTTCTTTAAAAACCATGTCATTAAAAACCAAAACATATGCCAAAATTAAAGAAAAACAACCCTAAAACCCTCCCACAATATTCAAAAAACTATTGTGAAGGTATAAATAAGACTCTCAAAAGATAATATTTCATGAAGTAACTTAACTAATAAAGATGATGACTCCTACCCTTGCATTCTCATCTCTTCATAAGTCCTTTTGATAAATCTTTCAGCCCTTTCATCTATTGAATCTTCTTCTCCTTGTTCTTCTTCTTCATGGAGGTCACCGCCGCTACCAGTTTTGCATAATTGCCGTAGCTCCTCCACCGCCGCATCAATCTCTTCCTCTCCTTTCACCCTCAATGCAACACTCATTTTCTTAGTTTTTTCCCTCACAACTTCTCCTATCTTACTCACCATCACATTTTGCACAACCGCGGCCACATTCTCCCGCATGAGCCGCCCGTTACCATCCCTCACCGCCTCCACGCCCACCCCAACCTCCACCACCAACCGGGCGTTGACCGGCTGGTCAAACTGCATGGGCATGGCTATTATTGGAACACCAAACTTCATAGCTTCCATTACCGAACTCCAACCACAATGACTCACAAATCCACCAATGTTTTTATGCCCTAATATTCTTGTTTGTGGAGCCCACCCTTCAACCAATAAACCCCTATTTTTTACCCTTTCAAGAAACCCTAATGGCAATGCATCCCAAACCTTTATTTCTTTTTGCCCCTTTGGAAACCTTAAAACCCAAATGAAATTCATATTGCTCATTTCTAACCCATATGCTATTTCTTCCAAATCAACACTAGACAGAAAATACTCACTCCCAAAAGAAACAAAAACAGTGGATCTAGCGGTTTTTTTGTCAAGCCACTCGATCACACTATTTTGTTTCATGTCCACTGGTGGGTCCACCACCAGTGGACCCACTGGCATGATTCTTTTTCCACTCAAAATAGAAAAATAATCGGCATACTTACCTTCGATCTCTTTAAACGATTTGACAAGAATGATGCTTGACGAATTGTGATAACATTCAAGCACACGCTCTATATCTTTTCGATTATCTTCCGTGCACTCAACATGATAGGTATTATTGGCAGCCGCAACACTAGTGGTGATGAAGACCACGGCAGGGATTCCAAGGGCTGCAGCCGCCTGCGGAGCCCATGGTTGTAGAATGTCGTAAATGAGCAAATCGGGCATTAGGGTTTTCAAGATTTGTGAAAACCCGGGGCTTGCCATGTCAAAAGCTTGTTTGAGAGTAGGCATAAGATGGACAGGGAGGCCATTAGTGGTGTGAAGGTGTGGTGGAAGCTCGGGTAATGTGGGAAGGTGCAGTTCTATGAGTCGAACCAAGGATAAACCACACTCGTTCGTTAATGTTTTCTTAACCGAATCGAGGTTAGCAGGAGTTGAACAAAGGTAGATGTTGAAAAGGTTTGTGTTACTTAGTTTCTTGGCTAGTTCTAGGAAAGGAGAAATGTGACCATGGCCTAACCATGGGAACATCAAAACAGTTTGTTTTCTTCCTTGGTTGTTCATCATCATTTGCAAAAATCAAAAGGTACGAAACTAAATTTCAATGTGGTTGGTTGTTTTCGAGTTTGGGACGTGACACGATATATAGAGAGATTTTGCTTGTATGGAAAGTTGTTTACTTTGTTTACTTGCTACATATATGGAAGATATTGCATGAAAATATGAAATTTCCATTTTACATGCAGGATCCTGAACAAGCGGTTGGGATATTTTAGTTTTAAAGAAACGGCAGATTCTTTTTCATAATGACTCGGACGTTATTGCGGTTATTATTTTTTTTTTTATTAAGAATGGAACTCAAGAAAGATATCTTGAAGTGTTTAATTTCTAGTTGGATATTTTATTAATATAATTTACTTTTATAAAAAAAAACGCTAAAATTCGATTTTTGTAAAGTAGTCAAATTATTCTTTTATATTACAATTACAATTTATTTATTTGGAACGGCTATATTTTAATTTGAATAATAACTTTAAAATATTGAATTCATAAAAATGTATGATGTTCAAAAAAAGAATTCATAAAGATGTATATCATGCACACGTAATTTTATTATGTAATCTTCATCACCATATATCTTATATTTCACAAATATTTAATTAATAAGAAAACACTTATTTTGATTTGAAAATTAAAATAAAAAAAGGGTGACGGCACAGCTTGTTGCCCGTTACCTTCTGTTTTAATGTAATTTAACAAGTATGAATAAAAAGTTATTCGTAATAAAAAAAATAAAGAAATGACATTATTTTGGCTTAGGATATTAACTGTTATAACGGTCTACTTAATATGGAAGATATTTTAACGGTTTCTGGTTATATTGGGATTTGGTTGAGATCTTTTAATAATTTAAAATGATATACAATATTTGTGAATTAAATTTATAAGTTCCAAGCCGTTAAAAGATATATATTTATACGTTCCTAAAAGATATATTGTTAGTTACAAAATTTGGTTGAGATCTTTTATTTAGTTGATTTCATGAAAGATTATTGTATTATATATAGTATACATACATTGTGTATCATACATGATATGTTAATGAGATTTTGAGAGAAAAGAAAAGGTGACGTGTTTCTAGGCAAAAGATGAAATACAAATACTTTTAACGTTGAACCGAAGGTTTTAATGCAAAAATTTGATGACATTTTCGTAATTATTACTCGTAAAGTAATTATCAAAATTACCTTACAAATGATCTTGTAGGGTAATTTTGGTATTGTAGGATAATTTTGTAAAATGGTCTTGTAGGGTAATTTTGTAGAGTATCATTAGCGCCGGCCCTGAAATTTCGTGTACCCTGTTTGAGCTTGAAAAAATGTGTCCTTAGGTCTTAACGAAATTGGGTATTGGACTCACTAAAGGTCTAAAACTAATGCCAAAGGGTTAATACCTAATCTAAACCATAAGAATAGTTTTGTAAAGGAGCCTATGTTGGTGTTTGTATGGTTGTACCTTATTAAAATCTATTTTACATATACATATCGGTTTTTTTATAAAAAAAAACGTGCCCCTCGAAATATCGGGCCCTGGCCGGTGGTCCTCTCTGCCCACCCCCAAGGACGGCCATGAGTATCATAAATTCATAATTACTCTACAAATAATCTTGTAAGGTTGTTTTGATCTTGTAGAGTAATTTTGTAGAGTGTCATAATTACTCTACAAATAATCTTGTAGGATAATTTTGAGTAATATGTTGTTTGATAAACTAATAGAATAATTTTGATACACTTGTAAAGTAATTTTGATAATTACCCTACAAGCACATTTTACAAAATTACTCTACAAGATCAAAATTACCCTACAAGATCATTTGTAGGGTAATTTTGATAATTACTCTACGAGTAAATAATTAAAAAAATGTCACCGTGTTTTTTTTTACTTTGTCATGCATTTCGTATGTTTTGTATGATAAGATTGTTTGTACGAGAACTTTTTCCGTGTTTCTAACGGGGAGTAGGACTGTCAAATCGTGTCTTATCAGGTTTAACAGGTTTCTGACGACGCGAACAACACAAATTCTGAACGTGAATACAACTCGTTTAACTACTTTATATCCCATGTCTATAGCACAGTTTTATGTTTTATGTATTAAGGAGCAATGATGGATCCTAGCCTTCTAATTTTAATTATTTTAAAAAAGTAAAAAATCACATGTTGTATTTTTAGTAAACAGGTCTAATCGTGTCTTACACAGGTAACCAGTTGCCCGCCATAACGGGGAGGGAGTCATGCCTTACCTAGTTGCTTCAACATGGCTTGATGAATTGTACCCACTTAATGCTATAGTGGTATGATGTCTTCTATTTGTTTAAAAGATAGACATCCATTGGGAATAGTCCAATAATGTTGGTGAGTTAGATAAGATGTAGAATATGTAAAGGTCATGGGTTCAATTCCTATGACATGCAAGTTTAGTCATTCAAAAAAAAAAATTGTTTAAAAGATAGACGGCTTTAAACCTACAAGATGCAAAATAGATGGGTAATAGAAGTATTTTAGAATAAGTTAATTTGTCGTTCTAAAACATGATACATTAGTCAATATCTATTTTTACTTGAATCAAATCAAAATATTAAATAAAACAACTAATTATATGTTGGAAATATATTCAATTTAAATTGGACTGAAAACTATTGAGTTACGTGACTCAAGCTTCTCACTCACTAAAAGCTCGATTAAAATCAAGTTGAGTCTATATTGAGCTCGGTTAAGTTTGCAATTTAAACAACCCCATTTTCAAATACTAACATATTACACAATTTAGATATCAAAGTGTAAATTCTATATATGATTAGTAGAGAATTTATGTTTTTTTTGTCATAGAGATTGGGAAGTTTTGGGTCGTTTGACTGTCACTTTATATTAATTTTTGGTCCGGCTCGGGTTGAATTGGTATGGCCACATAATAAAAAAGATATATCAGAATAAACTCAAATGCATAACAAAAGTACGTCAAACATTATTTTTAAACGGTCTTCGGTGGAAAACCTGTAGGGAGGCAGACGGCTCAGTGGCCACAACAATGGACTTGGCTAGGCTAGGCTAGGCTGGGCGGCGAGGGCGCCATACCAAAGAGGCTAACAGGCGACTCCGGCGTTACCTATTCGATTTTTTCATGCGTGTGCATCTGCTTGCCTTTTCAGATCATTTGTGTGTGTGTTTTGTTTTTCAATTCTCGTCTTTATTTACTTAGGTTTATAGTTTAAACTAGGTCTGGCAAATAAAACACATTTGTGTTTTTTTTTTTGTTATTTTGAGTCATTTTAAAAATGAGAATACGTCAGAATGGGTTAAAAAATAACTAAGATGGGTCATGATAGGTTATATGATATCTGTTTAAAATAATTCGTGGGTAAAGATGGGTACTACGCAGGGTGAATGTGTAACTCAAAAAAGAGCATCATTCTTCATCATATTCGAGTGTTCATAGACGTTGGCTTCACAAATAATAAAAATTTTAAAAATAATAAAAAAAATTCTAAAAAAATCAGAGAAATAAAAAAAAATTCTAAACAAAGCAAAAAAAATTTAAAAAATCCAAAAAATAATAAAAATATAAAAAAATTCTAAACAATCAAAAAGTAATAAAAAAATCCAAAAAATTCTTAAAAATAAAAAAAATCTAAAGAATTCTAAAAATAAAAAATTCTAAAAAATCAAAAAATAATAAATAATCCAAAAATATCTAAATTTTGCCACCCCTAGTTTAAACAAACACTTTTAACTTTCAGAAGCCACCCCTAGTCTAAACAAACACTTTAACTTTCAGAAGCCAAATTTGCTAAAATAACTAAACAATTTAACTAATAACATGGGCTTAACTTTTTAATTTGTTTAGTTGTGGGTTTAAATATTTATGTTGTTTCATACTCATCTCGAATCGTTTAAGATCATATTTGGAAGAGTATAACTAACAATAGCGCTATAAGACTTTGGACTCATTTCATCTTTAACGGATGATTCATCACAAACGGAAGTGTATGGCCTAATGGTTTTTGTAATATGCCCATCTCAATATCAACTGACATTAAAAATTAATTATTAATTTATGGTCATACTATCATTGTATTTATTTTTACTCTAAACAAAATAAATATTTTTAGCATAAGAAGACGAATCTAACTATCCAAGGTAAAATAAATATTTTAGTTACTAATATCCAAGGTAAAATAAATATTTTAGTTACAAACTTACTAACAATGCCAGAGACCACAAGTTCTCAAAAGGTAAGAAACTAAATTTCAATGTGGTTGTTTTTGAGTTTGGGACGTGACACTATATAAAGAGAGATTTTGCTTGTATGGAAAGTTGTTTACCTTGTTTACTTGCTACATATATGGAAGATGTTGCATGAAGATGTGAAATTTTCTTTTTACATGTGGGATCCTTCTGAACGACTGGTTTGGATATTTTAATTTTAAAAACACAGTAGATTCTTTTTCATAATTACTTGGACGTTATTGCGGTTATTATTTTTTTATTAAAAAAGGAACTGAAGAAAGATATCTTGAAGAGTCTAGTTAGATATTTTATCAATATAATTTAATGTTGTTGAACTGTCTAGTTAGATATTTTATCAATATAATTTAATTTTGCAACAACAAAAAAAGATAAAATTTGATTTTTGTATATACCTTATTGAGGAAGGTTAACGTACAATAGCTCTTAACGTGCGACCGGTTTGACCTATAATTACGCACGTTCATTTGTAAATCACGCACGTTATAAAACTCAAAAACCTCTAATCACGCATGTTGAAAACATTAATCACGCACGTTATATACCTATAATCATGCAAGCCCTAACTCCCAGTTCAAAATTGCATCATGTGTTCTATGGTCTGATACCATTGTTACTAACCGCTGACTCCAATCGAATTAAAGCTTGGTCATGTTTCTGCATCCTCTGTTCTACGGTTTGAATCAAAGCTTGGTCATGTTCCTTCATCCTCTGTTCTACAGCTTGATTCCGAGTCATCATTTTGATGACACTTTTTCACAATCAACGATGAATTTGAACCCAATTCAATGAAATTGACGAACAATGACCAATTTGAACTGAGTGAGGTTTAACCATTTGATCATATTTAACCACAAAAAATTAACCGAGTTAGGGCTAAAGGACATAACTTGCAAAGGTTTGCAAACATCGAGTACGTTTTCTGTAATTATTGAAGACAAAGGACACAGTTTGCAATAAGTGACATACATAAATGACGATTTTTGTAATTTACTCAATATTGAATTCATAAAAATGTATATCATGCCTACATAATTTTATAATCTAATCTCCATCGGTCATCATCATATATCCTATATCTCACAAGTATTTAATAAGAAAACACTTATTTTGACTTGGAAGTTAAAGAAATAATGTTATTTTGGTTTAAGATATTAACTGTTATAACGGTCTACTTAATATGGAAGATACTTGAATTTTGATTTGGAAATTAAAGAAATAATGTTGGTTTGGTTTAAGATATTAACTATTATAACAGTCTGCTTAATATGGAAGATACTTGACGGTTTCTGGTTGTGTAATTTGGTTGAGATCTTTTAATAAATTAAATTGATATATAAGTGGTCTAAAATTTGTGAATTATACTTAGTTGATTTCATGGAAGATTTATTGTATTATATAAGATACGTAATATATGTCAATGAGATTTTAAGAAGTAAAAAAGGTGGCGTGTTTTCAATAGGGAGCGAGTCATGCCTTACCTAGTTGGCTCAACATGGCCTCCAAATGATGAATTGCAATGTTTTCAGGATCGGATCGGAGGTCGACCCGGTCGTCTTACAGGGTCAAAGGTCGGACCGGTCCGACAGGATTTAAGACCCGAATTACGTCATAATGTATATAAAAAAATATATATAAAACATATAAAATATTTAGGGTCAAATTTGGACAGAAACGTTACTTAATATTTATAGGTATTAATTCTTATATGTTTACCAGAAAACGATACTTAATATTTATCTATCAATAAGCTATATCTATAATTAAATATATAGATAACGTATATGTACAACATCTTGATGCACTAACATGTAATAGTCTAGGGTTAAGGTTGATAAATCTATAACTTTGAAGATGGAAGATATTTCATGAAGATGTGAAATTTTCTTTTTACATGTGGGATCCTTCTGAACGACCGGTTGGGATATTTTAGTTTTAAAAAAAGAGTAGATTCTTTTTCATAATTACTTGGACGTTATTGCGGTTATTATTTTTTATTAAGAAGGGAACTCAAGAAAGATATCTTGAAGAGTCTAGTTAGATATTTTATCAATATAATTTAATTTTGTTGAAGTGTCTAGTTAGATATTTTATCCATATAATTTAATTTTGCAACAAAAAAAAAGATAAAATTCGATTTTTGTATATACCTTATTGAGGAAAGTTAACGTACAATAGTCTTAACGTGCGACCGGTACGACCTATAATTACGCATGTTCATTTGTAAATCACGCACGTTATATACCTATAATCACGCATGCCCTAACTCCCAGTTCAAAATCGCATCCCGTGTTCTACGGTCTGATACCATTGTTACTAACCGATGACTCCAATCGAATTAAAGCTTAGTCATGTTTCTGCATCCTCTGTTCTACGATCTGAATCAAAGCTTGGTCATGTTCCTTCATCCTCTGTTCTACGGTTTGATTCCGAGTCGTCATTTTGATGACACTTTATAACAACCCTCAAGAAGCACCCCTAAACACTCCAAAATACATCCCGTATACGAGAAACAGACCCAAATAACCTTTATATTAATAAATAACAAATAAAACAAGAAACCTGGGTTGCTCGCGGGCCGCGACCCAGTTACCTAAATGCTTCATGGGGCGCGAGGCCCCCTTCTTGCCGGGCACACAAACGAGCCACATATAGGGACACGTGTCGACACTACGCTATGACTCAGCAACCCTCACACCGCCCTAGACTCCCTCGCAGACCGCGAGGGAGATACAGATGTGAGTCGCGGGCCGCGACCCGCCTCGATAACAGCCTATAGATAGCAGCCGATGGTTTCATTTGTTCTCGTTCAATTTTCTTTCTTTCCTCTCAGTTCCTGTAGACGAAAATTATAGCCAAATACCCCCTAATTAGCGAAGCTCTGCCTCGTTGTAAGTATTATAACCCCCGATTACGTATTAGATACGCTGCCCGATTGATCTAGTGCTCCGTAACGCCTGTCGAGGCTCTACCTGACGTAGTCGTTGGAGTTCTGTCTCGGGGAGGGTATAACTAATGTAAAATTGGGTTATTATACTAACGTGTGTGCGTTGTTTAATTAATATATTATAATCAGAAAATCACAAGGAAATACCTAAATTAGCAATGTGAGTTAATCCTCTTTTTTGTGTAAACCTTTTTGTGAGTAATCCTTTCTTTTTGTAAACTGTTTTTACAAAACCTCAATTATTTTACGTGATAATTAAACAGTGATTGAGTATTTGTAATTCTACAATTATCATCGGTATGTTGGGGTTTTGTATACAAAATTTGTTACTACACTGTGAGTAGTAACATAACCACAAGTCGGGTTGACAGTACCGTGAGTGGTAATTAAAGTAGACATATAAACAAATGTAATTGCGAGATCTCCCTCAATGCTGTAAAATGATAAAACCTGTTTGGATTAAACTGGGATTCACTAACCAGTATTTCTTGCTGATAAAATGTTTTAAACACGTATTTCAGGTAAGTTAGTATGAAGTCAATAAAAGCCAGCTGGAGAGCACTGGAGATTTAGAAAAGTGGCTATAAAAGTTACATAATTTAAAAAGGAGAATGGTTTTCAATATTTAGGGTTTATCCCTATAAATATATTACAAATAAAAATCTGGTTTTGTCCCACTTGTTATTATAAATGTATTATCAGAAAACTTGGTTTTATCCCATTTATCTATTTTAAACATGTTGGTGTTTAACTCTGATAAAAATATTTCCTAACTACAGTCATGAGGAAAATTTCCGCTGCCAAATTAATAAACACTGATATCAGTTGCTCTGAGTCTCGCGGCTCCCACTCCCAGGGTGGGGTCGGGGGTTGTGACAGAAGGTGGTATCAGAGCCATGCCACTGGTTTAAACCCTTTAGGTGTTCTTCCAATACCTAAACCTTAAACATTTATGTTAGGAAATTAACATCTTGTGTGTTATTTTGTAAACATAAGATCTTAATATGTCTATTATGATTTTTATGTCATTTAACAAATTTTAAATTCCCAATATGCATTACCCATATTGTATCTTACAGTTATGCTATGTTTAATATTACACATATATAAGTGATATATTAATAATATTATGTCTTAGTAAAATTTGTGATATTATATATATATATATATATATATATATATATATATCCATATATAAATGTGTGTAGGAACATAATGTAATATGAATTTTACAACATTATAATAATATTATTGCGTTATTAACATTAAATATCTTAAAATTAATACAAGATAACACAATTCAGGTATGATACTTCGAAAAATGTCATAATATAAATATTAAGATAATATGTATTATACCTATATAATTATATGTCATTTAAATTTTCAGTATGTGTAACCCCTATTTGTACCTTACTGTATGTTATACTATAAATATAAAAGGGGGATATATTCATAATATATTGATTTTTGTGATATATATCATACCTACATATTTATGTGAATACAATTCAATACAAATTATAATAATATTATGATATTGATATTAATATCTTAATCAAAGATATAAGATAACACCCTTAGATATGATGTCACTGAAATATCATAATATAAAATATTACTCGATGCAAGTAGTATATTTTATGATTTATGATATAACCTAAAGTTTTACTCAACTTAAGCGTATATATTTGTCAAAATTTTTGATAAAACATATAATTGTATTAATTTTGTTAAAATATAATATTTTATCATACTTAAAACATGTTTATTGTTTTAGATACTTGAAAAAGGATTTCATGATAACTCTATGAAAGTATTATTCTATATTATTATATTGTATTATATCCACATATGCACATGTACATATACCATGGAAAATATAAAATATTTTATATTTTATAAAACTGTATTTTGTGAAACAGGATTATGTACCACAAATTGGTGCCGTGTAATTATATGATTTTAATACATAGTACCTACATATCAACAGGAAATACCCTAAACTTATTTATTAAGTCAGATATATGTATATTGTATATAATTTGTATTAATATTTTAAATGATATTTCATCCATAAAATAAAAATATGTACAAAAACATTTAGTACGGTATAACTATATGTTTTAAAATATATGTACATATATCTCAAGAGGAAATAATTTTTATCATTTGATAAATCTAATTCATTTCTTAGACTATATTTGAGTCATATGTATATATATATATTCTGATATGAGAATAATCCTTCATTACTTAATATATTAAGGATCAAATTTAGAAACGCTAAACTTCGTATTATCTATTATAATTATTTAATAAATAAATATGATAAATTAGGAATCAAGTCCTAAATATGTTATAACAAAAAATGAGTCGACGTGTCAGTTAAAGACTAAATTGTTCTAAAAGAATCCAGAAAAAAGATTATATTTTTATTTAATTTATTCCTTTTGATGAATTATCCTTTTATTCCAAAATATTATTTTAGTATAAAGAAATAAACAAATTTATGTGAATAAACAGTTACACAATTGGATTCTTATAATTTGATCTTGTATATATATTACAGGAAATTTTAAAACTTTATATACGCAAGGCACAAATTTCTTGATAATATATACAATATAACAATCCAATATTTTCTGTAGTAGAAGAATAATCTTTTATATATCAGAAGAAATAAACCTACATGTTTACTCAAGATCAATTTTGATACCCAATTTTAATTCAAAAGATACCTTAAGAATACCTGTACTAGCACCACCTCTTGAAAAACAATAATGGGTCAATGACGGTGAATCTCAGAATTTCATATAAAACCCTTACCTTTATTTTCTAAATACCTATCCAGCCATGAGCACTGGAAACATATTTAAATTAAGGCAATATAGAGAAAAACTATTACACCAAGGGAAGAAACAACACATAATATATATACACTTTCTTTATGTTTTGATAGGATATATAGTAGAAGAAAACGTTAAAATATAATATGTATATATATATATATATATATATATATCAACGCATAATACTGATAGCTATAACTATAATTGTGCTAGACATAATATGAGCAACAAAATGTGCCTGTATAATTGCTTAGTTCTGTGATAATTATATCTAAACATGTTTGTAATTCAGATGTCAAGGGAAATAGAATGTAATCAAGAAATTCAGGCTAGTAGTGAAAACTCTTTGGATAAAAACACTATAGAAAATATAATAGCTCAAGGAATATCGAATGCCATACCTTCGATCATTCAAGCTATTAAGATTTATGTGCCTATAAACAAGAATCCTACTACCCACTGTAGGCATACTCATCACTTCAAACCTAACCCTAGTATCAATGGAAGTCATGATATTCGTATCAAAACTCCATCTTCCAAACGAAAGAAAACCACAACCTATGGCTACTTTTATAAGGAATTTCACCCCGAAAAATTATGTAAGGACAAAGGGATGGAATCAGAAATCGCACAGCCTACCTGCAACAACAAAAAGCATTCAAGAAAACGCCATTTTAGGAAGACACTCCATTGTAACTTCTGCAAGAAGACTGGGCATACAGAGGAAGAATGTAGAAGGAGAAGGAAACTAATGTATGTTACAAATGCGGGGAACCAGGCCACATCCGTCTCTACTGCCCGAAACTATCTAAGGCACCAGATAACGAGGATAGAAACCCAGATCAGGCTAAGGAAAACGCATAAATATTTACAACACTGGAGACAACAGCAAAATAAGCACCCTTATGTTTTGACTATACTTAAGTTAGTTGACTTTTGATTCTGATCAAAACTTCATCAATAATGTCGCAACCCCACCCCCTTATCTGTCCCGGGAACGGGCGGCCGAGAACTCAGTATTGGTGGTATCATTTGTTTATCAATTTGGTAGCGGAAATTTCACCAGGACCGTAGTTAGGAAATGTTTATCAGAGAAAATACCACACTTTTATAGTATTAAACATATTGGGATAAAACCCAAGTTTTTATTACAAACATTTGCATAGGGAGAATCTCTATTTTATTGAATAAAACATCTTCTTTTATTTAGGTAACTTTTATAGCCACTTTCCCAAACCTTCAGTGCTGTCCAGCTGGCTTCTAGTTGGCTTTCACACTTTGTTACCTGAAACGCGTTTAAAAACATTTTTGTCAGTGGAAAATACTGGTGAGTGAATCCCAGTTTAATCAAGAAGAGTTTTATCCTTTAACAGTATTGAGAGCTATCACATTGTTTATTTCTACACAATTACTCATTCAGTACTGTCAATCCTGACTGGTGGGTCATATTACACATTGGCTAACTCGTTGTCCAATGGTAACGTGTTCCACATTTTGTATACAAAACCCCAACATACCGGCAGTAATTGAAGAACTACAAAGACTCAATCACTGCTTAATCACATTGTAAAACATTTAAGGTTTTGTAAAAACGATTTACAAAAAGGAGATTACTCACATTGCTGTCTTAGGTTTTCTGTAAGGGTTTCCTGGTGATTATCTATTAATTATACAAATATACATATGTTAATATAATAACCCAATATTTACATTAGCAATACCCTTCCCGAGACGGCATTCCAACGACTACGTCGGGCAGAACCTCGACAGCCGTTACGGAACCCTGGATCAATCGGGCAACGTATCTAATACGTAACCGGGGTTATGATACTTACAACAGAGCAGAACTTCGTTAATTAGGGGGTATTATGCCCGTAAATTATATTATCTATGCAGAAATTCGTGAGAGAGAAAGAAACTGAGCGATCGGAAACTAAAGCCGATGCCCTCAATTTATAGGGTAGAAATTCAAGTTCCTCGCGTCCCGCGTAAGGTGAGACCAAGGTTTACGCGGCCCGCGTAGTAGGGGATCTACGGCGTAGCTTTGACCGGTCAGCATCCTAGCCTCGACACGATGACGACACGTGGCGGCCTGGGGGCTCGCCTGATTTCGTAGCTGTCGCGCCCCGCGCAAGATCCTTAAGGGGTCTATGCGGCCCGCAAGCGACATAAAAATCTTGTTTTTAATTAATTTTTAATGTTATATCGTATTTTGGGCTCGGTTTTTGCATACGAGGTGTATTTTAAGACATATTGGGACATTTAAAATATATTAGGGCGTCAGAAAAATTCAGGAGGGTTGTTATATCCTCCCCACCTTGTTTTAGAGCTTGTCCTCGAGATCTACTGGAACAAGTGTGGATATTTTCTTCGCATTTCTGATTCAAGCTCCCATGTGTATTCTGGTCCTCTTTTGAAGTCCCACTTCACTTTGACTAGAACCAATCTCTTGTGTTTAAGATTCTTAACCTTCCTGTCTTCAATTTGTAGAGGCCTTTCTATAAATTTAAACTGTTCATTTACCTCTATATCCTTAAGAGGTACTATTAGTGATTCATCAGTTAAGCATTTCTTGAGATTACATACATGAAATACATCATGTATTCCGACCATTTCCTCTGGCAGTTGTAGCTGATAGGCTACAGGTCCTATTCTTCTAATAATCTCAAAAGGTCCAACATACCTTGGACTTAGCTTTCCCCTTTTGATGAATCTTACCACTCCTTTCCAAGGAGAGACTTTCAGTAACACCATATCTCCTACTTGAAATTCCAATGGTTTTCGTCTGTTATCAGCATAACTCTTTTGTCGATCACGCGCTGCTTTTAGTCGTTCCTTAACTTGAATGATTTTGTCTGTTGTTTCTTGTACTATCTCAGGTCCATATAGTTGTTTTTCTCCAATTTCTACCCAACAGACTGGCGTTCGGCATTTCATCCATAAAGCGCTTCGAATGGTGCAGCATTGATACTTGTATGATAACTGTTATTATAAGAAAATTCTATCAATGCTAAATGATCATCCCAATTACCTCCGAAATCAATTACACAAGCTCTAAGCATGTCTTCCATTGTCTGAATTGTCCTTTCGCTTTGTCCGTCTATTTGAGGATGATAAGCGGTGCTTAGATTCAACTTGGTTCCCATTGCTTCTTGGAAACTGGTCCAAAAATGTGAGGTAAAACGACTATCTCTGTCAGAAACAATTGATAGAGGAATTACATGTAATGAAACTATTTCATTTACATATAATTTAGCTAACTGTTCCATACTGAAAGTTTTTTTCATTGGTAGGAAATGAGCTGACTTGGTTAGCCTGTCTACAATCACCCAGATTGTATCATTACCTTTTCTTGTTTTGGGTAATTTGGAAACAAAATCCATTGTTATCAATTCCCATTTCCATACAGGCATTTCTAATTGTTGCAATAAACCTGAAGGTTTCTGATGTTCAGCTTTAACTTGTGAACATGTTAAACACTTTGCAACATATGCTGCTATATCCTTTTTCATTCCTATCCACCAGAAATTCTTCCTTAAGTCCTGATACATCTTATCACTTCCAGGATGAATCATATACTTAGACTTATGGGCTTCTTCTAACATACGGTGACGTAGGTTTCCTAATTTAGGTATCCACATTCTTTTCTTATGGAATCTCCAAATTCCATCTGTTCCGTGTTCTAATTCTTTAATCATTCCTTTTAATTTTTCAGTATCATCCTTGATTACTGATTCTTGTGCCTTTCTAATCTATTCATTTAAATCTACTTGCAGATTTAACTTGAGAGAACGTACTCTTTTTGGATTTTCATGATATTTTCGACTTAAAGCATCAGCTACTACATTTGCTTTTTCTGCATGATACTAGATATTACAATCATAATCGCTAAGTATCTCCATCCAGCGTCTTTGTCTCATATTCAACTCCTTTTGCCCAAAAACATACCTTAAACTCTTATGGTCGGTGAAAATGGTAAACTTACTACCGTATAGGTAATGTCTCCAAATTTTAAGGGCAAAAATTATGGCTCCTAACTCTAGATCATGGGTTGAATAATTCTCTTCATGATTCTTAAGTTGTCTTGAAGCATAAGCTATGACCTTTTGACGTTGCATTAACACAAATCCATAACCTAATTTAGAAGCGTCACAATAGATTACAAAATCTTCAGTTCCTTCTGGCAACGCTAGTATGGGTGCATGGGTTAATCTTTGCTTAAGAATTTTAAATGCTTCTTCTTGTTTTGGTCCCCATTCAAACTTAACGGATTTACAGGTTAACTTAGTTAAGGGAATGGCTATTCTAGAAAAATCTCGAATAAATCTTCTATACTAACCGGCCAATCCTAAGAAACTTCTAACCTCGGTTGGTGACTCAGGGGTTTTCCACTTGGTAATCACTTCGATCTTGGTGGGATCTACATGAATTCCTTCATGATTAACTAGGTATCCGAGAAATTGTACATGTTCTAACCAAAACTCACACTTCGAAAACTTAGCATAAAGCTTTTCTTTTCTCAGTAAACTCAGAAGTGCGTGCAGATGCCCTGCATGTTCCTCTTTGCTTCTAGAATAAATAAGAATATCATCTATAAAGACAATTATGAATTTATCCAAATATGGCTTACATATTCGGTTCATCATGTCCATAAATGCAGCTGGGGTATTGGTTAAACCAAATGGCATGACAGTAAATTCATAATGGCCATATCTTGTTCTGAAAGCGGTCTTAGGAATGTCCTCTTCCTGTACCTTTAATTGATGATATCCTGACCTTAAATCGATTTTTGAGAAAAATCGTGCTCCTTGCAATTGATCGAACAGATCATCGATTCTTGGTAATGGATACCGATTCTTAATTGTGACTTTGTTCAATTCACGGTAGTCATTGCACATACGCATTGACCCGTCCTTCTTTTTAACGAATAAAATCGGTGCTCCCCATGGCGATGAGCTTGGTTGTATGAATCATTTCTCCAATAATTCATCTAATTGTTTCTTTAGTTCCTGCATTTCTGTGGGTGACAAACGGTAAGGTGCTTTAGCAATTGGTGCGGTTCCGGGTATCAAATGGATTCTGAATTCAACTTCTCTATCTGGAGGTTGTCCTGGTAGCTCTTCTGGAAATATATCTGAAAACTGAGATACCAGTGGAATATCATTTAATTCTTTTCCTTTAGTGTTAATGATTAGAGAAATCAAATACACTAATGATCCTTTACTTATATAACTTGTTTTTTTCATCACAGAGATGAACTTTGTGGATTTAGAGAACTTATTTCCTTTAATTGTGATCTTTTCACCCCTTGGTGAATTTACTTGAATTGACTTTTGATCACATACAATACTGGCTTTATTGGCTATTAACCAATCCATTCCTAATACAACATCAAATCCTACCAGATTCATGAGGTAAAGGTTTGCAATAAATTTCTGATTTAGAATTTCTATTCTTGCTCCCTGCAAGATTTCAGAAATCTTAATGGTTTCCCCATTTGCTGTCTCTACTAGACATTCTTGTGGAAGTTTAGTTAATGATTGATTAAGAAGTTTGCAAAATGAAGTATTAATAAAACTTTGGTTTGCACCAGAGTCAAATAATACTTTAGCAAAAACATCATTAACTAAAAACGTATCAGTGATCACATCCGGGATCATCTTTGCTTCTTCTGCAGTCAGAACAAATGCTCTAACATTTTTAGCATTCTTGGTGTTCGTAGCTGGAGCTAGCTTTGGACAGTTAGGCTTGATATGACCTTGTTCTCCGCAGTTGTAGCATATCCTATTGCTAGGCTTTTTCCTGCAGTCGTCCTCCTTGTGTCCAGATATTTTGCAGAAGTTACAGTATATGGAGCATCTTCCCGAATGCTTCCTTTTGCAGTACTTACAGTAGGGTGCAGAGGTAGAACCTACATTTCTCCCACGGTTAGAATTTCCAGAACGGAATTCTTGGGTAAGCTTCTGGGTTAGGTTCCTCCTTTGATCCTCTTCTCGTGTACGGACTAATTCATCTGTCAAGGTGTTGGCTAGTTCTACAGCTTCTTCTATGGTTTGAGGTCTAGCTGCCTTGACTACATGTCTAATTTTCCCAATTAATCCCCAGATGTAACGGGAGATTAATACTGGTTCAGGTGATGCAAGGGTTGGTACTATTCGGGCATATTCAAAGAATAATGTAGTATAACCCTTACTATCTACTCCCGCCATTCTAAGGTTTAGGAATTTGTTTGCTATCTGTTCCTTTTCATTAGGAGGACAGGATTTCCTTTCTACCATGTTTTTAAATTCTTCCCATTCCATGTTGTAAGTTCTATCACTTCCCCTAGACTGAAGGATAGTGTTCCACCATTCTAGTGCTGAATTCTTAAACAGATTGGAAGCGAACACTATCTTATCCTCTTCAGCACATCTACTTATTCTTGAGACTGCCTCAGTCTTTTCTATCCAGCGTAGAGATGCAACGACCCCTTCATTGCCCGAGAATTCCATTGGTTTACAAGACCAGAATTCTTTATAAAAACAACCGTAAGACACGGTTCTTATTCTTTTGGGAATGGGCACTTGAAGTACGGGTCCATTGTTCACGCTGTTTTCAGGTTCATAAGGTCGTTTGCTATCATGTTTACTTTTATTTTCCGCTTCCTTAACCGTTTTGATAATATATGGCATCACATCTGTTATCCCTTGTGCCACTATATGTTGCATGGCACTGTTATCCACTTGGTTTCCATTATTGTTGTTGTTCGGGTTTTCGTTATCCGGGTTAATGTTACTCTGGTGATCATTATTCTGGTTTCCTTGGTTTACTTCGTCGTCCATCTGAATTTTAAACATTTGCCAATTATTAATATCACCAAATAATTAATAATTTAGGCAACAACCACACAACACACATATTGGTCAAAAGCGTCGAGCATTGCAACTTTACTCTTTCTTATATAGTATGCGTAAAATACACACTAAGACTGGAATTAAAATTACAATACTATTATGCATCATTAACCACGAGGTGGTCTATACTACAACATATATTATTATTATTATTACATATATATATAAATTTGTTTTTTTTTCATATTATATATATTATTATATTATTATTATTATTATTACCAACTCCACCATCACCTTCACTGATCTGGATTCATCCAGTAATCCATATTGCGCTCGTCATATTTCCAGACGAGTCGCTCTCCTACCTGCCTCATCCTTTCACTACTCTCTAAAATCTCTTCTCCGAAAATTCGGAGCTCTTGCACATTTTCTGCACTCATTAGGGGTGCAGGTGCTGGTACTGGGTTTGGGTACTGGGGCATGGGTTCTTCCTGAGGGTATGGATTCTCTAAGATCTCCCTAATGTATTCATCGTTGTCGTAGTAGGGATCTAGAGGGTCCAGACCTGGATAAGTTGTTAAGTTCGGCATGGTTTCGTCGTTTAGGTGGTAGCGTGGCACATAATCCCTATGATCATCGAACCATGGATAGTAATCTGGGTATGAAAATTGGATAAGCTCCTAGGTATCTCCTCAGGGTTGAAATCATGCATTTGGACTTGGTTTTCGGGGTTATTTTCTATCTCCATCGGCAGAGTGGGAAACAAAGGTAAGTGTTGTGGGGCTACTAGTTGTTCCAGGTTTGGGTCGGCAGCAGTTGTTGCTAGGATATGAAAATTGGCTAAGCTCCTATTAAGCATATCCTGTGTATGGGCATCTGACTCTCGCTTAGCGGCTGCTAGGACTCTTTGCTGTTGCAACTTTCACAT
The DNA here is from genome assembly GCA_030545235.1 of Helianthus tuberosus. Taxonomy (NCBI): domain Eukaryota; kingdom Viridiplantae; phylum Streptophyta; class Magnoliopsida; order Asterales; family Asteraceae; genus Helianthus; species Helianthus tuberosus. The sequence continues at coordinate 21,383,656 of CM060364.1, read as the reverse complement.
TCTTTTCCTACGCTCGAATGCTCCCTTACTGAACCATCCTCTCTTTTTCTAAAGGAATGGCTCTTCGGACTGAGCCTTAAAGATAAACATCCTTTCTTCCTGACCAGCTGAATACCCAGAGAGGGCAGGCTGGGAGGAAGTACCTTCACTCCTAGGTGAATCGGACAACTGACGATATGCGTCTGAGGGTCCTTGATCACTCATACTGTAAACTAACAAATAGTCAAGTAACACACAACAATAAAATACAGCTATGCACGTATTTCCATAATTAATTTCCTAACAATTTAAATAATATTTTGGTGTCAGCAGAACACTTCTGTGGCTGAATCAGTGGCTTAGCTCTGATACCACCTTCTGTCGCAACCCCCGCCCCCTTATCTATCCCGGGAACGGGCGGCCGCGAACTCAGTATTGGTGGTATCATTTGTTTATCAATTTGGCAGCGGAAATTTCATCAGGACCGTAGTTAGGAAATGTTTATCAAAGTAAATACCACACTTTTATAGTATTAAACATATTGGGATAAAACCCAAGTTTTTATTACAAACATTTGCATAGGGAGAATCCCAAATTTATTGAATAAAACATCTTCTTTTATTTAGGTAACTTTTATAGCCACTTTCCCAAGCCTTCAGTGCTGTCCAGCTAGCTTCTAGTTGGCTTTCACACTTTGTTATCTGAAACCCGTTTAAAAACATTTTTGTCAGTCGGAAATACTGGTGAGTGAATCCCGGTTTAATCAAGAAGAGTTTTATCCTTTAACAGTATTGAGAGCTATCACATTGTTTATTTCTACACAATTACTCATTCAGTACTTTCAATCCTGACTGGTGGGTCATATTACACATTGGCTAACTCGTTGTCCAATGGTAATATGTTCCACATGTTGTATACAAAACCCCAACATACCGGCAGTAATTGAAGAACTACAAAGACTCAATCACTGCTTATTCACATTGTAAAACATTTAAGGTTTTGTAAAAACGATTTACAAAAAGGAGATTACTCACATTGCTGTCTTAGGTTTTCTGTAAGGGTTTCCTGGTGATTATCTATTAATTATACAAATGTACATATGTTAGTATAATAACCCAATATTTACATTAGCAATACCCTTCCCGAGACGGCATTCCAACGACTACGTCGGGCAGAACCTCGACAGCCGTTACGGAACCCTGGATCAATCGGGCAGCGTATCTAATACATAACCGGGGTTATGATACTTACAACGGAGCAGAACTTCGTTAATTAAGGGGGTATTATACCCGGAAATTATATTATCTATGCAGAAATTCATGAGAGAGAAAGAGGCTGAGCGATCGGAAACTGAAGCCGATGCCCTCAATTTATAGGGCTGAAATTCGAGTTCCTCGCGGCCCGCGTAAGGTGAGATCAAGGTTTACGCGGCCCGCATAGTAGGGGATCTACGGTGTAGCTTTGACTGGTCAGCATCCTAGCCTCGACACGATGATGACACGTGGCGGCCTGGGGGCTCGCCTGATTTCGTAGCTGTCGCGCCCCGCGTAAGATCCTTAAAGGGTCTACGCGGCCCGCGAGCGACATAAAAATCTTGTTTTAATTAATTTTTAATGTTATATCGTATTTTGGGCTCGGTTTTTGCATACGAGGTGTATTTTAAGACATATTGGGACATTTAAAATATATTAGGGCGTCAGAAAAATTCAGGAGGGTTGTTATAAATAAAAGGTCTTTATTTTTCTTTTATAGAGCCAATTCTCATTTGTCTCATCTCTTGACAAATTCATATGTTGCACGTGCATTGATGGTCATGCATGTGAATTCACATCAAAAGATCATTTATTCATGAGTTTTAATAAATATTTCGTTATACTCACTCGGATAATCTATATGATTACGTAATGTTGACTTTTGATAATCGAGTCAACAAATTTCTTGGAAAACCCCTTCTCTTTTCAAAGATACTTACCAGATTTTCATTGAAATCATTTCTTGTCAATACATATGTCCATTATTGGAATATGTGCAAACCAAACTCAATTGTTTGAACTTGTTCACAATATACATTCAATTCAAAATCCCATATGATGAATTAAGATCATCATATTCGAGGTAATCTCATTGTTTGAATCATAGTAAACTTGTTTAAAGTCTTCAATTTCGATGTATCATTTGTTAAAACACAACACCTTGCGGTGGCGATTTCTTTGAAACTTGGACTCATTTCATTTTCACACCTGAGGTACGAATTTATCTATTTATTGTTTCATTATCCTAAACCAGTCTTAATACAATTTTGTGTTAAGATAAAGGTACCTAAATTCTTATTCCAACGTACCTCTAACATTTCTTTTATCTTTGAATTAAGCCTAAAATATTCATTTATTCTTTCATTTGAACATCCTATCTTTTGAATATCTAGATTCACTTCATTGAAATTTTCAATTAATTTCGAGAATGGTGAATTCGTTCGGTCACCATAATCATTGAATTCTTTCGATCATTACAACATCTTGCGGTGTCTGTGTAAATTTGTAGCTTGAGCTAATTAATATCCCTAATCATATCAATTCATACGTATTTTGTTTGACTCATCATTCTAGTAGTCTTGATACAATTATGTATTAAGACAATCATACACTAAATTCTATTGTATTGTCCGGTGTATCCTTGCCATTTAAGTAAACGTCACTGATTTCTGGTTTAATTAGTGACAAATCATTTTTCATACTTCCATTCTCATTTGATATTGTTAGTCTACCTCAATTGATAATCAAAGTAGATTCTCTTTTGACATTTGAATTCTATTGTTTCTAGAAAAGTCTTTGCATTTCGAACTATATACCTATCAAATCTCTCTCTATTGATTTGTGAAACTTAACTGTGTCACATTCAGTTAACATCAATTCCTGGAACTAATCAAAACATTTATGTTTCTCCTTTTTCCTTAGGAAAATATCGCTAAGGATTCGTCTGCTAAGCACTTTTTAAGATTTCATACATACATTTCCTCTGGCAGTTGTAACTAATAAGCTACGGGTCCTATTCGTCTAATAAATGGTCCCACATACCTGGAACTTGAATTCCCTCTTTTAACGAATCTGACTACTCATTTCCATAGAGAAACTTTTAACCTTATCTCCCACTTGAAAGGTTTTCGTCACACCCCAACCGATGGCGGAAATATCGGAGTGAGAGGAAATAGATTGCAAGAGACTTCATAACTCTATTTGTGGCAAGTATTTAAATAATAAATTTTCATTTCATTTCTAAAGAGTCAATTACAAGGATTTGAAACAAAATACAACATGAATAATGAAATACAATACAATAAAAATACAAAACTTAAAGTGTGTATCTAGGCATCCTACTAGATTCTATGCATCACCAACATCATCACTAAACCTGCAACATGTTTTAAAAGCGTAGTTCAACACAAAAGTATTGGCGAGTATATAGGTTTGGTGCGTAGTATATAAGTAATAGAATAATAAGGAACAATCCACATGGCAATCCTAGTTATCAAGATTAACGTATAAACTGGCATGCGATTTACAAGTCAACCCTCTGTTTACGCAAGTATGAATGAAATTTAACATGACCAGTAGTCTACAGGCAGTGCGTTACTCCTATAGCGCTATACATGTTAAATGGAGGCTTGTACGAAGCTAATGACAAGTTCATCACATAAGTATGGTCCAGAGAACACGAATCCAGTATAACAAATAGTAAGCATGTATTGGATTGTTTGTTTGTACATTTGCATAAGAATACATAAATTAAGTGTGTTTTGCATATAAAAAATGTTACACCCAAAAGTGTGAAAACGGTAAAATGGGTCAAGTATACTCACCAAATTGCTAAGTCTTCCGATTATCCAAGTGTTGACGAGTGTACGAGTTTAGGAGGATGAAACACCACGGCCACCCTATATGGGCAAACGATGGCGCATAAGTAAACGAGATTAAGACGGAGGATTTGAAGTGGGATTTAAAGTATATCTAGTTAATATACATGTAAATATATATATATATATATATTATAGTTTAGGTAATATTTCTAAATTAATTCTTTCAAAAGTATTGTTGAAGTGTTAAAAATAATAATAATAAGATAAAAATAATTATACATTTATATCTATTTTATAAAAATTAGTCGAATTTGATAGGTTTCGTTTTATAAACTAACGCGTTTCATTTTACGGAATTTTACGAAAAACGAGCAGAGTTTCCTCTGTTTTCGGACGATCCCGACAACACAAGTTGTCAATTATTTGTTTTTCAAAATTCAACTATTCAATAATAAAATAAATAAATAAATATAGTTCTATGCATCTCTTTTTGTATACACAAGTTATAAGGTTCGGTTTTACGATAAAATATTAACTAAGCACGAAACAAAGAAATTAATAATCACGTCATCGTTATTCGAGTCTCGGGTTTAACCCGTGACCTGAGTTGACCAGTTGACCGTTTGACTGAGATTGACCCAATAGTTGACTATTTGACCACATTTGACTGAACTCGAGCCGAGGCCTAAAACGGAACCGACGTGAACCGAGCCCCAAACCGAAGCCGAGTTGAAACGGACCTGAAACCAATCCAAAGGCAGAATCTGATTTCGAAATGTATGTGAAACTTAAACAAATAAAAATGCGAACCAGATACTAACCTGAACCGAGACAATTGAATCTGATGTTGACCGACACTCGAACCAAACATCGAATCTGAATTACAACCTGACCCGAACCGGAACCTGAGCCGCCGGCAGTCATCAAAACCACCGCACCCGCCACCGCCGGTGATGCAGCTGCCGCCGCTGTCAGCTGTGACACCGCCACCAGCGGGTGGCGGTCGGCGGTTAGTATAGTGATATGGAGCGAAGAGCGTGAGGAGAAGGGGATCTCGGAGGAGATTACACTCGTTCAAGCACGTCGGGAGCTGAGCCACCACAGAAATCCCCAGCTGCGACCGTCGTGAGCGGCGGAGGCGGTGTCGGAACCCCTCCGCCGACCATCGCCGGCTGCCGTCTTGTTCTACCTATCTTGCCGGACCTTGATGGTCATGTATGTATCGAGGGAGAGGGAACGAGAGAGACAGAGGTGTTGGTTTGTGAATAAGATGGTGCGGATAAAGTATTGTGATGAAGGTGATGTGTTTAAAGGGGGTGTCCTTAGATGTGCAGGATAAAAAAGAGAGATGGGAGGGAAACAAATTGAAGAGTGGCTGCGTATGTATGAACATAAGGTTAGGGTTATACTACCCTTTTGTACTAGGGTTTGTTTAGTGGGTTGATAATTTGAATAATTTACATTAAAACCAATCATCTAACTAAGTTATTTCATGACATAATAATTTAAAAAGTTTAAATTGCAAAAAAAAAAAACTTAATTGAGTTAGTTAATAATTTTCATTAATTAAATTGATTAAATAAATAATGATTTAATTAACTATAAACGAATTAAATTAAAAAGTAAAAAAAATATATTTCGACGGTTATTTATTTCGCAACAATTTCTGAGGTTTCAAAGGTTAGGATCCAAAAATTCAAAACGGATCGGATTTCGGGAATCCATTTTGACGGATGTTACAGTTTTCATCTGTTATCTACATAACTCTTTTGATAATCTCGTATTGTTTTAACTTGAATTATCTGGTCTATTGTTTCTTGCACTATCTCGAGTCCAGATAAGTTGCTTTTCTCCAAATTTCTGCCCAACAGACAGGGGTTCGGAACTTCCGTCTATAAAATGCTTCTAAAGACACTTTGACACTGTTTTTACTAACTACAAAACTTGATATAACTCCAAGAAGACATCACAACCCAAATCTCGAGGACGAGATTTAAAATAAGGGGGAGGATATAACAACCCTCAAGAAGCACCCCTAAACGCTCCTAAATACATCCCGTATACGAAATACAGACCCAAAAAATCTTTATATTAATAAATAACAAATAAAACAAGAAACCTGGGTCGCTCGTGGGCCACGACCCAGTTACCTAAATGCTTCGCGAGGCGCGAGGCCCCTCCTTGCCGGGCACACAAACGAGCCACATATAGGGACACATATCGACACTACGCTATGACTCAGCAACCTCACACCGCCCTAGACTCCCTCGCGGGCCGCGAGGGAGATACAGATGTGCGTCGCGGGCCGCGACCCGCCCCGATGACAGCCTATAAATAGCAGTTGATGGTTTCATTTGTTCTCGTTCAATTCTTTCTTTCCTCTAAATTCCTGTAGACGGAAATTATAGCCAAATACCCCCCCCCCCTAATTAGCAAAGCTCTGCCTCGTTATAAGTATTATAACCCCCGATTACGTATTAGATACACTGTCCGATTGATTTAGTGCTCCGTAACACCTGTCGAGACTCTGCCTGACGTAGTCGTTGGAGTTCTGTCTCGGGGAGGGTATAACTAATGTAAAATTGGGTTATTATACTAACACGTGTGCATTGTTTAATTAATAGATTATAATCAGGAAATCACAAGGAAATACCAAAATTAGCAATGTGAGTTAATCCTTTTTTTGTGTAAACCTTTTTGTGAGTAATCCTTTCTTTTTGTAAACTGTTTTTACAAAACCTCAATTATTTTACATGATAATTAAACAGTGATTGAGTATTTGTAGTTCTACAATTATCGTCGGTATGTTGGGGGTTTTGTATACAAAATTTGTTACTACACTGTGAGTATTAACATAACCACAAGTCGGGTTGACAGTACCGTGGGTGATAATTAAAGTAGAAATATAAACAGATGTAATTGCGAGATCGCCCTCAATGCTGTAAAATGATTAAACATGTTTTGATTAAACTGGAATTCACTCACCAGTATTTCTTGCTGATAAAAGGTTTTAAACACGTGTTTCAGGTAACTTAGTGTGAAACCAATAAAAGCCAGCTGGAAAGAGCACTGAAGGCTTAGAAAAGTGGCTACAAAAGTTACCTAATTTAAAAAGGAGAATGGTTTTCAATATTTAGGGTTTATCCCAATAAATATATTACAAATGAAAATCGGGTTTTGTCCCACTTGTTATTATAAATGTATTATCAGAAAAACTTGGTTTTATCCCATTTATCTATTTTAAACATGTTGGTGTTTAACTCTGATAAAAATATTTCCTAACTACGGTCCTGATGAAAATTTCCGCTGCCAAATTAATAAACACCGATACCATCAGCTCTGAGTCTCGCGGCTCCCGCTCTCAGGGTGGGGTCGGGGGTTGTGACACGCTTTTTCAAAATCAATGATGAATTTGAACCCAATTCGATGAAATTGACCGAACAATGGCCAATTTGAACTGAAACGAAAAGAAAATTGAAACGAATTGGACGAAATTAATCAAATAATTGATCAACAAAATCACGCATGTTATACAACAAAATCACGCACGTTATATTACCGGTCGTACGCATCATACATGTCGCAACCCCCGATCCCAAATCCTCGGGAACGGGCGGCCGCGAGCCAATTTTGGTGGTATCGCGTATTGTCTAATTTGGCAGCGGAATTTTCATCAGGACCGTAGTTAGGAAATATTGGATCAGAGTAAAATACCACATTTTCAGAATATTAAACACATGGGATAAAACCCAAGTTTGCAATACACACATTTTCATAGGAATAAATCCTATTTTATTTAATAAAAACATCAATTTTATTTTAGGTAATTTTATTGCCACTTTTCCAAGCCTTCAGTGCTGTCCAGCTGGCTTCTATTTGGCTTTCACATTTTGTTACCTGGAACACGTTTTAAAAACATTTGTCAGTGGGAAATACTGGTGAGTGAATCCCAGTTTATTCAAGTTTAAATAAAATCAATTGTACAGTATTGAGGGCGATCTCGCAATTACATTTGTTTCCAAGTTATACCAATTAACATCCATGGTACTGTCAGACCCGACTTGTGGAAATGTTACTCCTTGACCAGGTGGTAACAAATTTTGTATACAAAACCCCAACATACTCATGATAATTGTATTCTTACAAATACTCAATAACTGCTTAATATACATTTAATGGTATGAGGTTTTGTAAAAATAGTTAACAAAAGATTTACAAAAAGCGGATCAACTCACATTGCTGTCTTAGATTATCCTTTAGGGTTTCCTGAGAATTATCTATAAATTACACAAAAGCACGCGTGTTAGTATAATAACCCATTTTAACATTAGTAATACCCTCCCCGAGACGGCATTTCAACGACTACGTCGGGCAGAACCACGACAGCCGTTACGGAACCCTAGATCAATCGGGCAGAGTATCTAATACGTATCCAGGGGTTATGATACTTACAACGGAGCAGAACTTCGTTATTTAGGGGGTATAATATTCGTATATTATGCCTACTATTCAAAATTGAGAGAAAGATTTCAAATTTGAACGATTCTCGACTGAAGGCCGATGCCTCCTTTATATAGGGCTTCACTTCGGGTTCTACGCGGCCCGCGTAAGAGAAGACAAGGGCCTACGCAGCCCGCGTCAACTTCGGTCAACGGAGTAGCTTGTCCGGGTCACTATGTAGGCTTGACGGGTGTTGGGCCACGTGGCGGCCCAGGGTTTCGCCAGGTTTTAAGTTGTCGCGGCCCGCGTAAGGGTTAAGGGGTCCTTTACGCGGCCCGCCTAAATCCCAAAATCAGATTTTAATTAATTTTAAATAATATTTAAGGTATTCGGGGCCCGCGTAAGGGTTAAGGGGTCCTTTACGGAACCCTATTAAATGTAAGTGATCGTCCCAATTACCTCCGAAATCAATTACACAAGCTCTAAGCATATCTTCCATTGTCTGAATGGTCCTTTCGCTTTGTCCGTCCGTTTGAGGATGATAAGCTGTGCTTAGATTCAACTTGGTTCCCATTGCTTTTTGGAAACTTGACCAAAAATGAGAGGTAAAACGGCTATCCCTATCAGAAACAATTGATAAAGGAATTCCATGTAATGAAACGATTTCATTTACATATAGTTTGGCTAATTGTTCCATACTAAAAGTTTCCTTCATTGGTAGGAAATGGGCTGATTTGGTTAGCCGATCTACAATTACCCAGATTGTATCATTACCTTTCCTTGTTTTGGGTAATTTGGTAACAAAATCCATTGTTATCAATTCTCATTTCCACACTGGCATTTCTAACTACTGTAACAATCCTGAGGGTTTCTGGTGTTCAGCTTTAACTTGTGAACAAGTTAAACATTTTGAAACATAAGCTGCTATGTCCTTTTTCATTCCTATCCACCAAAAATTATTTCTTAAATCCTGATACATTTTATCACTTCCAGGATGCATCGTATATCTGGACTTATGGGCTTCTTCTAATATACGATGACGTAGATTTCCTAATTTAGGTATCCACATTCTCTTCTTATGGAATCTCCAAATTCCATTTGTTCCTTGTTCTAATTCCTTAATCATACCTTTTAATTTTCAGTATCTTCCTTGATTGTTGATTCTTGTGTTTTTCTAATTTGATCATTTAAATCTACTTTTAGATTTAATTTAAGAGAACGTACCCTTTTTGGCTTCTCATGATATTTTCGACTTAAAGCATCTGCCACTACATTTGCCTTTCCTTCATGATACTGGATATCATAATCATAATCACTAAGCATCTCCATCCAGCGTCTTTGTCTCATATTCAACTCTTTTTGCCCGAAAACATACCTTAAACTTTTATGATCAGTAAATATGGTAAACTTACTACCATAAAGGTAATGTCTCCAAATCTTAAGGGCAAGAATTGTAGCTCCTAATTCTAGATCATGGGTTGAATAATTCTCTTCATGATTTTTAAGTTATCTAGATGCATATGCTATAACCTTTTGGCGTTGCATTAATACACATCCATAACCTAATTTAGAAGCGTCAGAATAGATTATAAAGTCTTCAGTTCCTTCTGGTAACGCTAGTATGGGTGCACGGGTTAATCCTTGCTTAAGAATTCTAAATGCTTCTTCTTGCTTTGGCCCCCATTCAAACTTAATGGATTTACAGGTTAACTTAGTTAAAGGAATGACTATTCTAGAAAAGTCTCGAATAAATCTTCTATAATAACCGGTCAATCCTAAGAAACTTCTAACCTCTGTTGGTGATTCAGGGGTCTTCCATTTAGTAATCGCCTCGATCTTTGTGGGATCCATATGAATTCCTTCATGGTTCACTAAGTGTCCAAGAAACTGTACCTGTTCTAACCAAAACTGACATTTTGAAAATTTAGCATAAAGCTTTTCCTTTCTTAATAGACTTAAAAGTGAGTGCAAATGCTTTGCATTATCCTCTTTACTTTTAGAATATATGAGAATATCATCTATAAAGACAATTATGAATTTATCCAAATATGGCTTACATATTCGGTTCATCATGTCCATAAATGCAGCTGGGGCATTGGTTAAACCAAATGGCATGACAGTAAATCCATAATGGCCATACCTTGTTCTGAAGGCGGTTTTAGGAATATCCTCTTCCTGTACCTTTAATTGATGATATCCTGACCTTAAATCGATTTTAGAGAAAAATCGAGCTCCTTGCAATTGATCGAACAGATCATCGATTCTCGGTAATGGGTACCGGTTCTTAATCGTGACTTTGTTCAATTCACGGTAGTCAATGCACATACGCATTGATCCGTCTTTCTTTTTAACGAATAAAATTGGCGTTCCCCATGGCGATGAACTTGGCTGTATGAATCCCTTCTCTAATAATTCATCTAACTGTTTCTTCAGTTCCTGCATTTCGGCGGGTGCCAAACGGTAAGGTGCTTTAGCAATTGGTGTTGTTCCTGGTAGCAGATGGAATCTGAATTCGACTTCTCTGTCTGGCGGTAGTCCTGGTAATTCTTCTGGAAATACATCTGAAAACTGAGACACTACTAGATTGTCTTTTAATTCCTTTCCTTTAGTGTTAGTGATTATAGAAATCAAATACACTATAGATCATTTTCTTATATAACTTGCAGTTTTCATCACAGAGATGAATTTTGTAGATCTAGAAGGCTTATCACTCTTAATTGTGATCTTTTCACCCTTTGGTGAATTTACTTGAATTGACTTTTGATCACATAAAATACTGGCTTTATTGGCTATTAACCAATCCATTCCTAAAACAACATCGAATCCTGCCAGATTCATTGTGTAAATGTTTGCAATAAACTTTTGGTTTAAAAATTCTATTCTTGCTTCCTGCAAGATTTCAGAAATCCTAACAGTTTCTCCATTAGCTGTCTCTACTAGACATTCTTGTGGAAGTTTAGTTAATGGTGGATTGAGAAGTTTGCAAAATGAAGTATTAATAAAACTTTGGTTTGCACCAGAGTCAAATAATACTTTAGCAAAAACATCATTAACTAAAAACGTACCGGCTATGACGTCCGGAATCATTTTGGCTTCATCTGCAGTCAAAACAAATGCTCTAGCATTTTTAATGTTCTCGTTGTTCACAGCTGGAGCTAATTTTGGACAGTTTGGCTTGATGTGACCTTTTTCTCCACAGTTGAAGCACAGTCCATTACTGGATTTCCTCCTGCAATCTTCTTCCTTGTGTCCGGGTGCTTTGCAGAAATTGCAATGAGTGGAGCATTTTCCCGAATGCTTTTTTTCTTGCAGACCTTGCAGAATGGTGCAGAGGTAGAACCCATATTCCTACGGTTGAAATTCCCAGAACGGAATTCTTGGGTAAACCTTTGAGCTAGGTTTCTCCTCTGGTCTTCTTCTCTAGTACGGATTAACTCATCTGTCAAGGTATTTGCTAGTTCTACAGTTTCTTCTACAGTTTGAGGTCTAGCTGCCTTGACTACATGTCTAATCTCTCCAATTAATCCCCAGATGTAACGGTAGATTAATACCGGTTCAGGTGATGCAAGGGTTGGTACTATTCTAGCATATTCAAAGAATGTGGTAGTATAACCGGTACTATCTACCCCGGTCATTCTTAGGTTTAGAAACTTATTTGCTATCTGTTCCTTTTCATTGGGAGGGCATAATTTCTTTTCTACCATATTTCTAAATTCCTCCCATTCTATGTTGTATACCTTATCACTTCCTCTTGACTGGAGGATAGTGTTCCACCATTCTAAGGCTGAGTTCTTAAACAGGTTAGAAGCAAACATTATCTTATCTTCTTCAGCACACTTGCTTATTTTTAAAACAGCCTCAGTCTTTTCTATCCAGCGTAGAGCTGCAATGGGTCCTTCATTTCTCGAGAATTCTATTGGTTTGCAGGACCAGAATTCTTTGTAAGAACAACCATAAGGCATGGTTCTTCTTCTTTTGGGAATGGGAGCTTGAAGTACGGGTCCATTGTTTACGCTGTGTTCTGGTTCAATTGGTCGTTTACTGCTATGTTTACTTTTATTATTCGCTTCCTGAACCTTTTGAATAATAAATGGCATTGCATCTATGATTCCTTGTGCCACTATGTGTTGGACGGCACTATTGTCCATTTGGTTCCCATTGTTATTGATGCTCGGATTCTCATTAACCAAGTTAATGTTACTCTCGTTATCGTTATTCAGATTTTCTTGATTTCCTTCGTCGGCCATCTGAATTTTAAACATTTTCCACATATTAATATCACAAAATAATATTTAATATAGTAAATCACATGACACGCATTTTGGTCAAAAGCGTCGATCATTGCGACTTTACTCTATTCATATAGTATGCATCTATTACACACCAGTACTGAAATTAAAATTACAATACCAACTGAAATAAAATTACACTAATAGTAGTAGGCATCCGTACACACATATTTTATTATTTTATTATTATTATTATTACTATTACCGTTCCCACCATCACATTCATGGATATGGATTCATCCAGAAATCCATATTGCGCTCGTCATACTTCCAGACGAGTCGCTCTCCCAGCTGTCTCATTTGTTCACTACTCTCTAAAATTTCCTCACCAAATGTCCTAAGTTCTTGTACATTGTCTGCACTCATTGGGGGTGAAGGTTCTAGGACTGGGTTCGGAATCTGGGGTGCGGGTTTCTGATATGGGGGTGTAGGTGCCTGGAATCGGTAAGGATCTTCTAAAATCTCCCTAATCTAAAGGATCCAAACCTGGGTAGGCTCCTATGTTTGGCATGGGCATGTCTTCATGTATCGGGTATCGTTGCACATAGTCCCTATTATTGTCCCACCATGGGTCGTAATTTGGGTCTAATGGGTTTGGTGTTGGTACCCTAGGTATTTCTTCCGGATTGAAGTCATGCATTTCTACTTGATTTTCAGGGTTTTCTATTTCCATTGGTTGGTCAGGGATTGGTAGTTGTGGTTGGGGTGCTATCATTTGTTCCAGGTTAGGGTCAGCTGCAGTGGTTGCTAGAATGTGGATGTTGGCTATACCCCTATTAATCATATCCTGGGCATAGGCATTGGTTTCTCTTTTGGCTGCTGCTAGTGCTCTCTAGTCTTGTAACTTTTTCATACGCTTTCTACGCTCGTGTGCCCCTCGACTGAACCATCCCCTCTTTTTCTGAGGAAATGGCTCCTCTGACTGAGCCTTAAATACGAATATTCCTTCTTCCGGATCAGCAGAGTACCCTGAGAGGGCAGGCTGAGAAGAGGAGGTGCCTTCGCTTCTAGGCGAACCAGACAATTGACGATACGCGTCAGATGGTCCTTGGTCGCTCATACTGTAAACTAACAAATAGTCAAATAACACATAACAAGAAATACAATTATGCACGTATTCCCGTAATTTATTTCCTAACAGATTGAATTTTGATGTCAGCATAACACTTCTGTGGCTGAATCAGTGGCTTAGCTCTGATACCACCTTCTGTCGCAACCCCCGATCCCAAATCCTCGGGAACGGGCGGCCGCGAGCCAGTTTTGGTGGTATCGCGTATTGTCTAATTTGGCAGCGGAATTTTCATCAGAACCGAAGTTAGGAAATATTGGATCAGAGTAAAATACCACATTTTCATAATATTAAACACATGGGATAAAACCCAAGTTTGCAATACACACATTTTCATAGGAATAAATCCTATTTTATTTAATAAAACATCTATTTTATTTTAGGTAACTTTATTGCCACTTTTCCAAGCCTTCAGTGCTGTCCAGCGGGCTTCTATTTTGCTTTCACATTTTGTTACCTGAAACACGTTTTAAAAACATTTGTCAGTGGGAAATACTGGTGAGTGAATCCCAGTTTAATCAAGTTTAAATAAAATCCATTGTACAGTATTGAGGGCGATCTCGCAATTACATTTATTTCCAAGTTATACCAATTAACATCCATGGTACTGTCAGACCCGACTTGTGAAAATGTTACTCCTTGACCAGGTGGTAACAAATTTTGTATACAAAACCCCAACATACTCATGATAATTGTATTCTTAAAAATACTCAATAACTGCTTAATATACATTTAATGGTATGAGGTTTTGTAAAAACAGTTAACAAAAGATTTACAAAAAGCGGATCAACTCACATTGTTGTCTTAGTTTATCCTTTAGGGTTTCCTGAGAATTATCTATAAATTACACAAAAGCACGCGTGTTAGTATAATAACCCATTTTAACATTAGTAATACCCTCCCTGAGACGGCATTCCAACGGCTACATCGGGCAGAACCACGACAGCCGTTACGGAACCCTAGATCAATCGGGTAGAGTATCTAATACGTATCCAGGGGTTATGATACTTACAACGTAGCAGAACTTCGTTATTTAGGGGGGTATAATATCCGTATATTATGCCTACTATTCAGAATTGAGAGAAAGATTTCGAATTTGAACGATTCTCGACTAAAGGCCGATGCCTCCTTTATATAGGGCTTCACTTCGGGTTCTACGCGCCCGAGTAAGAGAAGACAAGGGCCTATGCGGCCCGCGTTAACTTCGGTCAATGGAGTAGCTTGTTCGGGTCACTATGTAGGCTTGACGGGTGTTGGGCCACGTGGCGGGCCAGGGTTTCGCCAGGTTTTAAGTTGTCGCGGCCCGCGTAAGGGTTAAGGGGTCCTTTACGCGGCCCGCCTAAATCCCAAAATCAGATTTTAATTAATTTTAAATAATATTTAAGGTATTCGGGGCCCGTTTTCACGTATGGGGTGTATTTTTGGACATATTGGGATATTTTAAAATATATTAGGGTGTCAAAAATAATTCGAGGTTGTCGGTTTTCTTTAGAGTTGTTATAGTACGTTAACCCTAATTGTATTTTACAGTTTCTCTACATTATTAGGGGTTAGTTAACGCACAATTTCCCTTAACGTATGATATGTACGCAATGAAAATATCACATGCGGATTTAGTGTTATAACATGCGGATTTGGTTCAGGCGTGATTTGTATAACATGCGGATTTAGAAAACCATAACATGCGGATTTGGAAAACAATAACATGCGACTTGTCGACACAAATAATATGCGGTTTTGGTTGTTTTCAACATGCGAGTTTTAGTTTGGGAGGATTATAACATATGGGATCTACATCGCGTACGCTCCTACGTTAAAACCACTTTCTCTACATTATTATATAATCTACTTTAAAGTAATCAAATTTCAACTGAATCTGATCGATCCTATTTATAGGGTCTGATCTCAATTTCCTTGCGCCCCGCGTAAGAGACCTTAAGGGTCTTCGCGGCCCGCGACGTAGAGGTATAGGGCCTAGCTATGCTGATTCGTCGATTCTAGCTTTGACACGAGCCTGCCACGTGGCAGCTCAGGGACTCGCCTGGTGGTCTTGTTGTCGCACCCCGTGTAAACCGAAGGCAATGTCTTCGCGGCCCGCGAGCTACACCAGGATTTTGATTTTATTTAAATTTAATAAAATTAAAGGTATTTAGGGCCATTATACGTATACGGGGTGTATTTTGGGACGTATAAGGGTGTTCTAAATATTTTTTTGAGTGTCGGAAATAATTTAGGAGGGTTGTTATATCCTCCCACCTTATTTTAGAACTCGTCCTCGAGGTCTACTGGAACAGGTGTGGGTATTTCCTCCGCATCTCTGATTCAAGCTCCCATGTGTATTCCGGTCCTCTTTTGGAATCCCATCTCACTTTGACCAGAACTAATCTCTTGTTTTTAAGATTCTTGACCTTCCTATCTTCAATCTGTAGTGGCTTTTCTACGAACTTAAGTTTCTCATTTACCTCTATATCCTTAAGAGTAGGGGTGCAAACGAGCCGAGCCAAGCTCGAGATCGACCAGGCTCGAGCTCGAGCTCGTTTAACATATGAAAGCTCGAGCTCGAGCTCGGCTTGATTCGAGCTTTATTTCTAAAGCTCAAACTCGGCTCGAATGTAATTTTTCAAGCTCGAGCTCGGCTCGGGCTCGACTCGTTTAGTATTTATTAATTAACTTATATTAGTTATAATTATTATTATTATACATATAATTTAGTTATTTTTTATATTTATATAAATGGTAATTATTATTATATAAATATATGTTTAATATATTATTAAAAAATATATAAACAGAAAGCTCGAATAGGCTCGCGAGCCGACTCGAGCTCAATAAGCGAAGCTCAGGCTCGGGCTCGTTTACTAAACGTTTTAGGCTCGGGCTCAAACTCGAGCTCGTTTAAGCTTGGCTCGTTCGAGCTTTTTTTTTTAGCCGAGCTCGAGTAGCTCGCGAGTAGCTCGGCTCGTTTGCACCCCTACTTAAGAGGTATCACTAATGATTCATCGGCTAAGCACTTTTTGAGATTACATACATGAAATACATCATGTATTCCTGCCATTTCCTCTGGCAGTTGTAGCTGATAAGCTACTGGTCCTGTTCTTCTAATAATCTCAAAAGGTCCAACATACCTGGGACTTAGTTTTCCCCTCTTGATGAATCTTACCACTCCTTTCCAAGGAGAAACTTTTAACAACACCTTGTCTCCTACTTGAAACTCCAATGGCTTTCGCCTGTTATCAGCATAACTCTTTTGTCGATCGCGTGCTGCTTTCAGTCGTTCCTTGACTTAAATAATCTTGTCCGTAGTTTCTTGTACTATTTCAGGTCAAGACAATTGCTTTTCTCCAATCTCTGCCCAGCAGACTGGAGTTCTGCACTTTCGTCCATAAAGTGCTTCGAGAGGTGCAGCATTAATACTGGTATGATACCTGTTATTATAAGAAAATTCTATTAATGGTAGATGATCGTTCCAATTTCCTCCGAAACCAATTACACAAGCTCTAAGCATATCTTCCATCGTCTGAATTGTCCTTTTGCTTTGTCCGTCCGTTTGTGGATGATAAGCGGTGCTTAGATTTAGCTTGGTTCTCATTGCTTTTTGGAAACTTGTCCAAAAATGAGAAGTAAAACGACTATCTCTATCAGAAACAATTGATAAAGGAATACCACATAATGAAACTATTTCATTTACATACAATTTGGCTAATTGTTCCATACCGAATGTTTCCTTCATTGGTAGGAAATGAGCAGACTTAGTTAACCTATCTACAATCACCCAGATTGTATCATTACCTTTTCGCGTCTTGAGTAATTTGGTAACGAGGTCCATTGTTATCAATTCCCATTTCCATTAAAGACATTTCCAATGGCTGTAATAAACCTGAGTGTTTCTGATGTTCAGCTTTAACCTGTGAACAGGTTAGACACTTGGCAACATAAGCTGCTATATCCTTTTTCATTCCTATCCACCAAAAATTCTTTCTTAAATCTTGATACATCTTATCACTTCCAGGATGTATCGTATACTTAGATTTATGGGCTTCGTCTAATATTTGGTGGCGTAGCTTTCCTAGTTTAGGTATCCACATTTTTTTATTATGGAATCTCCAAATTCCATCTGTTCCTTGTTCTAGTTCCTTAATCATTCCTTTCAATTTTTCAGTATCATCCTTGATTACTGATTCTTGTACGGATCTAATTTGCTTGTTTAAATATATCTGCAGATTTAATTTAAGAGAACGTACTTTTCTTGGCTTCTCATGATACTTTCGACTTAAAGCATCAGCTACTACATTAGCCTTTCCTGCGTGATACTGGATATTGCAATCATAATCACTAAGAAATTCCATCCAGCCTCTCTGTCTCATATTCAACTCTTTTTGCCGAAAAACGTATCTTAAGCTCTTATGATCAGTGAAGACAACAAATTTATTTCCATATAAATAGTGTCTCCAAATCTTAAGGGCAAAAATTATGGGTCCTAATTCTAAATCATGGGTTGAATAGTTTTCTTCATGATTCTTAAGTTGTCTAGAAGCGTATGCTATCACCTTTTGACGTTGCATCAACACACATCCATAGCCTAACTTAGAAGCGTCACAATAGACTTCAAAGTCTTCAGTTCCTTCTGGTAACGCTAGTATGGATGCGTTGGTTAATCTTTGCTTAAGAATTCTAAAGGCTTCTTCTTGTTTTGGTCCCCATTCAAACTTAACAGACTTACAGGTTAACTTGGTTAAGGGAATGGCTATTCTAGAAAAATCTCGAATAAACCTTCTATAATAACCGACTAATCCTAGAAAGCTTCTAACCTCCGTTGGTGATTCAGGGACTTTCCATTTAGTAATTGCCTCAATCTTTGTGGAATCCACATGAATCCTTTCATGATTGACTAAATGTCCAAGAAATTGCACTTCTTCTAACTAAAATTTGCATTTCGAAAATTTAGCGTAAAGCTTTTCTTTTCTCAGCAAATTTAAAAGTGTATGCAGATGCGCTGCATGTTCCTCTTTACTCTTAGAGTAAATTAGAATATCATCTATAAAGACAATTATGAATTTATCCAAACATGGCTTACATATTCGGTTCATCGAGTCCATAAATGCGGCTGGGGCATTGGTTAGACCAAATGGCATGACAGTAAATTCATAATGACCATACCTTGTTCTGAGGGCGGTCTTAAGAATGTCCTCTTCCTGTACCTTTAATTGATGATATCCTGAGCGTAAATCGATCTTTGAGAAAAATCGAGCTCTTTGCAGTTGATCAAACAGATCATTGATTCTCAGTAATGGGTACCGATTTTTAATCGTGACCTTGTTCAACTCCCGATAATCAATGCACGTCCTTCTTCTTAACAAACAGAATTGGTGCTCCCCACGGTGATGAACTTAGCTGTACGAATCCTTTCTCAAAAAGTTCGTCTAGCTGTTTCTTCAGTTCTTGCATTTCTGCTGGCGCCAAACGGTAAGGTGCTTTGGCAATAGGTGCAGTTCCTGGTAGCAGATGAATTCTGAATTCAACTTCCCTGTCCGGTGGTAGTCCTCTTAATTCTTCTGGAAATACATCTGAGAATTGAGATACTACGGGAATATCTTTCAATTCTTTTCCTTTAGTGTTAATGATTATGGAAATCATATACACTAGGGATCCTTTTCTTGCACAACTTTCAGTTTTCATCACGGTGATGAATTTTGCGGATCGAGACGGTTTATTTCCTTTGGTTGTGATCTTTTCACCCTTTGGTGAACTTATTTGAATTGACTTTTGATCACACAGAATACTGGCTTTATTGGCTACTAACCAGTCAAATCCAGCCAGATTCATTGGGTAAATATTAGCAATAAACTTATGGTTTAAAATTTATATTCTTGCTCCCTGCAAGATTTCAGAAATCTTAATGGTTTCTCCATTTGTTGTCTCTACTAAACATTCTTGTTGGATTTTAGTTAATGGTTGGTTGAGAATTTTGCAAAATGAAGTATTAAAAAAACTTTGGTTCGCACCAGAGTCAAATAATACTTTAGCAAAAACATCATTAACTAAAAATGTACCGGCAATCACATCCGGAATCATTTTTGCTTCTTCGGCTGTCAGAGCAAATGCCCTAGCATTCTTAGTAGTCTTGTTGTTCATGGCTAGAGCTAGTTTCGGACAGTTCGGCTTGATATGTCCTTTTTCTCCACAATTGAAGCACACTCCATTACTGGGTTTCTTCCTACAGTCTTCCTCCTTATGTCCTGGTATCTTGCAGAAGTTGCAGTATGTAGAGCATCTTCCTGAATGCTTCTTCTTGCAAGCCTTACAATGAGGTGCAGAAGTAGAACCTATATTCTTCCCACGGTTGGGATTTCCATAACGGAATTCCTGGGTAAGTTTCTGGACTAGGTTCCTCCTCTGGTTTTCTTCTTGTGTACGTACCAAGTCATCAGTCAAGGTATTTGCTAGTTCTACAACTTCTTCTATGGTTGGTGATCTAGCTGCCTTGACTACATGTCTAATCTCACTGATTAATCCCCAGATGTAACGGGAGATTAATACTGGTTCTGGTGAAGCTAGGGTTGGCACTATTCTAGCATATTCGAAGAATACAGTAATGTAACCCTTGCAGTCTACTCCAGTCATTCTAAGGTTTAAGAATTTATTGGCTATCTGTTCCTTTTCATTAGGAGGACATAATTTTCTTTCAACCATATTCTTAAACTCAGTCCATTCCATACTATAGACTCTGTCACTTCCTCTAGACTAGAGA
This sequence comes from Helianthus tuberosus, assembly GCA_030545235.1. Taxonomy (NCBI): domain Eukaryota; kingdom Viridiplantae; phylum Streptophyta; class Magnoliopsida; order Asterales; family Asteraceae; genus Helianthus; species Helianthus tuberosus. The sequence continues at coordinate 21,363,278 of CM060364.1, read as the reverse complement.
ATAGTGTTCTGCCATTCTAAAGCAGCATTCTTAAACAGATTGGAAGCAAACATGATTTTGTCTTCCTCTGCGTACTTGCTTATTTTTAAGACTGCTTCAATCTTTTCTATCCAGCGTAGAGCTGCAATGGCTCCTTCATTGCCCGATAATTCTATTGGTTTACAAGACCAGAATTCTTTGTAAGAACAACCATAAGACATGGTTCTTCTTCTTTTTGGAATAAGCAATTGAAGTAACGGTCCATTGTTCACGCTGTGACTGGGTTCAGTATGTGATCGCTTACTTCCATTATCACTTTTATTATTATTTTCCGCTTCCCTAACATTTTGGATGATAGCTGGCATAGCATCTCTAATTCCTTGGGTTACTATGTGTCGAATGGCACTGTTATTTATCGGATTATCATTATTCTAGTTTTCCCACTTTGCGTCGTTAGCCATCTAAATTTACAAACAATTACCAATTATTAATATCCCAGAGCAATATTTAATGCCAATAATCACATAACAACACATTGATCAAAATGGCCGTTCATTGCGACTTTTACATTATTTTATAGATATGCATCTATTACAAAACACGACTGGAAATTAAAATACAATACTAGTATGCATCAGTAGTTATTAGATTGTCTATCTCAGTGGATATATATATATATATATATATTTCAAGTCACACACATATATAGATATATATTATTATTATTAGTATTACTATTACTACTGATAGGGGTTCATCCAATATTGCATGTTACGCTTGTCATACTTCCAGACGAGTCGCTCCCCTATTTGCCTTATTCGTTCACTTTCATCTAATAACTCCTCACCAAAGGTACGAAGTTCTTGCACATTCTCAGTGCTCATGGGTGGTGCGGGTGCTGGTATCGGGTCAGGGTACTGTGGCATCGGTTCCTCTTATGGGTATGGGTTCTCTAGGATTTCCCGTATGTATTGATCATTATCAAAATATGGGTCTAGAGGGTCAAGGGTTGGATAGGGTGCTACTAGGTTTTGTATGGGTCCTTCTAGTGGGTAGCGTTGTTGGTAATCCCTATGGTCGTCAAACCATGGGTCATAGTCTGGGGGATGGGGTGCTGGGACTCTAGGGATTTTGGCTGGGTCGAAGGCAGGTAGTGTGATCTGGTCAGCTGGGTCAATTTCTACTACCATGGATTGTGTTGGGAACAACGGCAGTGGTTGTGGTGCTATGAGTTGTTCTAGGTTCGGGTCTGCAGCAGTGGTAGCTAAGATATGAAAGTTGGCTAGTCTCCTATTGAGTATATCTTGGGTTTGGGTGCTCATCTCCCTATTCGCGGCTGCTAAATCTCGCTGTTGCTGTTACTTTCTCATTCTTTTTCTACGCTCGTGAGCTCCCCGACTGAACCATCCTCTCTTTTTGGTAGGGAATGGCTCCTCGGATTGCGCTTTGAATACGAAAATTCCTTCTTCGGTATCAGCGGAATACCCCGAGGGGGTAGGCTGAGAAAAAGTTCCTTCGTCTCTAGGGGAACTGGACAATTGACGATAAGCGTCCGACGGTCCTTGATCACTCATACTGTAAACTAACAAATTGTCAAATAACAAAACAATAATATACACGTATGCATATAATTGCATAGATTATTTCCTAACAGAATTGACAATTTCATTGTCAGCAGAACACTTTTGTGGCTGAAATTAGTGGCTTAAGCTCTGATACCATTCTCTGTCGCAACTCCTGGCCCCTATCTCCTGGGAACGGGTGGCCGCGAGCTCAGATTTAGTGGTATCAGTGGTTTTGTCATTTTGGCAGCGGAATTTACATCAGGATCGTAGTTAGGAAATATTTTATCAGAGTAAAATACCACACTTTTATAATAATAAACACATGGGTAAAATCCAAGTTTATATTACAAACATGTTTATAGGGATAAACCCTAATTTATTGAATAAAACATCTTCTTTATTTTAGGTAACTTTTATAGCCACATTTTTCAAGCCTTCAGTGCTGTCCAGCTGGCTTCTATTTAGCTTTCACATTTTGTTACCTAAAACGCGTTTAAAAATATTTTGTAAGTGAGAAATACTGGTGAGTGAATCCCAGTTTAATCAAAACAGGTTTTATCATTGTACAGTATTGAGGGCGATCTCGCAATTATATTTTTTTCCAATTCTTACTTTAATTACCACCCACGGTACTGTCAACCCGACTTGTGGTCATGTTACTACTCACAGTGTAGTAACAAATTTTGTATACAAAACCCCAACATACCGACGATAATTGTAGAATTTACAAATACTCAATCACTGTTAATCATAATGTAAAACATTTGAGGTTTTGTAAAAACAGTTTGCAAAAAGGTTTACACAAAAAGGAGATTACTTACAAAAAGGTTTACAAAAAGAGGATAAACTCACATTGTTATTTTAGGTATTTTTCCTGTGATTTCCTGGTTATAATCTATCAATTTAAACAATGCACACGTGTTAGTATAATAACCCAATTTACATTAGTTATACCGTCCCCGAGACAGAACTCCAACGACTACGTCAGGCAGAGCCTCGACAGTTGTTACGGAGCACTAGATCAATCGCGCAGCGTATCTAATACGTAACCGAGGGTTAAAATACTTACAACGAGGCAGAGCTTCGCTAATTAGGGGGTATTATGCCCGGGATAATTCTATTAATTCAGAAAGAGAGTGAGAAGCATGATTTTTGAACGAATTTCAACTGAATCCGATCGATCCTATTTATAGGGTCTGATCTCAGTTTCCTCGCGTCCCGCGTAAGAGACCTTAAGGGTCATCGCGGTCCGCGACGTAGAGGTATAGGGCCTAGCTATGCTGATTCGTCGATTCTAGCTTTGACACGAGCCTGCCACGTGGCAGCTTAGGGACTCGCCTGGTGGTCTTGCTATCGCGCCACGCGTAAACCGAAGACAATGTCTTTGTGGCCCGCGAGCGACACCAGGATTTTGATTTTATTTAAATTTAATAAAATAAAAGGTATTTAGAGCCATTATACGTATACGTGGTGTATTTTGGGACGTATAAGGGTGTTCTAAATATTTTTAGGAGTGTCGGAAATAATTTAGGAGGATTGTTATATCTACATTATTATATAATCTACTTTAAAGTAATCAAATTATTCTTTTATATTTTAATTTAATTTTTTTAGGACGGTTGTATTTTAATTTAATTGATAATTAATAAACTTTATAATATTGAAGAGTAAATTACAAAAATCGTGCTTTATGTATGTCAATTATTGCAAACTGTGTCATTTGTCTTCAATAATTACAGAAAACGTACTCAAAGTTTGCAAACCTTTGCAAGTTATATCCTTTAGCCCTAACTCAGTTAATTTTTGTGGTTAAATCTGACCAAACGGACCCCACATGAGGGTATTTTTGTGGTTAAATATGAACAAATGGATCTCACGTGAGAGTAAAATAACCAAAATACCCTCATGTGAGGTCCATTTGGTCAGATTTAACCACAAAAAAATTTACTGAGTTAGAGCTAAATGACATAACTTGCAAGGGTTTGCAAACATCGAGTACGTTTCCTGTAAAATGGAACAATTTGCAATAAGTGACATACATTAAGAATGATTTTTGTAATTTACTCAATATTGAATTCATAAAAATGTATATCATGCCTACGTAATTTTATAATCTAATCTGCATCGGTCATCATCATATATCTTATATTTCACAAGTATTTAATAAGAAAACACTTATTTTGATTTGGAAATTAAAGAAATAATGTTATTATGGTTTAAAATACGGTCTACTTAATATGGAAGATACTTGAATTTTGATTTGGAAATTAAAGAAATAATGTTATTTTGGTTTAAGATATTAACTGTTATAACGGTCTACTTAATATGGAAGATTATTGACGGTTTCTGGTTGTGTAATTTTGTTGAGATCTTTTAATAAATTAAATTGATGTATAAGTGGTCTAAAATTTGTGAATTATACTAAGTTGATTTCACGGAAGATTTATTGTATTATCTAAGATACGTAATATATGTCAATGAGATTTTAAGAAGTAAAAAAGGTGGCGTGTTTCCAATAGGGTGCGAGTCATGCCTTATCTAGTTGGCTCAACATGACCTCTAAATGATGAATTGCAATGTTTTCAGGACCGGACCGGAGGCCGACCCGGTCGTCTTACGGGGTCAAAGGTCGGACTGGTTCGAACGGTTCGACCGGATTTAAGACCTGGATTATGTCATAATGTATATATATATATATATATATATATATAACATAGAAAATATTTAGGGTCAAATTTAGACAAAAAAAACGTTACTTAATATTTATAGGTATTAATTCTTATATGTTTACCAGAAAACGTTACTTAATATTTATCTATCAATAAGCTATATCTATAATTAAATATATAGATAACGTATATGTACAACATCATGATGCACTAACATGTAATAGTCTAGGGTTAAAGTTGATAAATCTATAACTTTGAGGATGGAAGATATTTCATGAAGATGTGAAATTTTCTTTTTACATGCGGGATCCTTCTGAACGACCGGTTGGGATATTTTAGTTTTAAAAAAAGAGTAGATTCTTTTTCATAATTACTTGGACGTTATTGCGGTTATTATTTTTTATTAAGGAGGGAACTCAAAAAATATATCTTGAAGAGACTAGTTAGATACTTTATCAATATAATTTAATTTTGTTGAACTGTCTAGTTAGATATTTTATCAATATAATTTAATTTTGCAACAACAAAAAAAAAAGATAAAATTCGATTTCTGTATATACCTTATTGAGGAAAGTTAACGTACAATAGCTCTTAATGTCCGACCGGTACAACCTATTATTATGCACGTTCATTTGTAAATCACGCACGTTATAAATCTCAAAAAACTCTAATCAGACATGCTGAAAACCTTAATCACGCACGTTATACACATATAATCACGCATGCCCTAACTCTCAGTTCAAAATCGCATCTCGTGTTCTACGGTCTAATACCGTTGTTACTAACCGCTGACTTCAATCGAATTAAAGCTTGGTCATGTTTCTGCATCCTCTATTCTACGGTCTGAATCAAATCTTGGTCATGTTCCTTCATCTTCTGTTTTTTTATTCCGAGTCGTCATTTTGATGACACTTTTTAAAAATCAACGATGAATTTGAACCAAATTCGATGAAATTGACCGAACAATGGCCAATTTGAACTGAAACGAAAAGAAAATTAAACGAATTGGACGAAATTGATCAAACAATTGATCAACAAAATCACGCATGTTATACAACAAAATCACGCACGTTATATTACCGGTCGTACGCATCGTACGTTAACCCTAATTGTATTTTACACTTTCTCTACTTATTAGAGGTTAGTTAACGCACAATTGCCCTTAACCTATGATGCGTACGCGATGAAAATATCACATGCGGATTTAGTGTTATAACATGCGGATTTGGTTCAGGCGTGATTTTTATAACATGCGGATTTAGAAAAACATAACATGTGGATTTGGAAAACAATAACATGCGGCTTGTGGACACAAATAACATGCGGTTTTTGGTTGTTTTCAACATGCGGGTTTTAGTTTGGGAGGATTATAACATGCGGGATCTACATCGCGTACGCTTGTACGTTAAAACCACTTTCTCTACATTATTATATAATCTACTTTAAATTAATCAAATTATTCTTTTATATTTTAATTTATTTTTTTTAGAATCGGCGGTATTTTAATTTAATTAATAATTAATAAACTTTAAAATATTGAATTCATAAAAATGTATATCATGCCTACGTAATTTTATAATCTAATCTTCAGCAGTCATCACCATATATAGAGAAAAATGCCCGGATAGTCCCTGTGGTTTTACATTTTTTCACCTATAGTCCCTATCTTTCTAAAACTACTTGAATAGTCCCTGTGGTTTTCCGTTTTGTTCTTGGATAGTCCCTGGGTCTAACTTCAGTTACTTTTCTCTGTTAAAATGATGTGAAATGACAAAAATACCCTTTCCTTAAAAGGCCAAACCACAGGGACTATCCGGGCATTTTTCTCTTTTTATTTATAAAACACCACCACCACACTTCATCTTCAACCTCCACCCACCATCACCCTCCACCATCACCCTCTCTCTCTCCCTCTCCAATTCCGGCGAAAGTCCGGCTACTCACGGTGGAACCAGGGTTTTCCGGCCGTTTTTCACCGTGTCGCGAAATCTGAACCGAATAACTTACAGCAGCCACCTCCATCTTCATTTAATCCCTCCACCTTCAAAATCTGAACCGTGTCACGAAATCTGAACCGAAACAGATCTCACCTGTAGTTGAACCAAGTCACTTGAACTCGAAACTAAACCCGAACCAAACTCAAACTGATAACACCACCCACCACTGCCTTTGTCGCTGTCTTCGGCCGACATCTCCGTCGGCCACCACCACCGTTGCGGCTCCACCTCCAATACATCCAAAACCACCAAAAATTGATTAAAAGATGTGTAAATCCTTCAACACCACCTCATCATCAATTCATCATCCTAATCATCATCGTCTTCAACCGCATCAGCATCATCATCAACGACAGCCGGCAACATCACCATTATCGGTCAAAAAATTAAAGAAAAGAAAAAAAAAGAGAAGAAAGGGGACACCAGTTCTTACCGAGATACAAAACTTGTCGGAAGATTGCCTTCACCGTCGCTCACGGCCACTGTCGTCGTTCTCGCCGTCGCCGGCCGTCGGACACCTCGTCGGTTCCCTCCTTTCTCTGATATCCCTCTCTATTTCTTTGTTCTCATCGTCTAGCAGCACCGTACGCCACCACCATCAGGTGGTGGCCGTATAATTTCGTGAAACAGGAGAGTGGTGTGTGGTGTGAGGGTCTCGTCGGAAGAGGAGGGTGGAGGTGGGGGAGGTGATTGGTCGGAGAACGAGGAGACGCCGGTAAAACCGGCCGGAGATCACCTCCGGTGATCGGAGTTCGGAGAGAGAGGGAGCAGGGGGATCTATAGTGTGCGGGTTTTGTGATTAGGGTTTCAAATGAAGAGGGTTTTGTTTTGTGATTAGGGTTTCAAATGCCCGGATAGTCCCTGTGGTTTGGCCTTTAAAAAAAAGGGTAAATTGGTCATTTCACACCCTCTTAACACCCACTTAACAGAGAAAAGTAACTGAAGTTAGACCCAGGGACTATCCGAGAACAAAACGGAAAACCACAGGGACTATTCAAGTAGTTTTAGAAAGATAGGGACTATAGGTGAAAAAAGGTGAAACCACAGGGACTATCCGGGCATTTTTCTCCCATATATGTTATATTTCACAACTCACAAGTATTTAATAAGAAAACACTTATTTTGATTTGGAAATTAAAGAAATAATGTTATTTTGGTTTAAGATATGAACTGTTATAACGGTTTGCTTAATATGGAAGATACTTGATGGTTTCTGCTTGTGTAATTATTTGGTTGAGATCTTTTAATAAATTAAATTGATATATAAGTGGTCTAAAATTTGTAAATTATACTTAGTTGATTTCATGGAAGATTTATTGTATTATATAAGATACGTAATATATGGCAATAAAATTTTAAGAAGTAAAAAAGGTGGCGTGTTTTCAATAGGGAGCAAGTCATGCCTTACCTAGTTGGCTCAACATGGCCTCCGAATGATGATTGCAATGTTTTCAGGACCGGACCGGAGGTCGACCCGGTCGTCTTACTAGGTCAAAGGTCGGACCGGTCCGACCGGATTTAAGACCCGAATTACCTCATAATGTATATATATATATATATAACATATAAAATATTTAGGGTCAAATTTGGACAGAAAACGTTACTTAATATTTATAGGTATTAATTCTTATATGTTTACCAGAAAACGTTACTTAATATTTATCTATCAATAAGCTATATCTATAATTAAATATATAGATAACGTATATGTACAACATCTTGATGCACTAACATGTAATAGTCTAGGGTTAAAGTTGATAAATCTATAACTTTGAGGATGGAAGATATTTCATGAAGATGTGAAATTTTCTGTTTACTTGCGGGATCCTTCTGAACGACCGGTTGGGATATTTTAGTTTTAAAAAAGAGTAGATTCTTTTTCATAATTACTTGGACGTTATTGCGGTTATTATTTTTTATTAAGAAGGGAACTCAAGAAAGATATCTTGAAGAGTCTGGTTAGATATTTTATCAATATAATTTAATTTTGTTGAAGTGTCTAGTTAGATATTTTATCAATATAATTTAATTTTGCAACAACAAAAAACAAGATAAAATTCGATTTTTTATATATACCTTATTGAGGAAAGTTAACGTACAATAGCTCTTAACGTTCGACCGGTACGACCTATAATTACGCACGTTCATTTGTAAATCACGCACGTTATAAATCTCAAAAAACTCTAATCAGTCAAGCTGAAAACATTAATCACGCACGTTATATACCTATAATCACGCATGCCCTAACTCCCAGTTCAAAATCGCATCTCGTGTTTTACGGTCTGATACCATTGTTACTAACCGCTGACTCCAATCGAATTAAAGCTTAGTCATGTTTCTGCATCCTCTGTTCTACGGTCTGAATCAAAGCTTGGTCATGTTCCTTCATCTTCTGTTCTACGGTTTGATTTCGAGTCGTCATTTTGATGACACTTTTTCAAAATCAACGATGAATTTGAACCCAATTCGATGAAATTGACCGAACAATGGCCAATATGAACTGAAACAAAAAGAAAATTGAAACGAATTGGACGAAATTGTTCAAACAATTGATCAACAAAATCACGCATGTTATACAACAAAATCACACACGTTATATTACCGGTCGTATGCATCGTACGTTAACCCTAATTGTATTTTACACTCTGTCTACATTATTAGGGGTTAGTTAACGCACAATTGCCCTTAACGTATGATGTGTACACGATGAAAATATCACATGCGGATTTAGTGTTATAACATGCGGATTTGGTTCAGGTGTGACTTATATAACATGCGGATTTAGAAAACAATAACATGCGGCTTCTGGACACAAATAACATGCGGGTTTTGGTTTGGGAGGTTTATAACATGCGGGATCTACATCGCGTACGCTTGTACGTTAAAACCACTTTCTCTACATTATTATATAATCTACTTTAAAGTAATCAAATTATTCTTTTATATTTTAATTTAATTTTTTTAGGATCGACTGTATTTTAATTTAATTAATAATTAATAAACATTAAAATATTGAATTCATAAAAATGTATATCATGCCTACGTAATTTTATAATCTAATCTTCAGCGGTCATCACCATATATATTATATTTCACAAGTATTTAATAAGAAAACACTTATTTTGATTTGGAAATTAAAGAAATAATGTTATTTTGGTTTAAGATATTAACTGTTATAACGGTCTACTTAATATGGAAGATACTTGAATTCTGATTTGGAAATTAAAGAAATAATGTTATTTTGGTTTAAGATATTAACTGTTATAACGGTCTACTTAATATAGAAGATACGTGACGGTTTTTGGTTGTGTAATTTAGTTTAGATCTTTTAATAAATTAAAATTAAATTGATATATAAGTGGTCTAAAATTTGTGAATTATACTTAGTTGATTTCATGGAAGATTTATTGTATTATATAAGATACGTAATATATGTCAATGAGATTTTAAAAAGTAAAAAAGGTGGCGTGTTTCCAATAGGGAACGAATCATGCCTTATCTAGTTGGCTCAACAATGGTGGGTCTAGTCGTATAAGTTTAAAATCTACAGGGAAGAGATATAGATGGTTTATAAGAGTATTTAAGAACAAATTTGTTTGCCTTTCTTAAAAAATAATGCATTAGTCAATATAACTTTTCTTTAATTTAAAATATCAAACGATTAATTATATGTTGGAAAATTTATAATTTACATTGGAGTACTGAAACTGTAACGATATGGAAAAGATTAGTGTGTAATATTGTAACGCTTTAGGAAAATTCCATATCGGTCATGTTCAGTAGAGTTTCTTGGTTCATAAGGAATGTCCGACCTCTTAAATCATCAAAGCGTTTTGGGCTTATTTGACTGTGCAGCACATGAAAACACCATAGTTAAGCGTGCTCAGATAGGAGTGGTATTAAGATGGGTAACCTCTGGGTAACTCTTCACCAGTGCAACAAAAAACAAAGTCGTGACGGCCTTCCGCATGATGATTTCGCTGCAGACTTGTTTAAGTACTTTTAATCGGTTTTTCGGGTCGGTTCCAGCTATACGGTCCCTGGAACTTCCCGTTTCACCTCCCCTTATTATTTACCAACATACTTATCTTCAATATTTACATTATAAACTCACTATGCATACTTGCGTTTACCGAAACTTAAATCTTTTTACCTCATTGGCGATCTTGGAGCGAGCACACTTTCGAGCGAGCCATCGGTTTGAGTTCAAGCATTATTACTCTTGCTTGAATCCCTCAAACCTAGGCTCTGATACCAACTTGTAACGCCCAGATTTCCTAATCCGAAAAGTAATATTATCATACTATTATTTAACAAAATTCGGGCATGACCCGTCCATAAAACGAGCATACCCCTGTTTTAAACATAAACAAACTAGATACAATTCTACGATTCATTCGACAAAATACTACTAAGAACCGATACAACAAATTTTGGACCAAAAACATTTGAACGAACTAGCGGAAGCGTTTGGTATGACATAACATAAACACGTGCTCGCTCCGATTCTCCAAGTCGCCTGAATTGAGGATTTACCTACATTCAACAACAAGGCTTTAAAAAGTTAGTCATTATACTTCTTTGCTTATAAACCGTCACTTTAGTTCCATTCGTGTATATACTTCCATTTCTCACACGCATTCGATTACCCAATCAAATGGGTATGACGTATATTTTCATACAACTAACCCGTTAGTAGATGATGACGACCAAACATAAAATGTTGAATAAACTAAAACGTCCATAGCATATTCTAACCGCATAAGTTACTTCAACCCGATTATCCTTTCAACATTCAACCGTTTCATTATTATATCAACACTTCGAAAGTCCGACATTCATAAACCTGCACTCTCAAACATACTCAATAATAACTTGGTTAGCAAACCCGTAATCTCAACATATTCAAGTACTACATCTTCGTAAAAAGGACGTCAACCATTTAAATGCATCTAATTAACTTACATTCCAAACCCAAGGGCATTATTAGTAATGCTAATTCTCAAATGCATCCAAATCATGCATTTGCACATACTTGCACACATACATACTTACAATCATACACATCTACATACCTAATATACATTCAATCATACCTACAAGCATGTATTCATACCTACGTGTTTCGTACGCATTCTTGTATACCATTTACATGTAATACATGTCCAACTTCATTACATACATCTATCATACTCTTATATAAATTACATGAGGCTTAGACTTGGGTTTACAACTTATAATCGTCAAGGAAACACTCGAAATCATGTTTGGGAGGCCCATCATAGTCCACGGATAATATACCAAAGCCTACGATACATAAATCACATAAATAATATTTTTGACAGAACCTTCACCCGGCCGTGTCAGCTCGCCACCCGGCCGTGTCAACTCTGCACTTTTCCTAGCCATTAATTCTTACCGAAACGGACATAACTCTCTCATTTTTCATCCGTTTTGCGTCACGTTTCTTCCTACATGATTGTAAATTAATATTCTACCATGTGAACTTGAAATCCAACATCCGAGTTAAGGAATTTCCTAACTTATACGTGTTCGGCTTATTATTCATCTACGAACTATTCGACCCGTTCGTGCATTTATCAAAGTAATCTATTGATTTGACCTCAACTTCATATGAACTTAATAATTAAAATATTATATTACTTAAACAAACTAAGAAGTGATTACGGAAATCACTTACCTTGAGCGACCAAGTTCAAGCATAGGTTCCATGCTTACTTTTGACCCGCTAGCCTCCGCGCTTGAGTCCGTAGACATGTTATTTATCCTTACATGTCAATACATTAATATCCTTGTTAGCATACAAGGCCACACATAATCATCAATCACATTAATCCTATGCTCAACATTTGACTTTCATTAGTCAATTTCTAACAAACATAAAGCATATACTCAAAGTCATATCTTTTCAAACTCATTTAATTTATCATGTCATCACACATTCATACATTGATCTAACTACGTACCATATACTTTTATAATCTTACAATTGTCAATCACATTCAAGTTAACAATTTAACGTAATCTTAACATCCTTCTTTGCTAATAAATTCCTCCACCTTTAGTGCACATCCATATCAATTTACCATTAGGCCTAACCTCTAGACCAACACATGATGTTTACCACATCATTTAAGTACGGAGTACAACTCCTAAGCATACATTTTATCAAAGTTGTTTTATCACTTAAATACCCATATGTATTTCAACCAAAACGCATATCTCATGTTAACCTATCATTTATCACTTCATTATTACAATCTATACATTTCCATCCATCATTATACACAATTTATCTAAAAATCATCACTTAGGCATTTCATCATACACTTGGTGGGCGTACCATTAATTAAGCATGGTGTACAAGTATCATTTGCATAACATGACCAATCCATATCAATATCATCTAGAACATCAAATTCAATAGAATTTCACATAACTTCTCTTCTAATTCAGTTCTAGCTAACAATTTATCAATATAAACAATCATCATACATACCCTCATCCAATTTCACACTTTACAACTCATACTCATTCTACTCTAAGTGGGTTTTCACTCACAACATTGATTTAATCAATTTTAAGCATTCATAATGTTCTAGATGGTGATCTTAGTTCAATTTCATGCTAATTTCATATAAACTCATGGAATTTCTTGAAACCCAACATATTCAAGATCATCAAACTATCAAATTCTTCTTACCTTAAGCTTTAATAGGCCTAGATGATCAAGAAATCATTGACATGCATGAGTAACAGCCACAATTAGGGCTTCAATTGGCTGGATTTGAGTGATTAGAAGGGTTTCCCTTTCCTTCCTTGGCTCTGGCGTCGAACACACACACACACACGCCTGATTTGTGTGTGTTTTAGTCTTGTTTTCATTTTATCATTCAAACTTTCTTAATATGTCACCATTAGTCCCTTAAGTTCATGACACCATCATATTTGGCTTTAATTTCATTCCTTTACTTAATTTGCTAGACATTTAACTAAGTTTACTAACCCAGTTATTATACCTCATTTTGTTAAACATGATAACAAACTAGCAAATTAATAATTCGGTTTTGGGGTGTTACAAGTCTACCCCCCTTAAATGAGGTTTCGTCCCCGAAACCTTTCTCATTCAAACTAGACCAATTCTACTCTTACCCCTTTCAGGTTGTTCATTCACAATACTTACTACAACCTAAACGCATTCGGGATCTTGGCAAAGGTTTTATTCATGCATGAACGTAATTGTACACATCGTTCCTATGCCCTCATATTAAGTAAATTACTTTCATAGTTATACTTATGTCAGACTCTGCTCCAGAGCTCTTATTAGTGTCTTTTACTTTATAATACTAGCTCTTAACACATCTCATCACTAACGTTTCATTCATCGAATTTATTCCAATTGTATACAATTATTAATTGTACAAACCTTAGTCTGCGGTTTGTTTCTAACTTCCTATTTAAGCATATTACATTCATATATTTGCTAATCGAAATAAATCGATTTATTTCATACTACTCAAACATCATATGCTATCTTTCATTTTGTTCACTATGAGCCATCCTAAACATTCCATTACTGTCATTACTTCCGATTACCTTTAAGCTCATAGGAGGGGTCGATATATTTCCATACGCATACTATAATCATTCAAGGACTTATTATTACAACTAAATTCACCCTTCTTAACTTAATTATCCATACTTAAATCACGAAGACTAAGCATTATTTCCATGGTTACTATTGTTATTTATGCCATGCGTATCTTTTCTACAATGTCTTGTTCAAATGAACATGACCAACAAGCCGAGAATCAAAATTAGCATTTCTTAACGACACTTGCCGTCTTTTATATTCTATCAGAATTTCCACAGTTACGAGCATTTAAGTTCATTACCACCTGATGATCATTACGAACATTTTGAAATTCACTCCACATTTTGCATTACAGTTTGTATATATACATTCTATTCTAACACATTCATCGCTAGTCGAGTCATAACCTCCTATTAAAGTTACACCCCTTTTATACATACCTGACGGAAGTAAATTCCATTGATTCATTATCCACTCTCTTTCAACCATTAATCCCTTTAAAAAAAAAAATAGTTTAGAGGAAACCACTCCTTGTGTTTTTAGGCAAGAGGGGAGAATGAGAGGGCAAATGACATTGCATGTTATGATTGGGTGGATGAAATTTTCCACCCAACTCATAAGGCACCCCCTTCAGACCATGCGTAGTGGTAAGAGTGAATAATACACTCACCCTTGGACGTTTTCCGTCATGTGGCAGTACAGTCAGCAAGGGGCATTATTGGGCGTTTTCTAAAATGGGTGTAGTGGGGATGTGGGTATTATGTTAAAAGGGTGTAAACAATTAAATAAAATAAAAGTAACAAAAAAAGGGTATTGGTCAAACCCTACAGAAGATAGCTCTGATTGGCCCAAACATTACCCCCATAACGTTATTTAAACAACGCCAAAACAACAAATTCATCCAAACACGCCCAAACACGTCCTGGGGGTGGTGGAGCGGCGTGTTTATGCGTTTTCCGGCAAAAAAAACGCCCCTTTGGGCACGACTACGGGTGGTCTCACCCAAACAAAATTATAGTGGGCTTTGCTAACATGCTTTTTTTCCTCTTTTTTTTTAATTTGCGTTAGTTAAAAACAAAATTCAACTTACACATAACCATACAATTATTTCAAATATTGTTTTTACAAAAATAACAAATATAAGTTTAGACCATGCGTAGTGGGCAAGATCCGACGGTAGCCAATCACGCCCCATCATGCCAAGCACCCCACCCCCGTGGGCGTGTTTGGGCGTTTTTTCGCAAAAAAAACCCCTCCGACGTGGTTTAAATCATGCTTAAAAGGAAAATTGTTGGCCAATCAGATTTATCCCTCTTTTTCTTGGTCAATCCCCTTTTTTGGTTAGTTTTTTTTTTTATTTAATTCTTACACCCCTTTTTAACATAATACGCACATCCCCACTATACCCATTTTAGAAAAACGTCCAATAATGCCCCTTGCTGACTGAACTGCCACGTGGCGAAAAACGCCCAAGGGTAGCGACATTATTCACCCTTACCACTACGCATGGTCTTAGGATGGTTCATTAAGCTACAAACTTTAATTTTACCTTTTTTATATCACAGGTTTTATATAAAGGCCAACTTTTATATCGTTTTGAAAAAAAAATAATAATTAATTAAACGAACTAGAACATTGATTATTAGTTTTGTTCATTGTTTTAACTATGGTATATAAGATGATTATATAACACATAACAGTTCCACTTTGTGTGATAAACACAACGTACAAGTGATTACACGGTTCCCACTTCCCACAAATATCAATTGATTGTGTGTAGAAAATATAAATGGTGGTCTAATAAAACGTTTGATATGGAGCATGTCATAATCTTGTTTAAATTCAAAATTTAGTGACGAGGATGTTATTTTTATTTTATCCATCCTTTTAAGATTATTTGGAAAATATGTCATAATTTACTGTTGTTAACAAGGACTTGTGTAACATGTTCAACATCAATTACTATTTTCATGTTGTTTATTCGCCGACATTGTTTTTCCTTCATTTAGTTTGAAAAGGTAAAAGGTAAGGTGGTGGGGGTATGGGGCGGGGGTTTGGGCGTGGGTTGGGGGAAAACGCCCAAGCCATCACCTCGGGTGGGCTTGGGTTGGGGCGTGGCCCTTGAGGCTTGGGTTTCAAGTCGGGCGTGGGGCGGGGGTGACATCCTAGCTGACTGCCTTCTATTCGCTGACCATTTTTTGTAATTTTTTTTAATCATCTGCCACGCGATGCACCCAACCCAAGCCCAACCCACGCCCCGCCATACCCCGCGGACACGTCACTAGGCGGTGGGGCTCCCATTCCATGTGTCAACAAATGCCCCAACCCAAGCTCAACCATACCCCACGGGCTAAGTCAAACCACACGTAAATCCAATTTACCGTTCCAAATATATACTTTTATGTCCCCATCAAATTTGACTGCAAAGTATACATATTGACCAAAATTTATTTTCTTCTATGTGTTTTAGTTTATTTAATTTCCTTTTTTTTTTAGGTATTTTTGTGTTTTTTAAATTATCATGCTATTTATATATAAAATACTGGCCGAGTTACATCAATATCGCAGGAAAGCGAGCAACAAGCTGCGCCGCTACCCCTTTCTGAATAGCAAACCCTAGCCTATTAAAGACAAACCCCTGGACCCCTGTTGATGAGCAACTGCTGTGGACAACCTTTTGGACCCTAGTCAACAAACGGATAGCTTCTAGAGCTAGGGAGCCAAAGGTGTCGAAGGCGAAGGGGACAAATGCATGTTGGTTATCAGCACATGCTTTAGCGTGTTTATCCACCTTTTTAGATTCCGCTTTAACGTGTTTATCCTTTTCAAACCTTTTATTTTATCAAAACTAATTAGATTATTATTATACATATTATATTATTATATTATATTATATTATATATATTAAAAGAAAGTTTCCATGAACAGTAATCATAAACACTTTTATAATATTGTTTTATAATTTTAGTTGTTTTATTAGTTAAGTGATTTTTATTGGATATATATTGATTCGGTTTATTAAGGTACCAGTACGACATACGCACTTGGTATAGAAATTAACATATGTTTTACATCGATCAAAAATGATAAAAACGAACACTCGTACCAGCACCGATGTTGTTCAAACGCTATCAATCGGTTGAGAGTCACGGTAGTTGTACCGATATTCATTTATCGTCGCAGACAGAGTGGATAAAATGACAAAAATGAAACCGGAAAGCAT
The DNA here is from genome assembly GCA_030545235.1 of Helianthus tuberosus. NCBI lineage: Eukaryota > Viridiplantae > Streptophyta > Magnoliopsida > Asterales > Asteraceae > Helianthus > Helianthus tuberosus. Next base: position 21,346,230 of record CM060364.1, on the reverse strand, counting down.
AAAAATGAATACAAATACCGTGAAAGAGTGATATAGTGTCAGTTTATAGCAAGAGAACACAATAAAATATATATGGGTATCGAAAGTGTTAGGTGTCAATTTATAGAACGCAAACGAAACGAATCGAACTGATGTCAACTGAACATTAGTAATTGTATCGATATTCGTTTTTAATTGTTTCTGATCGATGTAAAGTTTTCTATTTCAATTACAATAGCGAGTATCGCTATCGTAATGAGCCAAACAGATACCAACCAAATTCCCACCGCAAAGTGGTGAGAAATATCACTTAGTTATTATTATTCACACACCAAAACTCCATCATTATTATTATTATTATTATTATTATTATTTTCAACCTATACAAAGAACATGGCAGGGAATAACATCACCCTGCCATTGGTTCAAATGGGCGGCTGACCCTCTTTCATTGGACCAACCAGCTTATTATTTTATACACACTTTAAAATTACGTTTTTGCCCTGGAATAGTGTTTCCCTGCCATTGGTTCAAATCGGCGGCGACCAATACCCATTGGATCAACCAGTTTATTATTTTATACCCACTTTAAAATTACGTTTTTGCCCCCAGTTAAAAAAATACGGTTTTGCCTCAACTTCAAAATACATTTACCCTTTTGCCCCGAGCTAAAAAATACGATTTCGCCCTCAGTAAAAAATTACGCTCTTACCCTCAGCCAAAATTACGTTTTCACCCCAGTTCAATATAAAATTTTGTTTTCCCCCCGACTCAAAATTACGATTTTACACCAGTTTATTATTTTATACCCATTTTAAAATTACGGTTTTGCCCCAGTTTAAAATTACGTCTTTGCCCGCAGTTCAAAATAAAATTATGCTTCTACCCCAGTTAAAATTTACGATTTCCCCCGCGGTTCAAAATTACGATATCACCCTCAATTCAAAATTACGTTTTTGCCCTGGAATAGTGTTTCCCTGCCATTGGTTCAAATCGGCGGCGACCAATACCCATTGGACCAACCAGTTTATTATTTTATACCCACTTTAAAATTACGTTTTTGCCCCCAGTTAAAAAATACGGTTTTGCCTCAACTTCAAAATACATTTACCCTTTTGCCCCGAGCTAAAAAATACGATTTCGCCCTCAGTAAAAAATTACGCTCTTACCCTCAGCCAAAATTACGTTTTCACCCCAGTTCAATATAAAATTTTGTTTTCCCCCGACTCAAAATTACGATTTTACACCAGTTTATTATTTTATACCCATTTTAAAATTACGGTTTTGCCCCAGTTTAAAATTACGTCTTTGCCCGCAGTTTAAAATAAAATTATGCTTTTACCCCAGTTAAAATTTACGATTTCCCCCGCGGTTCAAAATTACGATATCACCCTCAATTCAAAATTACGTTTTTGCCCTGGAATAGTGTTTCCCTGCCATTGGTTCAAATCGGCGGCGACCAATACCCATTGGACCAACCAGTTTATTATTTTATACCCACTTTAAAATTACGTTTTTGCCCCCAGTTAAAAAATACGGTTTTGCCTCAACTTCAAAATACATTTACCCTTTTGCCCCGAGCTAAAAAATACGATTTCGCCCTCAGTAAAAAATTACGCTCTTACCCTCAGCCAAAATTACGTTTTCACCCCAGTTCAATATAAAATTTTGTTTTCCCCCCGACTCAAAATTACGATTTTACACCAGTTTATTATTTTATACCCATTTTAGAATTACGGTTTTGCCCCAGTTTAAAATTACGTCTTTGCCCGCAGTTCAAAATAAAATTATGCTTTTACCCCAGTTAAAATTTACGATTTCCCCCGCGGTTCAAAATTACGATACCACCCTCAATTCAAAATTACGTTTTTGCCCGCAGTGCAAAATAAAAATATGGTTTTGCCCTAGCTAAAAATTAGGATTTTACCATCGGGAAAAAAATTTGATTTTTCCCCCAAGTAAAAATAAAAATATGACTTTGCCCCAGCTAAAATCGTGTCAATGAGCTGCTTAACACTCTTTTTACTTTTTCTTTCTAGCAAAATTATAGTACTTTTTTTTTAATTGGTTGAGAATTATTCGGTTATCGCCCCGCAACGCGGGCAGGGCATCACCTAGTTGATTTAATGTCTTGGATGATGCCAAGGTAGTGGTGGAGTGGTTGGGGAAAGACTTGGTGTTCCTTGTGACCCTGGGCGAATACGGGTGGCGCCGGTTCGTCTTGGATGGGAGGCGAGACTTTACCGATTATTCCACTATCGTGCCTTCGGGCGGGTGGAGGTCGGGTTTCCGCGCATCTAGAAGAACTAAGGGGCTGGCGACGGTCGAGTAGTCAACCTTGGCCACAGCATCCGGTGTCACAGTGGTTGGCACGCCGTTCCTTCTCATTCAAAAAAAAAATGTCTTGGATGATATTCGGGTAGACAATAAATGCACAAGTAAGAATAGTCCCAAAGATTGGTGTCATCACTAGGACCATGTAATAAGAGTTGTTAGTTGTTACTATCTTATACACTTAAATCTGACCTTTTATAGCCCTACAACTTAAGTGACCAAATAACACTCAAAGTTGAGCCTTTCAATATTTACCTATCAACGAGTTATATTATTATATAGCGTTATAATATGTTCACATCTAATGGGTCCAAAGTCGCCAAAAGAAATACACTGAACAATGATCGTGTGTAGAGAACCTAGATGGACAAGTATATGATAAGTTAAAAAATTAATTTGTCAATTAGTTAATAAACTTTATAGATCCCTGCATTATAATTTTAGAGAGCTTCAATTGTATTTATAAAAATTTCAATTTTTTGACATGAAGTGTTTGGGTTTTTTACCTCTATGATTTTTATATTTGATTAGCGGGTTAAATACTATTACATTTGTCTGCCTTCAAATACAAAACACAAACCTTTTGAGGTATCCACTATGTGTTTTACGTCAAGCAATACATAGAGCATCTCCTGGTATAGCAAGACATAAACGTATTACAACCTAGTTATTTTCTTTTCTGCATAATACCAATTCTGAAACCCAAATATAACATGATAGGTGAAAAACTAAGATATACCTCTAGGGAATATCCAGAAAATTAGTAGCAAAATTTTTTATAATATTATAATTTTGAACAACTAAATAAGAATTTTTAATTCTTCATAAGTTTATTGTATAAGGGCTATTGTGATAATTTCATATTCATGGTGAAAGAGAGTAGTTTGAGTTTGACTATGGTAAAGCCACCCTTGATATTTACATGAATTTACGGCAGAGCCCTTCGACTTTTCTATTTTGATTTTGAGATTCAATTAAGAGCATTAATTACGAGTTTGAGCCCTTTAATATTGTGTGGCCTAAAGCCCTTCTGAGAGAGACTTTATCATACATAAAGTCGTTCATAATTCATCTCTCACGCTCAAGGTATTTAAAGCAGTCACGTTATCGGTTTGGTTCGCATGTTATGGGCCGACAGGTCACCAACGGTTGAACCACCGGTTTTTTTCTAGTTTTCTATTAAACGACTGAACCGGACACCAATTATTAGGTAAGACTGTTTTTAGAGGTTCAGAAGTTGAAGACTTGAGCTAGAAGAGATCTCTAGTGGAATAGGACCGGCTATGCTATCTCAAATTGGAAGATATCTCCGATGATATTGGACCGGGGATGGTGTTGGCAAGACAACTCAAGCTTTTTAGGGGCTAAAAGCAGATAATAAAAGTTGGTGCCATTTTCATTAAAAGTAAAATAAAGAACCACAAACCTTATCGCGTCCTAACAGTCCCAAAGCACTTGTTTTATTTCATTCCCGTCTTGAACTGCCGGAATGTTGGTTGTTTAAAATAAAGGTGAATATTTAAAATTCATAAATAGATAATTGAATGGTTAAAACCATTTATGATAGTGTATTACTCCTTATTCAAATTTATGATAATGTATTTTTTTTAACGGCCAACAAATCAATCCTGAGCACTCTCAGGGCACCCACTAGACAAACAGAGTACTCCGAGAGTAACCCGAGTGGTCCACCACAAATTCCGGGGAAAAACCCGGTAACCCACCCGCCCGTAGGCACGACGGTAAATTACCAGTAAAACCCGTTTGACTCAAGGATCGAACCCAGGTTTCCCTGAGTCTCCTATCACTGCCCACTCAAATGAGAATTGAACTTGAGTCTTTAAAGAAGAACTCAATTTCTCTTACCACTTGAGTTAGAGTTCATTGGCTATGATAATGTATTATATTTGGAGAAAACAAGACAAAAACAGATATATTTTCTCTGTTCTGTTTACTTTCTGCATTATTTTTTTTATTAAACCTTATAAAGTTATAGGAAGTAAATGCACACAAATCATAGCCAGAAATAATTTGAAACTATTGATCAATAGTCAATGCATACATATGTGATGATACATCCATAGTGAATATAAGTTACTACTAAAAGATTAGTAAAAGAAACATTGTCTATCTTTGAGAGATGAGTCTAAAATACCAAATCAAAACACATAATTACAAATCTGGACATGATCCCATCCCAAAGAGTGAAAAACACATGATCTTTAACAAAGAAGAGGGTAAAATAGTAACTTCACCATGTAACATATTATGATCTAATCATCTCATGATGAACCTCAGGGGTCTCCATAATACTCTCTAAAGAAGGTTTCCATCCTGCAACACTTTTCCCACTAATCCTACTCTTTTCTATCTCCCCCAACACATCTTCAAATCTTTTCCCTTGTTTGTTCTTCATTTGCATCAACAGCCACTCAAGCTCATCTTTTGTTAATACCAATTTTACCCTCATTCGACTACGTTCGATGCCGTAGTTACCCCTTACTTTTCCTGGATCTTGTTTGATATCTTCCACCTTGTCTTGTTGTAGTTGTGGCTTTTCCTCCCTTTGAATGCATGTCTCCATGTAATTCCCCATTATCAAAGATTCAAAATCAAGAAAATGATATTCTTGAAATTGGAACACAACTAGCTAGCCCTTTTTTTCTGTGTTCAAGAAAGTGTGTTTTTTAAGTGAAAACACACACACACAAAAAGTTATAATGAGCCAAGATATGTGGAGAGAGATTTGAGGAGTTGTTAAGAGTATGTCAACTAATGCATGTGGGGAACATATGGTTGTATGCAGGTGGCAAACTTAATTGTGTTTTTTAATAGGCCAATGACTTGCTAAAGGAAGGTTGATATTTTACTCCACTCTTCAAAATAACTGTTTATTATTATTTTAATATATAGCATACTGTTTGAATGTGCTCTTTTGATTATTCTTTTACTTTTTTATAGGTTTTTGTAATATAACCAGTAGATGCCCCGCCCGCATTGCGGGGCAATGGCCGAATAATTCTCAATCAATTAAAAAAAGACTAATATAATTTTACTATGAAAAAAAACGATGATAAGACCGTAATTTTGGGCTCAGGGCAAAACTGTAATTTTTCAGGACTAATGAGCCAGTGTTAGGCAGCTAGAGTTATGCGCCACCCGCGTTGCGGGGCGCTAAACCGAGTATTTCTTAGGTTAATAACACGTACGCCTTTATGTCGGTTAGTTATACATGCTACCTATAACACGATATCAAAAAAGATACATTAAGTTAACCAATTAAAGAAAAACAGTACCATAGTTATGATAAAAAAATTAACTAAAACGATGACAAGCGTGTAATTTAGAGTTGGGGGCAAAACAATAATTTGTCAGGACCAATTAGGGAGCGCTAGGCAGCTGTTTGGTATGAATAAAAACAAAATTAAGTGAACAAAGTAAAATAAAACACTACCATGGTTTTGCCAAAGAAAAAAAACGATGGCAAGATTGCAATTTTTAGCGGAGGTAAAATCGTAATTTTAAAATGGAGGTAAAATAATATTTTGAACTGAGGGCAAAACCATTTTTTTTATTTTGAAATGGGGGCAAAATCGTAATACTTTAGCTGCGGGCAAAATCGTAATTTTTAGCTGGGGGCAAAATCGTAATTTTAAACTGGGAACCAAATCGTAATTTGGCAGGACTCTAGCTGAGGGCATAACCATATTTGTATTTTGAACTGGGGGCAAAAATGTATTTTTTCACTGAGGGCAAAATCGTAAATTTAAGCAAAGGACAAAAGCAACATTTTATTTTGAATCGAGGGCAAAATCGTAATTTTACACCTGGGATAAAATTGTAATTTGGCATCACATATAAATCACTATTATATGAAAAAAGAAAAAAAAAAAAAAGTCAAAACTTGCCGCCAAAAGTGGCCAATCACTTATCAAAACTATTGCCCGATGACGTCATCCACTTGAAAATGTATATGTTGAAAATGCATAATTGTAACACCATCTCTAATCGAGCATCAAAGGGGTCTTGGCTAGGGTGTGCACGGTACGGTTTGGTTTTTGACAAAATCAAAACAGATACCAAAATGTCGGTTTTCGGTTTTTAAAACCATTCGGTTTCAGTTTTTTCGGTTTCGGTTTTTACATCAGTTTGGTTCGATTTTTCAGTTATTTCAGTTTTTGTAATAAAATTATGTAAGATTCAAAAAATAAAAAGGATAATTTAAAATTTAAGAATCTTTGTTTACATTTAAGTTATTTGATTTAACCTTTTTAATGAATATTGTTCACATAAACCAAAACTTCTAATCTATATTTATGTTTCTCAAGTTTTTATTAATACATTTTCTTTTATAATATCTCCAAAGTTTTGTTTAAGACATTTTCTTTTATAATATTTTATAATACTTTGAAGATCATTTAATTTTTATATTAAATTTTGTTATTTCTTGTAAGCAATAAATAAATCATTTCAACTATAATCAATAATTTCTACTAGCATGTGTTAAACACTTAAACAACTTAAACATAAAAAGATATATGGATTAGGCCTACTATTGTAACATATCGGTTCGGTTCGGTTTTTTCAATTATTGAAAATGGTTATCCGAAAACCGAACCATCGGTTTTTCTTTCAATTTGCTTTTTTCGATTATTTCTGTTTTCTGCTCATCCTTAATTCTGGCCTAGCGGAATGGCTAGTATTGTAGATGTTTAGAGTGAACGACATCATAGAACCCATTATCTCAGAGCTCAAAATTTTAAAATTTGTTTCATATAGATAACATTTATGAAATCATTTTGAAACAATAACCTAGAGAGATTAAAACCAAATAACATTTTTAAAACCAATAACCTTCTTGAGAAATTAACCCACTTCAACCCAATAACCTTTTTAGACCATCTAAACCCACCTAAAAATAAACATAATTATCAGTTTATTAATACCGGCAAAAGTCAAATTCCAATGTTTTTAAACGACTAAAGGTGCAACGATTCTGTATTCACTATTCACGAAATTACAATCGATTCTGATAAATAAAATCGGCATTCAGCAAGTCGACGATTCTATTATTGATCATCTTATATGAAATTCAACAAATCTCAACTTCGATTAATCTCAAAAGTCAATTCCTGTTCATCATCTCAAATCCACGAAGTGTTGATTGTTGAATAGCAATCCTCTCATCAGTCATCTCATTCTGTCACCACAAATCTAATTCGTTCTTTCCTATCCAAATTTAAATATTTTCAAACTTTTTATTTGATTAATTTCGTCTTTAGATAACTCATCGGTCATAATTATGTTGTTTTGATTTGTTATTCGATTATTGATTATTTGATTATCGCTTTGTGATTAGTTTATTTTATTAATTAATTATTCGTTACTGCTAGAATGCCTGATTTAGAGTACTTTAGATTAGATTGTTAATGTTGGCTAATAGCATGAAACTAAATGATTTTTTCTAAATATGCCTTCTATCCTTAACAACCATTTTTCTAGTCGCACATGACATCCAAAATTTCATGGACGACCTTTCCTAGCGCTATAAAAGTGTGTAGAAAGATGTTTCTCTCCAAGTGATTGAGAGTTGTAGTCTCGTAGTTTACAAGTATTTAAGTAGTTAGTTGTCGAAAAAATATTTCACACGTTAATAGCCTAAAAGGGTGGGCCAATTCAATTTATTTTTCTTGTTCAAGCTTTTCTTTATATCATTTTTGTTTTCCATTCTAATAGCATTTAAGTTGTATTTATGAAATTTATATTCATATTTAAGTTGTATTTATGAAATTTATATTCATATACAAAGTTGTGAAAGGTACGTAAAATTGATAAATATATAAATCTAGTAATATTAATAAAATAAATATATCAATTTGTAACAATGAATATAAGTTATGTTTAACTTTTTGTTGTTAGAACTTTATACTAAATATATTTATTTAAACTATATTAAAACCTAAACTGGTTATTAGAATATATAAAATGGTTATAAAAACTGATTATTAGAATATATAAAATGGTTATAAAAAATAAAAGTAAGTGCTGGTAATCATATAGAAATATGTAAAGATATTTGTGGGATTAAAATATCGTAGCTATTGAAGATGTTTTAAGAGCTTTCGAAATAGTCTTTCTACCCCAGGATAAAGGTAAGATTTTTCTCTGTCTTACCCTTTCTGATCTTACTAAGACCATGGGGTATGGGGCAGGGTTGGGGCGTGGGTTGGGTATAAACGCCCAAGTCATCACCCCGGGTGGGTTTGGGTTTTGGCGTGGCCCCTTGGGCGGGGTTTTTAGCCCGGGCGTTGGGCGGGGCTACCCACATGACATGGTGGAACCTCATTGGCCAAGAGCACTACCCCTTTGAAATTGGCTTTTTTCCACGCCCCACCATACCCCTTTGAAATTGGCTTTTGGTCTTGGCTGCCCCATACTCCACGTGTCGCACCATGCTCCCAACCCACGCTCCACCATACCCCACGGTCGAAGCTTTGCTATTTGTGGGTATTTGTGGGATATATAGGGTATAATTATTGTTGTTTTATGAGCTTTTGAAACAATGCACTCTCGTTGCTCTAACACTTTGAACAAGTAATCTAGCAGACTATTGAATTACTCACTAAAATAACGCCTTGAAGAAGAAGAATATGTTCATGGTATTTAGAATCTAATACAACTCTTCACTTAAAATAATAACTTTATTTCTTTTAATTTCAATCATGTTCAAAGGTTAAATATGCTTAAAATGAAGTCTTGGGTTCGATTTCCACTAACTTCTAACTCTTTCGACGACCTTGTTTTCTAAAAAAAATCAAATATATATTATTATATTTCTTAAAAAATGGAGAAGCAAATCCACTAAACCAATAATTGAATACAATGAGTCAATGACTCGTATATGATATACATACACACAAACGATCACAACTACCTCATATCTACTCTCTACTCGATCTACATTAGGGTCACGTATAATATTTTTTTTTAATTATGGGTCACGCATAAAAAAATTGTAACTAAGTTAAGAGCTACTCAAATATTTATTCAGTTAATTATACATATTAATATAAAGTCATTATGAACAGTAATATAGATTTTTAAGTATTTTTTATTCTAAATTTTGAGCATGTATTTAGTTTTTATTTTATTTTTTAGCATTTATATTTTTAGTAATCCCTTTTAATGAAATTTATTCATTATTTAATTTGATTTTTTAAATAAGTTGTGTTGGTTAGCTTATTTTAAAAATCTAACTTCGCGTCTACGTTTATTTGATATAATTTTATTAAATATTTTTTTATTTTTATTCTAATTTTAGACACATTTTGTTTTTCTTTTATAACATTTAAGATACGATGTTTTAATTAATGCCGTTTACCTTCTTTCGTTATTCTAATAATATAGTATAATGTTTTATAATTCCCTGAATATATTGTTGCTACATGCTTATCTTATCCGCGTTTTGATAAAAGCCTTGTTCAAAATTGATTGAGTCAATTATAATTGATTTTTTTGTTTATCACTATGACAATCCGAATCGAAACTATCTCAATACCTTTGGTGGCAGTATAGAGTACTTTTTATATCATAAGCTATAGCGAGTGTTGGTGACGAACAAAACTGATATTGTTTGAACAACATTGGTACCACGTCAATTTTGAATGAACATCGATACAAATCTTATACTTTTGAAACCTTTATCGATCTTTATTTTTATATTTTTTGATCGAGGCAAAACATGTGTCGATATGTTTTTGGGCATATCATGACTTTATTTTTTGGGGTTTATCTTCCGGTCGCTATACAAAGTGTCGATTATGATATCGATACTTTATTGAATCGAACCATTACCAACTAACTTCCCACCGCAACGCGTGGGGGAAGTCCACTAGTTAATATTATATCCAGCAAAACCAAGTTAAAATATTTTGCATACCAAAATCACACTAGTTTTCTTACGTTAAATCATTGTTTCTTAAGAGTTTGATATTTGTATTATTATTTTTTTTTTCTAAATCTATGACTATTTTTTAGGAACATATTAGTTTTAAGTAGAAAATTATGTAAACGTCATACATGTTTATATATTTTGCTTAAAATGTGATGAATAAGACGATTACGTAACATCTATCTCACTCTCTTTATAACTCGGAAGCATCATGTAGGGGTGTAAACGAGCCGGGCCGAGCCCGAGCTTGGCTCGTTATGTTTTTCTGAAGCTTGAACTCGAGTCGGCCCGCGAGTAAAACCCAAAGCTTGAGCTTGGCCCGATTCGACTCGAGCTATTTTGAGAACAGCCTCAAACGAGCTAAAAGCTCGGCTTGAACTCGTTTCAATATCGCTTAAACGAGCCAAAGCTCGGCTCGCCAATGTTATCATCTTTATTATATTATATATAAAAAATAAAATTTTGTTTGGGCTCGTTTAGGCTCGCGAACCTAAACGAGCTTTGTATTTCAGGCTCGAGCTCGGGCTCGATAACAAAACGAGCTCTATTTCAGGCTCGAGCTCGGGCTCGGGTTCGTTCGAGCTTTTAACCGAGCCGATAACGAGTAGCTCTCGAACCTTAGGGCTTGTTTAGACCCCTAGCAATATGTATGTCATTCTTTAGTATATGCAACGAATTTGTCCCCTCTGTAACCATGTATGTTTTTTTTTTTTCATATTTCATATAAATAAAATTTGATACATACTGAAAATAACTGCTAATATAGTTTCAATAAATATATGAATGACGTTTAAATACTTGAGTTTACTATGTATAATAAATTAACGTAAAAGAAATCTTTTTATATATATAGTTTTTAATATTAAACTTTTTATATCAAAGGGTGAGTGACCAAATTGCAACCTTAATCGGTTGTGGATACATATATATTTAAAAACAGAAAAATATAATAGTGATGTCACGACATGAGTTTTAAGTTTTAACATATATTTTAAGATGAATTTTAATTTATAACTACTTTTCTAATGCTACTTAACAATCATGAACCGTTCTGTGATTGATTTATTTATAGGTAAAATCAATGTGTTTGAGTTAAGCCAAAGTGTTTATCTTTCATCAAAGGGTCGTTCAAACAGCTAAGAAGCTCATAATTCCGTTTTAAGGGTTCTTAAAGCACATGAAAATGTCTAAAATAATGTTCAATTTTTTGATAAGTTTTTAGAAGGCGCGAATTGGTAGATAGATTGATGATTAAAATAATTAAAAATTAAACAATGACACACAATGATGAAACGCATATTGATGACACACACGTTTTGTTTAACCATTAAAAGTTAAAAGATGACACAAAACGACGACACACATATTTTAATGTGTTTTATTTTTTTTAAATGACATTTAAACGACGACACACAAGAATAAGTATCATAAAATATTTAGATTTTATCAATGATGACATTTTTTCTATGACACAAGCGATTGTGTGTCATAAATTTAGTGTGTGTCATTGTTCTTGTGTCATTAAATGTATTTTTTCTAGTAGTGTGGTAATTAATAGAATCTAAACTTTGTTGATTGCTACATTAGTTTCATTCAAGATTACGGAATTCCTTTGAATTAAAATCTACAGTATAAGATATAACATGTTTGGTGAACTTTAGTGAGTTTAACTGTAACTTTGATTTGTTGTGCATAACTTATAAGGGTGGAGTGGGTGGAGGGAAAAAAAGAAGAGAGGGAGAACGTTTGATTTGTTTTGTTAATTTTTTTTATATATTTTTAAGTAAAATGGTCTAGTGGTATTTTTAAACTAACTTAACAGATTTTTAACGTTAAAGACAAGGGCGGACCTACCCACAATGGTGGGTGGGCGGCCGCACTCCATAAAAAAAAAATTAATGCTAATTTCTGTCAAAAATATCAACCGCACCATTTGGATTTTTTCAACCGCGCCACTTGAAAATTTTCAACCGCCTCCTTAGAAAAAAATATTATGAATTTATAAAAAAATAAAACACTAATTATTATAAATATATAAGTATATAACACAATTTATATAATTATTTTTAACCACTTATTTACTTTATTTAACTCAATCTACAGTCTAATTTTTATTAACTTAACTACCCAAGCCCAAAGATTATGAACTAAATAAAATAACCCAAACCAACCCACCCATGACCCACTCGAATTCCAAATCCTGCTCCAAAAAAGACGCACAACGACTACAGTCTACAGCGACTCATGATCGGACGAGTTTTTTTGCCAATAAATTCAAAATTCCAGCTGTTCTGAACATTATTACCCCAGAATTCCGACTTAGAACTTTATTGGTTGTTTTTTGTTGTTTTATGCGGTGATTAGGAGAAAATATAAATGTATAAGGGTTTGATCTTTTTATATTTTTTAAGTTGTTCTAAACTTTTAGTTAATGATTTTGTTGTTTTATTTTAAGCTTTGTTTGTTTAAATGATTACTAATCGAAATTTAAAACTAGGGTTATGTTTTAGATAAGTTTTTTTTGTTGTTTTATAATTATGAGGTATAGAAGTATGGATGGTTTGAACTTTGATGGTTTTTTGTTGTTACTTTACTTACTTATGATGTGTTTACTGTTTTACTTCAAACTTTGTCTATTAATGTGATAAGAAGTTAGGAAATAGGGTTTGATTGTTTGAAAATTGAAATTGACCCAACCCGACCTGATCTGATCCAACCTATAACAATCCTCCTAAAATAATCCCGACACCCCTAATATATTTAAAGTATCCCTATACGTCCTAAAATACACTCCGTACACGAAAACGGACCCCGAATACCTTTATATAATTAAAATAAAAATAAAAACAAAATTTCAGATGTGCTCGCAGGGCGCGACGCCCCTAGCTACCATCGTAGCGGGCCGCGACAAGTTAAAGCTGAACATCAGAAACCCTCAGGTTTGTTGCAGCAATTAAAGATGCCAGTTTGGAAATGAGAATTGATAACAATGGATTTTGTTACCAAGTTACCCAAAACAAGGAAAGGTAATGATACAATCTGGGTAATTGTAGACAGGCTAACTAAGTTAGCTCATTTTCTACCAATAAAGAAAACTTTCAGTATGGAACAGTTATCTAAGCTTTATGTATATGAAATAGTTTCATTACATGGAATTCCTTTATCAATTGTTTCTGACAGAGATAGCCGTTTTACCTCTCATTTTTGGACAAGTTTCCAAAAAGCAATGGGAACTAAGTTGAATCTAAACACAACTTATCATCCTCAAACGGACAGACAAAGCGAAAAGACAATTCAGACAATGGAGGACATGCTTAGAGCTTGTGTAATTGATTTCGGAGGTAATTGGGACGATCACTTACCATTAATAGAATTTTCTTATAATAACAGTTATCACACAAGTATCAATGCTACACCATTCGAAGCACTTTATAGACGAAAGTGCCGAATCCCAGTCTGTTGGGCAGAAATTGGGGAAAAGCAACTATCCGGACCTGAGATAGTACAAGAAACGACCAACAAAATCATTCAAGTCAAGGAACGACTGAAAGCAGCACGTGATCGACAAAAGAGTTATGCTGATAACAGGCGAAAGCCATTGGAATTTCAGGTAGGTGATAAAGTGTTATTAAAAGTCTCTCCTTTGAAAGGAGTGGTAAGATTCATCAAAAGGAGAAAGCTGAGTCCCAGGTATGTTGGACCTTTTGAGATTATTAGAAAAATAGGATCTGTAGCCTATCAGCTACAACTGCCAGAGGAAATAGCAGGAATACATGATGTGTTTCATGTATCTAATCTCAAGAAATGCTTAGCTGATGAATCACTGGTAGTACCTCTTAAGGATATAGAGGTAAATGAGCAGTTAAAGTTTGTAGAAAGGCCTCTACAGATTGAAGACAGGAAAGTTAAGAACCTCAAACACAATAGACTAGTTCTAGTCAAAGTGAAATGAGACTCCAAAAGAGGACCAGAATACACATGGGAGCTTGAATCGGAAATGCAAAGGAAATATCCACACCTGTTCCCAGTAGATCTCGAGGACGAGCTCTAAAACAAGGCGGGGAGGATATAAAAACCCTCCTAAAATAATCCCGACACCCTTAATATATTTAAAGTATCCCTATACGTCCTAAAATACATTTTGTACACGAAAACGGAACCCGAATACATTTATATAATTAAAATAAAAATAAAAACAAAATTTCAGAGGTGCTCGCGGGGCGCGACGCCCCTAGCTACCATCGTCGCGGGCCACGACGAGCCTGGTGACACCTCAAGGCTAGGGCCTACACCCCCTATGTCACGGGGCGCGATGGTCCCCCCTGGTTTCCGTCGCGGGGCGCGACGCCTCGTCTGATCAGCCCTATAAATTGAGAGTTTCGGCTCTAATTTGAATTCGTTCAGTCACGACTTTCTCTCTCAAATTTCTATATAGTAGGCATTATACCCGGGCATAATACCCCCCTAAATAACGAAGTTCTGCTCCGTTGTAAGTATCATAACCCCGGTTACATATTAGATACGCTGCCCGATTGATCCAGGGTTCCGTAACGGCTGTCGTGGTTCTGCCCGACGTAGTCGTTGGAATGCCGTCTCAGGGAGGGTATTACTAATGTAAATATTGGGTTATTATACTAACGCGTGTGCATTTGTGTAATTTATAGATAATCACCAGGAAATCCTTAAAGAAAACCTTAAGACAGCAATGTGAGTAATCTCCTTTTTGTTAACTGTTTTTACAAAACCTCACCTAAATTAAATTATATTAAACAGTGATTGAGTATTTGTATTCTATAATTATCGACGGTATGTTGGGGTTTTGTATACAAAATTTGTTACTACCTTGCGAGGAGTAACATGACCACAAGTCGGGTTGACAGTACCGTGGGTGGTAATTGAATAGATGGAAACAAATGTAATTGCGCGACCGCCCTCAATACTGTACAATGGTCTTTATTAAACTTGATTAAACTGTGATTCACTCACCAGTATTTCTCACTGACAAAATGTTTTTAAACGCGTTTCAAGTAACAATTTATGAAAGCCAAATAAAAGCCATCTGGATAGCACTGAAGGCTTGAAAAAGTGGCTATAAAGTTACCTAAAATAAAGAGATGTTTTATTTAAATAAAATGGGGTTTAACCCTATAAAAATGTGTGTACTTGAACTTGGGATTTTCCCCTGTGTTTAATATTATAAAAGTGTGGTATTTTACTCTGATAAAATATTTCCTAATTACGGTCCTGATGTAATTTCCGCTGCCAAACTGATAAAACTCAGATACCACCAAAACTGATCTCGCGGCCGCCCGTTCCCGGGTTTGTTAGGGGACGGGGGTTGCGACACAACCCGCTCTGAAACTTCGTTTGTTTATGTTTACTTGCTTTACATGACCCGATCCGACCCGCTATAAACCAAATTTTTTATATAGCTAGAGGCCTAAAATCTTTAAATTTTTTTCACACCTCCACGAAAAAATTGATAGGTCCTCCACTGGTTAAAGATGTTATATATGGTGAACATTAAGAACCTAATATGTAATCTCTTAATTAAAATAACCAAACTTGAAACTTGTAATATGAACATAAAATAGAATAACTTGATTTCTCTTAATTTCAATCTTATTCAAAGTTTAAATATTCTTCAAATGAAGTTTTGGGTTCGATTTCTACTAACTTCTAACTCTTTCGACGACCTTGTTTTCTAAAAAAATCAAATATATATTATTATATATTTTTTTAAATGGAGAAGCAAATCCACTAAACCAATGATTGAATATATATATGATATACATACAAATAATGGTGACCACTCATATCGTCGCATCCTCCTACGGTACACAATAAATTGGATGCTCTCCAATCACTACTACCTAATATCTACTCTCTACTCGATCTACATTAGGGTGTATAATAATTTTTTTTTATTATGGGTCACACATAAAAAAAATTAAGGAATAATGGAATTTAATAATTTCAACTATTGTCCGTTGGCTGACAAAGATCTCAACTTTAAAAATTCTCATCGGCGGTCTCATATTTTCACATATTGGCCTTCAATAGACCATGGCTAACAGAACCTAACGTCGTTAGTCTCTGGAAAAACTTTTTTGGTTGGAAAAATGTTCCTAAAGATCCGATCTATGGTTACAAACAGGTTTGGGATGAAAACTTTGAGTTTTCCGGCTAAAAAGTTGAGTTTTCCGGCGAAAAGATAGTTTTTCCGACGACCTTAATAATTGTAACATTGAAATTGTAATGCACGTAATCCAAACGTACCTGAATAGAAAGCCTATTCAAAAAAATGTCTGAAAACCCTAAATTCGAAATAGACGTGACGAAGTGTGAACAAAAGGGATCAAAAATCTAGAGCACATTTTTAGAAGTAGAAGAAGCGATTCATGGCAGAAACCTAGCCACCGGGAGACAAATCTGATCATTTGAAAACCACCAATAACTACAACCATTGCCTTAGAACCACCGCCACCGCTGACAACTAAGGAAATTCTATCACCACCGCTGGTTTGTCTTCAACCACCACTTACGCCGCCATCGGCTCAAGATTTGTGATTTGAAAAAACAAATTTAGAGTGAAAAGGATTGTAGATGATTGCGTAACAACAGAGGTTTCAATTTGAAAATAAATTGAGAATGGAAAGGATTTCATAATTTTGGAAATATTGATTTGATTGAAGTGGAAGAGCGGATGTTTTGTGAAGGTAAAGAAGAGAAAAGGTGTTCTCAATTGCCGCTCAAAGTGAGAATTGGAGGAACAATTAGATGTCACGTGGCAATAACATGTGTAAGAATATGTCATGTGGCCTAAGCTTGTTTTGCTTTATTATTATTTATAGATTGTTTCTTAAAAGTTTGATGTTTGTATTATTACTAGTAAATTACCCTGCGCGTTGTTGCGGCGTTCTGGAAAAAAATTTGTTAAAATTTAGAACAACTGAAAATGTACCTAAATGTAGGTACGAAAACGTATTATATTTAACCCGACTTATTTCTGGAAAAAAATTACGTTAAACGTAGACCAACCAAAAACATACATAATAATAACCATAAAAACATATTATATTTAACCCGACTCATTTCCTGGAAAAATTTACGTCGAAACGTAAGTTAACTTAAATCTATACCCACATGTATACAAAAATAAACGCATGAAACTGGATTATAAAGTCTTTAGAAAGTGAGAGATATAAGTGAAAGAGATATAACTTAAATTTATACCCACTTGGTCCTAATGGTTTACTAATTACACACGTGGTATCAAAACTTGTCAAAAATGAACTCGTTTGGTCCCCAGCCCTAACTTCAGTTAAATATCTCTGTTAAAACACCCCATGTGCTTGGCACATGAGGATAATTTGGTCCTTTCAGTCCAACCCATTATAAAAAGAGTTAAATAGTTGGTTGGTCCCACCCCACCCCCTTCTTCTTCTTCCCCAAACCATCACTACCATCTCATCTCATCCACCTAATACCCACTACGACCACCATTAAATCCCCAAATTCCTCATCATCTTCTCAAATCAATCGATACAGCACTACATTTTAAAAAGAGCTTCAAAACCTTCATATTCTGGTTTCAATCAACACATTATCAAACAAAAATTAGTAAAAAAGAAACCCTACTAAAATAACCATCAAACACAGCACATGATCAACTGAACAACATTAACAAACCACATTTACATGAAATATCATATATTTAACGGGATTAACATCAACTTTTAACTATTTTCGCCAATATTGATCGTAATCGGCTAGAATCACAGCAATTTAAAAGCTAACGCCGAAAATGCAGTTAAAAAAAAGAATAATCGAACAGTGCGACAGCATTATTTGTGAATTTGTTCATATAATACTGTTGATTTTATAACCTAATCAAGAAGTACAGAGATTGTTACCTAATATAGATACGCAAAACGAAAACTGGAACAGAAATGAGTACTTATAGAAACAGTTACAGGGGATACTCGTGAGGAAAGAGGGGAGATCATCAACTAATTACAGAGGATTTCCACCATTCACAATAGGAGATACGCAGACGTGAGGTGAATTCGATTGATTTAAGAAGATGATGAAGAATTTGGGGATTTGATGGTGGTGGAGGTGGGTATTAGGTGGAGGAGATGAGATGGTGGTGGTGGTGGTGGTTTGGGGAAGAAGAAGGGGTGGGGTGGGACCAACCAGCTATTTAACTCTTTTTAAAATGGGCTAAAATGAAAGGACCAAATTACCCTCATGTGCCAAGTACATGGGGTGTTTTAACAGATATATTTAACTGATGTTAGGGTTGGAGACCAAGCGAGTTCATTTTTGACAAGTTTTGGTACCACGTGTGTAATTAGTAAACCACTAAGACCAAGTCTGCAACTAGAGGTGGTTCTTATTTTTTTTACAACTAGAGGTGGTTCTCATTTTAGCGGTCCCATATATATATATATATAGGGCCAGGATCATTTCAGAACCATAAATATTTACAGAACTCGCAGAACTACTAATAAACAATCTTTTTATTTATATATTTTTATGTTTAGGATAATTTTATCATTTATTATGTGTATTTTTACGATTACATACATGTTAAGAGTAATTTTATCATTTTTTATATGTAATTTTATAATTACACATATGTAAACTAGTTTTTTTACATATATGTAATTAGTTATGACACATATATATAATTTTGGCAATTAAACATATGTAAACTACTTTTAACATGTATGTAATCAAAGAAATACATATAATAGATGATAAAAAGATCCTAAATACAAAACTTATATATAAAATGATTGTTTATTAGGAGTTCTGAAAGTTCTGTAGTTATTTAGAGTTCTGAAATGAACTCAACCCTATATATATATATATATATAGGATAAGGATCATGTGAGAAGTAGTAGGCTATTTGAGAAACTTGAGAAGCATTCTAGACCACACATTTTCACTAAGCAAAAAAATGCAAAAAAAGGTGAAAAAAATGCAAAAAAAAATATTTTTTTTTTTTTTTTTTGAAAAATCGCAGCTTTTTCTTTAAGGATTAATTTTTTTATTTTTTTTATAAAAAAAATTTGGATTTATACACATGTGTATATTGTTAATCTTTTAACTATACATATATGTATATTGTCAATTAGGGGACCGCTAAAATGAGAACCACCTCTAGTTGTAAAAACCATGAGAACCTCTTGATCCGGGGCGAGTTGGACCAAATTTTTTTTTCATAGACGTAGATGTGTGTATTACAAACACATATGTAAAAAAAAAATCAAAAAAAAAATGTCGTGTGTGTAGTTTTTTACACCACAAGTTTGGTGTTTACGGGTACCGTAAATTTACAGTACCCATAAACACCAAACTTGTGGTGTAAAAAACTACACACACGACTTTTTTTTTTTTGAATTTTTTTTTACATATGTGTTTGTAATACACACATCTACGTTTATGAAAAAAAAAATGGTCCAACTCGCCCCGTACGGTGTAGTTCTCATGGTTTTTACAACTAGAGGTGGTTCTCATTTTAGCGGTCCCCTTGTCAATTATACATATATGTATATACATGTTTAAAATTGAAAAATAAATGTTATATAGGGTTTAGCATTAGTATTTAGGGTTTAGGGTTTAGCTTTATAGTTTAGGGTTTAGCAATAGTATTATTGTTTAGCATTAGGGTTTAGCATTAAGGGTTTAGCTTTAGGGTTTAGTTTTGGCTTTAGGGTTTAGCATTAGGGTTTACCTTTAGGGTTTAGAATTAGGGTTTAGCTTTAGGGTTTAACATTAGGGTTTAGAATTAGGGTTTAGCTTTAAGGTTTAGGGTTTAAGGTTTAACATTAAGGTTTAGCTTTAGTGTTTATGGTATAAGGTTTAGGATTTATAACACATATTTTTTCAATTTTAAACATTTATATACATATATGTATAATTGACAATATACACATGTGTATAAATAAAAAAAATTTAAAAATAAAAAATTTAATCTTTAAAGAAAAAGCTGCTATTTAAAAAAAACAAAAAAAAATAATAATTTGCATTTTTTTCACCTTTTTTTGCATTTTTTAGCTTAGGGAAAATGTGTGGTCCAGATTGCTTCTCAAGTTTCTCAAATAGGGTGGACTTCTCTTAGGATCCTTACCCTATATATATAGGGGACCGCTAAAATGAAAACCACCTCCAGTTGTAAGAACCGCGAGAACCAGTTTCTAACCATTAGATATTCAAGATCAATGGATGAGATTAAAAGTAGTTAATATTAATATTAAATAGTTTTTGTCTTTTTATGTCTTTAATATTTTATTCCAAAAAGGTAATATAGTAAAATTACTTTTTTTGTCTTTTAGTCTTTATTATTATTTTATTATTTTTTTGTTTGATTATATTACTTTTTATTTTTTAAACAGAATTTTTTTATTAAAAATCATTTTTTAATTCAGATTTTTTAACAAAACAATTTTATTTTGCGCGCCGGTTTTTGCACGCCATTTTTACGCTCGGCTTTTTCAAGCGCCGTTTTTAACGCGAATTTTTTTCGCGCCTGGCTTTTTTACGCGCCGGTTTTTGCACGCCGTTTTTTACGCGTCGTTTTTTTCGCGCCGTTTTTAACGCGTCGTTTTTTACGTTTTACGTTTTTTCGTTTTATGTTTTTTCGTTTTACGTTAAATAAGTTTACGTTTTTACGTTTTACGTTAAACTTTTTACGTTTTACGTTAAAAAGTTTACGGTTTAACATTTTTTTTACAAAAACATTTTTACGCAACACGAACGCACCCCATAAAAAGCAAACTTTTTACGTTGTACGTAAAACTTTTTACGTTTTACGTAAAACTTTTTACGTTTTACGGTAAAAAGTTTACGGTTTAACATTTTTTTTTACAAAAACATTTTTACGCAACACGAACGCACCCAGAAAACGCAAACTTTTTACGTTGTACGTAAAACTTTTTACGTTTTACGTTTTACGTAAAACTTTTTACGTTTTAGGTTTTTACGTTTTACGTTAAAAAGTTTACGGTTTAACTTTTTTTTTTACAAATTTTTTTTACGCAAAAACGAACGCACACAGAAATCGCATACTCGGGGGGTGTCTCAGATATATCGTTATCATCATCGACTAGAGGGGGAAAAATATAAAAAAACCAACAACATCAAAACAAAAGTAAATATCGAAAAAAAACGGGGGTTGGCTCAGATTTTCCGATAATTAAAAGGCTGCAAAGTGGGGTTGCGGGTTCAAAAACCTACCCTCCGCCGTCCTTGCCGCGCCATCGTTATCAAAAATCTAGTTTTTTTTTTTTTTGCATCATCGCCACCCAAAAACCCACAGTTCAAAAACTCAATATCAAACACACAGTTGAATCCCCGCCTGCAACAAACCACACTTCAAAATCAAGTTGTATGAAACCCCATCACTGATTCAAAATCAAAAACATTATACATGATTCAAAATCAAAAATTCAAAAACACCCACCAAAAGAACAACCCCAAATGAGTATTTTCATACAACCCCATCATAGATTCAAAACAAAAACATTATACATGATTCAAAATAAAAAATTCAAGAACACCCACCAAAAGAACAACCCCAAAGTGGGTATTTTAATAGAAGCAATACCTGGTAAAAATACCCAAATCAAAGGAAAACCCAACAAACAAATATCAAACAAACATGTTCCGCCACCGACCACCACCTCCCCACACCACCAAACCCACCACCACCGCAACCCCACACCATCCTCGATGTGAATCTGGTCGGCGACGGCTTCAAGCAGAAGAAGCAGAGAACAATATAACACCACAACTCATCGCAGCGATGATGATGGCGGAGGTGGTGATGTCACCGGACGGGAAAAGATGGAGAAGATGAAGGGGACGGCGAATGGGGGCGGTGAATGTCGGCGGTGGTGATGTCCCGAGAGGGATGAGTTTCAAAATCTTCATCAGTTAGAGGGATGAGTTTCAAAAGCTTCATCAGTTAGTGTGTGGGGTTCAAAGGTCTGAAAGGTGAGGAAGATGATGGTGGTGAGGTATTTCAAGAGAGAGAGATATGAGAGATGGAGTGAAAAGAAAGTTTGGAATATCAAAGGAGGTCTGCAACTTTAAATTAAAGGAAGAGAGAGAGGGTGGGATATAAATGAAGAGAGAAGGTGAGATTTGACATATGGGGTAAATGACCAAACTACCCTTTTTGTTGGCAAAATATGATTGGTGGAGAGTGGTTCTCATGGTTCTTACAACTGGAGGTGGTTTTCATTTTAACGGCTCCCTATATATATAGGTAAAGAGTATAGTACAAATATGGTTATCGTACATTACATACGCGAGATTTTGAGCCATACACGTGTCCTGATTCAGTTTTTCTTTAATAAGGTTAAATCAGACAATTAATTCAACCATCTGAGGGCAAATTCGTCTCTTCATTCAATCAGCGAGATGTTCGTTACACTAATATCCCGGTAATTATCATTCGAATCAGTTTCAAATTTTTCATAATTCTCAAATTGCAGTTTTCGTTCGTCTGTGTTAGGGTTTCATTCAATTGTTTTTTTTTCGATGGATCCACAGAGCAGCACTGGACGAACAGAGGTTGATCTTGAAGAAACTCGACCGATCGGTGATCATGCTCAATTATCTTCGTATCAGAGAGTTTCGATTGAGGATGTATTAAATCCGCCACATGCAAATCCAAATCCAATTGCAAGTACAAATGCTGTAAACGAGTTGTTTAATGGTAATTATGTTAATTCAGATCTCTAAATTGTTCGTATACTTGTTTTTTGTTTTAATCGTAGCAATGATTTTATATTGTTGTAGCTGTTTTTTGAAGTATGAATGTTGATTATATTTTTGATATGAAAGCAAAATGCACAAATTCGCATGTTACTACTATTACAATTCGCATTTGATTTTTTTTTTCTTTACGCATTTTCGCATGTTATTGCATTATAAATTGCATATGTGAAACAAATTAATCAAAATTATCATTTTCGCATGTTATTGTTTATACAATTCGCATGTGACTTTGTTTTTATGATGAAATTATGTTGTTATTAAGATTTCGCATGTAACTAGTCCCATAATTCGCACGTTTTTTGTTTTCTCATTTTGATTCATGTAGATGAAAGGGTCTACACTCCGGAGGTTCAAGCATCAGCTACACCTGTTGTTGGAATGCAAGTTATCTCTATTGAACAAGCATATGCGTTTTACCAATCATATGCTAAGTTAGCGGGGTTTTCTACTCGTAAAGGTGGTGAAGTACACAGTGGTGGTATAATCAAAACTAAGTATTTTGTTTGCTCTAAAGAGGGACATAAGCCACTGTGTATTGATGATCGGTCGAAGTCAAAAAAACAATTTAAAACAAGGAACATGGGGACTATTAGAACTGGATGCAAAGCTCAACTTATGATTTGCAGTGTGGATGGTAGATTATATACAGTAAAGAGATTTTTTGATGGTCATAATCATAAGTTTGTATGTCAAGATGATATTCACATGTTGCCAACATACAGACAGTTGTCAGATGTCCAGGAGGAGTTGGTTTGGGAACTAGGCACTTTAAACCTTGGTCCGGTCAAAGCTTTCCATATAATGAGGAAACGTTATGGTGGTTTTGAGAACGTTGGTGCCACGGTTGATGATTGCAAAAAATTTAGGAAGCGAATTAACAACTATATAGGAGAATATGATGCTGACATGGTGATTAATAGGATGACTGACAAAAAACAGTATTTAGCTGATTATTCTTTTGAATATTCTGTTGATGATGACAAACGGTTAACTGGTTTATTCTGGGCTGATGGTTTATGCAAGCTTAACTATATGGAATTTGGGGATGTTATATCGTTCGATGCAACTTTCAAGACAAACAGGTAATGTTTTTTTACTACTGTTCGCATGTTATATGTCTTCATAAGCTTTGTAATATCGCATGTGCAGACATGTTGAAGAAGTGATGTTGAGTATATCGCATGTTATACTTTTTGTTTTCGCATGTGATATCTCGTCTATTTCGCATGTTTTCAATGTGTAATTCGCATGTGTTGTTCAGGTACAAGATGGTGTTTGTTCCGTTCACTAGCATTGACAACCACTGTCGAAATGTAACCCTTGGAGCTGGGTTGTTGGCATCGGAGAGCATTGAATCATATAAATGGCTTCTGAATTCATTCTTAAAGTCATTTGCCCGGCAGGCAAAGGTTGAAGTGACCGATCAAGACCCTGCTATGAAACATGCTATTGAGGAGGTCTTCCCTACCAGCAGACACAGATTGTGCATGTGGCACATAATGAAAAAAGTGGCAGATAAGGTATAGCATGATATATTGTCTTTCGTTAGCGTTATGTTTTTTATATTATAGATTTAAAAAACATTTATTGTTATAGGTTGGACATGAGTTGTGCAATAACGATGAGTTTAAAAGGAGGATGTGCGACATTGTATGGACTGGTTCCATTGAGCCCGAAGAATTTGAGAGACAGTGGAAGTTGGTGATGATTGAGTTCGGTCTCACAGAAAACAAATGGATTGATGATATGTTTGTGATGAGATCCATGTGGATTCCGGCTTTTTACCGGCACGAGCCAATGTCGGGACTTATGAGAACAACTTCAAGATCAGAGAGTGAGAACCATTTTTTCTGCCAGGTGGCTAATTCCCAACTCACTCTCGTAGAGTTTATGAATCATTTTGATGGTGCAATGGATGTCCAAAGGTTTAATCATAGAAAGAATGATCATATTTCAAGATATACTGAGCCTGCTGATTGGACTGAAAGTTCTTTGGAAAAAGATGCTGCTAAGATATTCACCAGGTCTATATTCTTTGATAAGCAAATAGAGATTCATGGTACAATTTCTGAATGCCTGCCGATGGACACCAAAATAGAGGGTGCACAGATCAGGGTATTGTTGAAGGACTTTAAAGCCCATGGAGATGGTTTATTGGAGGTATTATAAGACATGCGAATTTATTATGTTACACATGCGATTTTAAAAGTTATCCCTTTACATGTTTGTAAGACATGCGGATTTATTATGTTACACATGCGATTTTAAAAGTTATTCATTTACATGTTTTTTAATACATGCGAAATTGTCATGTTACACATGCAATTTGCATTTTGAATATATATATTTTTTTTGTTGGGTTTTCATAGGTGTGGTTCAAGAACCTTGAAAATGATGTAACTGCACAATGTAGCTGTTTGCGTTTTGAGCAGTATGGGCTGCTTTGCAAACACATCTATTTCCTTTTCAAGATGTTTGGTGTTAAAGAAATACCAAACAAGTATGTTATGAAGAGATGGACGAAGGATATGGTGCCGAATGAGTTAAATGTGAAGTACAATTTAAATGTAGGTGGCAAGGATGTGCAACACAAGGCTAAACAGATTGCTCGAGAAATCATCCACACAGGGGAGTATTTGGTTAGCAATTTGATTTCCGACCTCGATCAACTTGTTTTAGTGAGGGATCAAATGATGCAGCTCAAAGAGAGAGTGGATCAGAGCCGTATAACCAAGCAACTTGATCCAAAATTTGACCGATTTTCCAAGTTGATTGGTTATCAACAGCCGGTAACTAATGCTCCTCCTACTGTGCGTGTGCCGGCTGGTATAAGAAACAAAGGTCGTGGATCGCATAAAAGGATTAAATCTAAGAAGGAACAAATGATCAGCCGGATAGGAAAAATGTCAAGGACATGTAGCGTATGCAACGAAAAAGGTCATGACATTCGGACTTGCGAGGAGCTGAAAGCCAAACAACAAGGTAAACATCAAAAAAAGAAGATGAAGGGCGTCCATATTGAAAATGTTGCCAGAGACAAAGACAATGAGGTCGAAGACGATGAAGAGGAAGATGAGTTTGAAGATTACAGTAGTGATGATGGATCTGAAGAAGAAGATCAGTGGGAGGAGGTTTCAGAAGATGATGAGGATGAGTAGTTTTTTATAAAAGGACATCCGAATTATACGAAATACATGCGATTTATATTCTTCTGTTTATATCTTTTTCACATGCGATTTATAGTGTATAAACATGCGATTTTATATGATTCCGTTTATAATAATTCTTACATGCGATTTCACTTTTATTACATGCGATTTTTTGAGTTATATTGTTTTTTTCTGTGACAAACAGGGCAACATCATTCATGTGATTTAATATTTTTATAAGCAAGCATAATATGTGTTTTAAATATATAATATGTGTTCTAAATACATACCCAAAATATAAAATAATTGTTATTGTCTAACACAGCCACAACCACAAAAGGATTAAAAAGATAATTTAGTTACTTGAAGAAAAGATTTTATCACGTTCAGAAGAGCTGAACTCCATCTTCTCCTTCACAGTGTTTAGAGCATCTGTCAGGAAAGAGAAGGCTAAGTCATCAGCTCGAGATTGCTCCTTTATGTGCTCCAAAGCTCTGTCTTTGAAGCTTGATGGTGGTTCTTGAAGTAGGCGTTCCCATATATCTTGATTTTTCTTGATTTGTTCAAGAATTTTACCCTGCACATCAAGAACCAGATGAGAAGAGTTGACATCAGTGCTTAGTTCTGTCAACGTGCGAGTTGACAATAGCTCTTTGATTACATTGTTTTTTATTTGTTCTGAATCATCAGATGCCATTTTTGTTTGTATGTTTTGTGTGTGTTTTTTTCGTCTTCTATGTATGACTTAATATGGAAGGTAGTTATATCTAGGTTTTTTATATTAATATAGTAAATTTATTATGTAGGTAGGGTGGTAAGTTCAGTAGTAAATATTGTAAAATTGATCATTACATGTCAATTTACAGTCACATCGGTAATAAATTAAGTTTTTTTATATAAAATACTATATTTTAGTTTTTAAGATTCGTAATTTTTTTTTGCATTTTTAGGACAAAGTAATTTTAAAGTATTTTGTTAGTGTTTTATTCATAATCGCATGTGTAACATAACAATTTCGCATGTGATGAAAAAACAGGCGAAATCGCATGTATTAAAGCATAAATTCGCACATTATACGAAATTTCAAAGATTATTAACTCTTAGTGAAATCGCATGTGTATTGCTATGAATTCGCACATTATATTACACCCTAAGTGTTTTCGCATATATGTTACTTGAATTCGCATACTTTACAAAAAAAAAGACCCTTTCTTTTTTTGTCTGAATTGTCTTTTCGCAAGTTTGTTATGTATTTCGCATATTCTTATTTGATTTTCACACTGCATCATCATCATCTTCAGGTCTGAATTTCCAAATTCATCAGAAGTTCAATTTCGCAGCAGGATATGGTGAATAGGAATTTTCAGGTCTGAATTTCACACTGCATCATCATCATCTTCAGGTCTGAATTTCCAAAAATCGATCGATTTTTGAGTAATTGTTATATTTTCGATTACCGTTTTGATTAAGAATCTTACGTTTTGATTTCGAGGTTTTGTTTGCTGATTATCAGGGTTTTTTATTTCGTAATTGACGATTTTAACCTTGGCGATTACATATATATATCTTTATTTGATTAATTTAATAGGTAAACACGGGGTGATTTGAGATGATCCGACGGCCATGGTTATAGCGTACGTAATGTAGGATTAGGCCTATTGTATGATAACCGGCCTCTATATATATATATATATATATATATATATATAGGCAAAAGATAAAAAGAAAACCACTTTTATTGAGAAAACCCGGGAAACTCAAAGCTCCCGACTTTTTTTTTTTTTGAAAAAATTACCACATGTAAACCACTTTTATTCGATTTTTTTTTTCCAAAACTCTTAAAAACATGTATATTACGTGTGGTAATTTTTTCAAAAAAAAAAGTCGGGAGCTTTAAGTTTCCCGGGTTTTCTCAATAAAAGTGGTTTTCTATATATCCTTACCCTATACATATATATATATATATATATGTGTGTGTGGGACCGCTAAAATGAGAACCACCTCCAGTTGTAAGAACCGTGAGAACTTTTTGATCCGGGGCGAGTTGGACCAAAATTTTTTTCATAAACGTAGATGCTTGTATTATAAACACATTTGTAAAAAAAATTCAAAAAAAAAAGTCCTGTGTGTAGTTTTGAACACCACAAGTTTGTGTTTGCGGGTCCCGTAAACACAAACTTGTGGTGTTCAAAACTACACACCCGTCATTTTTTTTTTTGAATTTTTTTTACAAATGTGTTTATAATACATGCATCTACCTTTATGAAAAAAAAAATTGGTCCACCTCGCCCCGTACGGTGTAGTTCTCACGGTTCTTACAACTGGAGGTGGTTCTCATTTTATCGGTCCCCTATATATTATATATATGTATGTATGTATAGATGTGTGTGTGTGAGGAGAGAGGAATGAGGCCCGTGAACATCAGCTGTTGGGTGACGGAAAGGATGAGCCGGGGGAGGGGGCGGTGTGGGGGACCGGCGCTGTGCCAAGTCGGGCCTCAGCCGGCCCCCATACCGTCTGGTCTAATTTTTCAAGAAGGGCACTTTTGTAAATTTCATTGGTGGGGATTTGGTCGGTATTGAATCGATTCATTACGGTGTCAGTCAGGGGCGGACCTACCTTAGGGGAAGGGGTAGCCTTCGCTACCACTTGGCGCTCCGGCGGTAGTATAAATTTTGAAAAAAAATTGACATTTTTTTTATTTCGTTGCCGTTTTTTCATAAAACGTTACTGCTACGAAGATTTTCTAGACCCGCCACTGGTGTCAGCACGGTATTGACATTAGGTATAACAACCGAAAGCGAAAACCCAAAAAATAAAATCATGATACGGCCAAAATCAGGGCCGGCCCTAGGGGTGGGCGGGGAGGACCATCGGCCAAGGCCCAATATTTCGGAGGGCACGCTATTTTTCGAAAAAACCCGATATGTATACGTAAAATTTCTTTTTTGATAGGGTATATCTATACAAACACCAAAATAGGCCCACTTGCAAAACTATTTTTATGCTTTAGATTAGTTATTAGCCCATTGGCATTTTTGGTTTAGACCTTTATTGAGCCCAATACCCAATTTCGTTAAGGTCTAAGAGCACGTTTTTTGGAGCTCGAACAGGGTATACGAATTCTCAGGGCCCGGCCCTGGCCAAAAGGATAGCAACACATGTTTTAGATCGATCGAAAACCATAAAAAGGAATAGTGGTGCCAGTTTCAATAATACAGATATCGATACTAATATTGTTCGATTAGAATTGTTTTGTCCGTCACGACGCTGGTACACAACTGACGCTCGCTGTAGTTTGCGATATCATAGTGTAAAATCATTATTTAAACAAAAAAGAAGCAAGTGTGAAAACGTGTTTTTTGTTGCAATAATAATTCGACAATTTACGAAGCATAAAATTATTGAATTTTGGTAGACTCTAGACGTTGACACGCTGCAATTCTAAGGGTGGTCGGGGCGGTACGTTATAAACCCTCGATCACGCGTTATGAACAACACACCGCCGCCACCTATATTTATCATGCGTCGATTGTATAACGCGTCAAACCAATCACGTGTGAAGAACTTGATTTGAATTCAGTTTTGTTTTGTTTTTTTAATGATTTTGATCGTGAGTGGTGAGTGATGAACATTTCCACTAAAATCCATCACTAGTGATGGAATAATGCTTGATGACATGACGGAACTTGATTGGAAGTTGTGAGTGAGTGATGAGTGATGACTACCCCTACCCCTAATGCTGTGACACGTGTATGAACAACTCTTTTTCTCCAAAATTGTTATTCCATGTTTTGAAGAGATCTTTCTAACCATTATGATTAATTGGATCAGAGATTAGAAAGTGTAAATGACTTGATTTAGACGCAAATTATTAAAATATCCAATTATACATGTGGTTGTCGTTGGTCTAAGCCTTTAATTTTCTTTTTACTTTTTAGTTCTTACCCACCTCTTCTATTTCACCTTCTCATTTCTTCCATGGCTTCCAAGCTCACCCACCACTTCTTTTTGTTCACCTTTCCATTTTGTTCCACGACTGCAAAGCACAAACAATCATCACTGACCATCGTGTTTACATTGGAACAGTAGCAGCGGCTGCAAATCAAACCTCTTTCATAGAGAGTTACAACTTACAACGTACAAATCCGATCTATTTCATCGATAGATATAGATTAACTTTCGTGATGGATGTAAACCAGATCTATTCATTTGTTTGTCGATGGCTGAAACCTCCTAGCCACTACATGTCCGGCCTGATCTAGCAACAGTTGCGTTACAGATTTTAACTCCACCTGACCTCACAACACCGTCGCTACCACCGCATCGCAGCTATCACCACATCTCCTCTCTATCCGCTTTGTCTACCTCTTTCTCCTCCATTGTTTATCGGTAATTCATTTTGTCATCTCCCTTTTGAATACCCATTTAATTGTGAAGCTCTACTCCTTAGTTTCTCTCTCTAGAAAATGTCTGCAAAGAAGCCTTCATCATGTTGACTTATCCTTCAGACCAAATAACCACCGAGGGAGAAAAGATGTAAAAGAGGTGAAGTTATGCAGCGATTCAAAACAGACAGCAGAGAAGAGAGAGGAAGCGGGGGACATGGAGGGATGCGGTGAAATGGATCAAGGTCTATACCACGTGGTTCACTCTTTTAGGAACGACGTTAAGAAACGACGTTACTACTGTAGCTAAGGAGCTACATGAATCTATCCTATCTATTAAAGGATCTTAGACGCTGACCTAATTTTGCATATGTGTCATCTTATTAGATATGCCACATTGGCTTCGTTGACATCATAATTCCGATTTATATTTATATCTAACATTATTAATCTGTTTTTTATTTGTTATGAAAATTTAAAAGTATTCAATTTTTAGGAGGTAAAACTTGAAAATGCATGGGGAGTTGTTTGTCATTTAATGCACATCAGAAAAGTAATCATATCAGTCTTTCTTTCTTCTCTCTTCTCGATTCAAACTTCCAGCCACATTTCTCTCTTTCTTCTCTAATCTTCATACAGGCGATCTCTAAGGTTTTGTTTTACAAAGCTTCCACACGAACAATGTCAGCCGAGAAGAAATCCGCATCATCATCAGATCCGCATCATCATCAGTTCGGTTTCACAAATGGTGACTCCCTTGAAAAGTTTTGAATGAAAGGGTACTTCCTACTTCTTCTTTTTTCTCTCTCTTCACGTATATGTTGTGAAAGTTATGATTAGATATGGCGATAATGTTAATTTCTGTATGGATTGTTTTTCGAACATCATAATCAGTCTAAGGGTTAGATCTGGCCCGTATATTGGCGGGGCAACCCGGATGGTGTGTGAGATGCAATCAGTGTTGCAGCCATGACGGTGTCTGAGCCCTTTGTCTGATCTTCAAATTATAGATCTGAGCCTTAATTCTCTTCAATTTGAATCATCAAATGCTTTGTGAGTTCATGTCTCTCCTTATTTTTTGAATCATCAAATGCTTAGATAAAAGGTACATAGTTATTCACCTGAAATGTGAGATCTAATTTGGAACTTTTTCTCCAGTTTTTACAATATTTTTTTGGCTTTATTACTTAGATCTGTGTGAAGCAGCCATTGTTGTAGTTATGTTTTAGGGTGTAAGGCGTGTTGTGAGAGTGAAGGTATGATTTTAAATAGTCAGTTATGTATAAATCATTAAATCGTTTGAATGGTATTAGTGTTTGGATAATCAAATATTTGGACGTTTGAGGTTATAGAGTTTGTTTTGTTACATATTATATAGATGCATAGTTATTATTATTTTTAGTTTAATTTAGCATTTTCACTTGTAATAGAACATCACAGTTACATTGAAGTTAGGGACCAAAGTCAACACCGTAACTTAATTTGCAACCAGATAATGTCCAAAACTCTAAATAGTTCTTGTAAATTGAGAACTTGAAAAGAAAATCAAAACGTTACATTGATGATTCTTGGGACATCTTAATTGGCTTATGGCAGTATGGCCTTTGAGTTTTTAAAATAAAAAATGTTAATTTGATAGTTGTATTCCTTAGATATACCATTTAAGCTTTATTCATTTTTACATACATGAATCTTTAAACAGAATTGGATCACTTCACAAGGATATAGACCCGCTCAAGCTTTAATGTTATGGAAACTGCTATACGGGAACAATTCAAAGAGTATTTGGGCACATTCATGTGAAGAAAGATATCATTACAGCTTCTGATGGCACTAGAAAGGTAAGCATAATCTTTTTTTACCGTCTCTATAGTCTATATCTGCTTAATATGCAGTGTTTGGATGAACATTTTGAAAGTGATTACTATAACTGAAGAATTATAATCAAATTTAAATAACCAGAAACAGATATTTAGTTAATTGAAATCAAGAATAGGTAGATTATCTTTCATTTATCTCCATTTTCAGTTCTTTACAACAGATTAGACCATTTTTTCCACATCTGGTTATATTGGAGTTGAATAGATCATAGTTGTCAATAGCGGTCGCTATAGCGAATAGCGTAGCGTATAGGTCGAAGGTCGCTACAAGGTATATAGCGGTAAATAGCGGGGTTTCAGTTTTTTTAATATAAATATCGATTAAATATAAAAAAAAAGCATATAACTTTATCAAACTTTGTAGTCAATATTTTGTAGTCAATATTTTCAACTGGCTTTTCAAACTTTTTTAATATAAATATCAATTGGCTATTCAACTCATATGGTTTATAGTATATAACTTTATCAACCTTTGTAGTCAATATTTTCATAATTATTTTTCTAACTGGTTGATAAAAAAGCATAAAATGAGCCGAATTTTCTTATTTTGTTTGTTGTGTGCATGTGTTAATGACAAATAATTGTTTATTTGCAGCGAAGCATGTCAAGCGTGATTTCGATACTGAGGCTGAAGACGATTATATTGCGATTATAATCAAGATTGTAATGATGGGGAAATTGGCCAGAACAGATTTCATAATATATATATATATTGAAAATATGGACTGTTCTTATGAACTGTTCTTATGTCGAGAAGCTGAAGACGTGATTTCATAATATATATATATATATTGAAAATATGGACTGTTCTTATGTCGAGAAAGTAAGCGAACTTGCGCACTACGCCAAAATCTTATTTTAGCATATTGTGCATTTGTTTGTGAGTATTTGTTTTTAACAGAGAACTGGTATGGTTTGTGACATACAATTATTTATGGCCAAATTTCCACTGGGTAACAAAGAAAGACTTCATGCCAAGATGTAGTGCTGGGAAAAAGTGTCCAATCCCATCAATCAGTCCCGCTGATGCCTTACCTGTTCTATCGGCGTATGACATGTAAATATATTTGTTTTTCTTTTAACTAAACCGATTTTTGAAACCATCTCATAAATAATCTCTCTTTTTATTTCTACTTTGATTATAATCTTGTACCTTTGTCTGGTGTTAAAAGCTGGTCGCTTTCATGTATGATTTCCAAGCAAACATGGTTATAATCTATACTATCTATTATAATGTTGTGCTTTGATTTAGTATATTTTGTAAATATTATCTTTTTTTTTGAGCTCAAATTTCTTTGGTTGGTACTTTTAATGTTCATCTGGTTGCTCATACGCACAATGACGTAAGCTGCTTGACAACTGTTGATCAGTATGCTGAATCCAATAACTCCATTCAGGTATATCTATTCGAATATTAATCTTCAATACTTCATTGTTTTATGTCTACTTACTTTCTGCATTACTTATACAAAGAGCTTGTGTTCAAAACGAGCTTGATTCTACGGTTCAAACGTTATTGGCTGATAAGACTCGGAAGTTTATTTATGTAGAACAGGTGTTCACCTTTTATTTTTTAATATCAAATAGATTTTGTAATTGATATAGTTAAAATGAAAACTAAAGTTAAAATAGGGCTTATGTGAATAAGGGTTGTTTGGTTAATGTAGTTGGAGACAGTTTATGATCTTGGGGCAGACCTTGATTGAAGCGTGAAGAGTGGGGATGTGACGATTTATAAGGCTTTTGGGAAGATCACGAAACTCAGGAAGTTGTTTTCGAGGTCTATAGATTATGATGCGATTGGGCCGTAGACAAAGTTTGTGTAGTGTCTTGATCATGGGGAGCTGAAGAAGAGGAAAGAGGTGGTGCATTGTGTTACACTTCATGAAATTGATGTTATCAATAGCAGGCATTGGCTTAAAACGATTTTTGGTTCTTGGCTCGGATGTCGACCACAGTTTAATGGAAAACACTTTGGTTTTGAGTCATCCTTTTAATTTATCCGTTATGATTTTTGTTTTAAAATTCATCTTTCTATATATTTATATGTACTGATTTTGATTTCTAAAATTACATATTGATGGATCTTCTACTAATGCTATAACAAATGCTAAACCACAGATGGTGTTGCAGCAGTGTTAAAAGATGAAGACGATGATAATGTTGATCCGCATCTTGAGCAAATAAAGAATGAAGCTGTTGGTGAGTTAGTGACAAAGAGAATAAAGTCTAATCTTAACTTTGTTGTATGTTTTTCATTTTTTTTATCTTAAATTTGTTTGAATTATGTAGGATGGGGATTTTGTTGCTGACAAGGAAGATGGAGCGTTACCTACTGATGACTTGGGGAGAGATGATTCTGATGGTTGTTTGAGTGAAGGTGACAAGGAGGTTAGTAGTTGGGGGTTCTTTTACATCATATTATAACTTTCTTTTTAGTTTCTAACATATTATATTTCAGAAACCTGTAAAGAAGGAACCAAAGAAAGAACCTACTACTTCTCTAAGGTTGTTTCAAGTCGGAAAAGAACCAAAAGGGGTGAAGATGATGTGCCGAAGAAGAAAAAGCCCAAGAAAAAAACAAAGACCCGAATGCATCGAAGAGAGCCAAGTGCTTTCAAGGAGGTAAAGAATGACGAAACTATAAGAAAGCCTTTATCGGGGAAGTTTTAGTGGTTATGGATGTTTTCAAAAACCGAGCCTGAGGATTTGTTAGAGAAATCTGAGCCTACAACATCTTACGTCAATGGATTTAATCAGAAAATTGCAGTATTGTCATCTTCGACAGCAGAAGAGACCAGCGAACCAGAAGCTGTTGATCACAACAACCTGAAGAATCTTGCTTAATCCATGCTTGAAAATATTGAGGTATTACATTTTTTTAACATAAAACAATTCAAAATTTTTTATTTTCTTCTGAAATTCTCGGTATATATAACCCAGGTGATCGAGTCTGTACAGAACTTGTCAACAAACACCATGGAAGCTCTAAAAGAGATTCGAAAGATTAGTAAATTTTTATCGGAGATGTGAGGTGATTTTCTTCTTTATGATACATAAACTGTAATTATGATTTATGGGAGTGGATAGCACTCTTGTAATTTAGGTTAACAGCTTCCGGTTCGCTTGTAAATGTAAATATATACATGTATCATATTATTTGAGTGACAAACTGATTTTCATAATGTTATAATCTCATGTAATTGTATACTAAGTTCTAAAGGCTTTTGATTTCCAAATTAAATACATGAACTTTATTTAGTGATCTTTTGTTAGATTAGTATCATATCTATCGTCCTAAGAGTAATCCTGTATTACCTTATTGTGTCCATATAACTTTAGCGGGTCGAAAGGGGTCCAATATCTAATCGGGTTGAGTTGACTGGTAAACATAAATGTTTGTAGCTTATTACATTTGAAGAACATGCGTTCATTTAATCATTTAGGATCAATCGACTTTGCATAATAGAATTCACTGTCGTTTGCGTGGTGGCTAAGTATAGGGATTCGAATTTTATCTAAGGCATTCTTTCCTGCTGTTATAAGTTTAGTTTGACACTCCAGGTATTCACTAAAGCTCAAATGGATCAAAATAAGTAGATCGAGTCAAATGGGTTGAACGGGCCTTGCTTAAAACCTTCCAAATCAGATTATTATTTGGCAAAACTAACCCAAAAAAAATTAAAGTCATATATAATAAGTTATTAGACAACATAAAATTAGTTCATGCTTTCATTTTAGACAACATATTACCAACTACTTAGATTATTTTTATATCAAACATGTACACTAACACATATTGTCATTAACATTGTTTTATAAAGATATGTAACTAAATGCAAAGAATTTAAATGATATATTATACTTTGTTTTTTAGTATTTGTTTTCGATCGTTATTAAACATACCCGTGTGTTCACACGGGTGTTACAACTAGTTGTTATTATAGATAATAAGTTCTATTTTCTATGTGAGAAAAAAAAGTTCAGTGTTGTCATAGCCGATTTTCTTTTGTCAAACAATATTATAATTTTAAGATGAATTTTAATTTATAACTACTTTTCTAATGCTACTTAACAATCATGAACCATTTTGTGATTGATTTATTTATAGGTAAAATCAACATGTTTGAGTTAAGCCAAAGTGTTTATCTTTCATCAAAGGGTCGTTCAAACAGCTAAGAAGCTCATAATTCTGTTTTAAGGGTTCTTAGAGGGTGTTTGGGATTACGTTTTGAAGTGATTATTTGATTATTGCGTTTGTAAAACATAAATAATCTAAAAAAGTGTTTGGATGAAAAAGTGATTATCTGCCTCCAAAACGTAGTTTTAGAGAAGCATGTACCTACATATTTTTTCAAAAAGGAGTTTTGAAAATGCAAAATCTATTTTGAAAACGCGTAATATATTTTGAAAATGCAACACCAAACACCCCCTTAAAGCACATGAAAATGTCTAAAATGGGTACTTTATTTTTTTTTTAAAAGGTCAGGTGAAGGATTTTTGAAGTAACAATGAGTTTTCCCTTGATTCCAAAATGTTCACAGTACATGAGATAAATAATGAGAATACCTGGGATCTCTCCTCAAAGATAGGAGATTAACAAATGACCAGGAGACCTATTCTAAAATGCCAACATAATAAAATAAATAAATATAAAATATAACGAGGTCTCTAGTATTCCCCATCAGCTTGAGTGTGGGTATGTACGAGCGTTCAAGTTGGATCTGAAGGTTTCAAAAAGGTATCTCGGTAACCCTTTGGTGAAGATGTCCGCATACTTCTCGGGTGCAGGGACATGAAGGACACGAATATGGCCAAGGATGACCTTCTCCCGAACAAAGTGAATGTCGATTTCCACGTGCTTTGTACGTTGATGTTGGACATGGTTATCGGATAAGTACACAGCTGAAATGTTATCACAAAACACAAGAGTGGCTTTGGTTGGTGGCGATTGCAATTCCAAAAGAAGATTTCGAACCCATGAGGTTTCAGCGACAGCATTTACTACGGCCCTGTATTCGGCCTCGGCACTAGA
Source organism: Helianthus tuberosus (assembly GCA_030545235.1). Lineage (NCBI taxonomy): Eukaryota > Viridiplantae > Streptophyta > Magnoliopsida > Asterales > Asteraceae > Helianthus > Helianthus tuberosus. Next base: position 21,308,719 of record CM060364.1, on the reverse strand, counting down.
TCGGGATATGGTTTGTTGACGTTTAGATGACCATGAGATTAAATTGTCACCGAGAAAAATACTGTAGCCCGAGGTTGAACGGCGAGTATCCGGGCACCCTCCCCAGTCGACGTCGGAATAGGCGACCAATGAGTGCGATGAAGAGGCGGTAAACCGTAAGCCAAGGTCAATGGTCTCGTGTATGTAACGTAAGACACGTTTCATGAAGGCGAAATGTGTGTCGCGAGGAGCATGCATGAAGAGACATATTTGTTGCACAGCGAATGATAAATCTGGACGAGTAATCATGAGGTACTGTAGAGCGCCGGCTAAACTTCTGTATAAGGAGCCATCTGGTAACGGTATGCCGTCCGAAGCACTCAGTTTGTTCGAAGTGTCGACCGGTGTATGACACGGTTTACATGCAGTCATGTTGGCACGATGTAAAATATCTTTAGCATATTGAGTTTGTGCCAAAAATAAGGAGTTATGGTCACGAGTAACTGTAATGCCAAGGAAGTGATGAAGTGACCCAAGATCCGTCATTGCGAACTCAACTGAGAGTTGTGAGATAACCCGGTTGAGAAGAGAGGTAGAGCTGGCGTTGATGACAATGTCGTCCACGTATAATAGAAGGTAAGCTAGTTGCTGACCATGCCGGTATATGAATAATGATGTGTCACATAGGCTGTACCGAAACCCCAGTGTAGAAATAAATGTAGAAAATCGAGTATACCATGCTCGCGTAGCTTGTTTCAACCCATACAAAGATTTTTTGAGGCGAAAAACGTGGTTTGGAAGGTTTGGGTTAACAAAACCAGCCGGCTGATACATATAGACGGTTTCCTGAAGTTGACCGTTGAGAAAAGCATTTTTAACGTCCAACTGGTGGATAGGCCACGCGCGAGATACCGCCAAAGAAAGAACCGTCCTAATGGTTGCGGGTTTGACAACGGGGCTGAATGTCTCCATGCAGTCGATTCCAACAGTTTGGGATTTACCATTGCACATGAGTCTTGCCTTATAGCGTTCCAAAGAACCGTTGGAATTGAATTTGTGTCGAAATAACCACATCGAGCGAATAACTGAACTGTCCAACGGTTTCGACACCAACTCCCAGGTGTTATTTTCTGCAAAGCACTAAACTCATCGTTCATGGCACGTAGCAAGTTAGGGTCCGATAAGGCTTTTGTGGGTGAGTTAGGTACGGGAGAGATGTCAGAGGTCGCGACTAGGTTATATCGAGGATTAGGTTTAGAGGTGGTTGTTTTGGATCTAGTTTGCATGGGATGGTCGTTTTGGTTGGGATAGCCGTTGTGGTTGGTCTGTTGAGGAGGAGTGGTGGGGTTACTATTATCGGTAGTTGTATGGGTGGGGTTGCCAGGAGTGTGTACAGTTGAGGTTTGGGATTGAGTAGTGGAATTTGGAAAAGGTGAATGTGATAGGTTAGGTTGGATGGTGGGGGTGGATAGAGTAGGATCATAGGTAGGAGTAGGGTTGGAATTTTTGGTATGAGTAGTAGGAAAAGAGGAGTTAAAAAATTGTGTTGGAATGACAGTGGAGTTCTCAAGGAATTTGTTGGAGTGGGTGGAGGATAGGTCAGCAAATGGATAAGAGTTCTCATAAAAAATAACATGACGAGATAGGTGTACTCGACCGGTTATTGGATCATAGCAACGGTAACCCCGGAAGTCTGATAGATATCCAAGGAAAACATAGCGGGCTGATCTTGGTGAAAGTTTGTGTGCTTGGGTTGCGGACATGTTTGGGTAGCATGCACAACCGAAAATACGGATGTGGTCATAGGTGGGATGTCGGAAATAAAGTACGGAAGCAGGTGTGTTGAATTGAAGACGAGTGGTGGGTAAAATGTTGTGTTAATAGGCAACCGTGTGGAGAGCCTCAACCCAATACTGTGGTGGAAGGTGGGCATTAATAAAAAGGGCACGAATGACATCATTGAGTCGACGAAGCATTCGTTCGGAGCGACTATTTTGTTGGGATGTTTGAGGGCATGAAAAACGGAAAATAAAGTCGTTTTGATCAGCAAAGGTTTTGAAACTGTTATTATCAAATTCACCACCTAAATCACATTGAAAGGTTTTAATGGGTAGATTAAATTGGGTGAGAATTAATTTGTGAAATTTGGTGAAAGTGGTAAACGTGTCGGATTTGAACTTTAGAGGATATACCCACACGTAATTGGTGAAGTTGTCAACTAAAACCATGTAATATTTGTAACCTGAGTTGCTCACAATAGGCGAAGTCCACAAACCACAATGAATAATATCAAAAGGTTTAAACGTACGAGAAACTGAATCAACAAAAGGTAGACGTTTACTGTTTGACAACTGACACGAAGAACAAACAGAAAAATCAACAGTTTTATTGCATGAAATACTATACGTCCGTTGAAAGTGTTGAAGCACATTCGTTCCAGAATGTCCGAGACGAGCATGCCATGGTTGAGGTGTTGTGGATGACAATAAAGCAAACTCCGGCTTGGTGAGCAGGTAGAGATCTCCACGGCTATTGTGGCGGGAAAGTAGGCGTCCATCCTTGAGTTCCTTCAAAGAAAAATCAAAAGGATCAAACTCAATGGAAACTTGGTTATCAATAGTAAATTTTCGAAAAGATAATATGTTTTTGATTACGTTGGGTGAATGGACAATGTTGTTAAGCCATTACCGGAACTCGTAATGGGTAAACGTTGACCATTACCAACTAATATAGGACTTTGAGGTAATAACGAGGGAGTTAAGATTGTTCCTGAATCCGCAGTTATGTGAGATGACGCCCCGGTGTCGATGTGGGAAAGTGTCATACAGATATCCGTGGGACATAATGCGTTGTTGGGCTGGGAGGAGAAGCCCGGAGGTGTCTGATGGGCCAGATGGGCCTAATGGGGATACGGAGGATGGTTCTGTGTTGTAAAATAAGAGGGTTGTGATGGGTACGGGGTTGGGGGTGTATTGAGGTGGAGGGGCCCAAGGTTGAGTTTGGCCGGATGTAGAGTGTGCCATAAATTGGGATGGGTGAGTAAATTAAGAGGTTTGTTGGTTAGAGGAGGGTTGGTAGGAGGTACCCCACGAACCTGAGCCACGACCAGGTGAAGACGAATAGTTCCGATTAGATCCCCCTTGCCGGCCACCGCGAGAGTTAGCACCCCGTCCACGAGCCGCTTTCACTGGGTCATAATTATGACCCCGATACCCGTTTGGATAGGGTGACTGCTCTTGCCTGTTTGTTATTGACGAATATCTCCTGTATTTTAAGCTAAGTAGCACGTGCTGTGAGATCAGTGGAGAGTACACGAGCCAGCAGGTGATCGGACAAGGTACTGTAGATCTATTGAAGGATGAGGGCGTCTATTTCGGACCAGGAAATAAATGATGGATCGGTTTCTGCTGGTGGATCGGTACCATCAATGTGATGTAAAACCTTGTAGGCATGATGTATTGCAAAATACATCCTTTATTCGTGTATAGTTTGTATAGATTTCCGTCATTTCTAGTTTAATTTTAGTTAGAATTGCGTGCTATTGATTATATCTGCGTTTTCCAGGTCTTGGTACTAAAAGTTGCTGAAAAAGGAGCAAAAACGAGCTACATTGCTGAAACACTAAGTCTTGGAACAAGCTTAAAAGAGTTAGAATAATTTTGAAGAGTTTTGGGATGTTAGAGCTGGAAATTGGACACAAGAGTCTGTGAAAAAACATCTGTGGCGTCGCGCCACGGCTAAAAGGAGGTCCAGTCGCGTAGCGCCAAGAACAAGCAATCAATTTCTGAATTATTGCATGGTGGCGTCGCGCCACCAGGAGAGCTGATCCCCGTCGCGCGACGCGACGGGGTGGTCTGACGGTCAAACATTCGTAAAAATTAGGGTTTGATATTTAAACCAAGAGATAATCATTCATCATTAACAACTTACGAATTCAAGAAACCCTAGGATATTTTTAGAGCTGATTTCACTTTTCGGAGTGCTTTGGCTTGCGGGAATCATTCGGTTGAAGCACGGAGCATAGGAAAGAAGATTGTTCGAGTCTTATCTCCGGTTTTCGTTATTTTCTTGTTTCGATACTTTTACAATGAGTTCTTGTGTTGAACTTATTTTGTTGATTTTAGACATCATGTTTTCAGGCTAAACCTTCGTTACTACCTAGGTTAGATGATAGTTTAATAAAGTTTGGATTTTTAATGGTTTTCTATTGCTTGTTATGGATTGATCTTTGAAAGTAAATAATTCTAGAATATCTAATTTGGTGCATATGCGTATTTACTTTTAATTGTTGATTATTTACTGTTTCACATAAATTTTGGTGGATGTCTTTCACATAATGAATTTGTGTTGATTATTAGCATCTTTGCGGGTTCGGGTGATCTTTGGGTAAATCGGCCGATAGCCTTAGAAACAGTAACTAAAATACAATTAGAATTAAGTATTCTGGTTAACTTGTCGCTGAGAGGCTCGAGTTAGTTATTAGGTCTCGGTGTGATATATAGCTAAGATAGGTTTTGAGAGAAGTCGATCTTAGTTCCCTAATTGCATCTGTGTCTATTAAACCCAGTTAGAATCTAGGATTGCCTTAGACTGTCGCGCTGAGAGGTAGATAGTCGTATTAGGGCACTTTTAGAGTCGTTAGAGGACTGAGAGGAAGTCTAACAATCGGTGTTCACAACAGCCCTGTAGGGTTTCCTAGGTTTCTTGTAGCAACTCTCACTAAAAGTCCTATTTATTATTTTAATTAGTCCAATAGGAAACCCTAATTGAGAAACCCAAGTGATTCTGCAGAAACCCTAAGATTTCCAAAACAATCAGAATCAGGATTAGGGCCCCTAAAACTCAGGGGGGGTATTTTCTAGTTACGATTATCCACAAAATAAGCTGTCAAATTCGAATTTATCCATTTTGTCGACTCATCTAGGCTAGTCCCATGCGTGGCAACACTATAAGAACGAGGTGTCCCTTACGGACCGTAAGGGAGAATGCTTACGGTCCGTAAGCGGTTCAAAATCGGTGTATAAATACAGAACATTGGCACTCGATTTCTGGCTCTGAAACGTCGTAGAAATTCCAATTCTACGCTGAGTTATAGTCGAAATACTACAATTAACACACACAATCACTAATTGATGCTACGATACAGGGTATTAATTCAATCGTTGCTACGATTCAATGTCCGATTGATTAAAACTATCCGATAGATGTTTAAGTGCTGCTCAAATTGGGTTTATACTTTGTCATTCGTCGTGATTTCGACTTGAATGTTTGAGTGCTGTTCGAAATCGGACTATACTCTGTCATTCGTTGTGAATCCGCTGGATGTTTAAGTATCGCACTTTGTCATTTGTTGTGAGGGTTTGATCTCGTGAGTTATCGTAAAAGCTGTATTAAGTTACTTACCTAGTTTCGTGTGCAAATTAGGCTATTAAGCTTATCAGTAGGCTAAACTCTACCTCATACCAAAGTAGATGCTAATTCTCAGAAGAGTTAGAATTAGGAAGCTTGTTAAATCAAGGTGAGTTCACAGACTTTCTACAAGGCACGGCCATCCTCAGTAGGTAGGATGCCACTCCACTAATCTTCGCACACATGTCTGGGAGACCGCGATACATACGAATTCTCCAGAGTGCAGAATAACGTACGTTCGTCCTGGGTAGGACAACAAAACAAAACTTCGGGATAATCCTACGGGCTAGTAAGCCAGAGAACAGAAACCGTGAATTCACTCAACTTTGTTGTTGACTCGTTGTTACATGCCATGCAGGTCGTTAGATCCCTAGCTTAAGGAGCTTGCACGAGGAGGCGTGGTCGTTGTGGGAAAACATTTCAATTAATATTAAACTTATGTTTTGTGCTTCCGCTGTAAACTCAAACTATGTTTTGACACCAATTGTATTGTGTTGGATTTTATAAAAATTACTTACATGCTTTGTTCAATATGATTGGTGGCTATGATCCTGGGCATGTCACGCCTCCAAGGCGGGGTGGGGTTTTTGGAGGGTGTGACAGAGTGGTATCAGAGCCATTGGTTATAGTGAACTTGGTTTTAATAAAGGGAAAAAGTTTTTGATGAAAACCAGACTATAACCTGTAAAGTGTTCAATGATCCACAACGATGCTTCATTCCAAGTACAAGACTCAATACTTTACTGTGTTCTATAATTTTAAGTGATAAGGTTAAGTTTTCCCCAATGTTTCTTACATAATGTATACCAGAAGAATTAGCCGGGGTATAGTATAAGTATATGACATTTCATGTATGCAACTTTAAGAAATGTCTATCTGACAAATTTATGGTAGTATTTCTTTAAGACATAGAGATAAATGAAAAGTTTAAAGATTTGTGACTTTAGATATAAAACAGAAAGGTTAAGTTTCTCGAACATAAAACATTAGTACTAGTATCCTTACTTATTTGAGTAAATCTCGAGGACGAGATTTCTATAAGGAGGGGAGAATGTAGCAACTCTCACTAAAAGTCCTATTTATTATTTTAATTAGTCCAATAGGAAACCCTAATTGAGAAACCCAAGTGATTCTGCAGAAACCCTAAGATTTCCAGAACAATCAGAATCAGGATTAGGGCCCCTAAAACTCAAGGGGGGTATTTTCTAGTTACGATTATCCACAAAATAAGCTGTCAAATTCGAATTTATCCATTTTGTCGACTCAGCTAGGCTAGTCCCATGCGTGGCAACACTATAAGAATGAGGTGTCCCTTACGGACCGTAAGGGAGAATGCTTACGGTCCGTAAGCGGTTCAAAATCGGTGTATAAATACAGAACATTGGCACTCGATTTCTGGCTCTGAAACGTCGTAGAAATTCCAATTCTACGCTGAGTTATAGTCGAAATACTACAATTAACACACACGATCACTAATTGATGCTACGATACAGGGTATTAATTCAATCGCTGCTACGATTCAATGTCCGATTGATTAAAACTATCTGATAGATGTTTAAGTGCTGCTCAAATTGGGTTTATACTTTGTCATTCGTCGTGATTTCGACTTGAATGTTTGAGTGTTGTTCGAAATCGGACTATACTCTGTCATTCGTTGTGAATCCGCTGGATGTTTAAGTATCGCACTTTGTCATTTGTTGTGAGGGTTTGATCTCGTGAGTTATCGTAAAAGCTGTATTAAGTTACTTACCTAGTTTCGTGTGCAAATTAGGCTATTAAGCTTATCAGTAGGCTAAACTCTACCTCATACCAAAGTAGATGCTAATTCTCAGAAGAGTTAGAATTAGGAAGCTTGTTAAATCAAGGTGAGTTCACAGACTTTCTACAAGGCACGGCCATCCTCAGTAGGTAGGATGCCACTTCACTAATCTTCGCACACATGTCTGGGAGACCGCGATACATACGAATTCTCCAGAGTGCAGAATAACGTACGTTCGTCCTGGGTAGGACAACAAAACAAAACTTCGGGATAATCCTACGGGCTAGTAAGCCAGAGAACAGAAACCGTGAATTCACTCAACTTTGTTGTTGACTCGTTGTTACATGCCTTGCAGGTCGTTAGATCCCTAGCTTAAGGAGCTTGCACGAGGAGGCGTGGTCGTTGTGGGAAAACATTTCAATTAATATTAAACTTATGTTTTGTGCTTCCGCTGTAAACTCAAACTATGTTTTGACACCAATTGTATTGTGTTGGATTTTATAAAAATTACTTACATGCTTTGTTCAATATGATTGGTGGCTATGATCCTGGGCATGTCACGCCTCCAAGGCGGGGTGGGGTTTTTGGAGGGTGTGACATTTCTTCCTGAGAAGGGTCGGGAAGTCTTAGCTTGAAATACCTTAGGGTTTAGTACTTTACCATCCCGATTCCATACCACGATAGTACCATTAGAAATCCATTCCTAGTTAAACTGGATTCAAGCCTAGGTAGTCGTTAATCTCATCTGAATTAAACCTTAGTTCTTGCTCGTTTCATAGTCTAGTTTTATTTCAATTCCAATTTTAGGATTTTAGTAAAACCCCCCCTTAAAACACAACAATAGTTAAGTCGTGTCAGTGTCTAGTCTAAATAAAGTTTTTAACGTGATTAATTAGAGTCCTGTGGGTTCGACATCCGGACTTGCTTTTCTTTGCTAGAGTCGACCGGTTCACTTGCCTGTGAGTAGTTTAGTCAAGTTAGAGAGTCTAGATTATTATTACTTGAGTCTAAATTTAGGTTTATTTTAGTTTATTTATTTGAACTACTTATTCCACATCAAGGCACGAGCATGGAGATTAAAAAGCTTAACCCAAGATGAATACGTTACATTTTTACCATCGAGGGTCCTGATTTTGTAGTTGATATTGGTGACGGTGTACGCCGGATGTTGGGCTGATTTCTCCGTTGGAGGGACTGGGGAGCCGCTGAGATTGGCGTCGTCTCCAGCCATGATTTGCAATGAAAAGAAAAAAAAACTAGGGTTTGATTATGGCTCTGATTACCATGAAGGATTTTGGAAGTAACGATGATTTTTCCCTTGATTCCAAAATGTTCACAGTACATGAGATAAATAATGAGAGTACCTAGGATCTCTCCTCAAAGATAGGAGATTAACAAATGACCAGGAGACCTATTCTAAAATGCCAACATAATAAAATAAATAAAGAGTAAAATGCCCGAATAGTCCTTGTGGTTTGTCAAAATAACACATATAGTCCCCAACTTTTGAAAATTACATTCATGCTCCCTATGGTTTTACACTTTGTTACTCGGATAGTCCCTACACTGGATGTCCGTTAAGTTTTCCAGTTAAGTGTAACTAAAATGACAAAAATAACCTTACCATTAACAAATAATAATTATAATAAGAAATATAATTCATAAACACATATCCTAATAAATAAAAAACAAAAACTAAATAAAATACAACCCCATCCCATCTCTGCCTCCACCAAAACCCACCTTCTTTCTTATACCTCCATTTCTGATCATCTTCTCAGGTTGCTTACTTTCCAATTTCAAAAGTACACAAGGATAATTGTTCCATGTCATTTAGATCCCACATCAATTCCAAAACTTTCAGAGTCACTCCCCATTGGTATCCACAATGGCAGTTGAAGTTCCAGAAAACAACCTTTTGATGCAGAAGATCATTAGGTTTTTTGACGGAACTAAATCATCACGAGCATTACACATCTGCAAACTCAAGGATCTCTCATCTCTCCGTTCACCCATTCAAACCTCCCCATTCTTCACCGGTTTCTCTAAAACCCTAACTCCTATCTTCACTACACAACTTCGTATCAAAAAATTAATCCTACAATTGCAAAATCAACAAGGAATTCAACTCCATTTCACATAATAGAACCACGTGAATCAGGTTTATGCAATAATTCCATTTTAATTCTCCAAAAAGAAGCTTTCTTGCTTCTGAGAGACAAATCTGAAAACGACACCTTTTTGTGTAGTTCTAAGCACCTTAATTCCGGTGACCATTTAAAAAGAGAGAGAGAGATGGATTGCCATCACCAACTCGCCAAACCCCCAACCGCTGATCTGAATCAGATGGCGATGCGTCGCCGGAAAACGGAGAGGAGCCAAGGTAGATCTGAATCAGGATGAATGAAAGAGATTGGGGAGATTTGAAACGCCGCAAGCACGATGGTGGTGATGCACGATGGTGGTGGTTGCCGGCCGGAAGCAAGATGGTGATGATGATGGTTCCGATGAGGGATAGATTTGAGGGGTGTGGTGGGTTGGGCTGTATTTATTTTTATTTATATTTATTTTTGTAAACAAGGGTATTTTTGTAATTTCACTTGGACTTAACAAAAAACTTAACGGTCATCTAGTGTAGGGACTATCCGAGTAACAAAGTATAAAACCATAGGGACTATTCGAGCATTTTACTCATAAATAAATATAAAATATAACCAGGTCTCTAGTATTAGGTTGGTGAAAGTAACAAAATAAATTACCTTAATTTTGGTTGTAAAATGGGTCAAAATCATCATAACAGTATACTCACATATCTAAAAATTCTTTACAAAGAATTTAGAACGGTTATCAACAATTAACTGGGTTAAGATTCAATTAGTTTGGGAGTGACAGAGTAAATAAGTTGAAGGTTGAGAGTTGTCGAGGACAATCCGTTACTTAGGAATCTTGGTAGCCAACATGTGAAACTAGGGTTATTTAAATCTAATAACCCTTAATATATTTGTAAATTTTGTAGTTTTTATTAACAAAATATATTATAAAAATATGTGAGCTGGATACAGTTTGATTGCTTTAAGAAAACAAACTTTGCTTATGGTGCCACTAATTACTCCAGACTTTCACTTTACCTTTTTAAGATATTTTTTATGATATGCTTTCATTATTTAAATAACAACATAATTTAATTTTTATATATAATTTTGTTATTACATAGACTAACATGTTATTTAAGTACGCTTTGAATGACTTTTTGAGTTTATAATCAATTCACTTGTATCTATTTAAATTAATTTCATTTAAATTTATCTATCAAGAGTGTTGGTTTATCAAGAGTGAATGTGAGAGAATGAAGAGAGAAATATCCAAGTGTGTTAGAACTTAGAAGGTAAAACATAGTCCAACTGATTATTTGATTATATGTATCAAAATTGTTCTTCCTTTTATTCAATAACAGTTAAGAAACAAACTTAGTATATGAGTTGGTTTTCAATCAAGTCAAAAGGGGCCCGTAAGATATCTTAGGGGAAATAAAGTCGAGGGGTTTCGGTTGGGTTAAAAGTAGATCTTCTTGTAAATATATTAGATGGGAGAAGTGGTGTAAATATCATCTGTATATATTGTAATTGTCTGCCCTTTGCCCGTTTGAGTCGGAGGTTTGTTTTGTTTGGCCTTTTGCCCGTTTGGATCGGAGGTGTTTTTAATGAAGTTCTCTTTTAAAAAAAATAATAAATAAAAGAAGTTGAAATGGTCTATAGAGTCTAGAATCCTCCAAAATGATGTCAACATGATAACGGAGTGACATAATTTGTAACGGGCCTATTAACTTATTATAATCAATAAAATGCTGCTTACAAATAATTACGGAAAGAAAATCACTAATATAGTAATTTTTTCAACAATTTTTTATCTGTATAATATAATAAATGAGAGATCATAGATATATGGGTTACGTGGTATCTTGTGGTGGAACAATAAGATGATTTGGACAGAAAATCTTCACGTGGGTTGTAAAATTTAACGGAGTGAAGTTATACAAAGAATTTTCTACCGTGTAAAGTTGTTTCGCATATGGAAAAAAATCCTTTTGTACTAGCCTCAAAAACTGTTTTTTTTTTCTTTAATTTTTGTATAACATAAAACCCAAATGAATTCGTATTTGCTTATTTCTAAGGCATGTCCAATTACTTTCGGATCAACACTAGAAAGAATTTATTTACTCCCAAAAGAAACAAAAATATTCTATCTAGTATAGTAAGCTTTAGTGTCAAGCCACTTGATTACACTTACGGCAAGTGGATTCACCGACACAATATAATTATTTCTATCTACATGATTTTTTATAAGCAAATAAATATAAAACAATCTATAAAGTTATAGAAACTCAATTTATTAGTTGGGCATTTAAAAGATTTAAACAACTGGGCCTGCTGGCTGCTGTTAGGCCGGACTATGTGGGCTTAGATACTGGGCTTAAATGCGAGTGAAAAAAAATGAGAAAAAGGAAACTGGGATTTATATTTTTATACTTTTTTTTAACTTCCAACGAATACTTTACAAGCCCGGCCATCCAGGCAAACACATTGGCGAAAGGTCACCCATGACCTACGTACATAGACAGCGCTGGTGACCAAGCCCACCCACCATTCCATGGGAAATCTACCGCCCGAAGGCCAACTGTGGTAATACCCCTGGCCCATCTGAAACAAATTATCAACTCTTATAACACATTATTGTTTATATATTAGAAAACTATACATTATTAACATATACGTATTAGAAAACTAAATATGACAAATATAAGTCAGTACTGTTATGAATATAAATATTATTATTGTGGTTATCAACTCCTAAAATAACTTAGCTTGTTTTCCAAGATTCCGTCTCCTATATTCTATATATATAGTCATTGTATTCTCTTGTATTAGACACACCTATCAATGAAATATTAATCTCTTTTTCTCTACATCTCTTCTATATTATTTAGCTATTAGGCTTGTTGTTTCACAACACGTTATCAGCACGAGTTCGCTCGTTGCTCTCTTTTACGTTCCACTTTGAATCTCATTATTACAAGCCTTAATTCTCTCTCAATGGGTCATCAACATCATCGTCGGTGAAGGTACAGTTTTACCATTCATGATTCATTCATTATTGATGCCGGATGCCTTATTACCCTTTGTTGCAATTATAATTCTATATTTTTTTTATTATTGTTGGATAATATCAATGGAGGTGGGACGGTGACTTTTCACAATGTTTAAAATTACTATTGTCTTGTGAATTAACTTGACCTATTTATTGCATAATTGACCTTATGATAGTGTAAACACCAACATAATCACTTGGCATAATCCGTGCTGTAATACTGTGAACTTTTATAATCATTATGAGAATTGGTACATAACTCAATTGAATCCAGAATCAAAATTATGTTTCCTTAAAGTTTCAAATATTAGACTAAAATATTTGTTTGAAAATATTTTCAAAATATAATCTTTACACTATCAAGAAATAATATAATGATTTTAAACCCATATCAACCAACTTTTGAATTATATTATATTTATAAAATATTTTGCGGATTATAACATATGCTTTTTGAATTTATTATTTGAAATATATTTAGTAATAATGATTTACCTAAATTATTATGTTATGGGTAAATCATTAGGGATTTTTATCTTTTGATTTTTAAATTATTTTGTAATATTTCAATTATATTTTAGTAAATATCAAGTTAAAGTTTATAACTTGATATGGGTTTGAAAATATATGCCAGAAGTGCATTTGGGTTTGTAATTTTGATGTATAAATATTTTGATACACTTCAGTATTAAATATTTTTGTTAGTGTCGTTTACTTTACTTGATTGATTATAGTATCCGTACTATGTTAGTGGACGCATAATCATTATGTTTAACTATCATATACTTACTATTAGGCTCAATATACTTTTGTATGAATAATTGAGAAACTAGATTATCTAATAGATTATGTATGGTTCCATAATTTATATATGGAGTTGATAAGTCATGAGGTTGTTCTTATGAATTGGTTTAGTTGTTTATAAAATTAGAGAAGAGAATTTAAAATCCATTGATTAAATCAATATCTGTACAAGGTTGGATTTATCGGCTACGGATTGAAAAAAAAATTAGTTCTTGCAGTTTATTAATATTTGCGATGCCAATAATAATGTGAGCAATAATTGTTTGAATTTTACATGGAAATAATATTTTGAATCCGTGAATTATCGTTTAAGTATTGTTACGCAATATCTTATTATTACATACTAAAATATGTTTTGGTTTTATATATTTCCAAATATGTATGGATTATCGACCATGATTTTAGTATTTAATATTTGAAAAAAATACGATTTAGAATCTATTCATTTAGATAACCAAGTGTTGTTTATTCAATATTAATATTAATCATACGTGGAATAGATTTCTTTTATCAATAGAATGGATTATCCAACGTTTATGGTGGTTATAGATATAGATATACTTGTGATTGGTTAAATTGTGATATGTTAATACATAAATTATATATGTTTGTATGTATTTTGACACGAAAAATTTCATAAAGTTTTATCATAACTTGTTTATATGGTGACATGTTATATCATCATGTATTGTATAATATAATTTTATGGTATGCCTTATATTTAGTGTGATATCATTTATTTATGTAGATAGTATTGAGAGAACAACTAAACCAAAGTTATGGTTTATTATCACTATCATGAATGAGTGTTAATATGTTTAGATATAACACCTAAATTGTCATACTCCCTGAATCTCATTATCAAGTTGTAGAAGGTCGTAAGATGTTAGATTGATAAATCACTCGGACATCTAATTATTTCTCTGTTGGTGTTATGAAAATTATAAAGAGAAGATTATTTACAAGGGAAAGTCGGATAAAACATTTTTTGTTTGTCACACCTCAAATATGCTCTTGAAGTAGCAATATTATTAAAAGAGTGTGAAAGGTTTGAAGTGACTTAATATATATATATATATATATATATATATATATATGAGAAGATAATGAAAATTATGAAGCCTAATTGGTTTTACTCCATTCCTTGAAGTGAATGTGACTATATATTGATCGTTGTGATCATGGACTTAATTGGGGATTTATTGATGGTCATATTAATAATGATATTGGTCATCAGAAATGCAACTGCAACGGTGGTTATGTTAATAATGAGATTGACCACCATAAGTGGCAAAATAAAGGAATAATAATATGATAATGATATGTGAAATAATGATGGTGATATAACATGATAGTTTCAAATAAAATTATCTCGTGTCTTGTACTAGCATAAGTGCAAGTAATACATATACAATCATAAACCAAAAGTTTATGGATCATAATTATTTAATTAGTTGGCATGACCGGTTAGACCACACTGTGTCAATGATGATGTGAAACGTAATGAAGAACTAGAAGATTCTTCAAGTTGGTAATTAGCATGCAATATTTGCTCTCAAGGGAAATTCATTATTTAATCCCTAAATATTCTGGAAGTGATTAAAGGATATGCATATCCCAACATGATACCATTTAGTGTTTTAAATCGATGCATCGTCTAAATGGTTATCAAATCCACAACCTAAAGTTTGTGTGATTATGGCTTAGTTAATGTGATCACAAGCATATTATTCCAGATTGACGTATTTATTTTGGTTGTAATAGTGAATTGGATTCCTAAGTTATTGATCATCATTGGAATACATGTTTTGTTGAGACGATCGCTAAACGTCTATGATGGGTTGCAAAACCTATGATCATGAGAGTAGAAGTTCATATGTTATGGACATGTTATTTTACATGAAACATTAATTCACATCAAGCCAACAAGTTATAATACTTTCTCCCCGTATCGTTGATTTTTGGTCAGGAACCAAAGATGTCCCCTTAAAGATTTTGGTTGTGCGACATATATTGAAATTGATCCACCACGATGCACAAAGATGGGGCCTTAAAAAGTGGTTGGGAATATATGATAATGAATAGAGCCATTGATGAGTTATTTAATTACGGCTCAATTATTTGATATCCATATCAATGGATTAACATTCTCAACATCAGGGGGAGATAAAAAGCAGTTGGAAAAGAAATGAGTTTGTATGAATTATCATTGATCCTCAAAAAACTAAAAGTGTGAACCGGAAGTTCAGATAATAACTCATTTACAAAGATTAGTGAATCTATCACCAGACACATTCACTGGCCTTAAAGAGGTGATTTATATCACATATGCCAACTGCTAATGCTCCAATTAAGATGAGTGTCCCAGTAGGACAACCACATATTTGTGATGGGTCTATTGCACGTCTAATGCGTGGTAGACTAATCGATTCCAATAATAAAATTCCTCGAAAGTTGGAGCAAGTAATTAAGATGGTCAAGTCAGGGTTATATTAATAGGGTCTCCTGAAGAGACATTAGACATGATGGTTCTAGAAGAACCTCAGGTACCTGAAAATAAAGAGATCTCATTATATTGTATCATGTCTATGAAATATATGGAATCGAAACAAAATCGACGTCGTTACACTTTTGTATATAATATAGCGCTTGAAATGATGAGGATCAAAATTTAAGATCTGCCTATGAAAAATGATTGGCCAAAATGGAAAGACGCAAATGAGGCAGAGTTGAATTCTCTATTAAAATGGAAAGTTTTCGGACCTACAGTCCTTACAACTAAAGTTATAAAACATATTGGATACAAATGGTTTTTTTTATGTGAATCATGAATTGAAATCAAATTAAGCGATATAAGACAAAATTGGTGGCACAAAATATTTGCAAATACCCATGATTGATGATGAGGAGACACATTCTCCAGTGGTGGATGCATTAACTTTCCAATATCTTATTAGTCTGGTAATATAAAGAGAAAATTAACATGCGTATTAGAAATGTTATGTATCATTTTGATATTGAAAGTTTACATGAAAGTTCTTGATGGATTTAAATTGTCAAATTCATGTAGATACTATCGAATTGAATATAACTTGAACTCCGCATGAGTATCCTAAAGCAATTGAGTGCTTGAAAGGTTAATTGAAACACCTTAACGATGTAATACTTGTGCACCAAGAAACATACATAGAAAACTTGTACCCAGTGATTGTGATATCTCAATAAATAGTATACACACATGGTACAATATGGATTTTGGAGATAAAAGCAAGTGTTCCTGACATCTTTGCATATGATATAGATATCTATGTGTTATATGGGTAAGTTTATGCAGCAAAACTTATGAAGAGTGAATGCACATGCATATTTGGATAAGATGGGCATGATTCCCTCATGGATTGATAATGCCAGAAGCATTGATATAAAAAAAATCTCAAGAATGTACTATATGAAGTTGACAAAATACGTATGGCTAAAAGAGTTGGGTCAAGTGTTGCACAAATCGAGATATTTCGCATAAAGAGGGATATAAGTTTGATTAAATTAGCTATGTTTTATCAAAATTTTACTTTTGAAAGTTCACTATAATCGCAGTTTACAGTGATGATGTTTACACATCGTCGAGAGAAACTATTGAGCTTTTAGATGGAGAATTTTTGAAAGACCTTGACAATGTAATTATTGCTCGACCTGTAGTTCGAGCATATGTATAAGTACATCTAGAAGATGTCGGTTCGTTTTAGTATGGACAAAGCTTATCCTTTAAGGATGTTAAAGGTTGTTAAGTCACTTGCTATAAGAAATAATTATCATCATATGCTACCAAAGTAGGAATTCTCATTCCAAAAGTACCATAATTTCTTTCTAACTATGCATGATTGTATGTATCTTTTATTTGAATTTATCAACATGATATATAATTGCCAAATGATGAGACATTGGAATGGTATATGTCAATACCCTGAAGGTAAGAATGATATGTGACTATATTTTACTAACTCGTCAAAACAAGTTTGGTTAGTCTTGTAGATGCAGGAATGTAACAACACACTGTAGTGGACATATGATATTTTTGAAAGGAGGGACCTAAAGTCTCGTTAGAAGATTATACAACATTGCTAAACATAAAGGATTGCACATTAAGGGATCGAGCGACAAATTATTGGCTACAAAAGCTTTGTTCGACTTTCAAGAAAGATGGACACACGTCACTTAAAGGATACATGTTAAAATGAGGGGGAGACTTATTCAAGTTGCACTCTTTTTCCCTTGACTGAGTTTTGTCCCATTGGGTTTTCTTAGTAAGGTTTTTAATGAGGCAACATACCTGATCCAGAAGTATCAGGGGGAGATAATGCGCATTACACGCTGCACTCTTTTTCCCTTAGCTATGGTTTTGTCCCACCGGGTTTTCCTAGCAAGGTTTTTAACGAGGCAACATCAAGCGTATTATGTTGATAACCAAGGGGGAGTGTTATGAATATAAATATTATTATTGTGGTTATCAACTCCTAAAATAACTTAGCTTGTTTTCCAAGATTCCGTCTCCTATATATATAGTCATTGTATTCTCTTGTATTAGACACACCTATCAATGAAATATTAATCTCTTTTTCTCTACATCTCTTCTATATTATTTAGCTATTAGGCTTGTTGTTTCACAACAAGTACATCTTTATTACATGTTTTTAAAAAAATAGCTTATGGTTATTGAATTGCATCATGCATCTGACCAAGTAATACCAGTTTCCCCCCAATCACTTCGAGACACCCCTAGCGCTACCCACACGGCAGAAGATGCATCCACAATATCATCACCACACCCGCTACACTCGTCCACCACCATCGCCTGTGTACTTGCGTCTTTGTAATATATATTAATATAGTTTAAACACCTTTGCCCGTGATTGTACCACCTACTCGATAATGCCACAATAAGGAGGTTATTTGAGTGGTACTTTCCATCACACTCAGACGGCCCTCCCCCATCTCCACCCTTCTCAAAGTTGTTCAACGTCATAACAGCATTTGTATTCGTGGACGCAAAGAGTGGGCGTTTGTAGTGTTTTGTGTTTTTGCCTCCATTGAGCTTGTATCGAGCCTCGATACATGAGATGAGTAAGGTGATAAGTAGAAAAAAGACAACTCTAGATGTCTTCATACCCTATGTTTTTGTCTTTTGATGCAGGATGTGAAGAATGGAATTTTAGGAAATTTGTTTATATAGTGAAGGGTAGGTGTTCTTGTCTAAAACATTGTTGAATTTGTGGAAGAAATACAAGGAAAGCCGAATGCAAATACAAGAAAATAACAAAGCTAGGTTGACCCTTGGTTGACCAAAAAAATCCAACAGCAAAGACAAAAATCTTAAGGTTGAGACTCGAGGTTTAACTAATTTTGCAAAAATATTATCACAATCTAAAAGTGCTATAGCATATTCTAATTGATAACATTGTAATCAATCAAATGCTACTCACAAATAACTGAAGAAAAGACCATAAATCTGGTGATTTTAGAAATTTATTATATAGCTAAAGAAAAGACCATAAATCTGGTGTTTTCATAAATTTATTACATATTTATAAGCTTGAAAAGCAAAAACAAAATTTACTATGTGTTAATCTCGGAAGATAAACAATAATACACATGTCTTGGTTTTAAAATGTGCGCATCCTGGTCGCTGAAGGGGTATGGTCCCAGATTTCGCGTCAACACGACCGCGAGTGACCATTACCCTTATCAAAAACCCCCACCAGCAAGAACTTATCTGTGTCCGTGCGGGCACGTGCGAACACAGCGGTCGAATCCAATCGGACAAGGGATAAGAGGACTTATCTTAAGTACGAAAACGGATGTTACGCATAGCGATACGGCCTGGCACCGCATCCTATGAACGTTTTCGTCACGACAAGGGATCTGGACAACAGTAACAGTCACCAAGCGGCGATGCGGCACGGCACCGCATCCCGCATACGTCTTGGCCAAAACAAGAACGCAGGAACAAGATCAGTTACTGCGAGCAGCGATGCGGCCCGGCACCGCATCCTGCAAAAATGAAAATCATTAAAAATAAATACAATTTATTAAAAATACATAAACAGTTCGTTGGCCATTGCATTTTCACAATCTTGAAAATAAATAATTATCCTGATCGCCGTCTCTACATAAGAACACTCGTGTTGTTTCAAAAAATTATAGAAAGGAATTATTCTTTTTTAATGTTCATAACAATTATTAATTTTTTAAATGAAGTTTCTGATAAATAAATAAATAAATAATGTCAGATGTCATAATAGAAATTACTGCAAACCTGTAATAAGATTAGAAATACTGCTAATTTAAATACACGAAAAGCAGATCAAAGTCAAAGTTTTTAACTTGCAAGTCAAGAACACATCAACAAACATAGCATGTCTGAACAAGGATCTAGTCCAGTCGTTATAGATTCGAGAAACGACTTAAAAACCTTAGTTTCAAAGTGCAAATTAACATCATCTATCAACCAAACCAAAGAGACCACCCATGCATTTGATTGCCGCCTGCCACATCACTCCATTCGTCGACGTTTCTTAAGGTTGTCAAAGACTTGGTGTATGTCTTCAGATGTGATTGGTTTTGATCCATCAAAGGATTGCTGTAAAAAAATGAAAATTAATAATCAGACCAATAATAACTCAGTAGTAAACTATATTTTTAGCTCTTAAAAAATACATGAGAAAGTAGTGTCTATCTAACCTTAAAAGTCAAACTGCATAACTAAACCAACTCAAGTCAAAAGGCAACGATATAATTCAAGCTTACATGACACAGTACTCGTCTACTCGATCATTAAATGGTGTAATATAAATTAATGGTTTGGAAATATTAAACATACCAGGAACGAACGGATCTCATCTTTCATGTCAGCAATACCGGAAAGTATTTCCATTTTCTCCACATGCCCAAGATTGCTGAGAAAATTCAATTCCGCCCCTTCTTGTTGCTGCATTTTCTCATCCCGTTTCTGCTTCGCTATTTTCTCGTATTCCGCAATTGAATCTTCCTTATCAAGTAAGAAACTAATCCCCTTATTAACATAGAAATCCGAACACTTCTGACATCCACATAGCACCTCCCTCCAATTCTTAACAAGAAACATCGGTTGACTTTTCTCCGAGGTCAACTCAGCAGACAACAGGTCAACACCAAGACGACATGCATCAGACTTACCCTTATCATCATCGCCCACACTTTTGGAGTTATTATCAGGTACCGCAGGCTCTACAGTAAGAGGCTCTGAACTAGCATCTTCAGGCATAGTCGAAGATCCAGAGGCAGAAGGTGAGGTTTGCATAACGCCTTTTTCTTTGGAAGGAGTTGCGGAATTTGGTTCCTGATGTGCGGCAAATATTGTTTTCGGGTACAGGGTCAGAAAAGAACAGATTGGCGAGCACATGTGGCAAATAAGATCTTCATACAGAGGCTCTCCATCTTCATCTCTCGGGATCTGTAACTAAAAGTTAAATAACCAAACACGTATTTGTAAAGCGATGTAATTAAGAATGCTGACCTTAATAGTGGAATCAAGACCGAGATGTTCTTCGTGAAACCAATCTTCACACATGCAGCATTGAATCATCTCTACTTGCTCCTCAACGTCTGGATCGGGATACGGGCGACCACAGGTACAGTACTTGCCCTTGAAGTTGTGGTTGTACGAGTTTTCTTCGTTTTCGATATCTTTGCTTGCTAACAGTTTGCAGTAGAATTCTCCAAATTTTGAATTGCCGCAGTCACACCTGAACTTTCTCTTGGTCCAGAGTTCAATAATCTAATCGCGTTAAAATAAAATTAAAGCAAAAGTTACAGTTCAGAAACATATATGCATATGCCATAAAGATATTGTTTTATTATACATTAAAATACAAGGTTATATATAAATGTTAGAAAAAGAGAGAACCTCGTGTCCATCATGGCAAGACAAACTACATGCGGTGCAAACACCGGCATTTCCTTCTGGAACGCATGTTAAGCACGAGAAAATTGCCTGCCGCTTCATATAACCTTTGACATACGTGCACTCCTTTCCCTCATCGCCACCCAAAACTAGATCTGCTTCCTTTAGTGAGAAACCAAAAGTACAAAAAGTAAGTCAACAATCATGCATAACTTATTATCCAATATCATTAAATAAACAATAGTTTCATAGATGATAGTCCTTGATTCATAAATAAGATAACAACACAATGAAGAAAGTTGTTAAAGTTATGTAAATCGGTTTCATCATTTAAAATGTGTAACTGTATCAAGTCCCAGGGCGGACCTATTAACAAAGAACGGGTTCCCAGGAACCCATTCGGTTTTTAATTTTTAGTGTAAATATATATAACAAACTGAAAAGGAACCCATAAGTAAAATATAAAGGGAACCCATAAACAAAAAGGTCTTGGTTCTCCACCGGTTATGTCCGTGTTATTCTCCCTAAAACACCCGGGTTCGAATCCCGTACGAGGCACGATTGATAGTTTTTGTTCCTTTTTTTATTTCTCATTTTATTTTTTATTTTTTTCCTAAAACCCATTTAGGGTTATAACAAAACAAAGAGAACCTCCTCGCCTCCACCAGTCAGAGAACAAGTGATGAAGTATTGAAGTGAACGGTGAACCTCATCAGCAGAGCTGCAGTCGCGGAGGCGCCTCCACCTCCGCCGAATGCCGGCCGTCCTCCTTCGTGGCTCCGCCGACAGCCTTCAGTTTGTTATACGATTATTATCAGACATCAGCGATTAAGGTTTATACGATTTTCATCATTTCATTTGTTCGGTTAATCACTTAATTTGTTGAGTGTTTCTGTTAATTGATTATAATGTTGGTTTGGTTTGGTTTGGTTGTGGGTTGGTGAATAGACCAAAACAAACCAATCTATCTGTTTGTTATACATAAATTGAGTTTGATTACAGTTCGGTTAACCATCTGTTTGTTATACATAAATTGAGAATACATCTTTCTTGTTCCCTTGTTTATTACATTAGACAACATCGCCTGCTTACAGCCGTCCACACTCCAGCCCTTCTTTTTTTTATAGTTGTTAGTCTTTTTGTTTTGAAAGCTTCAAAGAATGTGGCTGAATTTTGAAGTTATGTGTGAGTCATTTGATCTCAAAAGTCAATATGGTTTGGCAGTGTGCACTGGAAGTGTTTGATTAATATTCTCATAGAAGTTTCTGATAAAAAAATACCTTTTTCAGTTCATATATGCAACATAAAACTTAAGTTCTGTACCAACAAAGTTATAATTTTTGGAGGATTATTACCATAAAGCTTAATGTATTTGTCAATCTTTCTTTGAAAGTTTCAGAGATTGTGCCTGAATTTTGAAGTTAATTGTGAGCCATTTGATCTCAAAAGTCATTTGATGTGCTCACCAATTGTTTGATTATTTTTCTCATGGAAATTTCTGGTAAAAAAAGCTTTTCAAGTTCATAAAAGCAACATGCAAATTGAAGTTGATTGAATACTTGAAATATTGATTTGATAGTTTGATTGAATACTTATAATTTTGGTTTGAAATTGGTTTTACTTCAGCACTTCGCAAGTTAGGCTTCAAATTTTTGGTATGACTTAGGCACTTCACACAAAACAAGCCCCTCTAAGTACTTACTAGTCTGTCTCACAATTGGTTTGAAATTGATATGTGAGTATGTTATGTGTATTAGGATTATTATTGGGTTTGGTTATTGAAATTTATTGAATATTTAAAATTGAATAGTTGAATCTCATGTATTAGATTTAAATAATATCAATATGAATTTAGAATGTGATTTAGTTTTGTTAAAACAAGAATTATATGGCTAATGAGAACGATTCTTACGTTTCCCGACCCGACCTAATACGACCCGAAAATTCTAGCATTTGGTTGTGGGAAATCTTATTACCGAAAAAAAGTGAACCCATAGGAAAAAAATCATGGATCCGCCACTGTCAAGTACTTCTTTAGAGTTATTTTTCCTCTATGTTTTCAGATGGAATATGTGCTCTGTCAAGACTTCACTAAACCTTCAGTATCCAACCACTGGGTCAATGTCAACCTTTAGATAACCTACCCAATACAGCATCATTGTTCATACTATATTGTTTTAGCTTGTGAACCTTAGCTGACTAGCTATTTTGTTTTAGACAACCATAGTAATAGCTTGCTACCAGTGATAGTAAATACTTTAATTTAACAAATTCATCTAAAACCCACTAAAGTTATGTTTGACAAAATTAGCTAGAGTTGGAGCTACAAGCTGCTAGATGCAGCATTTCTTTGTAAATATAAATTGTAGCTAACTATTAACTGGCAAAATTAGCTAGAGTTGGAGCTACAAGCTGCTATATGCAGCATTTCTTTGTAAATATGAATTGTAGCTAACTATTAACAGAAGTGTATGGGGGAAGTAGCTATTAATGTAGCTGAAAAGTGTAAAAAGACATCAATAAGTAGACTATAATATACCAAGTGATTATTATAAATGGTTATCTGAGTAATTTTGCTCCTAAGAGCCCCAACTTTGCTTTTATCGCTATACCCATGGTTTTAAAAAATGGTTGAGGCGTGCGCCTCGAGACGCGCTTCAAGGCGAAACGCCCAAAAAACGATTCTGAGGCGCACCTCATGGGGTTTCTATTGTGCGTGCGCCTCAAGAGGGGCTGAGGCACTAAAAAGGCTGCGCCTTGTTTGTTTTTGACCTTTTGTGTCAATTTCTAGCAATTTATGTCTTTTTATGAGTGTTTTTGATGATTTTGATGAATTTAGTTAGTATTATTATTTTTTAATTCCGCCTCAGGCTTACGCCTCGTGAGGCGAAGAGAAAACACCTCGAAACTCGTTTCCGTTTTTTTAAACCTAGGCTATACCAAGTAACTTGTTTTTTCCGAGCTTCATCTTACAAGATCAAAGCTAAAGCTTTGTCAACCAAACAAAACTTACTTTCAACAAAAGCTTATATTTTTAAAGACAGAAACTCATGTTCCAAAAAGTTCCTAAAACACCGTACCAAACATACCCTAGAACCCCTAATATCAAAATTTTGTTGCTTGACATGTAATTTCCAACAATTTTGCAAAACCTATGCTTATCAACCCTCTAACTAAAAGCAAATGCAATAAAAAAAATTGTAAACATTTTTACATAAATTTGCCCTAAAAATTAGGTTTTCACAAAATTCCATAAATTTTGACGTATGTACAGACAATAACCTAATAATATCATACTAATACTTCATCATACACACCAAAACTAATTATTAATCACAAAATAAAAAACACTTACAAGTTCCTGATCTTCAACTTCATCAAGGTACTCATTCAGTGAAACCGTCTGCTCATTTTCCTCTTCAAACGCATCAGCCATGTTCTACAAACAACAAAGATCAGAAACCCTCAGTTGTAAACCAACAAACGGTTACAAAATTAGCACATGAACTGCTGAATTACGTACGATATTCGAACAAAACCCTAAGTACTTTAATAAAAAAGAAAAAGGTAAACTTGCTTATGGAATAAAGGAATCTAGCGTTGGCGTGTGGATGATCTGGTACGTGAAATGATCGATAATCGGTACGTAACTGGTGAAGAAATACCGTGAATTTGAAGATACCGAAAGCGTGAGAAGATAAGTAAGAAAGATGAAAATTAGGGCTTGATATAAAAGGGGGGTAAAGTGCAATTTTCCCGCCATAAGTAGTAAGCCCAATCCAAAGTGTTTGCAGCATCGTTTTTTGGTAGACAGTTTAAAATTTTTGGTACGTCAAAAAATGGCTAACGTCATAACACATTGACTAGTAAATTTTATTCGTGAAACATGTAGTGGTGTAGTGGTACACAAAGCGTGTATCGTACCGATTATGTGGTGTGTGGTACGGTATTGGTTCGGTTTTGATAGTAAAAAAATAACGAAACTAAAAACTATAAAAATGAATATTTGTAACGATACTGATGGCGTAGCTTTCTTTAAGTCTGTCGGTGCCCAGGCCCCCATCAATTTTTCGCTCGTAGTGTTAAATTTATCGAATTTTTTTTTAAATATTTTTTTAGGGTAGAGTATTGTATTATTAAGAGTATGGTCACCACTGATTTAGATTTTAAAAAATCGGCCTCCACTGAGTTTCCATTTAAGTTCTGTCACTGTCGATGTCGTTCGGTTAATATTGGTTTGGTACAATATCGGTACTCGATAAGAAAATGTTTATCCTTTGTTTATGATCTAGTAAATCTATATTTGAATACAATTTTGTTTTCAATAACAGTTTTTCATTTTTTTTTCTAAATACAAATTATATTAACAACTAGTAGGGTTTCCCCGCGTAATGCGGCAAAAATAGTTTCGGTCGGCAATAATTCGTTTTGTTACGGTATTGATACAGTGCCAACACTCGTTGTAGCAACCGAAAAAAAAAATAAAGTCGTGATATACCCAGAAGGATATTAAGTCGTGTTTTATATCAATTAAAAACTAAAGAAACGAATAAAGGCGGTAACAATGTGAGACACAGACACGAAAACACGAAACGAAAAGACATTGACAGGTTCGTGTTTGACCCTTAACAGGTTTCATGTCTTAAACAGGTTGACACCATAAAACCTTTTAGTTTTTGTGTCGTGTTCATGTTTACCTATTTCTTGTCCGTGTCTTATCGTGTTCATGTCTTAACAGGTCATGTTTGTGTCTTAACAGGTTATGATTGAACCTTAACAGGTCGTGTTTGACATGATATGTCAGCCCTAGACTCCACACACCACCCCTACAGGGCGAGTTCGTGTCTTAACAACACATGTTCGCGTATTAACAAGTCATGCTCGTGTCTTAACAAGTCGTATGATATGCTTGTGAATTTTTTTGTGTCTTAACAGGTCGTGTTCGTGTAACCTGATTATTATCAGGTTCGTGTTGTTCGTGTCTTATCGTGTTCGTGTCTTAACAGGTCGTGACTGACATGATATGCCAACCCTATTTTACACCGATTATAAACCATAAAAACAAATAATGGTATCGGTTCCAATAATAACTGCATATATCAGTATTAGTTTAATTCGTCACGGTATCAATACCAATATTGGTAATTCATGTAGTTTGCGATACTAAAATGATAGTCAACTTTGAATATAGCTTCTTTTTTAACAAAAAAGTATATCAGAATTTTCAGGAAAAAAAATAAAATACACCTAAAAAGTTGAGGAACACACGTTGTTAGATGAAAATCAAGTTACCTATAATGTGTTATAGCTAAATGTCGATATTAATATAAACTTTTTATTGTTGAAGCATATTTCGTCTGTATTACTTATTAAGTATAACTAGTGGGTTACAGCCACCCGATTTTTTATCCGATACAGCAGTCGAAAGAGAAAACTTACAAAATAAAGTCGTGGTAAGTACAAAAGTATGTCGACACGTGTTTTACATCGACCGGAAAACTCGATTACAAAAGTACTTAGAAAGTTAAAGGTTTGTCAGTGTCAATGCTAAAAGTTGAGAAAATACAAAAAAAAATTATGTCGAAATATAAGTCAACTTAAGTTTATATCGACACGTAAATAAAAATAAACACGTAAAAGTCGATTAAAAAGTATTTAGAAAGTTAAGGGGTCGTAAGAGTTAATACTGAAAGTTAAAGGTTAAAAGTAAAAAAAAATACAAAGTCAAAGATAAAAAAAGAAAAATTACTCTAGCACTGTTCATCCCAATGTTTCAAATCTATTATATATAATAAATGAAAGTTATTTGGCTCACGTGTCAGTAGATTAGGGTATCGTTTTTTCTCTTTTCCCGCCCGACAGTACCACTTCCATTTTATTCTCACCTTTTAACAAACCATACTTCATTCTTCTTCTTCACATTTCCATACCAGATCCCCTTTCTTTCTTTCTGACGTTCATCCTTCTCCTTCTTCACATTTTCATCTCCTCAACAATATCCGGCAGAGGTTACTTCTATTGGATACATCTGCGTTTGAAACCCTAAATCATGTACCGTCGAGCAGTTGAAGAACAAAATAATCATGTAAGATCTATTTTCTCATTCAGAAATTTTATTTGGTTTTATCTATTTTCTCATACTGAACACAATGAACCATTTTGTACCCTCAGAAGAAGAAGAAGAAGCTCTCCTAGGGTTTCTTATCGTACACAATGAACCTTTTGTACAAGCTCCTGTTAATCGGTGACACTGGTATGTTGTAATAACGTTTTTATTATTGTTTATATATATATATATATATATATATATATATATATAGGGCCAGGATCATTTCAGAACCATAAATATTTACAGAACTCGCAGAACTCCTAATAAACAATCTTTTTATTTATATATTTTTATGTTTATGATAATTTTATCATTTATTATGTGTATTTTTACGATTACATACATGTTAAGAGTAATTTTATCATTTTTTATATGTAATTTTATAATTACACATATGTAAACTAGTTTTTTTACATATATGTAATTAGTTATGACACATATATATAATTTTGGCAATTAAACATATGTAAACTACTTTTAACATGTATGTAATCAAAGAAATACATATAATAGATGATAAAAAGATCCTAAATACAAAAAATTATATATAAAATGATTGTTTATTAGGAGTTCTGAAAGTTCTGTTGTTATTTAGAGTTCTGAAATGAACTCAACCCTATATATATATATGAATAACTTTTTGTAGCTTTTGATTTTTGTCTTTTATTTGTTATTGTTTATTCAGATGCTTGCTTTTTTGTATCATGTGATTACGAGTAGATTGATTTTGATATATTTGTAGTTTTTTTTTTCACAATCTGTTTTGTTGATTTATTCACCCATGTTAGTAATGTTGGATGCACCTATGTTTCTTGATCCTCTGTTTTTCACAATCTGTTTGTTGATTAGAAGCAACCTCTGCCGGATCGTTGTTGAGGAGTTGGAAATGTGAAAGAGAAGGAGAATGACGGTAAATTCATTGTTGGATTGTTTATGTAGTTAACTAAATTGGTAGCTTTACTACTCAATTACAGAGAAGTTTTTGAGATTGTTTTCACACTTTATTATTTTTGCAGCAAGTTCTACTTGATTATTCATGTGGCAACTTTATATTTGCAGGCTTGTGAATTAAGGTTGGTTGTTACTTAATTTGTGTTTACTTTAATGATTTCAGTTTCATGAAGTCATTGTTTAGAAACTGATTTTGTTTTCAGGTTTGTTGATAGGTCATACCAGCCCAAAAGTTTAGGCTTCATCGCTTTTTGTTATTCGGTATGGTACTTAATCTTACAATCAGTTTTACTTTGTTTTTTAAGAAGGTGTTGTTGTCATGGACATCGAGGTGATTTCACATGCCTCCAGGTTGTATTTTTGGTGTAGAGCAATTGCATAAAAACTTATATGTGACTTTTTTGAGTAATAATATACTTAAATCTCTTATTTTGCCATATAATTGTTGCATCATCTTCTTCCTTCTTCATTGCACAACACCACGGTAACCTCGATTGGTCTGATTTATTTTTTGGTATTTGTAACATTTTGATTTACTGTTTATTGATGCATTGATTCATTTGTAATCACTTGCAGATCACCCGTCATCTTAATTTGAGCAATTAAACGGAGTTTTCTTAAACAGCACCGTAAGTTTCGTTCACTAATCCATGCATTGTTAATTCCACGTATTTTTTTTATTCTTAATCGTCGATTCTATTTCAGGTACACTTTTTGCTGTTAGTTCCATGTGTTTTTTCAGATTAATTGTTGCTATATATATATATATATATATATATATATATATATTGCTTTTGTTTTGATGAAAAGGGAAAACGTTCGAGACGTTTGATCCAAGAACCGAAGAAAAGATAGCGGATATTGCTGAAGGAGATTAAGATGATGTTGATCTGGCTGTTGAAGCTGCACGTTGATCCACAATAAGCACTGCCCATCTAAGTTTCCTCCAATGACAGTGGTTATAACAAGTTAATAAGGCAAAGCACTGATCTACCTAACAACTGTTGGATATAAAGACTGTTGTACACAAAGTCTGATGAGGATTATCCACTGTTGAAGATGTAACACCCTTATTATTATTTTACTGTTTCGTATAGTTTACGGAAATAAACATGTAATTTAGATTACAAATACATTGGAAAATACGGACTTATTAAAACTTTTCAAATTTCAAACTTTACAACATAATATATAAGAGTTCGTCGTTTAAATGTAACGACGAAAAACAACGTGCGGAAGCTTGTATCTAGGTCGTGTTCGGTTCTTTGACGAGCGTGATCATCATCCGGGAGACATTGACGTTCACCTAAAATCAAAACCAACTTAAAAGTTAGTTTTGTTAGCAAATAAATTATATCAAGTTCTATGCGTGTAACAACAAAAATTCAAACAATTTGCAACAGTTAAGGCCCTCGCGGGCCGCGACTAATGTCGCGCGACGCGACGGTAATCCTAGGGTGGTGTCGCGCGACGCGACCCCCTAATTTCGACATAATGGTTGGGTTTTTGTTGCTGCAGATGCCCAGCTAAGTTTTTTAACCAAGTTTCCAACTTCTAATTAGCATAACTTTATATCTACTAGTCCGTTTTAGGCGATTCTTTTTCATACGCATTCGTAATTTAATCATCCATCATATGGAGTTAAAGTTAACATCTGAATTCATAAAATAATAGGCTTCGAGCCCTTCGCCTTAAAATTCATTTTTTAAAGACTTTTGACCCATTCAAGTTTTTAAACCCCAACTTGTTTCTAACTAACCATTAAGCATACATCAACATGTTTATCTCAAAATCTTTAGTTCGGGTTTGTAACTTTTTATGAATTATGCGGCTAGTACTCAATCTATGCGCATAATTCTTTTGACCCGTTTCGAAGATTTAAACCTTTTAAATTTAAATCTTTCTCATTTGTTATGCACAATCCACTTGATATTTACCTATAACTTACATGATAATAAAACACATTCTTAAACGGCTCATAAGGACCGTTTACCCGGTTTAGTGTTCATGTGTATTTTGGTCAATTTCAGTCCCTCATTTTACTACGAAGGGCTTTCACTAATATTTGACCATTATATTACTTCTAACTATAATTCAAAATATGCGTACCTGTCTCGGGTCAAGTATTGACCCGTTTTAATACCTTGCATTAATAACTTTGCTAATTTATAGCAAATGCAAATTTCCGTAAGCCGTTTTTATCCTGTGAGCATTAGACTTAACAATACTTATTAGTCGTTATTTTTTCAAATGGCTCTAAAAATCACCATTTAACCCGTTTGGTCTAAAGACCAAACATTTTGCATTTGTGTTTGAATGGTATATATATATATATATATATATATATATATTTATCATTTTCGTTATTTAACCCATTTCGGCTTACGCCGTAGGGTATCTTTTAACTTTAACTTACGTTTGTTGACACATGACTAATTACCATTATATCCCTATCATTATTATTATTATATTACCCTATAAAGTAATCTTAACGAAAAACTCATAAATTCTTAGTCATTACATGACTAATTTTCCTTTTCGCCCTTTTTACCATAAACCATGGTTTTTATCATTTGTGTTTGTTCCAACCCGTATCATTACGCGTCAGAAACCATATTTCGAATAATATCTATATCGTATTCATAACTTGTAGGATGTATAGGTATTCTACAAAAGAAGTGTAAGATTCACTTACCTTGCATCCTGTTATGCTCTTTTTCCGCGTACTCGCTCTGTTTGACCCGCTTCTTTCCCAAGCTCCCACCTTGCTTGTCGAGCATTAACTATTATTCAATATTCTCAAGGTGGTTAGATTAATCATAATTAAATACGATTATTCCACCTTACGGATTTTATACTAAATTATCATTTAGCGTATTGTGGGTCAGTTTGACTTTTTAAAAGTCAAACGCCCATTAGTATATGAAATGTATAATTAAATCTATCAACTAGTTTAAGCATTCCTTATTTATCCGGTAGGCGTTATCTCTTGGCCACCGTTTTAACCAATGTTCTAATCAAATTCATTATACTTCTAATTTCTTTAACTAGTTCAAGCGATTATCGTGACTAGTCTCTTTATTTATTTTCGCAAGGACCAAGGGTTCCCTTTTATAAGCGAGACCCATTTCATCATACTATTTAGCATTCATCCGAATACCTATTATAATCAAGTTTTATACACAATCGAGTAGACCGTGATTTCATTCAGGCATTTTATCAAACACCTAGTGGGCATAATTTTTTTTGCATATTTACAATCAAATTCACAACTTGTCATTTAGTCAAGATTAACATCAATTAAGCATGTTCATGTACATTTTTCATATCATATTCTGAAATCACTTCCAATAACTCAAATTACACTAGAATAACCATCCTAATCCTAGTGTTTATCATGTTTCTACAAAACCCACTAATCACCTACATTGGTGATTATGGAATTTACAAGTATTGAGCATAATTTCATCAATCTAATGACTAGGGTTTATTCCTAGGCACTATTTCACTTCAAATTCATCCCTACAACAATCATGAAACATAAATTTCGAATTTCTTATGTTCATCCAGAAATTTAGATGAAACTTTTTCTACGAAATTTACATACCTTATGACCCCTTTTTCAGAGGAAATCACTAATCCGTGCTTGAAAATCGATTTGGAGCTGATTAGAGCCTTCAATTTGATCAATTTGTCAAGAACTAGGGTTTGGTGGGGAATCCTTGTTCGCCCCTGTGTTTTGATCGACCAGACACACACTTAAGTGTGTGTTTAGTGTTTAATTTTTGTTTTAATAATATCGTTTTGAAATTGTCCAACTTTGGTACCTCAATTATCAATGGTTTATAAAAGGCTTACTAGTCCATGTTTCTTTATTGTTTTTAAACAAATAATTAACTAGGTTAATTACCCTTAGTTAACTTAGTGAGTCCCGGGAGTTCTAATGCCACACCCTGACTTTTGCGGAAGTTTATGATGTGTGACTTGTTTAATACCATTGAATTCAATCATAATAAACGTCTATATGATCAAAACGATGTTCATCCATTCATTAAGTTTAAAGTATTACAAACACCATTTATTTAAGTTTCAAACAACACAACCTTCGACTAAGTTACAGATCAACAAGAGTGGATGACATCTAAACTTGGAATTTACTTCTAGAAACTACACCAGCGCCCAAGATCCAACTTGTTACCTGAAATACATGCAATTTTGGAAAACATCAATAAAAGTTGAGCGAGTTCATGCGTTTTGTATGAGTACTGATAAACTTGTAAACGTTTGAGAGACTCCTTTGAAAACAAGTATGAAAAGCATCTATGAACAGATCAAATTAATATTTTGCAAGGACACTAATGCATGTGGAGACATAGGGAGTACTCAATATGAGTAGGCATATACCCTCGTCGATTTCCTCGACTGTGTCGAATTTCCCCTTCGACTGTGTCAATTTACCTTGAACGTGTCAATTTACCTTGACTGTGTCAATTCACCTTGACTGTTGTCGAGTTACCTCGACTGGGACACCGAAGTACTCAAGTGGTCACATAAGGACCATGAGTGGGGCTCGGTCGTACCCGTTAGATCTAACCTTCGTCCATAATTAAGAGTTAATGGCATTTCAATTTCAATCTATGCTCACATGATCTATAATTCATTTCATAGCCAATTCATACCAATTAAACGTATGCAACATGTATTCCACCCCCCGAGAGTTATAAATCCGAAAACAGTTAAGAGAAAAGGGGGACATGAACTCACTGTTTTGCGTTCTTCAATCCGACGTAACTCAAGCTGCTACTAGTGTGCACAACTACCTACAACGTACTACGGTCTATTAGACGAGCGGGTCGTGCCTTGACTTAGTATAAATTAGTGTCTTTGAGTTACGTTTCTTTGTGTCTTCAATATTATTCCAAGTTATATAATTATTTGTTAAAATAATAAATATTTTAACTTAAATTATATTTATTAAATTTTTGGAATAATAGTTAAAGCAATATATTTTAACTTGTTACTTTTCAAGTACTTATACATGTATATCCTTCCCAAGGATGGGTGTATTTGTATTTATATTCTTATACTTGTATATTTTTGCCATGTATTGGTGTCGTATTCCAGAGTGTATTTATACGTACAAAAACACGTAGTTTCTCGTAATTGATAAGTATTCTTATACTAAATTTTGTATCAATTTTTCCGGAATATTATTTCTAGTAAAAATATATTGATATATATTTCCAAAATATATATTTTGAGGAATATAACTTAGAAAAATTATTTATAATTTTCCCTTGGCAAAAATATTTATAAATTTCTCGTATGTCTAAAAAATAATATATTTCCGAGTCTAACTTAGAAAATATATATAAATCCATTTTTCTTTTACCCAAAAATAATATATCTTCTAATAATTCCAAGAAAATATATATTTTATTTGTCCAAAAATAATATATTTTCTCATTGTCAAAAATATGATATAATTTTGTAATAATTGTAAAAAACATATTTTTGTTTCCTTGGTGTCCAAAATATTATTTACCAAAAATATACTTTGAATAAGTTTTCCGGAATATTTTTGTGAGTTATATTCCTTTGTTCGGTTTCACCAATATTTTGTGTATTCTTTGTATATTTATTCCTTGGAATTTTTGGTAATATTTTGGATTGTATTTTTTTTTTTTTTGTATTTTGATGAGTTATATTATTTCAAGTCCTAAAATAATATAACTAGTACACATAATATACAAATAATCACACACATGGTGACTTCTAAATATATATTTCCTAAATACATATTTAGTCACTTTTATTTATAAAAACCAACCTCCAATATTGATAATTTTTGAACAAAAATCTATGGCAAACTTTATGTGAAAGTCCTTGGTTTAAAATACACTTGTAAATATTTGTTTAGAAATATTTTTCTAAGTGTTTAATTTTTAGAAAAATTTTGCCATAGTTTCCCCTAAAAATGGAGGTTTCCATGCCTTGAAGGCATATCATTTTCTTTTGTAAATCAACACAATCAATCAATAATCAACAATAAATAATCTATACTTACCAATTTTGCTAAAAACAAGCATAAACTACCACTTCATGAACTTGAAAATTTACAAAAAATTGTAGTAACTTACTAGTGTGTTTAGTAAGTCTTGTTACCCCTTTAAAGTGTGGTTGTTTCTTTAAAAACATCATTTTTAAAGAAAATGGTTATTTACAACTTGTGATCACATTTTCTAAAAATGTTTCTAAAAGATAATATTTTATTATATTATCTCAACAAACTTCGTGATCTTCTCCTATAATATTCCCTTTGATTGATTTATTCTTTTATGGCTTTGACTTTGTATTAAATGTAACTATTTATTTCCTTTTTGTATGTAATTGTAAAGAATATATAAATTAATATACAATCTCTCTAAATTATTAGAGAGTTTTGATCCTTTCATGGTATCAGCCATGGTACCTTTTTGATCTTCTTGTTCTTCCTTCGATCACCCCTCATGACGCAAACTGTGCCCGCTTCGTCTTCTTCCTCTTCTGTCGAAACCAAGCTTCCTATGGCAACCATTTTACACATGATTACCATCAAACTCTCCACCTCCAATTATCTTTCTTGGCAACATCAAATCTTACCTCTCCTTGCTAACCAGGGCCTTCTCGGTCATGTCGATGGATCTTCCTCTCCGCCTTCCAAAACAGTCCTGATCAATGAAAAGGAATAACCGAATCCTGAATATTCAGCTTGGTCCCTCCTTGATCAACAAGTTATCCTTGTTCTCAATGCCTCCCTTACTGAACAAGCCATTTTCGAAATTCTCGGCTTCACCACCGCCAGGCAGATCTGAACTGCCCTTGAAGCGACTTATAGCAACACGTCCCTTGAACATATGCATCTTCTTCATGATAGTTTGCGTCAACTAACCAAAGGTTCATCAACCGTGGCTGAGTATGGTCGAAAATTCAAAGGGATATGCTATCAACTATCGGTCACCCGGTTAGTGACACGGATAAAACTCATTGGTTTTTATGCGGCTTAGGTCCCACTTTCGAAAGTTGGTCCACAGCCATTCGAACCAACCGTGACCCGATGCCTTTCCGCGATCTTCTAACCAAAGCCGAGAGCCAAGAACAATTTCTTGCGTCTCTTCAGCCTCTGTCTCCTGCTCTGGTAGCTTTCACTGCCAATCGGTCCTCGAGTTATAATCCCACTCGCTCCCGTAATGCATCTTCTTCTCGTGGACGGTCTACTCCATCGCCTGCTAAGGGAAATCGCCGTCCACCACACTGTCAGTTATACCGCACGAATGGACATTATGCAAATAAATGTCCAAAACTCGCATCCTTTGCTACTTCGGCCTCCTCTGATGAGGATCTTGCTCGTGCATTTCATTCCAAGTGCAATGTTCATGATGATTCTCCGGATTGGACCGCGGATAGCGGAGCCGATCTTCACATGACCGATGACACCGGTAAGCTTCATTCCTTTTCACCTTATAATGGTAACACTTCTGTTGTCTTTGGAAATGGTCTATCCTTGCTTGTCTCTCATAAAGGTCATGCGACTATTAACAAAACCATTCCCTTGAAAGATGTCCTTGTTGTTCCTAAAATAACAAGGAATCTCCTTTCGGTTAGCAAGTTGACCAAAGATTATCCTGTTGATGTGCTTTTCTCATATTCTTTCTTTGTCATTCAGGACCGGAAAACAAGCAAACCGCTCGCTGAAGGACGATGTGAGAATGGACTTTATGTGATTCGGGATAAATATTTTGCTTTTGTTGCTTCTATTTCATCAAATAAAGCCTCATTTGAAATATGGCATAATCGTTTGGGACATGTTGCTTTTGACACTATTTCTATTTTGCAAAAACTTTGTTGTTTGTCATTTACATCTATTTTGCCTAAACCAAATATTTGCTCTCCTTGTCAACTTGCTAAAGCACATAAATTGCCTTTTTCTCTAAATGAAAAACGTGCCTCTCATCCTCTTGATCTCGTTCATTGTGATCTATGGGGACCCTCACCAATCATTAGTAAATAAGGTTACAAATACTATGTTGTATTCATTGATGATTGCTCTCGTTTTTCATGGTTATATCCACTTAAATATAAAACTGAGTTCTACACAACTTTGCAAACTTTTTTGCGTTTTGTTCAAACTCAATTCTCGCGAAAAATAAAAATTTTCCAAAGTGACAGTGGTACTGAATTTGTAAATCAATATGTGCGTAAAATTTTTGATGAAAATGGCACTTTTCACCGTCTTTCTTGTCCATACACTTCTCCTCAAAATGGACGAGCCGAGCGAAAGCATCGTCATATAGTTGAAACTGGTCTATCCATGCTTTTTCATGCTCGTGTTCCTATTGATCACTGGGTAGATGCTTTCAGTTCCGCCACCTACATCATTAATCGTTTACCTACAAAAGTCTTGAACAAAAAATTTCCTTTTGAGATTATTTTTTCCACACAACCCTCTTACAATAATTTTCGAGTATTTGGTTGTTGTGCTATCCATATTTACGTGATTATGCCCCTCATAAACTTGCTCCTCGTAGTATTCCTTGTGTTTTTCTCAGCTATGCACCTTAATACAAGGGATACAAATGCTTTGACCCTAACTCGTCCAGTATCTATGTCACGAGACATGCCCGGTTTGACGAAACTTATTTTCCTTTCAATAGTATGTCTTCTCAAACTGACATCACTAAACTTCTCTTATCCACCTTTCATGAACCTGCTTCTTTCTACCAAACCCATACTCAATCCACGGCTTCTCCACCCGAGACTCCAATCTCACCCATGCCATCCTCTAAATGTTCTCTGTGTAAGGATTCACAGCCATCTCCATCTGCCATCAGTTCACCTCCCATTCGGCCCACTAGGGGTGTTCAAAACCGGATATCCGGAAATTCGGAGCACCTTCGGTCACGACCCCCGACCCCACCCTGGACGGAATCGGGAGCCGCGAACCAGTTTAGTGGTACCGGTGATTATTTTAGAAAAGTAGTGCAGCGGAAATTTCATAAGGACCGTGAGTTAGGAAAAATATCAGAGTTTAGAAAACACCGGATTTTATTTATTAAATAGATGGGATAAAACCATGTTTTGAAAGGTAGCTTTAATATAGGATAAATCCGAATACATAAAATAACTTTTCTTAATTTAATTTAATTAATAAAATAAGCCACTTCTGTAAGCCTGGTTGGTGCCGTATCCAACTTTTATTCCGATCTACTGTAATTACCTGAAACGCGTTTTAAAACATTTGGTCAGCAGGAAATACTGGTGAGTTCATTCATTTTTGAATAAAACATATTTGTTATAATTCACAACATTAAGAGTTTTTACATTTGCTTCTTTAAGATTGGCAAAGACTTAATCACTGCAAAGTATAACTAGAAAACAGTGTTATAAGTTACAGCATTAAGAGCGATTACAATGTTTATATATCAACCATCTACCCACGACATTTGTCACTCGACCACCTATTGGCTATCTCGTTGTCCAATGGTGTCTGTGACTATGGTCATATCACCCCTTGGCTAACCCGTTGTCCAATGGTGACGGTTATCAAGTAATGTATACAAAACCCCACATACCGGCTGTAATTTGGAGATTACAAAGACTTAATCCCTGTAATTATAACTTAGAAAACAACCATGATTTTGAAAGCAATTTTGGTAAAAAGAGAATGACTCACTTCATAAGCATGCAGTATTGATTTAACAAGCTTCTTGATTCTACTCCTTCTGATAATTAAGCGTATACTTTATTGTTCTGAATCTTCTGATGATTTAACAGGTTGTTTGATTATATATTTGGGAGTATTCTGATAGTTAAACATATAGTTTAATAGAATGGAATACGTATTTGTGTAAAACCCAAATCAAAACTAACGGTAGTCACGAGATTCGAACCTTAGCAAAATTCACAAAGTATAGCACTTTGGATTCCGTTTAACGAAATTCACAAAGTACAGCACTTTTGCATTTGTTAGTTGGTTCCTGAATCGATCGGACAGAACATCGCATCGGCGATTATTGGTTAGAACACTAACGTATAGAGAGAAGAATAGAAGAAATGAGCAATAAAATGAATTCCTAAGCTTCCTATTTATAGGTAAGAAGATAAGTCTTACCCCTATATAGAATTTCCCTAGATAAGTTTTTACCCAGATAAAGCCTTCCCTGAATAATACTTTCCTTAGATAATACCTTCCCTAGGTAATACTTTCCTTAGATAAAATCTTCCTTAGATAATATCTACCCCATATATATATCTATTTTTCATGTATATCTATTTAGGTGATTAATAAATCTTACTTAGCTTAATTAATCTTGCTTAGCTTAATTAATCTTGCTTAGCTTAATTAATTTTGCTTAACTGATTAATTTTGCTTAGCTTAATTAATTTTGCTTAACTGATTAATTAATCATACTTAACTTAATTAATCATGCTTAACTAATTAATTAATTTTACTTAACTTGATTAAGTTTACCTTATTTATTAAGGTTTCTTAATTGCTAAGTTATCTCAACAACTAAGTGTACGTAATTAGTATGTTTAATAAATTTATTTAATTACGAAATTTACTTAGCTATTAAATATTCTAGCAGCTCCCTGATTACGAGTTCTAATTTCTAGACACAATGGAACTCGTATTAGTGTATTAACTCAATTCAACTTTAACGACAACTCACGAGACCAAAACCCTCACAACGAATGACAAAGGCATAGCCCAATTACGGGCAGCACTTAAACATCCATCGGATAGTTTCAATCGATCGGACATTGAATCGTAACAGTGACTAGAGTTATCACCCTAATACGGGCAGAGTTTCGGGATTTAAAATATAATACCCGAGCTATTACTTTGCTATAATAGAAGCTAAAAGAAGAAAAAGAATTGAGCGACTTTGAATTGAAACTATCAGCTGCTATATACAGGCTGGAAACAGGGCGCCTCGCGGCCCGCGTAACTTTAAAGGAACCCTTACGCGGCCCGCGTGGGAGTGTGGATCAGATCGGAGGTTGCTGAGTCACCGGTGGTCGCGACACGTGTCATGCCACGCGTCCCTTAGGCTTATCCGGTAATTGCCTTACTGTCGCGGCCCACGTAAGCCTAGGCTTACCCGTACGCGGCCCGCCTGAAGACCAGAATTCTTGATTTCCTGATTTTCCATGCACAGTAGGGTTTCAGGGGTCCGGGTTTTCACTTACGGAGCGTTTTAGGACATTTTCGTGCGAGTCGTTACATCCTCCCCACCTTGATATTTCGGATAGGTACTTCATATTTCGGTACACGTCCCCTCGGATACGGATTTTCGGATAATTCGGATTCGGTTTCGGATTCGGATTTTTTTTAACACCCCTACGGCCCACTGTCCAGAGCCCACACCCATCTTCATCCCTCATCAGCCCACCTCCCATTCAGCCCACTGCGCCTGAGCCTGCTACTGCTGCCGATGGGCCGGCTCTCGCTGTTGCTGGGCCTACCGTCACTAGGCCTACAGCCGCTGCCACTGGGTCTACAGCCGCTGCTGCTGGGTCCATTCCCTCTAATCAGGCCGATAACGGACCTGCTTCTCCCCAGCCCATTTCTCCTTCAGTTCAATCCCGATCCTCATCTCAATCCAATTCATCTTCGGACCCTTATTCATCTTCGGCCCATTCTCACCAATCCCCTGAGCCACACTACCAATCCAACTCCTCTCACCCAATGGTGACATGCTCCAAAGTCGGTACATTTAAACCCAATCCTAAACACACCTCTTATCTCTCTAATGCTATGCACTCTTGTCTTCATGTTTCTCTCCTTAGCAATGTTGATCCAAAGGGTTTCCGAAGTGCGTCCAAACATCCTCATTGGATGCAAGCTATGCATGATGAGCTAAATGCCCTCAACCGAAACCATACTTGGACTCTTGTGCCTCGACCACCTTCGACAAATGTGGTTGGTTCAAAATGGGTTTTTCGTACTAAATATCACTCCGATGGTACATTGGATCGACATAAAGCTCGTCTTGTGGCCCAAGGATTTACACAAATCCCAGGATTGACTTCACCACACCTTTAGTCATGTAGTTAAGGCTTCTACAATCCGCATCATCCTTTTTCTAGCCGTTATCAACCGGTGGTCCCTTCATCAATTGGACGTGAACAATGCTTTTCTTATTGGGACTTTATCCGAAACCATCTTCATGGAGCAACCTCCCGGCCTTGTTGACCAACGCTTCCCAAATCATGTTTGCAAACTCAACAAGGCTCTCCACGGCCTCAAACAAGCTCCTCGGGCTTGGTTTCATCGCCTTAGCTCTTTTTTAGTGTCCTACGACTTCACATGTAGTCACACGGACCCATCCTTATTTGTCTTTCATCAAGATGCTCTTATTATGTACTTACTCCTTTATGTTGACGATCTCATCCTCACGGGGAATAACGCCACGTTACTTCGTCACTTCACGACACGTCTCCATAACGAGTTTGCTATAAAGGATCTAGGCTCCTTGAATTACTTTCTTGGTCTAGAAGTCCTTACCACATCCGATGGTCTTTTCCTAACTCAAACCAAATATGCCAATGATATTCTCAGTCGTGTCGGCCTCACCGAAGCTAAACCTGCTCCTACTCCGCTCTCCACAACCGATTCTTTCCTCTCAGATGGTGAACCTTTTTTCAGACCCTACCACCTACCGCTCTCTTATGGGAGCTCTTCAATACTTGACCATAACTCGGCCAGACATATCTTATGCCATTAACCAAGCTTGTCAACATCTCCATGCTCCCACCGTTAAGCATTTTCAATTAGTCAAGCGTATTCTAAGACATGTCAAGGGTACTATTTTGCATGGTCTAGTGTTCTCTCATCCTTTGTCTAACTCCATCTTAGGGTACTCGGATGGCGATTGGGCACGGTGTATCGAAACAAGAAGATCAACCTATGGCTATTCTATATTTTTAGGGGGAAATTTGGTTTCATGGAGTGCCAAGAAACAGCCAACTATTTCTCGTTCTAGTTGTGAGTCGGAATATAGGGCAATGGCAAATGCTGCAGCTGAAATTGTTTGGATTACACACTTGCTTAAAGAACTTTATGCTCTTCCACCGACTCGCCCCACCTTGCTGTGTGACAACAAAAGTGCTTTATTTATGAGTCAAAATCCTGTCTCGCACAAACGGGCCAAACATATCGACTTGGATTATCATTTTGTTCGAGAGCTTGTTATGTCAGGGAAGTTACACACTAAGTTCGTTCCTACCAAGCTTCAACTTGCAGATATTTTCATTAAGAGTTTACCGCATCCGCAATTTGAATATTTTCGTGATTTGCTTCGGGTTCAATCTCCGCCGTTTCGCTTGCAGGGGGATAAAAGATAATATTTTATTATATTATCTCAACAAACTTAGTGATCTTCTCCTATAATATTCCCTTTGATTGATTTATTCTTTTATGGCTTTGACTTTGTATTAAATGTAATTATTTATTTCCTTTTTGTATGTAATTGTAAAGAATATATAAATTAATATACAATCTCTCTAAATTATTAGAGAGTTTCGATCCTTTCAGTCTCTTCTTGGATTTTTCTTGTTACACATGTGTTTCTACACTTGTTTAACCTTTAAAAACATGATTGATTTCTTTAGGAACCAAGATTAAGTAAACTTTGTATTTTTAACTTGATTTCTTGAAAATCATCATTGAAATCTTAGATCTACAAGACTTACATCTTACTTTAATCATCATTTAACAAGAAAACAATTTATTCTTTCAAGTTCATGACTTTTATGAGGATGATTCATTAATCTCTAACATTTTCATCTTCTCATCTTGCTAGATTATGTTTTTAATCATCATCTAGCAAGATCATATGATGATCTACATCATTAACATAACCAACCAATCATCAAGTAGCATATTAAACACTAAACAACATAATTTCTTTAGATATTAAGCTTATGTTCTTGTTTCATCTTCTTGATTCTTAGTGTTCTTTAAGATTAACATCAGGTATTATCTTTTAACCACTTAAATAAGATGTAAAATGGAGTGTATGATGTTCTTTCCACTAGCTCAAGGCTAGGGATGACCAAGAGAAGAAAAGATGACAAATGAGGTGGATAAAAGCACTAGAGAGAGGTCCTTCCAATTCCGTTGCTTGAAACCTTCTTAGTTAGGCTTAAGATGTATTAGAACCACCTTAGAATGTATGGAAAGGAGTTCAAAAGTGAAGAATGAAAGAGGGGTGTTTGGGTCGTAGCCATGGTGAAGAGAAGGGGAAGCTTTGGTGTTGAAAGATGATGAAATGAATTGTGTTATGGTCTTATGGTTATATAAAAATTTCTTCCAACAATTTATGGCATAAAGTATATTATGCTTAGCATATTCCAAACAAATCTAATAAAATATAGTAGATAAATATTGTGTGGGACCCATGTCCCCTAACCGGCCATCGAGGGGGGGGGGGTAAAGTGTAACTTTCAATGGTAAGTTACTTGATTTAGTTAGGATTCAATGGTGCTAGTTAGGTATTTTATGTATTTAATGTTTATGAGATGTAATATGATGTTCGGTGACCATAACTAGCTTCGTAACATAAAAACAGTTCTTTTAGTAAGAATTTGATGTTTCGGGTAGTGTCCGGTCGTTTGTTTCGTTACTGTTCCTTAAAGTGCTAAATTGCGCAGTTTAGTGTGCTTTATGTAGTCTTTTATGACAGTTTCGATTACCAACACTTAGGAAAGCATTTTGGACCATTATATCATAATTCTGCATTATAATTAGATGTTAAAAGCTGAATTTTTGCTGAATTTATTTTTCTACAGAATTTTGCAGTTTTAGTGTGTTTCTGGCACTTTTCGGTACCTATGTCATCACTAGGAAGGCAGTTTTTGTAATCCCTACTTTCCTACACACTATACTAGTGTAACACTTGGTCCTGGGGCTTATTTTGTGTCTTAACATCATGTCTGTCTAAGTACTGAACTCCCGTCAGTACTTCTAGTTTGTCTGATAAACTGTGCCACCTCTGCCCTGTGCATTAATAGAACTATATTGTGTTGCATGTAGTAGTGATAAAAGTCTTGCAACATGAAATGCCATTGTATGTATATTATAGAAATCAGAATTCCATTCGTCTTGTAAACTAAATTATGCACACTCATTAAAGCACAAATTACTGTTCAATTATTGTACGGAATGTACGGAAAAGTGCCAGTTGTCACATTCTCCCCCCGTTAAAAGAATTTTGTCCCGAAATTCAAGCGATGCCATCGGTCGCAGGGGAGTTGTGAATCCAATGTGGTCGCTTAGTGTAACACCTCGAAAATTCACGTCCTATAATGTGTTGACACGTGTCATAAGTTTGAACGTGTGAAAGAATGTTCTTGAAGGACTAAAGTTGACAAACCTGGAAAGTATGTGAATATACGGGTTCTAATTGTCAACAGTGAATAAATATAATGTACATTAACCCTACATGATGCTCATACCTTCAAACGTATAAATCATGGATCATACGAAGCTAAATATGAAAGAAAGTGAGAGATTACAAACTACAGGGGTTAAATGTGTCAACATGTTTAAGTTATACCTCTGAGTGACCTTTTAGCAAACCCGAAGCTTTGTAACGGTTGATTATGCTCACTAGAATGCACGATATAAATTTCATAAAGTTTCGTTATCGTATGAGAAAGTTATGATCAAATTCGTATGCGAGGGGTTAAAAGCGTCAACGATGAAGTTTAGGACTTTTCGGGTGACAATAAAGTTAACCGAGGACTAAACAAAATGGGTATATGTCTTGAAGCCCTTAAACGTCAATTTGGAGGGTTCAAAGTGCAAGAAATAAAGTCGTAGCAAAGTTCCCAAGAGCCAAGGACCAATATACAAAAAATCAAAAATTCTGATTTGATCAGATGAGGCGTCGCGCCACGCGAAGCCCCGAGGGGGGGGGGGGGTCTACGCGTGCCGCGAGGGCCTGTCTGGTCCGAAAACTCTGGTTTCTTGTCTTCTATATAGAACCCGGAATTGTCGGTTTTAGCGATTAAACGACATAATTAGCGTATAGCCTATTTAAACCTACTTTTTGATATCAAAATTATTACCCACTGATGTAATATATTATTTTGGGATTTTTGAAGATTTTTAATTAATTTTAGGCTGAG
Source organism: Helianthus tuberosus (assembly GCA_030545235.1). NCBI lineage: Eukaryota > Viridiplantae > Streptophyta > Magnoliopsida > Asterales > Asteraceae > Helianthus > Helianthus tuberosus. Next base: position 21,264,451 of record CM060364.1, on the reverse strand, counting down.
CATAACTTATAGTCATAGGCTTAATCCGGTAATTGTCGGTTTTGCCCTTACGGGCTATAAAATGAGTTTTACATATCTAATCGACTCCGAACCTTTTGCTACTGATTATATATGATAAATAAATTATTTTAAGCCTCCTGGAATAATAAAAATATCAGCTTTCTATATAGAACCCGGAAACGGCTTCTAAGCGCCTAATTAAGCGTTTTTAACGCATAGTATCTACTAAAACTATTTTAAACATACAAAGGTTGATACCTACTGATATTTGAGGTAAATTATAATATTTTAACAGTACGCAAAAGTTGTTTAACTCAGACTTCAGTTTTGAGCTTTTTGGCTTATGTGAAATTACCAAAATGCCCCTACGGTGCATAAATTGGTTATAATTGATAAGTTTCATATATATACTTTAACCTACTGTTATAACTTATTAAATTGAGTATTTTTGCTGATTATATCAGACCTGTAACTCAGGTTAATACTTAAACTCTTTTATAACCTTATAAATGACCAAACTACCCCTACGGGGCATAGTTTGTGTTTAAATTCATTTCGGGCATAATAAATGATATCTTACTGATGTCACAACATATTTGAGGCATATTAACTTAGGAAACCTGTATATGGCTCTCACGTTCACCCGTTACGCTTATTACGCGTTCGGTTCGGTTTATGTAACTAGTTTGCATAAATTAGCCGAAACGGGTCAAACCTTATCGGTTTTATCTCAAAATCCAGAATGTGAATAACATACCCATATTAAGAAAGTCTTCAAACTTTTCGGGTCTAAATCACATTCTATTCCGGTCTTCGCTTAATCGTGCGTACGAACCGTATCTTTGAAACTAACCGGTCTAAGCTTAAGCTTAATTAAAGACCCGTTAGGATTCTAATAGGTTATTATAAACCTTCGTTCCAGATTAGGAGTACCAGTAAAAGCTACTTGCATTTGCTTATTGTGATTATTACTTTGCTCAGGTAAATACTTTTAACTTATTTTCCCTATACGGGCTTGGGTTACGGTATATAAAATACCGCTTGGTCGGGCATTAAATATTCCATCTTATGGTGGTTAATTGAATAATTTAATCGGCCCATTTAAATATGTTTTGTTTGCTTAAAGCCTTTGGGGGGTGAATGACCATGTCCCGGATATCCTTGGCATCATTTTACGAAATGGCCACGACCTAAGCGCGGAGTGTAGGCGTACACTCGTCAGTGCATAAATAGTTGATGTGGTGTGTCTATTGATCTTTAACCCGGCACGCTCCGGGCTACTGAACGCATAAGGAACATGTAATTCTTTTACAAGATTATATATTTAAATAATTATCCCAAGTTATAAAATGTTTATGCCACGTGCATCCAAATCAATTTTTAAATCATTTTTAAAATGAGTCAGTTGATTGTATTTACCAGTGTAAACTGACGTATTTTCCCAAAAAGATTAAATGCAGGTACTAAGCGTAATAGGGTGGATTTCTCCTTGGCATCAATAGAAGTCTCGCAAGCTTAAGATGCCTACAGTCTGTTGAACTACTATTTATTTTTTATCCTTCTGTGGACAAACCTTCAACTGTTGTGATACACGATATTACAATATTATTAAAGTTGAATTATATTTTTCATTTGCTTCCGTTGTGCATATTTATATATTGTGTTGTTTGACTATTATGTTGCCAACCACGTCACGATACTCCCCCACCGGGCCCACTGGTGACACGTGGAATTCGGGGTGTGACAGGTTGGTATCAGAGCCAACGTTGAGTGAATTAAACACTAGCCTTTTGTGTTTAATCTCAATGACACAATTGCACATTTCTAAACTTTCGAGTCTAGACATATAACATTGGACAAATTCTATTTTGTTTTGTGTTGTCCTTTTTTTTTTATATATTCTTGTTGTTATCTCATGTTATATTGACAGGATTAAATATGCCGCCAAGATTCTTTCGACGAAGAGGACGAGGCAAGGGGCCAATCACCGCCCCCAATGACAACGAGGCTGGGCCTTCGCATATGCGAGCTCCTTCCGCCACTGCGAGTGCTGAACCTAGAGAAAACCGGAGGAACCTGTTTGAACCAGCTAGGCGATCTGTATCGCACAGTTCGACGCCTCCCATACATAACTCTTATGGGCCACATTCGGAAAATGAGCCCAACAACCCTCAACCTTCCTACTTACCACTACAGCGATCCTTATCGCACCACTCCTTTGGAGACCCCACACCTATCTTCAGGGGCCGGTTTAACCTGGCCAACTACATACAAGAACCGTTGGGTTTTAACCCATTGGGGCCAGAGGATCATTTCTCTGGCGATCATGCGGAGGATATGGACGAGGACACGGATCCCGTCGAACCTGCCAGTGGTACACCGAACCATCCCATCGAGATCTCGGATGGATCTTCTTTCCACGGATCACCCTATGGTGGTCCAGACAACTTTCAGGCGAGGTTTACTCAGCACGAGTGGTACTTCACACCTCCTCGTCATTCGCCACCTCACCAGCAGCAGCAGCAGCAGGATCCCTCTGTGGATTCACGATTTGTGGCAGTTACGCCACCGCCTCCACCACCACCAGCTAATCAGGCACCTCCACAACCGCCGAGGCGTAGGAGGACAGGCGCACGTATGTCTGCGCGAGCGGGGGATTTCCATTTTAGCTCCCCACGCCAATCAAGTGGCAGTCATTACCCGCCACTTCAGGAGGACCCACAAATGGGTGGACCTTCACAACCAGTTGCACCGCAACCACCACCGATGGGTTTTGATAACCCGATTCCGGCATACACGGGTTCCATGGCGTATAACCCGTTTGAGCAGCCGGTGCACACCAACTACAACTACGCCGAGGCCGACCCATACTTGGTAGCGGCCAACTATAACACCCATCATCCGGAAGGACCGTATGGAGACCCATGGGGAGTAGGGTACCCAACTCATGGGTACCAAATACCTGCAAGACCTATCATTCGGCAACAATCGCAGCCGCCAAGGTTCTCCCCACCAGAGCGTGAAGAAATTCTGCAAAGGTTGGACCAAGTGGAGCGAGACTTTCACAGAGAGTGCAGGGAAAGACAAAGTTTCTTCCAAGGACTGACAAGCCTAATAAAAGGGAAGAGCAAGAAGGACCATTGAATCCTTCCACTGTTGTTGTAATTTTCCTCGTACCAGTTGAGCCCCTGCGTGGGCCAGTCTTGCTGTATAAACCCCTGCGTGGGTATGCTTGTTTGTTTTGACCCCTACGTGGGTCTATCTTTCTGTTAACCCCTACGAGGGTATGTTGTTAGTGTAAGTCCCTGCGTGGACTATTATGTTGTTTGTTTTGACCCCTGCGTGGGTATGTTTGTTGTTAAGCCCCTGCGTGGGTAAGTCCTTGTTTAAACCCCTGCGTGGGTAAGTTTGTTTATTTAAAAAAGTCCCGTTTAGGGCGATATGTAATCTTTTAATGAATTAATGGAATGTAAGTTTATAAATTTCATTTTTGCCATTATGTACATAAATAAATTATATATGAAATAAATAAATTAAAATCATTCCTTTTAACAATAATCTGCCTACTTTAAATATTAACTAAGGATCTTAGAGGTATAACCTAGCCGGCATGTCATTTTAAGACCTGGCCAAGATGGTGAAACCTGTTAAAAGATTCAAATCCTAGTTAACATCTGAAAACATGTTAACGCTCCTGGCAGATGTGATTCGTTAAAATCACACACGTCATTCTTATATAAGGATTCTTCAAAAGATTCCTAACCCAACTTAATGATCTCTGAATCATGGGTTAAATCATCAATTAAGATGATCATATTTTGACCATACGTGGTAATATGGTGCATACGGTCCATGCTCATTTCCATATGAGCCAAAAGACAGTGTGTAACACCTTGAATATTCGTGTTCAATGAAATAACGACACGTGTCATTTAAGACAAAACGCGTTGTAAACCCGGATTTAATAAAGATGTTTTGGCAGGATTTAAAAGTGGCGTCATGTTAATTTTTACCTCTGAACGACCTCAATTATAAATCCCAAGACCCAAGTATATGTATATATTAAACATATAACATATCTTAAATCCAGAAATACTTGACAATAATTGAAATGGTGGACTCCTACGAAGAAAAGCTCGGTAAACCTTATTGTTCGGCACCTTCAAATGAATCCAAAGAAACATGGCAAGGTGGTAGGGTATGGAACTATACAAGGCACATTTTAGAGGCCCCAAACTGTTAAAACAAGTCCCAAATTCGAAACCCACGAATTGCCCTTTCAAAACACCAAAGAACAACAACTTTTTGCCCTGAGGACAAGCTTACGGACCTCAACATTGGGGACCTTACGGTCCGTAAGCTAGTGCCCAGCGACCAGAAACCGGCTGTTGCCTGTTTTAAGAGCAGTTTTCGACCTTTAAACGATTTTCCTCATATTTCTTGACCCCTAAACAATCCCTAAACATCTAGGACACCTGTGGGAATGTTATGGTCAGTAGTAGACATTGTTGTCAACACTTTGTGGTGTCTTGGTTCACTATAGAAAGCTCCAATGTGCAACACTTTGATCATTCATTCCTCAAACATCTTCTGATCAATTGTGGAGCACAAGAGCACATTCCAGGCCTTCCTAATCAACCATTAGACACTTGTAAGTTTGCTTAACCTTCTTAAATTAAGTTTAGCTTAGTTATTTAGCTAAAAGTCAAACCATCGTAATTACGGTTTGACTTCGAGATTAATTAATAATGGACCAGTCAAATCTCGAATTAAAAGTAGTTATAAGTTGGTAATTATGTGGGTAATAAACCCTCAAAAGGGTTCCCCCTGATTCCCACTCTAACTAGGTCAAAAGTCGGGTCAAACTTGTATTTAAAAAGTCAACAGAATGTGTAAATTATAATTTATGCATAATTAGCAATGTAGAACACATACAACCTGTTTGATCATTAATATAACTTGGTAATTAGTGTAAGGACATGTCTAAACATGTTCAACCCGACAATTTCCTGTTTAGACCCGGTTCGGAACCGAAAGTCGCATAGTTTGACTTATACTTTGACTTTCAGTTCTGACCCGTTATGGTATGTTTTAGAAATGCCTTAGAGCTTTATTTGGACCAGGTTACATGCTAGTATAACCCTCTGTGATTATACACCTCGGATCATTAGTTATCCAATTAATATGCATGATTCCGTTAATTGCTCATATGTTGACCATTATGCCCTTTTCACCTTAAAACGTGATTTTTGGAAATGTAAAAGAGTAGAAACTTTAATTACTGATATATAAACTTGTATGCAAAATTTGACATCAGTTTGAAGTGTAGATTAAGAGTTATGCTCGTTATCGCAAAATGAAAGCTTTTTGTTAATAAAACGGCGTAATTAGCATATAACCTAATTACACCTACTTTTTGATATCAAACTTATTACCCACTGATGTAATATGTTATTTTGGGATTTTTAAAGATTTTTAATTAATTTTAGGCTGAGCTTAGCTTATAGTCGTAGGCTTAATCCGGTAATTGTCGGTTTTGCCCTTACGGGCCATAAAATGAGTTTTACATATCTAAACGACTCCAAACCTTTTGCTACTGATCACATATGATAAATAAATTATTTTAAGCCTTCTAGAAATATAAAATATCAGATTTATGTATCAAACCCGGAAATGGCCTCTAATCGCCTTTTTAAGCGTTTTTAACGCATAGTATGTGCTATAACTATAATAAACATACAAGGGTTGATACCTACTGATATTTGAGGCAAATTATAATGTTTTAACAGTAAGCAAAGGTTGATGAACTCAGACTTCAGTTCTGAGCTTTCGGCTTATGTGAAATTACCAAAATACCCCTACGGGGCATAGTTTGGTTATAATTACTAAATTTCACATATATACTTTATCCTACTGTTATAACTTAGTAAAATAAGTATTTTTGCTGATTACATCAGACCTGTAACTCAGGTGAATATTTAAACTCTTTTATTACCTTTTAAATGACCAAACTACCCCTACGGGGCATAGTTTGTGTTTAAATTCGTTTCGGGCATAATAAAAGACATCTTACTGATGTCACAACATATATGAAGCATATTAACTTAGGAAACCTGTAAATAGCTCTCATGAATACCCGTTACACTTATTACGCGTTCGGTTCGGTTTATGTAACTAGTTTGCATAAATTAGCCTAAACGGGTCAAACCTTATCGGTTTTATCTCAAAATCCAGAGTGTGTGTAATATACCCATATTAAACAAGTATTCATACTTGTCGGGTCTAAAACACATTCTATCCGGTCTTCGCTTAATCGTGCGTACGAACCGTGTCTTTGAAACTAACCGGTCTAAGCTTAAGCTTAACTGAAGACCCGTTAGGATTCTAATAGGTTATTATAAACCTTCGTTCCAGATTAGGAGTACCAGTAAAAGCTACGTGCGTTTGCTTATTGTGATTTATACATTGCTCAGGTAAATACTTTTAACTTATTTTCCCTATACGGGCTTGGGTTACGGTATATAGCATACCGCTTGATCGGGCATCAAATCTTCCATCGTTGGGTAGTTAATTGAATAATTTGATCGGCTCGTTTAAACAGTCTTGTTACTTAAAGCCTTTGGGGGGTTAATGACCGTGTCCCGGATATCCTTGGCATCATTTTACGAAATGGCCACGACTTAAGTACGGGGTGTAGGCGTACACCCGTCAGTGCACAAAAGAATAATGTGGTGTGTCTATTGATCTTTAACCCGGACAAGATCCGGGCTACTGAACGCATAAGGAACATGTAATTCGTTCACAAGATTATATATTTAAATAATTCTCCCAAGTTATAAAAATGTTTATGCCATGTGCATCCAAACCAATTTTCAATCATTTTCCAAAATGAGTCAGTTGAATGTATTTACCAGTGTAAACTGACGTATTTTACCAAAAAGATTAAATGCAGGTACTAAGCGTAATTGGCTGGATTATCTCCTTAGCATCAATAAAGAGTCTCGCAAGCTTAAGATGCCTAAAGTCTGTTGAACTATTGTTTCCATTTTATTACCGATCCTTCTGTGGATAAACTTCCGAATATTGTGACATTTGATATTACAATATTAAATTCGGTTGATATAATATCTTTTAAATTGCTTCCGCTGTGCATATTTATATTGTGTTGTTTGACTATTATGTTGCCAACCACGTCACGATACTCCCCCACCGGGCCCACCGGTGACACGTGGAAATCGGGGTGTGACACAGTGGTAGCGATGACTCCCTGTCAGAAAAAGGTAATGAACTATGTTCAAACCTTCATGCCTTGATTCACTGAAATTATGGCTTATAATTTAAAGTGTCCTTGTGACTAGGCCTTTTTGTGCCACTAATAAAACTGTTATTGTTCTTATGATTAGGATAGATTATAAAGTCCTACATAAATATGATTTATAAATTAACCAAATATGGTCTCTGTTTACCATGGTTAATGAATTACCCTAAGGGGCAATTCCGTAATAAACTCCCAAATAAACTGTTGTCATTGTTTTATGTAACAGTTCAATTAAAATGGCTGACTCGGATGAAATTAATAGTCACCCAGTGGAGAATAATGACAACGCCCAAATTACTTTAACGGGTGCTGAAATGAAAGTGTTAGTAGACGACACAGTTACAAAGGCCTTAGAGCGGCAGTATGAAGAGTATAGTGGGACTCGAAGTAGGACCCTATCTACACCGCATTTGAAGCCACCTTCCAAGAAGGAAGAACCCAAGAAAGATGATGATAGACTCTCCTCAAACCACCACAGTGCTCCATCTCAGCAGATTGTACTAAATCAAGAACCCCGTAACAAGGGTTGCTCCTACAAATACTTTGTTTCATGTAAACCCAGGGATTTCACTGGGGAAAAAGGAGCCATTGACTGCATGACGTGGTTAGATAGGATGGACACAGTAGTGGATATCAGCGGGTGCGCTGAGAGGGATATAGTCAAGTTTGTGTCACAATCGTTTAAAGGCGAAGCCTTAGCCTGGTGGAGATCACTGATTCAAGCCACTGGGAAGATCCCATTGTACAACATGTCATGGGAACAATTTGTTGCCCTAATCAGGGAAAACTACTGCCCTCAGCACGAGGTTGAGAAGATAGAGTCTGATTTTCTATCGTTGGTTATGCAGAATCTTGACTGCCAAGCTTACCTCACGAGCTTCAACACAATGTCCCGGTTGGTTCCGTATCTGGTGACCCCGGAACCAAAAAGAATAGCTCGTTTCATCGGGGGTTTAGCCCCGGAAATAAAGGCAAGCGTAAAGGCCTCTCGGCCAGCTACTTTCAGATCTGTAGCTGACATATCCTTGTCACTCACTCTTGATGCGGTCAGACAAAGATCGCTGAGGAATAAGGATGCTGAGAAAAGAAAACGTGAAGATGACAATTCACGTAGGTCAAGCAAGAAGCATCGAGGGAGCAACGACCACAAGAAAGGGTATGAGTCAAAGAAGGATGGGCATCAGTCTGGTGATAAGCCCAAGTGCAAGATTTGCAAGAAACAACACTTTGGGAAGTGCAGGTTAGAGTCGAACTCGCAAACTCAGTCAAGAACTTTTGCTTGCGGGATATGCAAGTCCAAGGACCATAAGACCTTGGATTGCAAAAAGCTGAAGGATGCAACGTGCTATAGTTGCAATGAGAAAGGGCACATTAAAACCAACTGCCCTAAATACGCCAAGAAGCCTGAAGAGGCCAAGAAGACCAATGCTAGGGTCTTTAGGATGGATGTGAAGGAGGTTGTGCTAGACGATAACGTGATCACAGGTACCTTTCTTATAAATGACGTCTATGCAAGAGTACTTTTTGATTCAGGCGCTGATAAGTCTTTCGTAGATAACAAGTTTTGTGAATTGTTGAAATTGCCTGTTAAAACCTTAAGCGTAAAGTATGAGGTTGAGTTAGCCGATGGCACCATAGAAACCGCCTCAACCATATTAGATAGATGTTTCATATCCATTAAGAACCACTCTTTTCCTTTGTCCTTACTTCCTTTGAAGTTAGCCGGTTTCGACATCGTGTTAGGCATGGACTGGTTATCTCATAACCAGGCCCAAATTGTCTGCAATAAGAAGCAAGTGGTGATCAAGACTCCATCTGGTGAACCACTTACCATTCAAGGAGATACCCGGTATGGACTGCCTGAGCAAGTGACTATGCTCAAGGCCTCGAGATGTTTGAAGAAGGGTTGTGTCATCTACATGGCACAGGTTACTATTGATGAGCCGAAACCCAATATGGAAGACATCCCTGTCATTTCTGAATACCCTGAAGTGTTTCCTGAAGAACTACCTGGTTTACCACCAGATAGACAAGTGGAATTCAGAATTGACATCATCCCTGGAGCAGCACCTGTTGCTAGAGCGCCTTACAGGTTAGCACCAACAGAGATGAAGGAATTGAGAGCACAGCTAGATGAATTGCTAGCTAAAGGTTTCATTAAACCTAGTTCGTCTCCTTGGGGAGCGCCAGTCTTGTTTGTCAAGAAGAAGGATGGATCGATGCGTCTGTGCATTGATTACCGTGAGCTTAATAAGGTCACAATAAAGAATAGGTATCCTTTGCCCAGGATCGACGATTTGTTCGATCAATTGCAAGGGGCAAGTTACTTCTCGAAGATTGACTTGAGGTCAGGCTACCACCAACTGAAGGTTAGAGATGAAGACGTGCATAAAACTGCATTTAGGACTCGTTATGGTCATTACGAGTTCCTAGTGATGCCTTTTGGGCTCACTAATGCACCGGCCGCGTTCATGGATCTCATGAATCGCGTTTGCAACCCGTACTTAGATAAATTCGTCATCGTCTTCATTGACGACATTCTTATTTACTCAAAGAACCAAGTTGACCATGAGAAACACCTTCGCTGTATTCTTAAACTTCTACATCATGAGAAACTCTACGCCAAATTTTCCAAGTGTGAATTTTGGCTTCGAGAAGTCCAGTTCCTTGGACATGTGGTCAGTGAGCGTGGTATCCAAGTGGATCCCGCTAAGGTAGAAGCAGTTATGAACTGGCAAGAGCCCAAGACGCCTACAGAGATTCGTAGCTTTCTAGGTTTGGCAGGATACTACAGGCGTTTTATCGAAAAATTTTCAAGGATTGCTGCGCCCCTAACTTCCTTGACTAGGAAGAAGATTAAGTTTGATTGGGGCCCTAAGCAGCAAGAATCTTTCGATATCTTAAAGCAAAAGTTGAGCAATGCTCCTGTACTGACATTGCCTGAAGGTACCGAAGAATTCGTAGTTTACTGCGATGCATCGCACACCGGCATGGGGTGTGTGCTTATGCAGAAGGGCAAGGTTATTGCCTATGCTTCAAGACAATTAAAGGTGCATGAAAAGAATTACACCACCCATGACTTGGAGTTGGGTGCCGTTGTATTTACACTGAAGCTATGGAGGCATTATTTGTATGGTATCAAATGTGTGATCTATTCTGATCACAAGAGCCTCCAGCACCTGTTTAATCAAAAGGATTTAAACATGAGGCAACGCCGATGGATGGAGATGTTGAATGACTATGATTGTGAAATCAGATACCATCCTGGCAAGGCGAATGTAGTCGCCGATGCCTTGAGTAGAAAGGAAAGGGTGAAACCCATCCGAATCAATGCCAAGAGCATTGAGATAAAGAACAGTTTAAATGAAAGGTTGTTAGCTGCACAGAAGGAAGCTGTGTTGGAAGCTAACTATCCTAACGAAAAGCTAGGAGTAACTGAGGAGCAGTTATCTCTTAGCAAGGACGGAATCCTAAGATTAAATGGACGAATATAGGTTCCAATTTATGGAGGACTTTGGGATGTTATCCTCCAGGAAGCCCATAGTTCTAAATATTCCGTTCATCCTGGAGCTGATAAGATGTACCAGGATCTAAGGGCAAATTATTGGTGGATAGGCTTGAAGAAGTCTGTAGCCACCTATGTAGCTAAATGCTTGACATGTGCGCAAGTCAAAGCCGAGCATCAGAAACGTCAGGTTTGCTACAACAGCCTGAACTTCCCACTTGGAAATGGGAAATGGTAACTATGGATTTTATCACCAAGTTACCTAAGACGAGAAAGGAAATGATACCATATGGGTAATCGTAGACAGACTGACTAAGTCAGCACATTTCCTACCCATTAAGGAGACCTACAACTCCGACATGTTAGCCCAATTATACGTCGATAAGATTGTAGCTTTACATGGCATACCTGTGTCTATTATCTCCGACAGGGATACTAGATACACGTCACATTTTTGGAAAAGTTTCCAACAATCTTTGGGTACGCGTTTGAATTTTAGTACGGCTTACCATCCTCAGACGGACGGCCAGAGTGAGCGTACTATTCAAACGTTGGAAGACATGCTTCGTGCATGTGTGATTGACCTGGGTGGTAGTTGGGATAAGAACCTACCGTTAATCGAATTCTCCTACAACAATAGCTACCATACCAGCATTAAGGTTGCGCCCTTCAAGGCATTATACGGTAGAAAGTGTAGAACGCCCGTTTGTTGGGCGGAAGTTGGAGATGTCCAATTATCAGGACCAGAGATAGTCTTTGAAACGACGGATAAGATTGTCCAGATACGTGACCGTCTCAAAGCTGCTCGGGATAGGCAGAAGAGTTACGCAGATCCAAAGCGTAAACCTATGAAATTTGAAGTAGGTGACAAAGTCTTACTTAAAGTATCACCCTGGAAGGGAGTGATGCGGTTTGGTAAGAAAGGTAAGTTAAGCCCGAGGTATATAGGACCATTCGAGATTATCGAATGTGTTGGGTCAGTGGCTTACAAGTTAAACTTACCTGAAGAGCTAAGTGGAATTCACAATGTGTTCCACATCTGCAATCTGAAAAAGTGTTTCGCTGACGAATCACTGGTAATACAGCATACAGATGTGCATATAGAAGAGAGCTTAAAGTTTGTTGAAAAACCTGTGTCGATCGAGGATCGACAGGTTAAAAAGTTTCGAAGGAAGCATGTGCCTATTGTAAAGGTAAAATGGGATGCACGTAGAGGTCCCGAATACACGTGAGAGGTTGAATCCACGATGAAAGAAAAATACCCTCATTTGTTTCAATAAATCTCTAGGTCGAGATTTATTTTAAGGGGGTGAGGATGTAACACCTCGAAAATTCACGTCCTATAATGTGTTGACACGTGTCATAAGTTTGAACGTGTGAAAGAATGTTCTTGAAGGACTAAAGTTGACAAACCTGGAAAGTATGTGAATATACAGGTTCTAATTGTCAACAGTGAATAAATATAATGTACATTAACCCTACATGATGCTCATACCTTCAAACGAATAAATCATGGATCATACGAAGCTAAATATGAAAGAAAGTGAGAGATTACAAACTACAGGGGTTAAATGTATCAACATGTTTAAGTTATACCTCTGAGTGACCTTTTAGCAAACCCGAAGCTTTGTAACGGTTGATTATGCTCACTAGAATGCACGATATAAATTTCATAAAGTTTCGTTATCGTTTGAGAAAGTTATGATCAAATTCGTATGCGAGGGGTTAAAAGCGTCAACGATGAAGTTTAGGACTTTTCGGGTGACAATAAAGTTAACCGAGGACTAAACAAAATGGGTATATGTCTTGAAGCCCTTAAACGTCAATTTGGAGGGTTCAAAGTGCAAGAAATAAAGTCGTAGCAAAGTTCCCAAGAGCCAAGGACCAATATACAAAAAATCAAAAATTCTGATTTGATCAGATGAGGCGTCGCGCCACGCGAAGCCCCGGGGGGGGGGGGGGGGGGTCTACGCGTGCCGCGAGGGCCTGTCTGGTCCGAAAACTTTGGTTTCTTGTCTTCCATAGCCATTTTAACCGACTTATAATCGATTTTTCACATCTTGCACGACCCCTAGGCGACCCCTAGACACTTAGGGACATCTGGAAGTGATCCAAGGCCATGGTTAGACTTGTGTGTCAATGATCCATGAGTTCTTGAGCACTATATAAAGGGCCAAGGTTGCAACCATTTCTTCACACCTTTCTCTTGCATTCCTAATCATTTCTGGAGCTCCAAAGCAGGCTCAAGTGATCACATTTCGTGCATAGGACCTCAGTAAGTTTGCTTAACCTTCCTTAGTTAAGTTTTTGCTTAGTTTTAGCTTAAAAGTCAAACCGTCGTAATTAACGGTTGACTTAACGATTAATCACTAATGGTCCAGTGATTAGTCGAATTGAAAGTAGTTATAAGTTGGTAATTATGTGGGCAATAAACCCTTAAAAGGGCACCCTCTGATTCCCACTCTAACTAGGTCAAATGTCGGGTCAAACTTGTTATTAAAAAGTCAACAGAATGCTTAATTTAAAATTTATGCATAATTAGCAATGTAGAACCCATACAAACTGTTTGATCATTAATATAACTTGGTAATGAATGTAAGAACATGTCTAAACATGTTCAACCCGACAATTTTCAGTAGAGACCCGGTTCGGAACCGAAAGTTGCATAATTTGACTTTTGCTTTGACTTTCAGTTCTGACCCGTTTTGGTATGTTTTAGAAATGCCATAGAGCTTTATTTGGACCAGGTTACATGCTAGTATAACCCTCTGTGATTATACACCTTGGATCATTAGTTATCCAATTAATATGCATGATTCCGTTTGCTCATATGTTGACCATTATGCCCTTTTCACCTTAAAACGTGATCTTTGAAAATGTAAAAGAGTAGAAACCTTAGTTACTGAATTATAAACTTGCACCCAAAATTTGACATCATTTTGAGGTGTAGATTGAGAGTTATGCTCATTAGCGTAATTAGAAAGTCTTTTAGCAATTAAACGACATAATTAGCGTATAGCCTATTTAAACCTACTTTTTGATATCAAACTTCTTACCCACTGATGTAATATATTATTTTGGGATTTTTGAAGATTTTTAATTAATTTTAGGCTGAGCATAACTTATAGTCATAGGCTTAATCCGGTAATTGTCGGTTTTGCCCTTACGGGCTATAAAATGAGTTTTACATATCTAATCGACTCTGAACCTTTTGCTACTGATTATATATGATAAATAAATTATTTTAAGCCTCCTAGAATAATAAAAATATCAGCTTTCTATATAGAACCCGGAAACGGCTTCTAATCGCCTAATTAAGCGTTTTTAACGCATAGTATCTACTAAAACTATTTTAAACATACAAAGGTTGATACCTACTGATATTTGAGGTAAATTATAATATTTTAACAGTACGCAAAAGTTGTTTAACTCAGACTTCAGTTTTGAGCTTTTCGGCTTATGTGAAATTACCAAAATGCCCCTACGGTGCATAAATTGGTTATAATTGATAAGTTTCACATACATACTTTAACCTACTATTATAACTTATTAAATTGAGTATTTTTGCTGATTATATCAGACCTGTAACTCAGGTTAATACTTATACTCTTTTATAACCTTATAAATGACCAAACTACCCCTACGGGGCATAGTTTGTGTTTAAATTCATTTCGGGCATAATAAATGATATCTTACTGATGTCACAACATATTTGAGGCATATTAACTTAGGAAACCTGTATATGGCTCTCACGTTCACCCGTTACGCTTATTACGCGTTCGGTTCGGTTTATGTAACTAGTTTGCATAAATTAGCCGAAACGGGTCAAACCTTATCGGTTTTATCTCAAAATCCAGAATGTGAATAACATACCCATATTAAGCAATTCTTCAAACTTTTCGGGTCTAAATCACATTCTATTCCGGTCTTCGCTTAATCGTGCGTACGAACTGTATCTTTGAAACTAACCGGTCTAAGCTTAAGCTTAATTAAAGACCCGTTAGGATTCTAATAGGTTATTATAAACCTTCGTTCCAGATTAGGAGTACCAGTAAAAGCTACTTGCATTTGCTTATTGTGATTATTACTTTGCTCAGGTAAATACTTTTAACTTATTTTCCCTATACGGACTTGGGTTACGGTATATAAAATACCGCTTGGTCGGGCATTAAATATTCCATCTTATGGTAGTTAATTGAATAATTTAATCGGCCCGTTTAAATATGTTTTGTTTGCTTAAAGCCTTTGGGGGGTGAATGACCATGTCCCGGATATCCTTGGCATCATTTTACGAAATGGCCACGACCTAAGCGCGGAGTGTAGGCGTACACTCGTCAGTGCATAAATAGTTGATGTGGTGTGTCTATTGATCTTTAACCCGGAACGCTCCGGGCTACTGAACGCATAAGGAACATGTAATTCTTTTACAAGATTATATATTTAAATAATTATCACAAGTGATAAAATGTTTATGCCACGTGCATCCAAATCAATTTTTAAATCATTTTTAAAATGAGTCAGTTGATTGTATTTACCAGTGTAAACTGACGTATTTTCCCAAAAAGATTAAATGCAGGTACTAAGCGTAATAGGCTGGATTTCTCCTTAGCATCAATAGAAGTCTCGCAAGCTTAAGATGCCTACAGTCTGTTGAACTACTATTTATTTTTGATCCTTCTGTGGACAAACCTTCAACTGTTGTGATACACGATATTACAATATTATTAAAGTTGAATTATATTTTTCATTTGCTTCCGCTGTGCATATTTATATATTGTGTTGTTTGACTATTATGTTGCCAACCACGTCACGATACTCCCCCACCGGTGACACGTGGAATTCGGGGTGTGACACTTAGGCTTAATTTCGTCTTCATGTTCCCAAGTAAACTCTGGGCCATGATATGAATTCCAACGAACTCTAACAAATCAATTACGACTTCTCTGTGTTTTGCGGACTTCCAGTCTGCAACCTTAACAGGTTCTTTAATAAATTGGAGTTTGTCATTGACATGGATCCTGTTTGCGGGAATAACGACTGTTCCTAGAGTCAGGCTCCTCAAACGACTAGACACGTGAAACGTGTCGTGATCACTGCTGAATTTCTCTGGGAATTTCAGCTTGTGAGCAATGGTCCCGATCCTTTCAAGGATCTAGAAAGGTCTAATATACCGTGGGTCCAACCTTCCACGCTTTCCAAATCATACCACGCCTTCCCAAGGCGAGACTTTAAATAATATCATCTCCCCAAACTCAAATTCCAACGGTTTTTGCCGCTCGCCGGTGTAGATTCTCTATGTACTACATGCTTGACTTGATATGATCACGTATCCGATCGATCTTGTCTGTAATTTCCTGAACCATCTCGGACCAGTAAATCGTTTATCCCTGACCTCCGCCTAACACAAAGGGGACCAATACTTACGTTCCTATAAAGCTTTATACGAGACAGCCTACACGGTGGTGTGATAAATATTATTGTAGGAAAACTCCACTAAGGGCTAGTGAGTGATCCATCTTTTCATCAAAGTTTATCACACAAGCACATAGCAGATCTACCAAAGTTTGTATCTTTCGTTTGCTCTGGCTGTCCGTCTGAGGGTGAAATGTAGTACTAAGGTCCAATCGTGACCTAAACGCCTTTTGAAACGTCTGCCATATCCTTGGCACAAAACGACCATCTCGGTCGGACAAGATAGAATCAGGCACTCCATGACGTTCCATAACCTTTCTAGGCTAAATCTCTGCTAATTCCCTTACGCTGTCTTCCTCACTGTTTGATAGGAAATGTGCAGGCTTGGTGAGTTAGTCAATAATCACCCAAATCATATTGTGACCTCTTTGGGTTCTTGGTAGCTTGTAATGATATCCATTAAGGTTCGTTCCCACTTCCACATGGGAACCTCAGGCTGTTGCCACAACCTTGATGGTTTCTGGTATTCTGTCTTAACTTCGACACAAGTAAGACAGTTATCCACATATGTGGCTATATCAGCTTTCATCTTGGGCCACTCATATTAATCCTTCAAGTATTGGTACACCTTGTCGGATCCTAGGATGGATAGAGTACCTTGACCTATGAGCCTTACCCCAAAATAAGCGTTCGTAAACTGTCGTGAAACGGAACCGAAAGTCGTCCCATGGAGTATAAGGTTTCGTCTTCCTTAGGCATTAACTATACTTCCATTTTGCGTAATGCTTCAATTTGAAGGTTCTCTGGTTTGAGCGTCTCTTGCTCAGTTCCACGAATCCAAGTGACGATATTTTCTGAATGCTCGTCTCTAAGGCTCGCACCCTTAGAGGCTTTGCGCGTTCCTTGCGGCTCAAGGCATCTGCTACAACGCCCGCCTTGTTCAGGTGTTACCTAATCTCACAGTCGTACCCATTCAGTAGCTCAGTCCATCTTCGTTATCTAATATCTAAGTCCTTATGATCAAAGGTGTGTTGCGAACCTTTGTGATCAGTAAAGATCATGCAGCGTTTGCCTATACAAGTAATGACGTCAAATCTGTAGCGCGCAATTACTGCACCTAGTTCAAGGTCTCTTCTCATGATCTCTTAATCAACGTGACGTGTATGCAATGTCTTGGTCTCGTTGCATCAATGCGCAGTCGAGATCTTGTCGAGAAGCGTCACAAGAACCGCAATTCTATTGGTACTGTCAGGTGAAGACAAGATGGGTATTGACCAAGTTAGGGTTGTTAGCGGTTGAGCAGTCCTTGAAAGGTTTTCTAGGGGTCGTCTGATACAGCCTACATTCCCCAAAAATTCTTAGTTGTGACTTAGGGACTCCTTAGTTCTTGATTGTAGGGTCGACATGAATCTCATTCTTATCCACCACGTATCCTAAGAATCTTACCTCGCGAATCCAAAGTTCGCACTTCGACATCCTGGCACATAAATGTTCTTTCCCTAAGAGTCCCAAGATAAATTGCAGATGTTGCTCATAACCTTCCTTGGTCTTTGAGCTTATGAGAATGCAGTCAATAAATATAATCATGATCTTATCCAGGTATAGCTTACACACCCGATTCATGAGGTCCACGAATACTGCCGGTGCATGTGTTAAGCCTAACGGCACGACAAGGAACTCGTAATGCTCGAAGCGAGTCCTAAAGGTCGTTTTAGGGACATTTTCTTCTTGTATTTGCAGTTGAGGACATCCTGACCTCAAGTCCCTCTTCGAGTAGTAACTAGAACCTTACGATTGGTTTAATCATGTCATCAATCCTTGGCAAAAGATATCGGTCCTTGATATCCAATTCTCTGGAGTTGATGCAATATGGAAACTGCTAACTTTCTTCTCGTGCCATCAACTAGTGATACCCTGTCCTCAAGTCCACCTTGGAATAGTAGCTGGGACCTTGTAGTTGGTTGACAAGTAATCGATTCTCGGTAAGGGGTACCGATTCTTGTTGGTTAGTTGTCTATCTCCCTGTAACCCATGCGTAATACCTTTTTCCCTCATTAGTTCTTCTGAGTTCCTCTCAGATTAGGCCATGTACGCGTGTAAAAACTGTCGTCCTACTTCCTAATGAATATCACCGAGGGCTTCCCAATGTGAAAGGCTCGGCCTGGTAGATTTCCTCTGTCTAGCAGCTCTTGCAGTTGCATCGGAGGCTCCCGTATCTCGAACGAAGCTAGTCGGTTAGGCGTCATCTGTCACTGGTGTCGCTCCTGGCACGAGGTTTATCCTAAACTCCTCTTGTCGCTGTGGGGGTATTCCTGGCAAGTCTTTAGAAATGGCTTCTAGAAATTCCTCCACCATGGGGATGTCTTCTGACTTCAGCTCCTTGGTCTCCTTATCGGCAACATGAGTAAGGAAGGCCATGCAGCCCATTCGGAGGCGCTTCTTTGTCTCTGTAACTAATGTGAGGCGTTGCCATTTCAACGTCTTATGGGGCCTAGTGCCCTCGCACCTATTGCAAGAAGGTTGTGTACTATAAGTGTTTCATCATTCGCAAGAGGGATGCGAATGATTTTCCTTATGTCGAACAACTTCAGCTCTAACCTTGGATATTCATCCCAAGTTAACTACAATATCGTGACTTCCCAAGTCAACGGTAATAGAAGGTTCCGGCCTTCTAAGTTCCCAAAATACAATCCTTAATCATCCCCTTCGCTTAACTAACCTTCCATCCGCTAATTCTAAAGAATACGAGACATCTATTCTACTCGAACTAGGCTAAGCAGTTCTTAAGTTCTAAGGGTACAAGGTTAAAGTCGGTGCCAGTATTAATAAAAAATGGATGCATAGAGTCGATTAATAGGGAACGTACCAGTAACCGCAACTGGATCCTGGCGTGCTTCACGAGCTCCGATCGTGAAGACCCTTCCTCGCTTGGTTCTTCCTAGGGAAATCTTTCCTAAAGTGCCCTACTTCACCACATCTGTAGCAACCTGGAACTTTACCATTATCTCTTTCGTCTGGATACTTCGCCCAACAAGCATCCTTGTTGTGCCCTTCTTTTCGACACCTTCCACACTTAGGCCTCAGACATCGACCTTCATGGTGAAAATTGCATTCCTCACACCTTGGCTTAGTCCCCAAGTAAACCTTACCACCGGCCTTATTAGTGGCTCCATAAGCTTGCATGCCACGAGGCGGGTTCACTTTCCTTCTTTTGTTTGCTTTAGAGATTTCATAACTGGCTTGGGTGCCTATCTTTAGTTTCGAAGACTTTCTTTTCTTATTGCCCGAAGACTCCACATGAGTCTCTTTCTTGTTTGCCTCAGATCCCGAAAACTTTCCCATACGCAGAGCTTCTTCAGTAAGTGTGATACTCAAATCGATAGCCTCTGTGATGGTTGGAGGCTTTGAGGCAGTAGCCATGCTCAGAATTTGAGGTGCAAGTCCCCAAATGAATCGCTCAATCCTCTTGAATTCCGGCTTGACTAAGTAGGGAACAACCCTAGACAAGTCATGAAATCGTTGGACGTACTTAGAAATCTTCGGCCGTCCATTTTCAAATTCCATAACTCAATCTCAAGCTTCTGGATTTCGGCCCTATAACAGTATTTCTTCCGCATCAATTCCTTGAGCTCGTCCCAGCTCAGTGCATAAGCAGTAGCTTCACCAAGGGTCTGAACCTGAAGGTTCCACCAGGAGAGTGCGCCATCCAAAAACAACCCTGAGATAAAGGTAACACTCCGCTCGGGCGAACAGTTACTCATTCTCAGAACGGAGTCAGTCTTTTCTACCCAGCGAACGAATGCAACGGCACCTCCTGTGCCGTCAAAATTCAATGGCTTGCAATCCAGGAACTGTTTATAGGTACAGCCAGTTGGAAGGTTACTTCCGGGAGTGCCACCGTTGCGTTCAGAGCTGAGGGCTTTATACTGCGCTATAACTTGAGAAATGCACTCATTGTATTCAACCATAGTTAATGTAATGGTGTCTGTGTCACATCTGGGCGGCATCTTCTTCTGTCAGAAGGTAGGGGTAGGTTAGACAACATTCCATAATTGTCTATGAGGTACATATTACCATAAGCAAACATGTAATCACCCGATATCACATGCATATATAATCAACAATGTATAAGTAAGGAAACAACTACTGAGCTTTCATATAGGCTTGATAACTTGACTTATTGTTTGTAATGGGGAAAACAAAATGAACTCGAGGTTACATCACCCCGGTCATACAAGTTTCATAATATGAAAGTGGTAGTTATTTTCCTTTTACATTGGTTTTCTTAGGTCTTTGGCTTCACAACGACGGATATACTTTCCAAGGGGTAGGGGTTGTGCATATAGAGGTGTTAGAGAGTGTAACATCACTGAATCTTTCCCGTTTGCCATCTTCACTTGCTTAGATATCGGTTCCCAAACAACTCGTACGGGTGACACAAAGTAGGCAAAGACAGGTTTCCTACTTTGTAACGTGCTAAGGCAACTGTCTAGGTATTGTTCTACTAGATGAAGGCATGAACACCTAGAGATTATTTTTGGAGGGATGGTGATCATTAGGCTGACCCGCAGAGTCCACCAGGATTTCCATGCACTACAAGTCGTTATTACGTGGGCCCCCGTAATAATAAATTGTCTTGCACGGTCACCCCAACTTTCCCTCGTCCAAGCAGATGATCAACCAAAGAGGGGACACTACTGTCCTTATACCTCTGACATGGAAAGGACCATTGCAGTGGTTCACGAGCTAACATTCGTTATCGTTACGCGCGAATAGGCACGATGATTAAACGTAATAGGGATAAGGAGAATTCCTAGTGGTTGGAGGGGCACCTTTAAGATGAATACTTCATCTTCCTAGTCTGTACAAGAGCGTCTTCAATCTTGTTTCGCAAAAACCACAGGGACCTCGTCCTGCTGATAAGGTTGTTATCCGAGGTAGCCTCCTCCGCCTCGCCGTCACTACCGTAGTCAGGCACCTTCGCATTCGAGAGGGAAGAACATCCATCTTCTACGGAAACAAGCTCAGGATCTCGTTTGGTAGTCACTTCAGTCATGAGCTTTGCAATAGACGCGAGGTCGATAGTCTCATCGTGCGAGTCAAGAACAATAATAGGATTCGGAGTCATAGGTAACTCGTTCACGTCAATAATTATTTCGTACACTTATACGTATATATATATATATATCAATAAATAAGTATGTTACTTAGCATAAACAGGCAAATAGATGCATCATGTCACATATAACTCTCGTTTGTCCTTTCAGGGGGGGGGTCATTTTGTCTTTGGCAAGTCTATCTCACGTAAACTATGCCTTAATTGGCACTTTAATTTGGGGTATCCTCCTCCCTACTAATGTCCTTGCCTTGTCTTTTCTTTGAAAAATGTTTGACTCATGGATCTTGACGCTTACGTGAATGCAATGAAAAACCTTTTTGTGAAAATGTTTTCGTGAGAGAGTCCTAGTGATTGTAGTCTAGACTCGAGTAGGAATCCTAGTTCACTACAATCGAAGCTCTGATACCAAACTGTCACACCCTGACTTTTGCAGAAGCGTATGATGTGTGACTTGTTTAATACCATTGCATTCAATCATAATAAACGACTATATGATCAAAACGATGTTCATCCATTCATTTAGTTTAAAATATTACAAACACCATTTATTTAAGTTTCAAACAACACAACCTTCGACTAAGTTACAGATCAACAAGAATGGATGACATCTAAACTTGGAATTTACTTCTAGAAACTACACCAGCGCCCAGGATCCAACTTGTTACCTGAAATGCATGTAATTTTGGAAAACATCAACAAAAGTTGAGCGAGTTCATGCGTTTTATATGAGTACTGATAAACTTGTAAACGTTTGAGAGACTCCTTTGAAAACAGGTATGAAAAGCATCTATGAACAGATCAAATTAATGTTTTGCAAGGACACTAATGCATGTGGAGACATAGGGAGTACTCAATATGAGTAGGCTTATACCCTCGTCGATTTCCTTGACTGTGTCGAATTTCCCCTTCGACTGTGTCAATTTACCATGAACGTGTCAATTTACCTTGACTGTGTCAATTCACCATGACTGTTGTCGAGTTACCTCGACTGGGACACCGAAGCTCTCAAGTGGTCACATAAGGACCATGAGTGGGGCTCGGCCGTACCCGTTAGATCTAACCTTCGTCCATAATTAAAAGTTAATGGCATTTCAGTTTCAATCTATGCTCACATGATCTATAATTCTTTTCATAGCCAATTCATACCAATTAAACGTATGCAACATGTATTCCATCCCCGAGAGTTATAAATCCGAAAACAGTTAAGAGAAAAGGGGGACATGAGCTCACTGTTTTGCGTTCTTCAATCCGACGTAACTCAAGTTGTTACTAGTGTGCACAACTACCTACAACGTACTACGGTCTATTAGACAAGCGGGCCGTGCCTTGACTTAGTATAAATTAGTGTCTTTGAGTTACGTTTCTTTGTGTCTTCAATATTATTCCAAGTTATATAATTATTTGTTAAAATAATAAATATTTTAACTTAAATTATATTTATTAAATTTTTGGAATAATAGTTAAAGCAATATATTTTAACTTGTTACTTTTCAAGTACTTATACATGTATATACTACCCAAGGATGGGTGTATTTGTATTCTTATACTTGTATATTTTTGCCATGTATTGTTGTCGTATTCCGGAGTGTATTTATACGTACAAAAATACGTAGTTTCTTGTAATTGATAGTATTCTTATACTAAATTTTGTATCAATTTTTCCGGAGTAATATTTCTAGTAAAAATATATTGATATATATTTCCAAAATATATATTTTGAGGAATATTACTTAGAAAAAATATTTATAATTTTTCCCTTGGCAAAAATATTTATAAATTTCACGTATGTCTCAAAAATAATATATTTCCAAGTCTAACTTATAAAATATATATAAATCCATTTTTATTTTACCCAAAATAATATGTCCAAAGTTTATTTAAGAAAATATATATTTTCTCCCAAAAATAATATATCTTCTAATAATTCCAAGAAAATATATATTTTATTTGTCCAAGAATAATATATTTTCTCCTTGTCAAAAATATGATATAATTTTGTAATAATTGTAAAAATCATATTTTTGTTTCCTTGGTGTCCAAAATATTATTTACCAAAAATATACTTGTGAATAAGTTTTCCGGAATATTTTTGTGAGTTATATTCCTTTGTTCGGTTTCACCAATATTTTTTGTATTCTTTGTATATTTATTCCTTGGAATTTTTGGTAATATTTTGGATTGTAATTTTTTTGGTATTTTGATGAGTTATATTATTTCAAGTCCTAAAATAATATAACTAATACACATAATATACAAATAATCACACACATGGTGACTTCTAAATATATATTTCCTAAATACATATTTAGTCACTTTTATTTATAAAAGCCAACCTCCAATATTGATAATTTTTGAACAAAAATCTATGGCAAACTTTATGTGAAAGTCCATGGTTTAAAATACACTTGTAAATATTTGTTTAGAAATATTTTTCTAAGTGTTTAATTTTTAGAAAAAAATTTGCCATAGTTTCCCCTAAAAATGGAGGTTTCCATACCTTGAAGGCATATCATTTTCTTTTGTAAATCAACACAATCAACTAATAATCAACAATAAATAATCTATACTTACCAATTTTGCTAAAAACAAGCATAAACTACCAATTCATGAACTTGAAAATTTACAAAAATTTGTAGTAACTTACTAGTGTGTTTAGTAAGTCTTGTTACCCCTTTAAAGTGTGGCTGTTTCTTTAAAAACATCATTTTTAAAGAAAATGGTTCTTTACAACTTGTGATCACATTTTATAAAAATGTTTCTTCGTGGATTTTTCTTGTTACACATGTGTTTCTACACTTGTTTAACCTTTAAAAACATGATTGATTTCTTTAGGAACCAAGATTAAGTAAACTTTGTATTTTTAACTTGATTTCTTGAAAAATCATCCTTGAAATCTTAGATCTACAAAACTTACATCTTACTTTAATCATCATTTAACAAGAAAACAATTTATTCTTTCAAGTTCATGACTTTTATGAGGATGATCCATTAATCTCTAACATTTTCATCTTCTCATCTTGCTATACTATGTTTTTAATCATCATCTAGCAAGATCATATGATGATCTACATCATTAACATAACCAACCAATCATCAAGTAGCATATTCAACACTAAACAACATAATTTCTTTAGATATTAAGCTTATGTTCTTGTTTCATCTTCTTGATTCTTAGTGTTCTTTAAGATTTACATCAGGTGTCATCTTTTAACCACTTAAATAAGATGTAAAATGGAGTGTATGATGTTCTTACCACTATCTCATGGCTAGGGATGATCAATAGAAGAAAAGATGACAAATGAGGTGGATAAAAGCACTAGAGAGAGGTCCTTCCAATTCCGTTGCTTGAAACCTTCTTAGTTAGGCTTAAGATGAATTAGAACCACCTTAGAATGTATGGAAAGGAGTTCAAAAGTGAAGAATGAAAGAGGGGTGTTCGGGCCGTAGCCATGGTGAAGAGAAGGGGAAGCTTTGGTGTTGAAAGATGATGAAATGATTTTGTTATGGTCTTATGGTTATATAAAAATTTCTTCCAACAATTTATGGCATAAAGTATATTATGCTTAGCATATTCCAAACAAATCTAATAAAATATAGTAGATAAATATTGTGTGGGACCCATGTCCCCTAACCGGCCATCAGGGGGGGGGGGGTAAAGTGTAACTTTCAATGGTAAGTTACTTGATTTAGTTAGGATTCAATGGTGCTAGTTAGGTATTTTATGTATTTAATGTTTATGAGATGTAATATGATGTTCGGTGACCATAACTAGCTTCGTAACATAAAAAGAGTGCTTTACTAAGAATTTGATGTTTCGAGTAGTGTCTGGTCAACGCCCCGCTTGCGGTATGCGCATATAATGTATATATGTGTGGGCCATCGGGGGGCAAAAGTGAAAGTGCACTAATTTTAACGTTATTTTACTAACTTCGTGAAAATAACGTTAAAAGCTGAGGACGGTTAATTTTGCATCATGTGGTGGCGTTGATAGCTGAGAGACAAAAGGGTACATTCACTAATCGGTCTTTGTCCCGAGTGCTAAGTGTTATGTGCCTTATGTCCAAGGCTTGATGCAAAACTACTATCGAGCCGGGGGTCTCACTGGAAGCAGCCTCTCTATTCCTACGGGGTAGAGGTAAGGCTGTCTACATCTTACCCTCCTCAGACCCTACCTTTGCTTTGCTATTGGTGGGATTAACTGAGTATGATGATGATGATGATGAGTAGTGTCTGGTCGTTCGTTTCGTTACTGTTCGTTAAAGTGCTAAATTGCGCAGTTTTGTGTGCTTTATGTAGTCTTTTATGACAGTTTCGATTCCCAACACTTAGGAAAGTATTCTGGACCATTATATCATAATTCTGCATTATAATTAGATGTTAAAAGCTGAATTTTTGCTGAATTTATATATTTTATGCAGAATTTTGCAGTTTTAGTGTGTTTCTGGCACTTTCCGGTACCTACGTCATCACTAGGAAGGCAGTTTTGTAATCCCTACTTTCCTACACACTATACTAATGAAACATTTGGTTCTGGGGCTTATTTTGTGTCTTAACATCATGTCTGTCTAGGTACTGAACTCCCGTCAGTACTTTTAGTTTGTCTAATAAACTGTGCCAACTCTGCTCAGTGCATTAATAGAACTATATTGTGTTGCATGTGGTAGTGATAAAAGTCTTGCAACATGAAATGCCATTGTATGTATATAATAGAAATCAGAATTCCATTCGTCTTGTAAACTAAATTATGCACAGTCATTAAAGCACAGATTACTGTTCAATTATTGTACGGAATGTACGGAAAAGTGCCAGTTGTCACATCTAACCCGTTTATTTTAAGTTCCGTTAACTCGGGCCTTTTATCCATTTTATTTTGCCTTCTCAAGTCGTTTGCTCTCTTTTTATTTATTATTAGACTTATTTATTTAAATCCTAATAATTTCCGGGTAAACCTTTACTGCTAACGGTATTTTACCCGCTCTTTAGTATTAACGGGGTTTAATTACCAAACCCGTTTTCGGGGTGTTACAGAAGACCAAAGCACTCATGAAGACCAAAGCTCTATTGAAGACAAGCACTGATGAACCAAAGGCCTGGTCAACCAATGGTGAACCACTGCCCAACAACAACAGTGGTTCGGCATCAACAACAGTTATTCTACCTTTGTTTATGTTAACAGTGTTTATATGTAAAAGTATTTATCACATCAGTGTTTTATAGTCTGTTAGGTTGTTAGATGTCATCACCTCAGTGTTTATACGTAACAGTATATATGACATCAGTGTTTATCACAACAATGTTTATATGTTGTTGTATTTATCACATTACCTCAGTGGTTTAATCTGTACTATAAATTGAACAGTTGTTTGATCTTTATACTAATAAATAAAAATGAAGTACACTTGGATCATTATTAAGCTCCTCATTTTGATTGTTTGGGTATAGTATTCTTGAAATTGGTCTTTTTTTTGCAAACAAATGTTTATGGGCAAACATCTGTTTAAGGTCAAACATTTGTTTAAGGCCAAACATATGTTTATGGCCAAACATCTGTTTAAGGTCAAACTTCTGTTTAAGTCCAGACAACTGATATATAAGGCCAAACATCTTTTTAAGCCCCAACATCTGTTTAAGTCTAAACAGATGTTTAACCATATCCATTGTCTTCTCATCTTTTAACACTCTTCAAAATACTTAAAAATGATAGTTTTAATTAATCCTTAAAAGTATGTTACAACCACTGTGTTGGTTTAAACATCTGATTGTTAAAAGTTATCCACTGCTGAAAGACAACCTCTGTTTCTTCATTCTTCATGTTGACCATTGACTGACCAAACATCAGCGTTTCAATCACTGTTGGCTATCCACTGATAGTCAAAAAACAACCACTGCTCACATTTTTATTGTTGACATCCACTGATATTGACCATCAGTGGTTTCCCTAAAGAACAGCCACTGCTCACATTTTTATTATTGATGGGGTTAATTAGTGATAGAATGAAATTATCAAAAGAAAACTAGAATTATAATGAAATTACCATTTTACCTAATCGTTACATTCCAATGAGATAAGAGTTCCTCCAACATTGTTTTCATGATAAAAATTAAAGTTAAAATAAAAAATAAAAAAAACTGTTGATGACAATTTGTTGTAAATCAAATCAGTAATTAATGCTAATTTCTTGAGCTTTGGACATTGAAAATTTGCAAAATGTGAATTTTAAATTGACGGTTATTATCTCTTAATTAAAGTTAAAATAAAAATTAGAATAGTCATCATGACAATTGCTTTCAAATCAAATCAGTAATTACTGATAATATCAATAAGTTTTGAAATTCAAAATATGCAAAATGGTAATTTAAAATTTACGTTCTTTCTCTTTTTTTTCCTACTTTGCATATCATTTCTAATATTTAATTACTTTAATAAAGCAGGATATAAGGATATGCACTACTTACCTTTCAAAACCCATTTGCCATTGCATTCAATCTAAATTGTGAATGGAGAATCGGTAAGCTTGAATTCCATATATCAGTGGTATTTTTTTATGAACATCCATGCTAATTGTATTATCATATTACGTTTATCAATAGATATATTTTACTTATTCTTTTTTGTATGTACAGTATTCAAATGGAGGTTGCAAAGGTTAGCATGCTTAACGATCTTAATACATTCTCAAATAACTATTCGATCAGAGTGAAGATTGTTACCATGTCGAGGAAGATGATGAATCAAAACAAAAATGAAACATATCGCCTTGATATGATCTTCATGGATGAGATGGTATTGTATATATTTGTCTTATAATTTTTTTGGACATTTGAATACACAAATGTTATATAACACGTTTTTTATTTAATCGGATGTTTCATATTGTTAGTGTAACACCTCGAAAATTCACGTCCTATAATGAGTTGACACGTGTCATATGTTTGAACGTGTGAAAGAACGTTATAGAAGGATTTAAGTTGACAATCATGGAAAGTATGTGAAAATAAGGATTCAAAACGTCAACAATGGATAAATATACTTTACAATAACCCTACATGATGTTTATACCCTTAAACGAATAAATTATGGATCATACGAAGCTAATTGTGAAAGAAAGTGAGAGATTACAAACTACGAGGGTTAAATGTGTCAACATGTTTAAAGTATACCTCTGAGTGACCTTTTAGTGAACCCGAAGCTTTGTAATGATTAATTATGCTCACTAGAATAAGTGATTAAAATTTCACAAAGTTTCGATAAAGAATGAGGAAGTTATGACAATATTCATATACAAGGGGTTAAAGCGTCAACGTTGAAAGTTATGACTCTTCGGGTAACAATAAAGTTAACCGAGGACTAAACAAAGTGGGTAAATGTCTTAAAGCCCTTATATGTCAATTTAGAGGGTTCAAAGTGCAAGAAATAAAGTCGTAGCAAAGTTCCCAAGAGCCAAGGACCAAAGCGTAAAAATCAAAAAATGGAGATTTGGTCAGAAGGGGCCTCGCGCCACGCGAAGGCCCTGGGGGGGGGGGGGGGCTACACGTGCCGCGAGGGGCTATCTTCTCCGAAATATTTGGGTTCTTGTCTGCCATTGCCATTTTAACCGACTTTAATCCGATTTTCCTCATATTGGACGACCCCTAAACAACCCCTAGACATTTAGGGACACTTGTTAGTGATCAAACATCAATGGTAGACCTTGTTGTCAACAATCTATGAAGTTATGAACACTATAAAAGGCCACAAGGTTGCAACCATTCCTTCACACCTTCATTCTGCAATTGAGGAGCTTTCTGGAGCTTAAGAGCAGACCCAAGTCCTTCCTAATCAAGCATAGGACTTCAGTAAGTATACTTAACCTTTCTTAGTTAGGTTTTTGCTTAGTTTTAGCAAAAAAGTCAAATCGTCGTAATTAACGGTTGACTTAGCGATTAATCACTAATGATCCAATGATTAGTCGAATTGAAAGTAGTTATAAGTTGGTAATTATGTGGGCATTAAACCCTTAAAAGGGCACCCTCTGATTCCCACTCTAACTAGGTCTAATGTTGGGTCAAACTTGTTATGAAAAAGTCAACATAATGTTTTATTTACAATTTATGCATAATTAGCAATGTAGAACCCGTACAACCTGTTTGATCATTAATATAACTTGGTAATGAATGTAAGAACATGTCTAAACATGTTCAACCCGACAATTTTCTGTTTAGACCCGGTTCGGAACCGAAAGTCGCAAAACTTTGACTTTTTCTTTGACTTCAGTTCTAACCCGATTTAGTATGATTTGGAAATGCCTTAGAGCTTCCTTAGGACCAGGTTACATGCTAGTATAACCCTCTGTGATTATACACCTTGGTTCATTAGTTAACCAATTAATATGCATGATTCCGTTAATCGCCTATATGTTGACCATTGTGCCCTTTTCACCATAAAACGTGATTTTGGAAATGTAAAAGAGTAGAAACCTTAGTTACTGATATATAAACTTGCACCCAAAATTTGACATCAGTTTGAGGTGTAGATTGAGAGTTATGCTCATTAGCGTAATTAGAAGCTTCTTTAGCGATTAAACGACGTAATTAGCGTATAGCCTATTTAAACCTACTTTTTATATCAAACTTATTACCCACTGATGTAATATATTATTTTGGGATTTTTTGAAGATTTTTAATCAATGTTAGGCTGAGCATAACTTATAGTCATAGGCTTAATCCGGTAATTGTCGGTTTTGCCCTTACGGGCTATAAAATGAGTTTTACATATCTAATTGACTCCAAACCTTTTGCTACTGATTTTAAATGATAAATAAATTATTTTAAGCCTTCTGGAATAATAAAAATATCAGCTTTATGTATAGAACCCGAAAATGGCTTCTAATCGCCTTTTTAAGCGTTTTTAACGCATAATATGTACTAAAACTATTTTAAACATACAAGGGTTGATACCTACTGATATTTGAGGCAAATTATAATATTTTAACAGTAAGCAAAAGTTGTTAAACTCAGACTTCAGTTTTGAGCTTTTCGGCTTATGTGAAATTACCAAAATGCCCCTACGGTGCATAGTTTGGTTATAATTGATAAATATCACATGTATACTTTACCCTACTGTTATAACTTATTAAATTGAGTATTTTTGCTGATTATATCAGACCTGTAACTCAGGTTAATACTTACACCCTTTTATAAACTTGAAAATGACCAAACTACCCCTACGGGGCATAGTTTGTGTTTAAATTCGTTTCGGACATAATAAAAGACATCTTACTGATGTCACAACATATTTGAGGCATATTAACTTAGGAAACCTGGTTAGGACCTTTATGATTACCCGTTACGCCTCTTGCGCGTTCGGTTCGGCTTATGTAACTAGTTTACATAAATTAGCCGAAACGGGTCAAACCTTATCGGTTTTACCCCAAAATTCAGAATGTGCCTAGATTACCCATATAAGGCAAGTCTTCAATCTTGTCGGGTCTAAATCAAATTCTATTCTGGTCTTCGCCTTATCATGCGTTTGAACCGTATCTTCCTTTTGAAAACTAACCGGTCTAAGTCAAGACTTAATTAAAGACCCGTTAGGATTCTAATAGGTTATTAAAAACCTTCGTTCCAGATTAGGAGCCCAGTAAAAGCTATCTGTACTTGCTGATTTGATATATGGCTGGGATTGAATTTATATTTAGCTCAGGTAAATACTTTTAACTTATTTTCCCTATACGGGCTTGGGTTACGGTATATAAAATACCGCTTGGTCGGGCATTAAATCTTCCATCATATGGTGGTTAATTGAATAATTTAATCGGCCCGTTTAAATATGTTTTGTTTGCTTAAAGCCTTTGGGGGGTTAATGACCATGTCCCGGATATCCTTGGCATCATTTTACGAAATGGCCACGACCTAAGCGCGGAGTGTAGGCGTACACTCGTCAGTGCATAAATAGTTGATGTGGTGTGTCTATTGATCTTTAACCCGTCACGCTCCGGGCTACTGAACGCATAAGGAACATGTAATTCTTTTACAAGATTATACATTTAAATAATTCTCCCAAGTTATAAAGAGTTTGTGCCACATGCATGCAAATCGATTTTATTAAAACCTTTTCAAATGAGTCAGTTAATTGTATTTACCAGTGTAAACTGACGTATTTTCCAAAAGGCTAAATGCAGGTACTATACGTAATAGGCTGGCTACTCCAGGCATCAATAATCAAGTCTCGCAGGCTTTAGATGTTAAAGTCTGTTGAACGATATTATCTTTCTGTTTAAGATCCACCTGTGGATCCATCTTACATTCCGTTGTAATAATTGATATTACTTTGAATCGGATTGTAATATATTTATCTTTTGCTTCCGCTGTGCATATTAAATATTGTCTTGTTTGACTATTATGTTGCCAACCACATCACGATACTCCCCCACCGGGCCCACCGGTGACACGTGGAAATCGGGGTGTGACAGGTTGGTATCAGAGCCAACACTGAGTGAATTAAACACTAGCCGTTAGTGTTTAATCTCAGTTACATAGATGCACATTCTTGAGTCTAGACAAGAACATAGGACTAATCCTAATTCATTTCATTGTCTTTTAATTGCTTCTTCTTTTTTTTTATTTTTCTTATTAGCCTTGCATGGGCAAGTCATTTTCTTAAGAAGTCCCGTTTAGGGCAACCATATACTTGTTTAAATTTTAAAGGAACGATTATGTTTAAAATATCATTCCTATATTATAAGATCTACCATTATAATAAAATGGCAAAATCTAAAAAGGACAAGACCTAGCCTCGTGTCATTATTAAGACCCGGCCAAGATGGCAGTTCCTCAATTTAGGTTCAGATCCTTATTAACATCCCGAGTTAGGATTGTTCTACGTTTATTATTAAAAAGGAATCTTAAAGGTAAACCTAGCCTATATGACGAGGCCAAGATGGTAGGACCTATTCAAGAGATTCAAATCCTTGTTAACACCTAAGAAAGTGTTAGCACTCTTGACAGATGTGATTCGAGAAAATCACAACAGTCATTCTTATATTGGATTCTTCCAATTTTCTTATCTAGTCTATTGATTTAGAAATCATGGCTTATATCATCCTATAAGATGATCATATTATAAACATCCCTTAGAAGGGAAATGCCAACGGGCTATAGTTAATGTCCTCTGAGACTAAAGACAGTGGTAGCCTACAACTCCCTGTCAAGAAAAAGTAATGAACTTTGATCCACACCTAAATGCCTCGATCCCAAACGATCATGGCTTATAAATTAAACTTGTCCACGTGACTAGGCCTTTTGTGCTATTACTAACTTATAAATTTGCCTCGATTCTCTGAAATCATGGCTTATAAATTAAACTTGTCCACGTGACTAGGCCTTTTGTGCTATTACTAACCTATAAATTTGCCTTGATTCTCTGAAATCTCGGCTTATAAATTAAACTTGTCCTTGTGACTTGACTTTTAGGTGCTATAGTTATATTTTAATTAAATCCAGGATAATTATAATAAGAATCCTGAATAAAATAAATATCATTTCTTTCCGCCAGTATAAATATTAAAAGAGAATCTTAAAAGGTTTGACCTAGCTTGAATGTCATTGAAGACCTAGCTAAGATGGTAAAACCTGTTTAAAAAGAGATTCAGATCCTCGTTAACACCTGAAAATGTGTTAACACTCCTGACAACAGTGATGCGATAAAATCACACTTGTCATCCTTATATTAGGAGTTTTTCCAAATCCCTTAATTAGCGTAAATGATCAATAGGAATCATGGCTAGTAAACGTCGAACATGAGGTACGCATCAAAACATCCATTTGGGATGTATACCTACGGGAAAAGGTGTATACATGAAAAGATAGTTTTTATTTCATAAATTCTTGTCAAGACAATGAACTATGAAATTTTCCGATCCAAAGGAATCATCGATTATGTTTTAGATTTTTCCCTAGTGACAAGACCCTGTGCCATCAAGAGCCCTTGGGAACAAGCTCTGTGCTATATAAAATGTCAGTACGACATTGACAGTCGTGATTTATGTCCCCTATCTAATAAATATGAAGGATTATATTCTGTTTACACGCCAAGGATGGTTTGTTTAAAAACCTAGGCAGGACATAATCAAATAACTTAAATACTATCTTTTGACCTATATGGTTTATTTACACCATAGCTATTTAATCAACAAATTCGACAATTCACCATATAATTAAATCAATTATTACTAATTGGTTTGTAGCCTTCAAAGCTTCACCATGGTTAACTCCTCTGAAGCTCACAATCATCCAGTTAATCAGAGTGATGATACCAGACTGAATTTAACGGGCGCCGAGTTACAGGCTATGTTAGATACAGCTGTAAACAAGGCCGTGAACCGAGCGTTAAGGGATCATAAGCGAAAGTACGATAATACCCCGAATAAAGGTTACAAAAAGGGTAGGACCAGTTTGAGCTATAACCAGCCAAAGAAGGCAAAACCCGAATGTGGAACCTGCGGGAAGAAGCACTTTGGAAAATGCTTCTATGATCAGACCAGGGGATGTGTCATCTGTAAGGAGATGGATCACAAGACCCATGAATGCAAGGACCTGAAGAACAACCGGCGGTCAGGTGAAAAGACCAGATGCAAAACCTGTAGGAAATACCATCTCGGGAAATGCAGATTGGAATCTCAGCCTCTACCCTGTGGAATCTGCAAGGCCAAGGAACATAAGACCTTGGATTGCAAGAGATTGGGAGACACAACCTGTTATGGTTGCAATGAAATAGGGCACATCAAAACTAATTGCCCTAATAAAACCAAGAAGTCTGGCGAGGCTAAGAAGACCAAAACCGGAAACTCCCAAATGGATACTCAAGAGGCTATTCAGGATGACAAGGTCACAACAGGTACTTTCTATATCAATAACGCTCATGTTAGAGTAATATTTGATTTAGGTTCAGATAAGTCTTCCGTAGACAATAGATTTTGTAAATCATTAAATCTGCCTGTTAAAACTCTAAGCGTTAAGTATAAAGTAAAATTGACCGATAATACCTCAGAGACTGCTTCAACAATATTAGATGGATGTTTTATATCCATTAGGAATCATTCTTTTCTGCTGTCCTTGTTTCCTTTATATAATAAGGGACTCGATATCGTGATAGGAATGGGATGGTCCAAGTTTTAAGGACCTTATTAGAAATACCTAGTATCCGTTTCGCGAAAAGGGAAAAGACGGGATAAGAATTTTCTGACTCTCACCATAAAAGTTTAGGCTTTTGACAGTATAACGCAAATTTTTGGCTGAGACAGCGCTCTATTCCATATTACCCAAAACCTAAGCTTAATGCAATAATTGTTGGGGGTTAGCATCAGAAATAAGAGGGCACATTAAGGTTTCAAGGCCTGCTTATTATAAATCCATTATGGATCAATCTCAGCTACTCACGTTCTATAGATTAAGAAATAATCAGTCAAAGCTGAGACTGCCCTAAAGTATTCTAAGATTTTACAGCTAAGTTAGAAGGATTAAAAATGGAGGCGTTTAACCCTCCTGATGAATGATTAGAGGCAGCTCACATTAGGAATGTCACTAGATAAATCCTTATTTGTGATTTTATTGCTAGAAATTACATGTGGTTTCTGGTGCTGTTAAGTCTCTCATAAGACCATAAACTTAGCAAACTTTTAGAAATTTTCCCTGCAAGAACCCCAGATGTTAAGTATAAGGTAGAACCTTATCATAAAAACCATTTCTTCTGCTTATGTCAGAAACCTTTAGTCGCAGAATTTTAGAAGTATCTTTTCTCTAGGTGTAATGCGTCAGCATTTCGAGTTGATATATCTTTAATCTCTATCGATTGTGAATACCAGATGGTATGATACAAGCACCGTGTGAGGATTTGTGTATCTTAATATGTCCCATAGATTGCTTCCATGCCTGATCAGTATGGAGGTTTAATGCATGGAACCACAAAGATACCCCGATGGTCATATGGTACTAAAGTCAACCAATGGTATTCAAAGAAGATATCCAGGATGGAATTGTCCAAGTAAATGTTTCCGGTTAAGGAAATTCGTGGAATTGTAACATACAGGTGTTACCTATTTGACACAAGCATTGATGGATGAATTGGAGTCTGAGATTTGGAAATCTCTGTAATCTCCTTATACCTAAGTATCTTCTCATAAGTTTTCTCTGCTTACCTCCTAGGAGGCAGGTAGAGTTAAGATTAACATCCCGCTATGTAAAATAATTCCAACAACAGGATTCATGTTAAATAATTCCAATTTCAGCGAGCGAAACCAAAGG
Source organism: Helianthus tuberosus (assembly GCA_030545235.1). Classification (NCBI taxonomy): domain Eukaryota; kingdom Viridiplantae; phylum Streptophyta; class Magnoliopsida; order Asterales; family Asteraceae; genus Helianthus; species Helianthus tuberosus. The sequence goes on along the minus strand of CM060364.1, from coordinate 21,228,817 downwards.
TAATAGGCTAGATCTCACACTTACAGATTGTTAATCACATGCCAAACCCCTTTTTTAACCTTATGAGTTTCTGATGTCCTAAATCGTCTTTGATTTTTACGAAACTATATTAGCCTTAGTCTCATTGGGGACCTGTCCTAAATCGTCTTTGATTTTATAGAAACTATATTAGCCTTAGTCTCATTGGGGACCTCTTAATGGGGATTTTAAATTCTCATATAACATCTTGTGCCTGTGGTTAGCTACCCAACAAAGTCATAAAAATGAACTTTTGAAGTAACTATTACTGACCCAAAAACATGAGCATGTAGTTGAGTTACAATCTAACCCAACTCTTTTTAGAAAAAGTAATGTTTGACCTAAAACCAAAAACAGTAGTAGAGGGTCCATCTAACCCAACCCACTATAGAAAAGGTAATAGTTTTAACCAATATCAAGTTACCCAATGTCCTAACCCGCTCAGCTTTAACCAAATCACTAAGACACATGCACAAAATGAATTCATCATTTAACTAATATTAAAAACACTGGTTCTAATGATTTTCCCTCATGGTGTGTGGAAGAAATAGTGCAGCCAAGCAACGTAACATCTATCACAAACAAAATTAACTCTCACATTCATAGTATATCAAAAGGGTAGGACATAATTTGCACCTGAGATATGCGGATTCCGGTTGCAACTCTATCAACCAGTCATGGGGAGGACCTGCTTCACAATTGACAAAATTAAAACTGAGTGGTAGGGTTATGTAGAACAAAAGTAGAAATTCAAACCTTCATCATCATCATCTTGTTCATCACCCGAATCAATCAAATCAGGTAATGGGAAGAACTTACAGCACATGCTTATTTCAGAAACATATGAGTAAGAGTTGTAGCAGCATATGGGTGAGCTTCCACCCTCATCCCACAGTTCCTTTCCTGCCATCATTTCAGAAATAAAACCGACCTAGAAAGCTACAGACAACTCAAAGGCTGCTTGACCCAAAGTTCCCAGCATAAATCCAAAGTCGCTGAATCAAATTCAAACATTAATATCCAAAACAAAATTGATGACAAAAATAGACAATGTTATTACATATATAATATTTTATTAAAGACAAGTTTTAATACTTTTGAATGCACTTTAGATGACTTTCAATCAATGGAAAGTAAATGAGTTAAGTGCCATACTGCTAACAGTTCTTGGGGTACTTGAATTAAGAGAGTAAATTAAGACATGAGTATGCACTGAACTTTGACCAAACTGTGTGACTTTAACCGTGTAAAATAACATATACATTCAGAAAAACGCATGCGGGTTTATTTTAGCAATTTTAAACATGCAAAAAACACTTGTGACGGGTGGAAATAACCAGTAATTTATCAGTTCTTAAAAGCAACACTTGTAACGGGTCAACGAACACCAGACATTTATGATTAAGAAAACTAAGAATGAGATACACTCGCTGTTACCAGCTGTAAACACTAAATGCACAGGATAAAGACAACTGTAATTAAAATATCGTTACTTACATAGTCGCTAACCAAGCTGTGCTGTAACATGTTGACCTCTGATTGCGATCGCAGTCAATTTCCCACTCACACCAGCCCTTAATCAGCCATCGATGAGGTCACACACATCAACAATTAAACCAAAACAAATGTCCTGAATCACCCACTTATTGTGCCCTAACTCAACCCAATATGAACACCACCTATTCTTTCACATAACAAATATCCGTTAATAGCCCCTTACGGTGTCGCAAATCGTTACTGCAGCTATTAGAATCATCATTAAAGCCTCCAGAACTACAAAATTTCAACATCAGTTGCTAAATCTAATAGAAACTGAAGCACGTGACCTAAAAAAATCAAAAGAAGGTCGCCAGACGTACCTTTGTTCTCGAAAAATATACAAGCGGCCGCTAAATCGGAATCGGGTTGTCGGAACCAACCTTGACCACCATGTACTGCTAGGATCTCGTCTCAGTTGCAACCGATCTGCTCAAGAATCCTACCACCAAAATCATTTTTGATAAAATGAAGTAAATAATAGCAATCATATAAATTACTAATTAAAACAATAACTCCTATTTTTAATTTCTTTATTAACAACATCATTTATAATCCGCCAATCCAAAATCTACAACAATAGCAAGTAATAACAATACCAGAAGCTGCTATCAAATCTACTATAAAAAAAACAAATTCTCTATACACATAGTCCAACAAAATATGTCAACAAACTCTTAAAAAATCATGTTAATCAGCCAACTTATTACACTAACATCATAAAACAAGCAACAACAATCATATAATATATTATTCTACAAAACAAAATTAAAGTAAAAAACATTAAAAAATAACCAAAACTGAAGAAAAAAATACATAAAAACTCAACAATGGCGTCAAATTTATGCAAATGATTACCGCCAGTACACGCAGCAGAGTTCATCAAACCTTCATAAACCCTAGAGCATCCATTATCTCGGCTCGGATTCCGGCTGGAACCTCTAAAGAAAAAATGCTATGTTGTCGTTTGTTGAGAAATCCGAGACGGAGAAAACCTCATCGTTGCAGATCTGATCGAAGTGCTTAAATTTTACACGGGGATAACTTCAGTATTCTATAACGACGCCGCATGTGTACCTTTTGCATGCAGCAGAGTGGAAGGAAACAATTGTATATGACTTCTAGATCAAAAGCTCAAACTCCTGTATATCAATATTCAAGATTTATAAATGGCTGCAGATTTTTATGAGACAGATAGAGAACATATCTGGTTGATTGCTTTATTACCTGTAGTATGTAAAATACAAATATCTCAAGATCTAGACATCGCATAAGAAAATGCGCTACAACTACAACCATGACAAAACGACCTTCAATATTTACTCCTGGTTACCTGCATTTTTATGAATATAAACATAAATTTAAAAAAATGAAACACTATTTATGCTTTTCTTGAGAATAAACATGAGGTGTTTTGGAAAAAAATATATATTAAAAGCCACTTACACTTGCTATTGCTATAACCACTATTTACACAATCTTTATAGCGGCAGATACTTTCTCACTCGTTGAGTCGTTATTGTGTTCAGTCAACTTAACATCCGCACATGGAGCTTCGAAGAAAAAACAAACAACAAACAGAGCTTTGAAAAAACAACGAACAACAAAACATCTTCACGTAAACAAATTCAACATTCTGAAAGTATTACACAGATCCGGCATGGATTCGTCCAAAAAAGTAGCGAATCTTTGATTCGAGTCAGGTAGGGTGGTGGGTCGGAATGGGTTCAGGTCAGAATGGGTTCGGGCCGGAGCGGGTTTCAAGTTGGGTTGGTTTAAAAAAGTTTTTTTTGTTAAAATACCTGCAAAGTTTACAAATTCCCATCAGGATTCCAAGATTCAGCCTTTCAATTGAATCAAACTTTACCCCAACTTTCCAATATTTTCAAACAATTCTTTGATTCAGGTATTTTCTTTCTTGTATGAAAACAAAACACATTTATTTTCAAGCTCTCTAAAAAGAATTAACCAAAGAAGCTTTGCTTACCAGATGGTTGGTTGAATCGAAATGATTGCACCACCACCGCCGCCGCCACCGCCACTTGAGTTACCACACCATTGCTTTAGAGATCTAGGGTTTCATATTAGATGTGAAAAAAGGAAAAAGTGATTAACAGCGATGATATCTATGGGTTAAACGACGATGAAGACCTTAGATTTAGGGTTTTGCAAGTTTACCTCTACTTCAATCATCGCTCGTTGGAAATCCAGAACTGAATCAATCAACTCAGCACCATAGATTGTTTGTCACAAATGATGAGATAAAACCCAAAACAATGCTTCAAGCACAAAAAAACTCGATTAACACTCAGATTAGATGTAACCGAACGAATCATGGATGAATGATAGAAGAATCATAAGAAATTGAACGAAATCATCGATGACAGATACAAGAAATCATAGGAAAATAAGAATAGATTCATTGACTTACCAAATGTTAATGAAATCGAAAGAGATGGTGGTAGATTTGCTTGTCGGCGATGAACAAAATTAGGGTTTTGTAAGCTTGAATGAAAGCGTGAATGAGAAAGAATGATGCGTTTGAGAGATCTAGGATAATTAGATAGTTTTTATACCCATGTCCAAAAAACGGGTATGGATATATCACACGCGGATCCCGTGTAAAAATATAAGGTTTCCCATATTTTCCCGCCAAAAATCAAGTGAGGTTGCACCACAACGCGACACGTGTCCCAAACTATTCGTTTATTATATATATATATATAGATTAGTTATGTGGAAGTATGTTTCAATCTAGAGGATACAACAAAGAAGGATGTGAGCAAGGGCAAGAGGCTTAATCTTAGAGTTGAAGACCTTGAGTGAGTTCTTTTTATTAAGTTCTTGCATTTTGACGTTTAAAGCATGACAAGGTTGCTTGATGTTATTATGTTTTATGTTAATATTTTAGAGGTCAAAAGTGTCCGGTTACTTTGTGGGATACTTTTGCTATTGACATGTTTGCTTACATGAATGATAAGAAACGAGAGAAACATGATGTTATCCTTTGTCATTTTGGTATGGTCAACCTTTACAAAAGTACAATCTAAACTTAATTAGTTTAATTTTTATTTATTTAGTAATTTATATTTATATGTTTTAATTTCTTTAAGTCATTGTTTCATTTTCTTGAATTCTATGTAATTTTGTAAAGAAGTACAATAACAAATAGTGGTTTGAACATTTGTTTGCCTTTTGGTCAATAGTTAATGGAAACCCATATAAGGTTGAACAGTGTTTTGAAGAGGAAAACAGTGTGAGAAGACAGTAGATCTGATTAAGTTAAACATATGTTCAGGCTTAAACAGATGTTTGGCCTTAAACAGATGTTTGGCCTTTTATATCAGAGGTTTGGACTTAAACAGTTGTTTGACTTTAAACAAATGTTTGGCCATAAACAGATGTTTGACCTTAAACATATGTTTAGCCTTCTATATCAGATATTTGGACTTAAACAGATGTTTGACCTTAAAGAGATGTTTGGCCATAAACAGAGGTTTGGCCTTAAACCAAACATCTGTTTAAGGTCAACATCTGTTTGACTATTGGTCAACATCTGATTGACTTTTGGTCAACATCTGTTGAATTTTGGCCAACATCTCATTTAGTATTCAAAAGAACTTTGAATAACTCAACATCTGTTTAATTCGTTGTTTCGTTTTCTTGAATTCTATGTAATTTTGTAAAGAAGTACAAAAACAAACATTTTTACAAAATCCCAAATCACCCTATCATGTAAGTGCATTGAAGTAAAAGTGGAAATGATATTATTCATGTGGTCCTGTTGTGCTTTTGTTTGACCTCTAATATGGGTTCATGATCTAATCCGGTGATTTGAAGACATTGTTGTTGAATCGAATGAGATGCTTGATGTAATGTGGTCGTATTAATAACAAATAGAAATTAATATAACTAAGTTTCCCGAGCCCAATAACCTAGTTAATACATATATATGAATATGTGAGAAGGTCTTATTATTCAATTTTTTAATGTTTTGATTTGTTGGTGGAATTTGTAGGTGAGTGGATAGATGTCATTTGGCATTCACTTTTTGTTTTTTATGTTTCATTTATATATATAGAAGTCTTAAAGCTATGTGTACAAGCCTCTATGACATATAAACATTTGTGTTTTCTTCCCTTGGACTATTTCTAAAACTAAAAATTTTCCCTTAGAGTATTAGTATAAGTAGCATATAATTCTTATGGTTTACTTTTAATTTTAATAAACCCTATACTTTATAAATTTATTTAACTATTATTATTATTAGTATTATTTTATAAATTCAAATCCGCTTGATAGATAACATCTGCAGCAATATAAAATCTCTTGCATTCCTTTGGTTTAAATGTAGATCCAGGTTTAAAGTCATTAGATGAGTTGATTGGTGTAGTTTCAATCTCATGTAATTAGTTTGGGCTGTCTGTGTGTTGTTTCTCCCTTTTTGGGTGTTTTGCTGTTGTGAATGAAAGTAAATTAAAAAAAAAAAAACCCTATGTTTAAACCACCTTGATTAACGATTGCATAGTAAGATGCTAAAGTAGAAACAAAACAAAACTACAACTTTAGAATCAACTCAAAAGAACATAGGGAGGGAATAATGCAAAGTTAAAGGTACATTATTAATTCTTCCGCTCTAAAGAGAAAAAAATTTCATTCTACACTCTACGTAGAAACCAACAGGTAATGAGCTCGGCAAGGAAACAAGCTAGAATGAGCCGAGCTTAAACGAGCTCGAGCACGAGCCCGAACCCGAGCCCTAAAACAAGCTCGTTTAGTAAACGAGCCCGAGCTTCGTTTATCGAGCTAGAGTCGGCTCTCAAACTTAAACAAGCCTAGTGTTTTTATAAATTTTTTAATTAATATATTAAATAAATATTTAAATAATAATAATTAATATCTATAAAATAATAAAAATTAACTAAATTATATATGAAATATAAATTATAAGTAATATAAATAAATTAATAAATGTTAACCGAGCCGAGCTCGAGCTTGAAAAATTACATACGAGCCGAGCTCAAGTTTTAAAAATAAAGCTCGAATCGAGCCGAACTCGAGCTTTTAAAAGTTAAACGAGCTCAAGTCAAACTCAGGCTCGGCTTAGCTCGTTTGCACCCTTAGCCACCTTCATTGAGATTTTGTTTATTACCGCTCTCCGAAAAAAAAAAAAAAAAAATTTATAGAAATCCATCTGTTCGACTGTTCCAACAGTATTAATAATTTTGTTTTTGAACACACGTACATAACTAAAATTCTAAATTACCAATCCCAATTGGCCCAACAAAAATAAGCTGGACTGGATATAGTTCTCCAATATTTCCTTTTCCGGCCCACTTGCCCAACTAAATTAAATACACCCCTCCCCACCGCTTTTATTTTCCCAACAAGTCTATGTTAAATAGTTAAATTGCCATCTCAATAATCGAAAGGATGATGTTTGGGTTAATCGTTATTCTTTTGTTTGAAAATACTCGAACAAAGTTACATGATACTCGGGTTTCGGGTTGACCCGAATTTATGTGTTGCGACAATGATTAACACATGAAAAAAAACATGTTTTAGGTTGACACCACATGTTCAATGCTAGACATTGTCTTCTTCACTCTTCGTAGTCTGATTAAGACCCCTTGTCAAACAAACGTGGCTACCACATGACCCTCTAATCTATGCTCAAACACTCAAGGCAGGATCTTTTGCTTTGCTAGTGGGTAGAAGGACCCTACACGTATTTAGCCCCACAATTTAAGAAAGCCCCAAAAAAAAAAAAAAATTACACATGTTAGATTAGGTATCATATATATTTTTACTGATTCATTGTGTAACGTGTACATATATATTTTTTTCAAACCTCATCTCCAATTCGAAACCAACTTTGAAGCAAAACATCATTGTCCATTCAAACTAGGGATGAGCATTTGATACTAGGTACCAGTACTGAATTTTCTGTATCGAATTTTTCGATACTAGTACCTGTACCCACTTTTTGACATTTTCGGTATCGGTACCGGCAAAATATCGAATTTTACCTTCAAATACCGGTACCGTACCGAATATCTCGATACCGGTACCCAGTTTTGACAAATTTTGGTACCGGTACTTTCGGTACAACCGGTACCCGTTCGATATGGTACGGTACCACGCTCATCCCTAATTCAAACACCAATAAAACTCCCATTCAAACCATCAATTGACGTATTTTTATGGAAAAATGGTATGATGTCATTTAATTTGTAATTTCTGAGTCGTCTATACAGTTTTATTTATATATTAAAAACAACTAGTCATAAGGTCTACACGCATTGCGGCACAGATACATCGTAAACATCAAATGGATTAGTCCAAACATTATGTAATGCGTCAACCATATAAAAACACGTGTTTCGACTTATCAAATAAACACAATGTGAAATATATGTTAGACCAAAAAGTAAAATAAATCGAATTTATACTATATAAAAGAAACAAAATCGAATCCGGGTTGGTACGTTTAGTGGATTTCCACCTAACCACTACGGCACCCTACATTTGCTTCAAGACCAAGTGACATCAAAACGTACAATAACTCGTACGTCAAAATGTACGTAAAAATAAGCATGAAAACGTATTATATTTGACTTGATTCGTTTCCGAAAAAATAGGTCGAAACGTGGATTTATATTTTTTAGGGACACCTAGGCGTTAATTTGTAAAATGGAGTAGTAGCTTAGGGACCATAATTGTCACTTTTGAAAATTTGAGGCAATTAAAATAAAGTAGTAGCCTAGGGGGTAAAAGTGAAACTTTTTTTCGTTTCTTCACGAAAGCTAAGTCTTCGCTTTTTCATTTCTTTACAAAAGCGTTATGTTGCTTACACTCGGTATAACAACCGAAAACTAATGTTTGTAGAATCGGACAACGACATGAAACCGGTCATTTTACTGGCTAATTGTTCGGACCCGTTTGAGCGGATATAATACCAGACGTTTTAAACATTGTTTAATACATGATTTAATACATCGTTTTATTGGCAATGGTTGCGATTGATAATGAGAAATTCAGTTTTACAGTTGCCTTTGTTATATCCTCATGACAATTTGGATAATCCACTCAAAAAGAATTCACCTTCATTCACACTCACTAATTCAGGTATAATTTAAACATAAAACAAATACCAAATATTTAATACATCAATTCGTAAATATAATATAAAAATACCATCAAGTATTTTCAAGTAATAATCGTAAATATAAAATAAAAATATCATCAAGTATTTTCAAGTAATAATCGTAAATATAAAATAAAAATATCATTAGGTATTTTCAAGTAATAAAATTGTATAGTGAAGAAAAGACTTTTCGTCTCTATTTCGTTATTTTCTATTCCCAGCCAGTGTCTTCAACGATTGTAGCCGGATTCTTGAATCCCGACCGATATCAAGTGACTATTATTCTTTTCTATGGTCGAGTTCGTCTCTCTCTAAACCCTTCACCCAGACATCCACCCCTCCATTTCCACATCTGCCACAGTCACCCGCCACCACCGCAACCATCTCGATTCTCTCGCAGGCCAACCAGCCCCCTATTTTCTTCACATACATATCGCGGTGACAAAGCCATTGTTTGTAGGCGGCGGCAGCTCTGCCGGGTTCAGTGTTTACCGTGACCTCCGGTGACATAAAAATCTCTTAAACAGCAATGGTTGTGACTACAGTCCCAATCTACCATTGCATGTGGTTTATATAGGCTACCAGGAAGGCTATTTTTGGCTATTTAAGGTGACTACAGTCCCAATCTACCATTGCATGTGGTTTTCTTTACCCAGTCTGTGGAGGCTAGGATTTCAAGGTGAAACTGTGTTCGCCGGCCATGGTCGAGTCTTTTCCGGCGAGACTCAAAAACTACGCATAACTATCTTGCACCTTGTTTCGTATTACCCGTTTATCGACTTCATTCTATGGTTAGCGAAATACAATGATTTCTTGTGCAGCTTGATTATGTTTACGTTTGATGTTCTTGTAAATCTTGTGTTTTTGGGGTTTTGTTGTTGTAATTTGACCAAAAGCTAGACCAGAGCAAGACACGTTAACAGACACGTGTTAACATAAAGACATTGCTGAGAGTGTAAAAGGTAGCATACAAAGGGAACTTGAAGGGTTAACTTTTGAAAAGGAGTAAACTGCCATTTTGGTCCCTGAGGTTGGTTACTTTTGTCACTTTAGTCCAAAACTCAAACCTTTTGCATTTGGGTCCCTGTGGTTTCAGTTTTATTGCCATTTTGGTCCAAAAGTGAAATCATGTCATATTTGTCTTATAAAATCCTGTTATTTTATCCTTTTCCTTAGGGGCGAAATGGTAATTTTAAACATTAATATATATAAATAAAATTTTAAAAAAACCCTAGAACTCGGCACTCTCTCTCTCTCTCTAAGACTATGGGGTATGGGGCTTGGGTTGGGGCGTGGGTTGGGGTAAAACGCCCAAGCCACCACCCCGGGTGGGCTTGGGTTGGGGCGTGGCCCTTGGGGCTTTGGTTTCAAGCCGGGCGTGGGGCGGTCTGGCCAAGCTGACATGGCGGGCTATCACTGGACAAACCAAAGTAGCCGTTGGGCTAGCCGTTGGCCAACGGCTATCTTAAAATATATATATATATATATTCTCTATAAAACTCACATTTTTCTTCCATTTTTACCACATTCAACCACATCTTCTATAATCATCTTCATTTCTCCTTCTAGAAAACGAAAAAATGCATCCTCATAACCGTCCTTTTGACCCGAACAACCCGTATGCATTCCAAGAAAATAATCCTAGCCCACCACCCAATCGTCCAATGCCTCGTCTATTTTTCATACACTCTTCTATGCCCCATGAAGCGAGTTATGCATCGCTTCTTGGGAATCGTTTGTTTACTAACTTCCCACACAACGATGATTCGATACCTACCACGTTTACACAAACGCCCATCAACCTTTCACCAACCTCCATCGACCTTTTACAAAACGAAACCATCCCCGAAACTCAACCACCCAACGATGGTCCTTCCGCATCAAAACCCATCAAAAAGAGAAGCCATAAGAAAAAAAACCGAGGCGGATAAAGCACTTGAAACCGTCAAACGAAAACAACAAAAATGGACCGTTCCTGAAGAACTTGCATTGGCGAGGGCTTGGTTTCAACAATCTCAACATACAACTTTAGGTATTCTTAAACTTTGTTTTTATTAATGTTATTTTTTATATAACTTTGTAATATATTAAATTTTGTTTTTATTAAAATAGGAAATTCTCAACATCGAACCCATATGTGGGAAGCGGTTAGTAGAGTATTCCATCAAGAATTGGGAAGAGAGGCTTATCGTGAAAACGATAGCTTATCCTCGAAGTGGAGCGAGATAAGCACCCAACTTACAAAATATAGTGGTTATTTGAATAAATCAAAGCAAAACACAAAAAGTGGTGAAACCGAAGCCGACATTGTGACGAATGCATTGTTTCAATTCAAATCAAATGTGGGGACCGACTTCCGTTTCATGCATTGTTGGGAGGTTTGTAAGTTCCATCCAAAGTGGGCGAATATCCCCAGTGGTAGCGAAAGTAACACGTCTTCCAAAAGGTCAAGGGCCTCGTCCCTAGCCCAATCTGATGCACGAGATCAAGAGTTTGAGGACCTTTTGGATGATTCGCCAAGCCCAAACCGGCCTGAGTATGGAAGAGATGCCGCAAAAAGGCGTGTTCAAAAATCAAGATATGGTACGGCATCGCCTTCAGCTGGGAGTTCGGACTCGCGTAGGGGAATATACAGCGATCAGTTGGATGACATTGCATGCAAGTTAGATACATTCAACGTCTTCCAACAACAAAGGGCCGAACAACGAAAGGGCAAAGAAGATAGAGATGCCGCTAGAGATGCCCTGAAACAAAGACGGGATGATTTGAAAATTCTATCCCAGCCGATTGATCACCTACAGGGTGACGAGTTACAACTAGTCTTGGAGATGAGAGAAGAGATAAAAAAACAAATATAAACGTTAGGAATTTTTTTTATGTAATTTTCTTTATTTAAAAATATTAAAAAAATTAAATTTGTTGTTTTAAAACAAACAGCCCAGCGGGTCAGCCCACCTGGTCAGCCCAATGAAGCCCACCAAACCCCCGCCCCACCATACCGTGTTGAATGTGGGTCGCCCCATGTCTGCCCCCCAAGCCACGTGTCAACTAATGCCCCAACCCAAGCCCAACCCAAGCCCCACCATACCCCACGGTCTAAACACCCCTCTGTCTCTCTCTTTTATCTCTCTCTAACACCACCGCCACCTCCTCCCTCCTTCTCACCACCGCCACCACTCTCAGAGTCAGAGTCAGATTCAGTTGACTCGCCAGATGAAAACAATGTTTCCGAAGAATCAGATGAAGTTGCTGAAGATTCTGGTGAAGAATCAGACGAAGTTGCTGAAGATTCCGGTGAAGAATCAGATTAAATTGCTGAAGAGTCCGGTGAAGAACCAGATGAAAATATTGTTTCTAAAGACTCTGGTGGAGAATCGGATGAAAATGATGTTTCTGAAGCCTCTGATGAATCGGATGAAAATGTTACGTTTGAAGCATATAGTGACGAATCGGATGAAAATGACAAAGAAAACATGAACCATAAAGACAGGTCAATTCTAAATTCTCAAAACTTTAAAATTGTAGCGTTATCAACACAACGATTAATGATTGCAGAACTAATATTATAAATTATTACAATAATAATTCAAATATTTTGAAGAAGAACGGTTTAGGGACGTTTGGGATTAACTTATTAGGTTATTGCATAATTTAAAAGAAGATAAGCATCTTTCGGTGTTTTCATAAAGCAGTTTGAGATTACTTATATCAAATTGATTACTTTTGGCAGAGAAGAGAGAGACAGAGGGGTGTTTAGAGAGAGAGTGTGAGTGCAGAGTTTTGAGGTTTTTATTATTATTATTATTATATTCATGCTTAAAATGACCATTTAGCCCCTGAGAAAAAAGACAAAATAGCAGGATTTTATAAGACAAATATGACCTAATTTAACTTTTGAACCAAAATAACAATAAAACAGAAACCACAGGGATCCAGATGTAAAAGGTTTAAGTTTTGGACTAAAGTGGCAAAAGTGACCAAACCTCAGGGAACAAAATGCCAGTTTACACTTTGAAAAGCAAGGAAAGGACTAAAAGAGTGTAACAACCCGCTTTTTGAAAGTCAAAGTACAAGTCAAAGTCAAAGGAAGAAAAGATTGCTAAATGCGACCTGTCACCCTTTGCTTAACTATTCATTGTACGTTAATGACTTGTAATCGAATTCTATTATTTATTTGTTTTAGTTGTATTATGTGGAGTATCTACTAATAATCGAGGTTTAATCGCTTGTTTAATCACTAATCGACTTCGCTAATCGCATCGCGGTCGCATCGCAACTCAAATTATGTGTTTTGGATATTGTTTTACGTGTGTGTGCTATTATGTGTTAATTGTGCATGTTATGTTTATCTTGAGGTGCTTAATCGCAATCGCAATCGCAATCTAATCGCAAACGCAAAACGCAAGTTATTTATAGTGATTGTATGTTAGATATAGTAGTTAGGTTATTTGTGTAACTAATGAGTAATACTATCGCATCGCTCACTCGAATCGCATCGCAATGCTCAACACGCGAATCAAAACGACAAAACTCAACACGCCGGACACCTGGATCGAATGGCCAACCGATCGAGCGGCTATCCGATCGGATTGCCATCCGATCGAACCGCCATCCGATCGGTGGCCAATCCGACACTTGTGCACTTTCCTCTTTTGGAAACCCTATAAATACCCTCCTGTCACATTTGTGATGTGATAGCTCCCTCATTCAACCAGCAGTGTTCCAAGCCTTCTTTCTCTCGATTTCTCGTGATTCTTGTAAGTTTTCAACTCAAATCTTGTACTTCTATGATCTACACGCACTTCTTCATCATTTTCATCTTTGAATCGTAACTTTTAACCGTGAAATCAATGGATTTGAGGTGTTCTAGGGTGATGTCATCATGGAGTTCTTATGAACTTCAAGTTTTGGCTTCATTCCACTAAGAACAACTTAGATCTGAAAGGTTTCCACATGAATAAACAATGATTTTGCATAGATCTAAACATTTTCAAAGTTAAAAGGATTGAAAGATGGTTTTCCAACTTTCTTTCAACTCTTTTACACTCAATGCACTCAAAACCGGTAGAACCAGAGCTCGTTCTGATCTTCTACTATTTCTTAGTGATGAGTTGGTTCAAGATCTGGTTACTATCAAGGAGACAACCGATTTCGGGTTAAACAAGAACAACCGTCACGAACCAGTAAACTGATCGGATTTGGGTGATTCCTGTTTGATTGGACGACTTGGGACTTGACGAGGTTCTGTTATTTGGTACGTTATCAAACCGTCACGAACAAACCGCAAACCTTCAAAATAATCAGGTACAAAACGATCAGATGCGTTGGGACGGATTGTCGTCCGATCGGATTGCCATCCGATCGAATTGTCATCCGATCGAACTGCAATCCGATCGGATTGCATTTTAGGTTCAACACTTAAACAATTTTTAACTTGTTCAACGGATTGCTATCCGATCGAGTGACCATCCTGATGTGAACTTGTTCTCACTAAGTGTCCTGCCAATCGGATCGCTATCCGATCGAACGACCGTTCGATCGATCGACCTGAAGGGTAGAGATACTTCTCTGTTTTCAAAATGCTACAATGAAAACTTCAAAGCCATCATACACAAACACATCCTTACCAAACGAATGTCAATCCGACCGAATGGCCACCCGATCGGATGACCATCCGAACGGATAGACATCCGATCGAATGACCATCCGATCGGATTACCGTTCGAAACTTGGTCACTTTTCACCGTTTACGCACCGCTCTTCGCTTATGTTATCATTAACTGTTCAGGCTAATCACTCTAAGCGCTCCCTTCATTCCATTTCCATCGTTGTGAGTATACTCGATCCCTTTTTGCTTTATGCACTTTTGGGTGTTACATATGATGGGTGTCAAGTGTTATATATATTAGGTGTATATTTTAAGCCCCTTTAACACTTTTTTTAGTCAAGTTTTAAATTTATAAAACACAATATTTACTAACACTAGACACTCATATGGGCAAGTGCACCCATCGTGAGCGTAGTATAGTGTTGGTAAGATACCGAGGTCGTCCAAGGACACAAGAGATTTTAGTACCGGTTTATCCTCAACGTCTAATCAAATCAAAAAGTTTAGAAAAATGTTTTAAGCTAAGAAAAATAAAAACTAACTAAAAATGCTGAAAATAAAAATAAAAATAAAAACAGATAGACAAGATGAATCACTTGGTTCCGACTCGTATCTAGTGTAACCTTTGATTATTTCCGCACTTTTTAAGAGATTATCTTAGTTATTGTAGTAGGCCCCTCTTTTGAAGGTGACGTTACCCTCACCCCAGTAGTTTGAGTCAGCAAGGATACAATCCTAAAAGGGTGGATTATTGAAAGATAATTAATTAAGTTATTAATGCAAATTATGGTAGGCCCCTCTTTTGGAGGTGACGTTACCCTCGACTAAGTAGTCTGAGTCAGCAGGGATACAGTCCTAAATAGCCGGGTTATAGTATTAATAGTAGTTAACTTATGAGGGGATCAAAGAGTTTGGACCCCCGCCATCCAATACCGTTAAGTATTGAAGGAGGTCCTACTAAATTTGACCCAGGTCCATTGCAGGACCTCTAAACGCTGAACAATGGCAAGACCTTTACCAAACCGTTCCCTTAACCCCCGACCAGGTAGCCAACATACCTCCATATAGACCGTGGAGATATGAATGGTGAAAATCTTTTATTTTATATAGATAGTAAAATAATGTCAAGAGACCACGGACAAACGATAAGGAAATATCACTTGCAACATAAGAAACTAGTTATTAAAGTCATTAATACAAAACCAAGTAAAAAGTGCGAAAAGATTAAAAATAAAAAGTATTACACTAGACACTTTGTCTTCACCAAGTGATGTAAGAGACTTAGGCAAACATGGCCTTGATTGTCAAGAACTCTTACGATCAATCTTGGATCCCAAGACGACTCACACACTCTATGATGGACAATGGATGATGGTGGTGGATGATGGTGTTATGGTGGTGGTGGGTGGTGGGTGAAGTGTGAGAGAGGTGGTGTGCCAAGGGATGGTTTGAGCTTGAGCCAAGCACTCCTATTTATAGGCTGAACAGAAGCTCGGTCACGGCCCTGTGTCCAGTGGACACGGCCCCGTGTCCACATCCTTCTTTTTCTTCATTTAATGCAGCTTGCCTTATTAGTTGACCACGCCCCCGTGTCCGCTGAGCACGACCCCGTGTGCAGAAGAATTTTTGTACTATGAAGATTTTCCTGGATTGTGCGAATCTTATAGTTGACCACGGCCCCGTGTCCGCTGAGCACGGCCCCGTGGTGAGCAATAGAAGCTTCTACCACTTTGTCTTTTCTGCTGACACTTGGGCACGCCCCCGTGCTGGCTGAGCACGGGGCGTGTTCAGTCTTCTGTCTTCTTGTTTTGCTTGGGAAGATGCTGTTGTGGGGTCGGGCATGTCACGTCTTGTTCCTTTTCTTGTATTTATGTTAGATTTTTATGTCTTTTTGCTTCTTTTGTTAATTTGAGCTCATTTAATCCTGAAAATACAAAAGGAAGACAAAAGCACACTTTTCCAACATTAGTACTAAAAAAGGGTTAGTTTTATGCCACAATTGATGTAATTTATATGTTGCATTTTGCACACATCAAATACCCCCATACTTGAATCTTTGCTTGTCCTCAAGCAAAACTCCTTAATATGTGGCTATTACACTCCCAAATTGAATGGGTAGAGAAGAAGGTTTTTTGGGTTTGTCATAGAGTGTCGGGATTTCCAAGATTCTTTATTTAGTTTTATTTTTATTTATTTACTATCCTATTCGTCATGATTTATTTAAAACTTTTCATAAGATAAATTACTTATTAGGGCATAACATGCCTCTTTAAAATTCTATTTATATACAAGTTCACATACCTCACGGGGATCACTCAACACTCAGCCGAAGATGTATTTTTGTGGATCACTCGAGAGCGGCATGGAACTTACTCCTACCATAGGCTTGCCAAGCAATCAATCCTCCTCCTTTTTAACTTGTATACCTTTGTAAATATCAAGAGGACTTTTTGGGTAAAGGGTTAGGCTTGGGTTAAAGGTAGGTGGTTGGGTTAGTGGTTAGTATTAATAGTAGTTAAGCGTAACAAGCGTCGGTTTTCGTAAGACTTTCTATTTTTCAACTTTTATTTTTATGAAGCTATTTTTCAAACAAAGTCATTTTTTGATAAACTTGTTTGTTTATTTGCTTTTGCTTCATAATCAACTAATTTTTTTTTTTGAAAGCCATATGAGAAACCGAGCTAGTTACTAAAACAAAGGGTTAAAAATGAAAAAGGTTTTGGTGGGTAAAAGGGTGTTTGTTTGGGTTATGAAATGAAATGAAAAGGTTTAGGCTCAAAGGGGTTAACTAGGGGGATTTTGGGTAGGTGGTAAAAAAAAAAGAAAAATAATGGTGTAGAAATAAAAAAGGGTTAGTCCTAATGCCTCCATCATTTACTTACTCGGGTTTAAGTTGTTAAGGACCGGGAATGTATTGTCATGGCAAGTTCTAGAGTCGTAAGAACCAAGCGGCTATTCACACAAGAAACGAAAAATGAGCATTTAGTCTAATGATATGTAATTGTATGCTCAATAAAGGCTCAAAACTCACTTTTGTGGGAATGGGTTTTTATATGATCAAGTATATAATCAAATTTTAACTAAGTTTGTCATGCATTTTCATAATTTTCTTATGTTGGTTCTTTTTATCACGACGTTATCGGTTGTAAATTCGTAAAAATATAACCTTTTTAGAATTTTGAAATTCCCAAGTTAAACCTAGACAAGTAAAAAATGAAAATTTTTGAAAAAAATTTGGGGTGATTAGCGGTTCCAATAGAGTTTTGTGTAAGGCTTGTATTTAGGACTTGCAAGATTCAAGGTTTTAGCATCCCCCCCCCCCCCACTTAAATTACACATTGTCCTCAATGTGTCCCAAAAATAAGTTTTTAGGTTGATTGAATATGTAAAAGGTGTGAAAAAGCAAAAAAATTATGTTACTGGGCGCTGAACACGGCCCCGTGTTGTCCGGGCACGGCCCCGTGTTCAAGTGCCAGTAACAAAATTAAATCAAGAGAAACAGAAGACTGGACACGGGGGCGTGTTAGGTGAACACGACCCGTGTCCAGTTACCTGAACTGGGTATTTTTCAGTAGACTGTGCAGCACGGGGCCGTGTTGGGCGGACACGGCCCGTGCCGAACCTACTGTAAACGAAGAATTCTGTCGGATGGTCCTGTTTTCCTGCATGGGGTGTTGGTTCAAGTTTCCCTTGTATCCTTTGCCATCTCAAGTGTGTTTTATTCCTGAAAATTAAAACTAACTAGAAAACATAAAAATTAATCTAAACTAAACCAATGATAGTTCCGCGGAATGCCTCCGTGGTGCGCCACGTTTATAAGGGTCCTTGGCTAGACCCAAAGCCTGGTCATATGTTACCCAAGTGGGATGTATTGCATCCCATGTTACACCGTCGGAGAGCGTCATCCAAGCTTGAGTCTATGACCTTCATGTAGTTGACCGGGTCTTCGTCCTCTACTCTCTTTCCACATTCAAACTTCACTTCCTTGTCCCCAAACTTCAATGTTAACGTTCCGTCATTCATGTCCACCACTGCTTGGGCGATGGCTAGAAATGGCCTCCCGAGGATGAGAGGGACATCGGTATCTTCCTCCATGTCTAGGATGACAAAGTCGGTTGGGAACACGAAGTTGTCAACTTTGACCAATAGATTTTCAGCGACACCCTGTGGAAATTTGACGGATCTGTCGGCGAGTTGTATGCTCATCTTTGTAGGGCTTGTTGTTCCTAGGCCAAGCCGTTTGAACATTGATGTGGGCATGAGGTTAATGCTAGCCCCAAGATCGGCTAATGTATTACGAACGGGGGATTCCCCGATCGAGCAAGGAATCGTGAAACTTTCGGGATCAATTTTCTTTTGTGGGAGTTTGTTGAGTACTAGGGCAGAGCATTCTTCGCCTAAGTTAACTAATTGCAATGATTCAATTTTCCTTTTGTGGGTGAGGAAATCCCTCATAAATTTTGTATATTTAGGCATTTGGGTTAGGACCTCAATAAAAGGAATATTAACATGCAATTGTTTTAGTAAATTTTCGAACTTTGCGAATTGCTCATCGGTCTTTTGACAATTTAACCGACCGGGGTATGGAACTGGAGGAGTCTTGGTGGGCTCTTGATTTGGTGGAGAAGCCTTTTCTGGTTGAGGTGTGGGTGAAGTCGTGCTTTGACTTCCTTCAACCGGTGGTGGGGCATCCTCGGGACCCACGGTTCGGTTTCTCAATGTGATGAGGTGTACTTGCGCCTTTGGGTTGGTTTCGGTATTGCTAGGTAACGCGCCTTGTGGTCTCTCGGAGAAATTTTGAGCTATGTGATTTAATTGTTTCTCAATGTTTTGAATGCTAGCTTGTTGATTTCTAAAATTCGATTCCAATTGTTGAAATCGATCCGAGTTTTTCTTCTCGGTGTCGGAGATGAGGCGAGATACAGTATCTTCAAGCCTTTCTCTTCCACCTTGTTGTTGAGAAAAATTTTGCGGTTGTTGAAAGTTAGTTCGTTGGTTTTGTTGGTTACAACTATTGCCGGGATCTCTCCAACCAAGGTTTGGGTGGTTACGCCATCCTTGGTTGTAGGTACCCGTTGGAGGACCCGACGGCCTAGGTCTGTTATCAATGTAGTTTACCGTTTTCGTTTGATCATCTGCTTCTTTCATACAACTCCAATTTTCATGTGGTCCACCACACCCTTCACAAGCCATAACCGAGGCCGTTTTTGCCATTTCTAATTTTTTTATTTTTGAAGAAAGGGCCTCGATTTGGGCTTGTAAAGAAGTGTTTTCATCAACCTTATGGGCGCCCGGGGCAATAGACTTATTGCCTCGGGGAGTGTGCCACTGTAAATTGGTTTGCGCAATTTCCTCGATTTGATTATATATTTCATTTGGGCGACGATTACCTAGAAGTCCCCCGGAGCTAGAATCAAGTGTTTGTCTTGTGTGTGGCAACAACCCATTGTAGAAAGTGGATACTTGTTGCCACACCGCTAGACCATGATGAGGACACTTTCTTAGTAGCTCCTTGAACCTTTCCCAAGTTTCATAAAGGATTCCCCATCCTCTTGTGAGTATGTATTAATTTCAGTCATTAATTTAGCCGTTTTAGTAGGAGGGAAATACTTATATAGAAACCTTTGGGCTAGTTCATCCCAGGTGTTTACCGAGCCAACTGGGAGGGTGTTAAGCCAAGACTTAGCTCGGTCTTTTAGTGAAAATGGAAACATTCGAAGGCGGATGGCGTCATTTGATGCTCCATTGATCCGAAAGGTATTACATATTTCTAGGAAATTAGTAATATGTAGATGGGGATCCTCGTCCGCAAGCCCATGGAAGGTTGCGGAGTTTTGAAGCATTTGTATCAAATGTGGCCGAAGTTCGAAGTTATTGGCCTCGACATTCGGTGCATTGATAGCAGCGCCGAGATTACCTACGGTGGGCCGTAGGTAATCCGTGAGGGTACGTTGGTCCGCCATTGGAAGTGGGTCCCCCGAAACTTTCTCTTGATTTTTAGCTTTAAGTCTTTTTCTGAGAAAGCGTTCAGGTTCTTCTAGAGGTTCTTTTATGTCTCTACTAGAACTGGAGCTCATGCACTACGTAGGAAGTTCAAATGTGGCGCCAAGGTTCCAAGTCCTGCGATAAAAACATAAAAGAATGTTGGTCAGAAGGTTCACCACGACCCCGTGTTCAGTGAACACGGCCCGTGGTCAGATTTACAGTAATTGTTCCCCGGATCCCTGTTACTGGGAGTTGGACACGACCCCGTGTTGCACCGACACGGCCCCGTGTTCAACTCTCTGTAACTCGGAAAATAAAAACTGCCAGTGATAGTGCTGGGCACGGCCCGTGTCCGACCAGGCACGGCCCGTGCTGAGCTCTGCAGAAACAGAAAAACTAAGAAAAAAATCCTAAAAAAATGAAAAATAATAAAAACGATTAGGCCGTTGATTCCTACCTTTCTTAAAATCCTTGTGTCCCCGGCAACGGCGCCAAAAACTTGATGGGTGTCAAGTGTTATATATATTAGGTGTATATTTTAAGCCCCTTTAACACTTTTTTTAGTCAAGTTTTAAATTTATAAAACACGATATTTACTAACACTAGACACTCATATGGGCAAGTGCACCCATCGTGAGCGTAGTATAGTGTTGGTAAGATACCGAGGTCGTCCAAGGACACAAGAGCTTTTAGTACCGGTTTATCCTCAACGTCTAATCAAATCAAAAAGTTTAGAAAAATGTTTTAAGCTAAGAAAAATAAAAACTAACTAAAAATGCTGAAAATAAAAATAAAAACAGATAGACAAGATGAATCACTTGGTTCCGACTCGTATCTAGTGTAACCTTTGATTATTTCCGCACTTTTGCTCTTTTTAAGAGATTATGTTAGTTATTGTAGTAGGCCCCTCTTTTGAAGGTGACGTTACCCTCACTCCAGTAGTTTGAGTCAGCAATGATACAATCCTAAAAGGGTGGATTATTGAAAGATAATTAATTAAGTTATTAATGCAAATTATGGTAGGCCCCTCTTTTGGAGGTGACGTTACGCTCGACTAAGTAGTCTGAGTCAGCAGGGATACAGTCCTAAATAGCCGGATTATAGTATTAATAGTAGTTAACTTATGAGGGGATCAAAGAGTTTGGACCCCCGCCATCCAATACCGTTAAGTATTGAAGGAGGTCCTACTAAATTTGACCCATGTCCATTGCAGGACCTCTAAACGCTGAACAATGGCAAGACCTTTACCAAACCGTTCCCTTAACCCCCGACTAGGTAGCCAACATACCTCCATATAGACCGTGGAGATATGAATGGTGAAAATCTTTTATGTTATATAGACAGTAAAATAATGTCAAGACACCACGGACAAACGATAAGGAAAGATCACCTTCAACATAAGAAACTAGTTATTAAAGTCAACTAATAAGATTCGCACAATCCAGGCAAATCTTCATAGTACAAAGATTCTTCCGTAATACTTTTTATTTTTAATCTTTTCGCACTTTAATGCAGCTTGTCTTATTAGTTGACCACGCCCCCGTGTCCGCTGAGCACGACCCCGTGTACAGAAGAATCTTTGTACTATGAAGATTTGTCTGGATTGTGCGAATCTTATAGTTGACCACGGCCCCGTGTCCGCTGAGCACGGCCCCGTGGTGGGCAATAGAAGCTTCTACCACTTTGTCTTTTCTGCTGACACTTGGGCACGCCCCCGTGCTGGCTGAGCACGGGGTGTGTTCAGTCTTCTGTCTTCTTGTTTTGCTTGGGAAGATGCTGTTGTGGGGTCGGGCATGTCACGTCTTGTTCCTTTTCTTGTATTTATGTTAGATTTTTATGTCTTTTTTCTTCTTTTGTTAATTTGAGTTCATTTAATCCTGAAAATACAAAAGGAAGACAAAAGCACACTTTTTCCAACATTAGTACTAAAAAAGGGTTAGTTTTATGCCACAATTGATGTAATTTATATGTTGCATTTTGCACACATCAACATACGTTACTTATTCTAAACCACATCAATCACACGACGCAAACACTATTTATACGCTGACCGTTACTGCATGATACGTGTTACTCGATGAATGCTTGTATGTTATGTTAACACAGTGATTGTTGCCTGACGCCTTAGCAACGATAGTACTATTTGTTTGGACTCAGCACCTGTCGTGGACGGGGGTTGTTAAGGTTACATCTCATATGTCGCAGTGGTGATATGTGTTGCGCATTCTACAACTTGCAGTCTACTCTGTGCATATTTCATTGTCGATAACCTACTGGCTTTGCACTATACATGTTACATGCTGGTTACTCGTAGACGATTTCGAACTCTACTATTACTATTAAACTTGTATGCTCACCTTTACACTATGTGTAATGACCTCTATTTTAACGTATGTGACAGGTGCTTAGGATGCTTGCTTGCTATTTGATGGAATCAAGCTTAGGAGAGTCTAGAAACCAACAAAGACAATTTATTTTTATTTAAATCTGAGTTGTCGGAACATGTTATTCGTCTTTGAGATATCGCTGTCTGTAATAACTGACTTGCTGAATAGGTTATGGTATGGGACATAATATTAACTATTCGGCAAAGTAGTTGTTATGGAATTTCTCTTGGACAATCTGTTTCACTCAGTGCCATGCCCTGATGTTTCCGTCATCGGTTGGGGTGTGACAGATTGGTATCATAGCCATAACTATAGGGATTTAGGCAAGACTCGACCTAGTCCGGGTCGACGTCTTAGAAACGACCTAGTCTATAGTCTAAGTACCAACAGACCCACTTGTGCATACCCAGTACAGGTTATGTACGAGCTTGCTCGCTATTCCTCGCTGCACACTACACCCTTGCGCGAACATCGTAATACTACAGTTCTGCTCAAGGTAAGCCTTTCCTAAGGCTGATTACACACACAAACGGCTGATCTGGTTAAGAATAGGTGTGAAAACCGCAAACTCTCGACCATATTACTCGTTTGAATTATTATTTTTACTATAAACAAGAGAAATTGCATTGAATTAGGAGTGAAATCCATACTTTAACGCAAATCTCCTTATCTATCTCATGATTTTATCATACAAACAGGGATGTAGTCGCTAAGTTAGGGGTGAAACCCGAACCTTGATGACTCATTCCGCTCCATACTTTTGGTTTTACAAAACTCTCACCAAAGTCTTGACATACTCCAACGACTTGAGGTCACACTGTGACTGGAAAGATGGGTGTCAATCGCTCAAATTGAAGCGAGAGCACAGTCCAGAAGGTCAAAGTGTGCACTTACGAGTCCTTGTGAATAGTCGGATCACTTTGGGTAGTCGATGTCTACACACCTAGGACAATCTATTTTTGACGGCTGCGGGCCAGTCCCTCCAACTCTGCAAGCTATCGATTTTATGTGAATTTTATGCGATTTTATGTGTTTATGTGTTCGATTTTGGTGATTTACTCGCTTTTCCTCGTTCGCTTTGATCAACACGCACCATTCACACTGCACATTTATCTCAAAACGCTGACAAATCGATTACGTTATACGCAATTGCCGTTCGCTAATCGCAATCGCTATACTTACTCGTTATACGTGCTGTGAAGGATAGGTGAATACGTGCAAAATATGTGTTTAGGTTAGCTTATGTGCTTATGTGCCTGTGTGCTTATGTGATTATGTGCTTATGTGGTTCTGTGATTAATGTGCATACGTGAAATTTTGTGAATGGCTGTGTTCCTGAGCTTTATGGTGAATTCGCTAGACTATACTAGGATTAATCGAAATTGTGTTTGAGTCCTATGGCGACGTCTGTTGCAGACAATGTCGTCGTTTGGATCATTCCACTCCCGAGCCGCTCGCCGAAACCATGATGACAAACACATTGCCGCTCTCGTCTCTAAGCAAATGGCGAAAGTCATCCCACAAATCATCAGTGAACTGAACGAGAATGCAAGCAAGTCCTTAGAAGAATCCAGGACTGATGCTCCTAAGGCCGTTTTTAGCTTCAAGCAGTTCAAAGCCTGCAGACCAAAAGAGTTTACCGGCGAAGATGGTCCTACGGCCATGTTTCAATGGTTTGATTCTATCGAAGTCACCCTGCGCCAGAGTGGCTGTCCAGAAAACCTGCGCACCGTCAATGCTACCAGCGTCTTCCAATCCCGCGCTCTTGATTGGTGGACGGCCGAGAGGAACAAACTAGGAAACGATGCAGCTTTCGGATTGTCTTGGGATGAGTTGAAGAACATCATGATGCAAGAGTTATGTCCTCCCCATGAACTCCAAAAGCTCGAGGATGAATTCTGGCACATAAAGCAGGATGGTGGAGACAACGCTGGTCTAACTGCTCGCTTCAAGGATTTGAGTATTATCTGCCCTGGTCAGGTTACTTCCCCAGATATTACAATCCAGAAGTATATCTGTGCTCTTCCGGATTGCGTTGCAGACTTTGTTCAGGCTGCAAAGACGACAACAATTGAGGAAACCTACCTGCTCGCATCTGAGATCAACGATAAGCAAGTCAGGGCTGGTTATTTTGACAAAGCTGCTAAGAACCTTCATCAAGTTACCACTGCTTCAACTGCTGAAACCACCGCCGCACCGCAATCTTCGAAGCTCTCACGTCGCAAGAGGAAGAATAACAGCAGTTCCAGCAACAAGAACTGCGCAGTTACTGTTTCCTCCACCCAAACAGTACCTGCCCAACCGCAACCTCAACACCGCCAAGTAGCGGCACCTGTGGTCAACGCACCGCCTGCCAAGCGTGCATACACTGGACCACACCCGCTTTGCCCTACTTGTACTTATCATCATCCGGTGGGTCTTGCATACCGATTATGTGTTCATTGCAACATGTACGGCCACTTCACCGCAAACTGCCGTATAGGTCCACGTCAAGCTCTAGCTCCAGCGCAAGATCAAGCCCCTGCTCAACAAGCTCTACTTCCAGCTCCTCAAGGCCATCAAGCAGCTCCTGCAACCACAGCTTACGTTCGAGCTTGCTTTGCATGTGGTGATCCCAACCATTTTGCAAATATGTGCCCCAACAGGGTAGTGAAACAAGAGCCCCAGCAGCAGCCACAACAACAACAGCAGCAGCAACAGCAGCAACCAGCAGCCCACGGACGTGCCTTCAACATCAACGCCCGTCAGGCTCAAGCAGACAACAATGTGGTCAATGGTACATTCCTTGTGAATGGCATATATGCTTCGTGTTTATTTGATACTGGAGCCGATAACTGTTTTGTATCGTTTGAATTCGAAAAGCTCCTTAATCGTAAACGCGCCCTTCTCCCCTCGACGTTCGATGTTGAAGTTTCCACCAGAAGAACCGGCGGTGTCAATTCTGTTCTATGTGATTGTACGCTTGAACTCAACAATCACGTTTTCTCTATCGAGCTTATTACAATGCAGCTTGGTAGTTTTGACATCATAGTAGGCATGGATTTTCTTCGCGAAAATCGTGCTGAAGTTGTTTGCTTCGAAAAGATGATTCGTTTCTCGCTCGCTAATGGTGATCAACTTTGTGTGTATGGCGAAACTCCTTCGAAAGGTCTTAAACTCATGTCATGTGTCCAAGCTAGCAAGTATCTCTGTAAGGAATACCAAGCTTTCTTGGCACACATTGTAGTAGAGGAGAAAAAGGAAGTTAAAGAGGTAGACCAGGTGCCCGTAGTTCGTGATTTTCCCCTTGTATTCCCTAACGATCTTCCGGGATTACCTCCCACTTGGGATATCGATTTCCGAATCGACCTCATTCCTGGAGCAAATCATGTTGCTAAAGCGCCTTATCGTCTCGCTCCTTCTGAAATGCGCGAACTCTCGAGTCAGCTCTAGGAACTACTTGATAATGGCTTTATTCGCCCTAGCAACTCTCGTGTTCAGCGATGATATCCTGATCTATTACAAGTCAAAAATCTGAACAATCGCAACATCTATGTTTGGTTCTTGAGTTACTCCAAGGAAACCGTCTATATGCCAAGTTCTCCAAGTGTGAATTTTGGCTGGAAGAGGTCCAGTTCCTGGGTCACATTGTCAATAGTCAAGGAATTCATGTCGATCACGCGAAGATCGAGGCCGTTAAGAGTTAGGTTACACCCAAGAACACGTCTGAAGTCCGTTCTTTCCTCGGACTGGCAGGCTATTGTCGTCGATTTATCGAAGGTTTCTCTAAAATCGTTGTTGTCACACCCCGATATTTCCACGTATTACCGGTGGACCCGGTGGGGAGTATCGTGACGTAGTTGATATAGTCATAGTCAAACAACACAATTTTAAATGCACAGCGGAAGCAAAAGATGCGTCACATTACAAACTGATATAAAGTAATATCAAAGTATTACAAACGGAATGTAAAGGATCCACAGGCGGATCAAATAAAAGATAATTGTTCAACAGATTTTAACATCTAAGCGTGCAAGACTCTTTATTGATGCTAGGAGTAGCCAGCCTATTCCGTCTAGTACCTGCACTTAACCTTTTTGGAAAATACGTCAGTTTACACTGGTAAATACAATTAACTGACTCATTTTGAAAATGTTTTAGGAAAATCGATTTGAATGCACAAGGCACAAAATATTTTATAACTTGGGATAAATATTTATATATAAGCTTGTAAAAGAATTACATGTTCGTTATACGTTCAGTAGCCCGGGCTGAGTACCGGGTTAAAGATTAATAGACACACCACATGATATAGTCTCGCGGCGATTTATTCTCGAAACCGGCGGTTATACCTTTATATATATATATGCACCGGCGGGTGTATGCCTACACCCCGTGCTAAGGTCGTGGCCATTCAATGAATGATGCCAAGGATATCCCGGACATGGTCATTAACCCCCCAAAGGCTTTAAGCAAACAAAACAATTTAAACGGGTCATTTCAATAAATTAACCTTCATACGATTAAAAATTCAATGCCCGACCAAGCGGTATTTTATATACCGTACCCTAAGCCCGTATAAGGGAAAATAAGTTAAAAGTATTTACCTGAGCAAGTATAATACACAAACAGCAAGTGCACGTAGCTTTTACCGGGTCTCCTAATCTGGAACGAAGGTTTTTATAACCTATTAGATTCCTAACGGGTCTTTAATTAAGCCTAAACTTAGACCGGTTAGCTTTAAAGGAAGATACGGTTCAAACGCACGATTAAGCGAAGACCGGAATAGAATGTGATTTAGACCCGAAAAGTTTGGAGACTTGTGTAATATGGGTAAACTAAACACATTCTGGATTTTGAGACAAAAATGATAAGGTTTGACCCGTGTCGGTCAATTTATGCAAACTAGTTACATAAACCGAACCGAATGCGAAAAATGCATAACGGGTAACCATAAGAGTCATATACAGGTTTCCTAAGTTAATATGCCTTAAATATGTTGTGATATCAGTAATATGTCTTCTATTATGCCCAAAACGAATTTTAACTCAAATTATGCCCCGTAGGGGTAATTAGGTCATTTAAAAGGTTATAAAAGAGATTTAATATAAATCTGAGTTTCAGGTCTGATATAATTAGTAAAAATACTTAATTTAATAAGTTATATCAGTAGGGTATTACATATATGTGAAATTTATCATTTATAACCAAGCTATGCACCTAAGGGGCATTTTGGTAATTTCACATAAGCTTATAAGGTCAAATCTGGAAATCTGAGTTTGAAACTTTTGCTTACTGTTAAAGTATAAAAATTTATGAAAAATATCAGTAGGTATCAAGTCTTATATATTTAAAATAGTTTTGATACATACTATGTGTTAAAAACGCGTAAAAAGGCGGTTTTAAGCGATTTCCGGGTTTTATAATGAAAGCTGATATTTTAATTATTCCAGAAGGCTCAAAATATTTTATTTATCATATAAAATCAGTAGAAAAAGGTTTGATATCAAAAGGATTTGTAAAACGCATTTTATAGGCCAAAAGGGCAAAACCGACAATAACCGAATCAAAGCTAGAACCCCACGTTATGCTCAGCCTAAAAATAAATAAAAATCTTCAAAAATCCCAAAATATTATTTTACATCAGTGGGTAAAAATTTTGGTATTAAAAATTGGGTTTAGATAGGCTATACGCTAATTACGCCATTTAATTAATAAAAAGCTTTTCATTTACGCTAATGAGCATAACTCTTAATCTAGACCTCAAACTGATGTCAAATTTTAGGGACAAGTTTATAAATCAGTAACTAAGGTTTCTATTCTTTTACATTTTCAAAAATCACGTTTTAAGGTCAAAATGGCATAATAGTCAACATTTAAGCATTTAACGGAAACATGCATATGAATCAGATAACTAATGAACCAAGTTGTATAATCACAGAGGGTTATACTAACATGAAACCTGGTCCTAATAAAGCTCTAAGGAATTTCCAAACTATGCTCTAATGGTCAGAACTGAAAGTCAAAGTAGAAGTCCACTTATGCGACTTTCGGTTCCGAACCGAGCTTAAACTGAAAATTGTCGGGTTGAACATGTTTAGACATGTTCTTACATTAATTACCAAGTTATATGAATGATAAAACAAGTTGCATGGCTTCTACATTGTTAATTATGCGTTTATTTGAAAATAAGCTTTTTGTTGACTTTTTATAATTAACTTTGACCCGACAATTGACTTAGTTAGAGTGGGAATCAGAGAGTGCCCTTTTAAGGGTTTATTACCCACATAATTACCAACTCATAGGTACTTTCAATTCGAGATTTGACTGGACAAATTGTGATTAATCATGAAGTCAAACCTTAATTATGACGGTTTGACTTTAGGCTAATTAACTAAGTAAAACTGAATTAAGAAAGGTTAAGGGCACTTACTGAAGTCCTATGCACGACTAATGACCTCTAGGAAGGGTGCTTGAGCTCCAGGAATCTCCAGAAGTTGAGTTGTGAGAGTTTTCAAGTGGGTGTGCTCAATGTTACAACATTGGAGCTTCTTATATAGTGAATTTAATCACATAGGATCATGCCAAGCAAGTCTACAGGTGTTATATGATGCTTACAGGTGCCCCCTATGCATGAAAACCTATTGGTGCAGCCACTGGTATGTAAAAACAAGCTCCAAAGTCGGTTACACAGCCTGAAATGGTAGCTGTGCACATTTTTGTCGCTGCAGACAACTAGGCGGCCCGCGTAAGGGTCCTTAAGGACCTTACGCGACCGGTATGAGTGCCGGGGTCAGGTTACACAAGTTTCATTAATTGCATTTTGGCCCCTGGTCCTTTTTAAACGTGGTTTTAACCTTATTTCTTGCATTTTCAACCCTCTAACTTGACTTTTAAGGGCTCCAAGACATAACCAAACTTTGTTAAGTCCTTGGTTAACTTTATGATTACCCGAAAAGTCATAAATTTCAACGTTGACGCTTTTAACCCCTCGTATACGAATGTTATCATAACTTTCTCATACTTTATCGAAACCTTGTGAAATTTTTATCACTTATTCTTGTGAGCATAATTAATCGTTACAAACATTCGGGTTCGCTAAAAGGTCAATCAGAGGTATACTTTAAACATGTTGACACATTTAACCCCTGTAGTTTGTAATCTCTCACTTTCTTCCACAATTAGTTTCGTATGATCCATAATTCATTCGTTTAAGGGTATAAACATCGTGTAGGGTTATTGTAAGGTATATTTATCCATTGTTGACACTTTGAATCCTTTTATTCATCTACTTTCTTTGTTTGTCAACTTTAGTCCATCATAAGTGATCTTTTACACGTTTAAAGCTCATGACACGTGTCGATACATTATTGGACATAAATTTACGAGGTGTTACATCCTCACCCCCTTAAAAGAAATCTCAACCTCGAGATTTACTGAAACAAATGAGGGTACTTCTCTTTCATTGTGGACTCTACCTCCCACGTGTACTCGGGACCTCTACGGGCATCCCATTTAACCTTTACAATCGGCACTTGCTTCCTTCGAAGCTTCTTGACCTGTCGATCCTCGATCGACAAAGGTTTTTCAACAAACTTTAAGCTCTCATCTATGTGCACATCCTTATCTGACATGACTAGTGACTCATCAGCTAGACATTTCTTCAATTGCAGATGTGGAATACATTATGAATACCACTGAGCTCCTCAGGTAGGTTTAACTTATAAGCCACTATTCTGACACATTCGATGATCTCGAATGGTCCTATATACCTTGGGCTTAACTTACCTTTCTTACCAAATCTCATTACTCCCTTCCAGGGTGATACTTTAAGCAGAACTTTATCGCCTACCTCGAATTTTAGAGGTTTACGCCTTTTGTCCGCGTAGCTTTTCTGCCTATCTCTGGCAGCTTTGAGACGATCTCTTATCTGCACAATCTTGTCTGTCATCTCCAGGACTATATCAGGTCCTGTTAGCTGGACGTCTCCAACTTCTGCCCAACAAACGGGAGTTCTGCATTTCCTCCCATATAAAGCTTCAAATGGTGCAGCTTGGATACTGGAGTGATAGCTATTATTGTATGAAAACTCGATCAATGGAATATGATCATCCCAACTTCCACCTAGATCAATGACATAAGCTCTTAACATATCTTCCAGTGTTTGAATCGTTCGCTCGCTTTGACCATCCGTTTGAGGATGATATGCTGTGCTGAAGTTTAGTCAAGTGCCTAGGGATTGCTGAAACCTTTTCCAGAAATGCGAGGTATACCTTGTATCCCTATCTGAGATGATAGACACTGGCACCCCGTGGAGAGATACAATCTCATCTACGTACAGCTGAGCTAACTTATCTGAGCTGTGTGTTTCCTTAATTGGTAGGAAGTGGGCTGACTTAGTCAGTCTATCCACTATCACCCAAATAGTATCATTTCCTTTCTTTGTCTTTGGCAACTTGGTGATAAAATCCATAGTTACCATCTCCCACTTCCAGGTGGGAAGTTCAGGCTGTTGTAGCAAACCTGACGGCTTTTGGTGTTCAGCTTTAACTTGTGCGCACGTCAAACATTTGGCTACATAGGTAGCTATAGACTTCTTCAAGCCTATCCACCAATAATTCGCCTTCAAATCCTGATACATCTTATCAGCACTAGGATGAATGGAGTACTTAGAACTGTGGGCTTCCTGGAGGATCACATCCCTAAGTCCTCCATAAATGGGAACCCATATTCGTCCATTTAATCTCAGGATTCCGTCCTTGCCATGAGATAACTACTCAGCAGTTATTCCCAACTTTTCATCAGGATAATTAGCTTCTAGTACAGCTTCTCTTTGAGCGGCTAACAACCTTTCATTTAAACGATTCCTTAATTCAATGCTCTTGGCATTGATTCTTATAGGCTTCACCCTTTCCTTTCTACTTAGGGCATCGGCGACCACATTCGCCTTGCCCGGATGGTATCGTATCTCACAGTCATAATCATTCAAAGTTTCCATCCATCGTCGCTGCCTCATGTTTAAGTCCTTCTGATTGAACAGATGTTGAAGGCTCTTGTGATCAGAATAGATCACACATTTGGTACCATACAAATAATGTCTCCACAGTTTTAGTGCAAATACAACGGCACCCAACTCCAAGTCATGGGTGGTGTAGTTCTTCTCGTGCACCTTTAGCTGTCGAGAGGCATAGGCAATAACCTTGCCTTTCTGCATGAGCACACATCCCATACCTGTGTGCGATGCATCGCAATAAACTACGAATTCTTTGATTCCTTCAGGCAATGTTAACACAGGTGCATTGTTCAACTTCTGCTTGAGAATGTTAAAGGATTCTTGTTGCTTAGGTCCCCAGTCAAACTTGACATTCTTGCGGGTTAATCAAGTTAGGGGTGTTGGAATCCTTGAGAAGTTTTCAATAAATCGCCTATAGTATCCTGCCAAACCCAAAAAGCTACGAATTTCTGTGGGCGTCTTTGGCTCTTGCCAATTCATGACAGCTTCAACTTTAGCGGGATCCACTTGGATACCACGCTCACTAACTACATGTCCAAGAAACTGGACTTCGCGAAGCCAAAATTTACATTTTGAAAACTTGGCGTAGATCTTCTCACGATGTAGAAGTTTAAAAATACAACGAAGATGTTTCTCATGGTCAGCTTGGTTCTTCGAGTAAATAAGAATGTCTTCAATGATGACAATGACAAACTTGTCTAAATAGGGTTTGCAAACGCGATTCATGAGGTCCATGAATGCTGCTGGTGAATTAGTGAGCCCAAAAGGCATCGCCAAGAACTCGTAGTGACCATAACGAGTTCTAAATGCAGTCTTGTGTACATCTTCATCTCTAACCTTCAGCTGATGGTAACCCGACCTCAAATCAATCTTGGAGAAGTAACTTGCTCCTCGGAGCTGATCGAACAGATCGTTGATCCTGGGTAATGGATATATGTTCTTGATTGTAACCTTGTTTAGCTCCCGATAATCGATGCACAACCGCATTGATCCATCTTTCTTCTTAACAAACAGAATAGGCGCTCCCCAGGGAGATGAGCTAGGTCTAATAAATCCTTTTGCCAACAAATCATCCAGTTGAGTCCTTAACTCTTTCATTTCAGTTGGTGCTAACCTGTAAGGTGCTCTTGCAACATGTGCTGCTCCTGAAATAATGTCAATTCTGAATTCTACTTGCCTATCTGGTGG
Organism: Helianthus tuberosus; assembly: GCA_030545235.1. NCBI lineage: Eukaryota > Viridiplantae > Streptophyta > Magnoliopsida > Asterales > Asteraceae > Helianthus > Helianthus tuberosus. The sequence goes on along the minus strand of CM060364.1, from coordinate 21,195,956 downwards.
CAAACCAGGTAGTTCTTCAGGGAATACTTCGGGATATTCAGAAATGACGGGGATGTCTTCAATCTTAGGCTTCGGCTCATCTATTGTCACTTGTGCCATGTAAATGACACAACCCTTCTTCATACACCTTGACGCCTTAAGAATAGACACTTGCTTAGGCAATCCATACTGAGTATCTCCCTGTATGGTAAGTGGCTCACCATACGAAGTCTTGATCACCACTTGCTTCTTGTCACACACAATCTGAGCTTGGTTATGGGATAACCAATCCATGCCTATTACTATGTCGAATCCAGCTAATTTCAAAGGAAGTAAGGACAATGGAAAAGAGTGGTTCCTAATGGATATGAAACATCCATCTAACACGGTTGATGCGGTTTCTATGGTGCCATTGGCTAATTCAACCTCATACTTTATGCTTAGGGTTCTAACAGGCAGGTTTTGACAGCTTACAAAACTTATCATCAACAAATGACTTATCTGCTCCAGAATCAAATAACACCCTTGCATAAACATCATTAATAAGGAAGGTACCTGTTATCACATTTTCGTTTTGGATCGCCTCATGTGCGTTCATCTGGAAGACCCTAGCATTGGTCTTTTTCCCATCCTCAGCCTTCTTAGCAAACTTTGGGCAGTTGGACTTGATATGCCCTTTTTCATTGCAGTTATAGCACGTCGCATCCTTTATTTTCTTACAGTCCAATGTCTTGTGCTCAGAGGATTTACAAATCCCACAAGCTCTCGGCTGTGACTGGGATTTCGATTCATATCTGCACCTCCCGAAATGGTGCTTCTTACAGACTTTGCACTTGGGCTTATCACCCGACTGTTGACCGTCCTTTTTCGTTCCAGAACTCTTTTTGTGGTCATTGTTTCTCTTATGCTTCTTGTCTGAACGTCGTGAGTTATCATCCTCACGCTTCCTCTTTTCCGCATCGGTGTTCCTCAGCGATCTCTGCCTGACCGCGTCCAAAGTAAGGGACAATGATATATCGGCTGCAGAACAAAAAGTAGCTGGTCTGGAGGCCTTCACACTCGCCTTGATTTCTTGGGCCAAACCCCCAATGAAACGAGCTATCCTCTTGGGTTCCGGAGTCACCAGATACGGAACCAGTCTTGACATAGTGTTGAAGCTCGTAAGGTAGGCTTGACAATCTAGGTTTTTCATAACTAATGACAAGAAATCAGCTTCAATCTTTTCAACCTCATGCTGAGGGCAGTAGTTCTCCTTAATCAACGTCACAAACTGATCCCAAGACAGGTTGTACAATGGGATTTTTCCTTGTAGCTTGGATCAAAGACCTCCACCAAGCTAGTGCTTCACCCTTGAATGACTGAGATACAAACTTTACAACATCCTTATCAGCACAACCACTGATATCAACCACGGTATCCATCTCATCCAACCATGTCATACAATCAATAGCTCCTTTTTCCCCAGTGAAATCCCTGGGTTTGCATGAAACGAAATACTTATAGGAGCAACCCTTATCACGAGGTTCCTGGTTTAGCACAATTCTTTTGGATAGAACACTCCTCTGGTTTGATGAGTGATGGGAATTACTATTGTGAGCAGTATGAATTCTTGAGGGTGGCTTTGTATGTGGTACAGACTGGGTCCTTACATGGGTACCACTGGATTCATTTAACTGCCTGCCCAAAGCTCGTGTAACGGCATTATCTATCAATGCCTGTAATTCTGCTCCTGCTACATTGACTCTGGAGGTGTCATGATTATCTCTGGGGTGACTGTTGACCTCGTCTGACCCAGGCATGTAGCTTGATTGCTACATAAAATAAAGATTTTTCAATTTATTCAGAGGTCTATAACAGTTTTATCATTCTAGATGATTTATTAATCATGGTGTTAAGAAACCATTTTGATTAATTTGTTAAGCATATATATATTTAGGATTTTTCATTTTAATAATCCTTAGTTATAATTAAAATATATTAATGGCAAAAAGGCCTAGTCACATGGACAGTTTTAAATTTTTAATCATGATATTATAGAATCAAGGTATTGAGGTTTTAATCATAGTTTATTACATCTTCTTAACAGGGGGTCGAAGACCACAACTATCTTTTATCTTATATGACAATGAATATAGCCCGTAGGCATTACATCCCTATTGGATGTTTAATATAATAAAAGAAATTGGAAGAATCCAATGTAAGGATGACTTATGCGATTTTATCGAATCACATTTTGCTGGGAGTGTTAACATATTTTCAGATGTTAACAAGGATTTGAATCTTTTGAATAGGTTTTACCGTCTTGGCCATATTTAGAATGACATGTGGCTATGTTTTACCTTTAAGATTCTTTTTAATTTTTAACACAGAACAACCCTGTTAGTGCATGCGTCTGTCGACTTCGTCTTGTATCGAGTCTTGTGATTAGAATGTTAGATCAGTACACGTATTTCGAGATATTGTGTTTTCGCTTGAATGAGGTGATTCCGCTTGAAAGTGACATGTGTCATTTCAAGCGAAATCAACTTAAGCTATTTCGCTTGAAATGCACCTTGGCACATTCAAGCGAAATCAGGACTCTATATATAGTCTAGTCCAAGAGAAATCTGTATCATTCATTCCGGTCAGAGCAACGAAGTGCTGCCGAAGTGTCGTCTCGCTGTAAAAAGTTATAGAATCAATAATACGACAGTTTTAATTGATATTCTAGTTGAATTGACCTCAGAATGTCTGTTTCCGCCTTTCGTTCTGAGTAAAACTCTTCTGATCGACTCGTTTGGGTCTGAAAACGATCCTACAAGTGGTATCAGAGCTCAGGAGGAAGAGTTCTTACCAATTCAACTGCAAAATCTGATTTCTACACCTTCTTTTTCAAAATTTTCAACTTTTCACGGTTAAAATCAGCTAAATTTCTCACAGAATGTGCGCAATAGTATTTTAACAAAACCTTGAAAGTTTCAGGCCTAAAATCAATCTAAAACTGATAATTTTCTTTATTCCGCTTGAATACATGTGCGAGTTTGATGACATCAGCAGCAGTTCAAACGAAATCAGAGGTTGATTCCGCTTGAAACTAGTGATTTCGCTTGAGAATTTGGCTGATTTTGCTTCAGGTTGTTGATTCCGCTTGAGATCTGAGATTCAGTTTGAAAACACTTGTTGATTTCACTTGACCTAGGTATTCCGCTTGAACAAGTGTGTGATTTCGCTTAAAGAAGTCATTTCATTTGGAGATTTCGCTTGAACAGGGTGATTTAGTTTGAACGAGGATTTCGCTTGAACTTAGTATTTCGCTTGAAAGAGTGTTTTTGTGAACTTTGAAAATTCAAAACATGGAAGAGGAAATTTTCAACGCATTCGCTACCCCAGTTACCCCGATTACTCTTGCACAGAACACGATGTTAGAAAACGAAACAGGGATGATGCAAAAACCACCTAAGCTCATGAACATCGAGGAGTATAAAGGTTGGGAAGGTCGTTTTGAGAACTAGGTGCAAGCAAATTATTTGGATGCTTGGGAATGTCTCGAGACGAAATACATTAGACCGACAAATGACGATGAAGAGATTATTTCTATTAAAGACCTAAGTGCCGATGCTAGAAAAAAATACAAAGATGAAAAAATGATGCTAAGTCTACTACAACAAGCGGTGAAGGAAGATATCTTGGTTCTATTGCAACACAATGGAACATCTTATTCGATTTGGAAAGCGTTAAAGTCTAAGTTTCAGGGAAGCCAAGAGATGGTCAAGAACAAAAAGTTGCTTTTAAAGAAAGAATTCGATTTGTTTCGTGGATTGAAAAATGAAAGTACAAAGCAAATCATTGAAAGATACTGCAATTTGCTAGCCAACATGAGGAGATTGAGCATTGAGAAAGATAATGAAGAATTGGTTGATAAATTAGCTGATGCTTTGCCATATGAGACTTGGGGCACATATCTCATGATGTTGAGAAACAAGAAAGGTTTTAGCAATCTGACACTGAGCAAGTTCATTGAAAAGATTGAAGCTCAAGAGATGGAGCAGAGAAAGGTTTTAAGAATGAAAGATTTTGACGGTGAACAAGACATCGAACTTTATTACAAAGGTGGTGTCAGTGATAAATCCACCAACTTGTCACCAAAGGTTGAGACAGCATATAATGCAAAGAGTTCAACTAGAAGTTCATCAAAAGGATCAAACAGCAACACAAGTTTTTCATCATTTCCATCATTTGATCCGAACATTTCAGCAACAAAGAATGGCAAAAAGCTACAATGCAACATTGTTTTGAATCTGGAGAATGATGAAGATTATTCAGTAGAAAATGCCAAAAGTCACATGTCTTTATTGGGAACTGTATTGGAATCTTATGGAAGTTTTGTAGCAGGTCGGATCGGAAACCCAATGCTTACAAAAGAGGATTACGATCAGATTGATGCTGAGGAAATGGAATTGATGGATATTAAATGGTGTTTGGCAAGTGTGTTGAGACAAGCTGAGAAATTTAAGCAGATCACAGGAAGAGATGATCTACGTGAAGCTAATGTTTCTACTTTAGGTTTTGATAAATCTAAAGTCACTTGTATTCATTGCAGGGAAAAAGGACACTTCAAGAGGGAGTGCAAAAATCGCGAAGCAAGTGGAGCTCAAAATCCATTCAACAACAACAATGATTACTATCGGAAGGCTATCTATCATCAAGTTACACAACAATAACAAGAACCACAAGTGGCACATGGTAGGAAAGTGATTGAAGAATCTTCAAAGAGAGCTTGTATGGTGAATCAGGATGATCAAAAGCCAACGAAAGGTTTCAGTTGGGACAAATATATCTCAGCTGATAACAAAGCATGCCTGATAAACCAAGATGATGAAAAATTGTCTGAAGGTTTTAGCTGGGCAAATTTCAATTGGGATGATTATGATCCAAACAAAGATTCAAATCACAAAGCATATGTTGCTCGAGTTGAAGAAGATAGTGATGATGACAGAGAGTATCATGCAAGAAGATTGGCAGGTCATTTTAAACTAATAGAAGAGAGTGACAGTGATGAAGATAAAGTCAAAAAGAAAAAGAAAAAGGTCAAAACACCGGTCAGCAGTGATGAAGAAGTTGTTCTAGTGATAAAGAAAAAGATGGATATTCCAAAGTTCAAAGTTGATAAAGAAGTTGATGCAAGAAAGATTCCTGTGAAGTGTGACACTTGTGAAGCTATAAAGAAGCAGAACAGCACATTGATTTATAACTTGAACAGTTTGAAGGAGTCTTATGATGTCTTGAACAAAGATATGAATCAATACAATCAAACAAGTGAAGAACAGGCAACGGCAATGAAGACACTTCAGGGAGCTTTCATGATTAAGCAAAAAGTTGTGAACAACTACATTGAGAAGTGTGCTGTTCTAGAACAAAAACTCGAAACTCAAAGAATTGAAACTGAAAGAGTAAACCATTTGTTGAAAAGTTACTCATGTACTTCTTATGTTACTGACAGGATTTATCCAACTGTTGAAGGCATGAAGGCATTTGAAGATGATGAAGTAATTGAAGAACAAAAAGTTTCTGAAGAAAAGTCTTCTGAAAATAAGAAAGAAAAGAAGAAGGCTTCTAAAGAAAAGACATCTGGTAAGAAACAAGGTTTTAGTTACAACAAGTGTCCACCCCCTCTTGAAAATGGATATTCTCCGAGAAATCCAAATTCAGAAAGAGTTGAAAAGGCAACAAATTTACAGTGGGAGTCGGAGTCGTCAGTTAACTTGCCAGATAATATTGATGTTACGTTTACGTCATCTGACACTGATAATGAGTCCGAGTTAATAAAGAAAGTGGTCGATCAGGTGTTGGATAAAGATGAATCCGAGGAGTCAAAGTCGGAGTCTATGTCGGAGTCAAAGTCTGAGTCGAGCACTCAGAGTCAAACCGACAAACAGGGCAAAAGGGTTTACAATAAAGAATTTCTGTTATCAAAATCTAATTTGAATGACGAAACATTCAAAGTTGCATATACATTGAATGATTCTGACAAATTATATTCTGATGAGGAATTTCCAATAAGAGGTGTTAAACCAGAAATGATCAAAAAGGTTTTCAAATTAACAGAAATTAATATTTCTGAAATAAAAGATGTAAATCTTAATGATAAACCTAAAAAGTACACCTCAAGAGTTCAACAAAGAAAAAACAAGAAAAAGGGTTACAGTTCTGGTTCTGGTTATCGAAAGAAACCAAACCATAACGGTAATTTCAAAAAGAAAGGTTTGGGTTTTATTCCATCAGAAAAACAGAAAAATGAAAAATATGTTCGTGATTTTAACTCAAAAATGATATTTATTTCAGGTACATCTACTGAAGAAGAGAAAGAAAATCTGTTCAGGAACCAGTCAAACAGGGAATTCCTTGCAAAGAAGCAAGAAGAGTTGAAGACTGCTGGTCAGATGAAAGAAACGAGAACCTGTTTCCAATGCAACACTGTTGGACATATTGCCAAAGATTGTTCCAAGGCAATAAAATCAAAACAGGGAGTTTCTCGTAACTTGAAAGAAAAAAAGGTTGAGTTTGAACCACCAATCGATAGAACTAAACTTTTCAAGAATTCAACTTTTGAGATTGGTGAAAGTTCAAACAGGTTTTATAAGAAAAGAGCAAAACTTGACAGCCAAAAATGGGTTGTTAAAAAATCGGTTGATAGTTCTAGCAAAGATTCTGATTCATCAAAATCAGAGGAGCTATCTTCTGGCGATGAATCTGATTCCACAAAGTCAGAGGAGCCACAGGTTGAGGTAAAAGATGAAAAATTAGTGCCGACTATGGATGATGTGAATTTTCCACCACTTCGGGCTGAAAATTTTAAAAAGAAAGTTGGAAAAGTTGAGATTTCAAATCAATTCTTTTCTGAAAAGAAAGAATTTGATATTGAAAAAGCTTTTAACTCCAAAGTCCATAACATTTTTGGAAAAATGCTTGACAGGAAGGTCAAAGGAGTGAAGGAGTTTTACGAGAAGAAGACGAAGAAAGATAAAGTTGAACCATCCCTGGTTTGGGACTGGGATGGTACATATTACGAACAGTAAGTCTCTGGACTTGCCGGAGCTCCCAGGTTGGTAAGAGTGGAGCAGGAATCGACATTCATCTTTCTTGGTTGGTAATTTTAAAAGTGGCACAGTTGGTAAAGTACAGGTGATATTTTAAATTGTTATATTTTTCAAGTGGTTATGGTTGGTAAAGTGAACATACAAGTGGTTGTTGAAGGTTTTCACTTACAAGTGGTAAATCAAGGACATTAAGTTGTACTTGTTTTTCCTGCAAGTGGTTAATCAAGGTCATTAGGTTGAACTTGATTGGACCATCTTACAAGTGGTATTTGAAGGACAATGTGATGAACCAAACCCTAATTTTACATGTGGTAAAATAAATCAAACTTATTTTCCGAAAAAATCATTTGATTAAAACAAACTTAAGTGTTTTGAAATCACAATGGGAAAATAGTTTGTTGTGAGGGGGAGGTCTGATTGTTTATGCCAAGTGGATGGCGAATTGAAGTGATTTGATATCAATTGTCAAGTTTATTGTATAGTTTGTTTTCAAATTTCCTAAAATGTGTTCGCATTTTAGGGGGGGTAAAATTTTTTCAGAAAATCCAAAAACATTAGAAAATTTGAAAATGTTAAAAACATGATAAAATTCAAAAATGAGTTTTTGTTGTCAAAGAAGAGGAAATGATAGTACATCAGTGGACAGTTACAGTATGCTAAAGAAATGTAATGTTTAAATAGCGTTAAACAGTTTCACTGATGATATGCTGATAGGTTTTTACACATTTAGTAAGCTTTTTCGGGATATAAACTTAATTTCAAACTTCCTTATTTCATGGGGAACACTACTTGGATATATAGGTAACCCCTGAAATCTCGTTTGAAAGGTCCCTCTTTCTGAGATACTAGGTCTTTATGCTCAGTGATATCTGGGGTATTATCCCGGGACTTCTGATAATGCGGAAGCAATGGCCTAGTCCTCGGAGAATACTTTACTGCTTGCTTGAAAAATAGTGTCGCCCTCAGCATAATATGATAAGACAATAAAATTGCTAATCAATGTTGTTGTAAAAAAAAGATCCTCTAAAGGGGACACACCAAAAGTCAAAGCCGTCATCTCTTTGCTGAACGGAAGTTCTGACCTGAGCTCTCACGGTTCTTTGCATTTAAACCCTTACAGATATCATCTGTGATATACTCACCTGTAAGACTGAATATTGGGATCTGGATACGGGAGTATATTCAAGAGGTGGGACACATGAATGAGTTTAAGTCCTTAATACACCTAATTCATATCCTGAATCAGTTGAAATTTGTGTGAGAATTTAAGTGGATCAGTATATTGGCAATCTAAGTGAATTGTTTAATTCTTAATGTGTAACTAAGCTCAACGGTACTCGTGACTTGTCAAAAACTGATATGATTCTCTTACACAAACTCACAAAAATATTGTTTGTAAATATTTTTATTGCATTTTTACACACTGGAAATCTTATAAAAAAAAAAAGAATGTGTTTGTGTTTTAGCATAAATTTTTGTAAAATACAAAAAGAATTTCGACAACTGGTGTTGGAGAGCAAATTTTCAAAATTCCAAGTGCTAGACATGATGAACAAATGGTTTGGGAGAATGTGTTCTAAATGAGAAAAATTTTGAACATTTGTCTACAAGTGGTTATCAGAAGCTTTTATAATGATAATTTCCTACAAGTGGTTCATTAGAGAGTGAGATTGTTTTTACAATTTATCATCAGAAAATTTATTTTTGGGTAGAGAATGTGCAGGATAAAAGCTAGGTGATCTTGGATAGATGATAGAGAGCCAGGTTCCGATACCTGGGGATTCTGTGATTTTAACAAGCCAGGCAGCGATCCCAGCATATCGAAAGGAGGAGTCTGAAGACACCTAAAGGAAAGAGAAAAGAGATTTGAGGATGCTTACAACGTTAGATACATTAAAGAGTTCGAGAGAACTGATAAAGACTAAAGATGCGAAGACTCGACACTGAAGACTCGTCAACATTCGAGGGGGAGTCTGTTAGTGCATGCGTCTGTCGACTTCGTCTTGTATCGAGTCTTGTGATTAGAATGTTAGATTAGTACACGTATTTCGAGATATTATGTTTTCGCTTGAATGAGGTGATTCCGCTTGAAAGTGACATGTGTCATTTCAAGCGAAATCAACTTAAGCTATTTCGCTTGAAATGCACCTTGGCACATTCAAGCGAAATCAGGACTCTATATATAGTCTAGTCCAAGCGAAATCTGTATCATTCATTCCGGTCAGAGCAACGAAGTGCTGCCGAAGTGTCGTCTCGCTGTAAAAAGTTATAGAATCAATAATACGACAGTTTTAATTGATATTCTAGTTGAATTGACCTCAGAATATCTGTTTCCGCCTTTTGTTCTGAGTAAAACTCTTCTGATCGACTCGTTTGGGTCTGAAAACGATCCTACAAACCCTAAATTGAGATGTTAATAGGGATCTGAATCTAATTTGGGGAACTACCATCTCGGCCCTGTCTTAAAATGGCACATGGGCTAGGTTTTGTCCTTTTTAGATTTTATCATTTTATTATAATGGTAGATCTTATAAAAGGAATGTTATTTTTCATTTATTTCATATTTTATGTTTATGCATACAATTAAAAATGAAAATTAAATTTAATCATTCCACGACAAAATTAAAAAGTACATGGTTGCCCTAAACGAGACTTAAAGAGAAATAACATGCCCACGCAGGGGCTAAACAAACATAACATACCCACGCAGGGGTTAAACAGAAAGACATGCCCACACAGGGGCGGAATACAGAAACAGATGTCCACGCAGGGACTTGATTACAAGATAAATAAATAAACAAGGATCTTCAAAAATCCCTTCCCTTGGTCTTCCCCTTGATTAGGCTTGCCAAACCTTTGAAGAATCCGCGGTTGTTCCGGCGCTCTGCTTGAACTTCCCGCTCTACATGGCTCAACCTTTCGAGAACTTCCTGTTGTCGCTCTGGTGGTATCAAATGCGGCTGTGGCGGCTGCTGATGTGGAGGTTGAGGAGGTGGAGGTTGTTGGTACTCATAAGCTGAGTACCCAACTCCCCAGGGAGCTCCATAAGGCCCCTCAGGGTGGAGAGCATTGTAATTCCATGCTGCCTGGTATGGGTCAACCGCAACATAATTGTAGTTGGTGTGGGCCGGCTGCTCAAAGGGATTATACGCCACTGAGCCGGCGTATGTAGGAATTGGGTTACCAAAACCCAACGGTGGTGGCGCGACAGGCGCATAGTCTACTTCTGAGATGGGGTTTGAAGGCCCACCCATCTGCGGGTCTTCATGGAGTGGCGGGTAGTGGCTGCCACTTGAAGGTTGAGGGGTGATGATACGCACTCCTCCTTGCACGGACATCCATGCGTTTGATATTCTTCGCCTCGGTGGCTCCGGAGGCGGCTGCTGAACTGGTGGTGGTGGCAGTGGAGTGACCGCGACAAAACGAGAATCCTCATAGGGATCCTGCTGCTGCTGCTGCTGCTGGTGAGGCGAGGAGTGGTACGAAGGGGTAAACACCCAATCATACTGGGCGAATCTCGCCTGGTAACTGTCCGGACCACGGTAAGGTGATCCATGGAAAGATGACCCATCAGAGATCTCGATGGGGTGGTTAGGGGTCCTGGTTGGAGGCTCGGCGGGATCCGTGTCTTCGTCCATGTCCATCGCATGGTCGCCCGAGAAGTGGTCTTCAGGTCCCAATGGGTTAAAATCTACTGGTTCTTCAATGTAGTTTGCCGGGTTGAACCGGCTTTGGAAGACAGGTGTTGGGTCATTGAATGAATGGTGAGAGTTGGATCTCTGGAGGGGGATGAAAGATGGCTGCGGGTTGTGGGGCTCATTTTCAGATTGAGGCCCGAAAGAATGGTGATCGCAACCATTTTGAAAACATGTGCCCCAACAGGGTAGTGAAACAAGAGCTCTAGTAGCAGCCGCAACAACAACAGCAGCAACCAGCAGCCTGCGGACGTGCCTTCAACATCAACGCCCATCAGGCTCAAGCAGACAACAATGTGGTCAATGGTACGTTCCTTGTGAATGGTATATATGCTTCGTGTTTATTTGATACTGGAGCCGATAACTGTTTTGTATCGTTTGAATTCGAAAAGCTCCTTAATCGTAAACGCGCCCTTCTCCCCTCGACGTTCGATGTTGAAGTTTCCACCAGAAGAACCGGCGCTGTCAATTCTGTTCTACGTGATTGTACGCTTGAACTCAACAATCACGTTTTCTCTATCGAGCTTATTCCAATGCAGCTCGTTAGTTTTGACATCATAGTAGGCATGGATTTTCTTCGCGAAAATCGTGCTGAAGTTGTTTGCTTCGAAAAGATGATTCGTTTCTCGTTCGCTAATGGTGATCAACTTTGTGTGTATGGCGAAACTCCTTCGAAAGGTCTTAAACTCATGTCATGTGTCCAAGCTAGCAAGTATCTCTGCAAGGAATACCAAGCTTTCTTGGCACACATTGTAGTAGTGGAGAAAAAGGAAGTTAAGGATGTAGACCAGGTGCCCGTAGTTCGTGATTTTCCCCTTGTATTCCTTAACGATCTTCCGGGATTACCTCCCACTAGTGATATCGATTTCCAAATCTACCTCATTCCTGGAGCAAATCCTGTTGCTAAAGCGCCTTATCGTCTCGCTCCTTCTGAAATGCGCGAACTCTCGAGTCAGCTCTAGGAACTACTTGATAATGGCTTTATTCGCCCTAGCACCTCTCCATGGGGCGCGCCTGTCCTTTTCGTCAAAAAGAAGGATGGATCGTTCCGGATGTGCATCGACTATAGGGAGTTAAATAAGCTGACAATCAAGAATCGCTATCCCTTGCCTCGAATTGATGATTTGTTTGATCAGTTACAAGGTGCTACGTGTTTCTCAAAGATCGATCTACACTCAGGCTATCACCAGCTACGCATTTAAGAGGAGGATATACCCAAAACCGCTTTCCGAACCCGACATGGTCATTACGAATTTGTTGTTATACCTTTTGGTTTGACTAACGCTCCCGTAGTTTTCATGGATCTAATGAATCGCGTGTGCAAACCCTTTCTTGACCGCTTCGTCATCGTGTTCAGCGATGATATCCTGATATATTACAAGTCAAAAATCCGAACAATCGCAACATCTACGTTTGGTTCTTGAGTTACTCCAGGGAAACCGTCTCTATGCCAAGTTCCCCAAGTGTGAATTTTGGCTGGAGGAGGTCCAATTCCTGGGTCACATTGTCAATAGTCAAGGATTTCATGTCGATCACGCGAAGATCGAGGCCGTTAAGAGTTGGGTTACACCCAAGAACACGTCTGAAGTTCGTTCTTTCCTTGGACTGGCAGGCTATTGTCGCCGATTTATTGAAGGTTTCTCTAAAATCGCTGTTGTCACACCCCGATATTTCAACGTATTACCGGTGGGTCTGGTGGGGAGTATCGTGACGTAGTTGATATCGTCATAGTCAAACAACACAATTTTAAATGCACAGCAGAAGCAAAAGATGAATCACATTACAAACCGATATAAAGTAATATCAAAGTATTACAAACGGAATGTAAAGGATCCACAGGCGGATCAAATAAAAGATAATTGTTCAACAGATTTTAACATCTAAGCTTGCAAGACTCTTTATTGATGCTAGGAGTAGCCAACCTATTCCGTCTAGTACCTGCACTTAACCTTTTTGGAAAATACGTCAGTTTACACTGGTAAATACAATTAACTGACTCATTTTGAAAACGTTTTAGGAAAATTGATTTGAATACACAAGGCACAAAATATTTTATAACTTGGGATAATTATTTATATATAAACTTGTAAAAGAATTACATGTTCGTTATATGCTCAGTAGCCCGGGCTGAGTACCGGGTTAAAAATTAATAGACACACCACATGATATAGTCCCGCGGCGAGTTATTCTCGAAACCGGCGGTTATACCTTTATATATATATATATATGCACCGGCGGGTGTATGCCTACACCCCGTGCTAAGGTCGTCGCCATTCAATGAATGATGCCAAGGATATCCGGGACATGGTCATTAACCCCCCAAAGGCTTTAAGCAAACAAAACAATTTAATCGGGTCATTTCAATAAATTAACCTTCATACGATTAAAAATTCAATGCCCAACCAAGCGGTATTTTATATACCGTACCCCAAGCCCGTATAAGGGAAAATAAGTTAAAAGTATTTACCTGAGCAAGTATAATTCACAAACAGCAAGTGCACGTAGCTTTTACCGGGTCTCCTAATCTGGAACGAAGGTTTTTAATAACCTATTAGATTCCTAACGGGTCTTTAATTAAGCCTAAACTTAGACCGGTTAGCTTTAAAGGAAGATACGGTTCAAACGCACGATTAAGCGAAGGCCGGAATAGAATGTGATTTAGACCCGACAAGTGTGGAGACTTGTGTAATATATGTAAACTAAACACATTCTGGATTTTGAGACAAAAATGATAAGGTTTGACCCGTCTCGTCAATTTATGCAAACTAGTTACATAAACCGAACCGAATGCGAAAAATGCATAACGGGTAACCATAAGAGTCATAAACAGGTTTCCTAAGTTAATATGCCTTAAATATGTTGTGATATCAGTAAGATATCTTCTATTATGCCCAAAATGAATTTTAACTCAAATTATGCCCCGTAGGGGTAATTTGGTCATTTAAAAGGTTATAAAAGAGATTTAATATAAATTTGAGTTTCAGGTCTGATATAATCAGTAAAAATACTTAATTTAATAAGTTATATCAGTAGGGTATTACATATATGTGAAATTTATCATTTATAACCAAGCTATGCACCTAAGGGGCATTTTGGTAATTCCACATAAGCTTATAAGGTCAAATCTGGAAATCTGAGTTTGAAAATTTTGCTTACTGTTAAAGTATAAAAATTTACTAAAAATATCAGTAGGTATCAAGTCTTATATATTTAAAATAGTTTTAATACATATTGTGGGTTAAAAACACGTAAAAAGGCGGTTTTAAGCGATTTCCGGGTTTTATAATGAAAGCTGATATTTTTATTATTCCAGAAGGCTCAAAATATTTTATTTATCATATAAAAAGGTTTGGTATCAAAAGGATATGTAAAACGCATTTTATAGGCCAAAAGGGCAAAACCGACAATAACCGAATCAAAGCTAGAACCCTACGTTATGCTCAGCCTAAAAATAAATAAAAATCTTCAAAAATCCCAAAATTTTATTTTACATCAGTGGGTAAAAAGTTTGGTATTAAAATTTGGGTTTAGATAGGCTATACGCTAATTACGCCGTTTAATTAATAAAAAGCTTTTCATTTACGCTAATGAGCATAACTCTTAATCTAGACCTCAAACTGATGTCAAATTTTAGGGACAAGTTTATAAATCAGTAACTAACGTTTCTATTCTTTTACATTTTCAAAAATCACGTTTTAAGGTCAAAAGGGCATAATAGTCAACAATTAAGCATTTAACGGAAACATGCATATGAATCGGATAACTAATGAACCAAGTTGTATAATCACAGATGGTTATACTAACATGAAACCTAGTCCTAATAAAGCTCTAAGGCATTTCTAAACTATGCTCTAATGGGTCAGAACTGAAAGTCAAAGTAGAAGTCCACTTATGCGACTTTCGGTTCCGAACCGAGCTTAAACTGGAAATTGTCGGGTTGAACATGTTTAGACATGTTCTTACATTAATTACCAAGTTATATGAATGATAAAACAAGTTTCATGGCTTCTACATTGTTAATTATGCGTTTATTTGAAAATAAGCTTTCTGTTGACTTTTTATAATTAACTTTGACCCGATAATTGACCTAGTTAGAGTGGGAATCAGAGAGTGCCATTTTAAGGGTTTATTACCCACATAATTACCAACTCATAGGTACTTTCAATTCGAGATTTAACTGGACAAATTGTGATTAATCACGAAGTCAAACCTTAATTATGACAGTTTGACTTTAGGCTTTCAATTCGAGATTACTGAAGTCCTATGCACGACTAATGACCTCTAGGAAGTGTGCTTGAGCTCCAGGAATCTCCAGAAGTTGAGTTATGAGAGTTTTCAAGTGGGTGTGCTCAATGTTGCAACATTGGAGCTTCTTATATAGTGAATTTAATGACATAGGATCATGCCAAGCAAGTCTACAGGTGTTATATGATGCTTACAGGTGCCCCCTATGCATGAAAACCTGTTGGTGCAGCCCCTGGTATGTAAAAACAAGCTCCAAAGTCGGTTACACAGCCTAAACTGGCAGTTGTGCACATTTTTGTCGCTACAGACAACTAGGCGGCCCGCGTAATGGTCCTTAAGGACCTTACGTGGCCGGTATGAGTGCCGGGGTCAGTTTACACAAGTTTCATTAATTGCATCTTTGCCCCTGATCCTTTTTAAACGTGATTTTAACCTTATTTCTTGTATTTTCAACCCTCTAACTTGACTTTTAAGGGCTCCAAGACATAACCAGACATAACCAAACTTTGTTAAGTCCTTGGTTAACTTTATGATCACCCGAAAAGTCATAAATTTCAACGTTATCATAACTTTCTCATACTTTATCGAAACCTTGTGAAATTTTTATCACTTATTCTTGTGAGCATAATTAATCGTTACAAAGCTTCGGGTTCACTAAAAGGTCACTCAGAGGTATACTTTAAACATGTTGACACATTTAACCCCTTTAGTTTGTAAACTCTCACTTTCTTCCACAATTAGCTTCGTATGATCCATAATTCATTCGTTTAAGGGTATAAACATCGTGTAGGGTTATTGTAAGGTATATTTATCCATTGTTGACATTTTGAATCCTTTTATTCACCTACTTTCTTTGTTTGTCAACTTTAGTCCTTCATAAGTGATCTTTTACACGTTTAAAGCTCATGACACGTGTCGATACATTATTGGACATAAATTTACGAGGTGTTACAGTTGTGCCGCTTACTTCTCTTACGTATAAGGATAAACCTGTTGTTTGGGGAACTAAACAGGAGGAAGCCTGACGTGTGCGTATATATACATAATTTTGCAATGAATTTACACACGATTTGGTTTTAAATTTATAAAAGTGATTATTACTTTTACATCAAAACACACACGAAAGAGGCAAGTGTACCCCGTCATATATGTAATAAAGTATCGGTAAGAACCAAGTATCGATCCAAGGAAATGGGCGGAGAAATAATACTAGACCTTTATCACTAAACTACCGGTAAAACATAGATTTGTTTGATTTAAACTAAACTAAAGTAAGCATCACCAAATACATAATAAAAACATAATAGATAGTAGATAAAAAGCCTTGCTAAATACACAACCACAGCATGTCAACTAAGTCAGTTTTGGCACTAGAAGCATTCGGTCAATTTTCCAATTTAAGACAATTAGTATCCCTTTCGGGAATCCTAACATGACAATCATTCAGAAAGCTAAAACGATAAACACACTTTAACCACCTAAAATTGTTCTTTAACGTGCAATTGATAAATGTCTATGAAAATCTCTTAAAAATAAGCTAGTCACCCGTTAGGAGTTTTCTAACCGCACTTAATCAAGGAAAGAGACACCGATAAACACAATGCAACCACCGAGACAAGCATAAACTAGATTAAATCACAACCAAGTTCATTTTACAAATCTTGCACAATAATTCACTAAGATAGCAATTTTGGCCTAAACTACTAACTAAGCTAATAAATCATGGCAAGAATTTATAACGACACCATCTAACCCGTTAAGGTCCTTACGTGACGGCAAGCTCTCTTGATTAACAATAATTACATTTTATTAAATCACTAACCATTTCTAGTATCATGATGCATACATTTAAACCAAGTTAAACTAGTTAACCAAATTCAAAGTTTACTAATACAAGATTAATTAAACTTCATTTTTCAACTATCTTAACTAACCAAGCATCAATCATCCAACATAATTACTTATAATCAAGAATTCAATATCAATAACAAGGTTGCAAACTAATCATCAAAGATTAACATAGAAAATACTTCAAAGTGTCATTACAAACAAAGATTAACATACTAATGGTTATAATCTAGCAAGGGATTGTTTGTGTTTTTGCCCAAAGGCTACAATAATACATAAACAATAATCTAAGTACTTGAAAGATTAACAAAATCATGGAAAGATTAGAAAATCAAACCATAAACAAGTACTAGACTAAGGATCCGGATAGTAATCGAGCTAAACGAGACAATGTGGCTTGAATCCGGGTGAAAGCAGAAGCCTCCGGAGCCTGAAAATCGCCTGAATTGCTCTCCAAAATTCCAGAATGACGAACAGAATGTTTATGTTCTGTTTTTATATTTTTTCGCTGTCGCACGGTCGTTCTCCAGATGGCACGACCGTGCACTTTAAGCAATTATTAGGGATGGGTCACCATACTGCATACGTCATCAGATCTTTGACCGCATACGATATCGCACGACCGTTCTTCGGGTGGAACGGTCGTTCAGTTCCGGGTTCTTGTTGCACGAGCTGCTGGGCCGGGCGTTCATCACCGAGATCAGGCTGGATCATCGTAGACGCACGGTCGTTCTTCAGATGGCACGTCCGTGCATCACCGAGCTGACCTTAAATACCTTGCACGCCTAGTCGCACCCTCGTTCAATGTCGGGTTGATTAGCATTCGTCGGAGATGCACGGTCGTGCATCAGGTCGCACGACCGTTCCACAGGCCCAGGTCAGTTTCCTTAACAGAATATCCGCAGCTTCGTCGTTTTGTCCGGAAAGTCCTCGTTTTCGCTATCATCTTGTCCGGTATGCTGTTTTAGGCCTGTAAACATAAATGTAGATAAATAAGTATCCGAATGACGGGTTTTACGGCCAAAAACGCATAAAATAGGGGTAAAATGGGGGACTAAAATATGTGTAAATTAACGAATATCAAATCTCCCCACACTTGAACCTTGCTTGTCCTCAAGCAAGCTAAACTAAAAAGCAATAAAAGACATAAACAAACAAGAACGATAATTTACGCACTATTTTATTTAAAACTACTACAAACGGTTAGCCGGTTTGTTGAAAGACAACATCAAAAGACTCAAACTCAACAAGCATATGCAATTAAAAAACGACAACCAAAAAGCCGTGACAAAACATTTAATTGACTCACATGTTAATCTTCACACGACTCACAATGTTCACACACTCGGTTTTATTTATGAAACATACATAAAATATGTATGTGTAAACACTCAACGCCTAGTCAATGAAATGTGCAATATCATAAGCTTGTCATAAGATCTCGTCTCCACCAACTAACATGCAAACAAGTGTAAATCAAGAGGTCTTTACGGGTTATAACGTTAGGCTTGGGCGAAGGGTATGGAAGTAGACATTTAAAGTGGCGAAAATGGTTAAAACTCGGTATTAGCGTTTAACTAGCAAGAAAAATAATACAAGTTACAACTATACATACAAACGCCTTCAAAAAGCGACTAAAGCGCAATCGAGCTTATCAACGAAATTTTAACATTTAAGCATTCAAAATTGCTCGATTTCTATCAACTTCACCCTATTTTAGGGTGTTTTATTTTATTATTTTTTTTAACATACTAATATACAATGAAATATAACCAAAAACAAGCTTGTTAAACTATTATTTTGACCGAGTTTCAACACTAAAAAGGTTTAAAACATAAAAAGGCTAAATTTGGTTAAGTGGGCGATAATGTGGGTAAACAAAGATGAACGGGAAGGCTCGACATGGTTAATCCTAAAGGGTAATATAAGGTGAACGGGAAGCACAACACAAAGAACAAGGTACACAACAAAGGGGTAATCTAAGTGCCTCTATCACTTTTACACAAATTCACAAGTTCATGGTCTTAACAAGCATACTAGTGACAAGTTCTAAATTGCACATAACATCCGGCTCACTCCTATATCCGAAATGAACAAATATATAACAATAGGCTCAAATATGCTCACGTAACGGAAGGAATGGGTAAAAGTGTGAAAACTATCATGTAAGTCTTTCTTTGTTTGTCACGCTTTCCGGTTTCCTTTTTCAAAAATATTTTGCTTGTCGAGTTTTTATCAAGTCCGATGCTTTCTAAAACACAACCAACCGGTTTATTTACTAAAATATATACAAAACACAAGTATTTTTGAATGATTTTTCTGATTTTCTGATTTTTTTTTTTTATATATGAGGACAAACAAAGTTAACCCCCTCCCCACACTTGAACTTCGCATTGTCCCCAATGCGAGACCCGAAATATAGAGAAAGGGATAAAAAATACTCCCCTCAAGATGATGTGGATGCCACGAGACTTCCGAAGCTGTATCTGGTACGTGCTCCGGTCCAAGATCCGATAGCTAAAACCTGCAAGTATGTCACATGTGCACCCAAACATAACAGAAATAGAAAAATCACAAAACAACCATAATATACATAAGTACTAAAATCCAAACAAAATACAAAGGAAATTGTCTGAAAATACATAACCGGGGTGTTTTAAATAATAGTCAAAATAAACACCCAAATAAAAGTAAAGTACTGAAAGATAAAAACAAACACCACCAACTGATATCACCACCGCCAACTACTCATCTCCATCATCATCGTCATCATGTCTCGTATATGACGGGCCGGCATCGCCATGACCAGGGGGGTTCCACGGTGGGAACTCCGGTGGGTGCTGAAAATAGTCGGGGTATGCGTGATGCATCTCCCCGAAAAGATAAGAAAACCCCGCAGACACCCCCTGGTATAAAGCATCCTGACTCTGCCGAAGCTGGTCATGTGTGGCCCGAATTTGAGCCTGACTGGCTCGAATCTCGTCCTGGCTAGATCTGATCTCATCAAAGTAGGTACCATGCTGCTCCTGCGTCACACGCATATCCTGGAACTGCTGGTAGAACGTGGGCCAGTCCTCATGCTGATGAAAGGCGTGGTGCTGCGGCGAGTGTGGTGGTGTCGGTGGCTGATGCTGCTGCTGCGGACCCTGCTCCCCCATCTCAACATCCTCATCTTCCTCCTCACCTGGAGGCAACGGGTCCCAGACCTCGTTGTTCAATCCCCTCAACCTATCTCCTCTATCAAGCTCAGCAATCACCCCCATGAACTTCAGAGACCGGATATCGACATGAACCCCCTCGGTAATCAAAGTGAGACCCTGAAGCACCCCCGGCGTCATATAGCGCTCATTGTACGCTATTTCGGTCACATACTGACCGCCATGTATCTCACTGTTCGGAGTCCGCCCCGAACACTTGACAAAGTATTCAGCCATTCGCGCGGCTAGGTTTATTGGTGCTTTGTCAACCAACGCATAAAGAAAAAGCAAATCAGGAGTTGGATAGTTACCAAGACTGTCCATGCGACCGCATATCGAATGGCTAAATACATGGTGTATCACTCGCACCAAAGGGTCTCTGAGTCGCGAGGCCTTTGACATCCTCGGGTTGTAGGGTTCCCCAACGGCATTTCGAATCCAAAATGCATCTCGCGCTGCATCATTAGGGAAGTTGAACTGATCGTTGAAGACGTCGGGATCATCCATGTCGTCCCTAGTATAAATCCCGAGCCTTCGTCCCAAACGACCAACCGACCACGTATGCCATCGTCTACATAACCTGAAGGTTACCCGCTCCCTGTAGCGGAATTCGGGCTGTGTATGTGCAACCGGCCTTTCATAGGCATACGATGCGAAGAATTCAATTGTCAGCTCCCGGTAAACGGGTCGGTTGCAAGCGACCAGATTTGCAAGCGGGCGACTCATCATGTCGTCTAATCTCTCATACTGATTGAGTTCCCGCATGACTTCCCAATCTAACCATCGGGGGGTTCCAAACTGCCCCCGTCTCGCCCACAATGCGTCTCGTTTCGGGATGCACAAAGCTTCTTTCTCAATGTTGGGGTCAAACTGGAGGAAAGGGTGATCCATCTGTAATGGGGAACAATGTTAGAAAGACAGAAACAGGAGAGAAATGAATTGAAAACAGCCGAGCAGCAAATTATGAAGAAACTGTCTAACTGAGCTGGGCATATGGCACGGTCGTTCTTCGAGACGCACGGTCGTGCGTCGCCGAGAACTAACAGACCAAACCCCAATATGTCGGAACTGCACGGCGTGCGATCTATGGCACCACCGTGCAACACCGAACAAACAGCAGATATCGTGAACAAGCCAGCGAGGCACGACCGTTCCATATGAGGAACGTCCGTGCGACTCCGTGTCTGCAGATTTCGACCCCTGTACTTAGAACAATCTGATTTTTGCAAAATATCAACAAGTATTGGGCCAACAGGGGTCTGAAAGTCAACCGGGTGTTCACGATACTTCGATTCAACAAGGGTTAGGGTTTCGATTTGTTTATGAAGAGAACCCTAATAAATCTCTTGAAGAATCGGACGAAATCTAAACTAGAAAGCAAGAAAAAAAAATACAACTAGGAACGTACCGTGCGAAGAAGGGTGTTAGATCGTGCGAAAAACCGTGCGATATGATGAAGAATCGCTCTGGAGCGGCCTGCAGCGACTAGGGTTCGCGAATGAGGGATTTTGCAGCAGATGAGGTTATATATAATGTGCAAAATGACAAAATTGCCCTCAGCCTGACGCACGGTCGTTCGACCTATGGCACGGTCGTGCGTCACCGACGTCGCTCAAACCCAGACTACTTTGCTCGGAAATGCACCGGGGGTGCGATCCACCGTGCCGTCCTCGGAAACGCACGGTCGTGCGACCCGAGGAACGGTCGTGCATCAGGTGCATATCAGAATTTTTCCGCAGAAGCCATTTCCAGCAACTGTTTCGGCCGTTTTTCGCCATTTTTTCGACACACCAACTATTCTAACAATATTGCACTACAGAACCTTCGCTCGGCACGTACGAAAACTAAACAAACTAACGTAAACTACCTAACTAACCTAAATTACGCTAAAACTACAAAAATACAAAAAAAAGACTATTTTACCCTTATAGCGCCAAAGACGCTCCTGCTGCATTTTTGTCGGCGAGTCAGCAGTGTAGACTCATGCTAAATTTTTGTCGACGAGTCGATAGCAAGACTCAAAGCTAAAACTAGAAAAACTACAAAAAGACGACACTACCCCTAAAGCGCAAAATACGCTCTTGCTACATTTTTGATCCGCGAGTCAGTAGCGTAGACTCTCTCCTCCCCACACTTATGATGTGTGCGGGGTTTGGAGTTCAATCACCTCCACCGCCGACTCTATCGGCCCGGCAACGTACAACTTCAACCGGTGACCATTTACCTTAAATGTAACGCCATCCGCGTTCTCTACTGCAACAGTACCATACGGAAATACGTCCTTAACCGTATATGGTCCTGTCCAGCGTGAATGAAGCTTCCCAGGAAATAAGCGCAGCCTTGAATTGTACAGAAGAACAAGATCACCCGCTTGGAATTCTTTATGGTCCTTCAAGTGCTTCCCAGGAAATAAGCGCAGCCTTTGTAGAGTACGGAGCTTTCATAGGCTTGGTGCCGCAATTCTTCCAATTCATGAATTTGGAGAAACCGGGCTTCACCTCCGGTTTTTAGGTCCAAATTCGCGGTTTTCAAAGCCCACATAACCTTGTGCTCCAACTCCACCGGTAAATGGCATGCCTTTCCGTATACCAACCTAAAGGGGGTGGTCCCTATAGGGGTCTTATAAGCTGTACGGAATGCCCACAATGCATCCTCGAGTTTGTCCGACCATTCCTTGTGGTTCGCTCCAACCGACCGCTCAAGGATGCGCTTAAGCCCATGGTTCGTGACCTCCACCTGCCCGCTCGTCTGCGGATGATAGGGTGTGGACAAACGGTGATGCACACCGTATCGGGACAAAGCCTTTTCAAGCTGTGTATTACAAAAATGAGTCCCTCGGTCACTAATGAGCGCTTTCGGAGCGCCAAATCGGGCGAACAAACTCTTCAGAAACCTCACAACTACTCTGGCGTCGTTAGTGGGTAAGGCTTGCGCCTCCGCCCACTTTGATACATAGTCAACAGCCACGAGTATGTACTTGTTTCCACGTGAGGGGGGGAATGGTCCCATGAAGTCTATCCCCCAAACATCAAAGACTTCACAAACCTGTATCCAGTTCTGAGGCATTTCGTCGCGTGCCGAAATGTTCGTCGCCCTCTGACAAGCATCGCACGCTCTCACCCAACTCTGCGCGTCACGGAAAATGGTCGGCCAGTAAAACCCGGAATCCAACACTTTCTTCGCGGTGAAGTTGGCTCTGTGGTGGCCTCCGGTAGGTACCTCATGACACTGGCGCAGAATGTCGGTCGCCTCAGCCCCTGATACACATCTCCTAATCACCTGATCAGCACCCACCTTGAACAAGAAAGGGTCGTCCCATATGTAGTGCTTGAGATCCGAAAAGAATTTCCTCTTTTGCTGGTGAGTCAATCCTTTAATCAAAATCCCGCAAGCAAGATAGTTCGCAAAGTCGGCGAACCATAGCGACTCATCGCATATCTCAACAACCATCAAAGACTCGTGTGGGAATTTGTCATTGATTGAATCCCAACGTGAGTCCTCGATGTCTCCGTGCTCTAAACGAGATAGATGGTTGGCCGCTACATTCAAAGCACCCTTTTTATCTTGTATCTCAATATCAAACTCTTGCAGCAACAGGATCCATCTGATTAGACGCGGTTTTGCGTCCTGTTTGCTGAAGAGGTATCTAATGGCTGCATGATCAGTGTATACAACGGTTTTCGAAAGCACTAAATACGATCTAAACTTATCAAATGCGAAAACGACCGCCAAGAGCTCTTTTTCAGTCGTGGTATAATGCTCCTGAGCGTCGTGAAGAGTTTTGCTCGCATAATAGATCGGATGGAAGTGCTTTTCCTTCTTTTGACCCAGAACGGCCCCAATAGCGTAATCACTCGCGTCGCACATGATTTCAAATGGCAGACTCCAGTCCGGTGCGACTAAAATAGGGGCCTCAATCAACTTCTGCTTGTGGAGGTCAAAAACCCTCAAGCAATCATCTCCAAACACGAACGAAGCATCTTTCTCCAACAAACGGGTCATGGGTCTGGCGATTTTTGAAAAATCTTTGATGAATCGCCGATAGAACCCGGCATGACCGAGAAAGCTCCGTATAGCTCTAACAGAGGTGGGGGGCGGAAGTCGTGAAATAACGTCGACTTTAGCTAGATCGACTTCCATGCCTGCGTGAGAAATTTTGTGTCCCAAAACTATGCCCTCCTTCACCATGAAGTGGCATTTCTCCCAGTTCAGGACCAGATTGGTCTCCTCACACCTCTTCAACATTCTTTTTAAATTTTCCAGACATTGATCAAAAGAATCCCCAAATACCGAGAAATCGTCCATGAACACCTCCATGGAATCCTCAATCATGTCGTGGAAAATGGCGACCATACATCGCTGGAAAGTAGCCGGTGCATTACACAGCCCAAACGGCATACGCCGGTAGGCGAACGTACCGAAGGGACAGGTAAATGTGGTCTTCTCCTGGTCCTCAGGAGCGATAGGAATTTGAAAATAACCAGAGAACCCATCCAGAAAACAATAATATAACTTCCCTGACAGACGCTCCAACATTTGATCAATGAATGGAAGCGGGAAGTGGTCCTTGCGGGTGGCGTCGTTGAGTTTGCGATAATCAATGCAAACCCGCCATCCAGTGACCATCCTGGTTGGAATGAGCTCATTCCTATCGTTTGTGACCACAGTCATGCCCCCCTTTTTGGGCACTACCTGCACAGGACTGACCCAAACAGAGTCGGAAATGGGATAGATCATACCAGCATCTAACAACTTAATCACTTCCTTTTTAACGACCTCTTGCATGTTCGGGTTCAGCCGCCTCTGGTGCTGCGCACACGGCTTGAACTGATCCTCCATTAGAATTTTATGTGTACAGAAGGAGGGATTTATACCTTTTATGTCCATGATTTTCCAAGCGATTGCTTTCTTATGAAGTTTCAACACATCAAGCAGTCTGCTCTTCTCTTCTACCGCCAATCCAGATGAAATAATAACAGGCAAATGACGCTCCTCATCCAGAAATGCATACTCCAGGTGCGGTGGGAGCTCTTTAAGCTCCAAGGTAGGAGGATCTTCCACGGAAGGCTTCGACTTCACTTCACTTTCGCGATCAAATTCTGCAAATCGATCCGGACTCTGGGGACCATCATCACCAATCTGATAGACTGGCTGCTCTAAATCGTGGCCCTCCTGCGTAATGCCATCTAGGTCCCCACACAACAGATGTGTGTCCGAATCCATCTCCTCGACCGTACCCTGGAAATGCGTGCTCACATAAGTGTCGACGATGTCGACATAATAGAGCGCGTCGTCTTGACTCTGAGGATGCTGCATAGAACGTTTAATGTCAAACGTCACATGCTCATCATTTACTCGGAGTGTGATCTGGCCCGCCGCCACATCCACAATCGTCCGGGCGGTATTCAAAAACGGGCGTCCGAGTATCAGAGGCACTCTCGAGTCCTCATCCATGTCCAGGATAACAAAATCCACGGGAAACACAAACTTGTCAATCTTAACAAGCATATTCTCTACAAACCCGCGTGGATACTTGACAGAACGATCCGCCAGTCGAATACTCATCCTCGTAGGTGACGGCTCACCTAGATCCAACTTTGTAAAAACCTTATAGGGCATAAGGTTTATACTCGCTCCTAGATCTGCTAACGCATGACTAACGGACATATTGCCAATGAGGCAAGGAAGCGTGAAACTGCCTAGATCTCCCATTTTTGTAGGCAAGCGATTCTGGAGAATAGCAGAGCAGCTTTCATTCATAACCACACAAGACATGTCCTCGAGTTTTTGTTTATTTGAGAGGATGTCTTTCAGAAACTTGGCATATTTTGGCATTTGTGCCAAAGCTTCGACAAACGGTATGTTTATATGCAATTGCTTAAACATCTCAAGAAACTTACCGTTTTGTTCTTCAGTCTTATGCTTCCTCAACCTTCCTGGATAAGGCACTGGAGGCGTGTAACCTATGACCGGCTCCTGGACTTGTGCTGTACTTGCTGGGCGTAGCCTGGATTGCACCTCGTCCGGTGTGTCAGTCGGGACCGCTTCAGTGATCGGTGGTGAGTCCGATATGACGGGTCCGGTAGGTTTTCCGCTCCTGGTCATCACAGCGTTCACATCCCTGTGCCCGCTCGGGTTTGTCTCAGTATTGCCCGGGAGACCACCCTGGGGTCTCTTTGACATCATCTGAGCCAGCTGACCAACCAGATTCTCAATGTTCTGAATCGAGGCTTTATGACTCCTCATTTCCCCCTCATGAGAGAGAAAACGATCCTCGCTCTGCTGATAGCGTTTCTCAGCTAACTGATTTGCGCTCGAGGAGCTAGTGAGAAGATGGGCCATCATATCCTCTAGCTTGGAACTAGCCTGAGGGGCCTGCTGCTGGGAGCTGCTCCCAGTGCCCTGATTCGGATATGAGTATGAACGCTGCTGATAGGGTTGCGGTTGCGCTGGAGCGCGCGAAGTAAATCCCAAAGGATTTTGATTACCTGTGTTCGCACGCCACCCAAAATTTGGGTGATTTTTCCAGCCGGGATTATATGTATTGCTGTAAGGGTTGTTCTGAGGCCTAGTTTGATTACTTATGAAGTCTACCTCCTCATGACCCTCATACATAACTCCCTGAAAACAAGCACCGGGCTCGTGTGACACTCCACACTGGTCACATCCCGAGCCAGCCTGCGCAACCATCTGGGATCTGTCAAACTTCGATGCAAGAGCTGAGATCTGTGCAGTGATGGTTGTATAGTCATCTACAGCATGAACTCCTGCGCGGGATCCTGATGATGATGAAGTAGCCCGACTTCTATCTCTTTCGCGGCGAGAGCTAGACTTCAACGCAGCCTTTTCAATGATATCGTAAGCCTCATTGGGCGTCTTTGTCCCCAAATCGCCTCCTGAATTCATATCTAATCGCTCCTGCGTATTGTAGCTAAGCCCCTGATAGAATGTCAAGACTAGTTGTCTCTTGGTGAACCCATGATGTGGAACATCAAGTAACAGATCCTTGAATCTCTCCCAAGCTGCATGCAACGACTCTCCCTCATCCTGACGAAAGGTCACCACTCGGTTTCTCAACTTGGTTGTCTTCTCGGGTGGAAAGTACTTTTTCATAAATAGCTCCGCCAACCCATTCCAGATCCTGATGGACCCAGCTGGCAGTGACATAAGCCACGCTCTGGCTTTGTCACGCAGTGAGAAAGGAAACAACCTCAACCGAACGGCATCCTCCGAAACATCCCTCATCTTGAACGTGGAACAAACTTCGAGAAAAGCCGCTATGTGTCGTCCGGGATCCTCATGTTCGCGTCCGTCGAACTGTACCGAATTCTGCACCATATTAATTATACTAGATTTAATTTCAAAAACAGGTGCATCAATAGTAGGTCTAACGATACTCGACTCCAGGCCTGTCGCTCCAGGCTGATTTGACTCATTCAACGGTCGCTCGTCGTCTGCCATGATTGCGTTCCCTGCTGCCCCTAAGCCCTCGGCTTCAACGGGTACCACCGGCTCCGGCCCGCCAGATGCGAGCAATAGCCCAACCGCACGCCCTTTCGCGCGAAGACGTCTCCGAAGATCACGTTCGGGTTCGTCTGACGGTTCAACAACTTCTGGAGCGGGGGTCGAGAACATCAACCTGCAAACGAAAATTTGACACGGTGAATATTTTATTAATTAAATAATGTTGTTTTTTTTTCCAGCTGAATAGAAGCAGAAAATTATTATAAATGGGCTGAAAATTTAATAAAAATCCGAAAAAGGGCCCGAAATTTTATAAAAATTCAACATAATGAATAAATGAATCGAATAATGCAAAAATGACTCTAGGGTGCCGAAACCCAAAGAATAAGTGAATAAATAAATCTGGATCAAATAAATAAATGGAACAAAAATAAACACGAAAACGAATAAATCGAATTAAAACAAGAAATATTCACAAATAAATAAACAAATAAATAATCATGAAAATATACACAAATATCAACAAGTATATACACCGATAACCAAATGACTCGGGTCGTTCCTAAAACTCGCCATCTCCCCGGCAACGGCGCCAAAAACTTGACGTGTGCGTATATATACATAATTTTGCAATGAATTTACACACGGTTTGGTTTTAAATTTATAAAAGTGATTATTACTTTTACATCAAAACACACACGAAAGAGGCAAGTGTACCCCGTCATATATGTAATAAAGTATCGGTAAGAACCAAGTATCGATCCAAGGAAATGGGCGGAGAAATAATACTAGACCTTTATCACTAAACTACCGGTAAAACATAGATTTGTTTGATTTAAACTAAACTAAAGTAAGCATAACCAAATACATAATAAAAACATAATAGATAGTAGATAAAAAGCCTTGCTAAATACACAACCACAGCATGTCAACTAAGTCAGTTTTGGCACTAGAAGCATTCGGTCAATTTTCCAATTTAAGACAATTAGTATCCCTTTCGGGAATCCTAACATGACAATCATTCGGAAAGCTAAAACGATAAACACACTTTAACCACCTAAAATTGTTCTTTAACGTGCAATTGATAAATGTCTATGAAAATCTCTTAAAACTAAGCTAGTCATCCGTTAGGAGTTTTCTAACCGCACTTAATCAAGGAAAGAGACACCGATAAACACAATGCAACCACCGAGACAAGCATAAACTAGATTAAATCACAACCAAGTTCATTTTACAAATCTTGCACAATAATTCACTAAGATAGCAATTTTGGCCTAAACTACTAACTAAGCTAATAAATCATGGCAAGAATTTATAACGACACCATCTAACCCGTTAAGGTCCTTACGTGACGGCAAGCTCTCTTGATTAACAATAATTACATTTTATTAAATCACAAACCATTTCTAGTATCATGATGCATACATTTAAACCAAGTTAAACTAGTTAACCAAATTCAAAGTTTACTAATACAAGATTAATTAAGCTTCATTTTTCAACTATCTTAACTAACCAAGCATCAATCATCCAACATAATTACTTATAATCAAGAATTCAATATCAATAACAAGGTTGCAAACTAATCATCAAAGATTAACATAGAAAATACTTCAAAGTGTCATTACAAACAAAGATTAACATACTAATGGTTATAATCTAGCAAGGGATTGTTTGTGTTTTTGCCCAAAGGCTACAATAATACATAAACAATAATCTAAGTACTTGAAAGATTAACAAAATCATGGAAAGATTAGAAAATCAAACCATAAACAAGTACTAGACTAAGGATCCAGATAGTAATCGAGCTAAACGAGACAATGTGGCTTGAATCCGGGTGAAAGAAGAAGCCTCCGGAGCCTGAAAATCGCCTGAATTGCTCTCCAAAATTCCAGAATGACGAACAGAATGTTTCTGTTCTGTTTTTATATTTTTTCGCTGTCGCACGGTCGTTCTCCAGATGGCACGACCGTGCACATTAAGCAATTATTAGGGATGGGTCACCATACTGCATACGTCATCAGATCTTTGACCGGATACGATATCGCACGACCGTTCTTCGGATGGAACGGTCGTTCAGTTCCGGGTTCTTGTTGCACGAGCTGCTGGGCCGGGCGTTCATCACCGAGATCAGGCTGGATCATCGTAGACGCACGGTCGTTCTTCAGATGGCACGTCCGTGCATCACCGAGCTGACCTTAAATACCTTGCATGCCTAGTCGCACCCTCGTTCAATGCCGGGTTGATTAGCATTCGTTGGAGATGCACGGTCGTGCATCAGGTCGCACGACCGTTCCACAGGCCCAGGTCAGTTTCCTTAACAGAATATCCGCAGCTTCGTCGTTTTGTCCGGAAAGTCCTCGTTTTCGCTATCATCTTGTCCGGTATGCTGTTTTAGGCCTGTAAACATAAATGTAGATAAATAAGTATCCGAATGACGGTTTTACGGCCAAAAACGCATAAAATAGGGGTAAAACGGGGGACTAAAATATGTGTAAATTAACGAATATCAAAGCCTTTCAAACTCTCAAAGCTATGCTTTGCAATGCTCCCATACTCTCACTGCCCGACGGAAACAATGATTTCATAGTCTACTGCGATGCCTCGAGCCTTGGTCTTGGTTGTGTTCTCATGCAACGAGACAATGTTATCGCGTACGCTTCTCGACAGCTCAAGATCCACGAGAAGAATTATATAAACCAGGATCTCGAGCTCGGTGTAGTTATTTTTGCGTTAAAGATCTGGCGACACTACCTTTTATGGTACTAAGTGTACGGTCTTCACCGATCATAGGAGCCTACTGCACATCTTTAACCAGAAAGAACTGAACATGCGCCAACGCCGATGGGTTGAACTACTCAACGATTACGACTATGAGATTCGTTACCATACAGGCAAAGCAAACATCGATGCCAATGCTCTCAGTCGACGAAGCTATTTGCATAGCGTTCGTAATTCCCAAGCCCAGTTATGCTTGTTTTAACGAACGTACTTTGAAGAAAGAAAGGATTCTAAACGATGGCGCCCAATTCAAGAATAAATCGAATGGTATCTTTCATTATTTGGACCGAATTTGGATTCCCAAGCGTACAAATTTGCTACAAATTCTGATGGACGAAGCTCACAAGTCTCGATATTCTATTCATCCCGGTGCTGACAAGATGTACCAGGACATGCGCTACAAGTACTGGTGGCCGAGCATGAAGAAGGATATCGCTATTTATGTTTTGAAATGCCTGACTTGTTCCAAAGTCAAGGTTGAGCATCAACGCCCCTCTGGCTTACTCGTACAGCCCTAGATCCCGATGTGGAAATGGGAGAGTATAGCTATGGACTTCATAACAAAGCTCCCGCGTACTCAATCAGGTCATGATAGTATCTGGGTTGTCGTCGACCGTTTGACTAAATCAGCTCATTTCCTGCCGATACGAGAAGACTTTAAGGTAGAAAAATTAGCCCGAATCTACACCAATGAGATCATTTGTCGACACAGGATGCCTCATGACATCATCTCTGACCGCGATGGTCGGTTTACCTCGCGCCTTTGGGAAATGTTTCAATCTGCTCTCGGTACCACTCTTAATCTAAGTACCGCTTTCCATCCCCAAACCGACGGTCAGACTGAAAGAACGATTCGCACCCTTGAAGACATGCACCGCTCGTGTGTCATAGATTTCGGTGGTAATTGGGACGCACACTTACCTTTGGTTGAATTCTCGTACAATAACAGTTATCACTCTAGCATACAAATGGCACCATTTGAGGCATTGTACGGAAGGAAATGTCAATCGCCTATTGTATGGCACGAGATCGGAGACGCGCAAATTACCGGTCCTGAGCTGTTACAAGAAACGACTGACAAGATCCTCCAAATCCGAGACAATCTATTGAAAGCTCGGAGCCGACAGAAGAGTTACGCCGATAGACGCCGCAAGCCCCTTGAATTTGACGTTGGTGATCACGTACTCCTAAAGGTTGCACCTTGGAAGAGAGTGATCAGATTCGGCAAGAAAGGAAAGCTCGCGCCTCGATATGTTGGACCCTTTAAAATTCTGGAAAGGATTAGAAAAGTGGCCTACAGACTCGAACTACCGGAGGAACTTAGTAATGTCCACCCGACTTTCCACGTTTCGAACCTCAGAAAGTGCTTGGCCGAACAGGAATTACATGTCCCTCTCAAAGATTTACAAGTGGACGAAACATTAAACTTCGTGGAAAAGCCTGTCGAGATCATGGGACGAGAAACCAAGGTGCTCAGACGCTCACGAATTCCCATTGTGAAGGTTCGCTGGGAAGGCAAACGCGGTGCCGAGTTCAACTGGGAACTCCAAAGTGACATGAAGGCGAAGTACCCGCAACGGTTCATTACGCCTACTTCTTAAATTTCGGGACGAAATTTCCTAAAGTAGGGGAGGCTGTAACAACCCGCTTTTTGAAAGTCAAAGTACAAGTCAAAGTCAAAGTCAAAGGAAGAAAAGATTGCTAAATGCGATCTGTCACTCCTTGCTTAACTATTGATTGTACGTTAATGACTTGTAATCGAATTCTATTATTTATCTGTTTTAGTTGTATTATGTGGAGCATCTACTAATAATCGAGGTTTAATCGCTTGTTTAATCGCTAATCGACTTATCGCTAATCGCAACGCAACTCAAATTATGTGTTTTGGATATTGTTTTATGTGTGTGTGCTATTATGTGTTACTTGTGCATGTTATGTTTATGTTGAGGTGCTTAATCCCAATCACAATTCTATCGCAATCGTAATCTAATCGCAAACGCTAAACGCAAGTTATTTATAGTGATTGTATGTTAGATATAGTACTTAGGTTATTTGTGTAACTAATGAGTAATACTATCGCATCGCTCACTCGAATCGCATCGCATCGCAACGCTCAACACGCGAATCGAAATGACAAAACTCAACACGCCGGACACCTGGATCGAATGGCCAACCGATAGAGTCGCCATCCGATCGGATTGCCATCCGATCGAACTGCCATCCGATCGGTGGCCAATCCGACACTTGTGCACTTTCCTCTTTTGGAAACCCTATAAATACCCTCCTGACAGCTCCCTCATTCGACCAGCAGCGTCCCAAGCCTTCTTTCTCTCGATTTCTCGTGATTCTTGTAAGTTTTTAACTCAAATCTTGTACTTCTATAATCTACACGCACTTCTTCATCATTTTCATCTTTGAATCTTAACTTTTAACCGTGAAATCAACGGATTTGAGGTGTTCTAGGGTGATGTCATCATGGAGTTCTTATGAACTTCAAGTTTTGGCTTCAGTCCACCAAGAACAACTTAGATCTGAAAGATTTCCACATGAATAAACAATGATTTTGTATAGATCTAAACATTTTCTAAGTTAAAAGGATTGAAAGATGATTTTCCAACTTTCTTTCAACTCTTTTACACTCAATGCACTCAAAACCGGTAGAACCAGAGCTCGTTCTGATCTTATACTCTTTCTTAGTGATGAGTTGGTTCAAGATCTGGTTACTATCAAGGAGACAACCGATTTCGGGTTAAACAAGAACAACCATCACGAACCAGTAAACTGATCGTATTTGGGTGATTCCTGTTCGATCGGACGACTTGGGACTTGACGAGGTTCTGTTGTTTAGTACGTTATCAAACCGTCTCGAACAAACCGCAAACTTTCAAAATAATCAGGTACAAAACGATCAGATGCGTTGGGACGGATTGCCGTCCGATCGGATTGCCATCCGATCGAACTGCAATCCGATCGGATTGCATTTGAGGTTCAACACTTAAACAATTTTTAACATGTTCAACGGATTGCTATCCGATCGAGTGACCATCCTGCTGTGAACTTATTCTCACTAAGTGTCCTGCCAATCGGATCGCTATCCGATCGAACGACCGTTCGACCTGAAGGGTAGAGATACTTCTCTGTTTTCAAAATGCTACAACGAAAACTTTAAAGCCATCATACACAAACACATCCTTACCAAACGAATGTCAATCCGACCGAATGGCCATCCGATGATGGAGTGTGTGAAACCCGGATGTTAAAGTGTGTTATATTACATGTTTATGGCCGTTTAGTTGATTATACGCTTTGAATATGTTGACTACGCAAGTTTGTGGTTTTACAGGTTAACCGCATAATATGGCGAAGTTAGAGAGCTTAGTGATGGAACGGAACAAGAACGGGTGATTATTAAAGAGAGACCACGTTACACGGGAGTTGTTCGGGTCAAAAGATAGCTAAAAGGAACAAGAAAAATTTGCATGAATGAAGTCGAGGGGCCATGTGGTAAATATGTGAAAGCTGAATTCAAGTTATGGTGGGACTAATAAATCAAACCGTAGCCTATGGTGTGCGTGTGATATGTTTACAGAAACAACGGAACGTAGCATACGGCTTACGGTACGTAGGTTACGGTTGTATGACAAGGGGGGGGGGGGGGGGGGGGGACTTTACGTTTGGCGGCCGACTTGGATTTTTGTGGGGCAATTAAAAACAATGGATCATTCACAAGATTAGAGGATTATTAGATTGCAAAATAAAATAATCATCACATAGTAAATCACGTGAAAGGCAGCAAGAAAGTCAACAGCATCAACACTTGGGCCTACATATGCACATATACCTTTGATGGCAGAATTGTGAGGGGACTATTATTTTAATTGTTATTTTCACAAACAACATCAACATTAACATTATCATCATATATTGGCGGCATTAGACTAATGGGTATGGTTAGGATGGGCTTGAATGGGTTGAGCCTCCATCATATTTGAGGGGGATGGAGGCTCGTGGGGGATGGGGCCCCACCTCATTATTTTATAATTTTCTAAGTTTTAATTTATTAACTTAATAAAAACTTTATAAAAATTAAAAAATACAACATAAAACAACATAAATAATTTCATTTCATAACATTAAAAAAAATTACATTTCCTAAAAAAAAAAAATTACCGAAAAAAAAAAAAAAAATTAGATTTCCTAAAAATAAAAAAACAACCTACGACGACCATTTTTTCATCACTTCTTCCTTCATCTTCTGATAAACCACTCGTTCCGCCTCCGGAACCGAGTCGAGATCCAACCTCATAATCCTAAAATCTTCCGCTCGAGCTTGGTCGGCCGACACGGTTTTCTTGTGAGTGTATTTTTCGGCCGCGAACTGTTTGAACTCACGGAATTCGTTTATTAAGTCGTCCATTTTCTCCGATGCCTTCGAGCCGCCCCCTCCACCTGAGCCGCCCCCTCCACTCGAGCCGGCCACTTTGCGCTTTCCGGCCGCCTCTTTTTTTGCTTTGTCCCTCCCGGTGGGACGTTCCGCCTCGTGAATGGGCAACACGTCCTCGTCATCTTCCGGGTCGTCGTTTATGTTGATTTGACAACGACCGGTGGAGCCTCCCTCACTATAACTTCCGGACTCGGAAGTTTTAGTCCGTTTGGCGGTTGCTACCTCATTTGGAATCGGCGTCCATTTTTGTTGTTTCTTTACTACGTTCCATGCTCGGAAGTGCGGGAAAGGCTTTGCATTTTGAGAGTCCCACTTAGCGATAGCAAGGTTAAGAATGTCCGTCTCGTTATTCCCGCTAGGAGGATTCATCCTAATTTGGTTATAAATTGCGTTAAAGTTATTGATGACCTTGCTCATTTTACGCCACTTGCCCGAGACGGCTTCTACATCACGATCCGAGCTATGCTCCATAATCGCATGAAATCTAGCCGTTGCCTTCCTCCAAAAACTATCACCCTTTTGATTGTTTCCTAAATTTTAAAAAACAATGCATTAGTAAAAATAAAAAATATAAACTTTTAAAAAATTTAATAAAAAATTTAAACTTTCGTTCATACCGACTATCGGGTTAGTAGAGGACTTAGTAAACGCCATTGCTAGCGCCTCCTCCTCTACTTTCGTCCACGGTCTCCCCTGTTTTCTCGAACCGCTTTTTGACGCGGTTTCGGGTACGTTTTCAACCTTCTTCCCCTTCCCCTTGTTTTTTTTTCGGTTGAGCTCTTGCGGTGGCGATTCGGGGACGACTTCATCATCATCATCATCATCAAGGTTAACCGGTTGGGAAGTTGGCGGTTGCGCTTGGAGTTGTTAAAACGAGTTGCGTTGCATCATTTGTTGTAGCGCTTGGTATTGTTGGAGTTGTTGAACTTGAGACATTTGTGAGAATGCGTTGGGTGTTTGTTGGAAACCCGAAAAAGGAAATTGCGGAGCACCCCACGAATTATCCATACTCGGATTGTAAGCGGGAGTCGAAAAAAAGTTAGGTTGGTTCGGGTTTTGATTATTCGGGTTGGGGTTGTTTGGGTTGGGGTTGTTTGGGTTGAAAGGATTCATGATTTAGAGAAAAAGGTATAAAAAAATATGGAGTGTTTTTTTATAAAAGGGAAGATAATTGGAGAAGAATGGGAGTAGAAAGGATAGAAATGTATAAAAATGGTTGAGATATTGGGTATTTAAATAGAAAAATGAATTTTTTTTTTTTTTTTAAAAAGAGCCGTTATGCAACGGATGGTTTTGGATGTGGGGCCTCGACTGAATCGGCGCATGTGGGACGTTTGGGCCGGGCCGGGGCTAAGGGGGGCGGTGTGGGGGCTCGGCGCCGGACCAAGCCGGGGCTAGCCGACCCCCATACCCATTAGTCTTATAGAAAGATGCAAAAGGAGGTGTCACGTGGACTTTGGCAAACAACATTAATCAACACGCAGACCAAAAGGCTGTTTTGACTTTGGAGGAGAGCTTCGGATTTTTATTATTGGGCCGAAACATCAAGTGACGGCAGAGGAGCATCTCATCACAATTGGGCCGATATATGGACTTGTGTGGGCCGAATCTTGGACGCACAAACATGAAGAGTGGGCAGAATTATTTGCATCAGTTGTTGATAGAATATCGAAACAACAAGAAAAAGTCTCGACGGCAGACAAGAGGCACGAAGAGAGGGGATGCCCGAAGCTATTGAAGATCAACAACCTATCATGAGCGGCTAAATCCCTCATGGACACTTCGGGTGAATGATTCTTGTGAGACACTTTTAATTCTAGTTTTTGTTTTGTATTGAGATTTGGATTTGTAGTCGGGTAACAGCCGACTATTTGTGTGATTATATAATTTGTGTGACAGACAAATCCTGAGTGACATCAGAGTTATAATTATGCCTTGAATCCAATTATGCTTTTGTTGATTGAATGATTCCTATGTATGCTTGTTTTAATATTTATCTGATAAGTTAATATTAAGATTTTGAACTGCATAGGTAATTGGTAGATGTGGCAGATTTACTATTCAATCAATAGCATCCAATAAAATCAGAACTAGGTTATTAGTAATTACAGAATCTGAATCCCGGAGTGATCACCTTTTCTTATCATTGTTTATTACAACTCAATCTTTTTCTCAATTTTTATTCGTTAATTTAGATCATTCTTATAATCAATTACACCGATTTTCCAATTCAGTAGTAATTAATTAATACTTTTCATTCGACACTTTCCACAATCCTCCTCTGGTTCGATATCCGACTTACTCTAGCTACCTAGTTTATTTCGGTTTTTGCATGACACTAACGACAGTCATCATCGGATGACCATCCGAACGAATTGACATCCGATCGATTGACCATCCGATCGGATTGCCATCCGATCGGATTATCGTTCGACACTTGGTCACTTTTCACCGTTTACGCACCGCTCTTCGCTTATGTTATCGTTAACTGTTCAGGCTAATCTCTCTAAGCGCTCCCTTCAATCCATTTCTGTCGCTGTGAGTATACTCGATCCCTTTTTGCTTTATGCACTTTTAGGTGTTACATACGTTACTATTCTAAATCACATCAATCACACAACGCAAACACTATTTATACGCTGACCGTTACTACATGATACGTGTTACTCGATGAATGCTTGTATATTATGTTAACACAGTGATTATTGCCTGACGCCTTAGCAACGATAGTACTATTTGTTTGGACTCAGCACCTGTCATGGACGAGGATTGTTAAGGTTACCTCTCACATGTCACAGTGGTGATATGTGTTGTGCATTCTACAACTCGCAGTCTCGTCTATGCATATTTCATTGTCGATAACCTACTAGCTTCGCACTATACATGTTACATGCTGGTTACGCGTAGACGATTTCGAACTCTACTATTACTATTAAACTTGTATGCTCACATTTACACTATGTGTAATGACCT
The DNA here is from genome assembly GCA_030545235.1 of Helianthus tuberosus. Classification (NCBI taxonomy): domain Eukaryota; kingdom Viridiplantae; phylum Streptophyta; class Magnoliopsida; order Asterales; family Asteraceae; genus Helianthus; species Helianthus tuberosus. The sequence goes on along the minus strand of CM060364.1, from coordinate 21,158,257 downwards.
CTATTTTAACGTATGTGACATGTGCTTAGGATGCTTGCTTGCTATTTGATGGAATCGAGTTTACGAGAGTCTAGAAACCAACAAAGACAATTTATTTTTATTTAAATTTGAGTTGTCGGAACATGTTATTCGTCTTTGAGATATCGATGTCTGTAATAACTGACTTGTTTAATAGGTTATGGTATGGGACATAATATAACTATTCGGTAAAGTAGTTGTTATGGAATTTCTCTTGGACAATCTGTTTCGCTCAGTGCCATGCCCCGACGTTTCCGTCATTGATTAGGGTGTGACAAAGAGTAAATGTACATTTAGTTTTAAGATAAATAGATAATATTGTCACTTGGTAGGATGGGCTTTTTGACCATTACCTATAACTATAAACACAAGATGATGGAATAATGTCAGGCAGCTGCCTGACACTCCTTCATTGGTCCAACCAATTTACGATTCTACCTTCGCTTTAAAATAACAATTTTTGCATTAGTTCAAATTACGTTTTTGCCCACAGTTCAAAATAAAATCATGCTTTTGCCCCCAGCTAAAAATTACAGTTGCCCTCGGTTCAAAATTACGATTTACCCCGTTTAAATTTACAGTTTTGTCATTAGTTTTGGTTTTTTTTCTCACGGCCAAATTACGATTTTACCCTCAATTTAAACTTCCATTTTTCCATCATTTTTTTGTTTTCCCCATAAAATTACGATTTCCCCCCAGTGTAAAATTACAGTCATGCCGTCGTTTTAATTTTTTTTTTCTTTGAGAAAATTTTTGTAGTGTTTTGTTTTGATGACTCGGTGTAATTTTTATTCGTGCCAGCCTGGCACACGCTCATTTATTCTGAAAAAATACAATTTTGCCCTCAGTTTAAAATTATAGTTTTTCCATCTTTTTTGTTTTTTTAAGCAAAAGTATTATAAAGTTCTGTTTTAATTTGCTGACTTAGTGTAATTTTTTAAGAGCGTGTTATGAGTAACATATACAAGTAACTGAAACATAGGCGTAAATGTTACGAGAGAGGAATATTTGGCTTAGTGCCTCGCAACGCGAACGTGGCAAAATATAGTTATTATATGTATTCGTTTGTTTTTTGATGTATCACTTTTTATTTGTTTAGTTTTATTTCTTTTTATTTGTTTAGCTTTATTTAATAGATTTAAATTGTTTTAGGATATATCACATTTTATTTGTTTAGTTTAATTTAATTTAATTCATTTAATTTGTTTAGTTTAATTACATTTAAATTAAATATTATTGAATGAATTGATCAATGGGAACGGTTCTTTACGCTTCGAATAAGTCATATATGACGTGGTCTTGTGACTAATATTCTTCAATTATATAATTTTCTATATCTTACTTTCGGCATGCTGCATGCTTTTGTCCATCGTATACAACATTAAACAAGTCTTATTTTATAAGCCTTTTGTAATTAATATATTACGTATACTAGTATTAAGCCCAATGCGTTGCAGCGGTTGTCATAAAAATGTGTTAAGTAGTAGCAATATTATAGAGTAAAGTCATTTTTGAGTCCATGTGGTTTGTGCATTTTAACTATTTGAATCCAAAGAGTTAACTGCCATTTTCGTCCCTGTGGTTTGGTCACTTTGCCATTTCAGTCCATTTTTCAAAAATGCGCCATTTTCCTCCCCGACGTTCTGGAAAGGTGCCATTTCAGTCCAAAAATCATAACCTAGTTAAGTCGGTTAGTAAATAAGGACTGATTGTGTAAATTTGTAACATAAAGGACCATTTAAGTAAAATGTATAAATATTAATATAATTATAAAATATATATAATATATATATATATATAATGTATACACATCACCGCCGCTGGAACCGGAGCTCCGGTGGTCACCACCGCCGCCGGAACCGGAGCTCCGGTGGTCACCGCCGCCGCCGCCGGAACCACCACCATCATCGTCATCATCTGTTATCATCATCATCGATCATCATCGACCTTCATCATCATCATCGCGATCTTCATCATCATCATCAGACCTTCATCACCAATTCTCCTCTTAATCAGGCACTTCCCGAAAAGCTTCCTCACCTGCGACGGCCACCACACCCCCACCAGCCTGTTCTCGTTCCCAAACAGGAACTTGTTACCAGCAGGACCACACATAACAGCCATACGTTCGCCAAGTAACGACGTCTTAAACACTAGAGGGCTGCCATGTTTCTCAATCCGTTCTTGAATGAATCTCTCCGGAACTCCGTCCCAGCATGCTCGTAGTAGTGCTAGAGATTCTCCAAGAAACGGCCACCCGAAGCTTCCCGGTGGAAGATTGATTTTGCTTCTTTTAGTTTTCTGGTTCTTGTAAACGTTCCAGAAAATGTATAAAACGATTAAGAGGAGAATTGGTGATGAAGGTCTGATGATGATGATGAAGATCGCGATGATGATGATGAAGGTCGATGATGATGGCAGTTAACTCTTTCTTGTTTGTTCTCATCTTTTCCGAAGGTAAGGAGTTGTCTTTTTTGTAGTCTATATCACTAACACATACAAGCACACGTTATGATTTTTGTTCTGAATGCATTGTTCTGCTCGTTCACATTTGTAGGAGCTTCAGGTCGACATGTAAAACAGGCGACTGTGGCTCCGGTGAACTGGAGTGCAACGGAAGTTCAGCAACCCCACCTGTTACGCTTGCGCAGTTCGACATCAACACATTCGATGATTGTTCTGAGGCCAGTCTCTTCAGTGGCTTTAGCTTGCAGCTGTCGGTGGAGGCAAATCGACCGTTGGAGAGTGGTGGAGGGTATAAGAGTACATGTGCATGCCAACTCTTTCTTTCACAGAAGTATTTGTACACAAAAGAGTGGTGGTGCAAGCGGACAGCATACACTCAGTTGTTTATATTAGAGCATAGAGAGAGTGTGGGATGATGATGATGACGTTGATGATGGTGGTGATTGCAGAGCATAGAGAGAGAGTAGAGAGAGTGGTGGTTCCGGCGGCGGTGGTGTGTATACATTATATATATATATATTTTATAATTATATTAATATTTATACCTTTTACTTAATTGGTCCTTTATGTTACAAATTTACACAATCAGTCCTTATTTACTAACCGACTTAACTGGGTTATGATTTTTGGACTGAAATGGCACCTTTCCAGAACGTCGGGGAGGAAAATGGCGCATTTTTGAAAAATGGACTGAAATGGCCAAAGTGACCAAACCACAGGGACGAAAATGGCAGTTAACTCGAATCCAAAAATCAAACTTGTTATGATTTGATTCCCTGTGGTTTGTATTTTTAACCCTTTGAATCCAAAATGAAACTTCATCCAACCCTTTGAGTCCCTGTGGTTTGTATTTTTAACCTTTTGAATACAACCCTTTTAGTCCATGATTTGGATGAGGTTTGCGTTTTGGATTCATAGGGTTAAAAATACAAACCACAGGGACTCAAATCAAGACATGTTTAGTTTTTGGATTCAAATAGTTAAAATGCACAAACCACAGGGACTCAAAAAGGACTTTACTCAATATTATACCATTGTCAGCGACAACCAACACTGGAAAAACTCATAAAAACAAAATAAATAAAAACAGAAAAAAATAACTTCGAGCAAAAACCAGACGTAAAATCTTTGAATCACGCACGGTCGTTGCTGAGAATTAAACCGAAACGTAAAATATAGACTAAAATAACTAAGTTCATCCAGGACCCGCGTGTTGCACGAACTTGTCAAACGCAGAAAAATAGATGTGACGCGACGGGCCATTCAAACGGGAAAAAATATACTAAAAAATGTTGAACCCCACACGCACGTTGCGGTGCGTTAACTCATAAAATTTAGAACGAAACGAAAAACTTGGGAAAGATGAAAAGTATGGTGAACCAAAATTGAAAATAAAAAAGAGTTGGTATTAAATTGCAAAAGATGAAAAACTTTGGGTTAAAAGTAAAAAACAAAGGGTCTAAATTGCAAAATTGATGTTATTTATTAATTTTAGATAAATATAAGGATAAAAAATAAGTGATATCTATATATTGGTTATTAATTAATATTAATATTAAAAGAAATATTAAACAAATATAAATTAAATTTATGAGGTTGAATGAGAGAAATGTCATGTGTCATTATTTGGAGTATTTTATTATAAGTTAGATTAGATTAGATTTATCTAAATGGTCATTATTATATAAAATAATAGGCGGCCAAACTTGTCACACCCCAACCGATGGCGGATTCATCGGGGCGTGGCACTGAGCGAAACAGGTTGTCCAGAAGTTTCCATAACAACTATCATTACCATTTAATTAAAGCAATACGTCCCATACCGTATCATAAATAGTCAAACAAGTTATTACAGACAACATCAAAACAAATATTCTGTTCCGACAACTCAGATTTAAATAAGTAGCAATTGTTTATCTGCTTCTAGAGACCCCTAATAAGTTATCTACAGACAGCTATTTGTTGGGCTCTAAAGCTTTATTCTAGCTTCCATTCCCTACCACGTATGCTTCCTAAGCACCTGTCACATACGTTAAAATAAAGTCAATACATATAATGTAAAGGTGAGCATACAAGTTTGATAATAGCATATAGAGTTCGAATTCGTTTACGCATAACCGGCACGTACACATAGTGAAATGAAGCACGTTAGTTATCGACATAGATCCATCGATACCAATGACTGCGGGTTGACTGCCCGAGGCAGTTCGCAATACATGATTACCACCGTAATCCATGTAAGTAAAAGATCCTTAACAACCCCCGTGTGAACGGGTGCTGAGTCCAAACTATAGTACTATCGTTGCTAAGGCAGGTAGACAGCATCCCATGTGTAAACATAACAAACAAGCATTCATAAGCCACATATAACATGCATAAACGGTTTAGCGTTAAAATAGCTTGAGTAGTGTGATTGTTGTAGTTTGAATATTCGTAACGTATGTAACACCCAAAAGTGCTAAAGCAAAAAGGGTTCGAGTATACTCACAGCGATTGTGGATTGAAGGGAGCGCTTTACAGCGAGTACGGTTAGCCTGAATAGATTCGATAACGTAATGATGAGTGTCGCGTAAAACAGTACAAAGTGAGCGTGGTTAAGATGGCTGATCGTGCGGATCAGCTATCCGTGAGAGGGAGTCATCCGTGCGCATGACCTATCCGTGCGGATGGTGATGCGTGCGGATGGTGATCCATCCGGATAAGCTATCCGTGCGTGCGAGCTGTCCGTGCGGATGGTAATCCGTGCGGATTAGCTGTGCGTGCGGATGGCTAATCCGTACGGACAAGTTGTTTGTGTGGATAAACGTTCAAGTGGATTGTTTCTTCCTAAGTGTGAGATGTGTTTGTGTATGATGGCTTGTGCTTTGGAGTTTTCGTTGTAGCATTTAGAAAACACATAAGTGTTTCTATCTTTCAAGCCGGTCGCGCAGACGACAATCCGTGCGTATGGTAGTCCGTGCGGACAGTGGTGACCCGTGCGGACATTCTGTGCGCGCGGGTAGAGACCGTCCGTCCGGATAACCTGTCCGTGCGGACGACTTGGGCGTGCGGATGAACACTGTTTGAATTTATGTTAAGGCCTTAGTATCTCATGATCCGAAGAGTAATCCATTCAGAGGTCGTCCGTCCGGATTGCTCATTCGTTCGATACTCAAACCTTGTTTGGAAAGTGGGTCCCAAGGGTAGCTCGTCCGGGTGACAATCCGTCCGTATGGCCTGTGCGTGCGGACAGCTTGTCCGTGCGGACAGCTTGTCCGTGCGGATAACTGGTCCGTGCGGGCAGCCTCTGGTCTGATTGTTTCGTTCGTCTACTCTGGGTTTCTGTTGTTGTTTATAGAGACGTTCTGATTACGTGGCAACCACTTGGAATTGTATTCTCACCCGCACGACTAGACCGGTCAGGAACCACCCTAACTTGGCCTGTCGGCGACTCAGAACGGTAGTTCCGGTTGACCCCGACATCAGGTGTCTTGCGGTAGAATTCCAGATCTAGAACTAGTGCATCACTATTATCGAGTAGAGACTAGAACCGATCAGATTCGTACCGATCTTAAGGGTAAAAGAAGGAGAGAACTTAGGTTTATTTCTTTCAACTCTTTTTATCCTTAGAAAAGTTTAGATCTAGGTGAAGTTATTGTGAAATCTTGTAGAAATCATTTAGATTTGAGTTATTCTTGGTGGAATGAGGTCAAGCTTGAAGTTCATAAGAACTTCATGATGACGTCACCCGAGAATACCCCAAATCCGGATGATTTCATGGCTAAAAGTGAAGATTTGAAAGATGGAAAGGTGTAGAATCGTGTAGTGATCAAGAATGTACAAGAATTAGTGCAAGATCTTACCTGGATTGAGAGAAATCTGAGAAAAAGTGAAGAATGCGTGCGGTTCGGACGTCACTTGCCAAAAGTGGAAAGGTTGGAGAGTGACCCGTGTATTTATAGGATGCCAAAAAGGGAAAGGGTGAACCGTGCGCATGGCACGTACCCGGATAGGCTATCCGCGTGGATAGGTCATCCGTGCGGATTGGCAATCCGTGCGGATGCCGCCTGCTTTGGTGCGTTCGGTGTGATGTTGCTTCGGTTTCGATTTGCGAGTGATTCGATAGGGTTTCCTAGTCAAATTACTTTCAGTCCCAACTACTTCTTATATGGTTCGACTCGGAATTCGGGTTTCGGGTTCGTTCACGTTCGAGTTAGACTTCGAGTTCGATTAAGTTCGCTTGATTATCACAACATGACGTAAAATAAACATGCACAGGTAACACGTAAGGCACACACACACGTATGAACAACAAGCAATTACACAGTTCGAGTTACGATTTGATGTCGATTTGATTAGCATAGCTTGATTAACTTTATCTCATTGTTACTTCCTATTGTTCACAGTCGTAAGTCGATGGAAATACGGTTAGCGTGATTCGATTATTGTAATGAACGACATTTACTCCACATAATATAAATAAAGTAAAAACATTTCTACGAGTCGAGTCGCGCGAAATCGGTCGTTGACTTTGACTTTCACTCGTGAAAACACGGGGTGTTGCAGCCTCCCCTTGTTTAGGGAATTTCGTCCCGAAATTAAGCTGGAAGCCGTAACTAAGGTTGTGTATCACGTGTGAGAGTCCTGTGTTTTGGACCACTAAAAGTCGTTAAATTGGTCGACTCTTTACGGTTAAAAATTGATAATTCTCGGATATGTTATGCGAAATTGCCTGATCTATAAGCTTATAAAGTTTCAGATCTTAACTTCGAAGCCGTTTGGAAGAAATTCAGATTTTTGTCATAAAAATGTCGAACGTTGCTGTTGATGTTCGCCGTACGGATAACAAATCCGTGTTGACTATCGTTGACTCTGAATCGTGCGGAATCCGTGAACGTGTGTGACTAACATATCGTAACGGAGTCGAAACCGATCCTACAAGTGGTATATGAGTAGGGGCTCGGTTGCGAGGATCAAACACACTCAGATTTGAGCAATTTCTTCATCTTTCATCCTTTCACGTTTTCAACAGATAATCGACAAATTAAACAAGATTTTACGGGTAAAAATTGTTAAGACTTGGATATGTTGTGCGAAAACACTTGATCTATCACCCTACAAAATTTCTTAATTAAACAATTGTGGATACTTTGTCTTCATGTCGTCTTCGAGTTCCCAAGTGAACTCCGCGCCTCGTTTGCCTTCCCATCGGACTTTCACAATAGGAATGCGTGAGCGCCTGAGTTCTTTGGTTCGGCGATCCATGATTTCGACAGGCTTTTCCACGAAGTGTAATGTTTCGTTCACTTGTAGATCGTCTAGAGGAACATGTACTTCGTGGTCGGCGATGCACTTTCGGAGGTTTGACACGTGGAAAGTCGGATGGACATTGCTAAGTTCCTCCGGTAATTCGAGTCTGTAGGCGACTTTTCCGATCCTTTCCAGAATCTTAAAAGGTCCAACATATCGAGGCACGAGTTTCCCCTTTTTGCCGAATCGGACTACACCCTTCCAAGGTGATACCTTAAGGAGTACGTAGTCACCAACGTCATATTCACGGTGCTTGCGCTTTTTATCAGCGAGAACTTTCTGTCGATCCCGAGCTTTCGCCAGATTGTCTCGAATTTGGAAAATTTTGTCTGTCGTTTCTTGTAGCAGCTCCGGACCGGTTAGTTGCGAGTGACCGATCTCGTGCCACACAATAGGCGATCGACATCTTCTTCCGTATAAGGCCTCGAAAGGTGCTATCTGGATGCTAGCCTGGTAGCTGTTGTTATACGAGAATTCGACTAACGGAAGGTGTCTATCCCAATTACCACCGAAGTCTAGAACACACGAACGGAGCATGTCTTCAAGCGTACAAATCGTTCTTTCAGTCTGACCGTCGGTTTGTGGGTGGAATGCAGTACTTAGATTAAGCGTTGTACCGAGTGCCGTTTGAAACGTTTCCCACAATCGTGAAGTGAACCGAGCATCACGATCAGAGATGATGTCACGAGGCGTCCCATGTCGACAAATGATCTCGTTGGTGTAGATTCGGGCTAATCGTTCTACCTTGTAGTCTTCTCGTATTGGCAGAAAGTGAGCTGATTTAGTCAAGCGGTCAATAACAACCCAAATGTTGTCGTGACCTGATGACGTGGTTGGAAGCTTGGTTACGAAATCCATAGCTATGCTCTCCCACTTCCACATGGGAATTGGTGGTTGTTCGAGCAAGCCAGAGGGTCTTTGATGTTCAGCCTTGATTCTAGCACAGGTTAGGCATTTTCCGACGTAGAGTGCGATATCCCGTTTCATACCCGGCCACCAGTACCTATAGCGAAGATCGTGGTACATTTTGTCAGCACCGGGATGAATAGAGTATCGGGATTTGTGGGCTTCATCCATGATAATCTGTCGCAAATTGGTTCGCTTGGGAATCCAAATTCGGTCTAAGAAGTGAAATATCCCATTTGATTTGCTCACAAGCTGGGCTCCATCGTGGTAAATTCTTTCTTTCTTCAAGGTGCGTTCGTTGAAACATGCATGTTGGGCATCGCGAATGAGAGCTTCGAGGTGGTGCTGGGCTTGAACATTACGAGTGCTAAGCAGATAGCTCCGTCTGCTAAGTGCGTCGGCAACAACATTTGCTTTGCCTGGGTGATAACGGATCTCACAGTCGTAATCGTTGAGAAGTTCTACCCATCGGCGTTGACGCATATTCAGTTCCCTCTGATTAAAGATGTGTTGTAGGCTCTTATGATCGGTGAAGATCGTACACTTTGTACCATACAGGTAGTGTCGCCAAATCTTTAATGCAAAAACAACTGCGCCTAGCTCGAGATCATGGGTTGTATAGTTCTTCTCGTGGATTTTAAGCTGACGAGATGCGTAAGCTATGACCTTGTCTCGTTGCATTAGGACACAACCGAGACCAAGGTTAGAAGCATCACAGTAGACAATGAAATTATCGTTTCCGTCGGGTAGTGTGAGAACAGGAGCATTGCAAAGCATGTGTTTGAGGGTTCGAAAGGCAGACTCTTGTTTGGTTCCCCAGACAAAAGGCTGGTCCTTATGAGTGAGAGAGGTAAGGGGTACAGCAATCTTCGAGAACCCTTCGATAAATCGTCGGTAATAGCCCGCTAGCCCGAGAAAAGAGCGGACTTCAGTCGCGTTCTTAGGCGTAACCCAGCTCTTAACAGCTTCAATCTTCGCAGGATCGACGTGAATACCCTGACTATTTACGATGTGACCCAGAAACTGAACCTCCCCCAACCAAAATTCGCACTTGGAGAATTTGGCGTAGAGTTGGTTCCCCTGGAGTAACTCGAGAACCAAACGTAGATGTTGCGCGTGTTCGGCTCTCGTTTTGGAATAGATCAAGACATCGTCGATGAACACGATGACGAAACGGTCGAGATATGGTTTACACACTCGATTCATCAGATCCATGAAAACTGCTGGTGCGTTTGTTAGGCCAAAAGGCATGACAACGAATTCGTAATGGCCGTAACGAGTACGAAACGCGGTTTTGGGTATATCATCCTCCTGTATACGCAGCTGATGATATCCTGAACGTAGATCGATCTTCGAGAAACACGTAGCGCCTTATAGCTGATCAAATAAATCGTCGATTCGAGGCAGAGGATAGCGGTTCTTGATAGTCAACTTATTCAATTCCCGGTAGTCGATGCACATCCGGAACGACCCGTCCTTCTTTTTGACGAAAAGGACTGGTGCGCCCCAAGGAGAGGTGCTTGGGCGAATAAAGCCTTTTTCAAGCAATTCCTGGAGTTGGGTTGAGAGTTCGCGCATTTCGGACGGCGCGAGTCGATAAGGAGCTCTGGCGATAGGATTAGCTCCAGGAACGAGATCAATGCGAAAATCAATATCTCGTTTTGGAGGTAGTCCGGGAAGATCCTCTGGAAAGACATTAGGAAATTCTCGAACCACTGGGACGTCTTTTACTTCCTTCTTCTCTTTCTTTTCCTCCTCCGCTGCTACGACGTTAGCCAAGAAAGCCCTGTATTCCTTGCGGAGATACTTGCTAGCTTGTAGGCATGACATAAGCTTGAGACCCTTCGAAGTAGTATCCCCATAGACACACAATGAATCACCGTTTGCGAGCGAAAAACGAATCATCTTATCAAAACACACAACTTCGGCATGGTTTTCGCGAAGAAAGTCCATGCCTACTATGACGTCGAAACTTCCGAGTCGCATCGGAATAAGGTCTATGGAGAAGATGTGATTGTTGAGCTCGAGAGTGCAATCACGAATAACAGAGTTTACAGCGACGGTTCTTCCGGTAGCGACTTCAACATCGAATGCAGAGGAGAGTCGGGAACGTTTACGACTAAGGAGTTTCTCAAATTCGAGTGACACAAAGCAATTATCGGCTCCAGTATCAAATAAACATGATGCATAAATACCATTCACAAGGAACGTACCATTGACCACGTTGTTGTCGGCCTGGGCTTGACGCACATTGAGATTGAAAGTTCTGGCGCGTGCGGCCTGTTGTTGCTGCTGTTGTGGCTGCTGTGGTTGCTGCTGCTGCGGTTCTTGTTTCACCACCCTGTTCGGGCACATGTTGGCGAAATGATTCGGGTCGCCACACGTGAAGCATGCTCTGGCTTTGACTGCGGGTGCCGGAGGGGCTTGTTGACCCTGTGGGGCAGCGAGCAGAGCTTGATTGGCAGGGGCTTGACGAATACGGCAGTTGGCGGTGAAGTGGCCGTAGACGTTGCAATGAGCACAGAAGCGGCATGGAATAGCTGTCGGGTGATGATAGGTGCAAGTAGGGCAGAGCGGGTGTGGTCCAGTATATGCACGCTTTGCAGGCGGTGCATTGGCCACAGGCGCCGCTACTTGACGCTGTTGGGCAGGTACAGCTTGGATCGGTGCAGCAGTAATCGCACAGTTCTTGTTGGTGGAGCTGTTCTTTCTCTTGTTCTTTCTCTTGTTGCTTGACGAGGTAGGCTCAGCAGTTGGTGCAGTAGTGGTAGCTTGATGCAGATGCTTGGAGGTCTTATCCCACACCCCAGCCTTAACCCTCTTGTCATTGATTTCAGCGGCCAGTAGATAGGTTTCCTCGATCGTCGTAGTCTTGGCCGCTTGCACGAAATCAGCAACGCAGTCGGGCAAAGCTCGGATGTACTTCTTGATGGTTATTTCTGGGGTCTTGACCTGATCGGGACAGATAATGCTGAGCTGTTTGAAGCGAGCAGTAAGACCAGCATTGTCTCCCTCCTTCTGATGTATGTGCCAAAATTCATCTTCAAGCTTTTGACGCTCGTGAGGAGGGCAAAATTCCTCTAGCATGACTTCCTTGAGCTCGTCCCACGACAAACCGTAAGCTGCATCATTCCCTTTCTTGTTCCTCTCGGCCGTTCACCAGTCCAAAGCACGGGACTGAAAGACGCCGGTAGCGTTCAGAGTTCGAAGGTCATCAGGGCAACCACTTTGTCGCAGAGTAACCTCGATTGAGTCAAACCAGTGGAACAGTGCAGTGGGACCTCCTTCGCCTGTGAATTCTTTCGGCCCACATGACTTGAATTGTTTGAAACTAAAAGGTCTTGCGGCAGCTTTAGGAGCTTCGGTTCTCGATTCCTCGGAGGATTTGCTGGCGTTCTCGTAGACATCGCTCACAGCCTTCGCAACAGTTTTCGCGATGATGGAAGCAAGGCGTCTGTCTTTCTTTTCGCGACGAGAGAGTGGATGACGGGATCCAGACGACATTGTCTGCAATAGACATCGCCATGGAATTCAACACATGTATTCGAATCTCACCTCACACGTCCACTACTACTAAAGCTCAGTAACACGTACCATATAAACGCATATAGTCACGAAATCACAGAATTGCACACAATCACATAAGCACATAGGGCACATAATCACCATATTCCTAAACATGTAAGCACAATAGCAGAACACATATAACTTAATCACTAAAAGTACATACGAGCATACAAAGCATTCTGACTGCCTCTATCGTTGATTTGCTAGCGATGTGTTGTGTGGGTTTTGTGTCTTAGTAGGAGCAATAGTGTTGGGTCGAAACCAATGATACCTCAAAACGTTATCAAATAAGCAGAAAATACGTAAAATCTTCATAAAGATAGATTGTATGTGGCTAATAGACTTCGACTAACCAAAGTGGCTCGACTATTCGCAAGGATCCTGTGTGCACAATTACCTCCAGGACTATGCCTTTGCCTCGATTCTTGGGCAATGGCGCAATTCCCATTGGTTATATTGTGTCTTGAGGTCGTTGGATTCCATCGAAACTTTGGTGGGATTTTTTTTTTCGTATAAAAGCAGGATGTGTCGTCAAGGTTAGGGTTTCACCCCTATCTTGCAACTTCTGTCCTTGTTTTTGATAAATTTGAGGAGATTATTAATCAAAATATGGATTTCACTCCTAATTTGGTATGATTCTCCTCATTTGTAGCTAAAACGCAAGCTGATTAGGCAACCTTAGTCGAGAGTTTGCGGTTTTCACACCTATTCTCGGCCTCATTACCTGTTCGTAACTTGAAAATTCGAGTGCAATGATAGAAAAGAGCGAGTGATAGTGGCGATTTTACGCATACGAGTGAGTTGGTCTGTTGGTTCTTAACTATAGACTAGGTCTCTAAGACTTCGACCCGGACTAGGTCGAGTCTTGCCTAATTCCCTATAGTTATGGCTCTGATACCAATCTGTCACACCCCAACCGATGGCGGATTCATCGGGGCGTGGCACTGAGCGAAACAGATTGTCCAGAAGTTTCCATAACAACTATCATTACCATTTAATTAAAGCAATACGTCCCATACCGTATCATAAATAGTCAAACAAGTTATTACAGACAACATCAAAACAAATATTCTGTTCCGACAACTCAGATTTAAATAAGTAGCAATTGTTTATATGCTTCTAGAGACCCCTAATAAGTTATCTACAGACAACTATTTGTTGGGCTCTAAAGCTTTATTCTAGCTTCCATTCCCCACCACATATGCTTCCTAAGCACCTGTCACATACGTTAAAATAAAGTCAATACATATAATGTAAAGGTGAGCATACAAGTTTGATAATAGCATATAGAGTTCGAATTCGTTTACGCATAACCGGCACGTACACATAGTGAAATGAAGCACGTTAGTTATCGACATAGATCCATCGATACCAATGACTGCGGGTTGACTGCCCGAGGCAGTTCGCAATACATGATTACCACCGTAATCCATGCAAGTAAAAGATCCTTAACAACCCCCGTGTGAACGGGTGCTGAGTCCAAACTATAGTACTATCGTTGCTAAGGCAGGTAGACAGCATTCCATGTGTAAACATAACAAACAAGCATTCATAAGCCACATATAACATGCATAAACGGTTTAGCGTTAAAATAGCTTGAGTAGTGTGATTGTTGTAGTTTGAATATTCGTAACGTATGTAACACCCAAAAGTGCTAAAGCAAAAAGGGTTCGAGTATACTCACAACGATTGTGGATTGAAGGGAGCGCTTTACAGCGAGTACGGTTAGCCTGAATAGATTCGATAACGTAATGATGAGTGTCGCGTAAAACAGTACAAAGTGAGCGTGGTTAAGATGGCTGATCGTGCGGATCAGCTATCCGTGAGAGGGAGTCATCCGTGCGCATGACCTATCCGTGCGGATGGTGATGCGTGCGGATGGTGATCCATCCGGATAAGCTATCCGTGCGTGCGAGTTGTCCGTGCGGATTAGCTGTGCGTGCGGATGGCTTATCCGTACGGACAAGTTGTTTGTGTGGATAAACGTTTAAGTGGATTGTTTCTTCCTAAGTGTGAGATGTGTTTGTGTATGATGGCTTGTGCTTTGGAGTTTTCATTGTAGCATTTAGAAAACACATAAGTGTTTCTATCTTTCAAGCCGGTCACGCGGACGACAATCCGTGCGTATGGTAGTCCGTGCGGACAGTGGTGACCCGTGCGGACAGTCTGTGCGCGCGGGCAGAGACCGTCCGTCCGGATAACCTGTCCGTGCGGACGACTTGGCCGTGCGGATGAACACTGTTTGAATTTATGTTAAGGCCTTAGTATCTCATGATCCGAAGAGTAATCCATTCAGAGGTCGTCCGTCCGGATTGCTCATTCGTTCGATACTCAAACCTTGATTGGAAAGTGGGTCCCAAGGGTAGCTCGTCCGGGTGACAATCCGTCCGTATGGCCTGTGCGTGCGGACAGCTTGTCCGTGCGGATAACTGGTCCGTGCGGGCAGCCTCTGGTCTGATTGTTCCGTTCGTCTACTCTGGGTTTCTGTTGTCGTTTATCGAGACGTTCTGATTACGTGCCAACCACTTGGAATTGTATTCTCACCCGCACGACTAGACCGGTCAGGAACCACCCTAACTTGGCCTGTCGGCGACTCAGAACGGTAGTTCCGGTTGACCCCGACATCAGGTGTCTTGCGGTAGAATTCCAGATCTAGAACTAGTGCATCACTATTATCGAGTAGAGACTAGAACCAATCAGATTCGTACCGATCTTAAGGGTAAAAGAAGGAGAGAACTTAGGTTTATTTCTTTCAACTCTTTTTATCTTTAGAAAAGTTTAGATCTAGGTGAAGTTATTGTGAAATCTTGTAGAAATCGTTTAGATTTGAGTTATTCTTGGTGGAATGAGGTCAAGCTTGAAGTTCATAAGAACTTCATGATGACGTCACCCGAGAATACCCCAAATCCGGATGATTTCATGGCTAAAAGTGAAGATTTGAAAGATGGAAAGGTGTAGAATCGTGTAGTGATCAAGAATGTACAAGAATTAGTGCAAGATCTTACCTGGATTGAGAGAAATCTGAGAAAAAGTGAAGAATGCGTGCGGTTCGGACATCACTTGCCAAAAGTGGAAAGGTTGGAGAGCGACCCGTGTATTTATAGGATGCCAAAAAGGGAAAGGGTGAACCGTGCGCATGGCACGTACCCGGATAGGCTATCCGCGCGGATAGGTCATCCGTGCGGATTGGCAATCCGTGCGGATTGGCAATCCGTGTGGATTGGCCATCCGTGCGGATGCCGCCTGCTTTGGTGCGTTCGGTGCGATGTTGCTTCGGTTTCGATTTGCGAGTGATTCGATAGGGTTTCCTAGTCAAATTACTTTCAGTCCCAACTACTTCTTATATGGTTCGACTCGGAATTCGGGTTCGGGTTCGTTCACGTTCGAGTTAGACTTCGAGTTCGATTGAGTTCGCTTGATTATCACAACATGAAGTAAAATAAACATGCACAGGTAACACGTAAGGCACACACACACGTATGAACAACAAGCAATTACACAGTTCGAGTTACGATTTGATGTCGATTTGATTAGCATAGCATAGCTTGATTAACTTTATCGCATTGTTACTTTCTATTGTTCACAGTCTTAAGTCGATGGAAATACGGTTAGCATGATTTGATTATTGTATTGAACGACATTTACTCCACATAATATAAATAAAGTAAAAACATTTCTACGAGTCGAGTCGCGCGAAATCGGTCGTTGACTTTGACCTTGACTTTGACTTTCACTCGTGAAAACACGGAGTGTTACAAAACTGCCAAAAAAAAAAAACAAAAAACAAAAAAAAACCCTCAAAACTTATCATTACAACTACAATATTGTGGGTAAGGCCAGTCGGGGCGCTATGTGGTGGCACGGTGACCACGCATGGAACACCGTGGCCACCCAACTTCACCACTCGTGAACAATAAAACGCGTTGTAGCCATAACACATGAAGATGATGATGTTACCGTTGATATTCGAACGTTTTGTGACCGTTTGACGATGAGAAAATAAAAAAAAATATATATATAACATCCACACAAATACATTTTCACCCACACAAATACATAATTTTATACCACTTTCTTGCATAAAAATGGAATTTCCAACCGATACGTTTCCGCTAGACACCGATAGCTCTTCGCCTTCCGACAATGACACACTTGAATTTTTCGAGAAGGCGTATAACGAACTTGAAGGTTTGAGCCGCCCAAAGAAGAAAATGGTGGATCGTGATCGTATACATGCCAATGAAGTGTTAATGAATGATTATTTTGTGGAGAACCCGATCTACAATGCCGAAACGTTTAGGGATCGGTTTCGTTTAGCAAAAGATTTATTTTTAAAGATTGTAGGAGACATCGAAGCAAACGAAAAATGGTTTCAAGAACGTTACGACGGGAGGGGCAAACGAAGTTTCACGCCGATACAAAAAAATGAACATCCGCCATTCGCCAACTAGCGACAGGTAACCCTCCCGATCAATTTGATGAATACTTAGCTATGTCGGAAAAAACTTCATGTGAATGTTTGCAATTCTTTTGTAACGTGATCATTAAATTGTATGTCAAAGAGTTTCTACGTAAACCGACGAGACACGACATCGCACGTATTTACGCATGCATGAGGCTAGATGGCATTTTCCAGGGATGCTCGGCAGCATCGATCGTACATATATCGAATGGAGAAATTGTCCACGTGAGTTGCGAGGGACGTATGTTAGGGGTGACGTCAAAAGACCAACCATCATACTTTAAGCGGTGACGTCGAATGATTTATGATTTTAGCATTTATATTTTAAAACATTTCATTCAAATTACAATTCCAATTCCGTTAAAAAAATTACGAACCAAACAACCCCTTTATGTTTTTTTAACATATTAGTCCTAATTGGTTAAATCAAAAAATGATCGAGATCTCAAAAACACTATTCCTTTCCATCATCCTTTAACTAATAGATATAATATAATTTTGTTAATAGATATAACATATATGATTTTGTTAATGTTTAATTTATTAGTTATTATCATTATCAGTATATCTCACTAATAGCAAAGTTAAGGTAGGGTCTAAGAATGATAAGATGTAAACAACCTTACATGTACTCGTAGGAATAGAAAGATTGTTTCCAATAAGAACCCACTTATGATGATTGTAAATCTTACACAATTGATATAAAATCAAATCCTAGCTTAAATAATACAAAAGTTGTTAATAGACGACTTTTCCATCACCTCTTTGTAGGTGGTGATTGTCTTATTGATGGTTACAAAATTGATTTTAAACTTTTAATTATGAATAAGTCTAGCATCACTATGGATAGTCGGTAGATGATTAAAAATCATTTTCGTATGGTTGGTGAATGTGATTGATTTTATTTCAAATTGAAAAATAATTTGTTAATCATAATGTTAGCATTTTCCTTGAATAATAAGTAACGTTTAAAAAATCTGTAGGATATAACGATCTATTACATTCTGGAAAAATAAATGTAAATCATTTTTGTTTGAAAATATAATACAAAACAGAAAACGTAGAAAATTAACGAGACTATAGAATATTTACATGATTAAGAAGATTTAAGCATACGATTATTAGTTTACCGTTTGCCGTGTTGGTCGACCGAAAATCTACTTGCGAATTGCAATCTGCAATGGACACTTGGGTGAAATCTTCAACTGCCATGTAACTAGAAAAATTCCACCGAGACCGAGGCAAATGTAAATTAAAATCAAATACCAACAGATGATAGTGTTTTCGGTCTGGTTTCAGCCTTCAGGCTGGTCACAGCTTGATTGGTCGTAACCAAGTGTTGGGTTTTCGTACACATGATGGTAGGTCGATTTACAGCTAAACCGTATACAGTAAGTTTATTACATAAGATGGTAGATCGGTCTTTTTATCACGTTAATCAGTTTACACACAACCAAAAAACTAATTATTTTTGTCTCGGGACCTAACTCTTCATGTTAAAATTAGTTTACTTTGTCAAATACCTTACTAACCTTATTTTTTATTGCCAAGATAGTGATTCAAGATAAAAAAAATAAAAAAATAAAAAAAATGGAACGGATGATATATGGTTAAACATAACCTTAACGAGATTAACAAAGGCCACAGTTAATTTTAGTTTTTATATTTTTAACTCACAGCCTTATAATATAAGGGGCAATTACCTCTTTTATATTATTTATATCGTGTGACACTTCATACATTATGAGTTGATTAACATCAAGTATGATTTAGAATTGTATCTCAACTAACATTTTGTCTTTAGATGTTCATAAATTATTGGTTTCAACTACAAACAATTTGATCTTTTCGGTTATAAAGTATATAGTTAATTTGGCTAACCATCGTTTTTATATGCTTATTTTAACTTATAAAGTCTATAGTTAATTTGGCTAACCATCGTTTTTCAATGCTTATTTTAAAGTCTATAAATTTTTGAAGTGATAGTAGATTTTCAATTATTAGGGGATACGGAGTGAGCGGCAAATGGGTTTGTCGGTGGTGGGGGGGGGGGGGGGGTTGCCGAAGCGGTGAAGGAGAGAGAGGGGTGTGTGTGGTGGGGTCTATGCTATCTAAACCAATCACACATTTTTTTTAAATAGTTTATCAATTCATGAAGTGTCTAACAATTGCCAACACTTTTGAACATAGTTTAAACACTTTTCATTGAATGACATGGCACACTCTCATTGGTTGATTTTGAAGTTTATCACTTTCAAGTGTCTAACCACTCTCTACACCCTTATACAACATTCAAATCTCAAAAAAATATTGTAAATTAAAAATGTTTACCTTAATATCCGTCATTACTTAAAATATATCTTTAAATTGACCAATATTTTTTGTTATATTAGATCTAGGGGCTTGTAAACGAACCGAACGAACACGAACAAGGCCTTGTTCGTGTTCGTTCGTTAAGGAAATAAATGTGTTCACGAACGGTTCATGAACACTTACCGAACAAGATTTCATGTTCGTGTTCGTTCATTAACGAAATGATCGTGTTCACGAACGGTTCACGAACACAAACGAATACAAATAAATTTGGCGAACGCGAAAATTGATAAAGGTGGATGGCCCAGAGAGTAGCACTGTAACTTGAATCCCTAATTGTAGAACAGAGGTCGGTCGTATTGGACGATGTAAATAATGAGAAAGGAAAGTGAAATTGTGCATAAACAAGATGAAATAGGGTTTCCTGGTTTGATTGTTAGGGTAATAAAATAAATAAAAGTTTAATAATATAAAAAGTATAGATAAAATATATGAAAGTACAAAAATCTTTAATTAAAACACAAACATACGAACATAAACGAACGCAAATGAACGAATGTTCACGAACACATTCACGAACAATTTACCGAACGTTCACGAACACAGTTGAACGAACGAGACCTCTGTTCATGTTCGTTCATTTAACTAATCGAACGAAATTTCTTGTTCATGTTCGTTCGTTTATTAAACGAACGAACATAAACGAACTTCCCGCCGAACGGTTCACGAACGGTTCGCTGAACGTTCGGTTTGTTTACAGCCCTAAATTTAGATCTGTTAAACTTTTGCACAAAATCTACTATCATTTCAAAAATTTATTTAATTTACAATTTGTAATGATAATGATATATTCGAATTAAACCTTACCAAAAAAAAAAGTTTTATACAACAAAAATATGTTAAATCATATTAAGTACACAAACAATTATAACATTTTAACCTCTGTAATAGTAGACGGTTTTATAGCTTAGTATCACTAATCGAAACCAGAACTAGGGTTGTTCATAAACCGAGCCGAGTTAGGGCAAGTTCGGACTCGGCTCGATTATAAACGAGTTGGCTCAGCTTGGATTTGGCTTGGTTTTAAACTAAATTGGCTCGGCTCGGCTTGGTTTGACGCGATTTTGAAAAGAAATATTAATAAATAACACTCAAAATTCAGTAGTGTAAAATATCATTTAATAGTTTAAAAGAAACATATCAAAATAAGTTCAGCCTAATACATTACAAACCAAAATCAAGTTCAACAACATAAAATAAGTTTTAAATTTCAACGAAATATAAGAGTAGTTCATTAGATGGTAACAAACATTCAAATATGCAATAGATATCAAATTATACTCATAAATACATGTAAATAATAATCAGTTTTTGTAATATATTAGAATGCATATAAAAATAAATATATTATAAGTAAATAATCCAAGCTAAGCCGAGCCAATCTGGCTTCTTACGAGCCGAGCTACATGGGCGGCTCTTATGGTGTGCGGAGAGGATTTCCGCACAAGGCCCGCGATTTCGAGGGGCACGGGATCTGAAAAAAAATCGATATATATAGGGTTAAGTTAACGTACAAATGCTTTAACAACCCTCCAAAATATTTTCGACACCCTAAAAATATTTAAATTATCCCTATACGTCCTAAATTACACCCCGTATGCGAAAACCAAGCCAAAATACCATATATAATTAAAATTAAAATAAAAATCAAAATTTTAATGGCTGTGGCCGGCCGCGAAGGATTACCCTTCGGCCTACGCGGGGCGCGACAGCCCTGCTACGAGGCCTCACCCGGAGCCGCCACATGGCACAATCGTGGCAAGCCTAGTGTGTTGACCTGGATCAGCTAGGGCCTACCCACCCTAGGTCACGGACCGCGTAAGCCCCGGCTTCATCTTATGCGGGGCACGAGGGACCTGAAATCAGATCCTATAAATTGAGGGCATCGGCCTTCAGTCGAATTCGCTCATTTTATTTCTTTCTCTCGAATTTCTATATAGTCAAAGTGCTTTTCGGGCATAATACCCCCCAAATAACAAAGTTCTGCCCCGTTGTAAGTATCATAACCCCGGTTACGTATTAGATACGCTGCCCGATTGATCCAGGGTTCCGTAACGGCTGTCGTGGTTCTGCCCGACGTAGTCGTTGGAATGCCGTCTCGGGGAGGGTATTACTAATGTAAATATTGGGTTATTATACTAACACGTGTGCATTTGTGTAATTAATAGATAATCACCAGGAAATCCTTAAGGAAAACCCTAAGACAACAATGTGAGTAATCCTCCTTTTTGCAAATTGTTTTTACAAAACCTCAAATGTTTTATAATATATTAAACAGAGATTGAGTATTTGTATTCTACAATTATCGTCGGTATGTTGGGGTTTTGTATACAAAATTTGTTACTACATTGTGAGTAGTAACATGACCATAAATCGGGTTGACAGTACCATGGGTGGTAATTAAAGTAGATGGAAACAAATGTAATTGCGCGACCGCCCTCAATACTGTAAAATGGTTTTACTTAACTTGATTAAACTGAGATTCACTCACCAGTATTTCCCACTGACAGAATGTTTTTAAACACGTTTCAGGTAACAAAATGTGAAAGCCAAATAGAAGCCAGCTGGACAACAATGAAGGCTTGAAAAAGTTGCTATAAAGTTACCTAAAATAAAGAAATGTTTATTTAAATAAAATAGGGTTTATCCCTATAAAAATGTGTGTACTTGAAACTTGGGATTTTCCCATGTGTTTAATATATTAAAAGCGTGGTATTTTACGCTGATAAAAATATTTCCTAACTACGGTCCTGATGTAATTTCCGCTGCCAAAATGATAAAAAAAAAACCTGGATACCACCAAAACTGGCCGCGGCCGCCCGTTCCCGGGTTGTTAGGGGACGGGGGTTGCGACAAATGCCCTTATCGTACATTACGTACGCGATCATCTCAGCCGTCAGATCTTCATCCCACATTGAAATCGCATGTTGGTTTTTTGTAACAATTTTGCATGTTGGCTTTTTAACATATGATTTCATCAAAATTACCACATGCGAAATTGTTACAAAAAACCAGCATGCGATTTCATCAAAATTATCACATGCGAAATTGTTACATAAAACCAACATGCGATTTCATCAAAATTATCACATGCGATTTCATCCATGCTATTTTGTAACATGCGATTGCACTATATCGTACGTATTGTACGTTAAGGGATATTTTATTTTACACTTTCACTATATATATATATAGGGAGAAGATCATGCGAGAACCACCTCTTATTGCGAGAACCGCGAGAACCAATGCGAACACAACCAAAAATGCCTAAAAATAGCTAAAAATCACACAATTTTTTTTAATATTTTTTTATATAAAAATTGCTACTTTTCGAAGCAAAAAAAAAATAATTTTTTTTTGCCACTAAAAGTAGCGATTTGAGCATAAAAAATATTAAAAAAAAAATTTTAGATTTTTTTTTTTTTTAGGTTTTTTTAGGTTTTTTGGGGTTTAGTTTTTAGCATTTTAGCCTGGGGGGGGTGGGGGAGGGGGGTTTAGGTTTTTTTTTTTTTTTTGGGGGGGGGGGTTAGGTTTTTTGGGGGTTTTAGTTTTTAGCATTTAGCTTGGGGGGGTAGCTTGGGGGGGGGGGTTAGGTTTTTTTTTTTTGGGGGGGGGGGGGGTGGGGTTAGGTTTTTTTTTTATCTATTTTAGGTTGTGTTCACATTGGTTCTCGCGGTTCTCGCAATAAGGGTGGTTCTCGCATGATCTCCTCCCTATATATATATATATATATATATATATATATGAAGCCGCTAAAATGAAAACCACCTCCAGTTGTAAGAACTGCGAGAACCACTCTCAACCAATCAGCTTATGCCAACTAAAAGGGTATTTTGGTCTTTTCCCCCAAATGTCAAATCCCCACACTCTCTCTCCATTTAATGCTTCTCTCTCCTCGTTATCTCTCTCCTCATTATCTCTCTCTCTTTTTAATATCATTCTCTTTCATCTTTCTCTCATAAAAGAAATCCAGATCTTCATCTCAAAAAATTCAAAATCCAAACTCCTTCTCTCCCTTCAATCTCTCTGCATCCAAATGACCACCGCCTTCGTCAACAACTACCTCTCATCTCCTTCATAAAAACTCCGGTCACCGGAGAGATCCCAGCCGGTTCCGGCCGTAATTCTGGCGCCCTTTCTTCTCCAACAAACTCACTCAACCCTCCCTCCTTTCATCACTCTCACGCACACACCCCAACCCCTGTTTTTCTTCGAGTAGACGACCGGCCACCACCAACCGGTGGTGGCGTACGACGGCACACAGCATGGAAGCAGAGAGAGAGATACTTCGAAGAGAGAGATGGAGACGGAGGAGAACAACGGCACGTTTACCGGCCGTTCGTTTCTCTGGCGAACACTCCCTTCTTCGTATGTCTGATGATGATGATGATGATGATGTTGCTGACGGCGGTGATAATCCTCCGGCGATTCTTTTTTTTTTTTTTTTTTCCGGTAACTCCTCATAACTCTTCTTTTCTTTTGTTTTTTTAAGATCCGATGATGCTTTGGCCAGTGGGTGGTGGTTTCAGGTGAACTTGGTGGTGGTCGATGATGTACGGGGTGTTGACGGCGGTGGACGTGGACGTGGTGGCAGCGAAGTATGCCGGTAATCGGTTTGGTGTTAGAATATTGTTAACTATTCCAGTCACTGTGGCATCTGCAGAAAGAAGTTTTTCAAAGTTGAAGTTGTTAAAATCTTACTTACAATCTACAATGTCTCAAGATAGACTTAGTGGGTTGGCGATGATAGCTATCGAGAACGAAGTCTTAGATAATATAAATTGTGAAGAGTTGAACCAACAACTTGCTATGAAGAATGCAAGGAGGGCTGCACGAATTGTTAGTTAACTATTAACTTATTATTTATTACCGTATGTAACTCATTATAATACTATGATTTTGTCATTATTGTAATTGCATTGTTTATCAAATACTACAATTTTTGTCATTTTCGTAATTATATTGTTTATTTTTAAAGCATTTGGGCACATTTTTCAAGCTCGTCAGGGTACGTGAATTCTCAGAGACGCCACTACCTAGCTAGACTCACTTTGTAACCGAATCATATCGAGCGACCTATCCGAGCTAAATCCAAACGAGCTCGAGATGTGAGCTTTTTGGACAACCCTATGTAAAACCGAGTAACATAAACTATAATAAAAAATGGTCCATTCTATGCACACCCCTCCCTCTTCCTGATTACACCCCCCTTGTGAGAGGAAAACTGTCGGTCCCACGCAGACCTCACCTGTAAGTATGTGAGAGGAGGGGGTGAAAAAAGTAAATAGGGGTGTAGAAAGTAGCACCCTAAAAAATAATTAAAAATGAAAATAAAATAATGTTAATCAGCGCGTGAAGCGAAAAAGAAATAAAAAAACCAGAAATAACAAAAGCTCCATGGACTCCATACTCATCAATCGCCACCACTGCACAGATTCTCACTTTAACCACGGTGGCCAAAGCCAACACCCCTATGCCTATGGCGAAGAAGAAAACCCTAGCTCCATCACTTTTCTTCTTCTTCATCTTCCTTAAATCCATCTCCGGCACCGACGACTGCACTCCGGCCTCCTGCACACCTACCGGCCCTCAGGTCCGCTTCCCGTTCCGTCTCCGTCACCGGCAACCGGATCGATGCGGTTACTCCGGTTTCGATCTATCCTGTAACAAAAAAAATCAAACAGTTCTTCACCTTCCGTCTTCTAGATCATTCATCGTCAAAAGTATTTCCTACGCTTCACAGGTTACTTTTCATACTTCAATCTATCTATCTATTTTTTATTTTTTTTATTTTTTAAGTTCATTAGACCTAGTTTCGAATACGAACTAACGATTCACAGGTTTTGATAACTCAATCTATCTAGTTTTTTTTTTTTTTTTTTTCACGTTAGACCTAAATTCTAATACGAGCTAACGATTCACAGGTTTTGTTACTTCAATCTATCTAGTTTTTTTATTAGATGTAAATACGAAAACGAACTAATGATTCACAGGTTTTGATAACTCAATCTATCTAGTTTTTTTTAGTTCATTTGACCTAAATTTGAGTACGAACTAACGATTTACAGGTTTTGATAACTCAATGTAATTAGTTATTATTATTATTATTATTATTATTTTTAATTTGAGTTCATTAGACCTAATTTTGAGTACGAGCTAACGATTCGCAGGTTTTGATAATTCAATCTGTCTAGTTATTATTATTAGTATTATTGTTGCTTAATTTCAGTTTATTTGACCTAAATTTGGAAGATAAGATCTAGTAACGAACTAACGAGCTAACGATTTACAGATGATCAACATAGATCCAGATTTCTGTTCACCGCACGGACTCTCCGGTTTAAATTTAACCGACACACCGTTCGATTTCAGTATGGTAGAGAGATACACTTTCTACAACTGTTCGTTGCAGAATATAGGTTTTACGTTCCAGAGTGTGCCGATGCTTCCGTTTCCTTGCTTAGGAAGTGCGAATCACTCGGTGTTTGCTGTGCGGACGGTGTGGATTCCGTTTGGAGATATTCCGGCGAGTTGCGAGGATATAACGACAATCTCGGTGCCGACGAGGCGGTTTGTTGATTTCAGGAATGAGTTGACGTTGATGTGGTTTAAGCCGTTTTGTAGACCGTGTGAACTTGATGGGAGAACTTGTGGATTGAAGGGTGATGAAGAGACTGTTTGCTTTGGTTCTTCTTCTCATGGTGAGTTTTTGTTACTGTAGATGTTTTTATGCATAAGGTACTACTGTTAAAGCTATATTGCTTCTTGTTGAATATAGATGAATTAGTTAAGCGGTCAATTCGTACGCGATTTACACCTAAAAGTTGTTTGGTAATGAATTGTATTGTCCAACAAATGGAAATTTGCTAAATTAGCATGATAAAACAGCATTATTTACTATACGTGGATTGTTCGTTTGTCCCAATTGAATGTCTTTTTGTTCTAAAATAATTAGGCATTATGGCTTTTTTTGGGCAATCAATATATATGTCAATTTGATATTTCAATACCTTATAGAAGATCAACTATAGTATTGTACAATCGTTCCTTTTATGAATGATCATCAATTTATACTTTGCTCAAGCAGCATATAGACAGTGGCGGAGCTTGAACGAAAACTCAGTGGAGGTCGGACTCTCAAAATCCATATTAGTGGGGGCCGGACTTTTAGAAATCCAACATTTTACACTAAAATATGGGAAGTTTTCGGTAAATTAACATTATAAGCGAAAAATCGGTGGGGGCCAGGGCACCCTCCGGCCACAATAAAGCTTCGCCTGTGCGTATAGAATATCTTTACAAATAAACTCAAAACTAGCTATATGTGACGAAACTTCATTAGAGTAATTTTTTACACATAATTAGTGACTGAAATGCTTAACATAACCTATTAAATAAATTACTTTACGTAATCCGTTTTAAACATTGGCGGCACACACATTTATTATCTTTTGTACCGGTTGTTTCCCAAATAGCAATAACATGTTTTTGTTTAGGCATTTGCTTGTATGATCGTATATGGAAGTAGGCCTTTACTTTTCATTCTTGTTGTTATGCCCACTAAAATTAAGTTCGCTTGTCATATATTCTAGCTTGGTGCTTGTCTGTAATCTGTATGCTATTGCAACAAGTAATTATTAGTAATGATTCGAGGTAATCTACCTATCAGAATTCTTTAAGATATTTTTGAATAGGAATATAAACTTCCCGTTATAGAGTTAAGACAGAGGGAATACAAGCTAATAAAGGATATAACACACATTTGATGTGTGTGTGTTTAGTCACTTTGTTTCCTTTTGTGTTTTCTTTTTCAATTTTATCCAACTGACCCGTAAGAGGTACAACATTATCCAAGGACCAAATTAACACTGTTCATAAGTAAACGGGTTGAAAGTACCAACTGTACTTATTTAGTTGATATTTTCTTTCTTATAGGTATTCCGAGGAGTGCCAAATATGGGCTAAGCATAGGAATTGGTGTACCTGCACTTGTATGCATCATCGGGCTCGTATGCTACGCGTGCAAGGCAAGGAGCTATAACCACAGTCAACGTCATAACATTGACCTTTTTTCTATAGCAATCACCCCACAACCACCTTCAACAACCGGCCTTGACGGGCCCACAATAGAGTCCTACCCAAAAACTATATTGGGAGAGAGTTGTAGATTGCCGAAAGTTGACGATGGTACTTGCGCAATATGCCTTTCAGATTATCAGCCGAAAGAGGCAGTAAGGAGCATCCCGGAGTGTAATCACTATTTTCATGCGGATTGTATAGACGAGTGGCTCAAATTAAATGCTACTTGTCCCGTGTGCCGGAAGTCACCTGAAAGTTCATCTCTCGTTACGCCATGCTCTTCCATGTCATCGAATTCATCACAAACGACCAATGAAGGGTAGAGTTTTGATACGATTTGTGTATATAATAACGTATATGAACAAAAGTTTTTATGTTGTAGGGTGTAGGAATGAGTATGACCCCGTCTGGGGGTTCGATAGGATTTCAATATCTTTTGAGATTTGAATGCTGTATAATGTATAATAATTTACACGAAAACATGGTTTGAGTATGCATGTTTGAGCAAACCCAAAAAGTTTCTGATGTAAACCTATAAACTATTCTACAAACTATACTTGAACAAGTTGAGCTGAGTTTGAGTTTTAGTCGACCGTCTTAAACTAAAACTGAACCTCACGTCTTTATAATGATGTAAATCTGAACATCAAATTAATGGTGTATTCGATTAGTTTTGTTTAAACTTAACATCTTCGACTCCTCATCAGTGATACCGCTCGTGGCTGACGTGGCCATCTGTCCGTGTTGGAGGAAAAATCCATAGGCGGTGTTTGTGGGTGTTTGTTCATCTTCACGGATGGGGTTAGTGAGCTTCCGGTCAACGGATCTATTTAAAGTTCGCAACAATTGTATATATGAAAGGGGTTTAAACATTGTTATTTAAATAAATATAAAGATAAATAAAATAAAGTAAAAAACAAATGATAATATGGAATTGTAAGGATGTTTGTGAAGGATGTGACACTCGAGTGAAAATAAGCGTTCCCTTTGTAGGTGTTAGAGCATTCAAAACAGGTGATGGTTGATACGTGGCATAGTCTGGAATCACAAACCACCCCTTACAGACCTTAGATGCGTTGTTTGCGAACCACATCCAGATCGATGGGTGAAAAAGACACATGTTTTTTTAGTGAAGTTTGAAATCTGATACGACATAAGATTCATATGAACCAACATTGTGCTTTAGAGTGTATATGAGAGGGTATTTTTTTCAAACTGTAAAACTAAAAGGACTAAATTTGTACATTTAAAAAGCTAGAAACCTAAGAATATATTCTCCAAAACCCTTGTTTAGCCTCACAGCCTCTCCTCCTACAAACCCCCACTTACCGATCTCCGTCGTCGGCTACCGGCAAAGATCGTTGACAACCATAAACGGTACACGTTTTCACTCTTACTGTAACTGCTTGCATAAGTCTTTATTTTCGTTCTTTATTTCAAGAATTTACGTATTATTAATTATCTGATGAAAATATTATTATTATTGTTTTCCATTAATCAGTTTTGTGGTAAGATTAGTTGTTAAAGGGATTTAATAATTTAGTTGTGAGAATACATGAGGATTTACATGTAAAATGAACCCTAATTAGTTTATTTGACCCCAAAATATCAGATAATCATAATTAGTTTCACTAGACTCAAACTGTAGAAACTAATGAATTTCAATTTTGATGTTTAATTATTTGAATTTGAAGCACAATGTTATGATCCACAACCTTGTAACCAAATAAATGCTTATTGATTTTTTTTAATATTGAAAGTAATATAATTGATTGTCAAAAGTGAGAACTGGAATCTTATGAGATGTTTATGGATAAGTAGAGCGTGTATGGCGGGAGGGAAAATTAAGAAGGAGAAGCCGTCGCGTGGAGCTGCTGCGGGCTCTTCGAATCACTATCAAGGAGGTATACAGTTCCACAAGTCAAAGGGTCAACATATCTTGAAGAACCCTTTACTTGTTGATTCGATTATCCAGAAAGCTGGGATCAACAGTACGGATGTGATTCTTGAAATTGGTCCTGGTACGGGTAATCTTACCAAGAAACTTTTAGAGGCCGGGAAATCTGTTGTTGCAGTTGAGCTTGACCCGCGTATGGTTCTCGAGTTGCAGCGTCGGTTTCAGGGCACTCCATATTCCAATCGACTCAAGGCAAGTTTTTCACTTCCTGTGGATTAGTATCTTTTCAAATAACATTGCATTACGTTCGTTTTAGTAATTTACTTAAGTTGTATGATTGGTTACTGATAAAATTCTCCAATACAAAGTCAATCGTTCTTATCTTTACCAATAAAAATCTTTAATTTGGTCTTTTTTTAGAGTAAAATGCCATTTTCGTTCATGAGTTTTGACCAGTTTTGCGACTTTCGTCCAAAGGTTTGTTTTTCCGCATCTGAATCCAAAAGGTTTGAAATCTTGCCATTTTCATCCGGCTCGTAAACTCCATTTGTTTTTCTCCGTTAAGTTAGGGGTATTTTTGACTTTTTTGTTTAGTAAGGGTATTTTGAATACTTGTACATTATACTAAATGCTTGTACATAAAGTGAAAAAGACCGAATTGCCCTTTAAGTTAACAAAAAAAGATGAAAATACCCCTGACTTAACAGAGAAAAATGGATGGAGTTAACGAGCCAGATGAAAATGGCAAGATTTCAAACCTTTTGGATCCAAATGCTGAAATACAAACATTTGGATGAAAATCGCAAAACTGACCAAACCTCAGGGACGAAAATCACATTTTACTCTTTCTTTTAAAATCATAACATATAACTAATTATTATTTTTTAACATTTGACATTGTATATAGGTTATCCAAGGCGATGTGCTCAAATGCGATCTTCCATACTTCGACATCTGCGTAGCCAACATCCCGTACCAAATATCATCTCCACTCACCTTTAAATTATTAAATCACCGCCCTGTATTTAGATGTGCGGTGATAATGTTTCAAAGGGAATTCGCCATGAGATTAGTGGCCCAACCCGGTCACACGCTCTACTGCCGTTTGTCAGTCAACACCCAGCTTCTGGCCCGTGTTTCCCACTTACTAAAAGTCGGAAAAAACAACTTCAGACCGCCACCGAAAGTCGACTCATCTGTAGTCCGAATCGAGCCAAGAAAACCCGCCCCATCAGTCAACTTTAAAGAATGGGACGGTTTGGTCAGGATCTGTTTCACTAGAAAAAACAAAACTATCGGTGCGATATTTAAGCAAAAACGCGTACTTTCAATATTGGAGAAGAACTACAAAACGCTACAAGCGTTGCAGATTTCTCAGGGAAACGGTGATCAAATGGCTACCGATGCATCTATTCTTGGAGACGGTGGTGAGTTGAAGATGGAGACTGATGATGAAAACGATGAGGTTGATGATGATATGGAAATGGATGATGGCGAGTCAAAGGGGTCGGAGTTTAAAGAAAAAGTTTTGGGTGTGCTGAAACAGGGGAAATATGAAGATAAGAGATCGTCGAAGCTTGCACAAGCCGATTTTATGCATTTGCTATCGTTGTTCAACCAAGCGGGTATACATTTTTCTTGAATGAGCTGCAAGTTTTTTTTGATATATGTATTCTTTTAGCGATAACTTTATGTCTATGTTATATGTTTTTTCATATAATAGTTTGTTCTTTTAGCCGGGATGTTTAAATACAACACTCCAAGGATAGTGAGGTCTAATGGGATATGAATTTTAACTGAAAAATGGTGGTGTTTGTATGTGTTAAATTCAACTATGATCTTGGTTGATGAGAGTGTTTGGTTATCTATTTAAGCTTAATTTTCACACTTATTTTTTCTTCTAAAGAAGTTGTATAGCCTAAAAGCCCTAATTGATATAAACAGGTCAACCTGTGAACTCGTCAGTTAAATGTGTTTGCAAGTTCGACCCAAAACTGACGTAGACTCGTACTAAAATCAAACCCGTGTGCGTTGTGTTCTCATTTCGTATTTGAAATTCACACCCATATGGCTAAGGTTTGCAAGCCCTCAAAAGGTGTACCTGAGTCCTTCTCCCAACGGCCCACTAAAAATTCTTCCGTTCTTCTACGCTTCTTGTGAGCAGAGGGTGTACAAATCCATTTTTTATTAGTGAAAAAAACAGTTTGGGTTATAAACCAAACAGGGTTGGTGAGGAAAAAATAAAAATCGGTTTGTAAAAAACCGGTTCGAGCTATAAACCGGTTTAGGAGGGAAAATGTTCGAACCTATCAAATCGATTAGGATTTGGTTTAAACAGGTTTGGGACCAAAAAACGGGTTTTTTGACATTTTTTTCAAATCGGGTCAGGTCCAAGCCGGTTTCAGGGAATGAGACTATGAACTGGTAATGGACGGGCGGGTTGGATCGGGTGGAAACCGATTTTTTTGATGACATGGGTTGGGTTAACTGATTTGGCAGCCCAAGTCGGTTTTTTTATAAACCTCTGCTTGTGAGCAACTAGTAAAAAATAAATCAAAAAGAAAGTTCATGTTCATCCAACTTGCAGTTATAATGTTATATACTATAAAACACAAAGTGCATTTTTCCTACAAAGTGTAAAAAGTCATAAAACACCATTATATCAACTATAAAACACACTCACTGTATTCCTCATTGACTGCCGACTTGTTTGCTATCCAAGTTCAGCCCAATAAGATTTAGATGAGACCCACATAAGCTTAACTGTAAATTTGCAATTCAATCTAAGTGTATTCCTCATAAACTCAAGAACTGCTTTTATAAACTTTCATGGATGAAACCAGGAGGGGACAAGATGGTTCACTAACCTCTTGGTCACAGAAATTTGTTATTTTAAATATATAGAATCTTAGTGTTTTCAAGAAAAACATGATTTTGACACTTTAATTATAGCGAGTAATGAAAGAACCTTAGAACTCTGATTTAGAAATTTTGGTTTCACAAACGTAACTTCTTAGCATTTTCTTTTGATCCTCACATCACCAAACTGCCCCGTTAATTAATTTCATCTTACTAATTCAGCGTCATCTATTATTTTCATGAACTTTTCAAACTTATTAATTTTTCCACGTATTTGCTTTTCAAATAAGTATCATCTACATGGCTACATTTAACCTCATTTTTACCATCAATTTTTCCAATGGACCTTTATTATGAACTTTATTATATAATTCCATCTTACTAATTCAACCTCATCATTAATTTCATGAACTTTTCAAACTTATTAATTTTCCCACGTATTTGCTTTTCAAATAAGTATCATCTACATCTAACCTCATTTTTACCATCATTTTTCAACGGACCTTTATTATGAACTTTATTATATAATTCCATCTTACTAATTCCACCTCATTCATTAATTTCATGTGTAAGATTAAATATTTATTTATTTATATTTAATCAAGTAGCCATCATTATCATTTATATAATATAGATCAAAATATATTAATAATTAGTTGGTAATTGTTGATGGACCATATTACCCTTATTAACTAATTGGGTTTCCTCTTGGGTGTATATATAAGGTGAGACACACAACCTAACAACATAACATCACAATTCGTCCCTCTCTCTCCATAACCGAAACCTCCCTACTTTCGGTTCATCACCATCATCACTTTACACCCTAAGGAGGAACCAGACCAAGTTGACAATCATGTCAAACACTGTTGCTGCATCTTCATCTGGATTCTCTGCTGGCTTATGCTGATGCAATCAAAGGTATGTTTTTCATGTTTTCCATTATGTTTAATCAAGAACTGATCAACATGTGGTATCAGAGCATATGTTGATAAATCAGTTCTGTTTTCGTATCCATTATTCTGGGATCAAAAATCTGGAAAACAGAAAAATATTTTAAGCCTTCATGATCACGGCTGTTTTCGAGTTTTGTTGCCGAAATCCCTGTTTTCGGAAGTTGATGTTTAAATGAATTTGACTCGAAATTATAATGGGTAAACTAATATTCGAAATCCATTAAAGAAAGTCTTAAAATTTTAGATTTCGGAACCCAGAATTATGTTTTTATATTTTAGGGTTCATCATATTGTTCTAAGCGAAAACTCGAAAATTCCCTTATTTTGGAATATAATTTGGATTAGTGGATGTTTTTCCAATGTTTGATCTAAATTTTATCTATTAAAATTTCGAAAACTGTTAAAGGATTTTCAGTTATTATTTTCAAAATCTTTTGATAAGTTTAGGTTATAAATAAAATAGGAAACACTATCCCACAATCCCTTAAATTTCGAGTTTTAGTTATTATCACAAGAAACAGCTATTAACAGTGGGTTTCGAAATCATAAATGTACTAATCGCACAAGTCCCTTAACAGTCGCACAAGATCAGATCAGATATGATCTGATCGCACAAGACATTCGCACAAGATCAGATCACAAAAAAAAATGATCTGATCGCACAAGGGAAATCGCACAAGTCCTTATTGATCGCATAAGACTTGGGCATTACTGATCGCACAAGACTCGAAACCTCATTATTTTTTAAGCTGTTTAATGTGACCTAAGATTTTTTCGATCCGCGCTAACAGGTGGTTTGCTATTAAAATTGGTTCTGTAAATACTTAGTTAATTAATAAGGATCAAATAATGTTTTACAAAACCAGACTAGCTTAACTTGAATGAGCTTCTGATGTATTAATTCTGGCCAAAGCTGATTTAATATATCTATTTATTGTTCAAGTATTATAAAAGCTATGTTGAGTATGCATTACAAACGTGAAATGTCTTAATTCTGGCTAAGCTGATTTAATTCATTTATGTTTAGCATGCTTGACAAGTGCATAACTAAAGTGATTGTCTCATTTCTGGCCAAAGCTGATTTGTCACGATTACTTTGCACACATACTTAAATGATTACACTTCTGGCCAAAGCTGATTTGTTTTTTGTTTAAGTAGAATTTTACTAAGTCTATTATTTTGATGTTAGTAATAGACATATCACAATCTCTTCACATAATGATCCTTATATTAATGATCCTTAATTAATTTTATGATCATTTCGTCTGTCTTATTTTTTAGTACCCATAATTTTACTCACTATAATTTACTTCTACATATATCTCATCCACTCTAACTCCTAAACCTAAAATGTTTGCTTTATTTAAAGTTTCTTTTAGAATTAGCTCTTAAATTAAATCCTTGATTATTTTTTAAGACACGATAATCCTATTGCTCTCTTCTGATAAAGATTATATAGAAGAAAATTAGAGCATGATGATTAGGACAAATCGAACATGATGTCTCTTATGATAATCAAGAACTCTCTAACATAATGCTATCACTAAAGTTATTTCAAATTAAGTCCTTCCTAAGGCTAATCTCTTATATATGGAATAATCACTAGAACTCCTAAGATGCATACCTTCATTTACAATTCTAAATTATAAAGTTAAGTGGTTTATGTGAATACATCATAATGTACAATGTCATGACCCATAAAGTTAAGGGCTTACACATGGAAATAAGTACAATTTTCAGTACATTACATACTAAGATTTTCACTTGTACAATTTGATGCCTTATAAATCAAGTATAACACTAAAAAATACCAAAGTATAATGAGTGTGTTGATAAGCAACATATGTACAAAGAAATAAATGTTTGAAGCTGGAAAATAAGTTGTTACTCACCTTACAACCACTTAAAACCTTAAAAGAGGATTGTTCTAAGGTCCATAAACAAATTACAAGTGTTAATTCCACCTCTAAGGTTCTTCAAAGGAAAATCTCACTGCATAATTATGTCATTAGACTAAACATAAGCAACGAGACTATCCATTATTCTAAAGAACAGTTGGATGAATTAATTAGATAGTCACTTATTAAAGATATTTAAGTCTACTAATTATAATATTCCTATTAACACATGATTAGTTGACTCTAGTTTTTAAACGTTTCCTTACCAGAAGTTAACAAATAACTAACATGAGAGTTAGTGACAAAATTAAATGTTAAGGCTATAAGGACAATAATAAGCAGTCTTCTAACAACGTTTTTCGATACCGTACATATATTCTGAGTATTAATCAGAATATAGTATCATAATTAAGCAATGTTATGAAGGTTGTGAGGTTTGCATAGTCAACATAAAGTCACACTTATCTTAAACTCTCATCTTATTTGTTCTAAATATCTGGATTGAAACATTATTAAGATAAAACTAGATGATACCTTACACTTTCACAACTTTTGTCATCATGCAAATGAAAAATTTGACAAAAGGAAAAATGAGACTTACAAATTTCATCCATTATAACCAAAATTCATGAGAAATCATGACATGGTTAATGAGGATGATTTCTTATCTAATCTCATTCTAAGTGATTTTAAATCATGACGTTATAGCCCTAAATATTACTTGGTTTAAGGAATAAGTATAGGTCCATCATAAGTCATTCATTGACATTCGTGGAACTTATTCCAAATGGAATATTCATACATAATTCATTTATCATTTAAAAGACTATCAACTTGTATCTAAATTTTGACGCATATGGCCCATGGTCTTAAAGAAATCTACTCATATATGTGCTTAACATGATTTCTATTAAATATGTCCCTAAGTTTTATGACATCTGGACAATAAGGATATCAAGTAAAGTCTAACATATATATATGATAGGTTCCCACGTCACATACCTATTTGAAACTTCTCTTGTAGCATTCTAGAGATATTACAGATCAGTGGGAGCATTAAGTGTCTTAATAATAACTTGCAATAGTTGCAAGAGGTGGGGAGTGAAAATTTCACATTACCTCAATTTGCACCTCTTGTACAAGACACCGCTCCATCACGACATTGTTCCATCAAAACTTGTCTCCTTAAAATCTAATGCTACTATTACAAAAGTTTCATTGTTGCTTAATTGTGGGCACACTTAGATTTCTTACCTAAACCAACATAATCCTCAACAAGAGAAACTACAATGACTAACGTCACTAATATGTTTTCTCTATTATATGTTTTCTCTATTAGAATTTGTTTGGTCGTTAAATATTGACCATAAGCATGCTGAGTTCCTAAAGTTTTTCTAAGGTCAGTGGGAGCAGTCAAAGTTCTTATCACGACTTGCAAGGAATACAAGAGGCGGGGGGAAGAATGTCATTAAATTTCACTCCAAATTTAACTCCGATTACACCTCTTGTACACCATACTGCACCAACTCTTACAAACTTAGAATCCTGAAAATGATAGCAACCTAATCAAGAGCTAATCCATAAAACTGAAACTTCTAACAAACCCAATAATCAACTCAAGAGGTCATCTAGGTTTAAAAACCTATTAACTTTGATGATTACATAACCTCCCTAACTGAAGTTGAAATGGATTTTGGAAAAGTTTATTGATCCTATCTCTCCTAACTAAGCCATTAGTGTCAATCAATCTTCTGAATGGAATAAAACAGTTTTCTAGTAAAACTGATTTTATGTGTTCATATAACGTTTGGGATTTGATTGAATAACCTAAGAGTGTTCATAACTAAACCAAATCCTGATATAAACGTTAAGACACAAAGAAGCATGATTGATTGTCAAAGGTTATACTCAGGAAGAGATATATTTTTAAAGAATCTTTATTACATATCTAACAAAAGATTTCTTTGAGGATCATCACTGTTCTAGTAGCTTATAATAGTTTAAAGCTACATTAGATGAACATTAAAACAATTTTCCCTAACAACTGGCTGATATATTTACATGTTCATAAAACAACCTGAAAGTTCTAAACTTAAAGTTAAAGAACAATTTGTCTATAAGCCAATAAAATCCATATATGGTTTAATGCAAACATCATAATGTGATGAAATCTTAACGCAATTATTTTCATCAACAACCAAGTGGAATAATGTACTTACCTCAAGATGAGTGGGAGCAACTAAGATAAACTTGTCTATATAAATGATATTTTTTTGACAAGTAGATGTTACATAAGTCAAAGCATTGTTAACACAAACTTTTATACAATAGATCTCAGAGATATCTCTTACATAATAGATATCATAACATGTTGAAATAGACCAAATGGGACATTACTTCCGTTCCATAAGTTTAACATTAAATTGGTCCTTGCATATGTAACAAACAATACTGCTCTCATTTAGAGGATAATATGATAAATGAGATTATTTCTTACGCTTCATTAATTAGAAGCCTTATGTAAGTTCAAGTCTATACTCGTTTAGATATTACTCACTTTGCAACACACTAGATATGTCTAGATTAATGTGAAGCATCTAATAGAGTATTACAATATATTTAAAAAAACGAGAGGCTATGATTTGAAGAAGTGATAATTAAAACCGATTTATTACTCTAACTTTGTAATATTCAAAGATGACAAAATGTAATTTCGGGTATATCTTTATGTCAACAGACAAAACCTATCTCATGGATGAGTCATAATAGACTGATATCAACAACCTAAGTTATAACGACATAATATACTCACTAAATGTTGTCGAAAATTTATCAGTGGACTCATAAGTTTATTAACTCCATATAATTAATATATTGAAGACTTATTGTGATAAAGTCAGCTACCATGTCTCCTTGAACAGTAACAGTACGAGAGGTGCTGCATTAAATTTCGATACACAATTAATAATTCGTTTATGAACGAATTGAGGAAACTAAATCTTTGTATCGAATGCATTCATGATATGCTTAAGGGTCCTATAACTAAAAGTCTATCACCCATAACTATTATGTAAGCACTTATAATAATCACGGGTTTTTAATTGATGACCATGTACAACTGCATATCGTACTATGAATGACTAACTATTAATCAATTTTCCTCATCAGTTTGATTTTGTATGTCTCTTACATATGTTCTGCCGGTGTAATGACATATAGACAACTATAAATACAAATCAAACGTTAAAGGGCTTACTTATTTTGATCATAACTGTTAGGTTTTAAATTAAGGCTATAGTATGACTAATGGGGTCCTGAGTCGCATAATGATTCAACGGCTGTATTTCTCTGCTATAGTACTTGTTTAAGGCTAAAATGAGTATTAACCTCTGATCAGACTAATCTAATACTCATGATAAAT
Source organism: Helianthus tuberosus (assembly GCA_030545235.1). NCBI lineage: Eukaryota > Viridiplantae > Streptophyta > Magnoliopsida > Asterales > Asteraceae > Helianthus > Helianthus tuberosus. Next base: position 21,120,066 of record CM060364.1, on the reverse strand, counting down.
GATTATTCGGCTAAGTGGGAGAATTTAAGATTAAATATTTATTTATTTATATTTAATCAAGTAGCCATCATTATCATTTATATAATATAGATAAAAATATATTAATAACCTATTAATAATTAGTTGGTAATTGTTGATGGACCATATTACCCTTATTAACTAATTGGGTTTCCTCTTGGGTGTATATATAAGGATATTATTAGAGAGGTTTAAGGTGAGACACACAACCTAACAACATAACATCACAATTCGTCCCTCTCTCTCCATAACCGAAACCTCCCTACTTTCGGTTCATCACCACCATCACTTTACACCCTAAGGAGGAACCAGACCAAGTTGACAATCATGTCAAACACTGTTGCTGCATCTTCATCTGGATTCTCTGCTGGTTTTTGCTGATGCAATCAAAGGTATGTTTTTCATGTTTTCCATTATGTTTAATCAAGAACTGATCAACATCATGAATTTCTCAAACTTATTAATCTTTCCACGCATTTGCTTTTCAAATAAGTATCATCTACATTTAACCTCATTTTTAACATCATTTTTTTTCAACGGACCTTTATTAAAAACTTTATTGTATTTACTCTGTTTTAATAATATATAAGTTTATCGTTCAAGCCAAACTCTTCAACCTATAAAATACGAAAAACTAATCTGCAAATAAGTGTATATAAAATGTATCGATCACTAATATACAAAAAAAAAAAAAAAAAAAAAACCTTGGTATTATAAGTAATTTCAGGGACGGATGTATAGTGTATCAAGGGGTAGCCTCCGCTACCGCTTGGTCGAAATTTTTTGACATTTTTAGTATAAATTTTGAAAAAATTTGACGTTTTTTCGATTTCGTTACCGCTTATTTATAAAACGTTCCCGCTTGGTCGGAATCCTAGATCCGCCACTGAGTAATTTTAAAATTATTTTGTTGTTAATAATAAAATTATCCAAATATGTTACACTATTCTATAAATTGATTGAAAAAAAAACCTACAATATTCGTGGACGCATATTAGTTGTATGGACCATTCATTCATGATGCTTAGGTGAGAGATAGCTATTTACCTCACAATTGCGATTGCGTACATATGGACCATTCACGTAGCCCTTCTAACCATACCGCAAACTAACCTTATCCAAACAATATGCTTTATTAAAGCTACGACCAATCAATATCATGACATCAAATTTAACCAAAAAACAGGTTTCAATAAAAGTAGATAAACAAGAATATATAACAACTCATTTTTTTTTAAAGGAAAACTTCATTAAAACCGACCAACCCGGAAAAAAGAACGGGCGGCCAACACTACACAAACCAATTACATAAATTTACACCAATCTACCCACGAAACGTCTATACATTTAGCTCTATTCTTAAACCAAAGGTACCCGAGCGATTTGATCGGACAAAAAACCTCCTCCGGCTTCGGAGTTTTAGCACCAAAAATCAAATCGTTCCTAGCTTTCCATATTAACCAACACGCGATGATCACAATGCCTTGATAAGCCAATTGCCACTTCCCTTTCAAGCCACATAATTGATGAGCGGATAACACATCTTTAAAAGAAAACGCCACAAGATACGGAACTTTGCACCACGAACTAATCTTTACCCAAATAGATGTAGCGAAAATGCAAGCTGTGAACAGATGGACAGCCGTTTCGTCCCCTGAGCCGCACAACGGACACGCTACTTCCGCCACCTGAATATTCCTTTTAACCAACTCCACCCTCGTCGGCAATCTCTCCAAAGCCGCCCTCCACGCAAACACGTTGCATTTGATTGGAGTCCACCTACACCACTCCCAAACGAACCTACTGTTGTCGACTTCCTTAAATCCCAAAAGATCAAAAGCAGAGCTCACCGAGAACTCGCCAGAGTCGCTAGCTAACCACCGCCACTGATCACTGTTATCGGAAAGAACGACGTCATGGAGAAGGCTGCAGAGAGCCGCCCACTCAGCCAATTCAGCGTTGTTATCGGGAGCTCTTTTCCACCGCTAAGAAGCCATGGGATTAGAAAAGGGACAGACTATCCGCTCACGAACACAACACCTCTTATCCATCTCCAAACCAAAAAGGTTCGGGAAGCAATACCTTAACGGATCCTTTCGCAGCCACGGATCCAACCAAAAAGCGACCTTTCGGCCATCTCCCACCACCCCTTTGAAGAAGTGCCGAAAACGGTCAGTCCCCAAAATGGGCCTATCCACCGTTTTAACAATACTGCCCCAAATCCCGCCTAGAGAAGACCTAGCCGGAAGAAAATCCCAAGATCTGCAATGCAAATGGATGGCTGATATGACTTTAGCCCATAGAGAATTGCTATCCGTTTTGAATCTCCAAGCCCACTTGTATAGAAGAGAATTGTTAACATGACCAAGCTTTCGAATACCGAGACCTCCCACGCTAATGGGGGATGTCACACAATCCCAAGAAACCCAACTCATCTTCCTACCGGGACTTGAACCGCCCCACAAAAACTTCCTCATAATCGCTTCCAGCTGACTGATAACCCCAGCAGGCACCTTAAACAGCGAGAAAAAATAAATAGGAAGGCTTTGTAAAACGGATTTAATAAGAGTGACCCTACCCCCGATCGATAATACCGAAGCTTTCCAAAGAGACAACCTATATTCAAACATCTCTACCACCGGTCTCCAATTCGAAATACGGTTCATATTAGCACTGATGCGTGTGAAGTGTTATATATATTAGGTGTATATTTTAAGCCCCTTTAACACTTATTTTAGCCAAGTTTTAAATTTATAAAACACGATATTTTACTAACACTAAACACACATATGGGCAAGTGCACCCATCGTGAGCGTAGTATAGCGTTGGTAAGATACCGAGGTCGTCCAAGGACACAAGAGCTTTTAATACCGGTTTATCCTCAACGTCTAACCAAAATCAAAAGTTTAGAAAAAAGGTTTTTAAACTAAGAAAAATAAAAACTAACAAAATGCTGAAAATAAAATAAAAAGAAAAACAGATAGACAAGATGAATCACTTGGTTCCGACTCGTATCTAGTATAACCTTTGATTATTTCCGCACTTTTGCACATAATTAAGAGACTATCTTAGTTATTGTAGTAGGCCCCTCTTTTGAAGGTGACGTTACCCTCACCCCAGTAGTTTGAGTCAGCAAGGATACAATCCTAAAAGGGTGGATTATTGGAAGATAATGAATTAAGTTATTAATGCAGTATTGTGGTAGGCCCCGCTTTTGGCGGTGACGTTACCCTCGGCTAAGTAGTCTGAGTCAGCAGGGATACAGTCCTAAATAGCCGGGTTATAGTATTAATAGTAGTTAACTTATGAGGGGATCAAAGAGTTTGGACCCCCGCCATCCAATACCGTGAAGTATTGAAGGAGGTCCTACTAAATTTGACCCAGGTCCATTGCAGGACCTCTAAACGCTGAACAATGGCAAGACCTTTACCAAACCGTTCCCTTAACCCCCGACCAGGTAGCCAACATACCTCCATATAGACCGTGGAGATATGAATGGTGAAAATCCTTTATTTTATATAGACAATAAAATAATGCCAAGACACCACGGACAAACGATAAGGAAAGATCACCTTCAACATAAGTAACTAGTTATTAAAGTCATTAATACAAAACCAAATAAAAAGTGCAAAAGATTAGAAATAAAAAGTATTATACTAGACACTTTGTCTTCACCAAGTGATGTAAGAGACTTAGGCAAACATGGCCTTGATTGTCAAGAACTCTTACGATCAATCTTGGATCCCGAGACGACTCACACACTCTACGATGGACAATGGATGATGGTGGTGGATGATGGTGTTGTGATGGTGGTGGGTGGTGGATGAAGTGTGAGAGAGGTGGTGTGCCAAGGGATGAGTTGAAATGAAACCAAGCACTCCTATTTATAGGCTGAACAGAAGGCTGGGCACGGCCCCGTGCCTGTCTGACAATCTCTCTCTTCATTAATTGTAATTCGCAATTACAATTAATGCGCCTGCTGTACTTTCGCCACGCCCCCGTGCTCACTGGACACGGCCCCGTGGTGGGCAATAGAAGCTTCTATGGATTTGTCTTTTCTGTTGCTTCTTGGGCACGGCCCCGTGCTGGCTGAGCACGGGGCGTGTTCAGTCTTCTGCCTTCTCTATTTTGCTTGGGAAGATGCCGTTGAAGGGTCGGGCAGTCCACTTATGTTCCTTTACTTGTATTTATGTTAGATTTAGCTGTCTTTTTGCTTCTTTTGTGAATTTGAGCTCATTTAATCCTGAAAATACAAAAGGAAGACAAAAACACTCTTTTTCCAACATTAGTACTTAAAAAAGGTTAGTTTTGTGCCTTATTTGATGTAATTTATATGTTGCATTTTACACACATCAAATACCCCCACACTTGAACTTTTGCTTGTCCTCAAGCAAAACTCTTTAATATGTGGCTTACACTCCCAAATGGAATAGGTAGAAGAGAAGGTTTTGGGCTTGTCGTAGAGTGTCGGGATTTCCAAGATTCTTTATGTAGTTTTATTTTTATTTATTTACAATCCTATTCGTCATGATTTATTTAAAACTTTTCATAAGAGAAATCATTTATTCGGGCATAACATGCCTTTTTTTTTTTAAATTCTATTTATATACAAGTTCACATACCTCACGGGAGAAATCACTCACACTCGGCCGAAGGTGTATTTTTAGTGAATCACTCGAGAGCGGCATGGAACTTATTCCTACCATAGGCTTGCCAAGCAATCAATCCTCCTCCTTTTTAACTTTTATACCTTTGTAAATATCAAGAGGACTTTGTGGGTTAAGGGTTAGGCTTGGGTTAAAGGTAGGTGGTTGGGTTAGTGGTTAGTTGTTAGTAGGAAAAGGGTGAAAAAAAAAGCGTAACAAGTGTCGGTTTTCGTAGGACTTTCTATTTATTTATTTATTTTATTTTTTTTTAACTTTTATTTTGATGAAGCTATTATTCAAACAAAGTTATTTTTGATGAACTTGTTTGTTTATTTTTGCTTCATCAAAAAAATATATATATATTTTTTTTCATACGAAAAACCGAACTTGTTACTAAAACAAAGGGTAAAAAATGAAAAAGGGTTTTGGTGGTTAAAAGGGTTTTTGGTTTGGGTTATGAAATGAAAAGGGTTTAGGCTCAAAGGGGCTAACTAGGGGGATTTTTGGGTAGGTGGTAAAAGAAAAAGTAAAAATAATGGTGTAGAAATAAAAAAGGGTTAGTCCTAATGCCTCTATCATTTACTTACTCGGGTTTAAGTTGATAAGGACCGGGAATGTATCGTCATGGCAAGTTCTAGAGTCGTAAGAACCAAGCGGCTATTCACACAAGAAACGAAAAATGAGCATTTAGTTTAATGATATGTAATTGTATGCTCAATAAAGGCTCAAAAACTCACTTTTGTGGGAATGGGTTTTTATGTGACCAAGTATATATAATCAAATTTTAACTAAGCTTGTCATGCCTTTTTATAATTTTCTTATGTTGGTTCTTTTTATCACGACGCTATCGGTTGTAAATTCGTAAAAATATAACCTTTTTGAGAACTTGGATTTCCCGAGTTAAACCTAGACAAGTAAAAAAAATGAAATTTTTGAAAAAAATTGGGGTGATTAGCGGTTCCAATAGAGTTTTGTGTAAGGCTTGTATTTAAGACTTGCAAAATTTCAAGGTTTTAGCATCCCCCCCACACTTAAATTACACATTGTCCTCAATGTGTCCCAAAAATAAATTTTTAGGTTGATTAGATGTGTAAAATGGTGTTAAAAAACAAAAATTTTGTGTTACTGGGCGCTGAACACGGCCCCGTGTTGTCCGGGCACGGCCCCGTGTTCAAGTGCCAGTAACAAAATTAAATCAAGAGAAACAGAAGCCTGGACACGGGGGCGTGTTGGGTGAACACGGCCCGTGTCCAGTTACCTGAACTGGGCAGTTTTCTGCAGGGGGTTCAGCACGGGGGCGTGTTGGTTGGGCACGGCCCGTGTTGAACCTTCTGTAATGGAGAAAATTGTCGGGTTGCCTTGTTCTTGTGCATGAAGTCATTTTTCTCGTTCCCCTTTTCATCCCTTACCACCATGAGTGTGTTTTATTCCTGAAAATTAAAACTAACTAGAAAACATAAAAATTAATCTAATATTAAACTAAGGATAGTTCCGCGGAATGCCTCCGTGGTGCGCCACGTTTATAAGGGTCCTTGGCTAGACCCAAAGCCTGGTCATATGTTACCCAAGTGGGATGTATTGCATCCCATGTTACACCGTCGGAGAGCGTCATCCAAGCTTGAGTCTATGACCTTCATGTAGTTGACCGGATCTTCTTCCTCTACTCTCTTTCCACATTCAAATTTTACTTCCTCATCCCCAAACTTCAATGTTAGAGTTCCGTCATTCATATCTACCACTGCTTGGGCGGTGGCTAGAAATGGCCTCCCGAGGATGAGAGGGACATCGGTGTCTTTTTCCATGTCTAGGATGACAAAGTCGGTTGGAAAGACGAAATTGTCAACCTTGACTAGCAGATTTTCTGCGACACCTTGTGGGAATTTGACGGACTTGTCGGCGAGTTGTATGCTCATCTTTGTAGGGCTTGTTGTTCCTAGGCCGAGTCGCTTGAACATTGACGTGGGCATGAGGTTGATGCTAGCCCCAAGACCGGCTAAAGCATTTCGGACGGGGGACTCCCCAATTGAGCAAGGGATTGTGAAGCTCCCGGGATCGATTTTCTTTTGTGGAAGTTTGTTGAGTACTAAAGCTGAGCATTCTTCGCCTAAGTTAACTAATTGCAATGATTCAATTTTCCTTTTGTAAGTGAGGAAATCCCTCATGAATTTTGCATATTTAGGCATTTGGGTTAGGACCTCAATAAAAGGAATATTAACATGCAATTGTTTTAGTAAACTTTCGAACTTTGCGAATTGCTCATCGGTCTTTTGGCGACTTAACCTACCGGGGTACGGAATCGGATGAGTCTTGGTGGCCTCTTGATTTGTTGAAGGAACCTTTTCTGGTTGAGGTGTGGGTGAAGTAGTGTTTTGGCGTTGGCTTCCTTCAATTGGTGATAAGGGCTCATCCTCGGGACCCACGGTTCGGTTTCTCAATGTGATGAGGTGTACTTGCGCCTTTGGGTTGGTTTCGGTATTACTTGGTAACGTGCCTTGTGGTCTCTCGGAGAAATTTTGAGCTAGTTGATTTAATTGTTTTTCAACGTTTTGAATGCTAGCTTGTTGATTTCTAAAATTCGATTCCAATTGTTGAAATCGATCCGAGTTTTTCTTTTCGGTGTCGGAGATGAGGCGAGATAGGGTATCTTCAAGCCTTTCTCTTCCACCTTGTTGTTGAGAGAAATTTTGTGGTTGTTGAAAATTAGTTCGTTGGTTTTGTTGGTTACTACTATTGCCGGGATCTCTCCAACCAAGATTTGGGTGGTTACGCCATCCTTGGTTGTAGGTACCCGTTGGAGGACCCGACGGCCTAGGTCTATTATCAATGTAGTTTACCGTTTCCGCTTGTTCATCTAATTTTTTCATACAACTCCAATTTTCATGTGACCCACCACACCCTTCACAAACCATAACCGAGGCCGTTTTTGTCATTTCTAGCTTTTTGATTTTTGAAGAGAGGGCCTCGATTTGGGCTTGTAAAGAGGTGCTTTCATCAACCTTATGGGCGCCCGGGGCAATAGATTTATTACCTCGGGGAGTGTGCCATTGAAAATTGGTTTGAGCAATTTCCTCAATTTGATTATATATTTCATTTGGGCGACGATTAGCTAAAAGTCCCCCGGAGCTTGAATCAAGTGTTTGTCTTGTGTGTGGCAACAACCCGTTGTAGAAAGTGGATACTTGTTGCCATACCGCTAGACCGTGATGAGGACACTTTCTTAGAAGCTCCTTGAACCTTTCCCAAGTTTCATATAAGGATTCCCCATCCTCTTGTGAGTATGTATTAATTTCAGTCATTGATTTAGCCGTTTTAGCAGGAGGGAAATACTTATATAGAAACTTTTGGGCTAGTTCATCCCAGGTGTTTACCGAGCCAACTGGGAGGGTGTTAAGCCAAGCCTTAGCTCGGTCTTTTAGTGAAAATGGAAACATCCTAAGGCGAATGGCGTCGTTTAATGCCCCATTGATCCGAAAAGTATCACATATTTCCAAGAAATTAGTAATATGTAGATGGGGATCCTCGTCCGCAAGCCCATGAAAGGTTGCGGAGTTTTGGAGCATTTGTATCAAATGCGGCCGAAGTTCGAAGTTGTTGGCCTCGACATTCGGTGCATTGATAGCGGCGCCGAGATTACCTACGGTGGGCCGTAGGTAATCCATGAGGGTACGTTGGTCCGCCATTGGAAGTGGGTCCCCCGAAATTTTCTCTTGATTTTTAGCTTTAAGTCTTTTTCTGAGAAAACGTTCGGGTTCTTCTAAGGGTTCTTTTATGTCTCTGCTAGAACTGGAGCTCATGCAATACGTAGAAGGTTCAAATGTGGCGCCTAGGTTCCAAGTCCTGCAATAAAAACAGAAAAGAATGCTGGTCAGAATGTTCACCATGGCCCCGTGCTCAGTGAACACGGCCCGTGGTCAGAGGTACAGTAATTGTTTTCTGTATCCCAGTTACTGGGAGTTGGACACGACCCCGTGTTGCACCGACACGGCCCCGTGCTCAGCTCTCTGTAACTCAGAAAATAAAAACTGCCAGTTATGATGCTGGGCACGACCCGTGTCTGACCAGGCACGGCCCGTGCTGAGTTCTGCAGAAGCTGAAAAACTAAAAAAAAATTCTAAAAATATGAAAAATAAAAAAGAAAAATGATTAGGCCGTTGATTCCTAACTTTCTTAAAATCCTTGTGTCCCCGGCAGCGGCGCCAAAAACTTGATGCGTGTGAAGTGTTATATATATTAGGTGTATATTTTAAGCCCCTTTAACACTTATTTTAGCCAAGTTTTAAATTTATAAAACACGATATTTTACTAACACTAAACACACATATGGGCAAGTGCACCCATCGTGAGCGTAGTATAGCGTTGGTAAGATACCGAGGTCGTCCAAGGACACAAGAGCTTTTAATACCGGTTTATCCTCAACGTCTAACCAAAATCAAAAGTTTAGAAAAAAGGTTTTTAAACTAAGAAAAATAAAAACTAACAAAATGCTGAAAATAAAATAAAAAGAAAAACAGATAGACAAGATGAATCACTTGGTTCCGACTCGTATCTAGTATAACCTTTGATTATTTCCGCACTTTTGCACATAATTAAGAGACTATCTTAGTTATTGTAGTAGGCCCCTCTTTTGAAGGTGACGTTACCCTCACCCCAGTAGTTTGAGTCAGCAAGGATACAATCCTAAAAGGGTGGATTATTGGAAGATAATGAATTAAGTTATTAATGCAGTATTGTGGTAGGCCCCGCTTTTGGCGATGACGTTACCCTCGGCTAAGTAGTCTGAGTCAGCAGGGATACAGTCCTAAATAGCCGGGTTATAGTATTAATAGTAGTTAACTTATGAGGGGATCAAAGAGTTTGGACCCCCGCCATCCAATACCGTGAAGTATTGAAGGAGGTCCTACTAAATTTGACCCAGGTCCATTGCAGGACCTCTAAACGCTGAACAATGGCAAGACCTTTACCAAACCGTTCCCTTAACCCCCGACCAGGTAGCCAACATACCTCCATATAGACCGTGGAGATATGAATGGTGAAAATCCTTTATTTTATATAGACAGTAAAATAATGCCAAGACACCACGGACAAACGATAAGGAAAGATCACCTTCAACATAAGTAACTAGTTATTAAAGTCATTAATACAAAACCAAATAAAAAGTGCAAAAGATTAGAAATAAAAAGTATTATACTAGACACTTTGTCTTCACCAAGTGATGTAAGAGACTTAGGCAAACATGGCCTTGATTGTCAAGAACTCTTACGATCAATCTTGGATCCCGAGACGACTCACACACTCTACGATGGACAATGGATGATGGTGGTGGATGATGGTGTTGTGATGGTGGTGGGTGGTGGATGAAGTGTGAGAGAGGTGGTGTGCCAAGGGATGAGTTGAAATGAAACCAAGCACTCCTATTTATAGGCTGAACAGAAGGCTGGGCACGGCCCCGTGCCTGTCTGACAATCTCTCTCTTCATTAATTGTAATTCGCAATTACAATTAATGCGCCTGCTGTACTTTCGCCACGCCCCCGTGCTCACTGGACACGGCCCCGTGGTGGGCAATAGAAGCTTCTATGGATTTGTCTTTTCTGTTGCTTCTTGGGCACGGCCCCGTGCTGGCTGAGCACGGGGCGTGTTCAGTCTTCTGCCTTCTCTATTTTGCTTGGGAAGATGCCGTTGAGGGGTCGGGCAGTCCACTTATGTTCCTTTACTTGTATTTATGTTAGATTTAGCTGTCTTTTTGCTTCTTTTGTGAATTTGAGCTCATTTAATCCTGAAAATACAAAAGGAAGACAAAAACACTCTTTTTCCAACATTAGTACTTAAAAAAGGTTAGTTTTGTGCCTTATTTGATGTAATTTATATGTTGCATTTTACACACATCAAATACCCCCACACTTGAACTTTTGCTTGTCCTCAAGCAAAACTCTTTAATATGTGGCTTACACTCCCAAATGGAATAGGTAGAAGAGAAGGTTTTGGGCTTGTCGTAGAGTGTCGGGATTTCCAAGATTCTTTATGTAGTTTTATTTTTATTTATTTACAATCCTATTCGTCATGATTTATTTAAAACTTTTCATAAGAGAAATCATTTATTCGGGCATAACATGCCTTTTTTTTTTTTTTAAATTCTATTTATATACAAGTTCACATACCTCACGGGAGAAATCACTCACACTCGACACTTTGTCTTCACCAAGTGATGTAAGAGACTTAGGCAAACATGGCCTTGATTGTCAAGAACTCTTACGATCAATCTTGGATCCCGAGACGACTCACACACTCTACGATGGACAATGGATGATGGTGGTGGATGATGGTGTTGTGATGGTGGTGGGTGGTGGATGAAGTGTGAGAGAGGTGGTGTGCCAAGGGATGAGTTGAAATGAAACCAAGCACTCCTATTTATAGGTTGAACTGAAGGCTGGGCACGGCCCCGTGCCTGTCTGACAATCTCTCTCTTCATTAATTGTAATTCGCAATTACAATTAATGCGCCTGCTGTACTTTCGCCACGCCCCCGTGCTCACTGGACACGGCCCCGTGGTGGGCAATAGAAGCTTCTATGGATTTGTCTTTTCTGCTGCTTCTTGGGCACGGCCCCGTGCTGGCTGAGCACGGGGCGTGTTCAGTCTTCTGCCTTCTCTATTTTGCTTGGGAAGATGCCGTTGAGGGGTCGGGCAGTCCACTTATGTTCCTTTCCTTGTATTTATGTTAGATTTAGCTGTCTTTTTGCTTCTTTTGTGAATTTGAGCTCATTTAATCCTGAAAATACAAAAGGAAGACAAAAACACTCTTTTTCCAACATTAGTACTTAAAAAGGGTTAGTTTTATGCCTTATTTGATGTAATTTATATGTTGCATTTTACACACATCAGCACCCACCGGCAACCCGAGGTACTTAAAAGGAAACTGTTCAGCTTTACAGCCTATATCCAAAGCCATCGAGAGAAGATCCGCATCTGGGATCCCAATACCGATAATACTAGACTTATCCAAATTAATACGAAGCCCCGAGCAGATACGAAAGCAACGGAGGATCCTGACCACGTTAAGAATGTTAACCTTAGACCATTCCCCAATGACAAGGGCATCATCAGCAAAGAGAAGGTGAGATAATACCGGACCGTTGTTCGGAAGACGGACCCCTTCTACCAATCCGAGTTCAGAAGCCTTCGAGAAACAAGCCGTGAGGGCCTCCATCACCAATAGAAAAAGAAAGGGGGATAAAGGGTCTCCTTGACGCATACCTTTATGGCATTGAAAATCGAAGGTCGGGGACCCATTAACAAGCACCGCCGCTCTAGCTGAAGACAAAATCCCATAAACCCATTTGCACCATAACTGAGGAAAGCCCATCTGGGACATAACCGAAACGACGAAGCCCCAGTTCACATTATCGTACGCTTTCTCGAAATCCAATTTAAAAAGAAACGCCTTCTTTTTCTTCTTCTTAAGCCAATTAACAGCTTCGCTAATAATAAGGGGGCCATCTAAAATGCACTTCCCTTTGAGGAAAGCCGATTGATTCTCCGAAATGACAGACGCATTGACTTTCTTCAAGCGATTAGCAAGAACTTTCAAAATAACTTTATTAATAGCTCCGACCAAGCTAATAGGACGAAAATCATTAAGGTCCGTAGGATCCCGAACTTTGGGAATGAGAGCGATAAACGAAGAAGCACATCCTCTACTAACCGAGCCACTGGAGAAAAACTCATTCAAGACATTCAGAAAATCACCCTCGAACACATCCCAAAAATGCTTCAAAAACAAAAAATTAAACCCGTCTGGACCTGGAGCCCGGTTGCTACCACAGTTCCACACGGCCGATTTCAATTCTTCCAAAGAGAATCCGGAAACCAACCAATTAGCATCCTCCTCACTCAGCCTTTTAAGACGGTCGCAAGTCAAAGTAGGTCTCTCCCCTACTTCCTCTTGTAATCTCTAGTTACCATCACATCGGTACCAACCCCACTTAAAGAATGTATTGATTTGTTAAAAAATATATATATACACATATAGTTTTTTCTCACATTATACAACTGGTTAAAACGGACTACTAATTGTTAACTTAAAACAAGTTTAAATACGTTATCATTACCCATTACCATTGTTTGTCTTCTACCACCTCTACTGTCGCTAGGGTTGTCCTTGAGAATCCCTTAGAATTCAGGGGCCCTGAGCGAGTAGAAAAATAGGCCCCTAAAATATAATGGCAACTCTTGAAATTCACAGCCCTCCCTACTTCGTTGAATCATTGAGTTTAAAGTTCATCTCGCTTTAAGCCTACAAACGTACAATCGCAACCCTTCTCATTATCGATCGTCCATTTATCAACCCTCTTCTTCCCGCTTCAAACCATCAATCGTAAGTCGGCTTTTTTTTTTGTTTCCGCCACTTGTCACTTTTATTTAATTGGGTTTAAAAGTGTTATTCAAAACAATTATGGGTTTAACAAACTTAAGTTATTGGGTTTAACAAACACATGGAGTTTTTTTAAATTAATTATATACTTCTATCAAATAAAAATTATACATATATAAAATATATATATTCTTTTAAAAGAAATTGGGCCCCCAAAGATAGTGGGCCCTGGGCCGATCATGACCGTCGCCCTCACCGACACCAACGTTCTAATGGTTGCCTCAACCATTGTCACTGCCATTGTTGTCGCTTCCACCACCTCAACCTTCCACGACCACCCCCAGCACCCCTTGTTTTCATCACGACACCACCACAACACCGTCGCCGGCCCACCGCCGCTTCCACTGTCGTCCCCACCACTTCTACCATCTCCATTCTCCACTATTCGCGACTAGGGGTGAGCAAATTAACCACCATAAATGATAACCGAACCATAGCCGACATAACCAAACCACTAATAACCGATAACCAATATAACCAATGGTTACAGTTATGAAACGTTGTATAACCGCTCAATCGGTTATGGTTATGGTTATGAAGCTTTGGTTAACCGATATAACCGAAACCGAACCGAACTTGTGATGTTAACTTTACATAATGGATTTGTGTTTTACAAAACCATATAGAGGGTTTTTAGTAAGATAAAAGTATGTTAGTAACAAATGATCTTGATGTAGATGTCATTTATTTTGATAAAGAACTAAGGTGTTATGGCCATAATTCATAATTGTTTTTGTTTGAGAATTACCTTATTAAAAAGAACCCTAAATCGGTAGTTTAACCAAAAAGTTTTGTCTCCGTTATCTTATAAAATAGGCTCAAGCTAAGTTCAAATCGTGCACAATCCTATTTATTTCAAACCTTGCTTGGTTACTTAACCGAAATTAACCATAACCGATTAACCGTAACCAAAGTTTGGTTATGGTTATGGTTACCAAAACTCCATAACCGAACTAGCGGGTATGGTTATGGTTAATAGTAAAAACCGAACCAAACCGACCCATGCACACCCCTATTCGCGACTAGCCATCATAAAAATGTATAGTATGCAAACCATTGTTACCACCACTTTTGTCATCGAACTTATTTTGTTTAGAACTCGTATTACCTTGAACCTATTATGATTTGAACCTTTTTAAGCCGTTGTCTGACACAACCCATTTACCAGACTTAATCACACAACTTAGATGCATCCGTGTGTAAAAAGATTAATTAAAAATATTCCTTTCACATAATATCTTTCATATCAATCTTAGAAGCACTTAACAAATGTGATGTCAAAAAGACACGATCACAAATTAAGTGCATCCATGAGTAAACAAAATACTCCTTTTACATAAAATCTTTCATTATAAGCTTAGCACTTAGCAACACTTGAGATGTGTTGTTAACTTGTTAGCACACTCACAACAATTCATTGATAATTCACGGGTGATGATACGATCTATCGAGTTCAATCTATGCAAGGTCAGGTAAAGATTTTTGAGGGTTTTGGAAGTGTGTTTTCTAGATGATTTACACGTATAATAGCTAAACATCCGTGTTTTTTTTTATATATATTTTGGCTTAATTGATTTTGTTTGCTTGGTTTGAACTTTTCTCAACCCAACCCAAGAAAACCTGAATTTAGATTTTTAGTTTCTTTTTTATTAGTTTGGTTTCAATGGGTGAAATTTGAATATAATAGATTAAAACAAATGTTTAAGATAAAGAAACACGAAATCAATAAACAAATCTGAACAAGATAAGGAAAATACGGAAGCAACAAATAATTTTTTTTTTTTTCAAATATGTGTTAGCATCGTTGGGATTTATTTACAGAAATAAAATATTTGAAATCAAACTATTTCCTTCATTGTTGTTCTAAACCTATATATAATTTTATCTGTTTGCCACTTTCATAAAAAAATAGAGTAAATTCTAGTCCTTTATGTTTAAATTAATAGACGATATTCTTTTGTTGTTTGTTTGGCTACTTTTGCCCTCCATAAGGTCGAACAGAGTGTAGGGCGAAACACCTTTGGGTTAAGCTCAAGCCTCCAGTACTGCAATGGCGAGATGGTGTTTCAATCAGATACCGTGAGATTTTCCTCCTTCCTTCCCACTAGGAGTATTCATATAATCGAATATCAAATTTTCGGATTTCTCAAATCGAATTTTTCGAATAATATATCTTTTTTGCTTGATATCGTATTTGAATTAAAATCCCAACTCGAATTCGATTCTATTTCGATTAATTCGAATCGAATTCGAATAAATTCGATTTGATTTAAATTAAGTTAAAATATGTAATAACATCATTTGAGTTATGGGCTTTGTAATGTGTTTAGTAATGAGCTATTTTAATACTTAGAATAAATTTAGAGATTAATTAATACTATAGGCTGATAAAGTTATATATGTATTATATACAAAAATAATAAATAAATATGTATAATTTTAATTCGAATTCCGAATCGAATTTAATTTAAAATTATAAATTTGTATTTGATTTACAAGACTCGAATTGAATCGAATTCGATTTCAAAATTTTTCCAATCGAAACGAATTCTTGATAATCGAATTGAATGTCGAATTTTTTGAATTCGAAACGAATTCGGAACACCCCTACCTCCCACTCCTCACACACTCTTCTCCACCTTATTGGGGGGGGGGGTCAGGGTACAAGCCGTAGGGATTTCAGGTACCCCTATTCGATCGGCAACACTGACGGAGGTCATGTGCGTAAGTGGCAAGGGTAGTGGAAGCCAAAGATGTGTGGATGAATTTGATTGTTTCAACGGTCGATTTGACCGTTTGAATATTAAAAAAAATCAATTAAATATAACTAATTAAACCATCTCGCCTAACAATTCACCATCTCTACCAGTTCACCACTTTTATTTCACTATCTCCATTTTTTATATAAATTTCACCACATTTGATCATCAACGGGGGTGGTTATCCGTTTCCGATTGAATCAACAGAACCTTCAAACCATCGCGATCAAACGTCGTCGTGTAAAGCCTCCACCTTCAAACCTTCGACGATTATCCCATCGTCGTGTAAACCCTCAACCTTCAAACCCACCACCTCTAGTTTTATAAGTCTACGGTCCACAACCTCCTAATGATTTGACTATGGAATAGTTGAACTAGGTATATGATTATACCTTTAGTCAACTACAATTAGTAGGAATAAGAATTGTGAGGGGTCTCATCCTCCAACGGAAAACACTCCTACACTAACAAACCCAAATCCGACACATGAAGTCCCAACTTGGGCCGAAGGCTACGAAACTAACCCCGAATCAGAATACATACCAAGTTTCGGATGAGGAAATGGTCTATCCATCATCTGAAAGCTTTGGCTATCGATGTCACCACGAGAGGTTGGACAGACGTGATAGTGATCGTGACTGCTCGTTGCCCAATTCAGTCTTTGGTTATTAGTTTATGTAATTGTGTGTTTTAATGTTTAGTTATGTGTGTAATATTTTGTATTTTTATTTTAGGCATGTATTAATTTATTTGTGTGTTGAATGTTTAATTTCTTATCTATGTGTTAATTTTATCTTTTATCATTTACTAATTTTAATTTTAACTATGTGTTTGAAAACTTAATTTATGTTTAAATCAAAATAAATAAAATGGTAATTTAGGGTATTGGTGTCACAAAATTTGATAGTTTAGGACAATTGATGGAGTGAGTGATGTAGCACTACATAATTGATGAGGGTCAGGGTAGTTAAGGGTTGTGGTGCCACCCTAGTTAAGGTTCTACTTCTTGACCATTCGTCCATTCGTTACCTTCTTCACCTCAATCCAAGCATTTGTTCTGCGTGAACGGTGAACCTCCTTCTCAAGCTGGGGAGCGTCAAGGACTCCGTCTGCCCTAAGTCCATAAGATATGGTTAAAGGTAGAGTTAACTTTGTTTGTAATCTAGTTTTGGGAGCTATGGTTTTTTTTGGTGAATGCCATCTATCCAAAAAAAAAAAACATTTGATTTTTAATCATAATGTAGGTTATGTGAATTGCATGATCCGTTTCTTTTGGATACATGTTTCATCTAACAAATTAATAAGATATAACCAAATTCAAGCTGTTTGTATCTAATGAAATGCGTTTAAATTTTAAGTTTTTATCTTCTACTTATATTATATTTTGACTAAGCTTCTTTCATACCACACTATGCTTGTTTCTTTTGTTGATATAAAAGAATTATGAGAAATGCAATAGTAAAGAAAAAAAAGTTAATGACTAATTAATGCTTCTATACATTTCTTACACTACTTCATACAAATACGTAAGTTATAATCAAAGCTATTAGCTATAAACATTACTAACTTGTTATTCAAAATACTATATCTAGATCTTCTAGAACATAAAATAAAATTTGAACATGATTGTTCACACAAATGGCATGTAACAATAAAAGGCGACTATGATGCCACACTACGTCGAGTTAGGTTAGATATGTAGGGGATTTGAAGACGTAAATATTCAATACACGATCAATTTTAAGTAGAAAAATGCGAAAAATGTATCTTACTTAAGTTACAAGCGTAAATATTGTAAATAGGATTATTTATAATCATAAATGTATCTTCATCTCTCATTCACTTATCAAGCACTACATATATAGGTGTTACAAGGTTGTCATAGCTTTTTAATTTGTTTTTTTATATTCAAGTGACAGTTTCCCTACATTTAATAAAAGTAATACTACATTTACAACAATGAGCTAATTATACATTACAAATATGATATAAAAACTTAAAAACCATAATTGTTCATGACTTATCAATATTTTTTACAAGGAAAAATCTATAAAATAGTAACAAAGTTTCATACATGCGTCGTTTTATTCAAAAGTATTTTTGAAATCACTCAACCTTTATTTGGTGTCCCAGTCATATATAACTTTTTTTTTATAAATGTTTATTTTTTATAAAAGCAAGCGAGTCCAACAACACATAGGAAAATTAATTACTACTAAACAATATTGTTTTCAATTAACTTAAAATCAAACATGTAACAATGAATATTTTTTTCACCAAACAATATTAAAGGTTCATAATCGTCTAAGACCATGTGTAGTGGGCATGATTAACCCTTGGGCGTTTTGCGCTATGTGACAGCCTAGTCAGCAATGGGGCATTATTGAGCGTTTTCTAAAATGGGTGTAGTGGGGATGTGTACATTGTGGGGCATTATCTTTGTAATAAAATTAAATAAAAAAAATCAAAAAAATTGATTGGTTTTACAAAAGTGGAAATGAATCTTATTGGTCAAACCATTGCCCCTTTAGCGTTTTTTAAAACACGCCACAGCAAACAAATAGGCCAAACACGCCCACCGTAGCGGAGGGGAGGCGGTTTCCGACGTTTTCCGGGCGGTATTTGGGGGGCAAAAACGCCCCAGTACAGTCGGTCTAAGAAGGTGTTTGGAGTTGAGTTTTGAAAATAGATTATGCGTTTTGAATAATCAGAATCAGATAATTAACTGTAACAAAACGTTGAAAAAAATAAACAAGTGAAAATACTTTTCTAAACGCAAATAATCAATTTTTGGAAAACTGCGTTTCGTTGCAGTAGGGGGGGTGCTTTTGGAAAACAGCGTTTTGTAACTTTCTAAACGCAAATAATCATTTTTTTACCCAAACACTCAAAACTGATTATTTACAATTTTCAAACTCAATAATCTAAAAATCTCCTTAAAAACTCAACCCCAAACACCCTCTAACTCAAATTAAAAGAAATCACTAATTAGTGTTGGATTACATTATCTTGTATGCATTCAGCTGAACTTAAAATTCAAACCAAACTCAATAATTTTCAAAGGTAAGTACAAAAAAAAAAAAGTAAACTGTAATTTTACCCCCTGGGGTTAGGGGTCATTGGCATGTCTACCTCCCTAAGTAAATAATTGCATTTTTACCCCCCACTGTTCAGGGTTATGTCGCATGTTTACCCCCTGACCATTTCAACGTTAAAGTGACCGTTAGTTTGTATGGAAATGTCGAAAGTACCCTTCATCTTCTCCAATAAAAGCTTGAACCCTGCCCTAAACGCAATTCATATTCAATCGACCCCCAATTCAAGCTTCCATCCCTCAATTCACTGCCCTCAATTCACTGCCCCTCAAATCACTGCCCTAAACATGTCTTCATCTTCCTCCTCTGTGCTTCGATTCAAGGGAAAAACTCAAGATTCAGACATCATATGTCCTTGTGGTACGAAAACAGTGGTGAAACAATCAGAATCGACAGCTAATCCTGGTCGATGGTATCTTCGATGTGTAACTTTGTTATGTTTTATGCTTTTTGAAACTCAACTGTGTTTGAAACTCTTGCTTTTGATGTCCGATAATAGGTTGGAGGATGTGGATTCCTCAGATGGGCTGACAAAGGTGAAGAACAGGGATGTCCGGTTTGTCGAGAGGTAATGCCTGGTTTAATTCAAAGCATTAAAGATAAGGATGAGTTGGCTAAGTGCAAAGAACAGTTGGCTCGGTACAAGAATGGAGATGTGTTCAAATTGAAGATGTACTTTGTGATTACTTGGGTCTTGATTGTTCTTGTTTTTTTGGTTAAGTAGTCTAATGTGAAGAAATTAGATTTGGTTGTGTATTTTGACTGCTTGTAATTATACTTTTTTATGCAATGGTCCTTGTTCAAGTTCTTATATGTATGTTTTGGTAGCCTGGTTGTAATTCTGTAGGTATGGCGAATGATAAAGTTGAGAATGAGAAAGATGTTGGTAAGGATGAAGACGTCGTTGCAGCCGAAGAACCAGACAGTTATTTCTACTTTGAGGATCAAGAGTCTGAGATACTCAGACCTTACATGGAGCAAGAAAGTGATTATGAAAAGATATTCGGAGATCCGACAAAGGATTATGACCCTGGAGTGCTGGAACATGCATGGGATTACACATATTGGGATGAAGAGGATGATTGGTACTTTGACCCATATGAGGGGGAGCATGGTTCTGATTCGGATTGGTCTTGTTTGGACGATTGTCACTGGAAATAGGCTAGATTTGTTTGGTTGTAAGTTTGTATTTTGGACCTCTTATTTGTACTAAATGTTACAATGTAATTGAATCACTTTTCGCCAAAATTCTGTTTGAACACATTACTAAAGCAGCCATATTGTCTTGAACAAACATAAAGCAACCATATTGTCTTGAACAAACATAAAGCAGCCATGACTACAAACCAAACCAAACAATGTCTTGTACTAAAGCAGCCATATTGTGTTGAACAAACATTGACAAACCAAACATAAAGGTACAAACCAAACATATGTCTTGAACAAAGTTGACAAACCTGACATTGTCTTGAACAAACAAACAAATAAACATAGTATAAAGTTACAAACCAAACATTGTCTTGAACGAAGTTGACAAACAAACAAACATAGTCTAAACTAACAAACCATCCATCACTAATCAAGATTCTAAACTGGTGCACCTTGAGTGGCAGTGTATGATTCCTGTGAAGCAGTGGATTGTTCACCTCCTTATCCTTTGCAGCTCCTGACATTGTGACCCATGTTCCTACATTTACCACACTTTATGCTAGTTCCCTTTCTGGTTATTTTACCTCCTTTGTCGAACTCCTTCTCAAGTTCTTTTTCACCATATGCCTTCTTTCTTTTCTTCTTTGGCCTTCCAACTTGTGTATGATGCTTTGGTGGGATGAGTGTTGTTGGACACTCTGAAGGAGTCCACATCTCCGGCCCGTTGATTGGCTCTATGACATTGCCATATACTTTCTTCCATGTTGACAACCAATACACTTTATCCACCCACTCTTCTGGTATGCCAGCATCAATGCTATTCCTTGCCATATCCCATATGGCTGCAACTGCATGTTTGCAAGGCATCCCTGTCAAATCCCAATTACTGCATGCACAAGTTTTATGTTTAACATTCACAACACACTGTGATCTCGGACCTGTTACTTGATACTTGTCTGAATCAACCATTAAAACAGACATTTCAGCAGCCTGTTTCTTGATCTCATCGAAGACCTCAGTGGCATAAGGTGTCAGTGGCCCCATACACTTTGCTTGCAATTTCTTGACATTCACTATCCTCTTGGTCATGTACTCCCGAATGAATTCTAGGCATGTGATAATCGGCTTGTGTAACACCCTTGTTATTATTTTAAAGATTTTCGTATGAATAACGAAAATAAACATGTAATTACGATTAAGTATCCTTAGAAAATACGAGTAATTTAAAACTTTTACAACTTAAAAGTTTTCAATATAATATAAATAAGTTCGCCGTTTAAAAGTTTTGACGTAACGCCGTGCGGAAGCTTTAATCTCGTGTGTTCGGTTCTTGTACGCTGCTTGATCTTCTTCCGGGTACTCCAGATATTCGCCTAAAATCAAAACCAACTCAAAAGTTAGCTTTGATAGTCAAATAACAAGGTTAATCGAGTTTGGAGTTCAAGATAAACAAAATACAAAAATCAATTTCGCCAGCTGACTGGCTTACGGACCGTAAGCCTAGACCCTTACGGTCCGTAAGCAGCGTCGCGTGACGCCAAGGGCCTAGGCGTCACGCCTAGCCCCTGTTTTCACAGACTGTTGTTTCAGCTGTTGCTGTACATTCCCAGCAATACCCGATTTCACGGAAACGAGCATAACTCTCTCGTTTTTAATCCGTTTTACCCGATTCTTTTTCCTACGCGTCCGTAATTTATTTCTCCATCTTATAGAGTTAAAATCTGACATCCGGATTAACATAATTTCAGACTTTTAAGTCTTCGGCTTACTACTCTTTTTACCAAATATTGACCCGTTCATGATTTTATCACACTAACATGTTTATTTAGCCTTTAAACTCATGAAATTCATTATTTCAATATCTCCTATCATATAAATCCAAATTCACGGGTTTCTTACATAATAAAATCTCGTTTACGCTTAAATGCTTGTTTTGACCCGTTAAGGGTATTTATGTACTTTTAAGCTTAATTTAAGCTCGTCCCTTGTATGCAACATAAGTCCACCCATTTATATTGAATAGTCTTCCGCCACAATTATAATTGTGGTGGATTTATCGTACTTAAATACATATTCCAAATTTTATCCCACGGATATGTCATTTTACGGCCAGACGCATTTTAAGGCGTTTAACCCTAGAAAGTTTATTCCTACAACTTTTATGCGCATCCGAGGGTTGAATGGTCATAATATAAGTTTCTAAACAACCTCTAAGGGTCGTTTGCCCGGTTGACCCATCAAGGGATTTTTGGTCGATTTTAGTCCTTCAACTTGCGATGAAGGACTTTCACTAATTACTTGACCAATCTTTGCACTTTTAACTATAAGACTATATATGCGTACCTGGCCCGGGTTAACAAATAGACCCGACTTATGCCTCGTTTTCATTATCACATAATCAATGGTGACGCAATTACCCGATTTGCTAATCGGTCCTGTTAACATAAGACTTGACAACCACATTAGTCGATATTGTCAAATGGTGTTATCACCACCATTCGACCCGTTTGGACTAAATGCCCAACGTTATCTATTTAATCAAAAACACCGTTTTTGACTTCCAATTCATACATCTATCCCATCCCGGATTTTATAACCATACCCTTTTTCTTTTACACTCTTTTCTTACAATTTCAACCCATTTCGGCTTACGCCATGGGTATCCTTTTAACCTTGATTTACATTAGTCAACACTTGACAAATTTCCATATATCCAATATTACCGTTATCACTTTTACAACGTATCGAATAAACGGGTATTCTACATAAGTGTGTAAATTACACTTACCTCGCATCCACGCCACGCTTTTCTTTCCGTACTTGCTCCGTTTAACCCGCTCCCTGCTCCAAGCTTTCATCTAGCTTGTTACGCGTCAAACTATTGTCAGTCATTTACAAGGCGGTTATATTAGTCATTAACAATCACGACTATTCCACCTCACTTATTTTCTATGCCGAAGCTACTATTCGGCTTCATGATTAGTTAACTTAACTTATCTAAAGTTAACTACTTTCAATCACATGTTTACTACTTTAAGTCTAAATCAACATAGTATTTAGAACCCTTATCACTTCATATCACGCGTAATTGCCATATCATTTAAATACGCATTTTCACTCTAAATTTCAACACTTTAGTTTTCATTTAGGCATTTTAACAAACACCTAATGTGCATAATTTTACATATTTACTAATTAGTTCATAACTAGTTATTTTCACCAAGATTTACATCAAAATCAACCTCTATGTCTAGTGTTCATGAACTACATCAAGAACTTATATCTTAACAATCAATATTCATCAATTTAACACTCTAATCCGAGTGTTCATCATTTAACATAAAAGTTAAAACCCACTTAGCACATAATAGGGTAATTACCAAATCCCTAGTTTGACAATAATTCATTAAATTTTCTACTAGGGTTTGTATCTAAACCAAGTTATAATCACAATAACACTCATAGATTCAACATTCATTCCAGAATTTCGATTATGATTGTTCATCATAATCTCAAAGTATCACTAAATCATAAATTTCAACATACCTTGTGATCCCCACGACTAGGTGATCATTAATACGTGTTCATGCATCCGATTCGGGCTAGATTTGACCTTCAATTTTGTTGATTTGTTGCAGTTAGGGTTTGAGCTCCCATGGAGCTTCTCCTGGTCGATCAGAACACTCACACAATGCGTGTGTGTGTTTTATATATATATATATATATATTTTGTTTTAATAAAACAAGTTTCCCACTTGTCCATATTAGTCCCTCATGTTTAGAGATTCATAAATGAAACTATAACTCATAGTTTATTATTTAATTACCCATTACTAACTAGGTTAATTTTACCTAGTTAACTTAGTGGGTTCCGGGAGTTAAAAACCCGTTTTATTTTAAGTCTCGTTGACTCGGGCTCTTATAAACTTAATTCCTTAATTCTTTGATTCGCTTGTATTTAAATTATTAGGATTTCTTATTTAAATCCAAATATTTACCGGGTTATTTTTACTGCTAACGGTACTTTACCCGTCTTTTAGTATTAACGGAGTTTGATTACCAAATCCGTTTTCGGGGTGTTACAGCTTGTCCCTTGCTCCTACGATTTGTCTGTTAAAAACCTCACATACGTTGTTAAGCAACATATCACATTTAGCTCTTCCAGAAAAATATGCTCTTGACTAAGCGGTGTATGGGATCTCATTCAGCCAGTCATACATAGCTCGTTCTGTTGTCTTAATTTCTTCCATAGCTTTGTTAAAGTATGGAATAGATGTCTTCCTTCCGGCTGACCAAAGCAAATTCTTGTAAAGATCTCCATGCCACTTGGATTTCATGTTCTCATGGATGTGCCTTAAACAAAATCTGTGCTCACTATTAGGAAAAACTGCTAGCATAACCGGAATCAGACCCTGTGATACAAAATGCAATTAATCACAATATTTTTCAACCAATTTTTTTTGCAACGTATTAATTAACACTTAAGAACTTATGACCTTTTGTCTGTCACTGACGAAGGTGAAACAAGAGTCAGCCGTACACCCTAGGTCATCTCTCAACAGTTGCAAAAGCCATTTCCAGGTTTGTGTTGTTTCTGCCTCAACAAGGGCATAACAAACTGGATATACGCTATTGTTCCCATCAATACCAACAGCACTCAAGATCTGTCCAGGAAATGGACCTTTCATGAAACAACCATCCACACCCAGCAATGGTCTTCCAATCATCTTAAATCCTCTCACCATAGAAGCAAAACAAAAATAAACCCTACGAAACTGCCTTGTAGGACTAGCTGAGTTCCCACATGGCTCCACATCAATTTTAATTGTACTACCTGGATTGGCTTTTAGAAGTTCATCACAGTATGACCTTAGTAGACCATACTGTTCTTGGTAATCACCATAGATCTTCGTAGTTGCTATCCTCTTGGCTCTGAAGACCTTATGTAGTGATACTTCTAGTTGATGCTTCCGAAGCAGTTGACTTTGGATTGCTTGAATTGGCATGTCTGGATTGCTTTCAATCATAGGTTGGATCTCTTTGGCAATCGAACTCATTGTGTACAAAGAAACGGCCCTTGTTGTCAAACAATTGTGTTGATTATGAATGGTCTTCACACACCACTTATCCTTGTCTGTGTTCCTTGAGATGTGAACTGCCCAAGGACAGGTGGGCTTGGTATGCTTTTTAAGGTGCTTGTATTTTTGCCCTACTTTGGTGCATTTACTATTTTGCCCCTCTTCTCCCTTTTTTTTACAGGACCAAGTAGTGGTGGATTGCTTCCAAAGCATACTACCCTATACCTTAACAATTCATTTTTTAGAATAAACACATCCCTCCTTGCCTTAAGAGCATAATTTTTCACCATCTCATTCATCTTTTTCTTGTCAGCAATAAGCTGACCAACAAAGAATGGCAGATCATTTGGACCTTTTGAAGCACTCTTGTTTCTCCTGCTTATCTTCCTAGCAACCTTATCTCTAAGGCTTGAATTGTCATCAGACCAACTTTCAAAAACCTCCAGCTCAACAGGCTGATGACCTTCTTCGCTTCTGTCATCATCATGATCCCCATCACTTGAACCATCCAGTTCTTCCCTAGTAAAATCAACATTAGCCCTGAACCTCTGCATATCCACCTCTATTTCATAAACCAAATTATCTTCCTCAACATACTCATAATCAGGATCACTTCCGTCACTCTCTTCCTCATCTTCATTCATACTATGATTCTGATTATTTATTGTAAACGATGCTGGAACAATTGCTTTACATGCCCCCACAGGACCTTCACTTGTATTTTCCAATATTGTTGACCTCCGGTGTTCAACATACATGTCTATCATGTGGACTCCTTGACGCACATGATCAAACATCGGCTCTAAGTCAACATCACATTTTAATGTCGTAAGACCAAAATCCAACGAAGAGTACGGTTCCTTGTAATGAACGTAGAAAAACAAACCATCATTGTATCCTAATTTCTTAACCATTTCCTGTAAAACATCAGTATTCAACATCTAAAATCTACATGATCAAGGTAGTTCATCTTCCCACCAAAGTATTTCCTATTTGGGTTTTCTACAAAACTACATCCATAGTGAAATTTTATGGTAAATTAAGATTCGGTTTCTCCTATAAACAAACATCAATAAGAAATTAACACAGAAAAAAGTGAAAATTTTACCTAATTCAGACCCTGTGAGCTTGCATGTCACTTACGGTACATTTCAGCCGGTTCGAAATACTGATCTTCAGCTCGTACCTTCCACAATCGAAGATCCATGCTCGTAACAGTGTTCTAATCAGCTATAATTGTTGAAGAATGCCTGATCGCCGGTGCGGAGCTCTTTAATTTCGAGGTAGGTTAAGTTCAGGGTTTCAAAGTGATGAAAGGGGGATTAAATGAGGTTGCAGGTCAACAAGAACGCGAAATGACCTATTTGCCCTTTGACCATTAACAGAAATCGCTAAACTCTAACGTTGAAATGGTCAGGGGGGTAAACATGCGACATAACCCTGAACAGTGGGGGGTAAAAATGCAATTATTTCCTTAGGGGGTAGACATGCCAATGACCCCTAACCCCAGGGGGTAAAATTGCAGTTTATTCAAAAAAAAAAAAATAATAATAATAAATAAATTGAAAAAAAAAACAAGAGGCTTATATAATTCTGCTTAGGCCAGCGCTACACGCTTCGATCGGAATCTGTCCACCTTCCTCACTCCTCCGCCACCTACTCCACCACCGCCGATAACTCTACACACACACATATATATACATATACATACATACAACCTTCAACTTTCAGCTATCTCGAGAATGTCGTCGAAGAAGTTCTTAGTAGAAGTTGAGCCAGCAATCGAAGCCACAGATGGCAAACCATCCATGGGACCAGTTTACCGCAGTGTCTTCGCTAAGGACGGTTTTCCGCCTCCGATCGACGGTCTAGATTCCTGCTGGGACGTTTTCCGGTGAGCAGTTACTAGATCTGTAACTTGTTTGATAATGATAGTAGTTTGAACTTGTGTTGTGATTTGGATTTGGATTTGAAATCTGAGTTTAGTTAGGTTGAATTTGAGCAGATTTGTTTAAGTTGTGTGTAGGTAGGGTTGGTTGAAGTGTTGACTTAAAATTGATTTTGATTTTGTTTTTGTTGCATGTTGTTTGGTTTTAATTATTACTGTGGGATGTTGTGATGAGGCTAATTGTGTTTGACTGACTACTGTTGTGTTTTTATTGATTTGGCTTTTGTTATTGGATGACTTAAAGGTGGATCATTAAAGTCAAAAGGTTTATTTAGAGTGCCTGACACTAATCTCTATGTTAAACCTTGTTTGTTATGTAACTCTATGGATAAATTCTTCTTATTATTATGAAAACTTGAATTGTATTCTTGTAAAGATGTGAAGTTCTTTAAGATGATGATGATGATGATGATGATGAACATACAAAAACGATAGATATGAGATTCCGCAGGAACAAATATAAGATTTGTAATCTTAGATGCTTGGTTAGACTAGGCTGGGAGTTTGATTGTTTGAGAATCTTTGGTTAGGAAGATAGAACGTGTTCAATTGGTTGATGCACAAAGAGAATCTAAAACACAGTGACAACGTCTATAAGGATCTGATTTTTTTTTTTTGAGTGTTGGAATTCTTGGTTTTTTTATGACGTTTTTTGACATGTTTTTGTGGTTATGTTATAGCTTGTCGGTGGAGAAATACCCCGATAATCGAATGCTTGGTACCCGTGAACTTGTGAATGGAAAGGTATATTGGTGCTTGTGATGGATCATACTGAACTCCTTAAGTAATTCTTGTGTTTGACTATTTGTTGACAATATTTATATGCATTTGGTTGCTTCTACAGCATGGACCGTATGTATGGTTGACTTACAAGCAAGTGTATGACAAGGTGATACAGGTTGGAAATGCTATCCGTGCATGTGGTGTCGAGCCGGTGAGTGACCTTTTGATGATAGTTATAAGACGTTTTCTCTTTAGCTTTGCCTATCTTTTCATGAGTAATTAAAACATTCTTTATGACCACTGGCTCTATCTTATTGTTAGTGTTTCGAAAATTATATAATTTAATTTAATTTTAATAAACATGGATTCGTTGTTACAAAATTTTGTTGATGATGTAGGGAGGACGGTGTGGGATCTATGGTGCCAATTGTGCGGAATGGGTTATGAGCATGGAGGTACTCTAGTGTTCCTTTTGTTTCTTTTTGGTTGCTTCTTGATCTCAATTGGATTTCAATACTTCTATTTTAATGCAGGCGTGCAATGCTCATGGATTGTACTGTGTGCCTTTATACGATACCTTAGGCAAGTAGTCAATGCTATTTCTTGATTCAGTTTTAAAGATGTGTAAATGTTTATGCTTCTGTGTTACCTATAATATATATTTTAATTATACCATGTTCTTTTTACATATAGGTGCTGGTGCAGTAGAATTCATTATTTGCCATGCTGAGGTTACAATTGCTTTTGTAGAAGAGAAAAAGCTTCCTGAGGTATTTCGTCAATGTTTGTATTATTTTATTTCATAAAAAAGCTATTTATAAGTTTTTTCAAAGTTTGCAGTTGAATTAACTATGTTTTGTTGGTTATACAGCTCTTAAAAACATTTCCCGCAGCTGGAGAACATCTAAAAAGTAAGCTACTCATAATATTTGATTTCTTAAAACATTTATATTCATTTTAAAGAAACTAAATGCATACATCTTTTTAGCAATTGTGAGCTTTGGGAAAGTTACTCCTGAACAAAAAGAACAAGTCGAAAATTTTGGCTTGGTAATACATTCATGGGATAAATTTTTGTCGTTGGTACGCTCTTTTACTACTACTACTTCTACTATTATTATTATTCTTATTATCAATTATTATTTTTATTAATACGAATTTACAAATTAATTTTGGTGCCTTATAATCTACTTGCAGGGTGATGATAAAAACTTTGACCTACCATTGAAGAAAAAAAGTGACATCTGTACAATAATGTACACTAGTGGAACAACTGGCGATCCAAAAGGTGTTTTGATTTCCAATAACAGCATTGTAACACTTATAGCTGGTGTACGCCGTCTGTTAGGAAGTGCAAATGAATCGGTAAGGTCCCACCCGCTAATAAAAAAAAGTGGAAAAAGTTCACTAGTTTCATGCTTTTTTTCATACACGTGAATTAATATTTTGCAGTTGGATGCTAATGATGTCTATCTCTCGTTTCTACCACTGGCTCATATATTTGATCGTGTGATTGAAGAATGTTTTATCAATCACGGGGCCTCTATTGGATTTTGGCGTGGGGTAAGCCGATTGGTTACTAAGTTTTTATTAGTTATTTACACAAAATGACATTCTTTTGAATTTTTATTACTTGCAGGATGTTAAATTGCTGATTGAAGACATAGGGGAACTAAAGCCTACTATTTTCTGTGCTGTTCCTCGAGTCTTGGATAGAATTTATTCAGGTATTTTTCTGTTATTTATTTATAGACTTGTGCAGAAATTGAAATTTAAATATTAAAATGGGTTTATAACTTATAAAGTTTTCGTTAATTTCTTTTGCTGTTAACAACTGTCTCTGTTTTTCTTAGGTTTACAGCAAAAAATTGCTGCTGGTGGTTTTCTCAAACGTAACTTATTTAATCTAGCGTATAATTAGTAAGTTACATAACTAATTTGATTTAGCGTAACTTACATATATGTTTTCTCTTTCAAGTTCTAAATTTTGTTGATTTGGATAACTTGTACAGCAAGTTACATAATATGAAGAGTGGGCATAAACATTCTGAGGCATCTCCACTAAGTGACAAAATTGTTTTTAGTAAGGTGAGTGTATCAACTTAAAGTAGCTTCCATTCTTTAAACATAATAACAATGGTTGCTTGATATATGTTTAACATAATCTGAGCAGGTTAAACAGGGGCTCGGAGGTAACGTACGAATTATTCTATCCGGAGCAGCTCCGTTAGCTCCACATGTGGAAGCTTACCTGAAAGTGGTGGCATGTTCTCACGTTCTCCAAGGATACGGTATCACTCTTATCATTTGATCAAAATGTCTGGTCTATAGTTAAGTAATATTAAATATTAACTACGTTATTACCATATGTAGGGCTGACGGAAACATGTGCTGGAACGTTTGTCTCGCTGCCAAACGAAATGGATATGTTGGGTACTGTGGGCCCACCAGTACCAAATTTGGACGCCCGTTTGGAGTCCGTTCCCGAGATGAATTACGATGCCCTGAATCCAAACAAACCACAGGGAGAAATATGTATTAGAGGTGATGTTCTGTTTTCAGGATACTACAAGCGCGAGGACCTTACAAAGGAAGTGTT
Source organism: Helianthus tuberosus (assembly GCA_030545235.1). NCBI lineage: Eukaryota > Viridiplantae > Streptophyta > Magnoliopsida > Asterales > Asteraceae > Helianthus > Helianthus tuberosus. The sequence goes on along the minus strand of CM060364.1, from coordinate 21,089,624 downwards.
AGTCGATGGCTGGTTCCATACAGGTCTGCCTTTAAAGAAATTAGCCGTTATTATTATAATTATTTGTAGGGGTGAGCAGAAAACCGTAAAAACGAACAGAAAAAAAATCGAACCGTAATCTACAGTTCGGTTATGGTTTTGCATTTTTTAAAAACCGAAAAAACCGAATTTCAACCTAAAAAATCATTTTCTTAATATTTTTTATATATCGAGTTAGGAATTATTATTAATTTTATTTTTGAATGTTAAGTATTTGTTATAAAAATATAACTTATTTATTTTTGAAATGATTTACCCATTGCCTACTATAAATAACAAAGTTTAACATAAAAAGTAAATGACTTTCAAAGTATTATAAAAGAAAATGTTTTAATACAAATTTTGGAGAGACATAAAAATAGATTAGAAAGTTAAGTTTATGTGAACAATATTAATTGAGTTAATTACATAGTTAGTCCCTGTGGTTTACACAAAGTAACAATCTAAGGTACTAATAGTTTAAAATCACATTCTAGGGTACTAACTTTCCATTTTTTAACATCTAGGGGTATTAACGTTTAATGGCTGTTAACTTTAACTCTGACACCCTCATGTGCAAAAAACGTGAGGGTATAATGGTCATTGCTTCACTGAGAATCCCCAATCAAAAGGTAAACAAACCACATTCCCTTGATCTTTCCACTTAATTCTTTATAAAGTTTATACACCTTTACTCTATTTAACTGCACAATCCAAGATCAAATTTTGACAAATTAATCATGCATAAAACAAGAACGATCCCAAAGTGGAATACTTGACAGAGATCAAACATCAGAAATATCAATTTTTTGATATATAAAATATCGCAACGCCTCGAATAAGTGAGTGAATATATGAATGATAAGAAATAACAGCCATTTTTACCCATGATGTAGATGGATAATTTCCATATGGTGCTGTATTATCTTCATATCTCCAGTTATAATCCCCTTCTGAAACTTCATTGTTGGAGCCTTTAAAAAAATTGCTAAGCCAACCCATTACAAGTAACTAATATCTGTACAGGTTCAAATAAATCTCTACCTGCATATAAACCTTTGTCTCATTATAAAAAGCATGAAATTTATCAATAAATTTAAAGAGAGAATACAAAAATGTCTGTTCCATTATTAGTGACAACTACACCTGCTAATACTACACTTGCTATTCAATTCTGCAATCAAAATCATATTTTGTAAATATTAAAATATCTAGTCGAAAACCGCATTTCATTTGGTTTAGAACTTTAGTTTAATGTAGTTAAGCATGCCTAGAGACTAGCCTCCACAACATAAAGATGAGGTTTCAACATAAAGTGGATTCTTGGATCGAAAAATTGGACGATCCAGTGAAAATCTATTTGTTCCTAGATTGTAACAATACACAAACAGACAGTATACAAGAAGTCGGGAACAGACAAATCAGGCACAGAAATATTAGTTGAGTAACCTTAAGAAAACAATAGACGGAACCATGATTAACCTGCGATTGTACTTAAATCAGTGATCGACGGAACCATGATTTGCTTCGTTGATCGAAACGATGACGTCTCCGACCTTCTTGAGTACTTTGCTACTGGTGCTTTGTTCAATCCTGTTGTTCTTGTTCTCTATACCTTTGTCGGCGTCCATGGCTGCTCTGTGCTCGGTGGCTCTTTTTTCTTCCTGATGTTTCCATTTATTGGTTTAAGCTCAATATTTCATGAAAAGTGGAGAGATTGCCAGCGAGTTCTAGAGAGAGAGAGAGGAGAGTGATCGGCGGCACATGATTAGGGTTTGCAATTGGGGATTTTGAAGAAGACTGGTTTGTTATTATCCAGTATATATTAATATAAATGAAAAATGAATGGGTTTATAATGACGAAAATACCCTCATGTTTTTTGCACGTGAGGGTGTCAGAGTTAAAGTTAACCAGCCAGTAAACGTTAATACCCTCGGATGTTAAAAAATGAAAAGTTAGTACCCTAGAATGTGATTTTAAACTATTAGTACCTTATATTGTTACTTTGTGTAAACCACAGGGACTAATTATGTAATTAACTCATATTAATTAAAAAGGTTAAATATAATAAATTAAATGTAAACATCTAAGAAAGATTCTTAAATCTTGGTTTATACATTTTATTTTTGATTCTTACGTAATTTTGTTCTAAAAACTGAACCGATCCGTTGTCAAAACCGTAAAAACCGAACATTTCGGTTACGGTTTCGGTTTTTATTTTACCCAAGAACCAAACCGTGCACACCCCTAATTATTTGTACTTGGTTAAATTCTTATTGTGTATGTAAAAAAAACCTTGTACTTAGTTGAATTCTTATTGTTTATGTAAAAAAGCCGAACATTTCGGTTTCGGTTTCGATTTTACCAAGAACCAAACCGTGCACACCCCTAATTATTTGTACTTAGTTAAATTCTTATTGTTTATGTAATTTGTTGCAGGGGATATTGGTGAGTGGCAACCCGATGGAAGCATGAAAATTATTGACCGGAAGAAAAACATTTTCAAGCTTTCTCAAGGAGAATATGTGGCGGTGGAAAATCTGGAAAATGTTTATGGACTTGTTTCCGACATTGACGCGGTATGGATGTATGGGAACAGCTTCGAGTCTTGTCTTGTTGCTGTTGTGAACCCAAATAAGCAAGCGGTTGAACGATATGCTGAAACGCATAATATTTCTGGGGATTTTGAATCCTTATGCGAGAATCCTAAGATTAAAGAGTACATACTGGGAGAGCTCACCAGAATCGGAAAAGAGAAAAAGGTTTTAATTATTATTTATTTTTAAGAATTCAATTTTAAAAATTTGATGTGCTTCTATATCATTTTCAAAGTAACTTTAACTGTAACCGTCTTGCAGTTGAAAGGTTTTGAACTCATGAAAGCGGTCCACCTTGACCCGGTTCCTTTTGACATGGAACGCGACCTTTTGACCCCAACATTCAAGAAGAAAAGGCCCCAAATGCTCAAATATTACAAGGTATATATATAAAAATATGTTTTTTGTTTTCATTTTTACTAGAATGGCATTTTCTTTATATTATATCGTTCTTTTGATGTAAATTTCGTGTCTTTTCTTTTTGCAGGATGTGATCGATAACATGTACAAGACTATTAACAAAAAGTGAATTACTGCATGAAGATGGTGACTTCTCTGTTTGATTGATGTTTTTCTATCACCTTTGAATTATTTTGAACCCTAAGTTTTATAATTATGCTACTGTACAGTTGTGTTATGTCTCAAGATAATTTATGCACCACAATGTAGTCTCCTACTTTTACACCTATCTTATTGTTCATTCGATTTTAAAATGTTGTAATAAATACTATAAAACTTCGTAAGTTATTATTGAAGTTATATATATATATTTTTTTTAAAAAGTGTCTGTGGGCTAGACAAGACAGGAAATAGTTTTTTTTTTTTTTTTGGGTAAAGGGGTTACCCGGTAAATTTTATAACCAACAAAAAGCACACAAGTGCAACTGAAATGTTACACACCCGCTAGACTTGGCATACCAAGATTAGAAAAAAACAACAAACAACCAAACCCCAGAAAACAAAAGCAACCAAACAGACATAACCCAAGCCCACTAAACCGGCCCATACAAAACACACTAACAACTATCTAGCCAGGGTCGATGACCAAGACAGGAAATAGTTGGTGTGTAGTTGAGATTGATAAAAAAATGCCACGGCTTATATCCGTTTACCTGAAAGATACTAATAATTCATTCTATTAGGGGTGTAAACAAGCCCAAAGGCTCGAGAGCTACTCGTTATCGGCTCGGTTAAAAGCTTGAACGAGCCGAGCTTTAACGAACCCGAGCTCAAGTCTGAAACAGAGCCCGTTTAGGCTTGCGAGCCTAAACGGGCCCAAACAAAAATTTATTTATTATATATAATATAATATAATGATGATAACATTGGCGAGCCGAGCTTTGGCTCGTTTAAGTGATACTGAAGCGAGCTCGAGCCGAGTTTTTAGCTCGTCTAAGGTTGTTCTTAAAATAGCTCGAGCCGAGTCGGGCCGAGCTCCAGCTTTGGGTTTTACTCGGGAGCCGAGCTCGAGCTCAAATAAGCAGGCTCGAATCGAACCGAGCCGAGCTCGAGCTTCTTAAAAACATGACGGGTCGAGCTCGGGCTCGGCCCGGCTCGTTTACACCCCTAAATTTCTACTAACAAATGTGCTTGGAAGCCAATGGGGTGATGATCCATTGACAAAGGCAGAAAAGACAGAGCTTAAAAAAGTTCGCCGTTAAAAAAACAAATGTGCTTGGAAATCCAAACAGATATACCTGATGCCCTCAGTATGCCGATACTCGTTCATACTTCATGAGTAATTACCCAAAAGATACCGGCATGCATTGAGCAGGGTGTTGAATTCGGTTATACAATTGGGTATACGATTAGGATTACCAATACAACAATACTCTTGACTCATTGCCATGCTTAGGCCGGGGGTATGGAGGGCGCCACTGTGCCACCTCACTTCCGATAGCCTCCCCCCCGCGGCGCCACCACACACCCTGTAACTTAAACCGGGGCGCCATGGGTTGTCTGCTACCATGGTAACGATGAAGAATCTGTGTTCAGGTGGTGGGGCCCACATGCATTTCATCCAATAATTTTTTTTATTTTGTTTAATAGATGGCGTTATCCCACACCCTACAAGTTAAGAAAAGACGTGATAAAGCCCTCTGGCTGACATAGATCTGACATGGCGTTGATGTGTCCTGATAATCCCACAGCCCATAGCCTTAGGGTGAAGGGGGCACTCCCCTAAGAGGGGAGTCCCCTCTCTTACGCATAACCAATCCTCGTGTGCCACGTCAACTCCCCTCTTAAACTCCCCTAACACCCCAATTTGATGGCGGCACTCCCCTCTTAGGGGAATTGTTTTTTTATTCAAAAAAAAAAAAAAGTTTTGATTGGTTTGAAAAGTGGGTGGCCCCACCATCTCTCTCCCTCCCTCTTCGGTGTCTCCTCCCCGATTCCCCTCCCCGCACCCCCTCCCCGCACCGGTGGCGCCGGTGTTCCCGAGCGGTGACAGGGGTCACCGATTCCCCTCCCCGCGAGTGCCCCGGATACCCTTAGGCTCTCTGAAAAGAAAAAAAGTAAAGCAAAAGAAACTTACTTTCATATACTTTGAAACTTTAAATTATATTTATTCCCATTTTAAATCTAAACTTCTTGGCGCCAATTTAAACTGTTAATCAAAATACATCTTGGAAAAAAATGTCAACAGCATGAGTAAAAGTGTCATTTTCAAATGCCATAACTTTTAAAGACGGACCATGACCAAGTGAAGCAAAAGGCTTAAAAAACGACCATAACTTTTGCAAACAGTAGTAAGGCCCTGTGGCCAAGTCAACGAAAAGTCTTGAAGAATGCGAAGTGGCATGTTTTAATTTGAAATTGCACAAATCATATATGTTTTTTAGGTATATGCCATGTTATTTGGAATGGACAATGACATATTAGGTTTTGAACAATACATGAAACCCAACAATCGGTTATTGAAACAAAAACAAGTCGAAAAAGAACACGAATGTGTTGCACAATCTGCATTCATATTGGAACTTAAAAGTGTTTTGCCACATTTACACCAAAACACACACACCAATAACAAGTGAAACTAACTTCAAAAGGCTAATTTGAAGTGAAAAACAACACTAATCTAAAGAAAGAGGAGGAGAGCTCTTCTTTTCAACCCTCTCTTCACTACTTTCACCCTCCATTCTTACACACCTTTAAAAACATTAAACAACCCAAAAATCACAACTAAAAACACCACACTCCAAGAAAAATTTACTTCAGTTGCACTCGTCTGTTGATCACGTTCTTGATCTTGACTTATGCCAATGTGTAATTTGAGACTGAGACTTCTGCAGGTGAAGCGGTATGGATGTACACAAACTCAATGCTTTTGCCAGCTTCCAATGAACTAACCCATGTTGGGAACCCGTATGAGCCGCTTGGGCTCTTGGTTAGACCCCATAGAGGACCGTAGAGTTTGGAGACTGATAAGTTAAGGTTCTTGATTGTCTTTCCCGAGTTGTTGGTCACTATAGCCGAGTATCGGTAGTATGTTTTCCCGTTTGCTACCCATGAAGTTGTTGTCTTTTGTTCAATTGCAATGGGAGCTAAACAAAGTAACAATGTTTAAAGATTAGAGTTTATCTTATTTCATGATATAATCATATTATAGGAAATTTACAGTAAAATGGCATGTAAACGGGCAACAAGTTGCGCCGCAACCCCCTTTTGAATAGAGTTTCTTTAGTTACCTGCAAATGGAGTTTCTTTAACTGGATTAGGCTGCGGTTGAACAGCAGTAGGCTTAGCAACAGGAATTTCAACTGCAAACAATATCAAACACGTTTAAATATTTAATCGAAAGAAACCTAAACAAAAACATCTAACGAACACAAACTGAAACATACCAGGAAGCAGTTGGTTGTAACCGCCATGACCACCATGTAACCGAGCCAAAATACCAAGAAGCGGGGCATTGTTATAAGTAGCAGGCTCGGTCTGCTCATAGTTGTCTCTATGGTCAGCAAAATTGTCATAAGCATCAGGCCCACCAACAATAGCACCGGTCAAAACATTCGGGTCACTCGCTTTTCTACTAAACCATGTTGCATAACCACCTCTACAGCTAACGAATGACGGGTCAACCTTGACCGAAACGATAGATGAACCTCTATGGTGAACTTGTCGCGGGTAGTTGTTTCCATATCCAACCATGTAACTTGTCGCCCTTGGATTGTCTCCAAGAATGTAATCAACCTAAAAAGACAAACAACTTTTAGACACATTTCAATGTTTATGACTTTAAAAAAAATATAAGTAATAATAGGCGGTTTTATTTACTTGTGACTTGGCGAATGCGAGTAGCTCTGACGGCGCAACACTGCCCGAAGAACAATGCAGGTTTCTTCGGGCAGATGTTAAGTAATCCGAGTAAACGGTGAGTAGGAACGATGCACTTGTGACAAATTGCAAGTTGTTCCATCTTTGCTTGTAAATTAGGCCACCAGGAGTTTTTTGAACATTTTGACTACTCTTTCCAAGACATGAACACATGAAAAATTCTGCTTTTTCTTGGTACTTCCCAAATACTGAAGCATGATTCTTGGCTTTTCCTCCCATTAAAAACTATTAAAAAAAAATCAACCAAAAAAATTATTAGATACCGTTACAACTTTTTTTTAGACGAGTTTAGAATAAATATAGGGTTTAGGGTGACGAGTACCTTAGCTACAAGGGTCTGAACCCCGGCATACTTAACGTCCCAACCAAACTCGGTCATGGCCCACCCGGTCCCACCGAGGGCGTCACCGTTTTTGCCAAGATAATCCAAGTAGTAATCATTGTTTGTTGCCTTGTACATCCAAGCAGCTGCCCACAGCAATTCATCCTGCCCATTTCCAAAAAAAAAAAAAAAGAGGGGTAAATATGTAATTTTAACAAACATATGTAAGACTTAAAATTGTGGTTGGGGAGAGATTGTGATCACATACAGCATAGCCACTGACAGATCGGTAGTACTTTTGGGCCACGGTGATGCTACTGTCATATTTGCCCCTGTACTTGTCGGCAAAATCGAATAGCTGTAGAGAAAAAGAGTTGTAATTAGTTACTCATGGCAGGGGTAAAACAGGAATTAAATGTGGTGACTGGTACAATGGGGTGTGAATGTGATACTACAGTACTACCACCGACAAAACTAAATAAAATTAGATTCGTGATGGGTTCACATCTACAAGGTTCAGCAAATCTGTACTGTCCGACCACAGTACCTAATAACTTTTGGAGTTAACACAAACACAAATAAACCGACTCGGTTTAAGTTACGGGTGATCGGTTTTTTAGACAGGACCGAACCGAATCAAACCAAACCAAACCAGGAGCTGACAGCAAATTATGGAGGTTAAAACACTATTTTAAAGAATGTTCTAAAACTTATATTATTACTATTGGTGTTATTATTATTATTATTATTATTATTTATTTATTACTAACATAGGTCCGGGTTCGATAATCATAAGGGGATTTTCCAATATTTATTTGGTTTTCTTTTGAATTGATGTATAAGCATTATTGTTTAGTAAAGATGTATATGATCTGATTATTCTATTAGTGACACGATTATACTCCGTTGATCCGCCAAAGTTGTCGTTAACAAAAAGTAACATGTTATTGAACATGGTCAACTTGTCCAAATTAACATCATTGTACATGACAAAAGTAACACCTTTTGTCAGAACATTAATATGCATGTTGTGCATTAAAAGTTGTATGGCACTCTGAATTTAGAAATTGTGGCTCTGGAAAAAGGAGTAAAGAGAAAAGAGTTGGAACATTGACCATCCTATGAAAAAGGTAATTGCTACCTAGGACCTAGGTAACTTAGCTAGGTATGCTAAGTTAAACCGCCAACAACCTGCCAGACAATAAAGTTGATACTGTAACTGCTTTCACACCAACCGTTTTTGCTAACATACACCTATCTTTTACTAACTTACGCCTTGCTCATAGTGTGTGTGTGTGTTTTTTTAATTGCAACCTTGCATAACTATGCACAAAAATAATTAACTTTTAGTAGTGATAATAATAGACTAAAAATGGAATGATGAAAGAAGCTAAAACTGACCTGATAGGCATGGTTGAGAAGCTTTCGCGAGTAAGCGGGGTTAGAGCGATGGAAGACGATGGAGGCAGCGGCCATAGCGGCGGCAGTTTCTCCAGCAAGATCCGAACCAGGGTTATTTTGGTCAACTCTATAAGCGTATCGAGAAGTTGTCATCTCCTCGGGCCTTTGCCAACAATAGTGATCAGTGTTACCGTCTCCCACCTATAGTAAAAAGTTAATTAAAAATTTAAATAAGTAAAAACATTACCTATGTGGTTATGTTATGTCACCATCAATACACTTAAAGTAATCATTACTACAAGTCCGTTAAACTCGGTTTTAAAACATGGGTCCTGTATAACAGGACCCACACAATAAAACCTTAAATTAACATCACGTCGTTATCAAATGTCACTTTTTATGTTTTATTTAGTATCTAATACTCGTTTTTTTACCTCTCCGTAAAGAACATGAGGTTGCGGGTGAGCTTTCATGAGATAATCAGTACCCCATTTAACCGCATCCATGGCGTGGCCAAGCTCGCCACTCGCACCCATTTGGTTCCCGTATTCGATGATGCTCCACGACATCATCGTCACCGTAAACGCCATCGGAAGCCCAAACTTCACATTGTCCCCTGCATCATAGTACCCTCCCACCAAATCCACCTTCAAAATTTCAAAACCCAAATCAATTAATAACAAACAATACCCCATTAATAATTTCAACATCCAATTATCCAATTATATTTATATAATATATTGATAATTAATTAATTAATTAATTACCCCATTGATTTTTCCATCATGGAGCCCCGAATTTCCTCTCCATTTAACCCTCTGATTACCCGGAAGATAACCGGATCGTTGAGCTTCGAAGAACAGAATGCTTTTGCTTAAAGCGGCAGCGTAATCGTGCCCGCCTGCTAATGCTAATGGCGCAACTCCCATAAGCAGAAACAGAGCAATTGCCATTAGTTTCCCCATTGTAAAAGAACCGGTTTCAATTCGGTTTGGTTTTTCGCTACTCGACACGAAACGGGTTGGTTCAAACGGCAATGCCGGTGTAGTTTAGCAAGGTTTAGAGAGAGAAAGTGAAGAGAGAGATGAGAGTTGGGGAAGAAGGTGGAGGGAAGGGTTAGTATATATGGAGGAGAAGAAAGTGAATGTGTCTTAAAGTAGAGATTAATAAATGCATTTTCTTGAATTAATATTATTATTTTAATAAAAATAATAATAGATATTTGACATAATTATTGGAAACAAGTTTGAAGAATGAAGGGCTTTTGTGAGTAAGACTAATGGGTATGGGGGTCGGCTAGCCCCGGCTTGGTCCGGCGCCGAGCCCCCACACCGCCCCCCTTAGCCCCGGCCCGGCCCAAACGTCTCCCCCACGCCGATTCAGTCGAGGCCCCACATATGCAACATAACCGTTGCAAACGGCTATTTAAAAAAAAAAAAATTCATTTTTCAATTTAAATACCCAATATCTCAACCATTTTTATACATTTCTATCCTTTCTACTCCCATTCTTCTCCAACTATCTTCCCTTTTATAAAAAAACACTCCATATTTTTTATACCTTTTTCTCTAAATCATGAATCCTTTCAACCCAAACAACCCCAACCCGAATAATCAAAACCCGAACCAACCTAACTTTTTTTCGACTCCCGCTTACAATCCGAGTATGGATAATTCGTGGGGTGCTCCGCAATTTCCTTTTTCGGGTTTCCAACAAACACCCAACGCATTCTCACAAATGTCTCAAGTTCAACAACTCCAACAATACCAAGCGCTACAACAAATCATGCAACGCAACTCGTTTGAACAACTCCAATCGCAACCGGTTAACCTTGACGATGATGATGATGAAGTCGTCCCCGAATCGCCACCGCAAGAGCTCAACCGAAAAAAAAACAAGGGGAAGGGGAAGAAGGTTGAAAACGTACCCGAAACCGCGTCAAAAAGCGGTTCGAGAAAACAGGGGAGACCGTGGACGAAAGTAGAGGAGGAGGCGCTAGCAATGGCGTTTACTAAGTCCTCTACTAACCCGATAGTCGGTATGAACGAAAGTTTAAATTTTTTTTTAAATTTTTTAAAAGTTTATATTTTTATTTTTTATAATGCATTGTTTTTTAAAATTTAGGAAACAATCAAAAGGGTGAAAGTTTTTGGAAGAAGGCAACGGCTAGATTTCATGCGATTATGGAGCATAGCTCGGATCGTGATCTAGAAGCCGTCTCGGGCAAGTGGCGTAAAATGAGCAAGGTCATCAATAACTTTAACGCAATTTATAACCAAATTAGGATGAATCCTCCTAGCGGGAGTAACGAGACGGATTCCGTGAGTTCAAATTAGGATGAATCCTCCTAGCTCGGATCGTGATCTAGAAGCCGTCTCGGACGACTTGATAAACGAATTCCGTGAGTTCAAACAGTTCGCGGCCGAAAAATACACTCACAAGAAAACCGTGTCGGCCGACCAAGCTCGAGCGGAAGATTTTAGGATTATGAGGTTGGATCTCGACTCGGTTCCGGAGGCGGAACGAGTGGTTTATCAGAAGATGAAGGAAGAAGTGATGAAAAAATGGTCGTCGTAGGTTGTTTTTTTATTTTTAGGAAATCTAATTTTTTATTTTTATTTTTCGGTAATTTTTTTTTTTTAGGAAATGTAATTTTTTTTTATGTTATGAAATGAAATTATTTATGTTGTTTTATGTTGTATTTTTTAATTTTTATAAAGTTTTTATTAAGTTAATAAATTAAAACTTATAAAATTATAAAATAATGAGGTGGGGCCCCATCCCCCACGAGCCTCCATCCCCCTCAAATATGATGGAGGCTCATCCCCCACGAGCCGCCTACGTGGCGCCTACGTGGCGGCTCAACCCATCCAAGCCTATCCTAACCATACCCATTAGTCTAAAAGAAGTATGAACAGGTGAACATAGGAGAAGCAAGACATGTGACTTTGTTCATTTGTTGGGTTTCATTTACTCAGAAAAATCGGTGGTTTTTTAAATTAGTTTTTTTTTTTTTTTTTAAGTTTTGAGATATATGTATTGCTAACATACACATCCACAAGGTTAAAAATGACACATAAGTTGCATAAAAAACACTAAAATGTTTGAACTATACAATAGAATTGGGATATATAGTTACAAGTTCTGATAACATATGACAAATACTCGGTATACAACTATAATTGAAGTAAAAACAACCACCTAATGATAGATACATTAACAATACTTCACATCTATCTCATTTGCTACCAACTCTAACTCTAAGAAATTTAGATTGGAAAGTTACTATCTTTCACTATTTTACATAAAGTATTATATAGTTATGTGGTTTGTTACATTGGAAAGTTACATCTTTCACTATATATGTATACATAAAGTATTATATAGTTATGTTGTTTGATAAAGTGGTATTTGAAATTTTGTTAACTTTTTAAGTTTGTCAAAGAAATCATACAACTTTATATTATAAATTTCCCCTTAATGGTTCAATTAATGTATAAAGTCAATAGGGGACGTGGTGCAAACACACACAAGTTCATGGTCAAGTGACATAATTCAATATTTTAAAATCAATAATTCGATAAACTTAGTAGACATTTTTCTTTACATATTTTCATCTATTACTCATTCATTAGTGATACATACGTAAACAACAAAATAAGGGATCATACATTCCCTCATTCTCTCGTATAATTTTAGTCCACGCCTCTTCATAATTTTCATCTCTCTCTACCTTACTTCTCTCTCTCATTGATTCCCTTGTCGATCGAGCTCGTAATTTTTTTTATCATCCTAACTATACACATAGGGTGGTACTCAACCTCCACACCACTAGGGGTGTTCAAAACCGGATATCCGAATTTCGGATATCCGAAATTTTCGGATACCAGATTTCACTATCCGAATCCGTATCCGTATCCGAAATTCGGATATCCAAATTTTCGGATACGGATTCGGATAGTGAATCGGATATCCGAAAATCTAACTTTTTATTTAATTTTTATTTTTTTATTATTTTTTTCATATTGGGAAACGGATATTATGGATAGTTTCGGATATCCGAATATAAGTTTTTGGATATTTTTCGGATATTTCGGATATTTTTCGGATACTTTTGGATATTTTCGGATATTTTTAGGATATTTTCGGATACTTCGGATATTTTCGGATATTCGGATATCCGAAAAAAATGAAAATTAAATTTTCGGATATTTCGGATATCCGAAATATCCGAAAATTTTGAAAATCACTATCCGAATCCGAATCCGAAAAATTCGGATATCCGAAATTTCGAATATCCGATTTTTCGGATATTTCGGATTCAGATATCAGATATTTCGGATCGGATTTTCGGATACAGATAGTTTTGAACACCCCTACACACCACATCACTTGTTAATTAGAGTTGCTTCCACAAGCAAATTATGTTGTCAAATATAGGAGGTATATTAAACCCTAGACATCAACATTACCGTATGCCACATTTGTATCCACCATCAAGAAACAATCGTGGAAACCTAACCCTAAGAGCCATCATAACTTTATCGTTGTCGCTACAACCCGATTGATGATGTCACACATGTGCCCCAACACTACTATCCTTGTTGGGGTTTGTTCTAGATTATGTTCATCGTCAGGGGCGGACCCACATGATATGGGTCGGGGTCCACGGACCCCAATGTTTAAAAAAAAATAATAAAACTGGTATGTTAAATTTTTTAAGGTCCCCATAAAACAAATTAGTTGGACCCAATAGTATTAAAAACAAAGATGGTGTAGTGGTAAATCCTCTTTTGTTCTAATAAATAGATCTCAAGTTCAAGTCTTCCATCTCCTCTTTTTAGTTTATTTTTTTCATCAAAATTAAACTAGTGCTTTAAAACAACACAACCATCCATTGACCATCTAATTTGCTTCTTTAAAATGATAAATTTAATATCTTCGAATGATTTTATTTCACATTTGATTACCAAATGAGACTTCCAACATATAGTGGTGTTCATAAGAAAAAGCGTAAGCAAAATTTTTGAAGTTATGTGAAGTAATTGTATTGTTTAGGTAGCTATTGGTTCCAAGCAACTTATTAATCACTACTATTTGATTACTTGATGCTTAAAAAAGGTTCTTAATAATGTAGTGGTTTCATGTCCACTAAAGGCTTTTACATTATTTCCTAGCCCCGACCTGACCCGACTACGATGACCGACCTGAAAATTTTAATGTTTGTTTGTGAAAAAAAATTATAAAAAAATGGACCATAATGGAAAAAAATCCTGGGTCCGCCACTATTCATCGTGTTTGATGTGGTGTAATAATAATAAAGTAGCAATAAGCCTAAATCATGTTGTGATTCATATGAAAAACCATTTATAACCAAGGTTCATGGCAAGAGAATGGTTGAGATGCGCGTGAGCTATTTAGTATTCTGTCGTTAAAAACTCGAACTGAACCAAGTTTGAGTGAGCCTAGAGTGTTTATTAAATGAGCCCGAACTTCACGTACAAAACTGACTAGGCTCACAAGCATAAAAGAGCCCACTATCTATATAAATATTATATTTTTTTTAATAATGCAGCGAACATATATTACATAATATTATATATATAACTATAATAAAACTAACTAAACAATATATATATTATGTTGTATAATTAAAGTTTATGTTTATAAAAGTATAAATATATTTATACAAGAATAGATAAATAAATAATAAACGGATTGAGTTTAAGTTTAAAAACTTTCTAATGCATCGTGTTTGAACTTTACATATAGAGTTTAAAACAAATCCGACGCGCATCATATAAAGTTAAACGGGTTAAGCTCAATGTGAGTGGACTTGTTTACACTGCTAGATTTTTTTTTTTTTTTGCAAGTTCTATAATATTTAAGCATTTATTTTTATAGTTAGACGAGTAATAAAAAAAAATATTGATGACGGATAAAGTCATAAATGAACTACATAAATAATTATCAATATTATATATGTATCACATATTATAAAAACTATGTACATTTAATTTAGGGAGTTAATATTCACACGTCCCTCCTCTATATATATATATAGAGAGAGAGAGAGAGAAAGGATGCGAGAATAAGATTTAGGGGTTGTTTGGTAGCCTCTTAATGATCATTCAGATGCTACCTCTTAATGGTTTAAAACCTCTGAATGAATAAGAGGTAACCTCAAGTCTGAATGGTTAAGAGGTAACATCTGAATGGTAAATCGTCACATGTCACATTCTTCTACCTTCTCATTGGTAAAATTCTTAATGGTTCCATTAAGAGATAGTCTTTTAATGACCATTAAGAGGCTACCAAACAGCCCCTTAGACATGTGGGAATAGTGTGAGTCTTTAATTTATTAAAGCAATAGTTTTTTTTCTTAAAGATAACGCTAACTTTTTATTTCACAAAAGCCAATTGCAAGCAGCTATCGACCAATTACAATTTACATCACATTGCACCAAAAAGAAACTACCCTCCACATTTTATATTACACTTATATTAAACCTATGCCAACCCTTCCAAGATATTTCTTTGAACTTTGATCGGTTGACAACGCAATCGAAAGCCATCTCTTTGATCTCCTCCACGAGCTTGTGCTTGCTTACATTTACCCCTTCAAATCTTTTCATGTTTCTTGCTTTTCACATCTTCCACATAGCCAAAATGTAGACCGCCTGAATTATCATCTTTCTACTCTTTGAGACATTCAACCTCGTTAATGTTCTGTAACATATCTTCGACTGTATAACGTGACTGCCCGGAGCAACGTTCATCCATGCTATCAGCCGCTGCCAAATTTCCACCGCAACTCGACAGTTCAGAAGAACATGGTCTGCTGACTCCGCGTTGTGCTCACACAATGTGCACCTGTTATTTTGTACATCCCCCTTGATTCCAATGCATTTGCTGTCGGAATATGACATGCTATAGCTCTCCAAACAAATAAGTTCACTTTTTGTGTTGTAATCCCGTCCAAAAAATGTACTGCCTGCCATGTTTAAATTCAAACGGTTCGTCATTCTTATTGATTTAAATGTGAACCCTAGTCCTGGTTCTTCTTTCATTTCAGTCTTTTCGTATTCTTCACTAGGTATCTTGAAACCATCTCCAATCCCATATACCCCCCACCCGTTTTTATAACAATTGATGTGTTAAAAATGCAACATATAAATTTCATCAATTGAGGTATAAAACTAACCCTTTTTTAGTACTAATGTTGGAAAAAGTATGCTTTTGTCTTCCTTTTGTATTTTCAAGATTAAATGAGCTCAAATTAACAAAAGAAGCAAAAAGACATCAAAATCTAACATAAATACAAGAAAATGAACAAGACGTGACATGCCCGACCCCACGACAGCATCTTCCCAAGCAAAACAAGACAACAGAAGACTGAACACGCCCCGTGCTTAGCCAGCACGGGGGCGTGCCCAAGTGTCAGCAGAAAAGACAAAGTGGTAGAAGCTTCTATTGCCCACCACGGGGTCGTGCTCAGCGGACACGGGGCCGTGGTCAACTATAAGATTCGCACAATCCAGCAAATCTGCATAGTACAAAGATTCTTCTGCACCACGGGGTCGTGCTCAGCGGACACGGGGGCGTGGTTAACTAAAAAGACAAAACTGCATTAAATGAAGAAAGAGAAGGATGTGGACACGGGGCCGTGCCCGAGCTTCTGTTCAGCCTATAAATAGAAGTGCTTGGCTCAAGCTCAAACCATCCCTTGGCACACCACCTCTCTCACACTTCACCCACCACCACCACCATAACACCATCATCCACCACCATCATCCATTGTCCATCGTAGAGTGTGTGAGTCGTCTCGGGATCCAAGATTGATCGTAAGAGTTCTTGACAATCAAGGCCATGTTTGCCTAAGTCTCTTACATCACTTGGTGAAGACAAAGTGTCTAGTGTAATACTTTTTATTTCTAATCTTTTCGCACTTTTTACTTGGTTTTGTATTAATGACTTTAATAACTAGTTGCTTATGTTGAATGTGATCTTTCCTTATCGTTTGTCCGTGGTGTCTTGGCATTATTTTACTGTCTATATAAAATAAAAGATTTTCACCATTCATATCTCCACGGTCTATATGGAGGTATGTTGGCTACCTGGTCGGGGGTTAAGGGAACGGTTTGGTAAAGGTCTTGCCATTGTTCAGCGTTTAGAGGTCCTGCAATGGACCTGGGTCAAATTTAGTAGGACCTCCTTCAATACTTAACGGTATTGGATGGCGGGGGTCCAAACTCTTTGACCCCCTCATAAGTTAACTACTATTAATACTATAACCCGACTATTTAGGACTATATCCCTGCTGACTCAGACTATTTAGCCGAGGGTAACGTCACCTCCAAAAGAGGGGCCTACCATAATTTGCATTAATAACTTAATTAATTATTTTCCAATAATCCACCCTTTTAGGATTGTATCTTTGCTGACTCAAACTACTGGGGTGAGGGTAACGTCACCTTCAAAAGAGGGGCCTACTACAATAACTAAGATAATCTCTTAAAATAGTGCAAAAGTGCGGAAATAATCAAAGGTTACACTAGATACGAGTCGGAACCAAGTGATTCATCTTGTCTATCTGTTTTACTTTTTATTTTTATTTTCAGCATTTTAGTTAGTTTTTATTTTTCTTAGTTTAAAACATTTTTCTAAACTTTTTGATTTGATTAGACGTTGAAGATAAACCGGTACTAAAAGCTCTTGTGTCCTTGGACGACCTCGGTATCTTACCAACACTATACTACGCTCACGATGGGTGCACTTGCCCATATGTGTGTCTAGTGTTAGTAAATATCGTGTTTTATAAATTTAAAACTTGACTAAAAAGTGTTAAAGGGGCTTAAAATATACACCTAATATATATAACACTACAATACGCATCAACAATCATTTACCATACTTCTTTTTTCTACCGCTAACTGGTTTAACAGAGGGAATTGATCTCGTAGCGCTCATCCAACAGTCCAATTATCGCACCAAAATAGAGTTTTGTCCTCCACCCTGCTTCCCAGGCTTACATTTATGTTTACGCCATATTTCATACATTCTTTATCCATACCAATTATTTCCTTCCATACTCCCGCATTTACCTTTTTTAGTGGAAAAGATGATACGCTTCTAGAATTAAAATGTAGTGCTTTTATTACTTTTATCCCTAATTGATCAGGTTCCGTTTTCAATCTCCACCACCATTTTACTAACATAGCCAAATTCAATTCCTTGATACCCCTACCCTTAACCCTACTAGTTTTTTCGATGCTACAACCTTTTTCTTATTTTATCCACCTTAGTTTTTTATTTGACTCACACCCACCCTATTAAAATTCTCTTCATATGCCCTCCAAAGTTTTGAGTGTCGCTGGCGGAGCTTTGTACAATGATAAGTAGAGAACTAGATGCAAATGGGTGCCACTATTTTGTTGTCCAAGATCGCCTTTAGACTGTGTATTGTAGAATAGCAACCCCCTCCCCCCACCCCAACTAACCTGCCGCGCCAAGTCAACATCGAAGGACACCAATCACAAAGTCGTCCATCAAACTTTGGCGGCAGGGGAATAAAGAACATGAATGCTTAGGGTGTTGGGGCAGGTTCTTTTCTAACCAATCACCGCCTAACTCACATTAAATATTAGTTAAATCATTATACTCTTGTGAATTTGTAGTTTAGTTAAAGGCCCGCTGCATACGTGACAATGCCGTGCATACATTTTTACGCTTTTTAGTTATACCACTATACATGGTATTAAATACATACACTGTCACCACGGGCTGACCACTCTTAGATATGTGCACTGTCACCGCTGGGCGCTGACCGACCACTCCAATGCATCCCTTGTGACAGACGCTGCCACCTGGGCCACTAACGGTGACCCACCACCGAAGTCTAATAACCTATTATATAATCATTGGATGTTGGTGTATTTGGAAGGCTAGGAATGGTCTGAAATTTGAAGGAAAGTTGGTTGGAATAGATAAAAATTTTAGTGAGATTAAGGCCTTAGGTTTTCTTTGGTTTTCAAATAGATCGAAGTACAGGAATGTGTCTTGGGATAGTTGGTGTAAATTTGTGTAATGTAGTGTCTGTGTAGTTTTGTTCCGGTCTGGTTTTTGGTCGGGTTTTTTAATGAAGTTCCCCTTAAAAAAAATCATGGGAACTAATTAACACAAAGATACGTGAAATTAAAGTTATGAGAAAAGAATATATAGTGAAATGTTGCAATTAATGTCTCACACACTCTCATGAACGTCTTTCATTCCCTACATTTGACTGGTTTAATCATTTATGTTTGTTATTATAATCATAACGTGGTCTCATATAAATACTCCATTCTCAACGTAATTAACGCTATCAAAACCCATCAAAACAAATTATTTAAATTCCATTTTTTTTTTTTAAATTCCAATTTAACAAAAGGATTTTTGTCTTATAGCACCATATTCTTATCTTGAGTTTTATGCTTACATCCAATTATAAAACAAAATCTACTACTTTTATATACAAATTTAATAATAAATGTAACTAACTTTAAAAAAACGAATACTTTTGTAGACAATGGTAATACGTCCATTATTATTCTTACTTTAATTTAATTATATATTTTCAATTAAAATATAAAAGTACAAGGATGTGGACTCTTGTTTTATAAATAATCAAACCTTACGATATTTCAAAACTTTCTATTAATTAACAGCTTTACCATTAGCTTCTTCCTTCCTTCTAAATAATTATGCTTAGTAAACATTAAATTTAACATCATCATCATCATACTCAGTAAATCCCACCAATAGACAAACTAAGTTAGAGTCTGAGGAGGATAAGATGTAGACAACATTACCTCTACCCCGTAGAAATAGAGAGATTGCTTCCAATTAGACCCTCAGCTCGATAGTAGTTTTGGATCAAGCCTTGGATATAAGGCACATAACACTCAGCGATTAAGACAAAGGCCGATTAGTTATATTGAATAAACATTTTATAAAGTCGAATATATTTTTAGCTATTTTCACATTGATTATTAATTGTAGAATGGACAAAGTTATGAAACTCTTGGCCTGCCTCCAGGACCCCCAGTGCGAGCTTCTTTTTTTAAGGTCATGCATGGGGGTAGCTAAGTTACTGTTTGGGCTGCGGATCTGCCAACCCCACTTGATGGCCAATGCGGTATCCTGTTTTGATGATGGTCTTCGAGAGGCTATCGAAGACATTGTTGGTTGCGGGGGGTCCTACTTCGGTGACCTTCAATGGCGTTTGGCATCTTTGCCGATGCGTCTGGGTGGTTTGGGCCTCCTCTCAGCTCGGGATGTTGGAGTTTATGCTTTTGTGGCGTCTAGAGCTCAGTCGTGTGTATTGCAAGACCATATCCTTCGGAACAGTGGGGTTGTTAAGCTTGACGAAGACTACCAACAGGCCCTTGAGTACTTAAGTATCTCTCTTCCAGACTTTGATATTGGCGGTTTCTCTAATATGGACACCGCCCCCCAAAGCCACAAAAAACTTTGGCGAATGCCCTATTTGACAAAATCGCTCGGAGTCTGGGAGAAACATTCGATTTGTCTCCCCGCCAGAAGGCGGTGATTGAGTGCTTGAAAGGCCCCGATGCGCAAGATTTTTTGACTGTTATCCCGATCGAGGGGCTGGGGCAATGTATGTCGGCTGTTGAGTATAGGGCTATTCTTAAATACCGGCTGATGATCCCTATGTATTCAGAAGACGAAACCTGCCCAATTTGCCGTAAAGCCTGCATGGATAAATACGGGGATCATGCTATTCATTGTAAGGAGCTCCCTGGTTTCAAATATCGGCACGACTGGGTGAGAGATGTTTTGGGGGACATCTTGAGGAGAGCGGGGATTTCTGCCAAGAAGGAGGCCCCTGTGAATTTCCTTACAGATCCGATGGAAGGGAGATCTACATTGAGACCAGCGGATCTGCTCGTCTTTGGCTGGGCGGGAGGGAAACATGCTTGTGTGGATCTCACAGGAGTCTCCCCCTTAGTTGGTTTAAGGGAAAACGAGTTTGTAGCAGGACAAGCTATAAGGAAAGCGGAATCTAAAAAGGTGGATAAACACGCTAAAGCATGTGCTGATAACTAACATGCATTTGTCCCCTTCGCCTTCGACACCTTTGGCTCCTTAGCTCCAGAAGCTATCCGTTTGTTTACTAGGGTCCAAAAGGTTGTCCACAGCAGTTGCTCATCAACAGGGGCCAGGGGTTTGTCTTTAATAGGCTAGGGTTTGTTATTCAGAAAGGGGTAGCGCCGCAGCTTATTGCTCGCTTACCTGCGATATTGATGTAACTCGGCCAGTATTTTGATAAATAAATAAAAACATTACAAACCAAAAAAAAAAAACCTATATAATGTTTAAAAGTGTGACTCACTATTCACTAGTTTGTACCAATATAATAATAAATAAATAAGTTTTGCATAAACTTTAGTGTACGGAGAGAGCTAGAATATCGACTTTGGGAAGGAAAGAAAACGGTCAAAAAAGTGGACCATTTTTATAACCGCAATCAACGGTTTCCCCAAGAAAATAAGTGCATCACCTGATTCTTTTTACACTTTTAATTAAAAATAAATTTAAAATATTTTAAAGTTTCCATCTGAACACCCCTCCCCATCTTAATTTGAAAAGTCAGAAACGCCCACACCTCCTCCGCAATTGCCGGTTTAGTACCGGTTCTGTCACGGCGACCGTTTGTCGGGTGGCCCTCCACATGGCCCTCACCTTACCAACCCAATGGTTTTCCCATTTCTATATTTTTCAGCTGAAAAACTTGATGTGTATACGATAAAAACATAATAGGACAAACAATGTTTTATAAGGATTTATCTATCAAATTTTGACCGGCATAAAGTTATCTTTTCACCAAGTCACTTGAGAGGATACCAAACGCCAAGCTCCAAATACATCGTAACGTCTTAATTGTCAAGGGTACTTGTGAAAACGTCTTCTGGCATCTCTCTTTTTCCTTTCCTACCTTTTTCGTTACCTGTTGTTTAAGGGTGTTTTTTCACACGAACGTCTCCTCACTGTCTCTCCTAATGTGAGCTAAAAGACGTCCTAATACTAGGCGTTAGAAGATGCTAAATGATGTTATTTTTTTAAATGGCACATGTTCTTATGTACATTTTATTATCAATTATGCATATAAGATGGGTAAAATTGTTTTCATTGAAAAAAAAAATACTTTATATATGACATTTTATAAGAATCATCAGACATAGTCAAACCCTAAGTTTTGCCCTAATTTAGTCCTCCCCCCATGCACACGCACTTCGATTTAACTACAACTTTAGTGATACAAGAGTTTAGACCATGGGGTATGGTGGGGCAAAGGTTTGGAGCATAGGTTAACACGTGAACTTTGAGGGGCATCGCTGTTCAGTTGCATGTTGGGTCGGTATGGCGGGGCGTGGCTAGCCCGCATGGGTTGACCACATGTTATATTTTTTTTTTCAATTATTATAAAAATACACAAAATTAAAAAAAGCCTAAAATTATTATTAAAATTTCCTAAAAATTACAAATCCTACAAAAAAAAAAGGATTACAAATCTAAAAAAAACATAATTAGACATATAAAAAAAACCCCTAATTATGCGTTAGGTAGATTTCGAACAGGGCGAGCTTGTCAAACGGCTTCCGCTCCTTGCCCCGGAACTCGATGTTGGCCACCGCCACCCGGTCTTTGTGACTTATATCACCGCCCGGACGCTGTCGTAGTAGGCTTTAAAACGGTCGAGCTTCGGTCGTAGTTCGCGCCACTTGTGTTGGCACGCGTTTAGATTGTGCCGGTCGTTCCCCACGTTGTGCCGGTAGCTAGCGAAAGCTTCCGGACAGTAACGGGCCTCACCGGGTTGGCGGCCTTTCATCGCGTCCACGACGCTCGTTACAAGTGCTATCTCTTCCTAGTGCGTCCATGTGGCCATTTTTCAAGTGTGGGTAGCGGGTTCGGGTAGGTGGAGTGAAGGGTTGGGGTAGCGATGTGGACAGGCGGTGGGGGGTTTTATAGTAGTTGGGGTATGGGTTTGGCTTGGCCAAACGGTTGTTTTTTAAATTTAAATCCTAGCCACCAATAGCCTAGCTAATAACCCAGCCAATGAGAGCCGGCCACGGAAGACCGCTAGGCTCGCCCAACGCACGGGCATAAACCCCCGCCCAAGGGGTCACGCCGAAACCCAAACCCACCAGGGGTGGTGACTTGGGCGTTTGTACCCAACCCACACCCCAACCTCCGCCCCATACCCCATAGTCTTAGAAAAGGGCGTGCTTAAAAAAAAATCTAGGTTTGATTTAACTTTGTTCAAAACGAGCAAAAACATATTTTGTTTCAAGTTGATGGTATTTAAGTGTACATACCACCCATAAATTGTTATACATATAGATCAATCTTATTGTCTAGAAAGACATATTTTTGGTCGGTACGAGACCATCTCTATGAGTAAGTTAAGTTTGTTATCCGTCAAATGCATCAAAACTTAGGGTTTCTTTGACAACTTCTAAATGGGTAAGTGCCGAACCACTAAGAGGTCTGAACCAGTAAGAGGTCAGAACCATTAAGAGCAAGTATAATGCTTAATTGTTCAAAGACAAATGTCTGACCATTTTATATAAGAGGTCTTAACCATTCAGACTCAATACAATGCTTAACCATTCAGAGGCAAATGTCTGAATCATTCAGACATTTGCTCGCGAAACAAACAGTCTGAACTATTAAGTGCTGAACCAGTAAGAGGTCTGAACCATTAAGTATATCATTAAGAGCTAAACTTTTTTTTTACAAATGTGCACTCTTCTCTTTGAATAACTAAATCTGATCCTAACACTTCCACGCCTCGTTCCACTACAGTGAATCAACATCAACTTCTCTATGTGCCTCAACTTCTTTAAACAAATCATCTAAAGTGCCATGAACAATTTAAATTTCTACACGAGCCTCCTTCTTATAATAATCTGTCTGTATGTGAAGAAGCATAGACTTACACGGGTCTATACTTCTACGATGATGAACACGAATAGAGCCACACCTCGTCTTCTCCGTCTCATCTCAAACCTGCAAAATCACGGAACACGTTAGAAGGGGTCAGAGACCGAAGTCTCTGGACCACCCTCCGACGCTCAAATCAATATTGGCTCAATGTTGAAGGTGTTTTAGGGTTAGAGGGTAATCTGTAGATACAAGGGGAGAAGACCCCTATTTATAATGTGGTGGTGATTAGGGTTTCCCTTATTTTAGGAGTTGTAGTTGAGATCACATATTCATAGAAGATTTGGTCAATCTTTTAGGATTTTCATATGATATGGAAATTGGGTTGGTTAATGGAATATTCATTTACCATATTAATTATGTTGGTTATAAGTAACCGGGTTGTAATAGGTATTGACTGGTTTGACTTGGTCAAATCGGATCATACCTCGACAATATGTATTTTTTTTAAAGGTAAACTTCATTCACAAACAAGCCGGTCCAAACCGGGCCGACCAAAACGCTACAACCAAAAAACAAATAACAATTACATATTTACAAAGGCACACCAATCCCTCCACTCCATACCTTTAAACTTTGATCTATTCGACCACCACAGATAGCTCGACGCTTTGATCTCACTAGTAATACTGTCAATTCTCACCGGTTTATTAGAAAACACCAAATTATTCCTTGCCCTCCAAATACTCCAACACGCTATCCTTATAATACCTTGAACCGCTATCTTCTTTTTTTTCCAACCCGACAATATTCGAATGGAGATCCAACAAATCCTTGATAGAAAATGCAAAGATACTTGGAATGTTACACCACGTACTAATGCCGTTCCAAACGCTAGACGCAACAAAGCAACCAATGAACAAGTGTTCTACAGTTTCTTCATCCGATCCACACAGCCGGCACATGGAATCACCCACCTGAATGTTTCTTTTTCTCAACGCTTCACCTGTAGCGATACTATTCAATCCCGCTCTCCACGCATGAATGTTTATTTTGGAAGGAATCCATTTGCACCACTCCGTTATATGACCATTTGTGCTCGGAAGATCCTCTCGAAGAAGCTTTTTCACCGATTTAACCGAGAACACTCCCGCCGAATCCGGGGTCCATTTCCATTTGTCACTTCCATCCGCAACTTGAATGTTATTCAGTAAATTTTCGAGTTGCACAATTCTATTAGCCAACCCCGAACCGGTCACAGCCGATTTCCATTTCCACTTGAATACCTGCTCACCATCAATCTGATTGAACCGGTCCGCCACGCGACATCTTTTTTCCACTTCCAACGAGAATAATTCCGGGAAAATCATTTTAAGCGACTCCGATGTAGCCCAGCAGTCTAACCAAAATGCTATGTCGTTGCCGTCTCCAACTTCTCCCAACATAAAATTCCGAAGATTTGAATCCCCAATCTTAGTTTTCAAAAAAACTTTCGCTATATTGTTCCAAACTCCAAAAAAATACTTCTTGAGAGGAATACATTCCCACCCGACCCGATTGTAATGAAAAGCATCTATAACACGTTTCCAAAGGTTGTTTTTCTCTGTTTTGTATCGCCACCCCCATTTTGACAAAAGCGAAATGTTGACCTCGTTTAGTTTATTCAAACCTAGCCCTCCTTCTTTCACTTGACGCGAAACACGGTTCCAGTTTACCCAGTGCATTTTCCTTTCTTAGGCAGAACCTCCCCACAAGAATTTTTTGATCATGGCCTCCAAGTCCGAAATTACCTTTTTAGGGGCCTTATAGAGCGAAAAATAATAGCAAGGAAGGCTCTCTAGAACCGCTCTAATGATGATCACCCTTCCTCCAATCGAAAGAAGGTGAGACTTCCATTTAGCAAGTCTAGCTCGAAATACTTCATAAACCGGTTTCCAGTTGTTAATGCGATTCATATTGGCTCCCACCATGAGACCAAGATACTTGAACGGAGTCGAATCCGGGTTGCATCCCACCTCTAAAGCCATTTCCCCGATCTCTTCATTGCCAACTCCGAAGCCGTAAAGATTGGATTTGTCTATGTTAATTTTAAGGCCCGAACAAACATAGAAGCACCGAAGGATCCTCACTATATTTACCACTTCGTTTTTAGACCATTCACCCATAACAATGGCATCATCCGCGTATAAAAGGTGAGAAATAACCGGACCATTGTTAGGAGAAACAATACCTTTAATCAATCCCAATTCTTTAGCCCGATTGATCATACAAGTAAGAGTTTCCATCACAACCAAGAATAAGAAAGGAGAAAGCGGGTCTCCTTGTCTCATACCTTTTTCGCAGCTGAATCTAAAAGTAGGAGCTCCGTTAACCAACACAGAAGAACTGGCCGATTCGAGTATTCCCATGATCCAGTTGCACCACCTACTAGGAAAACCCATTTGATGAAGCACATTGATCACGAAACTCCAATTCACATTATCATAAGCCTTTTCGAAATCAATTTTAAGGAAGAAGGCTTTCAATTTCTTCTTTTTGATCCAAGCAATAAGCTCGTTTACTATTAGGGGGCCGTCCAGTATGAATCTTCCTTTAATGAACGCCGATTGAGTTTCGGATATAACTCCATCTAAGACCATTCTCATCCGATTAGCCATGACTTTCGAGATCGCCTTACTAATGACTCCAACAAGATTGATAGGCCTGTAGTTATTGAGAGAAACCGGGTCAGGAATTTTGGGAATTAGCGCAATGAAAGAAGACCCACTTCCATTACTAATCTTTCCACTACTATGAAAAGCCTCAAAAATTCTCACAAAATCATCCTTGAGAAGTTCCCAGAAGTGCTTGACGAATTTAAAAGTAAACCCGTCGGGGCCCGGCGATCGGTCTTCTCCACAATCAAACACAGCATTCTTTATCTCAGTTTCCGTGAAAGGTTCTATCAGTAACTCTCCTTCATCTTCCGAAATTTTTTTTATATTGTGGCAAGCTAAAATCGGTCTCGTCGAAGCAGGATCTTTGAATTTGTCGCGGAAAAAAGAAAAAACCTCTTTTTTGATTCTGTTTGGCTTGGAACACCACTCTCCGTTGATCGAAAGGCCATGAATATTATTAACTGCTTTCCTATTGTTGACCATGGCATGAAAAAATTTTGAATTTTCGTCTCCATCAATAGCCCACTTGACTTTCGCTCTTTGTTTAGCATCCAATGTTTTTCTATCGCCAATCTCTTTGATAATTTTCCTATTTTCTGCCATAACCCATTCTTCTTCCTCAGAGAGATCCCTCGATTCCATCTCTAGCTCCAATTTTTCAAGCTCCGATAAAGCTAAGTTCTCCGATTCGTTTTCTTTAGTTAAAAAGTCGTCTCTCCAATTCTTAATAGAAGATCTGATTGTGGCAAACTTTGATGTTAGACAAGAATCAGGGGGATCAAATTGAACAAAACCCTCCACCGCCTTTTTGACCGCATCTTCAAACCCCGGCTTCCCTATCCAAGAGTTGAAAACTCGGAACGGGCGAGGGCCGAATTTCAGGTCTACCACTTCCAAGATTATCGGGCAATGGTCAGAGAATCGAAAAGACAATGCTCTAACACAAGCACCTGGCCATTTATTAAAAAATTCCGAACAAACAAGAAATCTATCCAATTTACTAAGCTTTCTCCCATTGTCCCTGACACATGTAAACTTTTTTCCCTGCATAGGGTACTCAAGAAGACCATTACTGAAAATAAAGTTGTTTAAATTATCTGAGCATACCGGTTTAAACTTCGAACGTTTCCTCTCCTCTTGTGAGCGAACCGCGTTGAAATCTCCGACTATAACCCACTGACCAGACTGAGGATCAATATGACTGGAAATCTCATTCCACAACTGGAACTTGTCAAACGTATTTTGCGGCGCATAAACATTGACCAAGTTGATCGGATCACCGCTGCCTACCACATGACCACTGATGATCAGAAAGAATCTGTTCCTAACCACAGACGAAATCTCTAAAACTTTAGGATCCCAGATCCAAACGAGACCCCCTGATAGCCCAACCGAGTCCACAGAAGCCGATTCAAAATTCCTATTACCCCAAATCTTAGAAAGAACCGAATTTGGGACAGAAGCTACCTTAGTTTCTTGCAAGCCGATAACACTGATTTTGTTTGAATTCTTCAACTCTTTAATCCACACAGCCTTAGAGTCCCCAAAAATTCCTTTAACGTTGAAAGACATCATATTCATTGATTGACCTCATTGCTACCTTTTTTTACTGACCAACTCACTGATTAAATCGTTGTGGTTGCCGAGATCTACACCCACAATTTTCCCAATCTCGATGGTGGCTCTAACCTCATCTCCCACCTGGTTCACCTCTGAATCCGCATCTCTAGCTTCCGCAATATGCTCCAAGCTATCCTTCCTCGAGTCAACATTCATAAAATTTTCAGCATACTCCGTGTTATCCTGGGTCGATTGCTTCTCCTCAGTGTCCACTCCAGAAAAGAACGAGTTGCCCTGTGGTTGAGCCGGTTGATCTGCATCTGCCTTTCTATTGAGGTCGAAAGAAAACACTCCCTCTTCCCTACTTCTCTTTTTAGGTCTGTTTTCCGAAATAGGACTAGAAGATTCACATCGGGTTTTACGGTTATTCCTAGATTTTAATTTACCCACCTTGTGCTTGGGCCTCACAACGTTATTAGGCCCACAAAAAAAAACGTGGATGGCTGACTTAATAAATCTAGCTTAGATCCAGATTGGGCCCCATTAATAACCACATCATAATCATCTTGCAAAGAACCAGATATTTCTTTCTACAGCTGGGTCCCATTCCTATTATTCAAAACATTCCCACTATCTCCAAAATTATCCTCAGAGATTCTAGAAGGGTCACCATCAATGATTTTGTTGCTAGTTTCTAAGACCACTAAACTAGGTTCCCCATGCAGATCAACTGAACCGACTTTCTTTGTTGAAACCTCATGCTCCTCGGAATTGACAACCTTTACATGCACGCCGTTCGACTTTTCACATTCCTCCGCCACCTTTGTCCTCTCGTCTTCTTCTCCCGCCGAATGCAACTCCGGTGCCGATGATCTATTACACGGAACTGCTACTCTCCCAACCGAGTCCGGAGCCCAATCGTTAATTTCTTCCTCAATCCAAACTTTAAACTGCATGTTCTTCCATCTAAGAGTCACATCTCCGCTAATCCTACCACCATCCCCTACAAGCAGGCCAATCCATCCAACCGAAAGGTTGTCGTCTTCCACCTCCAAGCTAGCACCATGCACAACCTTGCCGAAACGTTCAGCGACATTATTCAACACGTCATTGTCCGATAATTGGAGAGGGACCCCCTGAATTTTAACCCATGCCAGTCTTTCGAACGGAAGCGATTGTCCTTCCCATGGCTCTAAACTACTGAACCACTCCTTCCAGCCTTGGTGTTCCAACAAGAATTTAGAGCATGATTCAACGTCATCAAACTTAAGGAACATTGACAAGCCTCCCAGATAGCTTAATGAGATATCGAAACAACCGGTTTCCGCTAAAATAGCGTTAAGGTTCCTCAATATCCTTAAGTCTTTGCATCTGCCAACTAAAGCCCTGCCGACTAAGTCCGAGAATGCCAAAGTCTCATCAGCAATTTCAATGGTGATACCTTCCTCCCTCCTCGGAGAGTTCTTAACATCATTACTACCCGGAGCATTCTTGAATAAATCACTGAACAACGTACCATTCTGAAAGTTGGAGGAGGGTTGATGGTGACTCTTGATATTTTGAGGATGAAATCGCGTATCCTTCCTGAGGCCATCCGTCTCCCCGGTCTTCACAATAGAAATTCCTTCATTCTCTTTCGCAAATTTCGCAACGTTAGCAACAAGTTTTGACCCGCCCATCTTGGTACCGTTCAAAGCTCGCTCCATTTCGTTCACATCTACGACATTCCTGAAACTGACAAATCCGAATTTCCTTCCTTTTTTATCCTTCTTCCTAGCGATGTATGCCCCTGATACTTCACCGAACACTTTGACAAAATCTGCCACATCCCAAGGTCTACATCCATCCGGGAGGTTGGTGATATAGAACTTAGTGATTTTACCGTGATGACTGTTTTCCCCGCCCCTAGCTTTGTTCCTTGCTTTCGACTTGAGTGGCACATCCTTCCAGCTTCCACCCTCCACCTCTGTCTCCATACTGACGAAAAAAAACTGAACCGGAACCCGCCCAGCGGCGAATGGAATCTTTGACCAAGCTGGATAGGATGGAAGGTTAAATTAGAAACACAACCGATATGAGTCTCAAGGTAAACCTCACACACTATCCCTATGGCCAGGTCTTCGTCGAGCCACCGGCACAAGGATACCGGAAGAAGATCCACAGAAAACCTATCCCGGGCGGCGAATGGGAGTTTCAAGGTCACAGGTTAGAGATAAAGGACAGCCCGGATTAAGCGTCCTCAACCGCTAAGCCGATCATCTTTACTCCGTCGAGCCACCGGCGATATATAGTATTTATCTGGAAGGATAGTTTACTTGTTAACTAGGAGTTACCTGCGTTAATGATTCGATTGATGGAGGATGTTGGACGCACATGTGGAACATTGGTGGATTTTTTTTTTTTTTTTTTTTGTGATTTTAAATAATCAACATCAAATCATCATACCTTTGGAAATTGAGAAGAGTCAACAACATAATTATGATGACAAGAAGTGTGGCTGATTGTTTTGGTATTCACGTGGAGGACTTCTTTTTGTGAGGAGAATTTGATACATATACATGCACCAAATCCCTCGACAATATGTATGATCCATAATAATAACAATAGAAATCAACAGATTATTGAACATATGAACCTTCTTCAGTTTTTAACAATCAACATAACAAAACATCATATAGTCTTCCCTATATATAATTGTTGCAAAACTAATTTATTATAACGGGGGTATAAACATGTTTGTTTGAAAATTAAGTGTTTATCTATCATACTCTTCTAACATTAGAAAAATTAAAGACCAAGAGCATGATAAAGAAAAACTTAGGGTTTGAAAAAAAAATATTCATGCTAGTTATAATTAATGAATTTGTTACAATTATATATAAGGAGCACTATATAGTAGTACTATAGGATGTGTTTGATCCGTAAATTGTTTGAACAAGTGTTATAAAACTTTGAATTAAAAAAAAGAGCCTAAATATAAGTCATTATTATAAAAAGCAATTGTCTCCAAAACAACAACCATTTCCCCATATTTCAATGTGTTTAATATCATCATTTGAATATTTGAGCACTTACACACAAATTTAGGGAAATGTATTAGAGCAATGCCATTTAAAAAAATAATGATTTTATAAACTTAGACGATACTTAAAAATTTATAGTTGTGTTCAAATAACAATCAAGTGTCTTTTAGGTCACTGTTATCATGTTATGGTTAAAGGTTAAAGCCTTAAAGTTAAAAGGATAGTTTTCTATTTTTTATAAATATAAATACATGTATTTATTTTAATATAAGAATATAAATGGTACAATGAATTTGAGTTTATGTAGTATTATGAACACTTTTGTATGTATTTAACCTTATTTCTAGTGGTATCGTAAACTATGTGTAATCTGTTTTGACAAAGAGTTAACTGTGTGTAATCGGTAACGTTTGTATTGATTGAGAAAACATTTTTATTTGGGAAAAGTGAAGATATATGTTTTGATAAGGTTTTGAGTGACCAAAGTGTTCTCATCTTCAAGAACTCTTGAAGTGTGCAGAATATATTTCGGGATTGATATGGACTTTCTCAAATCTGAATTCCAATACATAAGTTATTTATATAAATTAGTCATCGCTTTATATGAAGTGAAGTGTTGCTAATATAGAGGTGACATAAATTTTAAATGTATTTTTAATTTATAGATAAACTTTCAAGGGCGGACCCAAGCCCAGCCCAAGGTGGGCGGGCGCACCCCCGGGGAAAAAAAAATTAGTGCTAAGTTCCGTCGAAACTCTCGTCCGCACCCATTGGAATTTTTCGTCCGCACCCCTTGGAATTTTTCGAGCGCACCCCTTAGGTAAAAAGTGTTATCAATTTACATTTTAATTTTTTTTAGTAAACTTCTATTTTTTAAAAAAAAATACTACCTAAATTATATAACTTTTAATACCTAACTAACTAAACCCAAATACCCATACCTTTACCCACTTATAATTCCTAACTAGCTAGCCCACTAAGGTTTAGCCCATTAACCAAACCCAACAATATTTCAAACTATAATAAAATAATTAAAGGCCAAAACCTTTAGAAATTCTCTCCCGCTCTCTCTCTCTCTCTTGCGTCCCTGCACTGCCAACGAACAACATCACCCAGCGACAACAGTCCAGCAGCCGGCGACCACCGTAATCAGCCACCATACCACCGTCGTTTGACACCAAATCTAACCGGAATCCGAACACGGGTAAGTTTCTTTGTTAATTTGATGATTTTGGTAGGTATTATAGAGGAGAAAAAAGGGTAATAAAGTTGTTAAATAGGTTTGAAATTTTGTGTGTTTTGACGTTGTTTATGGTTGTTTAGATATTTTTAGGGTGATTATGTTGTTTATATATTTTAGGGTGATTATGTTGTTTATATATTTTTTGGGTGATTACAACTTACGTTATGATTTCTAGGGCTTGAATAGTTGAAAATTAAAATTAAATTTGAAACATTATGTTATGGAGCGATGAACTTATGTTATATAGAGAAAGAATTGCTTAAGAAATTAGTTTTAGATGATGTTTTGGATAGATTTTAAAAAAATGGAAACCCGTAGGGCGTCGACGTTTTAATTATGTTTGTAATAAGGTTTGACATGTTTTTTTATGATTATATAAATTTAGTTTGATGTTCGTTTGTTTTACATGACCCGACTCGACCCGACCCGATACGAACCGATTTTTTTACTTATATACCTAGGGGCCTAAAATTTTTAAAAATATTTCGCACCCCTATGGAAAAATTCCTGGGTCCGCCATTGTAAACTTTGACACTCATTAGTGATTTAAATTCATAAGTTTTGACACTAAGTTATAATACTTTAAGATTTGATTTAGAAATCTAAATATTATTCACATAAATTATTAGTTTACAAATTTTAAATACTTACGTAATGTAGTTATTATAACGTATTAAACTAAAAGATATGTATAAAAAACTTGACAATATAAACTTATAAATCTGATTTCTAGATTTATTAAATTTTATTTATAAACATGTGTATTATGATTTTAACATATCTATAATACAAAATATTTTCAAAAAATATTTATGCAACACGGGTAATACACTGATTTTTAACCTGATAAATAGAAGAATACAAAATCATCTAATTTGAGAGAAGTGAGCAACTCACAAGTTTTTTTTTTTGGACAACTTTCTTTTAATCCTAGTAGTTTGTGGGACTTGAACCCAAGGCCTCCCGCCAAGATGGCTCAAGTTGGAGGCGAACCTATTGAGAGCTCACTTGCCGGCTCAATTGGAAACATGCCTAACTCGGTTGTAAATTTTGAGTTGAGATGCTCAAATTCGAATTGATGCTAGCTTGACTCAAACTTAATCGTTGAGCAACTGTTATGAAGCGTGACATGTCGAGTTCTCGTTGTTTCGATACATGTTTATACAAATTTTTTATATGTTAGGATAATGTTAATGGATATGGTTTTTTATTACAACTTTTTTTTGTTAGGTGTAATTTGTATTTGACTACCAGCGGCAACATGTGCCCCAAAATATGAGATCGAGCATAAAAGGGTATAAGACTATCTCCAATGTTAGGGTGTCCTTAGACGCCCTTAGCTGCCTAGTCAGCTGACACATCATATCCTTACAGATCCTTAAAAATCATAATTTTATCTCCAACCATACAAATATTCTTACATATCCTTACATTTTCCACATCATCACGTATTTTTTATTTAAACTTAATTATCTAAATTATTAAAATATAAATGTATTATAATTAAATGATTATACAATCAATATATGTAAATAAAAATATTTAAAATAAAAAGTAAACAATATTTAAGAAAACATATATATGTATATAGTGGGGATTCTA
The DNA here is from genome assembly GCA_030545235.1 of Helianthus tuberosus. Classification (NCBI taxonomy): domain Eukaryota; kingdom Viridiplantae; phylum Streptophyta; class Magnoliopsida; order Asterales; family Asteraceae; genus Helianthus; species Helianthus tuberosus. Next base: position 21,055,916 of record CM060364.1, on the reverse strand, counting down.
CGGAAAGTGTGTTTTTCCTAGAAAGTCTAGGAAGCGATCTGGGCCATCCAATAGGTGTGTTTAATGGTTGAGATCATCTTGGTGGCATTTTGGTAATATGTGTTTCTTAAAAATAGGATTATTTAATTAATCAGGGGTAGATATGTCATTTAACTTGTTTTAAATATGGAAATAATTGTCATTCCATAACCACCCCACATTTCATGCGATTTTCTCTCTCTCTCTCTTCCTTCTATCATTAATGAAGAAACACATCAAGAAAACACATCGTATTAATCTGCTTGCTAATCTGCTTGCTGTTAAAACACAGCGTCAAGAAATCCTCCAGCATTACCAGCATGGATGGTAAAACACAACGTATGAATCTGCTTGCTGTTAAAACACAACTGTATGAATCTGAATGCTAAAACACAACTGTATGAATCTGCTTGCTGTTAAAACACAACTGTATGAATCTGCTTGCATGCTAAAACACAACTGTATGAATCTGCTTGCTGTTAAAACACAACTGTATGAATCTGAATGCTAAAACACAACTGTATGAATCTGCTTGCTGTTAAAACACAACTGTATGAATCTGAATGCTAAAACACAACTGTATGAATCTGCTTGCTGCTAAAACACAACGGTATTAATTTGCTTGCTGTTAAAACACATCGTCAAGAGAACAGTATTTGAATGGTGATGATGAAATCGGAGATGGTGGAGATGGAGAAGTGTTTGATGATGACGAAGACGAAGAAGGAGAAGGTTGCGAAATACAAAAAAAACTTGGAGAAACAGTTTCCATAATTATAGGCATTGTTAGTTAATGAGAGATAAAATTCCAAAAATAAAATAAAATGTTAAATTACACAAGTGCCCTTTTAGTTAAAATCACTCCATGCCACGTGTCACATTCTTATTGCTTCCTAGACTTTCTAGGAAAAACCCACTTTCTATCCAACTCCTCCTCTCTCTCTATATATAAACGGGTTCTGGAGAAAACGTTCAAAAGTGTGAGAACGGTGAGAACGCATCCTGACCCAACACGTGTCACGCGACACAGGGAAGGGCGGAGGGGCTTTTTTGTCCTTTTATCTTCTGCTTTTGCAGTTCCGCTTTTCCCAATATTGTATTATTTTAATGGTTAACTTCAAACCTGTTTCAATGGTTAACTTCAAACCTGTTTCAATGGTTAACTTAAAACCTGTTCAACTACACATGTTTGTATTCAAACCTGTTCTTGTGAATTTCCATTAAGTTTGTATCCATTAGTTTGTTTATCAGCATATTTCTTGTGAATTTCCATGTGTAGTTGACTTTGGGTTTTGGCGGGAAGGGTTTTGGAAGTTGCAGGGGGTAATATTGTTTCTTAACACAAAGTATAGGGGGTAATAAGAAAGGGCATTTTAGTAATTTACCAGTGGGGGTAATTATGCGACATAACAAGAACGTTGGGGGGGGGGATAATATTAAAGGGTAAAATAGTCATTTCACATTAAAGTTAACAGATCTGTTAGCAAAATTCACGCCGGGGGGTAAATGTGCGACATAACCCCAACATTGGGGGGTAGAATTGCAATTATTTCGTTAGAGGGTCAGAGTGCCAATTGGCCTAAACCCCAGGAGGTAAAATTGCAGTTTACTCTATAATTATTTTAACATTACAATTAGTAGACAAATGAATATATATGAACTAAAGCCTCCAAAACATCACAATAAAATTCATTCACACCATTAAAAGAGAGAGGATGAAACAAAATCTAATAAATAGTGTGTGTGTGTAGGGGGGATATTGCACGGTCCTCCCAACCGCTGGAGTGATCCCACTCCACAAGCTAGCTTAGCCCCATAGCTGCCTGACGGTTAATACCCAACCGGAAGCGAAAGCCTGGAGGGTATACCTGCCAGGATTCGAACCGGGGTCCTCTGGGAAGAGGTGGGTAAGGCTGGTCACTAGGACACCCCAAGTGGTTAATCTAATAAATAGTTGATAATAGTTATCACTAACACTAAGAGAGAGGATGATACACCCGATCCTGACGGGTAGGGATGGCAAAAAAACCCGAGTCCGACGAGTATATTTAAAACACGAAGCATTTGGGACGAGTAAACGTGATACCCGACGAGTATGGGACATGATATGGAATTGAGAAAAAATATTTTGCGGATATGGGACGGGATGTGATTAGGTGATACCCAGTGCGATTACCCAAAACTATATACCCGTTCACCCGAAACATGTACCCAAAAACTTTTAAGTTTTCTGTACATAAAAAACCAAAGGGTATGGCCGAAACCGACAGGTAAATACCCGATAAATACCTGACAGGTAATGGGTCGGGTATGGAACATGACTTTACAAAAGGGTATGGGTATAAGATTAGCCATACCCGACCCATTGCCATCCTATCGACGAGTATACTCGAAACTCGAACCATCTGAGGCAGTTAAACTCGATACCCAACGGGTATGAGATTAGAAAAAAAAATATTTCACGAGTATGGGATGGGTATGAGATTAGGTGAAACAAGTGTGGCGCCACATAGGCTTGCAAAAGGGGCTCTAAGAGGGGTTCTGTGTGGCTTTGTTAGGACTTTATGTGAATTTGTTGTATTAGGGTTGAGGTAGTTAAATATAACTGGTTGAAAATTAAAAAAAAAAAGAAAACATAAAAACATGCCTCGCTCCCGTAGCTCCCTCTGAGCTCGCACCATGTGCCCCCTTAACGCCATCGTGTGGTGGTGTTAACTAGGGGTGTTCAGAATTCGTTTCGAATTCGAAAAATTCGAAATTCGTTTAAATTCGATTCGATTATCAAGAATTCGTTTCGATTAAAAGAATTCAAATTCGAATTCGATTCAATTCGAGTCAAGCAAATCGAATACGAATTTATAATTTCAAACTAGTAGGGTGCCCGCGCGATGCGGCGGGGGCGACACTTTGGATTGCGGCACTCGTTGCTGGTAGTTTTCTTATTTGTATATGATAACATTATTGTGGTGGATATATGTCATAAGTGTTACACGTGGGAGCCTAACACCTATAATGTCTTGCAATGTTCGATCAACTGCCTCTATCGCCTGACGTTTCGCCATCGATGCCTCATCCCATATAATTAACTTGGAGGACCTAATTAGTTAACTTATAATTCCTAAAATTTTGGGACATAGTTTACTATTTATTTACTAAATATCGTAAATTAGTATTAAATAATTCCTAAAATTTTGGGATATAGTTTACTATCTATCTACTAATATCGTAAATTAATATTAAATAATTCCTAAAATTTTGGGATATAGTTTACTATCTATCTACTAATATCGTAAATTAGTATTAAATAATTCCTAAAATTTTGGAACATAGTTTATCTTCTATCTACTAAATATCAAAGTTTTGTTTTGTTATAAAAAATAATAATAAATAAAGTATAGAAAAACTCTTTTAAACATGTAAAGATTCGTTTGTTAATAAAAAATACTAAACAAATGACAAAAGTATATTAGTTCAATCGAGATGTAAATTATGAGTGCAATAAAATTACACAAAACATAAACTTCAAATATAAAATAGACTTTATTATTCATGGGATAGTCTAGATCAAACAAAAACAACTGAAAATGAAAAAAAAACATAAAAACACTTGATATATTTCATCTAATTTCTCTTCTTTTTTGATCCGTTTTTCTTGTTTGTGCTCGAATCAGCAGTATCATCTAATTCATCTTCTTTCTCATCGTCCTCAGAATCATCTAAAGTTATAACCTCGACTCATTTCCATTCAGAGAGTCTCTGAGATATTTTCTTTTGATTCTCATACTTCCGATCCTTAAAAAACAAAAATTTAATAAAAAGGTTAAAAACGATTAAATAAATTTTATAAAAAAAAACAAATATTGAATAAAAAATTTAAAAAAGATTAAATAAATTTTAAAATTACCTCTTTACTAAATTGACGTTGAAAATTAGACTTGTATGGACTGAACATTGCACCATAAGAAATAATTTCAACACTATTATCACCATCATCCTACAATAAAACACCAAATAATAACATAACGAACTTGTTAATATGAAAGATTATAAGCGAAAATATTACTTAAAAACTAACAAAAGCTTGTTCGACAACTGGGGTGTTTAAATTGATGTGTTGAATCTGAAAAATCAAATAAGTTAGTATTCACATAAAAGTAAATAAAAGAAAACAATTATTCATTATTGCGATATAACAAAACTTATCATAGAACCGACCTTAGATTTTTCAATATCACATGCTTGTTTTTTCGCATCAAGTGAATTCAGAACTGGCTCCATATTTTAAATTTGTTTAGCAATAGAAATGTAGAATTGTGAGTGTTTGCTATGTATTTATAGTAGTCCATTAGGGTTTAGTTTTAGATTGGTCATCCATTTATTTAGGAAGTTTGTTGTGAGTTTTAAGTTTTTAAAATAAGATGCACATATCCTGTTTAGTTTGTTGTGGCATGTTTAATAGGAAGTTTGTTGTGAGTTTTATCTATACTATATTAAACATGCCACAACAAACTGACTCTGTACAAGTAAAATTAGGGAATATTTTAGTTTATTAATGTCGTTCAAAACAAAAAACTTGGGTAAAAAACAAATGTTAATGCACGGTAGCTAGGTAATGGTCAAAGCTGGCTTGGGTAAAAAACAAATGTTGGCTTTAATCAATTGTACATTTACACATCGGTTATTTGTACTTTATGAACGCACGGCGAAACTAAAAAAGACAACTATCGAAACGTTTAAAAAAATGTGCCGATCGTCATGGTACCTTCAGATTTTTTTAAAACATTACGGGTTGTAAGATATCGTAGGAATACATTAAAGAATTAAAGAGGGGGGGGGGGGGGGGAGTGTAACTAATTACCCATAATTATGTTAAATGTCAAGGATTTAAATGTAATAGATTGAGGGACTAAAAAATAATTATGGTTTAAAAGACCACGTTACCCTCATTCTAGGGGTTTATTTATAAATAATGGGGGAAGAAGTTCTTAACTTTTGGGAATCCTTCCCTCATGTGTTATAATAATTTCAAATTCGATTCGAAATTCGAATAAAAATTATACATTTTTATTTATTATTTTTATATATAATGCATGTATAACTTTTATTAAGCTATACTCTAAATTATTTTCAATTTATTTTCCAAATACTTAAATTACCCATTACCAAGCCCATAACTAAAACCTAAGTAACAAATCTATCAATAGATTTATAACCCTAAAAATATTAATTTGTAACGTCGAGTGGTTATTCCCGACTTCTCGTTTTGACTTTTAGACTTACGGTACTTTATTTGGAACTTTTTAATGTGATATCGTGCTTTATGGCTGCTTTAAATTTATGTTTCATTTTGATAGTTTTTTACATGTTTTTAAAGAATCTGAATTAAATCGAATTTATTCGAGTTCGAATTTTTAATCGAATACGAATCGAATACGAATTTGGTTTTTTATTCGAATACGAATTCGAATCGAATTCGGTAAGTTTTAATCGAATTTGAATCGAATACGAATTCAAGGGAAAATAAAAATTATTCGAAAAATTCGATTCGAATAATTCGATATTCGATTCGATGAACACCCCTAGTGTTAACGCCCTTAGCGCCTCTACCTTCGACGTGGCCGAGGTGTGGCCCCGTTAACCCACCACAACGAATGGTCTAAATACATGGATTATATAATATAAGATCAAACGGTGATCTTGTGCCATATGATATTAAGGTGTGTTGGAAATATGTTCCTCTCCAAACTGTTGAAGATTCATGTCTCATGGTGGACAAATATGTAGATATAAGAGTAGGATTAGAAACTGAGTGAATTAGTTGGTCAACACACACACACACACCAGGTTGGAAACCGTGTATTACACGAGTTGAACAAATGAAATATAAAAAAAAAACGATAAATTGATTGCAAAGGAGCATAAGAAAATAACTAAGTAATGAGTAAACTTCTGTTTTGCTCCCTGTGGTTTGGTCACTTTAACGGTTTTGCCCCAAACCTTAAAAAATAACCATTTTCCTCCAATAGTTTGCTATGGTTTTTTCATTTTGCTCCATGCGGGGAGCAAAATGGAAAAACAGATAATTTCGATGAAGTTAGAGGCATGGAGCAAAATGGAAAAACCATAGCAAACTATTTAAAAGTTTGGGGCTAAACCGTTAAAGTGGCCAAACCACAGGGAGCAAAACGGAAGTTTACTTTTAAGTAATTTCAAAATAAGCGAGTCGTTATAGATTAGGACAAGTTAATAAAAAAAGGTCAATAAAAACAATGTTGGGCCATTAGGGTAATAAAATCATGTCATGTGACACCACATTTACTTATTTATCAACTCTGTGTATGTCTCCATATAAATAACATCATATAAAACTACAAAAGTTGAAGTTTAATGCATTACGTAGCTAAAGGTTTAGAAAATTAGAAATGTTTTAATACATAATTATGAGAAGTAAGAATCGTATAACACTTGAATGTGTACTTAAGGTGGTATTTTTAACTAACCACTACATGTTATCATCTTTGATGTTTTACGAACGCGTTTTTTTTTAAACAACAATCATTACTCCTATTTTTCTTTACACTAATACTTCTAAACTACTCTCATGCTTAAGTTTAAATCTGAAACCTCACCTCACGAGTACTTGTATGATTCGCACAGTTCACTACTTAAACCTAATTAATTAGGTGATTTAGAGTTTGATTTAAGGTTGAACTTATTATTAGTAGTAGTATTTTGTACTAAAAATATGCAGTGGTGAAGCTTGAGATTTCCCACAAGGGGGTCGAAAATGTATATACCAAAAAATTTATATACGAAAACCATATATATTACACTGCTAAGCAAAAAGTTCGAAGAGTCCCTCTACCCGGCCCCTTAATAGCTGCGCCTTGAAAATATGATTGTAGATGAGACACTCGAAAATACGGTGGTTAGAAACCCTGATATAGGTGCGTGGGAAGTGGGGACAATTTGATTGTGGGGGAGACACAAAATCTTACAAGATACGTGATATGGTTCTTTCGATCTACAAATTTGGAGGGTATATTGGTAACCCCACCCTTATAATATCAAAAGAAAAAAAAAACAATCATATCATAACATCGACGTGTTTTTAAAATCGTGATGTATTTGCTAGATGCTTAACTTATCTTTCTCAATACACTTTAACAAATATCTTTTTTTAAGGGTTGAGTTATAATACAAAGTATTTAAAAATAAGAAGGGTAAGAAGCCACCAAAGAATGACATGTGTCATAGGAGAAATTAAATAGAAAGGGTAATTTTGTCTACAAGAGTAAAGAGAATATGTACATGCAAGTCACATGTTATTCCCCCCTCCTCCCAATTTTTAAACGTCTGTAACTTTTTTATATATCATTTGTTTTTAAAAAAATATATATCATTTGTTTTTAATATGAGTACCATATTGTTATATTTTTCAAAAAAAATCAAAAACCCAGTTGCATATTACACAATGGACATGATGTAAAACACAATGTAAAATAGATAAAAAACACAATCAATGACAACAGATAAAGACACAATGGACAACATACTAAAACACAATGACCATAACGTATAACACAATGACGATAACATATAACACAATAAGTATCAGACTAAATAAAAACACAATTGATGACAACAGATAAAAGACACAATTAATGACAGCAGATAAAAGACACAATGGAGAGCAGATGAAGACACAACGGAAAACAAACTAAAAACACAATGCACAACAAACTAAAACACAATGAACAAAGATAATAAAAAAATTGAACAAATTATTAAAACACAATGGACAACATATTAAAACATAATTAATAACATATTAAACACAATGACCTGAACTAATAACACAATTTATAGAAAACTCAAATATAACATCATCTTCATTGTGTCATATATTGTGTTATAGGTTCTTATAAAAACGCAATGGATAGAACCCAAATTAACATTGTGTTATAGGTTTTGATAATAACACAATGGACATGATGTAAAACACAACGTAAAGTAGATCAAAAACACAATCAATGACAACAGATAAACACACAATGGACAACATACTAAAACACAATGACCATAACGTATAACACAATGGCGATAACATATAACACAATAAGTATCAGAGTAAATAAAAACACAATTGATGACAACAGATAAAAGACACAATGGAGAGCAGATGAAGACACAATGGAAAACAAACTAAAAACACAATACACAACAAACTAAAACACAATGAACAAAGATAATAAAAAAATTAAACAAATTATTAAAACACAATGGACAACATATTAAAACACAATGAATAACATATTAAACACAATGACCTGAACTAATAACACAATTTATAGAAAACCCAGATATAACACCATCTTCATTGTGTCATATATTGTGTTATAGGTTCTTATAAAAACGCAATGGATAGAACCCAACTTAACATTGTGTTATAGGTTTTGATAATAAAACAATGTATAGAAACTCTGCTGACCAAAACCCAGTTAAAAGACACAATGACCTAAAAACTTTAACACAATGCAAAAAACCCAGTAAAAATGAAATTTTTTATCTTATTTTTATTTGATAATATGGTACTCATATTAAAGATAAAAAAAAAACGCTCGTTATTATGGTGAATTTTTTTTTACAAAAATGTCGTATGAAAAAGTTATGGACGTTTTAAATCGATGGGGGAATTCATGTGCCTTGCATGTGGAGAGAGAAAATCCATAAATATAGGATTCCCTTTATGCCCTTCTATTATCTTCTTTTCCCTACAACTAATCTAAACCCTCCAAATCTAAGATCAATAGACTAGAATCCTTCTTACCCTTCTTATTTATTTTATCTTTTGTATTTGATTCTAACCCCCTTTTTTAAATAAATTTATATCTTATTTCATGTCACTTTTCTTTTTATAAAATTATATCCTATTTCATGTCACGTATTAAAAACACTATAAAAAAGCAACTGTGATAAATAAACTATATTATGGTGACTATCCACATTCTAACTCCCGTCTTTTTGTGTCCTTTGTATTAATGTAAGAACATTATATATAGAGGTCCTTTGTATTGCATGTTTACATCTCAATAAATACAAATTCCATATTCTATATTTCTCTCTACAATACATATAATCTTTGTTCTTATATGTATGTTAGTCGCTAGTAGGTCGTTGTTTCACAACATGTTATCAGCACGAGTCTTAAAAACCTTGATCAATGATCACCTAGAATCATCGCAAGAGAATGAGAGCCACTGCCCTCACAATCTCACATGGAACATGAAAGCCGACATCTTCGTTCTTGATAGGTATTCCTTCATGACACAGGTTACAAAATCAGACCCCCTTGAAATTGTTTAATAGTATATGCATACATTATTATACATACGCTATTTGAAACTTGTCTTGATTCGTCCTATCAAACATTGAAAAAAAAACGAATTATTTTTTCTAATTAGTTTCCTATAAAACAAAAGGATGCGTACTGTTTTAAACTTGAAAAAATGTTATTTCACAGTATAATGCCATAAGTTGTTAAGATATCTATTTTGTAGCCAAGTGAGTTGTAAGCCTTCCGAAACAAGTTATAGACCATTAATTGCTAGAATGTTCCCATGTAATGAATTGTGATGTTCATTCATATTGTTAATCATCAACTTTTACATATATTTTATTGGCTTTCCAAATGAAACAAGTTATATGTTCTTTATATGTATTTGTAAGCATAAGGAATACTAGATGAACGTAATGTAATTGTTAGAACTTCTATGGGAATATTTTGATAACCATAATTAATTACATCAGTTCAGACTACTTTTCCATAACGATGATAGATGAACTACACCTTATTATGTTTAGATTTCAGTTTATCACATAAAAAGTTATGAGAATACATATTACTTACAATATTAGTCACTCATATAGAAAAAGCAAACCATTTTTTACTTATTTGGTGTTTCATGAAACGTCTTACTCTAGTTTAATGACTTAATTATCCATGTGTTTACTTATCTTAATTATCAACCTTTTTATTATGAATATAGTGTTATAAATATTGTGACTATCCATGTTCCTAACTCCATATCATTTAGTGTTATGAATATTGTGACTATCCATGTTCATAACTCCATATCATTTATGTTCTAGAGCTCTATAAATAGTAGCCAATGTATTTGGTTTTAGATATCTCAAAATGAATAAAAACACTCCCATTCTCCATATTTCTATCTCTCTATAACCTTTAGCTTGTTAGTAAACTATTATATAATAATGTGTTCCTTTCTCTGAGTACAATTCATATATAGGAAATGCTTCTTATATGATTCATATACTCGATGACACTATATGATTAAAACCTTTATATTTGTTTAGAAAACCTATATAATGTATTATACAGTTAACACATTATCGTAAGAAAATATATAATGTGTACGTATTACATTAAACGTTTTAATAGTGTTTTTGATATACTTTTCACATTTAACCATGATTAGTAAGGAAAATAAAAAAAAAATGTATATTTATTGTATTTGATGAGAAGACATCTTATATCAATTATATATTGTACAATTTGACTTTGTACATTATATTTAATATGCCATTGTTTATGTATATAGACTGTCTTCAATGAAGCAGCTAAATTAAAGGTGTGTATATGATCACACATTATAAACATGATTGAATAGTGATCAAGATTCATTTATAATATGATATTCGAAGTTTCAAACTCACTAAAGCTTATTGTAAATTTATTGATGCTTGTAAGATTTTGGACTGATAAATCTTAATGATTCGGTCGTATAATCGATGTTATGTGGTGAAAATATTAGTTATACATTTGGATAGAACAAGTTCCATTGTCAAACCTCAAATATGCTCTTGAAGAAGCAAGTTTGTTAAAGAATATTTACGGTTTGAAATGACCACCATGAAAGTTGTGTGATTCTAATCCATTCATGAAATGAATGCGATGATATAATGACCAATGTAAAGGTCGCGATCATGTATATAATAACTAAGAAAATTGTAATGATGTCACCATGATCATTGTTTGGTTATAATCCATTCCTTGAACTGAATGTGATGATATAATAATTGGTGTAAAGTTCGTAATCATGGTAATTGAGAAAATTGTTATGATTCTCATGTAATGAGATCAACCATGTTAATAACGAGATGACTATACAATGATCGTTATAAAGGTCGTAAGATAAATCTTATACGACTCATCTACTTCTCAATTGATGGTAAGCAAAGTGAACATTATTTACAAGAAAAATTCGATTAAATTTTTTTCATTTGTCATACTTGAGACATATGCTCCTAAAGTAGCAATATCATTATAAGAGTCATGAAAAAATGAAATGATTTTATACTCATGTGACCGAGTAAATAATGAAAAACTATGAAGCTTGTTTTGGTTCTACTCTATTCTCAAAAGTGAATGTGATTATATATTAATCATTGTATATGTAATGATGGACCTAATTGAGAAACTTGTAATCATGAGAATGACTATAAGAATTGTAATGATGGTCATTTTAATAATGATAATGGACTACAAAAGTGGCAAACTAAGGAGTGATTGCATAACGTGATGGTTCGAACATTGAAGTTGTAATATATTCTCTCGTATCATACGTTTTGTATTACATACGAGCAAGTAATAGACATACGATCATAAACCAGAAGTTTATTGATCATAATTATTTAATTAGTTGTCATGACCGGTTAGACCACACCGAGTCAATGATGATGTGAAACATAATGAAGAACTGAAGAACTAGAAGATTTTCAAGCTGATAATTAGCATGTATTGTTTTGCTCTCAAGGGAAATTTTATTTTTGCCAAATAAAGGAGGGTGCGTATCCCTAAATATTTTGGAAGTGAATAAAGGATATGCATATCCCAACATAATACCATTTAGTATTTTAAATCGATGCATCGTCTAAATGGTTATTAAATCCACAACCTGAAGTTTGTGTGATTGTGGCTTAGCCAATGTGATAGCAATCATATTAATCCAGATTAATATATTTATTTGATAATAGTGAATTTGATTCCCAAGTTATTAACGATCATTAGAATAAGTATTATTGTTGAGATGATCACTAAACGTCTACTATTGGTTACAAACCCAATGATAATGAGAGGAGCAAAAGTTCATTTAGGTACATGAAATTTTATATATAGTACATCAATTCACATCAAGCCAATAAGTTATAGTTCTCCCCATACAGTTGGTTTTTGGTCAGGAACCAAAGATGTCTCATCAAAGGGAGACAAGATTGCTAACTGCGATCTGTCACTCCTTGCTCAATTTCTGTTTTGACTTCTTTGACTTGTAATTAGTCTAATTTTGTTATTGCATTAGTTGTATTTTGTGGAGTAATTGCTAATAATCGAGGTTTAATCGCATATTTATCGCATGTTTAATCGCTTTATCGCTTATCGCTATCGCACTCGCAACTCGACCTATGTGACTGGTTACTATTATTACGTGTGTGTGTGCCTTATGTGTTACTTGTGCATGTTTATTTATGTTGTTAATGTGGTGATTAATCGAAATGCAATCGAAAACGCAATCGCAATCGAATCACAAACGCTAAACGAACATTAAGTAAGGATGCTTGTATGTTGATATAGTAGTTAGGATTAAAAGTAATTTGATAAGTAAATCTATCGCATCGCTCGAACCGCATCGCAAAGCTCGACACTCGAATCGAAATCGCAAAACACAGTGCACCCTTCACTCCAATCGAGTGGCCAGCCGATCGAGCTACCATCCGATCGAGTTGCCACTCGATCGAGCAGCCACCCGATCGATCAGCCCTCTCCTCCCTCTTTCCTTTTATGGAAACCCTATAAATACCCCTGACAACATCACAAACTTACCTTTTTCTGCACCTTTCGTCCGACCAGCGCTTCTTGCCCACTTTTCTTCAGATTTCTCGCGATTCTTGTAAGTTTTCAACCTAAATCTTGTACTTTCTTAATCCACACGCACTCCTACACATTTCTATCTTTCAAATCTTAACTTTTAACCGTGAAATCACTAGATTTGAGGTGTTCTAGGATGATGTCATCATGGTGTTCATAAGAACTTCATGCTTTGGCTTCAATCCACCAAGAACAACTTAGATCTGAATGATTTTCACATCAATAAACAAAGAATCTTTCATAGATCTGAACACATTTCATGGTGAAAAGGATTAAAAGATGGTTTCTAACTTTCTTTCAACTCTTTTACACTCAATGCACTCAAAACCGATAGAATCGGAGCTTGTTCTAACCTTCTACTCTTTCGTGTTGATGTGTTGGTTCAAGATCTGGATTATATCCACGAGATGTTGATTTCAGGTTTGTACATGAACAAATAACTCGAACCGGGAACTGTTCGGATCAGGGTGATTCCTGTCCGGCCAGCTCACTTGGGATGAGATAAGGGTTCCGTTGTATAAACAAGACATCAAAACGTCTCATTCACAACTACAACACTCCAAACAGAAACCAGTGTTAGAACGATCAGGCCGTCGGAACCGACTACCGTCCAATCGGGTTACCACCCGATCGGATTGCCACCCGATCGACCGGCTGTCCGATTGGGCTGCACTTGGTTCTATGCTTAAACCATTTTCTCAACTATTTAAGGATCTGAACGTTGAAACGGACTACCACCTGATCGGATTGCCATCCGATCGAGTAACTGTCCGATCGTGTGACGATTAGGGACTTAATAATTTTCAACATGATTCACTCCGAACGAATTGCCACCCGATCGGATAGCCATCCGATCGAGTGACCGTTCTTCTGTGAACTTGTTCTCGACCTGAGAAGCCTCGCCAATCGGATTGATGTCCGATCGAACAACCGTTCGATCGACTGACCTGAAAGGTAGAGATATTTCTCTATTTTTAAAATGCTACAACGAAAACTTCAAAAGACAAGCCATCATACACAAACACATCCATCCCAAACGAGGTAACAATCCACTCGAATGGCCACCCGATCGGATGACCGTCCGAACGGATTGTCACCCGAATGACCGGCCATCCGATCGGATTGCCACCCGACCGGATTGCTGTTCGACCCACTGACACTTCACACTATTTTACGCGCCGACTTTCGCTTATGTTATCGATAATTGTTCAGCCTATTATCTGCTCTAAGCGCTCCCTTCAATCCATTAATTCAACCGCTGTGAGTATACTCGATCCCTTTTTGCTTTATGCACTTTTGGGTGTTACATACATTACTTATACTAAATCACATCGAACACACTACACAATACTTTAACGCTAACCGTGTGTACGTGCTGGTTATGCGTAAACAATTTCGAACTCTATATGCTATTATCAAACTTGTATGCTCACCTTTACACTATGTGTATTGACTTTTACTTTAACGTATGTGGCAGGTGCTTAAGATGTTAATTTGCTTGGATTGCTGTGAAATCGAGGCTAGGAAAGGTCTAGAAACAAATAAACAATTGTCTGTATTTGAAATCTGAGTTGTCGGAACAGAACAATTTGACTGGATCTTGTCTGTAATAATCATGTTATCTTTTATGTCATGGTATGGGGCATGATGCTTTAAATATCTGGTAATTATAGTTGTTATGGAAACTTCTGGACAATCTGTTTCGCTCAGTATCACGCCCTGATGATTCCGCCATCGGTTGGGGTGTGACAGATTGGTATCAGAGCCATAACTATAGGGAATTAGGCAAGACTCGACCTAGTCCGGGTCGATATCTTAGAAACGACCTAGTCTATAGTTAGGCACCAACAGACCGACTTGTGTATATCCTGTAGGGATTATGTACGAGCATACTTGCCATTTCTCGCTATTCTCGCCCACGCTACACTATCAGTGCACTCCAGTTTTCGAAAATGAACGAACAATTGGGTCGAGATTAGGTGTGAAAACCGCAAACTCTCGACTAAAGTGTTTGTTCGACCAACGTTTTTATCTACAAACAGGAGAATTTACGTTGAATTAGGAGTGAAATCCATACTTGACGTATAATCCTTCCTTCATTTTTAACAGGAACGAGGCCGTTAAGACAGGGGTGAAACCCGAACCTCGACGACTTGTTCCGATCTATATTTTATTTTACAAACTCTCACCAAAGTCTCGACGGACTCCAACGACTGGAGGTCACACTGAAACTGAAAGGATACGTGCCATTCGCCCAGATTCGAGGCAAAAGCACAGTCCCGAAGGTCAAGTGTGCTCAGACGGTCCTTGTGAATAGTTGAACCACTTTGGGTAGTCGATGTCTAAACAGCCGCAGACAATCCATTCTCGATTTTTATGTGTTTCGATTTTGAGCTCGCGATTGCCGACTCTGATATATGACATTTTGTGTGGATTTTATGTGTTTTTATGTGACCTATATGCTTATTTGTTAGCGTATTGAGGTACTACTGGTTTCGATTTATCGCTTTTGCTTCGCACGACACGCATAACACACCGCATCCCACTGACAAATCGCTACTACATGAGGAACCACCGTACGCTATATTGATTGCTAAGATACTCGTTTATACTATACTACTCGTTATGATATACGCGATCGCTATTCTCGAACACTAGCGGACTTTGAATGATAGGTTTCTGTATTCTGACTGGCTCCTGTGATTATGTGCTTCTGTGCTTTTGTGCTTCTGTGCCTTACGTGCTTACGTGCTTCTGTGCTTATGTGAATCTGTGGTTATGTGCATACATGTTTACATGATCGTATTCCTGAGCTTTAGTAGTATTAGACGTGTGAGGTGAGATTCGATTATGCTGTGTCTGAGACCCATGATGATGTCTGTTGCAGACAATGTCGTCAACTGGACCCTCATCTGGACCCCGTCACCCACGAATTACTCGTCAAGAACAGAGAGACAAACGCCTTGCTGCTATCGTCGCTAAGAAAGTGGCAAAGGTTGTTCCTCAGATTGTGAGTGAAATATACGAGATTGTGAGCAAATCGTCTGAAGTGTCCAGAACCGAAGCTCCTAAAGCTACTCCCAAAGCTGCCTTTAGCTTCAAACAGTTTAAATCATGCGGACCGAAAGAGTTCACTGGCGAAGATGGCCCTACGGCTTTGTTTCAATGGTTCGACTCGATCGAAGTCACTCTACGTCAGAGTGGATGTCCTGACGATCTCCGCACTCTGAATGCTACCAGCGTCTTACAGTCCCGCGCATTAGACTGGTGGACGGCCGAGGGGAACAAACGCGGAAATGACGCAGCTAATGGCCACTTTACCGCCAATTGCCGTACTTGTCCACGACAAGCACCAGCTCAAGCCACTGCTCGTCAATCTTTGCTTCCAGCTCCTCAAGGCCATCCAGCAGCTCAGGCACCCGCGATCAACGCCAGAGTCTGCTTCGCATGTGGTGATCCCAACCACTTCGCGAACATGTGGCCGAACAGGGTTGTGAAACAAGAGCCCCGGCAGCAGCCTCAGTAGGAGCAACAGCCTCAACAGCAACAACAACAAGCCGCCCGCGCTAGAACTTTCAACATTAATGCGCGCCAAGCCCAGGCTGACAACAACGTGGTCAATGGTACGTTCCTTGTGAATGGTATTTATGCTTCGTGTTTGTTTGATACTGGAGCCGATAACTGCTTTGTGTCGTTTGAATTCGAGAAGCTCCTTAATCGTAAGCGCTCCCATCTCCCCTCGACGTTCGATGTTGAAGTCGCCATCGGAAGAACTGCCGCCGTTAATTCTGTTCTTCGTGATTGTACTCTTGAGCTCAACAATCACATCTTACCAGTCGACCTTATTCCGATGCAACTCGGAAGTTTTGACGCCATAGTAGGCATGGACTTTCTTCGTGAAAACCATGCTGAAGTTGTGTGCTTCGATAAAATGATTCGATTCTCGCTCGCGAATGGTGATTTATTGTGTGTTTATGGAGAAACTGCTTCGAAGGGTCTCAAGCTCATGTCATGTGTCCAAGCTAGCAAGTATCTTCGCAAGGAATACAGAGCTTTCTTGGCTAATATTGTAGTAGCGGAGAAGGAAAAGAAAGGAAGACCAGGTGTAAACGATGTTCCAGTGGTTCGAGGATTTCCTAATGTGTTTCCTGATGATCTTCCAGGCTTACCGCCAAGTCGTGATATCGACTTTCGTATCGACCTCATTCTGGAGCAAACCCTGTTGCCAAAGCTCCTTACCGACTCCCTCCGTCTGAAATGCGCGAACTCTCGAGTCAGCTCCAAGAACTACTTGATAAAGGCTTCATTCGCCCGAGCACCTCTCCTTGGGGCGCGCCGGTCCTTTTCGTCAAAAAGAAGGATGGGACGTTCAGGATGTACATCGACTATCGGGAACTGAATAAGTTGACTATAAAAAATCGCTATCCCCTGCCTCGCATTGATGATTTGTTTGATCAGCAACAAGGTGCTACGTGTTTCTCGAAGATCGATCTATGTCACGGCCCCCGTCCCGGTGTGACCCGGTCCAGGAGCCGCGGGACAGAAACCCGTGGTATTTGTTATTTGAGTTGACAGCGGAAGTTTAACAGGATCTTTTAAAACCTGAAACTGCCCAATTATTTTATTTCATAATTTGGGACAAAACCCCGTAATTTACAATAGAGTAATTTCACGAGGAAATTCCCTGTTTTACAAAACATGTTTATTTATTTAAATGAGCCACCACTTCAAGCTTTATTAGTGCTCCGTAGCACTTTTCCTTGATTCACAGTAGGTCATCTGAAACATGTTTTAAAAATATTTTATCAGCGGGGAAATACTGGCGAGTCACTCGATTTCAATAAAATGACACATAGTTATAAATTACAGCATAAGAGCGATTACAATGGCTACTATTTTACTTTTATCTGGCACCGTGTCACACCCTGGTGACGATGGTCATACCACTATTGGGTCCTTTCACCCAAGTAGTGATGATTATCACTGTTAGGTTGATGAACCTAACCGTGAGAGATTAGTAATGTGCACAATACCCCACTTGCCAGTGATTCAAGATAACCAAGACTTAATCCCTGTAATTATAACTTTTGAAAATAAATGGAGTATTGTAAAACATTGTTGATAAAAAGAGAATGGCTCACATTGCAAGTTTTGACGGGCAGAGTTTAGCCTACTGATTTAGCCTTGTAACCTAATTTAAACAGCAATGCATACGAAACTAGGTCAGTAACTTAATACAACATTTACGATAACTCACGAAATCAAAAACCTCACGATGAATGACAAAGTATAGCCCAAATACGGGCAGCACTTAAACATCCATCGGATCGGTTTCAATCGATCGGACATTATATCGTAGCAGTGATCGAGTTAATACCCTGTAGTCGTAGCAGCGTTTCACTACTTGAAAATTCGAATTTGAGCAGCTTTCTTCGTGTTTTAGAAAGTTTTACGTTCATAGATGCAAAGCTCATGAGCTGAACAATTTATAGCTGAAATATGGGTTTTACGCGGCCCGCGTAAATCTTTAGATGTATCTTACGCGGCCCGCGAGGGCCACCAAGTCTACAACTAGGGCTAGCATGTCATCAGTAGGTCCGCCAAGTGTGCGACACGTGGCCCGGAATGCTTATCCGGTCAACTTTAAGTTGGAGCGGCCCGCGTAAGCCTAAGCTTAGAGTTTACGCGGCCCGCCTGAAAACCAAAAATCTGATTTTCTTGGTTTTTCAAGCACATTAGGGTTTCAGGGGTCTGGGTTTTCACTTACGGGTCATTTTGGGGCATTTTTGCAGGTCCTTACAATCTACGCTCAGGCTATCACCAACTACGCATTCAAGAGGAAGACATCCCCAAAACCGCCTTTCGCACTCGATACGGCCATTACGAATTCGTTGTTATGCCTTTTGGGCTTAACCAACGCACCCGTGGTTTTCATGGATCTAATGAATCGGGTGTGTAAACCTTATCTCAACCGCTTCATCATCGTGTTCATAGATGATGCCTTGATCTATTCCAAGTCGAAAGCTGAACACGCGCAACATCTACGTTAGGTTCTCGAGCTACTCCAGGGAAATCGACTCTATGCCAAGTTCTCCAAGTGTGAATTCAGGCTGGAGGAGGTTCAATTTCTCGGTCACATTGTCAATAGTCAAGGTATTCACGTCGATCCCGCGAAGATTGAAGCAGTTAAGAGTTGGATTTCACCTAAGAACCCTTCTGAAGTCCGTTCTTTCCTCGGACTAGCGGGCTATTATCGTCGATTTATCGAAGGATTCTCAAAAATCGCTGTGCCGCTTACCACTCTCACCCTCTCGCGCATAAAGACAAGCCTTTTGTTTGAGGAACTGAACAAGAGTCTACTTTCCAAACCCTCAAGCACATGCTTTGCAATGTTCCTATTCTCACTTTACCCGACGGAAACGACGACTTCATTGTCTATTGTGATGCCTCGAACCTTGGTCTTGGTTATGTCCTCATGCAACGGGACAAGGTTATTGCTTACGCATCTCGTCAGCTCAAAATCCATGATAAGAACTATACAACCCATGATCTCGAGCTAGGCGCAATTGTTTTTGCGTTAAAGATTTGGCGACTGTAACACCCCAAAAATGCAAATTATTTATTTTAAATATTATGTTGGTAAACTAACTAGGATTAAAATAACCTAGTTAGGTAAAAATCTTGTAGTGACTTATAAAAGGGTTAAAGAAACTAAAAATAATAACTTAATGATAGTTGAGGGACCAAAAGTGATTAAAATGGAATTAGTAATAATAAAATAAATTAAAACTCAAGACACTCACATTAGTGTGTATCTGAGTTCGACCAGAGGCAAGGGGGCGACCAGGAGAAGAACTCCAACCCTAGTTCTTGTCTAAATTCACAAATTGAAGGTCAAGATCAGCCCCAAAACGAAATTCGAGCTAAGATTAGTGATCTCCATTACAAGGGGGTCATAAGGTATGTGAAATTTGATAAGAAATCTCTACTTGAAATTCTCATGATTCTAGGGAGATTGAAATCTGTTGATGCATGTTGGTTAAATGAATAGATTAAGGATGATATAGTGTCTAGGAGTAAACCCTAGACAACTATAAGTGAAATCATGTCTAATCTCTGAAAATCTCATGAACACATTGAAGGTGATTCATGGGTTTTGTGAGAAGTTGATGAACACTAGGGTTTAGAAGGTTATTCTAGTGTAGATTGATTCGTAGAAACTGATTTCTGAAAAGATTTGATGTTTAATTCTATATGTGATAGCTTGATTATGTTAATTTAGGCTAAGCGACAAGCCATGAACTTGAATATAAAAGATATAAAATCCTGCCCTTTAAGTGTTTGTAAAAATGCCTCAAAGAAGGCTCGAAACTGAAATTTTGAAGTTAAAACGCATAATTGCGACGTTTTGGCAAATTATGTGATATATGATTTAAAAGAGTTCTAAACGCGTCATGATTGAATTCTATAGGAAAAGATACCGGAGCGTCGAGTGGACAAGTCGGTGGTGAATTGTGTTTGAAGGGCGTGCACTAAAGGTATGTAACTTGATTTGTTACATTGAGTACTTTGATACTAGAATATGTATAGTTGCGTTGTAAAATAATGGTTGTATTGATTGATGCGGCAATGTTCGTTATTTGGATTAGTAGGTTAAAAGTCGTTTGGTAGTCATTACAATGGTGGATTCCATAGACGAGCCAAACGGGTCGAATAATCAATTAGTACGTGGCTAAACGCTTCGTTAATATGGTTACTTGGTCCTTGTTATTGTTAATGATAAGCAGTGTTGTAAAAGTCGGCCTACTCGGCCTTGTACTCGGCGAGTACTCGGTCCTCGGACCACCTCCGAGGCGAGTTTACCCTAGTCGGACTTGGCTAGTCGGCGGCGGTCAAAATCGGCCTACTAGGCCTGTACTCGGACTACTCGGCCTTGTACTCAGACTAGTCGGCCTTGTATTCAGAATACTTCGGACTTGTACTCGGCCTACTTAGCCTTGTACTCGGACTACTCGGCCTACTTGGCCTTCTACTCGGACTACTCGGCCTTATACTCGGTGAGATTTGAACTTCAAACATGTTTCATTTTAAAGTATACTCATTTTGAAATGAATTATGCTTCTTTTAACATATATATAATATACACCAATTAATTTTCTTTATATTTATCATGTCCGCGTACTCCCCGAGTACTCTCCGAGTACTCCGATTACTCTCAACTCCCCAGTCGGTCGACTAGGGACCGCCTAGCGACTTTTGCAACACTGATGATAAGTGTATTAGAATACGAGATTTTGGTAGTTTGGTTTGCTTGAATGATTAACTTCCTAAGGGCAACTAACGGGTTATTAAGAGAAGGTACAAACCGAGTAACGGTAGTACCTTACTCGTAGATTTCGAACCCTAGTGATGGGTAGTGAAATACTAAATACGCAAACCGATGATGGGAGCGTGGGTGTTGAAAATAAAGAACCCATGATTGGGATCTTCTTATTTAGAAGTGATATCCCGTTCATGGAAGTTTGGGTGAAATGAATAAACGGGTCAAACAACAAAGTTACAGAATCTACCGTAAGTTACGGTCTCTACCGTAACTTACGGTAGAGAACAAGGTGTTACGGTGGTTCACTACTGTTTTACGGCAGACTAGTGTCACACAGCGACTACCGTAACTTACGGTAGATACCGTAAGTTACGGTAGAGTCAAGTAATTTTTGTTAAAATTCTGCATATCTTAGTTAATCGAATCCGATCCTGAGCGTAGTTTCGATTATGCAAATTTTCTAAGAACACTAATACTAATATTTGTCAAAATCTCCAGTTTTTAGGTATTCCAAGTACGTGGACGAAGGTCAAGACAATGCTCTCGAACCGAACACAATCTTTTGAAGCTTTCGCATTAGATTAACTTCGTTTTAGACTAAAAAAATTTGTTAATCATGTTTTGAATGACGTAAATAGTTAAGTAATTGTCTAGAATGTAATCACTCTTAAACTTGAATTTTGTACATCTTTTGAAGTAACGTACCGTCTTATGTAAATTCATGTGTATTTACATTAAATTCCTATAAAATTTAAACGGGTGTTACAAGTTGGTAATCAGAGCTTAAGGTTGTCAACAAAGTGTTCGGTTCAAGCTTGATTGATCGTCCGGTAAGAATTAATTATTTATGTTAGTAGATTATATTTTATGTAAGAAACAAGATGTAAATCAATGTGCATGGGAAGAGCGTGTTAACGCACTCAAACCCGGAAAGTGCACTAAAGGCGAATGGTTAAAGCAAGTTATGAACTTGGCTAAACCAAAGCAAATAAAGCTATGTTATAAATGAAATGTTTAGTGTTTAATGTAAACATTTCAGTTTCAAGATGTCGAAAGGAAACGATAATGATCCGGTGCCGACAAGCACCGAACAAATGAAAGAGATAATTGCCGAAGAATTAGGGAAGGCAATTGAAGGTAGTCTATCCGGGTTTATAGACAAAATTCAAAACACGGTGTTGTCACGTGTCGAAGAACGAGTCAAGAGGTTGGAAGATAGTGTCAACCTTATGAAAGAGAAATCGGGAGAACGTAAGGGATGTTCGTACAAAGAGTTTATGGTGTGTAAACCGCCAATCTACAACGGGGAGGTTGACTCGATAATATACCAGAGATGTTTAAGCGATGTTGAAGGAGTGTTTGAAAGGACCCATTGTGACGAAAGTGACTTTGTTGCTTACGGAACGGGTCAGTTGATGGGTCAAGCCAAAGATTGGTGGGACAATAGAAAGAAGGAAATAGGAGCCGAAACGGAGAGGGCCATGACATGGGAGGAGTTTAAGACGCCGTTTCTTAAACATCATAGTCCCAAGGCGGTCATTAATAGAATAAAGGAAGAGTTCATGCAACTTAGACACAAGGGCGAGACCAAAGACAAGATCATGGCGACGTTTATGGATAAGATGAAATTTTGCAATGAATTGGTAACGAATGAAGAACAGAAGATATACTACTACTATAATATGTTGAGCGCCGAGTATAGGGAGTTTATGAATCCTTCATAATACGAGACCCTTACCGAGATCATAAACATTGCTCGGGAACGGGAAATTGAATTGAAGAAACAAGTTGAAAGGGGTGAACGAAGGGCACAGGATGTGAATCCAAGCCCTACAAAGAAAGCTCGAACTGTGGAATTGGGAAAGAAAGTGGATACAAAGGGTGGATCGCTAAGTTGTAAAATCTGTGGAAAAGGGCACAAGAATGAGTGTCGTTTCAAGGATAAGCCGTGCCCTATATGCGGAAAGACGGGGCACACAGCATCTCTATGTCCGGGTAAAGTCTCAGTTTGTTACAAATGCTATCAACCTGGCCACAAGAAGTCTGAATGCCCGGAGTTGGCTGGAAAGAAAGACACCAACGATTCTCCAACAGAAACTCCAAAGGCGATGGCTAGGTCCTTCCGACTTACAGCAGCAGAAGCAAAAACAGAACCCGATGTGGTCTCAGGTATATTCGCAATAAACTCGATCCCCACACGTGTATTATTTGATACGGGTGCGAATAAGTCATTTATTTCACATGGATTTATTCGACATCCTTCATTTGTGTTGACAAAATTACCCATGCCTTTAGAGGTTGAAATAGGAGATAACAAAAGTTTCATAGTGTGTGATGTCTGTCAAAGCTGCAAATTAAGCATCGATGATGAAGAATACTTGATAGACCTAATCCCGATGTCAATGGGGGAATTTCAAGTGGTTGTAGGAATGGATTGGCTATCTCGACACCACGCAAAGGTCGTGTGTTTCCGTAAGGAGATAAAGCTAACATCTCCGAGCGGAAAACACGTCACAATCTATGGCGAAAAAGGAGGCAATCCTATAATATGCTCGATGATAAAAGCTCACAAGCTCATGAGGCATGGATGTAAAGCATTTATGATATACGCAAACGAGCCCGAGAAAGAATTACCGAAGATTGGAGACGTACCCGTAGTACGCGACTTTGAAGAGGTATTTCCGGATGATTTATCGGGAATGCCGCCCGAGCGGGAGGTAGAGTTCGGAATTGAATTAGTTCCGGGCGCGAAACCCGTAACAAAAGCACCATATCGACT
Organism: Helianthus tuberosus; assembly: GCA_030545235.1. Classification (NCBI taxonomy): domain Eukaryota; kingdom Viridiplantae; phylum Streptophyta; class Magnoliopsida; order Asterales; family Asteraceae; genus Helianthus; species Helianthus tuberosus. The sequence continues at coordinate 21,031,850 of CM060364.1, read as the reverse complement.
CGCACTGTCGGAATTACAAGAACTAATGTCGCAAATTCAAGACTTGCTTGATAAAGGATCCATAAAGCCGAGTGTGTCTCCTTGGGGCGCGCCCGTGCTATTCGTGAAAAAGAAGGACGGAAGCCTGCGCATGTGTATCGATTACCGGGAGTTGAATAAACTCACGGTAAAGAATCGATACCCGTTTCCGAGAATAGACGATCTATTCGACCAATTACAAGGTGCGAACTGGTTTTCAAAAATTGACCTTAGATCGGGATATCACCAATTAAAAGTCAAGGAAGAGGATGTACCGAAGACGGCTTTCCGCACGCGATACGGACATTACGAGTTCCTCGTAATGTCATTTGGGCTGACGAATGCGCCCGCGGCTTTCATGGACCTCGTGAACCGGGTTTGCAAACCAATGCTAGATAAGTCGGTAATCGTGTTTATCGACGACATTCTAGTGTACTCGAAAAATGAAGCAGATCATGCACGTCATCTACAAGAGGTGCTAGAGACACTCAGGCGAGAAAAGCTATATGCGAAATTCTCAAAGTGCGCCTTCTGGTTACGAGAGGTGCAATTCCTTGGCCACATCATAAGTGCCGATGGAATTTTGGTGGACCCGTCCAAGATAGAGGCCGTGTCAAAATGGAGCCCTCCGAAGAATCCTTCGGAAATTAGAAGCTTCTTAGGACTTGCGGGATACTATAGGAGATTCATTCAAGATTTCTCCAAGATTGCGTCGCCGTTAACTAAGTTAACCTGAAAGGAGGATAAGTTCATTTGGGGTGTCGAACAAGAAAGAGCATTTCAAACGCTAAAAGAGAAGTTAACTCATGCTCCGGTATTAACATTACCAGATGGAGTCGAAGATTTGGTGGTTTATTCGGATACTTCACTATCGGGGCTCGGATGCGTTCTGATGCAACGAGGCAAAGTTATAGCTTATGCCTCGAGGCAATTGAAGGTACATAAAAAGAAATATCCCACGCATGATCTCGAATTAGCTGCGGTGGTGTTTGCGTTAAAAATATGGAGGCACTATTTGTACGGGGTAAAGTGCACCATATTTACCGACCACAAGAGTTTGAAATACTTCTTCGATCAGAAGGAGTTAAACATGCGACAAAGGCGGTGGTTAGAAACGGTAAAGGACTATGACTGCGAAATACATTACCACCCCGGAAGGGCAAACGTCGTGGCGGATGCATTGAGTAGGAAATCGGACTATGTCCTAATACGAGTAAGATCGATGCAGCTCATTGTAACCTCGGGTCTACTCGAACGAATCCGAGAGGCACAAGTCGAGACAGTGAAAGAAGAAAACATGAAAAGGGAAAGGATAGTTGGTCAGCTGAAGGATTTGGCGGATGGTAGCCACGGTTTGAAAACTCGATTTGGAAGAATATGGATCCCAAATTCCTGTGGAGTTAAGATGCTTCTACTCAACGAAGCTCACAAGTCCTATTATTCTATTCACACGGGTGCAACCAAGATGTACAACGATTTGAAACCAAATTATTGGTGGCCCGGGATGAAGAGGGATGTTGTAAAATACGTGGAGAAGTGCTTGACTTGCTTACAAGTCAAGGCAGAACACCAGAAACCATATGGTAAACTGCAACCGTTGGATATTCCAGTTTGGAAATGGGAACAAATCACGATGGACTTGTTGACCAAACTGCCCAAAGCCAACCGCGGTTTCGATGCTATATGGGTAGTTGTAGATAGGTTGACAAAAAGTGCTCACTTCATTCCGATTCGTGAGACTTATACATCTGAAAAGATGTCAGAGGTGTATACCAATGAAATAGTGGCACGTCACGGGGTACCGATATCCATTGTGTTCGACAGAGATACTCGGTTTACTTCGAACTTTTGGCGCGAATTTCAAGAAGAAATGGGGACTAGACTGTTCATTAGCACTGCTTACCATCCACAAACGGATGGGCAAAGTGAAAGAACGATACAAACGTTAGGGGATATGTTGCGAGCTTGCATTATCGACTTCGGGGGTAGTTGGGATGTCTATCTACCCTTGGTCGAATTCTCATATAACAATAGTTATCAAGCGAGCATTGGAATGGCTCCATTTGAAATGCTATATGGTAGAAAGTGCCGAACCCTGGTGTGTTGGGGAGAAGTGGGTCCACGTGAACTTGCCCCTAATGATGTTGTCAAGGCCACTAATGAGAAAATTGACATAGTTCTAGCTCACTTAAAAGTGGCCCAAGATAGACAAAAGTCTTATGCCGACAAAAGACAGAGACCAATTGAATTCCAGGTAGGCGAAATGGTGATGCTCAAGGTTTCCCCATGGAAGGGCGTTATCAGATTCAGAAAAAGAGGGAAACTAAGCCCGAGGTTTATCAGGCCATTTAAAATCATTGAACGGGTAGGCAAGGTAGCTTATCGCCTTGAGCTACCGGAAGAATTGAGTGGAATACATGGCACATTCCATGTATCACAGCTACGAAAATGTCTAGCGGAGGAAACAGCTTATATCCATTACGACGATATCGAGGTGGATAATAGCCTGAATTATGCGGTAAGGCCATTAGAGATTCTAGATCGAAAGGTTAAGCACTTGCGAAATAAACGAATCGATCAAGTCAATATCAAATGGGAGCATAGGAAAGGTTCGGACATTACATGGGAATCCGAAGAGGAGATGCGGCGTCTCTACCCGGCATTATTTGGTAAGTATTTCAGGTTTCGAGGACGAAACCCTTTTAAAGGGGGTGGACTTGTAACACCCAAAAAATGCAAATTATTTATTTTAAATATTATGTTGGTAAACTAACTAGGCTTAAAATAACCTAGTTAGGTAAAAATCTTGTAGTGACTTATAAAAGGGTTAAAGACACTAAAAATAATAACTTAATTATAGTTAAGGGACCAAAAGTGATTAAAATGAAATTAGTAATAATAAAATAAATTAAAACTCAAGACACTCACATTAGTGTGTGTCTGAGTTCGACCAGAGGCAAGGGGGGCGACCAGGAGAAGAACTCTAACCCTAGTTCTTGTCTAAATTCACAAATTGAAGGTCAATATTAGCCCCAAAACGAAATTCGAGCTAAGATTAGTGATCTCCATTACAAGGGGGTCATAAGGTATGTGAAATTTGATAAGAAATCTCTACTTGAAATTCTCATGATTCTAGGGAGATTGAAATCTGTTGATGCATGTTGGTTAAATGAATAGATTAAGGATGATATAGTGTCTAGGAGTAAACCCTAGACAACTATAAGTGAAATCATGTCTAATCTCTGAAAATCTCATGAACACATTGAAGGTGATTCATGGGTTTTGTGAGAAGTTGATGAACACTAGGGTTTAGAAGGTTATTCTAGTGTAGATTGATTCGTAGAAACTGATTTCTGAAAAGATTTGATGTTTAATTCTATATGTGATAGCTTGATTATGTTAATTTAGGCTAAGCGACAAGCCATGAACTTGAATATAAAAGATATAAAATCCTGCCCTTTAAGTGTTTGTAAAAATGCCTCAAAGAAGGCTCGAAACTGAAATTTTGAAGTTAAAACGCATAATTGCGACGTTTTGGAAATTATGTGATATATGATTTAAAAGAGTTCTAAACGCGTCATGATTGAACTCTATAGGAAAAGATACCGAAGCGTCGAGTGGACAAGTCGGTGGTGAATTGCGTTTGAAGGGCGTGCACTAAAGGTATGTAACTTGATTTGTTACATTGAGTACTTTGATACTAGAATATGTATAGTTGCGTTGTAAAATAATGGTTGTATTGATTGATGCGGCAATGTTCGTTATTTGGATTAGTAGGTTAAAAGTCGTTTGGTAGTCATTACAATGGTGGATTCCATAGACGAGCCAAACGGGTCGAATAATCAATTAGTACGTGGCTAAACGCTTCGTTAATATGGTTACTTGGTCCTTGTTATTGTTAATGATAAGTGTATTAGAATACGAGATTTTGGTAGTTTGGTTTGCTTGAATGATTAACTTCCTAAGGGCAACTAACGGGTTATTAAGAGAAGGTACAAACCGAGTAACGGTAGTACCTTACTCGTAGATTTCGAACCCTAGTAATGGGTAGTGAAATACTAAATACGCAAACCGATGATGGGAGCGTGGGTGTTGAAAATAAAGAACCCATGATTGGGATCTTCTTATTTAGAAGTGATATCCCGTTCATGGAAGTTTGGGTGAAATGAATAAACGGGTCAAACAACAAAGTTACAGAATCTACCGTAAGTTACGGTCTCTACCGTAACTTACGGTAGAGAACAAGGTGTTACGGTGGTTCACTACTGTTTTACGGCAGACTAGTGTCACACAGCGACTACCGTAACTTACGGTAGATACCGTAAGTTACGGTAGAGTCAAGTAATTTTTGTTAAAATTCTGCATATCTTAGTTAATCGAATCCGTTTCTGAACGTAGTTTCGATTATGCAAATTTTCTAAGAACACTAATACTAATATTTGTCAAAATCTCCAGTTTTTAGGTATTGCAAGTACGTGGACGAAGGTCAAGACAATGCTCTCGAACCGAACACAATCTTTTGAAGCTTCCGCATTAGATTAACTTCGTTTTAGACAATGTTTATATTGTAAAAAAAATTGTTAATCATGTTTTGAATGACGTAACTAGTTAAGTAATTGTCTAGAATGTAATCACTCTTAAACTTGAATTTTGTACATCTTATGAAGTAAGGTACCGTCTTATGTAAATTCATGTGTATAGCGACACTACCTGTATGGTACCAAGTGTACGATCTTCACCGATCATAGGAGCCTACAACATATCTTTGACCAGAAGGAACTTAATATGTGTCAACGCCGATGGGTAGAACTTCTCAACGATTATGACTTTGAGATTCGTTATCATCCTGGCAAAGCAAATGTTGTTGCCGACGCTCTCAGCAGATGGAGTTATTTGCTCAGCATTCGTAATACCCAAGCCCAATACGATCTCAAAACCCTCATCCGCAAAGCTCAGCATGCATGTTTCAATGAACGCACTTTGAAGAAGGAAAGAGTCTACCACGATGGAGCCCAGCTTGTGAATAAGTCAAATGGGATATTCCACTTTCTGGACCGCATTTGGATCCTTAAGCGGACCAATTTGCGACAGATCTTAATGGACGAAGCCCACAAATCCCGATATTCTATTCATCCTGGTGCCGAAAAGATGTACCAGGACCTTCGCTACGAGTACTGGTGGCCGGGCATGAAAAGGGATATCGCCCTCTACGTCGGAAAGTGCCTGACTTGCTCGAAAGTCAAGGCTGAACACCAAAGACCCTCTGGCTTACTTAAACAACCCCCGATCCCTATGTGGAAGTGGGAAAGTATAGCTATGGATTTCATAACGAAACTTCCGCGCACGCCATCAAGTCACGACAGTATCTGGGTTGTCATTGACCGTTTGACCAAATCTGCTCACTTTTTGCCGATACGGGAAGACTACAAGGTAGAAAGATTAGCCCGAATCTACACCGATGAGATCATTTATCGACATGGGACGCCTCGCGACATCATCTCTGACCGTGATGCTCGGTTTACCTTGCGTATATGGGAAACATTTCAAGCGGCTCTCGGTACGATGCTTAACCTAAGTACCACGTTTCATCCTCAAACCGACGGTCAGACTGAAAGAATGATTCGTACCCTTGAAGACATGCTCCGTTCGTGTATCATAGACTTCAGTGGTAATTGGGACGCTTACCTACCGTTAGTCGAATTCTCGTATAACAACAGTTATCATTCCAGCATTCAAATGGCACCATTCGAGGCTTTATACGGAAGAAAATGTCGGTCGCCTATTGTATGGCACGAGATCGGGCACTCGCAATTAACCGGTCCTGATCTATTGCAAGAAACGACTGACAAAGTCCTCCAAATTCGAGACAGTTTGTTGAAAGCTCTGAGTCGTTAGAAAAGTTACGCCGATAGACGACGCAAGCCCCTTGAATTTAACGTTGGCGACTACGTGCTCCTAAAGGTATCACCTTGGAAGGGTGTGGTCAGATTCGGCAAGAAAGGGAAACTAGCGCCTCGATATGTTGGACCTTTTAAGATTCTGGAAAGAATCGGAAAAGTCGCCTACAGACTCGAACTACCAGAGGAACTTAGTAATGTCCACCCGACTTTCCATGTGTCGAACCTCAGAAAGTGCCTGGCTGAGCATGATTTAATTGTACCTCTAGAAGACCTCCAAGTAAACGAAACACTACACTTCGTGGAGAAGCCTGTCGAAATCATGGATCGCCAAACCAAGCAACCCAGACGCTCGCGCATTCCTGTTGTGAAAGTCTGATGGGAAGGCAAACGAGGCGCAAAGTTCACTTGGGAACTCGAAAGTGACATGAAGGCGAAGTACCCGCAGTCATTGGTATTGATAGGTTCATGTCGATAACTTACGTGCTTCATTTCACACTGTGTACGTGCTGGTTATGCGTAAACGATTTCGAACTCTATATGTTATTATCAAACTTGTATGCTCACCTTTACACTGTGTATTGACTTTTACTTTAACGTATGTGGCAGGTGCTTAAGATGTTAATTTGCTTGGATTGCTGTGAAATCGAGGCTAGGAAAGGTCTAGAAACAAATAAACAATTGTCTGTATTTGAAATCTGAGTTGTCGGAACAGAACAATTTGACTGAATCTTGTCTGTAATAATTATGTTATCTTTTATGTCATGGTATGGGACATGATGCTTTAAATATCTGGTAATTATAGTTGTTATGGAAACTTCTGGACAATCTGTTTCGCTCAGTGTCGCGCCCCGATGATTCCGCCATCGGTTGGGGTGTGACATTTTGGTTGTGCGACATATATTGAAACTCATCCACCATACCACATAAAGATGGGACTTCTAAAAAGTTTGAGAATATGTTGAGTATAAATAATCTTCTATGATTAAATACTTAAAGCCATTAGTAATAAATTCGTTTATGGCTCATTGGTTTTCACTTTAATGAATGAATGTTCCTAACATTAGGGGGAGATAACAAGCAGTTGAAAAGTGAAAAGTGAAATGAATTATCATGTCATCTTGATCCTCAGACTTTAAACTATGAACTAGAAGTTTAAAGTATAATTCATTTACCAATATTAAAGAACAAATTACCAGACAAGTTCACTGACCTAAATAGAGTGACTAAGTAAGTCACATAATCAACTGCTTATGCTCTAGTTATATTTGTGTCCCAAGAGGACAACCACATGTTTTTGTAATGAGTCTATTGCACGCCTAAAGCGTGGTAAATTAGTTGATTCCAATAATAAAAATCTCAAAAATTGGAGCAAGTCATTAAGTTGGTCAAGTCGAGGTTATAGTAATAAGATCTCCTGAAGAGATAATAGACATGATGGTTTAAGAAGAACCTCAGGTATCTGAAAATAAAGAGATCTCGATAAGTTGTATCATGTCTAAGATATGTATGGAATCGAAATAAAAATGGACGTCGTTATACTTTTGTATATAATGTAGCGCTTAAAATGATTAAATGATGAGGATCAGATTTAAGATATGCCTATGAATAAATATTAAGAAATGATTGGCCAAAATAGAAAGACGCAAATAAGGTAGAGTTTAGTTCTCTAATGAAATGGAAAGTTTCTGGACCAACAGTCCATACAACTAAAGTTGTAAAATATGTTGGATACAAAAGTGTCTTTTATGCGAATCATGTGAAAATCAAATTAAGTGATATAAGACAAAATTGGTGGCACAAGAATTTTCACAAAGACCTATGATTGATTATGAGAACACGTATTCTCCAGTGGTGGATGCATTGACTTTCCAATATCTTATTAGACTTTCCAATATCTTATTAGTCTGGTAATATATAAAAGAGAATTGACATGCGTCTTATGAAAGTTATGTATCACTTGATACTAAGTCATATAAAATAAGTTCTCGAGAATATTATGATTATTATATAAATTCAGATCTGAATATATATACATGTTGTATATGTTATTGAATTGAATATAATTGGAACTCCCCATGAGTATCCTAAAGCATTTGTGTAACACCCCGAAAATATAAAACTTTATATTAGAATTGCAAAGTATTAAATAAACAAGAACAAACTAACTAGGAATAAATAACCCAGTTAGTTACGAGTCTCGTGGTAACGTATAAGCGGATTAAAACACCTAAAATAATAACCGAACAATAGTTGAGGGACCAAAGTTGATAAAATTGGAACTTGTAACATTAAAATAAAAAAAAATTACACCAAACACACACTTAGGTGTGTGTGTGTGTCTGGTCGATTAGAACACAAAGGGCGACCAGGAGAAATCCCCAAACCCTAGATTGTGCAATTTCATCAAATTAAAGGCCTAAATCAGTTCCAAAACGAAATCCGAGCATAGAATCGTGATCACCTCAGTAAAGGGATCGTAAGGTATGTGAAATTTTGCTAAAAATTCCATCTAAAATTCTGAATGAATACTTGAAATCTCGAAATCTTGTTGCATGAATGATATTTGGATGAGATAAGAATGATATTGTGTCTAGAAATAAACCCTAGTCAATCACTTATTGAAATTGTGCTTATTTCTTATAAATTCACAATCACCATTGAAGGTGATAAGTGGGTTTTGTAGAAATATGATAAACACTAGGATTATGAATGTTATTCTAGTGTAGTAGGGTTCCATGAAGTGAATTCGGATTTGTTAATGTGAAAAATTGATGTGAACAAGCTTATTTGATAATAGTCTTGACTAAATAACAAGCTATGAACTTAATTATGAATTGTGTAAAATTCTGCCCTTAAGGTGTTTGTAAAAATGCCTAAAAGAAGGCTTAAAAACTGGAAATTTGAGCTAGAACGCATAACTGTAAATTTTGGCGAATTATGCGTCATATGTTAAGCAAAGAGTTCTAAACGGTTTACGGTTGAACTCTATAGGAAAGGAAACCGGAGCGTCAAGTGGACAAGCCGGTGGTGACGCGCGTTTGAAGGTACGCGACTTTAGTCTCGTTACATTATGCATAAACGTTTAGATTTAGCTTGCTAATGGTGTCATAGTGTAGTATATGCGTTTGGTGTGTCATTGAAGTGGCGAATCTCACTCGACACTCAAACGGGTCAAAATATCGGTTAGAAATAGTTTGGCTTGTCATTAAAGTGATAATTTTCACTCGACAACCAAACGGGTCAAAATTATGTTCTTAAAACGATCTTGTGTGTAGAGACTTGAAAGTCTCATATTGTGCTAATGCTAGATAGCAATATACCATTGAATGATTATACTAAGCTAAGTTTATGAACCCATGATATCGGGTCAAACGGTAGAAACTAGTTGCAAGAATTGCACAAGTGGCATGCTTGAATCTTAGAAAACGAGTATGAAATCTTAACGCGAGCGTAAAGCCATGTAATGGTATGGATACGCCAAAAATTACAAGCCCGGGGAATGGGCGAATAAGTCTAGAATGCCAAAGAATAGAATGGTGAACAATATGCACATATAGTTAATGGGTCGGATAATCGGAACAAGGATTTTGTGGACCATTCATTCACAATCCGGATTCCGTTAAGCGAAATTTACATGGTTGGATCCGTAATTTTAATACGGACACGTAGGAAAAAGAATCGATTAAAACGGATACGTAAATAGAAAGTTATGCGAGTTTGAAGTTTGAGATTGAAATTAATAATGCTGGGCAAATATGCAGCTCAAAGCTGCAAACCTTCTATCAAAATGGGGAGCTCGCGCTACGCGACGCCAAACCCAAATCATCGTCGCGTTACGCGACGCCCGTCGCGGGCCGCGAAAGCTGAGAGATGGTCTGTCGCGGGGCGCGACAGACCCAATTCGCTGCAATATTGTTTTGTTTTCAATGTTTGGCACTAGAACTTGTATTTACGTATTGTTATGTTGTCAAAACTGACATTTGTTGTGGTTTTGACCCTAGGTAATGCTCGTTTCATTTCGGATGTCTATCAAGCAAGGAAATCAAGAACCAAACACAAGTTTTGAAGCTTCCGCACTAATCTAATTATGTTAAACAATGTTGTTATGTAAACACTACTAAATGTTGAATGTTTTTAATCTAGCTAGTTGTCTATGTTTAAACGCTATAACGAAGTATATCTTAGTATTTAACTAATTTTTTGTTAATTGTGCATTTTATTTCTAAAAAGTCCGTATTTTATGATAAAATAATGGAATTATAAGACGAGTGTTACAATTTGAGTGCTTAAGGGGTTAATTGAAACACCTTATGGATGTAATTATTGTGCACCAATACTCCAATAAACATACATAGAAAATGCATACCCGGTTGTTATGGCATCTCAATGTACACAGTGTACAAACATGGTACAATATGGATTTTAGAGATAAAAACAAGTGTTCATGATACATATGATATAGATATCTATGTGTTAAAAGGGCAAATTTATGTAGCAAAACTTCTAAAGAGTGAAAGCACATGCAGATTTGGATAAGATGGAAATAATTCGCTCATGGATTGATAATGCTAGAAGCATTAATGATGTAAAAACCAGAACGTATTATATGAAGTTGACAAAATACATATGGATTAAAATAGTTGGGTCGAGTGTTGTACAACTCGAGATATTCGCATAAAGAGGGATATAAGTTTAATTAAATTAGCCATGTTCTATGAACATTATACTTTTAAAAGTTCACTATAATCGCAATTTATAGTAATGATGTCTAGGCATCATTGAGAGAAATTGTGGAGCTTTTAGAGGGATAATTTTTTAATGACCTTGGCACGGTCTAATTATTACTCGAACTGCAGTTCGAGTATATATGTAATTATATTTTACTAATCCCTCAAGTACATCTAGAAGATGATGTTTGGATATGTTAGTATGGACATAGTTGAACCTTAAAGTATGTTAAATGTTGTTAAGTCATTTATTATAAGAAATGCCTCTTATCATCTCCTATCAAAGAAGTAAAGATCATTGGTCCATAAGTACCATAGTTAAATACGAATTATATATCTTGCTAGTATTTATACACAGACACATGTCATGAAATTCATTGACAAGATATAACTCGTGTATCGTGAGGAGATAATGTAACGAGTAAAACATATATTTTATACCCTTAAGGTACAAAAGATATGGATTCATATTTTACTAACCCATCAACAAGTTTGGTTAGTTTTGTAAGTGCAGGGAATGTAAAAAAAAAAACATATTCATGGATCTTATGGTATCTACTTACAAGTGAAGGCAATTAAAATTTCACATGAAGATCATACATCAATGCTCATTGAAGGATTTGACATTAATGGATCAAGCAACATACCAAGCTCACATCAATGGATTACGAAGTTTGAGCAAGTTTCAAAGAAGCCGAACCTGAGTCACTTATAGGATACATGTAAAAATGAGGGGGAACATTATACAAGTTGCACTCTTTTTTCCTTAACTAAGTTTTATCCCAATGGGTTTTTCTTATTAAGGTTTTTAATGAGGCAACATACCTTATCCAAAAGTATCAGGAGTAGATAATACTTGCTGCACTCTTTTTCCCTTAGCTGAGGTTTTGTCCCACTAGGTTTTCCTAGCAAAGTTTTTAACGAAGCAGCACCACTAAGCGTATAATACATTGTTTTCTTTTATCACGTGGATAGTCAAGGGGGAGTGTTATAAATAAACTATATTATGGTGACTATCCACATTCTAACTCCCGTCTCTTCGTGTCATTTGTATTAATGTAAGAACACTATATATAGAGGTCCTTTGTTTTGCATGTTTACATCTCAATGAATCCAAATTCCATATTCTATATTTCTCTCTACAATACATATAATCTTTGTTCTTATATGTATGTTAGTTGCTACTAGGTCGTTGTTTCACAACAGCAACATGTTTATGCATATATGTATTGTAATCTTGGTTTTGGAGGTTTTTCAAAGAAAAAATGGTTATGCATATAGTTGTTGTAACCTTGGCTTTGAGGGTTTTAAAAAAAATGATTTCTTTATTTTTCACCTAAAAGTATTTCATAAATTACTTTTAACCCAAAACTATTTGTTTTTTTACTTTTAACCCAAAACTTTTTATCTTTTGCAATCTATTCTCACAACTTTTTTACTTTCAACTTTGGTCCTATATAGTTTTCATTTTTCGCAAATTTTTCGCTTTATGTTTCGTTCTAAATTTTGTGACTTAACACATCGCAACGTGCGTCTTTGGTTTAACGTTTTTACGTTTCATTTTAAATTTTGCAAGTTAGCACGACGCAACGTGCGTGTGTGGGTGAACGTTTTTACATCGTCTATTTTTTCTCGTTTGACATGTTCAACATAACATGCGGGTTCTAAATCGACTTAGTTATTACTAAAGAATACCCGCCGCATTGTAGCGAGTCGTAATTCTAGTTTATATTATTGATAAATAATAATAATCTTTATTTAACACATATCATCGAAATCTTTACCTAAACCTTAGCTATTTTTAATTTTTTACAAATAGCCATTAATTAATCAAATTTCATTCATGCCGAAAAGTAGGTATGATCCATCATAATTCCTACGGAAGTGACAAAGATTTTCAAATAATATTTGTCATTGCACGAATAGTTTGAATATTAATTATATATTAATAATTTACAGGTCTAATCAAATCTTATAGTTATATTGAAAATAACAGGATACCAATATAAAACATCGTTTCCTTTGTGCCTCTAGCAACTTGTCAAGAATTTTTTTTCAATAAGTTGTCGTTCGAAAGAAATTACAAATAAGAGGGATCTATATAAAAATACATGCAAACTATGTCTTGAAATGTCACATCATATATTTCGTCGTTAATACATACTACTGCATGTGCAAAAGCTTTCAAAATCGACAAAAGCGACAATAAAATCTACGATACATTGTTATGTGTATGTTGATAGATGGTTTAAAAAGTGAAAAAAAAATGTTGTTCAAGAATCAAGATGGAATCTGAAAAATGACACTAAAAGTTATAATACATTGTATGGACATATGGATACAATACGTGACCCTAAAAGCTACAATACATTGTATGGATACTGGATATATGCATTTAGGGTGAGGTTCGGCTACAAGGTCTAAATTTTTTAAAACATGTACAAAGTCATAAAACACCATAATTTCAGTCATAAAACACACTCAAAACCCATAAATAATAGAGTGAAGATTACTAAAACACTATATTCAAACTCTAACAGCTCATAAAAAAACTCGAAACACACCATCGTAGACTATAAATATAAAACACAACATGATAATCAACATAAAGCACAAAATGTTAGTCATTAGATAATTAGAGCCTTATAATCCAAAACACAAAACAAAACCCACAATATGATGTTTTCACAATGTTTATTATGTTATTTGTGGGTTTTGATGTGTTTTTATTTTTGACATTGTGATGTTTTATAACTTTTTAAACTTATTAGAAATTTTGACTTTTTAGCCAACTCCTAGCGTATGCATCGTATACATACTCATATAATTAAATAAAGATAGGTACATACGTACGTATATTTTTATTTGACCGACACTTTATATAGTACATTAATCCAAATATATGATATTCTCGGTGTTTTATAACATAATAACTTGATCATCATAAGAAGACAAGTATTTTTAAGTATTATAATCTTAGAAAAATAATTGAAGGATAGAAAATAAGCAATTTTGTTTTATTGCATGTGCAACTATATGAAAAATGGGATTTTTTTTATGGGTGACGCAATTTAAGGCTCTCAATCTCCATTATCCACCGTTCTCCGTCTGCAGGGGTAATCACGGTGGCCCACCCCATGTGCACTATCTCCCCCGCCGGCTTCTAAACAAACTCACCTCCTTTTGTCTTCTATTTTCATGTGTATAACACATATTCAATAATCATAGTTTAAGTAAAAAAACCATTAAATATTTTGAAGAGGGAATTACCCGTGCTTAGAAACTGATATGATCCTCTACAAGAATGTCTTACGATAAAATTTTGGACTGCTATAGATAACTATGTAGCACAGAAGCTGCCAGCCTTGACACAGGAAGATGGGCCTTTTTGTGACCATCATCCGACATGAAAACAAGTATTCGCTTATTGAGAGAGAGTTTCAGTAAGTAAAGTGCAAGTAAGAGTAATTGTAGATGAGTGAATGTATTAACTCGTCATGGGGTATTTATATTCGGTAAATTAGGGTTTGATGTTACTATCGTATGGTGGTGTGCCTAGAAAAAAATGTATAATCGTCGTTATGGTAACATATTTATTCTTATTGAGGGAGGCGTGATTATTCGTTTTGCCTTGATGTACCTTTATACAACATAGACGAAATTGAATTCAAGTCTACTTAGCCCGAGTCCGCTGGATATGGAGGTGAATTTAGGCCATAACATTCGCTTCACAATTTTAAATACAATGGTGAAATTTCACCTTTTAAATTTGTTTACTAGATTGATATTATAGCTATTTGTCAATCCTTCCCACTTCTTTGTGTGGGTCACTGGTTTCGTCCTGCCTTGGACTCATCAGGAGAGCGGCGCTAGCTCTCGAGCAGTGGTACGTTCGTCGTTTGCACGACTAGGCAGGTACACCTATAACCTATTCATTGACACTGACTCCGTCCCCCGATAAAGTCTAGGACTAGACATTAACCCAAGCGTTCAAGCACAGCCCATGGCATTGCGATTTTCAAACATTTGGCCCGTGACATATTACTTACAAGTTCTTATTATAAATCATTCGCTTTTATTTCCATCTTTATGTATATAGAAGTTGTTTCTTTTAGAAGTTGTTTATTCGTTGACACTGTCTTGTGTGTGAAGGGATTATTATAAAAGTTGTTTATTTTAGAGAAGAAAACATTTGGAGATCCCGCCATTAATTGTGTCAAAAGAAGAACCAATGTTGATTTGATGTCATGATTATAGGGATTTTAAATTTATTTTAAAATGTTGTAATGCATTCATTGTCATGTTAAAAGTATAAACCATTATAAAACCCTATCCGGGACAAAGTAATGCTCTCTCCGGATTGTGTAGATGTTCCAAGGGTTTAAAATACAAACGAAAAAACAGAAAAGACACAAATAGCTAAAAAGAACTTTTCATCATACACTAAGGGCATGTTTGGCTAAGCTTTTTGAAACAACTTATTGATTTATTGGCTTTTTGAAAAGTTATAAGCTCTAGATTATGTTTGGCAATGAGCTTGTATGTAGGGGAAAAATGATTTTTCCAAAAAGTCACTTCATTATAACTTTTCAAAAAATCAAATAAGTCAATAAGTTGTTTTAAAAGCTTTAGCCAAACATGCCCTAAATCATATTTTTATGCATTGTCTAGAAGTCAAGTTATCATGCATGCATTAACAAATGATTATGAAACTTCATATTGTTGTGGGTTATGTTTCAAATATAAAAGGGGAATTGGCCTGTAATAATCCTAACTAGAGGTCTTTGGCCATTGACAGTATCAATTTTACATATTCCTCTCACCAGTCTCACATTTCACCTATTTTTCCTACACCTGTCTCCCGTTAAAAAAACTTAACAGAGTTATGTTTTTTTTTTTTCTAAATTACAAACAATTTTTTTACGCCTTTTGATTAGAACAACGATACGAGTCAATTGATGTAAAATTTACCTCAAAATGGGTGCTCAAAATGATGAAAACGACGCTTCAATTCGGGTGTTTAAATTTCCAATTAACAAAAATCAAGTCATTTGGAGCACCATATCGAGGTAAGTTTTACATCAATGGACTTATATCGTCGTTCTAATCAAAAGCCCCTAAAAATCTGTTTGTAATTTGGAAAAAAAGCTTAACTCCGTTAAGTTTTTTTTAACGGAGACCGGTGTAGGAAAAATATGTGAAAGGTGGGACTGGTGGGGAAATATTCAAAGGTGTGACTGTCAATGGCCAATGACCTCTAGTTGAAATTATTACAGGTCAATTCCTCAATATAAAAACTGATGGTGTAAACATACAATTACTTGTGAAATTGTACGTAAGCGGCCTATAAAAGATCGCGATTAGAAATAACTTACCGACCATCAGGGTTCGTTTTAGAAAAACAAAATATCGATCACGACCTAGCCATGTTCATCCTGTTGAAGTACTACATTTTTCATAATCATTTGTTAATTTCTTTCTCCTATTTTACATTTTTGTGATCAAGGCATGGACCAGCCTGTGAGCGTGAGCAACCTACATCATGTGGGAGTCAATTATATAGGTATCCATCATCATCATTGCTTTCTTGTCTAAAAATCATTTAAAGCATGCATTTAAAATTTCAAGATATGCTTGATAACTAATGGCAATTGATTCGCATTTAAAATTTCAAGATATGCTTGATAACTAATGGCAATCATCATCATTGCTTTCTTGGCTAAAAGGAGCAAACAAAAAGCAGCTTTTTTCAAGATAGACATCGATAAGGCATATGATTCGCTCAATTGGAAATTCCTACTCATGGTCCTCACCCACATGGGCTTCCCGGCGAAATGGAAGTGTTGGTTACTGGGCATTTTTTTTTGCGGGGTCAGCCATGGTGTTGGTCAATGGCTCCCCTACTTCGGGCATCAGTTTCGAAAGAGGTTTACGCCAAGGCGACCCCCTTTCCCCCTTCCTATTTATCTTAGCCATGGAGGCCCTTGATGTCATCATGGGTAAAGCTTCGGATGCAGGGCTTGTTAAAGGAATCAAACTTCCCAATGACGGACCTACAATCTCGCACCTATTCTACGCGGATGACGTAGTCTTCGTAGGGGATGGGAACGTGGAGCAAGCTCTGAACTTGACTAGGATCTTGCGATGCTTTTTCTTAGCATCGGGTCTAAAGGTGAGTCCTTCAAAAAGTAAAGTTTACGGGGTGGGTTTTAATGATCTAGAAATGTCTAGATTATCTTCGGCCCTAAAGTGTAACCAAGGTTCGCTGCCTTTTAAATATTTGGGGTTGTGGGTAGGCGCGAACATGAATAGAATCGCCAGTTGGAAATCGGTGGTGGATCGTTTTAATGCGAGATTATCTAGATGGCAAGCTAGAAACTTATCATTTGCTGGCCGAGTAACATTAGCCAAAGCGGTGCTTGGCAATCTCCCTACTTACTTCTTATCGTTATATAAGGCACCGGTAAAGATCATAAATACGCTAGAAGGAATACGGCGCAGGTTTATATGGGGCGGTGGATGTAACACAAAAAAGATAAGATGGATTGGCTGGGAAAGAATGGTGTCATCTAAGAAAAAAGGAGGGTTGGGTCTTGGGTGTCTTAGGGAAGCAAACTTGGCCCTTTTAATAAAATGGTGGTGGCGATTTCGGGAAGACAATGAACAATTATGGGCAAGAACGATAAACGCGATACACGGAAAAAACTGGAAGGGTAAATTGGTCCCGATTAATAAGTATTACTCGGGGGTGTGGAAGAGCATAGGGGAAATTGATAAGGAGCTGGCTAAGAAAGGCATAGACATTAATGAGAAATTGGTGTGTAAAGTGGGACAAGGCAATAAAACAAGATTCTGGGAAGATAAATGGAGTTCGGATCAGCGCCTAATGGAAGTTTATCCAAACCTGTATAAATTGGCAGCAAAGAAAGGGGCAAACGTGTCGGAGTGTTACAAGAAAATTGGGGGCTCGTTGGTATGGGATTGCACCTGGAAGAAGCACCCACCGGATGCAGAAACCTGGGCTGAATTCATACGGCTACTTTCAGCTTTACGAAATATTCAAGTCAAACAGGGAGACGACTCGTGGTCCTGGCGGACAGACACAGAGCAAGCATTCACAGTCAAAACGGTAAGAGAAGATATAAACGAGGCAAACACTCAAACTCCAGAATTCATTTTCAAATGGTGCGGGTGGGTATTACCGAAGATAAATGTATTCGCCTGGAGAAGTGAACAAGGTAGAATACCGACGGCAATGGAACTCAACAAGCGAGGGATCCAGGTGGGCAATTCGCTATGCCCACGCTGTGGGTTCCAGCCCGAAACCACGGACCATTTACTAGTGTCATGCTCAATGACCAGGCCTATTTGGTGGACAATCGGAAGATGGATTCAAATAGTTGGTTTGGATAGCTGCAACTCGGTCAGAGAAGTTCTAGTAATGGCAGAAATCGCATCAGATAGTAAGAAGAGGAGAATGGCGGCTAAATGTGTCATACTGGCAACATTATGGAAAGTGTGGAAATATAGAAATGAGAGGATCTTCAAAGGGACCTTCACACCTATCATCAAGATTATAGAAGATATAAAAGAGAGCACGTATACATGGCTGAGGCACAGAGCAAGGCTGGAGAATCTGAGGTTTGAAGACTGGAGCAATGGGGGGATAAAAGCTATAGATTGAATGTAGTAGCAACCTGACGTTTTGTTTTTGTTACATTGTACACCTTGGTTTGTCTAGCTTCTGGCTAGAGTAATTTATAAGATGGCTCCACTTTCTGTTAAAAAAAAAAACTAATGGCAATTGGGCTTATAGATTTAAAAAGGATTGGAGTTCATAATTTC
This sequence comes from Helianthus tuberosus, assembly GCA_030545235.1. Lineage (NCBI taxonomy): Eukaryota > Viridiplantae > Streptophyta > Magnoliopsida > Asterales > Asteraceae > Helianthus > Helianthus tuberosus. Next base: position 21,013,360 of record CM060364.1, on the reverse strand, counting down.
TGAAATATCTTAAAATCTAAATTTTTATTGATATTTATATACTAGAAAGTTAATTTAGATAGTAAGGTTAAGAAGTAATCTTTATCATCTATTTATTAATTATGAGTGAAATTAAACAAAAAAAAGAGGCATGTGGGTTTATTTAGTGATATTCTAGTCAATTCAAGACAATAGTTTCTCTCTCTTTCAATCCTCCCCTCGTTTTTTAAACGTTAATAACTCTTTCATACATCATTATTTTTTTTTATAAAAATTGCACAAAAACGAGCGTTTTTTTATCTTTAAAGTTAAATTGATCACGTCCTAGACATGTGTGGGATATCGGCTTTCATTTGGCAATATGTGAGAAACTAGTGCAAGCTTCAACATATTTATGCTTTCACTACTAAAGATTTATAGGAACTTCATAATAGGGTCTGAAAATCAGAGATGGAAAGAAAGACTATTCAAGTTATAATCATCACGGCGTGTTGGTCCTTGCGGAAGACCCGAAACCAAAGGGTGTTCTCAAACGAAACTACCCCTTCCCCAAGTTCCTCGAAGACATCAAGACCATCGGATACCCTTGGATGAAAAATCTCTCAGGACACAAATCTGGAATAGCAAGAATGGTGCTCTTTTTTCTTGCAATTTCTAGGTTTCCGTCTCATTGCTTGTTTTTTGGGGTTTTTTTAGCTCCTTACTAGTCCTAGTTTTGTTTGATTAAAATGCCATCGTTCCAAAAAGAAATATCTCATTTATTGTTTCCATTTTGCTTTCCGCTGACATCTAAGGTCTTGTGACAACTTTAACTTTATTTCTTGAAATCTACTTCTTGTTCTAGTAAAATTCTATCCATTATCTCTTGTTATGAGTTAGGCAAAAGTTTATATCTTGTCTACAAAAATATATGTTTTTTTGAGTTATTACGAGTCATAACTATGTTCAAAATTAGGGTGTTAAACCAAAAATGGCATATTAACTCTATAACATTTACCAACATGGATGAACAGTGTTCTAATATTTTTTTTTGTTTTGACTATTTTGCCCTTTTGTCTTTTCCTTTAGTTTTATTATTTTTTCCTTTTTAACTTTTTTGCTTTTCGTTTTTCCTTTTCGATTTTTATTTCATAAACAGAGGTTGTCGCCTGCATGACATGTGGCTATTAATTGCTTTTAGTTTTTTCCCTACTTCAACTTCTTTTATTTGCCTTCCCTTTTATGTATTTGAGTTTTTTTTTATAGTTTTGTATTTTATTTTACTTTTGTGATTTCTTTTATCTTTTAGTTTTTACTTATAGTTTTGTATTCTTTTACATCTTAACTTTCAGCGTTGACACTTACACACCTTTAACTTTATAAAAACTTTGTAATAAAGCTTTACGTGTTTCTCTTTTATTTACGTGTTGGCATAAATAAAAATTGATTTGCGTTATTTTGCGTTTAGACGTAAATTTTTCGCGGAAATGAAGGTATAATATGTTCTCATCCGTATAATTATCTACTTTTTCAGTTAGTCTATATTTTAACGTATTTTTTTGGAAAATGAGTCGGGTCAAATATAATACACTTTCGCGCTTATTTTTATTTACGTTTTCAATTTCTCTACGTTTTGACGTAAATTTTGTTTGGAAACAAGCAGAGTAAAATATAATACGTTTTCATTAGACGGTATAAATTGAAGTCACTTTGCGTTTTGACATCGCCGCAACGCGCCGTAACTATTTTCTTGCGCGCTTATTTTAGTGCACGTCTCAAGTCAACTATAACACGTTTCCATGCGTATTTTTATGTACTCTTTTTCCCTTCTTGATTTTTTTCTAGACTTTATTATTTCTATTTCTATACTTTTCTTTATGTTTAGTGTTTTAGTTTTATGTTCCTTTTTTTATTGAAGTTATATTTAAGATAACATTTAGGTTTTCATTTACAATTAATTTAAAATCAGCCCATCTCGTTGTCCAATTTAAATTTATTTTTATGGTTTTCAATCGATGTAAAAGATGTGTCAAAATTCTTTTGAGTTTATTTCTTTAGGATGATTGTTATATTGAACCAGAATAGATATCGAACGAAATCCCGCAGCGTAGCGCGGGTAATCCACTATATATATTAATTTTAGAAGTGAATGAACAGTAACTTCATTAAGGGATGAACAAATAGTATTGGGTATCGGTACCGGTGCCCGCTTTTACCAAATCGGGTGTATTTTCGGTACCGGTTCAGCACCGGTATTCACCGATTTTTACCCTCAAATACCGGTGTCGTACCAGTACCGACCCGTACCGTACCGTTCCATGTATATTCGGTACCGGTACACACTTTTGGGGATTTCGGTAACGGTATTTTTGGTACCGGTTGGTACAAAGCTCATCAAATCCTGTAGCAACGTAGCAATGCAAGTAATTGCACCGTTTAGATTACTTTTCATACACACAGTAAGTAAACTGTATTTCGTTTGAATGAGGTTTTATATACACAACTTATTTTGCTTTCTTTTTTGTCTTTTTTCTGTAATGAATGAATTGTAGAATGTAAAATTAACTTGGATATTTAGATTATTGATGAGCAAATCGTATCAAATCCTGTAATCAAACCGGTATCGTATCGGTACCAAATTTACTATTACCAAATCATTTTCGTTACCAATTTGGTACCCATCTTTTGGCGTTTTCAGAATCGTTACTTTCGGTTCGACACCGGTCTAGGGATGAACAAATAGTATTGGGTATCGGTACCGGTACCGGTACCCGCTTTTACCAAACCAGGTGTATTTTCGGTACCGGTTCGGCACCGGTATTCACTGATTTTTACCCTCAAATACCGGTGTCGTACCAGTACCGACCCGTACCGTACCGTACCATACTGTTCCAAGTATATTCGGTACCGGTACACACTTTTGGGGATTTCGGTAACGGTATTTTTGGTACCAATTGGTACAAAGCTCATAAAATCCTTTAGCAACGTAGCAATGCAAGTAATTGCACCATTTATATTACTTTTCATACACATAGTAAGTAAACTGTATTTTGTTTGAATGATGTTTTATCTACACAACAACCTATTTTGCTTTCTTTTTTGTCTTTTTTCTGTAATGAATGAATTGTAGCATGTAAAATTAACTTGGATATTTAGATTATTGATGAGCAAATCGTATCAAATCCTGTAATCAAACCGGTATCGTATCGGTACCAAACTTACTATTACCAAATCATTTTCGTTACCAATTTGGTACCCACCTTTTGGCGTTTTCAGAATCGTTACTTTCGGTTCGACACCGGTCTAGCACCATGCCTGTATTTATTGATTTTTACCTTCAAATACCATACTGTATTCTACCGAGCATTTTCGGTGCCAGTACCTAATTTCGATGATTTTTCCGGATCGGTACTTTCGGTGCAGTTACCGGTACCGAGCTCATCCATATTTTAACGTGTTAGCACCGTAATAACTAAATTGAAAACAACCGAATTTTCAACGTGTAGGACGTGTGGGTCTTATTATTATATATTAGGTTATTTAAAATCGTTTTTTTAGGACGGAGTGACCATCCTTACCACGTCGTTTTTATTTATGTTTTAATATTCGGTATCTGTTGCTGACACACGTTTTGCAGACATTGGTCCCCGCAGCAACGCGCGGGCAGAAATTCAACTAGTTGATGTTATTTATTATAGAGTAAATTACGTTTTTGGCCCCTGTGGTTATATCAGTTTTACTATATTAGCCCAAAATAAGATTTTTTAACAGTTTTGCCCCCATGGTCCCTATATCTAACCGTTTTGACCCCTAAATCTAACCAACCCCTAACTCAGGTTACTTTATGGGTCAAAATGACAAAAATACCCTTCTATTAAAAAAAACTATATATTTTATTATAAATAACAAACCCAGTTATAAATAAATCCTTTAATAATAATAAAAAAACCATTTTCTTCTATCCCTGCTCATCCACAACATTTGAGAATATCCCCTGAACCCTTATTTGAACCTTCATGATTGATTCGAACAACCATTACAACCCAACGCCACCACTCAGTCGCCACCACCTCCACCTTCATCACGCTTCCATCATGATCAGTTTGCTGGAGCTACCTTTGACTCGCAACCCAACACCAGCAAAAGCCCTAGATCTAGAAGTCGCTGTTGATGGCGTGGGGGTGGTTGTGGTCGGGGTGCGGTGGGTTGGTGGCGGCACTGTGGTAGTGATGGCGGTTGCTAATTTCTTGTTATATTTTCAAGACTTCTTCAAGATTTCTTCTCCCAAAATAATTCAAATCAAACCTCACAAAATGGCATCAGCAGTGATCTTCTCATCCTTTGTCACCGTCAGATTCGAACTTCGCCGTCGGAGCCATGGTGGTGTAGAACCGCCGGGAATGAAGCGGGAACTCGATTAGGTATAACTGAATTTTATCTTGCTTTTGATGAAACCAGCAAATGGGAGTGTGTGAATTGCTGTCATGTTTTTAACTAGACATTTGACTCCAAAATATAACTCAATTTTATCTTGCTTTTGATGAAACAAGGTTCTTGAATCGGTTGGCTTTCTCCAAGATAATGAAGAAGCTTTGTGTTTTGGGGTTTTCATCTACTGTGAAATATTGGTAACAAATGACGAAAATTAGGCCTTTTTACAGCAAATAAGAACAAAATTGTCAAGTGGGTATTGCTGATTTCGAAACAGGTATGTGAAATTGTAAAGGTGCGGTGGGTCTCAATCGTTGGTGATGTTGATTACGGTGGTTGCTGGTGGGTGTTGAGAGAATGAGGTAAAGGGATAAGGGATGAGAGAGATATTTCTTTTTTGTTATTTATAATAAAATATATAGTTTTTTTAATAGAAGGGTATTTTTGTCATTTTGACCCATAAAGTAACCTGAGTTAGGGGCTGGTTAGATTTAGGGGCCAAAACGGTTAGATATAGGGACCATGGGGGCAAAACTGTTAAAAAATCTTATTTTGGGCCAATATAGTAAAACTGATATAACCACAGGGGCCAAAAACGTAATTTACTCTTTATTATATTTAAGAATTATCCTATATATTAATAAACCAACCTTATGAATAGTAAAATAGTAACATCACCATTCAAATCTTGACACATATATAGACACGTGACAAGTTAATGAATAGGATAACAAACACCCCTACCCACCCGAAATACCCACCCCTTGGACGAAATTGTTGACTTTTTTTCCCCTTCACTCGAAACACCCTCCCTTTTTTCCCCTTCACCCGAAACACCCTCCCTTTGGACAAGATTGTTGACTTTTTTTTTAATGAGATTACTCTATGTAATTTAATGAACAGTAACATCACTAAGTGATGAGCAAATGGTACCGGGTACCGGTATCAAATTTATCAAACCGGATGTATTTTCGTTATCGGTTCGGCACCGGTATTCACCGGTTTTTACCCTCAAATACCCACCCGAAACACCCTCCCTTGGACAAAACACTTCTGGACGAAATGGAATGGGCCTTTGGCCCAGTAGCGATCAATTATATATTTTTTAAGATTACAAATTAAATGTTTTTAAAGAACCAACCTTATGAGCCTGATACAGAAAACGCCAAAAGTCGGTACCGGATTGAGTTTGAAAATCTTTTAGTTCAGGAAATTCGGTACTGCTACACGGTACCGTTTGCTCATCCCTGATCAGAGCTCCGTGGCAACCGATGCTGAAAATACCGGTTACGGTACCAGTATATAAAGGTAAAAATCGGTAGCGAACCGGTACTAGAAACGCCAAAAGTTGGTACCGAATTGGTACTTAGGATCCTTTTGTTCGGGAAATTCGGTACCGGTACCCAATATTATTTGCTCATCTCTAACCACGGGTTTCATACGAACAACTTAACATCATTAACATACAACTTTTTTGGCTGATTTTCTTTCAATTATTCTTTACAGTTTTTTACATTTTCTTTTATACTTTTTAGGGGTTTCGTGTGCAACGCGCTCGTAGTGATTTTAAAACACATGTAAACACAGACTAAATAACCAAAGAAGTTTGCCGCAACACGGCTAAGGTGATAAACCTAGTTATAGTTATTTGTAATTCGTATATAAACAAACTAATTAAAAAATGAAGTAATCATACTTTCTCTTTTTCCTCTTTTAAATCAATCCTATAATTATTCCATATATTAATAAGCATCTTATATGTGCATTATGAGTTGTACCTTGTGTTTAGGGAGCATTTCAAAAAAAAAAACTTGATTTTTCACTTCTAACCCAAACATTTCATATTTTACATTTTAACCCCTTTTCATTTTTTACTTTTCATCCAAAGTTTTCCATCTTTTATAATTTAACACAACACTTTATTATATACAACTTTCGTACCCCATACTTTTTATCTTTCGCAAGTTTTTCGTTTTACGTTTCGTTCTACATTTTGCGAGTTAACATGTCGTAACGTGCATTTGAGGTTCAACGCTTTTGCTTTATTTTTACATATTTGACAGACCCGTCGCAACACGTCTATTTTTCCCCTTTTGAAAAGTTCGCCGCAACGGGCGGGTCGTAGATCGACTAAGTTATTATTTTCTATGTTTTACGTTTTGGTTAATTTCTTCGTATTAAGACACTGTAACGGGTGTGTGTGGTTCAACGATTTTAGTCTGCTTTTCGTTCAGTGTAATTTTTACCATTTTATCTATTTTATTTTTACGATGTTGAGAGTCGATGTGGTTGTGGCATTGGTGCTACTTGGGACGGTTTTACGAACGTTTTTAACCTATTAAATTTTTTACTAATTTTTTGTTTCGGTTTACCCCATACTTCCTTTACTTAAAAACTATTTTTTACGTGCATATTTTATGTACGGGTATGTGTAAATATGATTTCTTCTACATTCCGACGTAAACTTTTTTTATAGACGAGTCAGGTCAAATATAATACGTTTTAGTTTAAAGAAACCATTTTTACGTGCATATTTCTATGTACGTTTTGGTATAAATTCAAGTTGTTCTACGTTTCGACCTAAACTTTTTTGGGAAATGATTCAGGTCAAATATAATATGTTTTCGTGTTTATTTTATGTACGTTTCGTAAAGTTTGTTTCAAACCGAGTGGAATCAAATTATGGTTTCTTTTTCTCCCCTTTTTTCAAAAGCTCTAATTAATCCCTTTCGATTACATGTGCATATTTTCCTTCATACCCGTTACGTTTCTTTGTATAAGTTGGGTCACATATAATACGTTATGATTGTTCGATATGAATTCCATTTACTTTACGTTTGATCCAATCACAATGCTTATACAGGTTACACCGAGTTCAACTGGATACGTCATAATGTGTGTTTTCATATGGTTAATGCATCATATAACGTTTGGACTAATCCATTCAATGTTTACGATGTACCCGCGCCGCAACGCGGGCGGGTCTTAACCCTAGTTATAAAAGAAACACAATCAAACTAAGGCTATGTGTTGTATAATAATTATAAACTCTATGCAGAAGGGTAATAACTTAACATCACGTAGAGAGAGAGGTAATAACTAAATCGTTCAAATATTAGATGTTGTGAAATAACTAAAAAATAAAAAATAAATTAAACAAAAGGAAAACAAAAAACTACGATTTGTAAAATAACTAGTTTTTGCCCCGCTCGCGTTAGGGGGCAATAAGCCAAATATTTCTCTCTCACAACATGTATATCTGTACAGAGGGCAAAATCATTATTATATTTTAAACTGGAGATGAAATCATAATTTTAAACTGAGAGCAAAATCACAATTTTGAGCAAGGGGGGAAAACATAATTTTATTTTGAACTGTGTGTAAAAACGTAATTTTGAGCTAGAGGAAAAAACAACATTTTTTTAATTGGGGGCAAAAACGTAATTTTAAACGGAGGGCGAAACCGTAATTTTAAACTGGGAACAAAATTAAAAATGAGTTTTTGAACCGAGGGCAAAAGCGTAATTTTAAGCTAAGGCAAAATTATAATTTTATTTTAAGCTGTGGGGCAAAAACGTAATTTTAAACAAATGACGAAAGCGTAATTTTAAACTGGGAATAAAATTAAATTAAAAATGAGTTAGTTCAAAAGGGAAGTGACAGGCAGCTAATAATTTTGAGCTAGAGGGGAAAACATAATTTTATTTTGAACTGTGTACAAAAACGTAATTTTGAGCTGAGGGCAGAAGCGTAATTTTGAGCTAGAGGGAAAAACAACATTTTATTTTGAACTGTGGGCAAAACGTAATTTTAAACGGAAGGCGAAAACGTAATTTTAAACTGGGAACAAAATTAAATATGAGTTTTTGAACCGAGGGCAAAAGCGTAATTTTGAGCTAGGGGAAAATTCTAATTTTATTTTGAGCTGGGGGCAAAAACATAATTTTAAACGAAGGACGAAACCGTAATTTTAAGCTGGGAATAAAATTAAATTAAAAATGGGTTGGTCCAATGGGGAAGTAGCAGGCAGCTGCCTGGCACTATTCCCCTTAGCTTGTAAATGTATATGTAGGTAATTAGGCCCCACATGGGAGGCTAAACCATATGGATGGCGCTCGTTATTAGAATGTCAGTGGCTTGGATGATATCCCCTGTTAACTATCTGACGCGTTGTTCGACGTCCTAGCCAGCTGACATGGTATGGTAGGAGTGCTAAACGGGTCGTGTTGACGGGTTTAACCCGACCCGAACCTGAAACTTTTATACAAGCTCGAACTCAAAAATAGTGGCATACATATGAACCTGAACACGGCCCAAATATTCGCAGGTTATCCCGAACATGACCCGTTCAACCCAATTTTTTTTACTTTTTCAAAATTTTTCCGTAAATTAATATATTAAAATTTACCAAAACCCCAAATGTATATACTACAATTACATTTAAATTCTAAAATCTTATATCAATTTATCTTTTTAAATTATAATTATGGCATAAAATACACACATAATTTAGTTTATGACATCAAACTTATTGGGAAAAAATATAATATAACATAAATGGGTCAAACGAGTTAATCCACCAAGCCGACCGGGTTGACCCGAACCCGACTCCAGCTAAACGGGTTAGGGGTTCAACCTAAAACTGACCTGACCCCATTTAAACTAAACCCAAACACAAAAATTTCGTGTTAGATCTGTGTAATGTAAGACGTGCACCCGCCCCCAATGTTTCAGTTAAAAGTGTAATATTTTCGATTTTTCGTCCTAAAATTTTAAAATTATATAGGTCTGCCCCCGACAATTATTTTCCCTAAAAATCCACTGCCCCTACCAAGTTTATTATCAAAATATTTATACATATTTTCATATTGAGTTAAAATAATTTGAAAACGGGCTATTAGTAAGTTTTATAATTGTTTATAAAATTTAAGTAAAGTTTGTTACTACTTTATATATAAATCAAAGTGGTAGGTTTTTTATCTTAAAGATCTTAATAGTAATTACCATTTAGAGTAAAATGCCAAAATGGTCCTGGGTTTAAATCGCTTTTGCCACTTTAATACAAAAATGAAAGCTTTTGTATCAGGGTCTCTGAGGTTTTAATTTTGATGTCATTTTCATCTAAAAGGTAAAATGAGTCAGCATTTTCTGTCACCTCCACCTTTTTGTCGTCTTCCTCGTTTTAATGAAAGGTGGAATTGTCTTTTTATGTATTAATATATCTTAATTGAAATGAGGAAGATGACAAAAAGGGTAGTGGTTACAAAAAATGTTTAATCAGTTTGCCTTTTGGATGAATGTGACATCAAAATTGAAACATCGAGAATTCAGATACAAAATATTTCATCTTTGAACTAAAATGGCAAAAGTGACCTAAAGATCGTCGGGCTGAGTTGTAATTCTTCGTCCAGATACACATATCTCGCATCATTATATATATTTGGTCTTTATTTTTGTTAAACAATATTTAGCATGTTTTTTTATGTGAAGAACGCCTCATGTGAATAAATGATGATTATGTAGTTTTATTTTGAGTTATTATTGTTTGATCCGACTCAAATCGAATATCCGACCTGAACATATAACCCGAAAGATAGTGATAGGAATTTTTTTTGGTCTCATGACTTTCCGTTCCCCGAAACTTTTGGTCAAGTTTCACCATTAATATTATAAATTCACACCCCTATAGCATGAGGTTGCATTAGACAACACACAACCTTATGGTGTATGGACTAGTGATGATATGATTATAAGTCCATAATTTTGATTCAAAAGTATCAAATATGTATGTTGTCCCACTAAATCATAAAATAAATTGAATCCAATTTTTAAACTCCCGCCAATTAAGTAATTTCTAATAACATAAAATCTAATATTATATAACTACTTTGCTTACGCATGTAACGGATTCGTTTTAGTAGTTAATGGTCCATAACGTCCCTATTTAATTTGTCTATTTCAATAAATCTAAATACTCTTTAAAAAAAAACATTTACTTTTAATTGGTTAGATCTCAATGGGTCTATTTGTTTGTCACTATCCATACGTCGGATAAATTTCTTAGTTTAATTAATATCATAATTGTTAAAAGCCATCGCCTCTTGCGCCTAGGCCCATTTTTCAGGCGAGGCGAGGCAGTTGCGCCTTAAGTCGAGGAAATTGCGCTTTAATTCTCCAGGTGATGGTTCAGGTGCACATTCCGGCGAAATTCCTAGATTCTGAAGAGTTTCAGGCAAAATTTTCGAAACTCCGGCAAGATTCTAGCCAGATCCGTACTTTTATCTAAGGAAAACTACTTTTCTACACTAATATTTTAGAACTTTTGGAACTAAATAAATGATATAAAGTGTTATATAATAGTTTTTGTTTATTTTATTTAAAGAATAGTATTCTTTTTCTAATACATAATATATTTTTAATTTTTTACATTATGCGCTTTATTTTCTCAGGCCCTTGCTTTTTTTTGCGCTTTGCACCTAAGCCCCAGGCGAGGCCTATGCGCCTTGAGTGCGCCTAGCGCCTTTAATAACTATGATTAATATAGAATGATAACTTATTAATAATAATTATCTAGCGAAAGATAATAAAGGTAACATTCATGTTTATTTATCTTTAGAGCATCTAATGATTGGGTGTGTTAATATCAACGAACACACTGATGTGAAGGGGAGAGGAATCAGAGATTAGTGCAGATGTGCGTGTGCTAGGGAGGCTTGTCGGTCTGTCGTCACAGACAGTCTATGTGAGAGTTTTTTTTTTTTTTTTGGAACGACGACTTTTTTGCAGTACGCTACCGCATCTCCAAATTGGAGAGCCCTGTTGCCCCACTCCGGCCAGACTATGTTGTCTTAACCGGGTCCATGCTAGCTTCAGAGTTTAACTTGGACATTCATCTAGAAAACCATACCATCGACTACCAGTTGACAGTTGTTGTGCCACCACAAGAGGAGAACTCTCCCATAATATTTCATATGTTTTATTTATTTTTTCCTACTACCAGTAAGTTATTTTAAATGTTTGTTCAAAGAATAATATATAAGATCCGACATAGGAGTATGAAGTATAAACACGAAGAGGCGGCAAAATTGCATAGAGCCCACAACCTTCCATGCTCTTTTGCAAACTTCCATACACTCACGTCCTTGCAAGTATATTTGTTTGTATTATTTTACGTGTATTTTATAATCTTTAATTATATTAGGTTTATTTAAATTCGATAGGCTTGTATGGATACAATGAAGTTACCATATAAGTTTATTAATAAGATTACATACCACCAAAGACCAAAAATAATATTAACAGAATAGAAAACTATAGAGAAACTGGGTGGGTCAAGCTGTGATCATCGATTTATCGAGTAAAACATAGACATGATGTACAAATTTAGTGGTAGAACTTAAACATTTAGATTGAGGGTCGAAAAACATATGTTTAATTAGGGATTTTGAAGTAGGAGGAGCCCAACGAAATAAAAAAAAAAATATTTTTCAAAGGTAATAAGATAAAGTTACACGTCTAAACTTAAAAATAAGGGGTGTGGGCCTCTGCTGACCTTAAGTAAGCTTTGTCAATGTATATGATCATCGTCTAGTTTACACGTAGCAGTCGAGCTGATGAGGTGCCTTAAACGCCTACGGGACCCTCAGAGCGAGCTCCTCTTGCTTCGTTCTTGTATGGGTGTTGCTAAATTACTGTTTGGTCTTCGAACGTGTCAACCTTCTTTGGTCGGGGGAGCTGTCTCTGTTTTTGATGAAGGCCTCCGGGGAGCATTAGAGGATATTGTTGTTTGTGGGGGTGCCTTTTTTGGAGATCTTCAGTGGAGGTTGGCTTCTCTCCCGACCCGGTTCGGAGGCTTAGGAATTTGTACGGCCGATGATGCCTCTTCATATGCTTTCGTGGCTTCAAGGGCCCGATCTTGGGGTTTACAAGACCACATACTCCGAGAATGTGGTTGGGATGTTTTAGACTCCGATTACAGGAGTGCGTTGGACCTTTTGCATAGTTCTCTTCCCGACCTTGATATTGGCGGTTTCTACATTAAAGACACCGCCCTCCTAAATCCCAGAAAATTCTGGCGAATGCCTTATATGGCGAAACTGTCAAGAGGTTTGAAGAGAAGTTTGTTTTATCCACTCGGCAAAGAGCTGTGTTTGAATGTCTACGTGCCCCACATGCTCAGGATTTTCTTGAAGGCTTGGGGCAACACATGTCGGCTGTGGAATACCGTGCTATCCTTAGATACCGACTGATGATTCCTTTGTTCCCAGTTGACGAGCCATGTCCGGTATGCTGCAAAGCGTGTTTGGATTCTTTCGGCGAGCACACGATCCACTGTAAAGAGCTACCGGGGTTTAAATATCGGCGTGATTGGGTGAGAGATGTGTTATGTGATGTTCTTAAGCGGGCCGGGATCTCTGCCAAAAAGGAGGCTCCAGTAAATTTCCTGACTGACCCCTTAGAGGGGAGGTCTACTTTACGCCCGGCGGACATCCTTGTGTTTGGATGGGAAGGGGGGAAACACGCTTGTGTAGATCTAACTGGAGTCTCCCCCCTTGTCGGGCTCAAGGACAAAGGCAAGGGCTTTGTCGTAAGGCAAGCGGTGCTCAAGGCAGAGGCAAGCAAAGTGGCAAAACATGAGAAAGCCTGCCTGGAGAATCAACATGTGTTTGTCCTGTTTGCGTTTGATACCTTTGGTGGTCTCGCTCCTGACGTTGTGCGACTTTTGAATCGGGTTCAAAAAGTCGTTAATAATAATTCTTCGTCGCTAAAGGTTTCAAACTTTGTATTTTGTAGAATTGGTTTTTCTATTCAAAAGGAGGTGGCGGCGCGACTTGTTGCCCGACTACATGCCATTGCTTTGTAATTGTCCTTTTTCGTGTGGAATGATTTGATAAATTAAGCTGATAAAGCTTCATTGCTGATTAAATCAAGTTACCTTTAAGTAAATCAACCTATTTGTTAATAATCAATGAATTAGGTACATTTATATGAACGTAGTTATTAGCTGAGCAACATATCCACACAAAGGTACATTTGATTATTTTCATAAAAATTGCAAATAATATAAATAAATAAAATTATTCAGATATGCAGGCAGGCAAGAATAGAATTATTAAAGCCATGAAATTAAGTTTCTTTCCTTCATTCAGAGATTAAATATGCTATATAAAAAAGAGCACAACAACCAACAACTTACAGAAAAAAGAACGATAACAATAAACTTTAAACACGTATTTCTTACTTTAGGTAAATATGCAATTAATTTCTTCATAATTTAAAGCAATTTTTTGTGAGTTTTTGCCAATCTCATGACTATGGGACCATGCCGAACCACTTTCACTTTTTCTCTTTTATATTTCTATTCTTCTATTGCTACGTATATATTATGGTCCCAAAATCTATAACAAGTGTTCAAAATTATAAAAATAAACATATTTAAATTTTGAGTAAAGTACAGTTTCAGTCCTGAGGTTAACACCCGCTCGCAGGTCCAGTCCCTATTTCAAAAAAATTAACACTTCAGTCCCTGACGTTGTCAATTTGATTCAATAGGAACCGAAATAGGAACCGAAATAGGAACCGAAGTGTTGAATGTTTTGAAATAGGGACTGAACCTGTGAGTGGGTGTTAACCTCAGGGACTGAAATTGTACTTTACTCTTAAATTTTTGTATTTTAAGTATGTTTAGAGTTATATGAAAAATGAAAAAAAATACTACCATCAAAGTTTTAAAACGGATTAATGTAAAATGTTGTGGTTGAAATTAATGTCAGAAAACCAAGTATTTTGTGTGATTGAATAGCCAAACCAATATGTATGACGTTAGGCAAGGATTTTAGAAACTTAAAAGGATGTTTCTAACTTTTTGTTCGGTTAAAATTTAAACCAAACAAAGTTTATGAGTTCCAATTAGTTTCATGGTTTTGGCCTTTATTTTTATATAATAAAATAAAATATTGTTGCCCATAAACAAACTAAATAATAAATGATTTTAAAGTCAAAAACCAGAAAAAAAAAAAAAAAGAATTCTAATATTGTGAAAAAATAAATAAAAATTGGTCCTTCTTGGGGGAAGGCTGGTTGGGCTAGGCCTCTTGGCCCAGTTTTCTTTTAGTCTTATGGTCTCCCAGCCCAAGCCATAAAACACTTGGCCCATTAGGTTTTATTTCATTATCCTAAGGTGAAGACGTAACTTATGTCTTTTTTCTTGTTTTTTTTTAATTTATTTTCTTTTTGCTCGAACAAAAACCGAATCAAATGGATTGAAAATATTCGAAACAATAATAAAATATATAAAATAATATATTATTAGTGTAACAATATTATTTTATGGTCGTAATAAATACGCAAGCGAAACTCTTTAGAAAGTTGAGGTGTTGTAAGTGTTAATGGTGAAAGTTGAGGCTAAAAGTAGATAAAGAAAAACCTAACTTTAAATTGTACTATTGTATTGTATTGTACTGTACTGTACTGTACTGTATTGCATTTCATACATGAATAAATAGTTGAAGATAAAGCCTATGGGCTTGAGAGTGTTAGAAAAGTAGCTATATCAATAAGTTAGTATACCATGAGCCCATGACGCATTCCCTAACACGTTTATAAATATTACCTTTTAGTTGTTTCCAACGTTGTTAAAATTGGACAGGAATGACCGGTCGAACCAGAAACCCACTATTATCCACTTGGGTTGACATGGGTCGAACTGACACTAATATACATGTTTAGTGGTTTGGCGGGTGAATTGCCTCGGTGCTTAGACTGAGGTTTTGAAAAATGTAGAAGTTGTCGTTGAATTTCTATATTAATTAAATAAATACTTTACTTTAAAAAAAATTCCCTTTAATATGTTGTAGTTTAACTCGTGGGGTTGATGCTATAATAGATGAGTTGTATTTGTATGTGAGGTTTAATAAAGCCGACAATCCGACATGACACTCGAAGAACCGTAAATGGAACTGTTAGTTTTTTTTTTTTTTTTGTGTTCTCATATTTTGTTTCTTGAGTTTAAAATTGGATACGAGCTAGTTAGTTGTAGATATGGCCCAAGTGTTGTAGCTGGGCCATTGCTAAGGAGTGGCTGAGCTGTTGCTTTCTTTGCTTAAGAATGGGCTGGGCTTACTTAATGTGTTTGTGGGCTACAAGTGAAACAGTGATGCACAAATTAATGGGGGGTAATAAGTAATAACTGGTTCGATTTCGATTCCAGTTTCTTTAGCTAAAAATCCATATCCTATGTACTCGAGTTCCGCAGAGTATAGAACTACTAAAATACCCTATTTTTGGATTTTCTAATACCAGGGCCGTCTCCGAAATCACAAAAACTTTTTTGGCTCTGTGCGAAATAAAAAATTTGGGCCCTATTCGCAAGTCTTCATACATTCAAATAATCAAAGTCTACACATTAATTTCTAAACGTTGGCAAATTGGGCCACAAATCACAAATACAAAATTCTGAAAAGGCTCAAAAACGTTTTTAGTTCATAAATCCACGCTCGTTAATATTTTTTTTTAAACATACAAATATTTTTAGATATATATATATATATATAGGGGAGGGTTCATTGAGGAACACTAAAAAAGTGGGGAACGGGGGAACACTTTTAAAAATTATACTTAACATGTTAAAAAAAATAATTTTCTAATTTTTTTTCGGCGCTTTTTCTTATAAATACAAGTAGAAACATTTTTGATAAAAAAAATCAAAAACTAAAAATATAAAAAAATGTTTAAAAAACAGTTTTATCTTATAGAATTAACTTAACATGTTAAAAATAATTTTTTCTTAAAAAATTTTCAGCGCTTTTCTTTATAAAAAGGAGGAGAATCTAGTCGAGTAAAAAAATATTTTTTCTAAAAAAAACAATTTTTAGCCTTTTTTTAATTGTTTTTTTTAATATTTTTAGTTTTTGATTTTTTTTATTAAAAATGCTTCTACAAGTATATATAAGAAGAAGCGCCGAAAAAGATGTTTAAAAAATTAATTTTTAACATGTTAAGTTAAATTTTTAAGAGTGTTCCCCGGTTCCCCACTTTTTTAGTGTTCCCCAATGAACCTTGCACTATATATATATATATATATATATATATATATATATATAAAAGAAATTTTAAAATTTTTTCCATGCCCTATTTTTTTTTAATTTTTCGCCCACCCAGCACTTGCTCAGGGCCAACCCTGAACTTACACAATTATTTAACATAAATAAAACAATTCGTGTAACAATATCATATATTAATTAATAATAATACACTCCAATTTAAATGAAACAAAAAAAAAAATGAAGAAAACATCAAGTCTCGAACTAGGGACTCCTTTAGTAATGGGCTTTAGGCCCAATCACTCCTTTAGTAACATACAAGAGGGAAACCATTTGAGCTACGGCAAGTAACTTCTATGAGACTATATATTTTATATACAAAAATAACGATATTTTTATTTATTTTGGGCCCTAAAACTTTTTAGGCCCTGTTCGGTGACACACCCTACACACCGTATGGGCCGGACCTGCAAAATCTCGGGTTTCCTAATGTTGCATCTCGTTTAATTCATTCAAGTAATAGTTTAACATTTAAATAGTTTAATTCAGTTCTTGAGAGACCCTGCCTAGGTGGAGTTGAGTATTAAAACAAACCCAACGAAAAATGATTATATTTATTCCCTACTCAATAGTTTATACCATATGGGAATTGATACCAAAAAGCATACCATGTTTATACCATATGGGTAGGGTCAGTTCCGGTTCCAGGTATATAATACCCAGGTATAAAAAACCGGTTCAAGATTTTTTATCAAGTCCAATTCCATGTACGGTTTTTTTGTGCACCTCTAAGTGGAGTTGGCTTATTAAACAAGCGACTTGATCTATTTGAAGATATGAAGTGACTTTACGATAAGAATCACAGGTCTAATCTTCATCTTTGTCTTCTTAGGCTAGACGGTATGATAGAGGCTCATTCTTGGAGGATGATCCGCCAAGTCATAGTCTTTGAAGGATGCTCCTCCATGGATGAAACCATGGAAATGGAGAATGAGACTACCCCACCAACTTTATTTATTTATTTTTTTAGTTTCATCTACTTTTTTAATATTTATTAAATAAGATACAAAAATAAAATCATTAATATTAAAAAAACCAAACATTACATAATATTAAAAACCAAAAATTACACAAGTTAAAAAAAAGTAGAAGAATGTTTATAAAAAAGTAGAAGAGTTTTATAAAAAGTTGAGAGAGAGATGGGGTTGAAGTGGGTAAAAAATGGGGTGTTTGGGTTGTATTTATAAAAGATGGGGTTAAGTGACGGTAAGGGCATACACAATCTAATTATCATTCTCTTCGATATAATTTAACTAAAATACTCATCTATCCTTAAAAATTATTGCTTTTTTTAAATCCGTCCATTCAATTCCTCATGTATATTCATAATCAATTAAATAATACATTTTTCCTCTCACAACCATATTCATAATCAATTAAATAATACATTTTTCCTCTCACAGTCATAAAAAAATTAAAAAAAATTGAGATATGTGATGAATAGTAAACCTTCAAATATAGGGTTTTACTTTAGTTTCCACATAATTTGAAGTATGTGGCATGCTAGCATGGAACTCCAATGTATGAATGAAAATAAACTAAAACTCACATTTTTTTTCTGTTATTTGGGTAAATGAAGAGTTTTTTCCCAAGTGTGGGTGAAAAGTTTATTTACTAAAATGGCTGATTGAAAAATTATTTATCAAAATAGGTATTTTTTCTAAAATATACCTCTTCTCACTCCTATTTGTATTAGATAGAAACATCTTCTATTTAAAAATATGTTAGTTAACAAGAGCTGAGAAAAAATAGCAAAGTTTTTAAAAAAGTTTATAAAAACATTTTGTTTGATCATGAAATTTTATAAAAAAATTAATATATAATTCTTTAATTAAATGATTTCTTTAACTATTTTAAATGTTTTGTTAAAAAGACATTTTTTATTCTTTCATATTTATTTTATTTTCTTAAAAAAAGTAATTTGTAAAAGCTTTTGTTTTTTCCAATTTAAAAAAAAAAATAAAAAGATCTTTCGTTTCTCGATTTTAAGTTGGGTTGAGACGATTTTGTTTTCTTTCAAAAGTTTAATCACACAAATGTTCTTTATATCTTCAAGAAAAGTTGTTCGATCACTTTCTCTAATTTTTTTTTATACATAAACGAAAAAAAGGGAATAAAAAGAAATTTAAAGAATTCAACATTTGATACTATATTTACGTTTATTCAATTTAAGATACTGTCTTCTCAAATTTATTGTTACGTAAAGTAATAAAAAAATAACCTTCCGTAATGTTAAACCTAAATTGCTTAGTCGTCTTTTAAAATATAAAAACGAAAACCTTTTTTATCAATTTTGAAAAAAGTTGGATTACAAAAACTTTTTTAAAACTTTACTATTTTTTTCTCAGCTCTAGTTAACAAACATATTTTAAAATATAAGATATTTCTATCCAATACAATTGAGAGTGAGAAAAAGTATGTTTTAGAAAAATACCCATTTTGGAAAATAATTTTCAAATCACTCATTTCATTGTGGTAAATAAGTTTTCCACCAATGCTAGTTCAGGAAAAAACTTGTAAATGAAAGGGGATAGGGACTTAAATGTGAGCGCTCTAATATTTATCCAAACCGATAATTTTTGTTTTAATTATGGATGGTGTATTATTATATTTTCCTCTTTGTTTTAGTTAACCTTAATTATTATGGATGGTGTATTATTGTATTTTCCTCTGTGTTTTAGTTAACCTTAATAATGTTAGGGGCTGTTTGGTAGCCTCTTAATGACCAAACAGCCCCTTAGTTATTTTTTTTAGTTAACCTTAATAATGTTAGTTATTCCTCTTTGTTTCAGTTAAACTTAATAATGTTAGTTATTTCATAGGTAGGGGGACACTTAATACGGGACCATACTTTTTTTATAGTCGTATGCGTATATAAAAGGATCATACTTTTTTTTATAGTCATAGGTTTATATAAAAGAGATTTTATCAGGTCGGTCACCGATTTTTTTTTGTCGTATTTTTGGGTTTTGAAGGTGATTTTGTTTCGTTACAATGACTTTAAAATACCTGGGTCTCAAAGTGAGAGGTCTTGGGTTCAAGTTTCACAGACGACAAAAATTAAAAGAAATTTGTAGTTAAAAAAAAAGGATGTCAAATGATAGGTTATTGACTAAAATCTTGTTGATTTATCTATTTTGAATATACAAAAAATGTATAAAGCGTTGTGCTACTAAGACCACCCGTAGTGGGGCGTTTTTTAAAAAAAATTTCAAAAAAAAGCCCCCCCCCCCCCACCCACCATTACATAGGGCGTTATTTTCTATTTTTTTTGAAAAAAAAAGTTCCCCGGCGTTTTATTTAAAACGCTCAACACTTGTTGCTTTAGTCTGACATGTTTGACTAGAAGGGGCATTACTTGCTTTTTTTTTTGACAAGTGTAAAGTTTCTGACATTTTGTTAACAAGTGTAAGTTTTTTTTTTTTTTTTTATTCTTTTTAATGATTGGAAGGGGCGTTATTGGAATAATGCACCACTACACCACTTTATGCTATAATGCCCTATGCTGACTGGGATGACACGTGTCGAATAATGTCCCATGGTGGGGGCATTATTTTGATTTACCACTACACATGGTCTAAGACAGAAAGTTGATACACAAAAAGTGATGAGTAAACTTTCGTTTTGCTCCCTGTGGTTTGGTCACTTTAACGGTTTTGTCCCAAACATTTAAAATAGTCATTTTCCTTCCAATAGTTTGCTATGGTTTTTCCATTTTGCTCTCTAGCAAAATGGAAAAACCGACAATTTGGATGGAGTTAGAGGCGGGGAGCAAAATGAAAAATCCATAAAAAATTATTGGAGGAAAATGACTATTTTTAAAGGTTTGAGACAAAACCGTTAAAGTGACCAAACCACAGTGAGCAAAACGGAAGTTTACTCAAAAGTGATACAAGTATGAAAAATACATGACACCAAAAATTTATTTTTTAAATACGGGGATTCAAAACTATTTACATCAGAAAAATGACAAGAAATATATTGCATTGTTCTTTTCTTAAAATTACATGTGTAACAAATTTGTTTTCTTATAGGTATTGGAAAAGAGGGAAATGATTTCAAAATAAGTATAGGAAGAGAGGGGCCAACCAACCGAAAGCTTAGTTTTACCTTGTTTTTTTTATTTCTATATTTTAACTTTTAAAACAGATTCAATTATAAACATCAAACATGCTTCTCCTATGATTAAAGTTATGTTAAGTTAAGTTGATGAACAGGAAATAAAGACAAACGGTGATTATGGGAAACCAAAAACAATCATGTAGATACAATGCAATGATCTAAAATTATTATGTTTTTACTTTTATGTTATTATATATAAATCATCTCTCAAAGATGAAAAATAATACAAAAAGCATTAATAGTATTATACCATGAAACACACATATGATGCATACATATTATATGTAACCAAATTTAATTAGATAAGTGTATAAACACTTACAATATTGCTAAAAAGATGTAGCAAAAGAGATACAGTTATCCGTTTTAGGAATCACATTTATAATAAAGTTAAATGTCATATTTTAGTCTCTGCGGTTTCGGTCATTTTGCCAGTTAAGTCCAAAGGTTTCGTTTTTCGCATGTGGGTTCAAAAATATTTCATTGTTGTCATTTTAGTCCATTGGGTTTAACTTCATACATTTTTTCTATTAACGAGAAGGGCAATCCGGTCATTTATATGTAATCTGTTAACTAATGATGCTCCAAGTTTGAGGCCCATCGCTATTGTGCCGGCGAGCCATCAATAGTTAACAGATGAGTGAGAAGTTAGAAATTCTGACTTCTCAATACACAAAACTCTCCAAAATAAGCTAATCCAAACACTTTGCTCCAAAATAAGCTAACCCAAACACCCCCTGACCCTCCCTATGTTTGTCGTAAGTAATTCAAATAAGTTTTAAGCTCTACAGTCAGTTAGTCACCAACTATATTTAGATTCGCACATAAGCCTCACCCCTTTTAGAATTCTTAATTTGGAACCTGGCAAGTAAACAACAGCCGTAAAGCGTAAAGTGTGTAAAGGAGTGATTAGTCTTTTAAGGCGTGTTAGTGTGTTACCACCCCCTTTAAATTAAAAAAAAGGCATGATTATGGAGTTTAGTATAGGTTCAAATCCTATTGGACGCAATTTTTTTCCAGATATTTTTTAGATTTCGAGATCCAAAAATAAATTTTGAATGATTTGAATCCGAAACGCTTGAGTACCCCCTTTTTTTGAAAAGGTTGATCAACGCCGTGGAGGAAAAATCGGACTATTCGGGGGAGCTGGCGTGGGTAAAACAGTACTCATTATGGAATTGATTAACAATATTGCCAAAGCTCACGGAGGACACTACAACTCTAGAAGACGTTTATAGTTCGGAAAACAAAACAATTTCAAAAAAAAAAAAAAAAAACTATGCATATTGCAATCAACAAATTTATGTAGAAACTATGCAACAGCATATAAATTGATTTTCGAAACATGAACAACAGCCAGATTTGAAATCTGAACTGATTATCATCCGTTCATCAATACATCATAAACACATCGATTAATCAGCTAAATCCGCAACTAACAATGCATGAAATTTAAATACAGCAACAACGAGAATTACATACATGAATGAATGATGAGATGAATCACAACTGCTTCGAAAACAGTAATTTCATCACCTGCACCATCGAAAATATTAATTTCATCGATTAATATGCTTACATCGATCGATCGATTGATCGAATAACAGTAATCAGCAATCACTCAAAAGTATGCTTCAGAAATTTGCGAATACTCTTCATGAAACTAACTTCAGGTTCTCTCTTCTCCTGCACCAAACTCTGAGCAACAAACTTACGTTTCGGCATAGTCACGTCCTCCGTGTTATGCCGGATGTGGTGGTGCTGGTGGTGTTGCTGGTGGTGTTGGTGGTGGTGGTGACCGTAATCATGTTTAAAACCGTGGCGGTGCAACTTTCGCGCATCAGATTTACCGGTTAAAACCGCTTCGTTTCTGCGCGAGCTTTGAAAACGCCGATGTTGATCGGAGAATCGACGGTTGATCGCATGAAATCTGGCGAAATCCGATCGCGGAGTTAAACCGACTCTAAATAACCGATTGATTTCCGATTTCTTCACCTGATCGGCTCCGTCAGATCTCAAATTCAATCTCGTTGTTTCGATCGGTAGAATAACGAGATTTGAATCGGATTCCGGTAGAGAGTTGCTACCGCAATTAGTTTGTACAAGAGGCGAATCGGAGATACGAGCGGTGGTGAAGGCGAATAAGAAGGTAAAAACGGTGACGGTGATGGTGACGGTTACGGTGGTGAAGTTTCTGCCCATTGTGGTGGTATGGAATTGAGGATTGGTGGTGGTTGGGTTCGGGCAGGTTTATAGAAGGAGGTTAGGGATAACGGGCAGCGGGCATATCGGAGTAGCCTCCACGTGATGGGCTTTTGTAGGTAGAATTTGAGAGCCGTTGGAAATCATTGGGGGAAGAAAACAACAAAAAAAGGAAATTTGAAAGAAGCATGGTTTTATTCAAAATTATATGGTAATATATCAGGGTACGCCCCGCTTGTGGTATGCTCATATAATGTATATATGTGTGGGCGCTCGGGGGGCAAAAGTGAAAGGGCACTAATTTTAACGTTATTTTACTAATTTCGTGAAAATAACGTTAAAAGAGGGGGATGGTTAATCATGCATCATGTGGTGGCGTTGATAGCCAAAAGACAAGGGGGTACATGCACTAATCGGTGTTTGTCTCAATTGCCGAGTGTTATGTGCCTTATGTCCAAGGCTTGATGCAAAACTAAAATCGAGCCGGGGGTCTCATTGGAAGCAGCCTCTCTATTCCTATGGGGTAGAGGTAAGGCTGTCTACATCTCACCCTCCTCAGACCCTACCTTAGCTTTGCTATTGGTGGGATATACTGAGTATGATGATGATGATGATGATGATGGTAATATATCAGGGGATAGAGGCACCCATCACTTATCAGTCACTCATCACTCATAGCTTTTAATAAAGTTTCGTCACGTCATCAAGCATTATTCAATCATTAGTGATGGATTTTAGTGAAAATGTCCATCACTTGTGATGGAATTCTTTCACTCACAACTTTTTTTGTTTTGTTTTTAAATTATAAATTTCATTTAACTTAAAAACAATATTTCTAGAAATATTTTAGACTACGACCCTCACAACTCTCTTGGATAATTTAATGATCACGTTACAGAAAAATTGCAAACATTCACGTGAAGTTCTGTCCGACATAGCTAAGTATTCATCAAATTCATCGGGATGGTTACCTGTCGCTAGTTGGCGGATGTGCATTTTTGTATCAGCGTGAAACTGCGTTTGCCCCTCCCGACATAACATTCTTGAAACCATTATTCGCTTGCTTCGATGTCTCCAACAATCTTTAAAAATAATTGTTTTGGTAAACGAAACCGATCTCTAAACGTTTCGGCATGTAGACCGAGTTATCCACAAAATAATTGTTCATTAACACTTCCTTGGCATGTATACGATCACGATCGACCATTTTCTTCTTTGGGTGGCTCGAGCTTGCTTCAAGTGCGTTATACACCGTCTCGAAAAATTCAAGCGTCTCATTGTCGACGTTTGGCTATAGTCTCGAAAAATTCAAGCGTCTCATTGTCGACGTTTGGCTATCGCTGTCCATCGGAAACGAACCCATAGGAAATTTCAATTGTGAAATATGTAGAATGTGTGATATATGTTTTGTTGTTGATGAAATGGTATAAATTTATGAAGAATGGGTGAAATATATATAGATTGTTTAAGGTTTTTTTTAATTTCCAAACGATCCAATGCACAACACTTAAATGGCACAACGTTCAAATTTTTCGAAACTTCAACGCGTTAAACAATTCACGTGTTCTGGCTTCCACGCGTTATCAACTTTGGTGGTGGTAGTGTGCGTGATAGATCCACGCGTGGTGGATGGGCTATCACGGGGCGCCCCGTCCCCCCTTTTATGGTATTAATAATAACACATGGTAATATCTTATTCTCACATTTATACGGCCCGTATACACCATGTGAAAATAAACTTTTGTCGCATACAATAGATTTATACGGGCCGTATAAGGTTATACGACCCGTATACATCGGATTTCCTTTTTTTTTGGAGTTAATATTCACACATTAGAGTTTCGGTTTCCTACTTTTTAATATTCACAAATTTCGATTTCCTATGGAAATGGTGGCTATGGAAAGAAGGCTAGTAGAGAGAACTAGCCATTCTCATCTTTCACCAACAAGATCCAAATAGTCTATCTTCAACACCAAATCTCATTTGACCAACTATCAAGATGGTGGACCACAACACCGCAACACCCGGGTTCCACCAATTTCCCTTGCGCCAACTGACGCAAGGCGACTTTTAAATATCAAGGAAAACGAGTTTCAATTTCCTTTTTACTTTGAAACAAATCACATTTCATCAAAGAGAAAGAAAACTCAGAAAAACGACCTGCTGATAAACATAAAGCAACAACAAAAGCAGTGGTTCATTTTTGTTACCAAAGCACGCAGCACACAGCTACCAACAATCAAGATTGCGATTCAACATCACTTGCGCCTGGCATAAGGTTATTTTCAGTATCAAAGACAACTGATGTCTTTTTACTTTGAAACAAATCTCATTTTTCAAACAAAAGACCAGTTAATAAACATGAAGCAAGAGCAAAATGCGATCGTACGTTTGGGTTACCAGAGCATACAGTACCGCAATCGCCCGAGTATTTTCTCTAAACCTTTTCAAACAGCACCAAGCACTTTTTACTACTCAAACCAGAAAAAAGCTTGCAGGTGTGGTTTCTGTTGAAGAATTCTCTGAAAACCCTCATTTTTACTCAAACCATGGCGTCTAAACCCTTGAATCCCAACGCTTCTCCTTACATTCCTCATCATCGGTCCTTGTACGTATATAATTATTATTATTAATTTTGTGAGAATAGTTGTTACTATCATCTGAATCCACGTCTTCTACAACTGTCATGCCTCTATTATTACTAACGGGTCGCCGAAAACGAAATTCCCATTATAGAGGGGTCTCCGACAAAGGGTCCCACTTTCACCTTTCTTGTATTAGCAATGGAATCTCTTAGCTCGATGACGATAAAAGCCGCGCGGGAGGGTTTATTCAAAGGGTTCAAGTTGCCTAATGAGGGGGTTGAAATCTCACACATTATATATGTTGATGAAGTAGTTTTTGTTAGTAGTGGAGAGGCTGAGTATATTCATTATCTAATAGAATCCTAAGGTGTTTTTCGCTAGTTTCCGGTCTAAAAATAAACAAGCATAAGAGTAAAGTATATACAGTTGGCTTGGAGGCATCAGATGGTTAACAGTGGCAAGCCTACTTGGGTGCAAGCTTGGTAAGTTCCCCTTTGTATATCTAGGCATGTTTGTAGTCGCTAATATGAACAGAACGGTAAATTGGAATCCCATGATTGATGAATTTAACTTAAGATTGTCAATTTGGAAAGCAAGGGTCTTGTCATTCACGGGGCGGATAACATTGGCAAAAATGGTATTGGGTAGTTTACCTACATACTTTATATCGCTTTACAAAGTCTCATTAAAGGTAAGTAAAACATTAGAGGGTATTAGACGGAAGTTTGTATGGGGTGGATCGAATGTCGGGGAACAAAATAAGATGGGTGGGATGGGAAAAATGGTAAATGTTAAACGGTTAGGGGATTGGGGGGATGCAAACCTTGTTCTCCTATTAAAATGGTGGTTAAGGCTTAGGTCAAATGGAGATCAACTCTGGAGCAAAGTCATTCTATCGATTCATGGGAGGAGATGGAAAAAGGGCTTAATATCGGGGGTTTAATCCTCCACCGGAGTTTGGAAGAATATAGTCTAAAAAGACTTATTTAAGATGAATGCAAACATGAATCATAAACTGATTAGTGATGTAGGATATGGAGACAAGACTGCATTTTGGGTAGGTAAATGTGTCACACCCCAACTGATGGCGGAAACATTGGATGAGACGAAAACGAGACTGCTTGAGACTTCATAACTTGCTAACTGTGAAAATAGTTGAATAATTCGAAATTCATTTCATACTAACGAGGTACATTGTTTTGAAACGAAAATACAACATCTTCTAAGTAAAACATAACAACATAAATCAAATACATGAATTTAAATTTAAGTGTGTTTCTAGTCCAACCTAAGTAACTTTCTTCATGCGTCGTCATTAATTTCCTGTAACATGAATTAAACTCCAATCAACAAAAGTTGGGAAGTATTGGTTACATAGCATAAATGTGAATAAAATTTGTCTCATATCCAACATGGTAATTTGCATACATTGTTTCTTAACATACTAGCATGTGTAAATTATAAGTCAAACCTAAGTATACCGCAATCGTGCGTATCCTTATCGCCGAAACGACAAGGTCGTAAAACAGTTAACTTAAAAATACCACAAGTGTGGGAGGTGCATTAATCCTATAGCGCTATAATTGTTAAGGTAGGCTTGCAAAGTTAATGAGCATGTAGCACACAAGAATGAGTATAGCATGTAATAACAAGAATATAACAAATATCATGTTTTAGTGGATAGAGTGTTTATATGAACAAGTTTAATCATGAGTATGTGATTTGTATATAGTGTACATGTTGCATCCAAAGTGTGTAAAAATGAAAATGGAATCGAGTGTACTCACGGTCTGCAAAGCTTTCCGCAAATGTGAGTTGATTTAGCCTTGAAGTTTTTAGGAACACCGAAGTTACCCTACATTGGGGAAACGAAGGTGTGTGAGTAATTGGGGATTGATTATGAGTTAGAATCAGGAATTAATATAAAAGTATGTACATAAGAAAATGCATGAAGGTTATCTTGCTAAAACACTTATACAGGACACCAAGTTCATGTGTATTTCATGGGCATAATTTCACCTATTGGAAATCCAATTATAAGAAATTTTAACTTAAGATAATATTTACCAAACTCTTAGCATCTAACCATGAATTGGTTAGTGTTGGGAGTTCGGTTTTTGAGTTATATATTATGTACGGTAATTATGTTAGTCTAGTAATATAATGTAAAGTCAAGCAAGGAGGTAGGATGATTTTCATCCATTAAACCTCATTATATGATTCACCAAAGCACAAAATCATCAACTTAGTTGGTGATTTCGGTTGGTCATGAATAAGATTAAAATGTACAAATAACTAACTAGTTAAGTAGCCAAATAAGAACAACCCGGATGTGTACATACCCAACATGGCAAATGTTTGAGACGATGTGGGGTTGGCTTACTTTGATTTCTTGGAAACTACCTAGATTCAAAGACTTGTATGATATGGCGGTTAATAAGAAAGCCTTGGTATGTGAACAATACTCCAAAATGGGGAATAATAGATGGTGAAATTGAGAATCGTCACAACCAAAAACAAGTGAACAATGGAGTGATTTTGCAACATTAATGATGCTACTAAAATGGACTAATCTGAAAGACCAAGGTGACACTTAGGGCTGGAAAATAGACAAAGGTATAGGGTTCAAGGTTAAAGAGGTAAGGGAGGATTTAATGGTGCTTGCCTCCTTGGCAAACTTGGATTCCGTTATGAACTCGTGCAACTAGATACCTTCAAAGATAAATGCCTTCGTTTGGAAGGTTGTGTCAAGCAAAATTCCAACTCATGTAGAATTGGCAGTAAGAGGTATTAGGATATAAGGGTGTTCACAGTTCAGTTTTTACGGTTTTCAGGTCAAACCATTAGTGACGGTCTTTTAATTAGTGAAAAGCAAAACCGAATCATTGAGATTTAAAACAAAACCGTTACTAATGGTTTGGTTTCATGGTTTGGGCTTTATTGCGCCTTTATATAAAATACATAGTATGTAAAATAAAAATTCGAAACGATACAAGTGTTATCTATAATACAAATTCTATCCACAATACAAACTTAAAACAAGGTATCAAATACGATAAAACTTATTTAATCGCCAAAACGATCAGTAAACAAGCTTAAACCAAATGCGTAAAAGAAGTTAGAAAAAATTATCTAGTATCCAAAATAGAGTTTCCGGTATAAGGACAAAACGATAACTCAACAGAAAGCAAAGAAAGATTACATAAAACTTAAACCATGTGTAGTGGTGAAGGAAGACTCTTGGGCATTATTCGCCATGTGGTGGTCCAGTCAGCAATGGAGTATTATGAGGCATTTTTCATAAATGGGACTGGTGGGATAATGCCCAATAATGCCCCTGTAATTATTGCCCATTGTTAATTTTCTTTTAAATTAAAATATGTAATTGGTCCTCACTTCTCATTGGTCAAGTTTACAAGTTTGCCGTAAGCCAAGGCATTTTATAAACCACGCCAAAAGCAAAAGAAAACCCAAAATAACGCCCACCGTAGTGGTTTCGAGACGTTTTCGGGCAATTCACGCCCAAATACTGCCCCACTATGGGTGGTCTTAACAATAAAAAGGATGCGTCGACATTTAACAAAATAAAAATGATGTGTCAACATTTCCTTGGTCTTAACAATAAAAAGGATGCGTCGACATTTAACAAAATAAAAAGGATGCGTCGACATTTAACAAAATAAAAAGGATGCATCAACATTTCCTTGATTGATTGGATATTTTGTATGGACTAGAATTTGAGAGCCGTTGGAAATATCATTGGAGGAAGAAAACAACAAAAAGTGGAAAGTTGAATAGAAGCTTGGATTCAAAATTGGGGAATTCTATTAGCATACCTGATTATCTATCTGCACATCTTACTTTTTCAATACGCATCGTATAGGCCTATACGATACGTATTGGTTCAAAAGTCAAAAGTCAAATCTGCATGTGTCAGCTCTTGTCTGGCAGCTGACTTTTTCAATACGCATCGTATAGGCAGGCCTATACGGGTCGTATTGCTTTGTTTTTTTTTTTTACAAAATTTTGTATATATTTAATCATAGTTTTAACAAAGTTTAATAAAAGAATTCTTTTATCTTTTAAACAAAAAACATTTTTAAAATTTATCATGTCATATAGTTTGATACATGTTTATTATACTATACTATCTATGTTATAACCGTATTATATACTACACTTTTTTTTACATATTTTTGTAAACATTTAATCATAGTTTTAATAAAGTTTAATAAACGAATTCTTTATTTTTTAAACAAAAAACATTTTTAAAAATTTATCATGCGTATAGGTTTGGTACATGTTTATTATACTATACTATCTATGTTATAACCGTATTATATACTACACTTTTTTTAATTTCTACTTACAAGTGAAACATTTAAAAAAATAACTAAGATATAAAACATTTTTTATACTTTACAAAACAGAAAAAAAAACATGAATTTTGAATCAATACGAAGCGTATATGGCCATACGCATCGTATCGAACCATATGATACGCATCGTATAGACCTATACGATGCGTATTATATCCCTGAAATTACTGAAATACCCCTGTTTTTTTGATAAATTCAGGGGTATTTTTGAGAAATTCAGAGGTTAATACGTATCATATAGGCCCATACGATCGTATATGGCATAGTAAAAAAAATTGTTTTTATCGTGTTTTCCTCGGTTCGACGTGTATACGTGTCATTTTTTGACGAACTTTCGCATATTTAGTCTATTATGACGTATTCCTTCAACATGCGTCGTTTCGCTGACGTTCGGTTGCGTGCAATTATCGTATTCTATGATTACGTACAGTTTTGTTTGAAATCCACTTGTATTGTGTAGTGTCGTGTTATATGTAGACGAGTGTGTAAATATGATTAGCTGCGTATTTTGACGTATTTTTGCATATTTTGACGTATTTTATCGTATTGTTACGTATTTTAGAGTATTCTCACATATTTAAGCGTATTTTGACGTATTTTAGCTTATTTTAACCTATTTTTAGGTTATTTTAACGTATTTCTACGTATTTTAACGTATACTTGGCATATTTTGTCGTTAAATGTCGTATTATAAAGGATACTGTCAATATGTTCCATATTATGGCATATATTAACCGTACGGGTCGTGTCCGTGATGTTTGGTATTGTCACGTTTATTGTCTGTAAGTGTCGTATTAGGGTGTAGATGCGATACATATACGGGACATTTATTACACCTATATATGCTCATACAGGACCTATACCTCATCTGGACTAATACGGTTCGTATTGCTTTGGATTTTTTTTTTACAAATTTTTGTATACATTTAATCATAGTTTTAACAAAGTTTAATAAAAGAATTCTTTTATTTTTTAAACAAAAAACATTTTTAAAAATTTATCATGTCGTATAGGTTTGGTACATGTTTATTATACTATACTATCTATGCTATAACCGTATTATATATTACACTTTTTTTACAGGAGCTATACCTCATCTATACTATACTACATTGTACATGGTATTCTTAAAAAAATTAAGGAAGTTTTTATTTAAAAAAAAATAAATAGTTTTTAGAAAACTTTGTTAAAACCATAAACAAATGTATAAAAAGTTTAAAAAAAAAAAACCTTAACCAATACGACCCGTATAGCCTATACGATGCGTATTATATCCCCGGAATTACTGAAATACCCCCATTTTTTGATAAATTCAGGGGTATTTTTGAGAAATTCAGAGTTTAATACGCATCATATAGGCCTATATTGTCACACCCCAACCGATGACGGAATCATCGGGACCCGGCACTAGGTGAATCAGATTGCTCAAGAGAATTCATAACAACTATATTGCGACAGTATTTAATGCATTCGAGAGTTCTGGGTTTTCACGCCTGATCCCGACTGGACCGCCCGGTTGTGTTATGCGAATATTTTCGAAAACGTGTGTATTGTGTTGGCCTTAGGAAAGGCTAAGTAATATTCCAGCCTTAGGAAAGGCTCTTCGAGTGAAACTGTAGTATGCGGTGTTCACGCGATATTGTGGTTTTTAGCGGATTCGAATGAGAGTATCAAGTAGGCCCGTACAAATCCTACTGGATTCATACGAGTCGGCCTGTTGGTACTTAGACTATAGACTAGGTCGTTTCTAAGACAACAAACCCGGACTAGGTCGAGTCTTTCCTAATTCCCTATAGTTATGGCTCTGATACCAATCTGTCACACCCCAACCAATGGCGGAATCATCGGGACGCGACACTAGGCGAATCAGATTGCTCAGGAGAATCCATAACAACTATATTGCGACAATATTTAATGCATTCATTATCCCATACTAATAAACAATACAATCACATAAGTTATCACAGATTTCTTGTCCTCTCGAACAATACAAATCCGAAAACCTAGATTTTAGGTGAGTTTCTAGACTTCCTAGCTTGATTTGATGTATACTGCGACTAAACCTGCAACATACGTTAAAATAACGTCAATACAAAAGTATTGGCGAGTATACAAGTTTGATAGCGAAACATTGTAGATAAAAAGTGTTGCGAATTACCACATACATAAACGAGATACTTCAACACGTATATATTAGACAGATACTACCAGCTAAGTCTCTCGAGCTGCGATTGCTATTCATCCTAACTAGACCCCGCCGGTACTATAGTACTATACTAGTTAAGGCGAGACCTTGCGAGTATAAGTCCTAACACATATGTAACTAGCATCACATGTAAATATGCATAACAGTAATTCGCAAGTGATAAACAGTTTAATTGTATAATACGTTTTGATAAATTGATTTGGTAGGAACGTATGTTACACCCAAAATGCGATAAAAAAGGGGTTCGAGTATACTCACAGTCGGTGTTCGGCAAGCAAACACAACTTGGTTGGATTGAAGGGAGCGCGTCTGAGATTAGCCTGATTACAGATAGGTGGTGTAAGCATCGAACAGTGCGTTAAACGATGAGATGTGACTGAGTGTTGAATGGCAATCCGATCGGATGGCAATCCGATCGGGTGGCCAGTCGATCGGGTGGCAATCCGTTCGGATGGTCATCCGATCGGATGGCCATTCGATTGCATTGTCACCTCGTTTGGCATGGAGGTGTTTGTGTATGATGGCTTGCCTTTTGAAGTTTTCGTTGTAGCATTTTGAAAATAGAGAAGTATCTCTGCCCTTCAGGTCGGTCGATCGAACGGCGGCTCGATCGGGTGACAATCCGATTAGTAGGACACTTAGTGAGAACAAGTTCACAGCAGTTTGGCACTAGATCGGATTGCAGTCCGATCGGGTGGCAATCCGTTTGGAACTGGCTATGTATTGAATATGTTGAAAATTGTTTAAGTGATGAAGTTCAAAACATCACAGGGTCGGATGGTCGTTAATCCGATCGGACGGCAATCCGTTCGATGTTCAAACTTTTGAGGAGTTGAAATATAATTTAAGTGTGGAGCCAAGTGCAAGCCGATCGGATGGCTGTCCGATCGGGTGGCAATCCGATCGGGTGGCAATCCGATCGGACGACAATCCGTCCCAACGACCTGATTGTCTTTGACACTTGACTGTTTTGAGATTTTTGCGGTTTTCTTAAGACGGTATGACAACGTACTAAACAACAGAACCCTATCAACACCCAGGTGACCCGATCGGGCAGGAATCACCCTAGTCCGGTCGGTCAGCTGTTCGAGATGACGGTTCGTGTTTAACCCGAGATCGGTTGTCTCGTAGATAGAATTCAGATCTTGAGCTGACACATCACTAAGGAGTAGAGGATCAGAATGAGCTCCGATTCTATCAGTTTTGAGTGCATTAAGTGTAAAAGAGTTGAAAGAAAGTTGGAAAACCCTCTTTCAATCATTGTATCCATGATTATGTGTAGATTTATGCGAAAGTGTTGTTTAAATCTTGTGGAAATCCTTCAGATCTGAGTGGTCATTGGTGGAATGAGGCCAACACTTGAAGTTCTTAAGAACTCCATGATGACATCATCCTAGAACACCTCAAATCCATTGATTTCATGGTTAAAAGTTAAGATTCAAAAGAGAAAATGATTGAGAACTGCGTGTAGATCATAGAAGTACAAGATTTGAGGTAGAAACTTACAAGAATTGCGAGAAATCGAGAGAAAATAGCCCCAAAGCATGCTGGTCGAGTGAGAGCTGTCACATCACTGTTCAAGTGATGTGACAAGTGCTATTTATAGGTGGAGAGGAGAGAAGGGTGATGGAGTGCCATGGATCAGATGGCTGTCTGATCCAGGTGGCAATCCGATCGGTTGGCCATCCGATCGACCAGTCACTCGATCAGTGGTCTCCGGCGATTTGCGTTTCGATGTTTCGTTTCAATCATTAAGCGTTGTGATAGTTTGGTCACACCTTTTCATACCCACATTCTTATATTTAGTATAATTAGTCACATAGGGTCGTATAAATATCCATATTTCAAAATTGCGATACAATAACCGGGTTTCATTTCGAATATTCGTTACTCTGCGACGCATCACGGCCATCGAGGAGGGTAGAATAGGTCCTCACTCAACGTCATCGTGAGCGTTAGTGTGTGTGATGCGATGTGTTATAGCGATAAAGTATGCGTAATATGCGAAAATACTGCGAAATAGCGATGTATGCTATATAGCTACATTATGATCCGAATCTCTGGTGCTAGGCGTAACGAGCGTAACGAGTAGTAACAACGCACGAACGTGTGGGTTGTTACAGTCTCCCCTGCTTTAGGAAATTTTGTCCCGAAATTAATCCACAAGAAGGGTTGCGAGGATCGATGCGAGTGGGAGTAGCGATAAAAGCATCAAAAGAAGCGAGCGATCAGTTGAAATTCGACGAGCGTGAGTGTTACAAAAACTGGGCGATGGCGGCGGGTAAGGCAATTCGTATACAAAAGATGGAAACACGCGAAAAGCGATCCAAAAGTGTTTTGTATTTTGGAAAAGTTGATTAATTCGAAAAGGTTTGGCGAAAACTTGTTTACGAAAACCTTCCCACAGTGCGGTGTTAAACTGTCTCGATGTTCACACCAGCGTTATGAGAGGGGTTTTATCATTAAGGTACTAAAAGATTTTAGGGTGTTTAAAACTCGTTTTACAAAATTTTCTCATCACGCGACAGTAACTTGAGTCGATCGTCACACCATCGTTACAAGATAATCTCGTTTTGATCAAAGTTTAGAAAAAGCTTTGTAAGAAAAGCTTTGTTTACACAAAGGTTTTAATAATATCAAAAAGTTTTAAATTTTAAAGTCGGCCCCGCATGGCACTTTCCCACAAAAGTTCGACAATATGGCTAAAACACTTATATATAGGAAGTACCAGCGGCGTATCCACCATGTTTTAGCCATATGGCTTCCGTCCCGTGAGGCGGTGTCATATGTGTCGACAAAGTACTGATAGATTTCGATTCCCTCGGTCCAAGCAAAAGATGGTCGGACCAAGTGTAAGAGAGGGATTGAGCAAACTGAGCGAGGAAGACGCTTCTGAACTTAGTTTAGTGACACGAGCGAGTGCGACAAGCGATAAGCGGTACGCGATAATTGATAGCACAAAACAATCGTAATAAGCGAAGGCGACGGCGACAAGCGAAAAACGATGAGCGATAGGCGACGAGCGGTAGTGACAACCGTCGAGCGATAGGCGACAATCGATGCGTTGCAAGTGATGGGAATATGCGATTTGATTAGATTCAACACACCACAAATTTTAACTGACATTAAGCCCCACATGGCCTTTTTCCACGAAAGTCTGCTGATAATACTTATATATAGAAAGTACCAGCGGCGTATCCACCATATTTTACCCCTATCAGTTTCGTTTCGTGAAGCGAGGTCATGTGTGTAACATAACACAGATGGCATAGATAACGATAAGCGATAGCGATAGCGACAAACGTTAAGCGATGAAATGATAGAGCAATACACAAGCGATAGAGCGATACACAAGCGATAGAGCGATACACATGATAAGCGATACACATAACCAGCGATTGAACGAAGCACATAATAAGCGATTGAGATTGCGATGTAGATTCCAACGATAATGCGATTGCGAGCGTGTTGACTTACGAAAAGTCTAGCGATTACACGCTTTGAGTTGCGGTTGAGATTGTTACGCCTTGCGATGTAGTGTAGTGTGTCGAAAATAGAATTAAATAGTATACTTGGTCTAATAACGTTTAACTTGTATGGCACTTTCTTCATAAGACATTGGTTGGCATGGCGAAGCACTTATATATAGGAAGCACCCGCGGCGTATCCACCATGCTTCAACCACACGCCTCTCCCCCGTGAATAGGTGTCACACTGTGTCGACATGGTCAAGACGCTTATATATAGGAAGTACCAGCGGCGTATCCACCACGCTTAACCATGCTTTTAACGTTATGGCATTATTGAAACTTATTACGATCCCCGTGCACTGACCAACATAATCCCGTGTGCACCCGTGATTAAGTTGTTCCTTGCACGTTTATCGCAACCCGCTTCAAGAATGCATAGTAGGGGAAAACACATTATATAGTACATAGTGCAAGTATATAGTTCGTGCGCGAGTGCAAGAAAGTGAGAGATAAATAGAGTCCACATTGCGTCGAGAAATAGAACAAGTTCAAACACATAAAAGGAATTTAACGGTGAAAATCATAGCATTACAATAACACTGGAAGCATAACTAATGTTGCTGTAGAGGGCTTCTAAAGAGACTGCGATTGTTGTTGGAATTCCTTAAGTCTGCGGCTCCGTGCGGCAGTGCTGGGTAAGATGACCATACCAATTGCAATTTGCCTAAAAAAGCGACAGTTAGCTTCTGGCGGGTGATGATACGTACACATGAGACACATGGGATGAGTTCCGTTGTAGTCACGCTTCGAGTGAACTGGAACTGCTTGAAGAGGTTCTGGTTGCGACAGTTCAGTTGTTGAAGAGTTTGGGCTCATGGTCTTCCGTTTGCGGCTGGGCTGAGCTTCTTGAGGCGGTGCGTTGTCATCGAAGGATTCGTCCGAGGACTCACTTGGAGAATCGTCGGTAGAATCGTCGGAGGAATCGTCGGAAGAATCGATGACGATTGCTTGGTGAGCTTGTTTGATAGGATTCTTGGAGAAGAATCCGTCCAAGACTCGTTTGTCGTTGATTTCTGCGGCTAAGCGGTAGGTTTCTTCGATGGTAGTAGGTCTTGCAGCTTCAACAAAATCGCCCACACACTCAGGCAAGCCAAATATACTTCGTGATGGCTTTTTCTGAAGTGTTGACTTGACTTGGGCAGATTATGCTAAGCTGTTTGAACCTTGCGGTGTAGCCAGTATTGTCACCTTTAACTTGCTTGATTTTCCAAAATTCGTCTTCTAGCTTCTGGACTTCGTGGGGAGGGCAATACTCTTTCTTCATGAGTTCCTTCAGCTCAACCCAAGAGAGAGCATAAGCTACGGAGATCCCACGTTTGTTACGTTCGGCAGTCCACCAGTCGAGTGCTCGCGATTGAAATACTCCGGTTGCGCAAGTAGTACGGAAACTATCGGGACACCCACTCTGACGAAGGGTAACTTCGATATAATCGAACCACTGGAGTAGTTGGGACACACCTCCTTCACCCGTGAACTCCATCGGATCACAGGCCTTGAAGTGTTTGTAGAGGAAAGTAGATTGCGGCGCTTCCGTCTTAGAGTCTTCTGAGGTTCGAGAGTTGCTGAGAGAGTGCACTTGAGCGACAATTTGAGGAATGACCTTGGCCACTTCCTTGGCCACAAGTGAGGCAATCCTCTTTTTGGCGCTTCGTTTGGCTCTTCTCCTAGCTGTTTGTCTCGAGGTAGAGTTGTTGGAAGACATCTAGACAGAGAGAGATTTGGAGTGAGATTCGATTATAATGATTTTTGAGTTTGCGATGCGATTGAGCGCGTTCAAAACTTGTTGCGAGTAATATAATAGATTTCACATAGGAGCCACATAGGAGACACGATATTCCTACATTCTCACGTAATTGATCCGTGTTGTACATATAAATAGTTGTAGTTTATACTTACACACATACATACATATCGGTGTAGAATGCGCGAGGACGCGATGAAGAGGGAGAGAGCGAGAGCGATTAATTAAACATTTGTTTTATTGCGAACATTCGGTTTTCGTTTTAGATTGCGATGGCGGTGCGTGTTGTGTGTTTATAAAGCAGGGAGTGAAAATAGAGAAATCGAGGAATCGATAAAGCGTAAAGTTTTAAATCGTAGCCACATAAGCGTAAATAAGTTCCGTAAAGAGTAAAATCGGCAAGAAATGCAGATAGAGTGCCTCGGGTGTTTAGACGTCGACTACCCAAGGTAATCCAACTATACCCAACAAGTTCGTGCACGCGCATTGCCCTAGAAGGCTTTATGCT
This sequence comes from Helianthus tuberosus, assembly GCA_030545235.1. Lineage (NCBI taxonomy): Eukaryota > Viridiplantae > Streptophyta > Magnoliopsida > Asterales > Asteraceae > Helianthus > Helianthus tuberosus. Next base: position 20,975,596 of record CM060364.1, on the reverse strand, counting down.
TCCATTGGGATGCATCTCATGGCATTCGTATTCCTGGGTATCGCGTGGCTCGAGTTATCGTTATAATCGAGTCCTTGGTGAGAGTTTTTGAAAACCTTTTTATATAGAGTGGAACGGTTCATTAAGGTACGGGTTTCACCCCTGACTTAATAACTTCGCTCCTAGCTGTGGTTGTGCTCTTCGAATAAATTCGGGAGTCCCACTAGATTTTGAAATGGGGACTTTCGTTGAGATATGGATGTCACTCCTAGCTCGACGAAAAGTTCTCGTGCTAGAAAAATGCGCTGAGTGAGCGATCTTATCGAGAGTTCTGGGTTTTCACGCCTGATCCCGACTGGACCGCCCGGTTGTGTTATGCGAATATTTTCAAAAACGTGTGTATTGTGTTGGCCTTAGGAAAGGCTAAGTAATATTCCACCCTTAGGAAAGGCTCTTCGCGTGAAATTGTAGTATGCGGTGTTCACGGGATATTGTAGTTTTTAGCGGATTCGAATGAGAGTATCAAGTAGGCCCGTACAAATCCTACTGGATTCATACGAGTCGGCCTGTTGGTACTTAGACTATAGACTAGGTCGTTTCTATGACAACAAACCTGGACTAGGTCGTGTCTTTCCTAATTCCCTATAGTTATGGCTCTGATACCAATCTGTCACACCCCAACCGATGGCGGAATCATCGGGACGCGACACTAGGCGAATCAGATTGCTCAGGAGAATCCATAACAACTATATTGCGACAGTATTTAATTCATTCATTATCCCATACTAATAAAAAATACAATCACATAAGTTATCACAGATTTCTTGTCCTCTCGAACAATACAAATCCGACAACCTAGATTTTAGGTGAGTTTCTAGACTTCCTAGCTTGATTTGATGTAGACTATGACTAAACCTGCAACATACGTTAAAACAACATCAATACAAAAGTATTGGCGAGTATACAAGTTTGATAGCGAAACATTGTAGATAAAAAGTGTTGTGAATTACCACATACATAAACGAGATACTTCAACACGTATATATTAGACAGATACTACCAGCTAAGTCTCTCGAGCTGCGATTGCGATTGCTATTCATCCTAACTAGACCCCGTCGGGTACTATAGTACTATACTAGTTAAGGCGAGACCTTGCGAGTATAAGTCCTAACACATATGTAACTACCATCACGTGTAAATATGCATAACGGTTATTCGCAAGTGATAAACAGTTTAATTGTATAATACGTTTTGATAAATTGATTTGGTAGGAACGTATGTTACACCCAAAATGCGATAAAAAGGGGTTCGAGTATACTCACAGTCGGTGTTCCGCAAGCAAACATAACTTGGTTGGATTGAAGGGAGCGCGCCTGAGATTAGCCTGATTACATATTGGTGGTGAAACCGTCGAACAGTGCGTTAAACGATGAGATGTGACTAGGTGTTGAATGGCAATCCGATCGGATGGCAATCCGATCGGATGGCAATCCGATCGGGTGGCCAATCGATCGGGTGACAATCCGTTCGGATGGTCATCCGATCGGATGGCCATTCGATTGGATTGTCACCTCGTTTGGCATGGAGGTGTTTGTGTATGATGGCTTGCCTTTTGAAGTTTTCGTTGTAGCATTTTGAAAATAGAGAAGTATCTCTGCCCTTCAGGTCGGTCGGTCGATCGAACGACGGCTCGATCGGGTGACGATCCGATTAGTAGGACACTTAGTGAGAACAAGTTCACAGCAGTTTGTCACTCGATCGGATTGCAGTCCGATCGGGTGGCAATCCATTTGGAACTGGCTATGTATTGAATATGTTGAAAATTGTTTAAGTGATGAAGTTCAAAACATCACAGGGTCGGATGGTCGTTAATCCGATCGGACGTCAATCCGTTCGATGTTCAAAACTTTTGAGGAGTTGAAATATAATTTAAGTGTGGAGCCAAGTGCAAGCCGATCGGACGACTGTCCGATCGGGTGGCAATCCGATCGGGTGGCAATCCGATCGGGTGGCAATCCGATCGGATGGCAATCCGTCCCAACGACCTGATTGTCTTTGACACTTGACTGTTTTGAGAGTTTTGCGGTTTTCTCGAGATGGTATGACAACGTGCTAAACAACAGAACCTTATCAACACCCAGGTGACCCGATCGAGCAGGAATCACCCTAGTCTGGTCGGTCAGCTGTTCGAGACGACGGTTTTTGTTTAACCCGAGATCGGTTGTCTCATAGATAGAATTCAGATCTTGAGTTGACACATCATTAAGAAGGAGTAGAGGATCAGAACGAGCTCCGATTCTATCGGTTTTGAGTGCATTGAGTGTAAAAGAGTTGAAAGAAAGTTGGAAAACCGTTTTTCAATCCTTGTATCCATGATTATGTGTAGATTTATGCGAAAGTGTTGTTTAAATCTTGTGGAAATCCTTCATATCTGAGTGGTCCTTGGTGGAATGAGGCCAACACTTGAAGTTCTTAAGAACTCCATGATGAAATCATCCTAGAACACCTCAAATCCATTGATTTCATGGTTAAAAGTTAAGATTCAAAAGAGAAAATGATGGAGAAGTGCGTGTAGATCATAGAAGTACAAGATTTGAGGTAGAAACTTACAAGAATTGCGAGAAATCGAGAGAAAATAGCCCCAAAACGTGCTGGTCGAGTGAGAGTTGTCACATCACTATTCAAGTGATGTGACAAGTGCTATTTATAGGTGGAGAGGAGAGAAGGGTGATGGAGTGCCATGGATCGGATGGCGGTCCGATAGGGTGGCAGTCCGATGGGGTGGCAGTCCGATCGGGTGGCAATCCGATCGGTTGGCCATCCGATCGACCAGTCACTCGATCAGTGGTCTCCGGCGATTTGCGTTTCGATGTTTCGTTTCGGTCGTTAAGCGTTGCGATAGTTTGGTCACACATTTTAATAGCCACATTCATATATTTAGTATAATTAGTCACATAGGGTAGTATAAATATCCATATTTCAAAATTGCGATACAATAACCGGGTTTCGTTTCGAATATGCGTTACTCTGCGACGCATCACGACCATCGAGGAGGGTAGAATAGGTCCTCACTCAACGTCATAGTGAGCGTTAGTGTGTCTGATGCGATGTGTTATAGCGATAAAGTATGCGTAATATGCGAAAATACTGCGAAATAGCGATGTATGCGATATAGCTACATTATGATTGATGTGTGTAAAATGCAACATATAAATTACATCAAATGAGGCATAAAACTAACCCTTTTTAAGTACTAATATTGGAAAAAGAGTGTTTTTGTCTTCCTTTTGTATTTTCAGGATTAAATGAGCTCAAAAACGCAAAAGAAGCAAAAAGACAGCTAAATCCAACATAAATACAAGAAAAGGAATATTAGTGGACTGCCCGACCCCTCAACGGCACCTTCCAAAGCAAAATAGAGAAATCAGAAGACTGAACACGCCCCGTGCTCAGCCAGCACGGGGCCGTGCCCAAGAAGCAGCAGAAAAGACAAACCTATAGAAGCTTCTATTGCCCATCACGGGGCCGTGCTCAGCGGACACGGGGGCGTGTCGAAAGTACAGCAGGCGCATTTATTGTAATTGCGAATTACAATTAATGAGGAGAGAGATTGTCAGACAGACACGGGGCCGTGTCCAGCTCTCTGTTCAGCCTATAAATAGGAGTGCTTGGATTCATTTCATCTCATCCCTTGGCACACCACCTCTCTCACACTTCATCCACCACCCACCACCATCACAACACCATCATCCACCACCATCATCCATTGTCCATCGTAGAGTGTGTGAGTCGTCTCGGGATCCAAGATTGATCGTAAGAGTTCTTGACAATCAAGGCCATGTTTGCCTAAGCCTCTTACATCACTTGGTGAAGACAAAGTGTCTAGTATAATACTTTTTATTTCTAATCTTTTGCACTTTTTATTTGGTTTTGTATTAATGACTTTAATAACTAGTTACTTATGTTGAAGGTGATCTTTCCTTTTCGTTTGTCCGTGGTGTCTTGTCATTATTTTACTGTCTATATAAAATAAAGGATTTTCACCATTCATATCTCCACGGTCTATATGGAGGTATGTTGGCTACCTGGTCGGGGGTTAAGGGAACGGTTTGGTAAAGGTCTTGCCATTGTTCAGCGTTTAGAGGTCCTGCAATGGACCTGGGTCAAATTTAGTAGGACCTCCTTCAATGCTTCACGGTATTGGATGGCGGGGGTCCAAACTCTTTGATCCCCTCATAAGTTAACTACTATTAATACTATAACCCGGCTATTTAGGACTGTATCCCTGCTGACTCAGACTACTTAGCCGAGGGTAACGTCACCGCCAAAAGCGGGGCCTACCACAATACTGCATTAATAACTTAATTCATTATCTTCCAATAATCCACCCTTTTAGGATTGTATCCCTGCTGACTCAAACTACTGGGGTGAGGGTAACGTCACCTTCAAAAGAGGGGCCTACTACAATAACTAAGATAATCTCTTAATTATGTGCAAAAGTGCGGAAATAATCAAAGGTTATACTAGATACGAGTCGGAACCAAGTGATTCATCTTGTCTATCTGTTTTTCTTTTATTTTTATTTTCAGCATTTTAGTTAGTTTTTAATTTTCTTAGTTTAAAACATTTTTTCTAAACTTTTATTTTGGTTAGACGTTGAGGATAAACCGGTACTAAAAGCTCTTGTGTCCTTGGACGACCTCGGTATCTTACCAACGCTATACTACACTCAACGATGGGTGCACTTGCCCATATGTGTGTTTAGTGTTCGTGAAATATCGTGTTTTATAAATTTAAAACTTGGCTAAAATAAGTGTTAAAAATGGCTTAAAATATACACCTAATATATACGACACTTTACCGCACATCAAGTTTTTGGCGCCGTTGCCGGGGACACAAGGATTTTAGGAAAGCTTAAAATCGACGGCCTAATCAGTTTTTCAAAACCTTTTCAAAACGGGCCCACGTTTTTTCTGCATTTTAGTTTAGTTTGCACTTACAGTAGCCTGAACACGGGGACGTGCTCACTGAACACGCCCCCGTGCTGCATATTTTTAGTTAGATACCCAGATACAGAGTCTGAACACGGGGCCGTGCTCTCTGAACACGCCCCCGTGCTCAACGTGACCAGTAACTTTAATTAAAACGCCCAGATACAGATCCTGTACACGGGGCCGTGTTCACCAGACACGGGGCCGTGTCCAGCCTTCTGTTTCAGTCTTTGTTTTCATTTTCTGGTCCCGAGACTCCGTTGTGGTTTGCTGAGTGATTCTTATGGATCAATACTCAGGAGGTTACAACTACACCTATGATGAGGATGATTATAGGGGTAATTATTGCACTAATTGTCGTGATGCACGTTCGATTCAAAATAATCACTCGTATCAACCATCCAATTCATACGCTTACTATGAGGAGCCCAGGTACGAACCATCAACTTCATACACATCCTATGAAGACCAAAGGTATGAACCTCCTCCCTCATACTCATATTTTGATGAACCAAGGTATGAGCCTTCTTACTCATACTTTGAGGAACCAAGATATGAGCCACCACCTTCATATGCTTATTATGAGGAACCTTGGCGTGAACAACCCACCTCATATGAGTATTATGAAGAACAAAATTACGAACCTTATCCATCATATGCTTACAATGAAGGACAATGGTGTGAACCATCAACTTCATATGGGTATTATGAGGAACAAAGGGTCGAACAACCGGATTCAAGCTTAGAAAATAATGATTCTTTTTCTATAACCGAAATGACCGATAGGATATTAGAACACATTAGAGTTATCGATCGATGTATAAAAGAAGCTCGCGCAAGGGAAGAGGAGTCCCGCGCAAGAGAAGAATTAAAAAAGGAAGAGATAACTAAAAATGAAAAAATGGAAGAACAAATAAGTGAAAAACCGACACATGAGTTAAACAACGAAAAAGGTGAGTCCAACAACGTTAAAATCCAAGAAGAGTCTAATTTTGAAGAAATTAATCTCTTGACACCTTCTTTCGAAAATCATTGTTTAGTACCCACTCATGCTAAGTTTTTAAAAGAGTTAAACACTAACACTAAAATTGACGAAACGGTAAGTGTTAAGTTAACTAATGATCAAACTTCGCTAATAAAAGAAGACCCATTTGAAATTAACATCACACCGGTTCCATGTTTCTTTCAAAATTCGTTTATTAGTAATGTCACAATCGATAAAGATCTTTGTGTTAACATAATGCCTAATTACATTTTCGAAAAATTAAGTATTAGTGATTTTTCTCCACTTCAAATACCCATTTTTCTATCCAATCGGAAAGTAATAAAATCAATCGGTATAGTTGAAGATGTTTTGGTTCAAACAAATCAAATGGTAATCCCAACCGACTTTGTCATCCTCGATGACGCTCCTCTAGTGTTGGGACGACCATTTGTAAAAACTCACGAAGCTTTGAAAAACCGGAAGTTCAACAATCTACCTCTTCAATTAGGGGCATTTAAAAGAAGTGTCGATCTCGAACGATCAATGAAATATCCATTCGGCAATAATGACCCCCTAATTGAAGATGAAGCTGAACCACCCGATACAAGTGAAGAGATTGACCACTTTGTTGAAGAAGAGGTCACCATAGAACAAACTTTTAAAGTTCTTGATCGAAACGAGCAACCACCACTTGAGCTCAAAGAACTTCCAAAAGGTTTGGAATATGCTTTTCTAGACAAAGATGGTAAGTTACCTGTAATTATTTCGTCTAAATTAGATAACTTAGAAAAAGAAAAGCTAATTAATCTTTTGAAAAAATACAAAAATGCAATAGCGTGGAAACTTGTTGACATAAAAGGAATTAGCCCTTCTATGTGCACACACAAAATTTTGATGAATAATGACTACAAATCGGTCATACAACCACAACGTCGAGTAAATCCAAATGTTCAAGAAGTGGTTAAAAACGAAGTCATCAAATTACTTGACGCCGGACTTATCTATCCTATTTCCGATAGCCCTTGGGTAAGTCCCGTCCAAGTAGTTCAAAAGAAAGGAGGTATGACGGTAATTACTAACGAAAAGAATGAATTAATACCAACGAGAACCGTCACAGGATGGATAGTATGTATAGATTATAGACGATTAAATGAAGCAACAAGAAAGGATCATTTTCCTTTACCCTTCATTGATCAAATGGTAGAAAGATTATCCGGTCATAAATTTTACTGTTTCTTGGATGGTTTTTCAGGTTACTTTCAAATCCCGATAGCACCCGAAGACCAAGAAAAGACAACTTTCACATGTCCCTATGGAACTTTTGCTTATCGACGCATGCCGTTTGGTCTATGTAATGCCCCCGCAACATTCCAACGTTGCATGGTAGCCATTTTCCATGACATGATAGAAAAGACAATGGAAGTCTTCATGGACGACTTTTCTATCTTTGGGGATTCATACGACAAATGCCTCGATAACCTTGAACGAATGCTATCCCGATGTGAGGAAACTAACCTCGCCTTTAATTGGGAAAAATGCCATTTCATGGTAACGGAGGGAATAGTACTCGGTCACAAAATCTCAAGCGAAGGAATGGAGGTGGATCGAGCCAAAATAGATACCATTTCTAGATTACCACCTCCATCCTCCGTAAGAGCTATTAGAAGTTTCCTAGGGCATGCCGGATTTTATAGGCGGTTTATCAAAGACTTTTCAAAGATCTCAAGGCCTCTAACAAAATTACTTGAAAAAGATGCTCCTTTCATCTTTGACAAGGATTGCAATCAAGCATTTCTAACCCTAAAGGAAATGCTAGTCAATGCACCTATCATGATAGCACCTGATTGGAAATTTCCTTTCGAAATCATGTGTGATGCTAGTGACTTTGCAGTTGGAGCTGTCTTGGGACAGAGAAAAGAAAAGCATTTCCACCCAATATATTATGCTAGTAAAACATTTAACGATGCACAAGAAAATTACACAACAACTGAAAAAGAGTTACTAGCTGTGGTATTTGCTTTTGAGAAATTTCGTTCTTATCTTGTTCTTTCTAAAACTATAGTCTATACAGACCATGCAGCCATTCGATATCTCTTTAAGAAGCAAGACGCAAAACCACGTTTGATTAGGTGGATTCTACTCCTCCAAGAATTTGACATTGAAATCAAGGACAAAAGAGGACCAGAAAATACCGCAGCAGATCATCTTTCACGCTTAGAAGACCCAGCTTTGGAGGCAACCAGGGACGAGCAAATCAACGAAAAATTTCCAACTGAGTCCCTGGAAATGGTGGAATATAAGGAAGAACCATGGTACGCCGACTTTGCTAACTACCTAGCTAGCGGTATAGTCGCAAAAGGATGGCCACATCATCAAAGAAAAAAAATTCTTTGCCAATGTGAAACACTACTTTTGGGAAGATCCATATCTTTTCAAAATGTGTGCCGACCAACTCGTCAGACGATGCGTACATGGTAGTGAAGCACGAAGAATTCTCCGCCATTGTCATGAAGGTCCATACGGAGGACATCATGGTGCTGCCAGTACCGCACGAAAGGTATTCGATTCAGGATTTTATTGGCCAACCATTTACAAAGATGCTCAAAATCTTGTAAAGACATGTGATGCTTGCCAAAGAACAGGTAATATTTCTTCCAAAAACGAAATGCCACAAAATGGCATTCTTGTTTGTGAAATTTTTGATGTATGGGGACTCGACTTTATGGGACCTTTCCCACCATCGAAAGGAAACAAATACATACTTGTGGCAGTAGATTACTTGTCTAAATGGGCCGAGACCGAGGCACTTCCAACAAATGATGGAAGAGTAGTGGTAAGATTTCTGAAAAAATTATTCTCTCGTTTTGGCACACCTAAAGCTTTAATAAGTGATAGAGGTACCCATTTTTGCAACCATCAACTTGAAAAAATTCTAACAAGATATGGGGTCTATCACCGGGTTTCGACAGCATATCACCCTCAAGCAAACGGACAAGCCGAAGTGACTAATAGAGGGTTAAAACGAATACTCGAAAAAACCGTAGGGTTAAATAGAAAGGAATGGGCTGATAAATTAGATGATGCTTTATGGGCTTTTCGAACTGCTTATAAAACAACGATAGTGTTAGACCCTAACACGTATTTGACAAAAGTCGCAGCGGAAATTCGTGCCATAAAATTTCTTTCTTTATAAATACCTCAACTTATTTAAACTTTAACTTTAACATAACTCTTATTCATAAATCCGTCATCCTCTTATTTACTAATTAAAAACATAGCTTATGTTTTCTACATTTTACATTCAACTTCCCCGCACAATCTCTCTAGTGACTCGATCTTCGACCTCTTTTCCTTGTGATAATCGCCCGTGATCCGTACAACCTGCACTCACCACATACATTCAAAACATTAGCACACATTATATAACCAAGATCATTCGCGTACACTTCACATTTAGATCTTTAAGAAACTTTAAGCATCTCATCTGCGTATCCATTTCCTGGTGAGGCTTCAATAACGTACCTGCATTACTTTTCATTCTCAAGGTACACCATTAATAACGTTAACGCTCAACGTGTCAAATTCATGACTACATATGTACTTACATACATACATACATACATACATACATACATACATACACATCTACATACGTACCTACCATCCCTACAACTTTACAAATGTGCATACAATCATTCTTGACTTTATACATACCTACATTCACAACTACATACATACATACCTCTCCTACATCTTTACATACATGCGTACACTCATAAATATTCTTATACATACGTACATACACAACTACATACATACATAACTCTCCTACATCTTTACATACATGCGTACACTCATAAGTATTCTTATACATACGTACATACACATCTACATACGTAGATACCCTTCCTACATCGTTACAAACATGCATACACTCGTACATTTCTTTATACACACATACATACGCATCTACATACATACATACCTCTCCTACATTTTTACATACATGCGTACACTCATACATATTCTTATACATATGTACATACACACCTACATACGTACATACCCTTCCTACATCGTTACAAACATGCATACACTCGTACATATCTTTATACATACATACATACATGTCTACATACGTACATACCTTAACGAACACGTATTAGATCACGTGTATCTCCTACATAATCATTCATTATTTACATGGGTCTTAGACTTAGTTTTATAACCCATAAACATCTAAGGAACCATCAAAATCATGTTTGGAAGGTCCGTCGTAGTCCACGGATAACAAACCGAAGCCTACGATACATAAATCAACTTAGAAACAAGATTTCAACTTTTTAGACTTGGGGAGGTCGTCGGCGACGGCCCTAGGCCCGTCGGCGACGGCCCGTGGTTCTTCCCGTAGCCAAAAACCCCGTAGACAGGTAAATAACCCGTCAGCAAAAAAATCAACTTTCTAGAGCCCGTCGGCGACTACCCTTGACCCGTCGGCGACTACCTCTAGAAATGGCACTTTTCTACAGTTCCGTTTCGTCGTCCGTACGCACTAAAACGCGCATAACTTTTGAACCGTTTACCCGTTTAACCTCCCGTTTCTTCCTACATGCTTGTAAATTCACATTCTATCATATAAACTTAAAAGCCCACATCCGGATTAACGAAATTCTTATCTTACGCCTTATCGACTTATTATCACATTCCAATTATTTGACCCATTATGGGTATTTGCGCATTAATTGGTTTATGACATACCTAGACCATACTCTTCACTTCCATACTTGCTCAAAACATTATACTCATCAAATAACTTGTTCCTAAACTACTTGTTAAGATCGTTTGCCCAAAATACCCATCAAGGGCATTTTGGTCAACTTTAAATTCCATCCTTTACGACATAAGATTACGTCACATATTTGACCTCAACCATCAAGTTTAGTAAATTAAAACACCATATCACCTATCCAAACATAAGAAGTGATTATAGAAATCACTTACCTTATGCGTCCGCGCTCGTATCCGATTCCTTGCCTCATCTTGACCCGTTAACACCTCCTACTTGAGTCCGTCACGACGTGATTCCTATACTTTCATTTCATCGAAACCACGCTCTTATTAGCATACTCATTTGTACATGTAACATTCATATCATTCGCATAATTCACACTTAACTTGCCTTAGTCATTTCTAACAAGCATTAAAATACATAATCAACTTCATATAATCATATCCATATACGTTAAACTCATATAACTCATCATGTCATTACATTTAACACGGATTGCTATAACATGTACCATACGACTTCCCATCAACCTACAATTACGACCATGAGTCAAATCATGTTTCTTATACTTAGTTGACTTTCAAAAGTCAACTATTAACCATACTCAACTATCGACTTATCATCGAATACCCGTAACATCATAATCGACTATACGTACGACACTATATACATTTCATCATACACTTGATGTGAGTACTACCTTTTAAGCATAACGTACAACTATTTCATGCACAATTCTTCTAAACTCATACATAACCCATCAAAACCAACTACTAATCATCATGTATCATTCCAAATGAACATTAAACATAACATCATCATATTCCTATACTTTCATCTAACAATACTTCATCATACCCACATAATACATCAATCTTTCAACAAGACTTGAACATAGGAGGTGATCCTAGTCATCATCTTCACCCTAACTAAAGGATTAGTAGACCGCATAGCAACCTCACTCGTTCAAACACAATGTACAAGCTCCTAATGCATAAGTTTGACCGACATATACTTTCAACCCGATTTTATATACGAGTACCATCTAAAGCATATTTTTCCAAGTTAGTAAACCACTACTTTTATCACAATCGCTTTCTATACATGTAAACTCACAACTTGCATACAATTTCACTTTCTAGCTTTACCTAGTCATTTTATCAAACACTTGGTGTGCGTACAACCTACTATGCATAGTTTACAACTAGTTCAAGCATAGTCATTAACTTCCAACTTCTAAATCACCAAGAGAGTGTTCAAAATCACATTCCATTCATACAATTAACCCTAAACTAACATCACCAAACCCATTTCAAGCTAGTAACAAATACATCAAACAAGGATTGGACATGGGTAGAACACCCATGTCGCTACCTTCATTCAACATTGTGGGTTTCTTCTTAAATCATCAAATTAACCGAAATCATACATAATACACGTTTTATATAGCGATTCTAACACATAATCACGCTTAATTTCAAACCAATTCGTGGATTAATCAATAACCCACTTCATGTAAGATCAAAAATTCACAAATTTCAACTTACCACATGTTCATCTTGTCTAGATGATTAAGAATATAAGCTCATGCATCCGATTTCTCCCCAAAATCAGGTTCAATTCTTGAGTTCTTGTAAGTAGTTGAAGGAGAAGGGTTTCCCCTTGCTCCTGATCGTTCTCACGCACACACACACCTTGTGTGTGTGAGTTTTTGTTTTAATTAAATTCATTTTCAAATTTGGCAATCCTAGTCCCTCAAGTTTATCACCCATCATAGTTGCCACAAGTTTCTTCCATTTACTTAATTTGCTAGACATTTAACTAGGTTTACTAACCTAGTTATTATACCTCATTTTGTTAAACATGATAACAAACTAGCAAATTAATAATCTGATTTTGGGGTGTTACAGATAGGTACAACCCCATATAAGCTAGTCTATGGAAAAAGTTGTCATTTGCCAGTAGAAATTGCACACAAAGCCTACTGGGCAATCAAAAATGTAAACTTAGATCTAGAATTTGCTGGTAAAAATCGATTTTGTCAAATAAATGAATTAGACGAGCTTAGGAATTATGCATACTCAAACTCCGAGATTTATAAGGAAAGAATGAAAAATTCGCATGACAAACATATTAAACCTAATGAATTTCGGGTAGGAGATTTAGTTCTTTTGTTTAATTCACGACTTCGATTGTTTCCTGGTAAATTAAAGTCTAGGTGGTCAGGGCCTTTTTCCGTCATCCATATTTTTCCACACGGTGCAGTAGAAATTAAACCTCGAAATGGGCCACCATTTAAAGTCAATGGCCAACGGCTGAAACTCTATCAAGGATTTATTGAGGATAAGGAAGAAGAGATCTCGCTTCAAACCGTGGAAGAATAAAAACATCATGCCCGGTAAGTTACGAACGATTGAGACAACAAAATAAAGCGGTAAGTTTTCTAAACCATAGCTTATGGGAAAAAGGGGCACTCACACGAGCACATCAAAAAAAAAAAAAAAATGCTCGGCATGAGGCCGTGTCCGCCGGACACGGGGCCGTGTTCGCGCTGCAGACGGGATAAAACCCCTTTTTCAAAACAGTTTCTTCATTCCACACGCCCCGTTTCCCCACAAAAGCTCTGGTTCCAGGCGATTTTTCGCAAAATTTCGACGTCTCTTACCGATCTAACAACGTCAAGGTATGATTCTATCACTCTTAGTAGTTAGATTAGTTACTTGCATGTAGTAAAAACACCACAAAATCGGGGGAAAATCTAGGGTTCTTGATGTTCATCCGAATCGAACCTAAAATTTTTGCCTAAATCTGTTTGCATTTAGTTAGATTAGTGTTAAGGGAAGTAAATACACTTAGATTGTTCATAGATTCACCCGATTTCTTACAAAAACCCCAAACCCTTGTTCTTGAACCGAAAATGATAAAATTGATAAGGTAAACGGGATATTTTGGGAAAAACGGTGTTTAGGGTTTCATTTTCGGGGGAAACCGCACCTATTGGACCAAAAATTTTCAAGTTTTCGAAACCGGGTCGAAAAATGAAGTTTTTGAGTAACAGACCTCTGGACACGGGGCCGTGTCTGCTGGACACGGGGTCGTGTCCAGCCCACTGTTTGCAGCTTTGTCCGAAAACATTTCTGTTTCATGCTAATTTTTGGTGTATTCTTTCAGATGGCAAAGTTCACAAGGTTCAATGCAAGTGAGCTTGATGCAAGGGCAAGGTATGAGGTTCTTCAAACAAGACCCGAAGAGTACCCCAGGAGAGCTTGCACGGATCTGTTAACCTTGGTAAACCAGCTGAACCGATTCAACAACATCGTTACGGGACCACTAGCTGTTGCATTAAACACTAGGCTTCGGTCGGTGCATCAATGCACCATGGAGTTCTACAGTACCTTCAACTTCAATTCAAGGTGTGACCCATTCGACAATGAAGGGGTTGTATTTCGGTGTGGAGGGACAATGTACTCGATCTCCATGGCACAGTTTGGAGCCATAATAGGTCTATACCAAGACGAGGAATCGGGAAACGAAGAAAATACCGGGGGATTACGAGACTTGGAGGGAAATGAAAGACAAGCCGCATGGGCTCAAATCGGTGAAGGAATCTACGACCCTCGTAGCACCAAGAGTACGAAGCTAAGGGATCCGCTCTATCGCTACATTCACAGGATCCTCACCTACTCTCTAAACCAACGTCACGACAGTAGCGGTGTTGTAGGGTTGAAAGATTTGGTTGTCCTCCACTGTATCCACAACCAAAAGCCTCTCGATGTTCCGTATCTCCTGTTAAGAAACATGCATCTCAACCGCCTTGCTCGAGCTCCAACGCCTATCTTCTTCGGAGGATGGGTGTACCGTCTTTTTAAGCATTACACGCAAATTCCAAGAGCCTTTGAAAGAAGCCCATGGTCGGGACGAGTTGACTACCACATTTACCGAGCCATGAACTTACTTTATGAGGCGGAAGACGGAACAGTGAGTTTCCAAAGAACGCAAGGCTATGCATGGAACCCACAGGAGGCCCTAGTTCTTCACGCACCACCTCCCCACCACCAGTATCCACCCCATGGTGATCCGGGTCAATCCTCCTCACAAGGAGGCGGTTTTCCTAATTTTCAAAGCTTACATGATCTTATGCAGGAAAACCTCATGTGTACCAGGAACGCCTACAACCTCGCCAACAACACATACCACCGGGTCGGAGCTATTGAACGCAACATCAACGATATACAAGACGATATCAGCAGCATCCGGGAGTACATGGCGGGGCATGGGGATGGAGGTGATGATAGCGATGAAGATATGGAGTAGAAGGTTTGGAGGAGCAGGAGCGGGTTGATGGCGAGCCCACAGGTTTAAGTCCCTTTATCTATCGAACGATTGGTGGCCTGCGTGCCAGAAGTTGAACAATTTACTTTCCTTAAACACTTTTATTTTCCGTTTTATTTTTCTTTTACTTTATGCTTGGAACAATTAACTGTGGTAATGTAGGATGTTTGTGTAGCTTGGTGTGGTATTAAGTGATGAAACAGGTACAAACCAAGGCTTGGGGTGCTAAGCCTCAGCACTTATAGGGCCAGGATGGAAAAAACCGGAGGAAGAAACCTGTTTTTCAGGCTTTCAGACTGTCCACACGGGGACGTGTCCAGCCAACACGCCCCCGTGCTCACCTCCCAGACCTGCTGTTTGGCTTCTGTTCTGCAGAATTTTGTCAGACACGTGGCCGTGTCCAGTGGACACGGGGCCGTGTCCAGTGGACACGGGGCCGTGTCCACCTTCTGTAAGTTCTTGTTACTGGCACCTGAACACGGGGTCGTGCCCACTCAACACGGGGCCGTGTCCAGTGCCCAGTAACACAAATTTTTGCTTTTTAAACACTATTTTACACATCTAATCAACCTAAAAATTTATTTTTGGGACACATTAAGGGCAATGTGTAATTTAAGTGTGGGGGGGATGCTAAAACCTTGAATTTTGCAAGTCCTAAATACAAGCCTTACACAAAACTCTATTGGAACCGCTAATCACCCCAAATTTTTTTTTTCAAAAATTTCATTTTTTTACTTGTCTAGGTTTAATTCGGAAAATTCAAGTTCTCAAAAAGGTTATATTTTTACAAATTTACAACCGATAGCGTAGTGATAAAAAGAACCAACATAAGAAAATTATGAAAAGGCATAGCAAACTTATTTAAAATTTGATTATATATACTTGATCACATAAAAACCCATTCCCACAAAAATGAGTTTTGAGCCTTTATTGAGCACACAATTACATATCATTTGACTAAATGCTCATTTTTCGTTTCTTGTGTGAATAGCCGCTTGGTTCTTACGACTCTAGAACTTGCCATGACAATACATTCCCGGTCCTTATCAACTTAAACCCAAGTAAGTAAATGATGGAGACATTAGGACTAACCCTTTTTTATTTCTACACCATTATTTTTCTTTTTCTTTTACCACCTACCCAAAAAAAAAAAAAAATCCCCCTAGTTAGCCCCTTTGAGCCTAAACCTTTTCGTTTCATCACCCAAACAAAAACCCTTTTACCCACCAAAACCTTTTTTTTAACCCTTTATTTTAGTAACAAGTTCGGTTCTTCGTAAAAAAAAAAAAAAATTGTGATAATGATGAAGCAAAAAGAAAATAAACAAACAAGTTAATCAAAAATAACTTAGTTTGAATAAAAGCTTCATCAAAATAAAAAGTTGCAAAAATACGAAAACCGACACTTGTTACGCTTTTAGCCCTTTTTCTACTAACCACTTACCCAACCACCTACCTTTAACCCTAGCCTAACCCTTAACCCACAAAGTCCTCTTGATATCTACAAAGGTATAAAAGTTAAAAAGGAGGAGGATTGATTTCTTGGCAAGCCTATGGTAGGAATAAGTTCCATGCCGCTCTCGAGTGATTCACTAAAAATACACCTTCGGCCGAGTGTGAGTGATTTCCCCGTGAGGTATGTGAACTTGTATATAAATAGAATTTTAAAAAGGCATGTTATGCCCAAATAAGTAATTTCTTTTATGAAAAGTTCTAAATAAATCATTACGAATAGGAGTGTAAATAAATAAAAAAATAAAACCCAAAAAGATCTTGGAAATCCCGACACTCTACGACAAGCCCAAAACCTTCTCTTCTACCTATTCCATTTGGGAGTGTAAGCCACATATTAAAGAGTTTTGCTTGAGGACAAGCAAAAGTTCAAGTGTGGGGGTATTTGATGTGTGTAAAATGCAACATATAAATTACATCAAATGAGGCATAAAACTAACCCTTTTTAAGTACTAATATTGGAAAAAGAGTGTTTTTGTCTTCCTTTTGTATTTTCAGGATTAAATGAGCTCAAAAACGCAAAAGACGCAAAAAGACAGCTAAATCCAACATAAATACAAGAAAATGAATATTAGTGGACTGCCCGACCCCTCAACGGCACCTTCCAAAGCAAAATAGAGAAATCAGAAGACTGAACACGCCCCGTGCTCAGCCAGCACGGGGCCGTGCCCAAGAAGCAGCAGAAAAGACAAACCTATAGAAGCTTCTATTGCCCATCACGGGGCCGTGCTCAGCGGACACGGGGGCGTGTCGAAAGTACAGCAGGCGCATTTATTGTAATTGCGAATTACAATTAATGAGGAGAGAGATTGTCAGACAGACACGGGGTCGTGCCCAGCGGACACGGGGCCGTGTCCAGCTCTCTGTTCAGCCTATAAATAGGAGTGCTTGGATTCATTTCATCTCATCCCTTGGCACACCACCTCTCTCACACTTCATCCACCACCCACCACCATCACAACACCATCATCCACCACCATCATCCATTGTCCATCGTAGAGTGTGTGAGTCGTCTCGGGATCCAAGATTGATCGTAAGAGTTCTTGACAATCAAGGCCATGTTTGCCTAAGTCTCTTACATCACTTGGTGAAGACAAAGTGTCTAGTATAATACTTTTTATTTCTAATCTTTTGCACTTTTTATTTGGTTTTGTATTAATGACTTTAATAACTAGTTACTTATGTTGAAGGTGATCTTTCCTTTTCGTTTGTCCGTGGTGTCTTGGCATTATTTTACTGTCTATATAAAATAAAGGATTTTCACCATTCATATCTCCACGGTCTATATGGAGGTATGTTGGCTACCTGGTCGGGGGTTAAGGGAACGGTTTGGTAAAGGTCTTGCCATTGTTCAGCGTTTAGAGGTCCTGCAATGGACCTGGGTCAAATTTAGTAGGACCTCCTTCAATGCTTCACGGTATTGGATGGCGGGGGTCCAAACTCTTTGATCCCCTCATAAGTTAACTACTATTAATACTATAACCCGGCTATTTAGGACTGTATCCCTGCTGACTCAGACTACTTAGCCGAGGGTAACGTCACCGCCAAAAGCGGGGCCTACCACAATACTGCATTAATAACTTAATTCATTATCTTCCAATAATCCACCCTTTTAGGATTGTATCCCTGCTGACTCAAACTACTGGGGTGAGGGTAACGTCACCTTCAAAAGAGGGGCCTACTACAATAACTAAGATAATCTCTTAATTATGTGCAAAAGTGCGGAAATAATCAAAGGTTATACTAGATACGAGTCGGAACCAAGTGATTCATCTTGTCTATCTGTTTTTCTTTTATTTTTATTTTCAGCATTTTAGTTAGTTTTTAATTTTCTTAGTTTAAAACATTTTTTTCTAAACTTTTATTTTGGTTAGACGTTGAGGATAAACCGGTACTAAAAGCTCTTGTGTCCTTGGACGACCTCGGTATCTTACCAACGCTATACTACACTCAACGATGGGTGCACTTGCCCATATGTGTGTTTAGTGTTCGTGAAATATCGTGTTTTATAAATTTAAAACTTGGCTAAAATAAGTGTTAAAAAGGGCTTAAAATATACACCTAATATATACGACACTTTACCGCACATCAATGATCCGAATCTCTGGTGCTAGGCGTAACGAGTAGTAACAACGCACGAACGTGCGGGTTGTTACATATACGATGCGTATTAATCTGATATACGATACACCATAGGCCTATACGATCGTATATGGCATAATAAGAAAATTTGGTTTTATCGTGTTTTTCTCGGTTCGACGCGAATACGTGTCGTTTTTTTGACGAACTTTCGCATATTTTGTCATTTTAGGACGTATACCTTCAACATGCGTCATTTCAGTGACGTTCGGTTGCGTGCGATTATCGTATTCTATGATTACGTACAGTTTTATTTGAAAACCACTTGTATTGTATAGTGCTGTGTTATATGTATACGCTCGTGGGAATATCATTAGTTGCGTATTTTGACGTATTTTATCGTATTGTTGCGTATTTTAGAGTATTTTGACATATTTGAGCGTATTCTGACGTATTTTAGCTTATTTTAACCTATTTTTAGGTTATTTTAACGTATTTCGGCATATTTAAATGTATTTCGGTGTGTTTTAACGTATTTGATTGTAATTTGACGTAAGAAGGGTGGGCTGAGGAAGTTAAAGAGCATCCAAGTCAACTAGTGCTTCCAATGCTGGTCTTCGGGTTAAGCATATGTTGAGGGGGAGTCTTTTGGAAAATAGGTTGTGGTTCTTGGTGGTGGTACAAAGAATCATGAAGCACCGCTTCAAATGGTGAATGTTCCAAGGATTTTCTTCTCTGATGATCTGGGAGTTGTTCGTTTGTCTAAACATTTGGATGATCATGAGGAAGGTGAGATCATAGAATGTTTGTCTAAAGATCGTATTACCGAGTTGTTCAAGTTAAATGAAAACAAAGTTATTGTTAGTGATGCTCATGTAACTAAACCGTCACAAAGTCTGAGTTGTGAAGATGATATAGGGGTCGATGATGTTCAAATTGATAACATTACTTAAGAGGAATATCCAAATATGTATTCCAATTAAGCTAATGGGGATTTTCCTAGCTTCAATGAAAGTATGTTTACCGAAGCTGGGGAAACTTTGAAAACTCAAAAACCAGAGAAGAGAATATGGTCGAAGAGAATGAAGAAATGCCAGAGTTGAGGAAGTTCAAAAGAAAATGGTTGAAAAAGTTTAGAGAAAACTGCAAGCCGCCAGCTAAAACTGGTCGTTCAAAAGTCTCACTATTAAGTGAAGTCAAAGAAATTACTGGATATTTTAGCATACTTTAGAGTATTTTGATATATTTTAGCGTACTTTAGAGTATTTTAGGGTATTTTCGCATATTTTAGCATATTTTGACCTATTTTAGTGTAGTTTAGAGTATTTTAACGTATTTCGGCGTATTTTTGCATATTTTAAAGGTCTCTCTCTAAAAGAAGCAACTTTACGGCACGCTTACCTTAATCACATCTTCCATGGTGTCACAGATCCAATAATAGGGCCAACGGATCTTATGCCCACCCGAGACCGACCTCTGGATTACACGTTGTACATGGTATTTTAAAAAAATATAAATACGGGACATTTACTACACCTATATTTGCACATACAGGACCTTACCTCATCTATACTATACTACATTGTACATGATATTTTTAAAAAAAATTAAAGAAGTTTTTATTTAAAAAAATAAATATTTTTTAGAAAACTTTGTTAAAACCATAAACAAATGTATAAAAAAACTGTAAAAAAAGACTTAACCAATACCACCCTTCCTCACACAGGACCTGTACCTTATCTATACTATACTACATTATACATGGTATTCTTAAAAAAAATTAAGGAAGTTTTTATTTAAAAAATAAATATTTTTTAGAAAACTTTGTTAAAACCATAAACAAATGTATAAAAAGTTGTAAAAAAAAAAGACTTAACCAATACGACCTGTTTTGGTCAAAAATTACCGAAGCAATTTAGTGATCAAATTAGTTAAGTGAGGTAGTGTGCTAGAAATATGTATTGAAAATATGCCGATTAAGTTGTTTGTAAAAACAATTTTCAGGATACAGCTCAGGATATAGAGCTGTATCTGTGATCAAACAATGAGCAAAAATGTAAAGGGGTGACACGAGATGTACGAGGAAAGCCCTTGATCAATCTAGATCGCCGGCATAAAACCTCGGGAGCTGACAATCGCAGCTGCCTTGTTCTTCTATTGCTTCAAATATTAGGATACAGTGCAGAATATGATGCGGATCAACTAGGTGTTACAATATGATTTGAGTACAAGTGTTGGTGTGTAGTGATTGCAAGTAATTAGAGAGCAAAGTGTGCGAATGAAGTGAGTATCTTAACTTGATCCGATCATACTATTTATAGCTAACCGAAAACAACTAATTCTCCTAATAAACCGAGATGCCCCGAATATTCCCATATAGTCGTTGTAGTCCTGGTCTTTCGGGATCAACGTCTCTATTCCAACTGATTTGCCCGAGTCTTGGGGGAAGAAGTCTTCTTGAACGTTGGAGACTTGTAACTCTTAATCTGCACGTGATCAATTCAGTTAATACCAGGATATCGAACCAGGATGTTACCAATATCCTGATCCGGTATCCTGATCACAATCAAAAGCAGAATATTAGTCAGGATATATATGCTCAGAAAATGACCCATAACAATTATCCCCAAAAATATACCAGTTGGAATTCTGAGTTCAAACAGATATATTTTTAAATTTTATCACCTGGATCGAGGCAATTAATACGATGAGACCTTTGAAATGACAATGTGCAACTTCCAAGATGTTATTTACTCTTTACCCCCTATTACTCAGCCTATATCTAGCCGAAATAGTTCACATTATGATCACCACTCCTCAAGCGGATCTCAGGTACTTCTCTTATCTTCTCTGTTTTTTCCTTTCCTTTGAATTTCCTGTTCCCGGCCGATACACTTTATGGAATCTCGAACAAGATCCCGGCCGAACGAGCCAGCCGCAGACCTAACGAGTCAGAACCTCATACGAGAGCCTCAAAACGAAATTTGCTCCTTCAATAATGCTGACATCGTCGCCCTGAAGAATTTTGGTGCGTTCCCAGCCGGAGTAGTCATACGACCTTTTGATCGGGAAATCCGATCAGACGCATCGTCAAACGAGTGGGTCTGCTTCCTTGCCTATCCCTTTTCCTTGGGACTCCGGTATCCATTTCCGCCCTTTATCTCTCGTTGCTTTGAGCTTACCGACCTTAGTTATGCCCAAACCATGCCGATGGTTTGGCGAGTTTTAATGGTGCTGAACCAGATTAAATCTCGTCACTGCCCTGACCTGTGCATCGAAGACCTTCCCATAGCATACCGGTTGAGGTCCCATGGTAATAGCCGTTTTCTTTTGTTCTCCACCTCCAAGAGCCCTTTAGTCCTTAAGGCCACCAAGAACGAGGACCAGTGGCGGCGAAAGTTCTTTTTCGTGAAAAGAGACTCTATTGTAACACCTCGAAAACGGGTTTGGTAATCAAACTCCGTTAATACTAAAAGACGGGTAAAGTACCGTTAGCAATAAAAATAACTCGGTAAACAATTGGATTTAAATAAGAAATCCTAATAATTAAATACAAGCGAATCAAAGAATTAAAGAATTGAGTTTATAAGAGCCCGAGTTATCGGGACTTAAAATAAAACGGGTTTTAACTCCCGGAACCCACTAAGTTAACTAGGTAAAATTAACCTAGTTAGTAATGGGTAATTAAATAATAAACTTTGAGTTATAGTTTCTTTTATGAATCTTTAAACTAGAGGGACTAAACATGGGCAACTAGAAAAGTGTTTTATTAAAACATTTATATAAAAAAAAAGTGTGTGTGCGTGCGTGAGGATGGCCAGGAGAAAGCTCTCATGGAGCTCTAGCCCTAAATCCAACAAATCTCTCAAATTGAAGCTCAAATCAAACCCAAAACGTCTGCATGATTACAAATTCGTGATCACCAAGTCGTGGGGATTACACGGTATGTTGAATTTTATGATTTGGTGATACCTTGAGATTATGATGAATAATCATAATCAAAAATTCTGGAATGAATGTGGAATCTTTGAGTGTTATTGTGATTATATCTTGATTTAGATACAAACCCTAGTAGAAAATTTGATGAATTGTTGTCAAACTAGGGATTTGGTAATTACCCTATTATGTGCTAAGTGGGTTTTTATGTCATTGTGATGAACACTTGAATTAGGATGTTAAATTCAGGAATATTGATTGTTATGATATAAGTTCTTGATGTAGTTCATGAACACTAGACATAGAGGTTTGATTTTGATGTAAATCTTGGTGAAAAAAACTAGTTATGAACTAGTTAGTAAATATGTAAAATTATGCACATTAGGTGTTTGTTAAAATGCCTAAATGAGAACTAAAGTGTTGAAATTTAGAGTGAAAACGCGTATTCGAATGATATGGCAATTACGCGTGATATGAAGTGATAAGAGTTCTAAATACTATGTTGATTTAGACTTAATATCGTAAACCATGCGATTGAAAGTAGTTAACTTTTGATAAGTTAAGTTAAGTTAACTAATTATGAAGTCAAATAGTAGCTTCGGCATAGGAAATAAGTGAGGTGGAATAGTCGTGATTTTTATGACTAATTTAACTGTCTTGTAAATGATTAACAATAGTTTGACGCGTAACAAGCTAGATGAAAGCTTGGAGGAGGGAGCGGGTCAAACGGAGCAAGTACGGAAAGAAAAGCGTGGCGTGGATGTGAGGTAAGTGTAAGTTACACACTTATGTAGAATACCCGTTTATTCGATACGTTGTAAACGTGATAACGATAATATTGGAAATATGGAAATTTGTCAAGTGTCGACTAATGTAAATCAAGGTTAAAAGGATACCCATGGCGTAAGCCGAAATGGGTTGAATTTGTAAGAAAAGAGTGTAAAAGAAAAAGGGGTATGGTTATAAAATCCGGGATGGGATGGATGTATGAATTGGAAATCAAAAACGATGTTTTTGATTAAATAGATAATGTTGGGCATATAGTCCAAATGGGTCGAATGGTGATGATAACACCATTTGACAATATCGACTAATATGGTTGTCAAGTCTTATGTTAACAGGACCGATTAGCCAATCGGATAATTGCGTCACCATTGATGGTGTGATAATGAAAACGAGGTATAAATCCGGTCTACTTGTTGATCCGGGCCAGGTACGCATAATTATGTTGTAGTTAAAAGTGTTATTTTGGTCGAATAATTTGAGAGAGAGTCCTTCGTCATAAAAGGACTAAAATCGATCAAAACGCCCTTGTAGGCTAAATGGAACAAACGACCCTTAAAGGTTGTTTGGAAACGAGTTTTATGACTAGGTAAATACTTAGAATAAGTATAGAAGCTGAAAGAGGTATTGTATTAGCTAAATGGCACTATTTGAGTTTTTGCCGTAAAATAATGATTCGAGAGGTAAAATTTGGTTTATATTGATCACCACATTAAACCTACCTTAAATACAGTTTGGGTGGGAGATTATAGGATAAGAAATGTGGTAATGGAATGCTAGAAGAAATCGAAAGCTATTTTCGGCCCGAAAGTGCTTAAATACCTTTAACGGGTCAAAATAAGCATACGAGCGAAAATGGGTTTAAATTGTGTAATAAACCTGTTATTAGAACCTAATATGGTATATAACATTTATTTGAAGAAGTGTAGGTGATGTAGGAATCAAACAAATATGTTTGTTTGATAAAATGCACAAAACGGGTAAAATTTGATAAAAAGGTAACGAGTCGAAGGCTTGAAAGTCTCAAAATTTATTTATTTTGGATATTGAATTTTAACTTCATAAGATGGACAATTAAATTACGGACGCGTAGGAAAAAGAATCGGGTAAAACGGATCAATAACGAAGAAGTTATGGCCGTTTCCGTGAAATCGGGCTGAACTGGGAATGTACAGCAACAGCTGAAGGCACAGTCTGTGAAAACAAGGGCTAGGCGTGACGCCTAGGCCCTTGGCATCACGCGACGCCCCTAACTCCGGAAAATTTTTAAATTTTGTCATTTTAACCCCTGTACTTGTTTGAACTTAATATTTGACTATCAAAACTAACTTTTAAGTTGGTTTTGATCATAGGTGATCACCAAGAGTGCCCGGATGAAGATCAAGCTCGATGAGGAACCGAACACGATAAAATTAAACACTCGAGATTAAAGCTTCCGCACGGCGTTACGTCATAACTTTTAAACGACGAAATTGTTTATATTATGTTGAAAACTTTTAAGTTGTAAAAGTTTTAGATTTCTCGTATTTTCTAAGCATACTTAATCGTAATTACATGTTTATTTTCGTTATTTGTACGAAAACCTATTAATTAATTAGACGGGTGTTACAAGTTGGTAATCAGAGCTCAAGGTTGTTGACAAAATGTGTTCGGTTCGAGGCTTGATCGCAAATCCGGTAAGTACATGTATGTTAATAGTTTAGTATGCTAAAGTGTTGTAAACAACACATAGGGCTATCGTGTGATACACGTTACCCCAATTAAAATGATTGATATAGTTGATGAAAATACGTGCGTTGACGCGTATAGTAGAAAAGGCCTTGTATTATAATGCGGGCGATTATTGAAGTTGACATTACTAACTCTTGTGAATGTTTTAATTGAAGGACACTCGCGTCTGAAGATGACGAGAGTTGTACGAATTACTGATATAATAGAAGAATGGTCCAAAGTATGAAAAGAGGACCATGCTCACCAAGGACCAAGTTGCGTAACAATCGCGAATAAAAGTAAAGGCAAGGAAAGCCCGTCAGGGTAAGCATTACCAGGTGCACGTCTTAAATTTAGTTGCACAAATTGTAATATGCAACGAATAAGTAGAAATTGAAAGTTGCATTTGTAGATTAAAAACTTGGAAAACCCCGAATAGAAAATGTATTCGAGATATTGTTTCCAAGAGAAATAAATATAGGCATTACTTACATAGGGCGTGATGTGAAAACTATAAAAAGGTCATGCGTGTCATGTGTTAATCGCTTACTCTGGCCAAGTAAGTAGTGGCATATGATACCATGAACTTCTTATAGCGGACACATTTACATCCGATGTAGTAAGGGTGGGGTGAATGGGACTAACTTAAATAGTACCCAAATGAATCAAAGAAGTAAGATGTTTGATAGTAAACGTAAACGTAAGTCGGATGACGGAAACGTATTACGTGAGAATAACGACCCCGAGAGAAGGGACAAGGATCAAGTAAAATGAAAATACAGACCGACCAATGGGAATGCTAAGGCATAGGGATAAAAGTTGACTGCCACAAGTGATGAACTTCACACGGACAAGTCAAACAAATTAAATAAAGAATAAAGGACATGATTGAATAAAAGCGATGGATTTCGCTAAGACGACCAAATAAGTTAAAACGAAGTCTAAAATCATATCGGAATGATTATTTTGAAAATGACTTCGGTAAGGATACCCGATAGATGGGTATGATTTTAAGAATATGCGTAACCCAATAGACGGGAACGCGGATTAGAAAGTCAAAAGACTCGGATTATGGGTCATGACTAAAAGATGATAAGATTTTGCAAACAGAGATTTTTGGTAATTACGTTCAACCATTTCAAAGTTGGACGAGTCAAATAAAGAATGAAGTTTGACATTCATAAGTGATGAAAATTCACCCAAAATGAGTCAAACGAGTCAATTAAGGAATAACGCTTAATATAATAGGAAAACGCAAACCGGTGAAACCGGAAAGCTAAAAACAATAAGATAGAAGGACCCGGGTAATGGGTTGTAAAGGAGTATAAGTATGAACCGGATAATGGTAAGTGTTGGACAAACCGACGTGTAAATGACGTTAGAAGTCGTAAAGTCGGAAGGATAGTCCGAAAGTAAACAAATGAAACCTTAGACTACGGTCAAGGTCAACTAAAGTTCAAAAGCAAAATTTAATGATTCCAAACATAACAAAGGATGCTTTAAAGCTATGTATGTATAAATAGACAATTGAATAAAGACTAGAATAAAAGATGATCTACGGGATCATCATAACCTACGGGATATTAATTAGTGTAAAGGTCTACGGGGCCAAAATGACCCACGGGTCATGAATTGAAGCAAAGGGATCATAAGGGCCTCGTCTTAAAGAGATGAAAGCTTAAGGAAATAGCCTACGAGGTTAAGTGAAGGAACCTACGGGTCAATAGTGTAAGGTGAGGGAACTTG
Source organism: Helianthus tuberosus (assembly GCA_030545235.1). Taxonomy (NCBI): domain Eukaryota; kingdom Viridiplantae; phylum Streptophyta; class Magnoliopsida; order Asterales; family Asteraceae; genus Helianthus; species Helianthus tuberosus. The sequence goes on along the minus strand of CM060364.1, from coordinate 20,948,755 downwards.
TTACGATTCCCCGCGTAAAACGAGAACGGAAAACAATAAATTATGGGTTGTCAATTTCCTTGATATGAGTAATTGACATAGTTAAAGAGAAAAACGTTGGACTAAAATTCAGTTTTAGTAAGAAATAACATATTTACAAATATAAATTCTGATAGGAAATTGAATAGTAAGCAGGAAAGATTCAAGTCTTGACGTGGATAGGTGCAAGACGATATATTCGAAAAGTGATCTTTTCGAAAATGAAAGGTAGATATATAAATTAAACATGATGCGACACGATCACGGTTAAGAAATGTAATGTGAAATAGAATCGCATTATAACCAAGCGAGCGGTAAAAAGTAACTGGACTAATAAGTCTAGTTAGTGAGACCGATGAAGGCCAGCAATTCAAATCGAGAAATTTGGTTTGCTCGTAAGCGGAGGATTCGGAGTAACTGAACCGAATAAATGAATTTGAAAACAAAAGAAATAGTTGCTAAAAGTCAAAGATATCACTAAAGACCTTTAAACGGGTCAAGGTAACGGATTCACAAAGAGTTCGATAATATATAAAAGCGATGGATATCGCTAAGTTAACTAAACTAGTAGAAATAACGGAATTACGTTATTTCAAGTTACATTATGTCATATGAGGTACGTAGACGTTCAGTAACCAAAATATATTACCATAATTTTTCTGGTAATACTAACAATTGGTTAAAGTATGAGTAATGCTTAAAAGATTATTCAGGTCAAACGCATTGAGTTTAGAACTCGATGAACTATGTAAGAAAGGTTTCGAGGACGAAACCTCTTTAAGGGGGGTAGACTTGTAACACCCCGAAAATGGGTTTGGTAATCAAACTCCGTTAATACTAAAAGAAGGGTAAAGTACCGTTAGCAGTAAAAATAACCCGGTAAATAATTGGATTTAAATAAGAAATCCTAATAATAAAATACAAGCGAATCAAAGAATTAAGGAATTGAGTTTATAAGAGCACAAGTTAACGGGACTTAAAATAAAACGGGTTTTAACTCCCGGAACCCACTAAGTTAACTAGGTAAAATTAACCTAGTTAGTAATGGGTAATTAAATAATAAACTATGAGTTATAGTTTCTTTTATGAATCTTTAAACTAGAGGGACTAAACATGGGCAACTAGAAAAGTGTTTTATTAAAACATTTATATAAAAAAAAGTGTGTGTGCGTGCGTGAGGATGGCCAGGAGAAAGCTCTCATGGAGCTCTAGCCCTAAATCCAACAAATCTCTCAAATTGAAACTCAAATCAAACCCAAAATGTCTGCATGATTACAAATTCGTGATCACCAAGTCGTGGGGATTACAAGGTATGTTGAATTTTATGATTTGGTGATACCTTGAGATTATGATGAACAATCATAATCAAAAATTCTGGAATGAATGTGGAATATTTGAGTGTTATTGTGATTATATCTTGGTTTAGATACAAACCCTAGTAGAAAATTTGATGAATTGTTGTCAAACTAGGGATTTGGTAGTTACCCTATTATGTGCTAAGTGGGTTTTTATGTCATTGTGATGAACACTTGAATTAGGATGTTAAATTCAGGAATATTGATTGTTATGATATAAGTTCTTGATGTAGTTCATGAACACTAGACATAGAGGTTTGATTTTGATGTAAATCTTGGTGAAAATAACTAGTTATGAACTAGTTAGTAAATATGTAAAATTATGCACATTAGGAGTTTGTTAAAATGCCCAAATGAGAACTAAAGTGTTGAAATTTAGAGTGAAAACGCGTATTCGAATGATATGGCAATTACGCGTGATACGAGGTAAGTGTAAGTTACACACTTATGTAGAATACCCGTTTATTCGATACGTTGTAAACGTGATAACGATAATATTGGAAATATGGAAATTTGTCAAGTGTCGACTAATGTAAATCAAGGTTAAAAGGATACCCATGGCGTAAGCCGAAATGGGTTGACTTTGTAAGAAAATAGTGTAAAAGAAAAAGGGGTATGGTTATAAAATCCGGGATGGGATGGATGTATGAATTGGAAATCAAAAACGATGTTTTTGATTAAATAGATAATGTTGGGCATATAGTCCAAACGGGTCGAATGGTGATGATAACACCATTTGACAATATCGACTAATGTGGTTGTCAAGTCTTATGTTAACAGGACCGATTAGCCAATCGGATAATTGCGTCACCATTGATGGTGTGATAATGAAAACGAGGTATAAATCCGGTCTACTTGTTGATCCGGGCCAGGTACGCATAATTATGTTGTAGTTAAAAGTGTTACTTTGGTCGAATAATTTGAGAGAGAGTCCTTCGTCATAAAAGGACTAAAATCGACCAAAACGCCCTTGTAGGCTAAATGGAACAAACGACCCTTAAAGGTTGTTTGGAAATGAGTTTTATGACTAGGTAAATACTTAGAATAAGTATAGAAGCTGAAAGAGGTATTGTATTAGCTAAATGGCACTATTTGAGTTTTTGCCGTAAAATAATGATTAGAGAGGTAAAATTTGGTTTATATTGATCACCACATTAAACCTACCTTAAATACAGTTGGGGTGGGATATTATAGGATAAGAAATGTGGTAATGGAATGCTAGAAGAAATCGAAAGCTATTTTAGGCCCGAAAGTGCTTAAATACCCTTAACGGGTCAAAATAAGCATACGAGCGAAAATGGGTTTAAATTGTGTAATAAACCTATGATTAGAACCTAATATGGTCTATAACATTTATTTGAAGAAGTGTAGGTGATGTAGGAATCAAACAAATATGTTTGTTTGATAAAATGCACAAAACGGGTAAAATTTGATAAAAAGGTAACGAGTCGAAGGCTTGAAAGTCTCAAAATTTATTTATGTTGGATATTGAATTTTAACTTCATAAGATGGACAATTAAATTACGGACGCGTAGGAAAAAGAATCGGGTAAAACGGATCAATAACGAAGAAGTTATGGCCGTTTCCGTGAAATCGGGTTGAGCTGGGAATGTACAGCAACAGCTGAAGGCACAGTCTGTGAAAACAAGGGCTAGGTGTGAAGCCTAGGCCCTTGGCGTCACGCGACGCCCCTAACTCCGGAAAATTTTTAAATTTTGTCATTTTAACCCCTGTACTTGTTTGAACTTAATATTTGACTATCAAAACTAACTTTTAAGTTGGTTTTGATCATAGGTGATTACCAAGAGTGCCCGGATGAAGATCAAGCTCGATGAGGAACCGAACACGATAAAATTAAACACTCGAGATTAAAGCTTCCGCACGGCGTTACGTCATAACTTTTAAACGACGAAATTGTTTATATTATGTTGAAAACTTTTAAGTTGTAAAAGTTTTAGATTTCTCGTATTTTCTAAGCATACTTAATCGTAATTACATGTTTATTTTCGTTATTTGTACGAAAACCTATTAATTAATTAGACGGGTGTTACATCTATTGACAAGGGTTTTGATCTGCCGGTTAGATGGTTTACCAAGAGTAGGATCTAGGGTTTTAGGAATATCCCCAAGTGTATCCCTAAACTATATCCCAGACTTATATCCTGATGTTTTTGTGCAGCGAATTTCAGAGATCTAGCACCCCCAAGCGCGGAATCAGAGTCCAGGATCAAAGAAATCTACCGACTTCCTGCTAGTGAAAGAACCTTCTCCCTGTCTCTTACAGATTCAAGCCAAAAATCAAGTTCAGAGATGTCTGGTAAGTACACAATTATAATGATGGTAAAATACAAGAGTTTGCAAATTGAATATTTCTTCCCTTCTTCAGCGCCAGTTATCAACCTTGAAGGCTTCCAACTTGACGAGTTGGACAGTTATTCCAGTCTCGCACCTGTCAAGCAAGAATCCAACCCGAAGCCATCCGTCACACCGAAGCCTACCAGCTCGAAAGTAACTTCCGCTCCTAAAGCTCCTCCGGCATCTCGGACCCGGGCCTCCAACTCCCGGAAGAGAAAGGAAACAGAGCCTCCTGCTATTCGCAGTGTATTCCCATTTGAAAATCATGGGTTTGGAGAGTCCAGCAAATTCATGACCAGCTTCCTCAATCAGGTAAATATCCTGATCCATATCCTGCACCATATGCTAATTACTGAACTCAATTAAAGTTAATACCTGTTTCTTTATTTTACAGGGTCTTGAACGTCTGATTTTCCTTTACGAGGATGCATGTGGCTCGAACGTCATGCTGGAAAGTCAGCTAAAAAATGCCGAAGCTACTATCGCAGACCAAGCAACGATCGCCACCGCTAAATCAGAGCACTACGAGGCCAAATACAAGGCAATGGCCCAAGAGCAGCAGTCCACCATCCAAAAGGTCACCCAGGAAGCCCAGGCCAAGATCGATGCCGCCCAAGTCCAACATGAGCAGGCTATGGCTTCGTATCGGGAGAGTCTCAAGAACTCTGTCGTCATCTCCCTTCTCCAGGCCAGACTGAAAATGGCTTACGAGGCAATGGCTTTGGGCCTTCAATGCCCCTCCTGGAACACTAAGGCCTGGGAGGCGAAATTGAAAGATCTCGGGGGAAATCCTGTGGAGCCTCCTGTCAAATCTGCTGTGGAAGGACCTGCTAAGGTGCCTGATGCTAATGCTTCAAAGGACGCCGGTGGTGATGCTGGAGAAAATGCTGGTGGAGAGGACTCTGCTAATGATGCTGAGAGGAATGCTGGGGAGGATACTGTTGGAGATGTCCCAGTGAAGGAGGGAGCTGTCCCTTAAATGCAGCGTTGTGGGCGATGATGGATATATATGCCAAGGCCGGAGCCCACTTTTTTTTTTAAATTTCATGGTTGTGATTTGTACAAACAATTTACTTTTCCTGTCGTTGAACAATTTATATTTCCTGCACTAGAACAATAGGATGACCAAAGGTGGATGGGTCCTGGGTTTCAGGATGAAGCCCTTGGTCATCGGTTAATATAACCTGTTTTGAATGACGTAACGGTTGAAGGTGGACAGGTCCCGTTTTGAGATAGAACCTTCAAACGTTATGTAAGTATGGTAAAGACTAATTGTGCTTTTGGCGGATGGGCCTCGGTTTGAGGTGAAACCAAAAGCAGAACTTTTGACATGTTAATAATATAACTCCCTTTTGACTTGTTTGTTGTTGCCTTCTAATTTCTGTCATCCATTTCTTAGTTTAGATTTTAGCTTTACAAAATTTGTGCAACTATCTTTTAAAAATATCCTGATAAATATACTCAGTGATATCTTATGAAGACCTTTATCAAATATAATTTCTCAAAATCCAATCAATTTTTAGCCAAAACTTCTAAAGAATAAAAGATAGTCTATTTTCTAAAACCTGTTTTGATAACACTTGTTTAATCAGAGTTTTAATTTTCAATCCAAGTATCATCTCCCAATATTTCAATCAAATATCCCGAAATGTATCCCAAAAACACATTTTGAAGACATATCCTAAAGATATATCCTTATCAGGATATTTTGAGCCTTAATCAGAGTTAAACAATTCATGTAAGGTTCACAAAGGAAAGATCATACCAGGAATTGAGTGTAACCCTAGTATTAAACTCCAACCTCTTTTAAGGCTTCTCCCACTAAGATGTCCCCAGTCCGAGATACTTAGCCCAATTTTGATCTTTTGAGCTTCACACAATTGCTTTAGAAGGAATGTCCCCTGTGCATGAAGTCCATAAACACTTAGAAAATTTTTGAATATCATGTCCAACTGTTTAGACAATTCTTGTGTTACAGGGGTTAAACCCAAAAATATACTGGAGATAAATCCTTAATATCCTGGGGAAAATCCCAAATTTTCTTGCGCTACAGGGGGGAGTGTATAAACTCCAAGACTTAGAAAGGTGAAAACCTTTAAACCTTAGAGAGTATGAAAATACCCTTTCGTGAGAGAGGGTGATCAATCCTCATATACCTTTAGGATTCAGGATATAGCCAATAGTAACGAAATTGTTAGCCACTTTTACATGAACTGGTCCCGCCACCTTGAACTATTCCCGAATAACTTGCGCTCCAGGCGGGGTGTTTAAACCCAATTCGAAAGAAAGGTGAATACCTTTAAACCTGTGAAGGGATCAGGATCCCTTAGACGTGAGAGAGGGGGCCAATCCTCTAATCTTCCGAAGTATCCTGAGTGTATATCCTGGTGCTATATCCCGAAGCATATACTGCAAAACAACCGTAAGCTAAGGTGGGTGTTAGCCTGGCTAACACCCCTCCGATGCTTAAGTCAGTAATGGGTTCAAAACAGTAAATAATATTAAAATTTAATAGAAAAGACAGAATCCATACCATCCTGACTTAGAATTTAAATTCCATACTCACTTGAAATAGAGTTTTAGATGTATAGCATTCCAGGATCTCGGTAGTATACCCCCTCCATATTCTTGAGTCGGTATGCTCCTTTTCCTGATTCTGATTCAACCTCATAGGGTCCTTCCCATTTTGGAGCCAACTTTCCATCAGCAGGATTAGTAGTATTCTGAAAAGCCTTTCTCAATACCCAATCTCCAACTTGAAATCTTCTAGTCCTTATATTCTTGTTATATGCTTTAGATATCCTCTGTTGATATGCTGCCATCCTTAGCCTTGCTGCGTCTCTTGTTTCATCAACAGTATCCAATTCCTGGCATAGGGCTTCAGGATTCTGCTCAGGATCCCGGAGGTTGGATCTTGTTGTAGGTATCACCATCTCTGTCGGGATTACTGCCTCTGCTCCAAATACTAAGGAAAATGGGGTTTGCCTAGTAGCATTCTTCACTGTTGTCCTATCAGCCCACAAAACAAAGGGTAATTCTTCTGCCCATCTTCCTTTCTTAGCCCCTAGTCTCTTTTTCAAGTTGTTGACAATTATCTTGTTTGAAGATTTTGCTTGCCTATTTGCTTGAGGATGTACCGGAGTTGACGTGATCATCTTAATTCCCCAACTTTTGCAAAAAATCAGTGGTTCTTTTGCTGATGAATTGAGATCCATTGTCACAAATTATCTCAGCTGGTACTCCAAACCTGGTCAGGATATTCCTCTTTATGAAGGATACTACTTCTTGGTCTCTAACTTGAACAGATGCTTCAGCTTCAACCCACTTAGAGAAATAATCAGTCATTGCCAGCATAAAGACTTTTCCTCCTGGAGCTTTTGGTAATTTCCCTACTATGTCCATCCCCCATTTCATGAATGGCCAAGGGGAAGCTATAGGATATAGTGGTTCAGCTGGTTGATGTAGTATGTTACTGTGCCTTTGACATGCATCACATCTTCGAGCATATTCTGTAGCATCTTTCCTCATCGTTGGCCAATAATATTATGTTCTTAATACTTTTGAGAATAATGACCTGCCCCCAGTATGGTTACCACAATCCCCTTCGTGTATATCCTGAAGCACTTCCTTAGTTTCGGGATCCTCCAAGCACCTCAGATATGGTCCTGCAAAAGATTTCTTATACAAGACATTATTTATAATAGTGAATCGTGATACCTTCATTCTGAAGGCCTTAGGATTCTCATCCTTTGGGATGTGTCCTTCCTTGAGATATCTTATAATTGGAACCATCCAGGACTTGGGATTCTTCTCAGGATTCTCATCAGGATCCTGAATACTTAGTACTTCCTTATCCTGAGGATTCGTCGCAGGATATAAGATATGTAACATTGGTATTCGGGTTCCTTCCGGTATCTTGACTGATGATCCTAAATTCGCCAAGGCATCAGTTTCAGCATTATCCTCTCTTGGTACCTGTTCAAGTGTGAAAATATCGAAATAACCTGCTAACTTTTTGATAATTTCGAGATACTCGATTAATTTCTCTCCTTTAACTGCATATGATCCCTTAAAATGATTAGTAATTAACAAGGAATCGACATATACTTGCAAATCTTTAATATTCATATTTTTAGTCAACTCTAATCCTGCAATTAAAGCCTCATATTCTGCTTCATTATTAGTGGCAGGGAATTCACATCTAATAGCCTGAGGTAATATGTCCCCCTGTGGCGATTTTAGTAGTATACCTAAACCTACACCTCTTACATTAGATGCACCATCAGTATATAATGTCCAGGATTCTAAGCTTTCTCCTAGCTGTTGTACTTCCAAGTCTACTTCATTTTGAATGTCACTACTGAAATCAGCCACAAAGTCATCTAAAGCCCGAGACTTTATGGCATTTCTAGGCTCATAAACTAAATCATAGGCACTTAATTTTACTGACCACTTAGCCATCCTGCCTGACATCTCGGGTTTCCTAAGCACGTTATTAACATGATAATTAGTTTTAACATGAATCCTATGTGTCTCAAAATAATGTCTAAGTTTGGTTGATGCCATAACAGGGGCTAATATCAATTTTTCTAGATGAGAATATCTAGTTTCAGCATCTAATAAACTTTTACTAACATAATAGACAGGATATTGCTGACCTTCATGGTCCTTTATAAGAACGACACTTACAGCATTCCCTGATACTGCGAGGTACAGGGACAATTGTTCACCATTTTCAGGCTTCATCAATAGAGGTGCAGTTGAGAGATATTGCTTCAAATCCTGCAGGGCTGCTTCATGCTTCTCTTTCCATTCGAACTTCTTGTTTTTCTTCAGGATATCATAAAATTCCTTGCATTTCTCGGAGGATCTTGAGATAAATCTGTTCAATCGCCCTATTAACCGTTGAACATCCTTCATATTTGAAGGTGATTTGATGTCCAAGATAGCTTTGATTTGCTCCGGGCTTGCCTCTATTCCTCTTTTAGTCACCATATATCCTAGAAACTTTCCTGCCCCCACTCCAAAATGGCACTTGGCAGGATTTAGTTTCATATTGTACTGGTCCAGGATATCAAATGCTCCTTTAATATCCTGGAGATGATCCTCAGCCTTCTTGGACTTGACTACCATATCGTCAATGTACACCTCCATGGTGTCCCCCAGTTTATCTTTAAACATCATGTTCACCAATCTCTGGTACGTTGCACCTGCATTTTTCAAACCAAAAGGCATAGCAGTATAACAGTAAATACCTGTTGGTGTCATGAAAGCAGTATCCTCCTGGTCTGAAGGTTCCATTTGGATCTGCTGGAATCCTGAGGATACATCCATGAAGGTTAACATCTCATGACCGGCAGTGGCATCCACCATCGAGTCTATATGAGGCAGAGGGAATGGGTCTTTAGGACATGCTTTGTTCAAGTCTGTGTAATCTGCACAAACTCTCCATTTCCCATTCTTCTTTTGAACCACGACCACATTTGCTAGCCACTTGGGAAATTTGACTTCCCTGATCATCTTGGACTTCAATAGTCTTTCAACCTCTTCTTGAATAATTATGTTTCGTTCTGGAGCAAACTTCCTTCTCTTTTGCTGGATAGGCTTGAAAGACCTGTCAATTCCAAGCTTGTGAGTTATAATATCCTTGGAAATACCTGTCATATCCTCGTGTTTCCACGCGAACGTCGACATCCTGCATTTTAGAAAATTAGTCAATTGATTTTCAATATCCTGAGGGATATTGGTTCCTACGAGCACCGAGATATACGGATTATCCTGATCCAGGATAACTTTCTTTACATCCTACTTCGAAGCCTCCATGATATCCTGGGCCCGCATCTTTAATTGCTATGCTGCATTAGGATTGGTTGAGGATTTCATTGAGGATGAGTAGCATTCCTTCGCCTCCTGCTGATCACTATCAACCTTGACAACCCCCCAAGGGGTAGGGATCTTGATGCACTGATGATAAGTCGATGGCACGGCCTTCATAACATGGATCCATGGCCTGCCTAGTATTATGTTATAGCAGGATAGGGAGTCCATCACACAGAAACGTTGTATCGAGTTGACCCCTTCAACATATACTGGTAACTTTATCTCTCCCACTGTGTTCCTGGCCTCTCCACTGAACCCAACAAGCACGGTGGATTTTGAAGTAATATCCATTGGAGATACATTCATTCTTTTCAAAGTTTCCAGTTGGATTATGTTGACGGAGCTGCCATTATCCACCAATATCCTTCGTACAAAATGGTTAGTCACGTATAATGTTATTACGAGAGCATCATGGTGAGGATCCTGGACAGTATCCCTGTCATCACTGTCGAAAGTGATCACTTTATCAGTTGTGAGGGTAGTCATCCTGTCTGGTTTATCTCCCCTCTCGGCCTTAGCTTCCTTTGCATGTCTCTTGGCCGCAAAATATGAAGTCCCACAAATGTCGGATCCTCCTGAAATAAAGTTGATTATCTTGGCATCCGCAGGGGGTGATGCTGCTCGTTCAGGATCCTTCTCAGTATCCTGACCCTTATTCTTCTTTCTTCCTAGGAGATCCTTCAGATATCCCTTGCTTAGAAGATAACTTATTTCTTTTCTTAGGGCAATGCAATACTCAGTTATATGTCCGAAATCTTCATGGAAGGCACACCATTTGGATTTATCCTTCCAATCAGCTTTTTGTTGATTCTTTCGAGGCCACCTAGCTTTGTCTCCTAAACCCTGCATAGCATACATTAACTCAGGTATGTTAACAGAAAAGCAATATTCAGATAATTCAGGATCCTCGTCTTCAACAACATTCACTTTCTTGTTGTTATTTCTGCCATATGGCTTAGAGCGATATGGTTTATACAAGGATTCTGATTTCCTATTGGTTGATTCATAGGTTGAAGTGGAATTCACCCACTCTTGCATCTTCTTATCATCCTCCAAGCGAATATATCTCAAGGCCCTGTTACGAGCTTCGTCGAGATTCCTGCAGGGATTCATTACAAGATCCTGATAAAACTGAGAATCTTTTTGTAATCCCATTTTAAAAGCCTGCACAGCTGTTGCAACATCAAGATGTGGAATATCCAAGGATTCCCGAATAAACTTGTTCACATAATCCCTCAAGGATTCCTGAGGCCCTTGAGTTATCCTGTAAAGATCACTGGTTAGTTTCTCAAAACTCCGGCTGCAAGAAAACTGACTATTAAATAAATTAACCAAATGAGCAAACGAAGTAATTGAGTGAGGAGGAACATTTAACAGCCATTTTAAGGCTGATCCTGTCAAGGTAGAACCAAAACCCTTGCAGAGGCATGCTTCCTTGAGATCTGGAGGGATAGGGTTGATCTTCATCCTTTCCCTATACTGGGCGATATGCTCTTCAGGATCCGTGGTTCCGTCATAGAGTTTCATGTTGGGGGTTTGAAATCTTTTCGGGATTTCAGCATCACAGATAGGATGCGCAAACCGGGATATCATGTGACTGTCTTGGGATACTTCTGGAATCGGCTGAACCACCCCAGGCACACTAGATATCATGTCTTTCAACTTTTGAAGCTCCCTAGTGAATGTTGACGTCATACCTGCATCCTGTAAAGATCCACTATTGTTAGTAGCAAGAATATTATTATTTGACAGGTTACCAGTCTGAGGATTCTGGCCATATCCTGAAGCATATCCTGAGCTTCTCACGGTTGATACTCTTATTGAAGAGGGTATCTCAGGAGTATGATTCTGGGAATGGCTTGGCACGATATTCCCCCGGTTATCTTCAGTGTAAACTGCAGAACTGAAGTTCAAAGCCTTGGGTTGCAAAGGAGTGACAGTTTCTTCAGCAAGCCTACTTGGGCCGGATTTCAAGAGTTGTATCTCTCTCATCAGCATCCGATTAGTTTCCTGCTGCTGCCTCATCTGTTCCTGTACACTACCAAATAAATTCAGAATTTCATCATTAGAGGCCAAAACAGGACCAGATCCCTGGGCACTGGGAGCGGGGATAACATCCCGAGCCACGTGACTCTCAGTTCCATGTGAAGAGGCTTGCATTCTTGGAGGAGGAGGTGGAAGCACCGAACCAATTGTTGCAGAGGCTGTAGCAGATATGGTGGAAGAGCTCATGTTTGATCTCGAGGCCATTGAAAACAATGTTGCAAAAAGTTTTGACAATAGAAAACCGAGTAATGATTTTACTAAAGTTTTTAGTAAAAATAGCACCACTTGCCCCACGGTGGGCGCCAAATTGTTTTGGTAAAAAATTACCGAAGCAATTTAGCGATCAAATTAGTTAAGTGAGGTAGTGTGCTAGAAATATGTGTTGAAAATATGCTGATTAAGTTGTTTGTAAAAACAGTTTCAGGATACAGCTCAGGATATAGAGCTGTATCTGTCATTAAACAATGAGCAAAAATGTAAAGGGGTGACACGAGATGTACGAGGAAAGTCCTTGATCAATCTAGATCGCCGGCATAAAACCTCGGGAGCTGACAATCGCAGCTGCCTTGTTCTTCTATTGCTTCAAATATCAGGATACAGTGCAGAATATGATGCGGATCAAGTAGGTGTTACAATATGATTTGAGTACAAGTGTTGGTGTGTAGTGATTGCAAGTAATTAGAGAGCAAAGTGTGCGAATGAAGTGAGTGTCTTAACTTGATCCGATCATACTATTTATAGCTAACCGAAAACAACTAATTCTCCTAATAAACCGAGATGCCCCGAATATTCCCATGTAGTCGTTGTAGTCCTGGTCTTTCGGGATCAACGTCTCTATTCCAACTGATTTGCCCGAGTCTTGGGGGAAGAAGTCTTCTTGAACGTTGGAGACTTGTAACTCTTAATCTGCACGTGATCAATTCAGTTAATACCAGGATATCGAACCAGGATGTTACCAATATCCTGATCCGGTATCCTGATCACAATCAAAAGCAGAATATTAGTCAGGATATATATGCTCAGAAAATGACCCATAACACGACCTATGCTCATACATAACCTATACCTCATCTATACTATACTACATTGTACATGGTATTCTTAAAATAAATTAAAGAAATTTTTATTTAAAAAAAAAATAAATATTTTTTTTAGAAAACTTTGTTAATATCATAAATAAATGTATAAAAAATTGTAAAAAAAGAAAAAAAAAACTTAACCAATACGACCCGTATAGGCCTATACGACCCGTGTAGGTCTAGTCAAATAGACAAAATCTGACACATCAGTCTTTATTGAAAATAAAAAAAATAATACCATCGTATAGGCCTATACAATGCGTATTAAGAATGTCGATTTAAGAGGTCAGGTATACCAGTAATACGACCCTTCAAAATTATATGGATGATGATTACATGTTTTTGGAAGGAAGCTATAAAAAATTGATGAAATAATGAAATGGATAGATAAGAATGTGGTTTGCTGGAATATATCGAATCCACAAGAAAACTTGAGTGGACCAAGACACGTTTTATTTGAATGTTAATTCAAATAAAAGTAATATAATTTATGAAAATTTCTATTTCCTAAGATGTATTAAATTTTCATCGGAGTTGAAAGTAAATTCAAACAAAAATAGGTTATTTGTTATTTGAGTGAATCAAAGAAATAGTGAAGAGTTTGTGAGACGTTTTAAACCTACTAAAATTATCAATATAGACATGTTTGAATAACAATTTTTAGAAATAGACAATGTTTTTTTAGTATTTTCTAACGTAGTCTTTGCTTGGCCGCATCCAATAGCGGGTGTTAAGCCGGCGGTTTCGTTAAAAAGCAGGGCGTGAGCGGCATTTTCCTAGCTGTCTCTGCTAAAAATTTTAAGGTAAGTCTCAGTCTGTGGAGTTGATGTGGTGGCTTTTGATTGGAGGAAATGAGATTGGCTATTTTGGTGTTGGCTAAATTTCATTATTTATTCTCGAAAAATTTTGGTCAATTTTGACTATTTTGCTAACTTTCCTTGAAATGTTTCCATAGTCTGTTCCTATACATATCGTTGGGTGATAAATTGACCTTGGACCTGTGATTAGAATTATGGATGATAAATGGATAGCGTTTGTGAGTTGATGTGTCAGATTTTAAATGAATCAACACGAAACAAACCCAAAATTATATCATGCAAATAAACCTGACACAGACTAAAAAATTTGGTTCGATTGCACAACCTTGAAAACAAGTCACCTCTTCATAAGTTGACACAAACATGATTCGTCTAACCTTATATAAAGACAAAAAAACATATTTTTCTGAAAGAGTTAATTCCTGTTTTTGTACCTATGGTTTGTCAAAAATCATTATTTCAGTCCATTAGTTTAAAAATTGCGATTTCAGTCCCTGTGGTTTCACTTTCGTAACTATTTCAGTCCCTGTGGTTTCACTTTCGTAACCATTTCAATCAATTATTCTGTTAAGTACAGAGACTGAAATGGTTACGGGGTGGACTGGAATCGTTACGAAAGTGAAACCACAGGGACTGAAATCGTAATTTTTAAACTAATGGACTGAAATAGTGATTTTTGACAAACCACAGGAACGAAAACAGTAATTAACTCTTTCTAAAAAAATGTATATGAACAATAAAATCTAATCATATTTTAACTTTTGAGTTGGAACCACTTTAATCGTAAGTAAAATAAATCTCGAAATGAAGTTATACTATTCAAACTCATGAGTCTGTTAGGCTTGCCCGAAAACAGACCCACTTAAATATAAGTTTTCATGACTCCAAACCCAAAATTAAAACAAACCTGTCTGTACTAAACTTAAACTCACCTGTGTTTTCGTAGATTATCATGAATTCACGCCCTATTTATCGTTAGAGTAAATTGCTATTTTAGTCTCTGGAGGTTTGTCCCAAATTGTCATTTTAGTCAAAAAAAAAAAAAATTCTCCTCTAGATCCCTGAGTTTTCCATTTTTTTGTCACTTTGATCACATTGTCTAACTCCATCTAAAAAACAAAGTTAACTGAAGGGCATTTTTGTCACTTTCCATAATCGTTTATTTTTTCTATTATTTTCATTTAAAAGCTTTTAATTAATAAATATAAAACAAAAAGTAAATATAAATACAAAAAGTCCCATATTTAAAAGCCTTTAATTAATAAATATAAAACAAAAAGTAAATATAAATACAAAAAGTCCCATATCTTTAATGGGCTTCAGCAAGCTTTCATAGGTCATGTTAGGCCCAATTAAGCCTTCCTCTGTTTAGTCTGTTGCGTGCAATTGTGCAAAGCGCAGTCTGTGCCATTTTGGCTCGAAAATGTGTTGACACATCAAAGGCTCACAGCGCACACCTAGGTTCCGAAAACAAAAACAAAAGAAAAAGTTAATTAAATACTTTTATGAGCAGGATTAGATTGTTGTTACCGAATGACGGGATGTCGTATAGCGATGATAAGTGATAATATTGGTGGATCCAAGAACTTTTTTTAGTGGGTTCTTTTGGATAGATTATTACTATCTTTTTTAAATCATACAAGGTTACAACTAATTTTTTCCATTTTTTTCAAACCGAGTGGGTTCGTGTGAGCCCACAAAACATGGTTGGATCCAGCACGGGATAATAGTAATGGGGGGATGGCGTATAGTGAAAGTAGACGGCTGTTTTCTTATACGTCGAACGGCCGTTTACAGGTTTGTATGTCAAATAATGGGACCCTGAAATTTAAAGGGTTGTTTCCTCGTCATTGAATGACTATTTGATATGTGAAACGGTGTGAGATTAGAAAGCTTGGGTGCATGTATAGTATGGCCCTTTGCATTCATTCATGAAGCCGACATTCCTTCGTTAATCTATCCCTATTTTTGGTTTGAAACTCTTATCTTATTGGGAAAAAAATTAAAATAAGAAAAAAAAACATAAATTTATCATGTAATATTCTTTAGGGCTTAGGCACACCAATAGGAAACTAGCCGGATTTGACAAATATATTAGCTAGGAATGAGATGAGAGCTTCACATTTAACCGTTTTTGGGTTGAACCAATCCAAGATGTATGAGTTGCAAGTTACCACTTGGGTAGCTAAAATGGACAATACTGGTCCGTAGGAGAGACCGGATGTTACATATATATGCAAATGGTTTTTTATATATTATTTATATTTTTTGTAAGTAGAGTGAGTTGTATGGTAGCTGCTTATTGTTTTATCCATGTTACCAATCTTCAATATACAGTAGAAACTCGATAAATTAATACTCGATTATTTAATAAACTCTCTAAGATAATATTTTTTGCGGGTCCCGACTCGGGGATAGGGTGCTAAATTAATAATTCGCTAAAATTATAAGATAATACATTTTGATAATTTCTTTAGACCCCATATAAAATATAAATTAATAATTCCTTATATATAGCATATTACATAAATGATTTATGAAGGTTTCTTGAAAAATGACTCAATTGTCTTTTGTTTTTTGTTGAAATCAATTTCCCCTTGAATCTCGTCTCTAATTTTCCTTAGCATGGTAAGAACTTCTGGTGTTGTTTTCTCATAGCTCAACAAGAAATCCATTCATAGAGAGATTTTTCTAGGTCAGGAAATTTTGCCAGTTTGTATCGCTTAACATCCCCTCTTTCGGGAGCAAGTGAGAGATACTCTAAAGACCGCTTAACTGTATTCGATATTGTCGCTTGACTCACCTGCAAACCATAGTTATTATGAACCCATTCTTGCAATTGCTTTTGAGTGAGACTTGGATTATCTTTGTTGTGCTTGCATAATGCTCTTCGAATCTCGTCTGTCATTGTTGTTTTTTTCACACCTTTAAGATGGGAGGCCAGGTTGTGTGTATGATTTGTTTGTGTTAACCTATTTTGATCTTGTATTTATATAGAAAATATTTTTAATGTCCATAAAGTGATACATTGAACACAAGAAGCATAATAAGGTGGGAGATTGAAGGTTTTCTTTCAAATTGGGCCGTTCATTTGATATACATGCATTGTATACAATAATTAAGTGGAAGCTTGAAAGGTGTTTGTAAACTAAGTATTCTACTATAAATTAATAAAATATTAATTAGTATATAAATTAATAATTATTAATTTATCGATTAATTAATAACTCTTTTAATTAATAAATTTTGGTGATCCCAAGTGTATTATTTTATAGAGTTTCTGGTATATCATAAAGATTTGCTTCTTTTCTAGTAAATGTACGGCACCAATTATGGGCGTTGTTCTTTTTTTTTTTGAATGGGCTTTGTTAAGTGGAGCCATTAGGTAGAAAATGAAAGCTTTGACCGGACTACATGTCACTTGGTCAAATACGCCAAGAAGAATCTTGAGTTGATTCACTAACAAACGTATGGTTAAAGAAATTGTGACGTTGGTTTTTTCAAATCACCGGTGCAAGGAGAATAATTAATGAGTGGGATGGATGACTAACAACTCAAATGGGATATTTTGGTTCTTTCTGGCCAAGTTGGGTTGAATTGAAACTAGACAAATGTTGTAGGTTGCATGTAGTGAAATTTATTTCAAGTCACATTGTTGTGGACAAATGATGTAATTTACGAGTAGTTATAGGATGTGTTAGTTTGCCGTATAAAACGCCCCATTTCCATACACTTTAGAACTTAATAAATTCAACAATTATTTTTAGAAAAATTCGGCATGACCCGTTTGACTTATGAAAAATCTCTGCTTTGACAAACGTAATTTCAAGTAATTAACAACGCTTTCAAAAGACTTACAAATCCAAAACATAGTTTTAGATAACTACCGACATCTAGGAAAATTTCAAAAGACCAAACAAGTCAAACTTCAAAGTTTAACTAAGAGTTAACTGCCATTTTCGTCCCTGTGGTTTGGTCACTTTGGCCATTTCAGTCCATTTTTCAAAAATGCGCCATTTTCCTCCCCGACGTTCTGGAAATGTGCAATTTCAGTCCAAAAATCATAACCCAGTTAAGTCGGTTTGTAAATAAGACTGATTGTGTAAATTTGTAACATAAAGGACCATTTAAGTAAAATGTATAAATATTAATATAATTATAAAATACATAATATATATATATATATATATATAATGTATACACACCGAGCCGCCACTGCTGCCATTAACCATCATCATCCTCCTCTTCAACAGCAGATCAACATAATCACAACATCATTATCATCTTTTGTCATCAAAACAGGACAAGAGACGAAAAGAAAAACGGGGCTTACCGTAAACCCGTCGGACCGAGACTCCGAGACTGAAACAACCTGAATCAAAGCCGATATCCCACTTCTGTCGTCGATTGTCACCTCCGCCAACACCGTGTCGCTGCCGCCGCCGCCGACCAGCGGCGATTCTGGTTCCGTCGTTCACCTCTGCCTCGTCTCTCTCTCTTTCTCTCTCCCATCGCCGTCATCGGCCAGCTATTCATCGGAGGAGGAGGGTGAAGCAGGAGGTGTTTGTGAGCATTTGTGTTGAAGGAGATATGAAGTTTGGGTTTTGTTTCTTGTGTGTACGTATGTTATCTAGGGTTAGAACCATATGCAGAGGAAAGGAGGTTATAAAAGGGTGTCGGCTGAATTTTTCAAAGGGAAATGAGGGATTTGAAACAAAAATATTAAAAAGGCCTTCTGATCACCTCTGCAAGTCTCGCCGGAAAAACCATCGCCGGAGCTTAGTCGAGCCGCCATTCCAAACGATACCGGATCGGTTTTACTTGTTAAATCAGTATGTTATTACTTATATTATGTTTCTGCAAGTTTAATTACATTATAATCATGTTTTGAATCGAAATCGGATCGGGTTTGACTTTCGTTGACTGTTTTGGGGAAGACGATGAACAGTAACATGTTCAAATATTCATAATGGTTTGGCGGCGGTGGTGACCACCGGAGCTCCGGTTCCGGCGGCGGTGGTGTGTATACATTATATATATATATATATTATATTTTATAATTATATTAATATTTATACATTTTACTTAAATGGTCCTTTATGTTACAAATTTACACAATCAGTCCTTATTTACAAACCGACTTAACTGGGTTATGATTTTTGGACTGAAATGGCACCTTTCCAGAACGTCGGGGAGGAAAATGGCGCATTTTTGAAAAATGGACTGAAATGGCCAAAGTAACCAAACCACAGGGACGAAAATGGCAGTTAACTCTTTAACTAATATTCAAAACTAACTACAACAAAATATATTGACCATGACTTTGTTACAAAAGGTAGCGGAAGCGCTTGTAGGCGAATTACATATGGGTGCTCGTTCCGATTAAATTGAGGCTTTACCTACAACAAACACCAAGGAAAGAATTAATCCATAAGCACATTAACCATTTTTAAATCAATAGTCTACATATTACTTGCCTTTACATCATTCTGTTTCTTTACGCTTACTACCCGTTGAACGGGTCACTACATTCCCGTCTCAATAGAAATGTTACATTCCATTCTTTACATATCCGTTAATAACGGATATTAACATTCATAACATAACTTCCATTCGGTTCGTTTATGACGAAAAATACAAATCCTTACATTCTTCCGCAAGCACCCCAACCCGTACATGACGGATTGAGTAAAGCTTCATTACATTCTTTCTTAACTTTCCAATACCCGGTTCAACTAAGATGAATCGGTTATGATGCAACCTTATTCATAAACCTTCCTTTTACATCATTCGTTCATAACGGATCATACTACTTACCACTCAACTTCCATAAACTACCATTACTCAATTTTTGGCATAAATGACGAATTACAATAAAGATTAGTAATCATAATACAACATGCTATAAATGTATGTGTAAATTAACATACCTCGATCTTGTGCGTTTTTCCGTCTTCGTAGCACTTGAACTTTCTTCTTTCATGCCTACATTAACATGTTCATTCTATCACTTAGTCCATCCGAACATCATTTCATTATTTACATGTTCTATCAATAAGCAACATTATCATAATTTTTCCGAATCTCACATAAATATTCTCTTAAGCATTTCATCGAACACTTGACGGGTTTCGCATTTGTAGGACACTAACACAATTATCCTAGGACGTGATTTTGGCTAGTTCTTCTAGGATTTCATCAACATTCAATCAAATTCATGACTAACCTTCACCATACACCATATTGTCTAAGAATCCTAGTATCACAAGGACAACATAGTTAAATTTTCACATAATTTTACTCACCTTGTTCACCTTATTCATAACACATTCTCATAAGGTGAAACCATATTAAAAATTCTTCAATTGACCTAAATCCAAGCATGATTTCTGTTCTAGAAGATAGTTTTTAACATCCAATTACACAAATCATATCAAAACTCACGATTGAGATGAAACCCATTTCTTGAAATTCATCAAATTATGAAATTAAACTTACCATTTTACTGAACAAGGTCTGATGATCGAAATAAGGGTTCATGCATTCGATTTTCCTTTGAATTTCCTGCTCAATTGGATGCTACTTGTGCGATCGATCAGACACACACACCTGGTGTGTGTGTTTTGATTTTTTTAATCTTTTATTCATCTAAGTTGTGGCTTCTTACAACTTTGGTCCCTTAAGTTTGTTCACCCATTAATTTAAACACTACACATCTTACACTTGTAGTTATAACATTTTTCCATTAACTAAGTTAAGTTTCTTATTTACTTTCACTAAATTTTTATATTAGTCATTTTGGGGTGTTACACCGTAAAAAAGTAACAACTCAGGATATCATTTGACTAGACTCCATAAGGGAGGTGGGAACGCCTTTGGTGCAGGAGGGGATGGTTGAGTTGGCTAAACAACGTCATTATGAATCACCGCCTCACCTCCTTGTTGTGCCATTGCCTCACCTCCTTGCAATGCGGTGAAAGATTGGTGAGTTCAGGGAATGCCTACTGAATGGTAAAATGGGAAAAAAATAGTCGTTGAAGCCAACGGCTAATTTGTTTAAAAAAATACCATATTTTCTCGTATAAATACCAATTTAAACTTCAATTTTTCACACATCACTTTAAACTTCAAGTATTATTATAGTTCTCGATTAATAAAAAAAGGGATATTGCATTCAGGGTATGATCGAGGAAGCAGCTCTAGCACATGTGTGGCGATATTTCTGAGTGTGTTGATGTCATTACTATTTTATTATTGATATATATTGCTATATAATGTTTAGTTATTTCTTTTTCTGTTTTCCTGTAATATTATATTATTAATACTATTAGGTAACTTGTAAATTTCTAGTGCTTCTCGAAAATGCGCTTGAAATTGTTTCACACCGCAATGAATCGTGAAGAATAGCGTACGCACTATCAACTTAACTCGAAGTGGATGGATTTGAGATGGAAGTTGACAAGGTTTAATGTCATATACGACAACCTCTATAGTCAAAGGAGAATTGATACGAGTGAAGTCGATCTTTTAGATACGGCTAACGATCAATGGTGTTTGATAAATGGCATATCATTTACCTATATGACGGCATGGAGAATAGATAAATATCATCTCATTTTTTTAGTAAACGTAGTTGTTTTTTCATCTTTTTTAATATTGTAATTTTTAATATTAATTAAATCCAGTTTTTTTATTTACTTTCTAATGGTTTATATCTATTTTAAATGTTTTATTTAAAACAGGTTGAAGGAAGGCTAGTGATGCCAAAGATGGACATTTCATATTTTTAGTTAATTGTTTTTTGAAAAAAAAAAATCCCTATGCTCATTTGTATTTAATAATTGATATTCTCAAATATATATTAAGTTGAATTTCAAGTGTCCTAAACAAATAACGCTTGAGCCATTGACCACTTGTGTGGTTTTTTATTTGCCTCTAGAAACATCGAGTCTTTTGTATTTTCTTATTTATTTTATCAAGAGCATTTTATTGGAGTGTAATCTTCAACAGACTCCTTTAAGGCTACATGGTGTAGTATAAAGCCTCTAGGAGTTTTATCACGCCACGTAAGCGTCACATAGATTTTGAGATAAAAATGACGCCCCCTTTAACAATGATGGTGTGGGATAAAGCCCCACTAACGCCCCCTTTAACAATTATATTGACCAAATGCCTCGATCAGGGGTGATGCTTTGAAGGGGCCGGGAGGGGCGCCCGACCCCCCGAACTTTTCGGCCAGTAGTGTTATATATGTAGTTTTTGTATAGAATTTTTTGGGTATATATGTTTTCGACCCCCCGGTTCTATAGAAATTTTTGGGTATATACGTTTTCGACCCCCCGTAAAAAAATTCAAGCTTCGCCACTGCCCTCGATCCACCCAAAATTCGTCCGTCAACGTGCTGGCGGGGCTTCGATAGCGCCCCTTGTTTAACGCTGGTGATGTGGTTGATGGCGCCCCAGGGCACGCTATAATGGGTGACATGGCGGGGTGGCGCGATGCCACACCCTATGGCCTAAAAGTGTTAATTAGTAGAATCAAACATGAAAAAACCAAATCAAATCCGGTTTTTGAGTTTTCTAATGGGGGTTAGCATTCGAACCAAAGTTTAATTCAGCTTTCAAAACGAATTCAATTATGTGATTTTCATACTTTCAACCACAATATCGATTCGTCTAAGAGTTGATTTCTCTTTAGTAGAATCGGTTTTGTAATTCAAAAGGGGTTGCGGCGTAGTTTGTTGCCCGTTTACCTGTCATTTGCTTGTAATGTGGTGTTTTGGCATTTTAATGAGAAATATATAAAACCACAATATCCGAATTCAAATTAGGGGAAAGTGAATACGATGCTGTTAGACGTCTAAGCATGTACGAAAAACTCATCAAAACTATGTAGTTTTGATTAAAATTCCCCTTAAGTTCAATTTGAATACTATGGTTAGAATATATAAATTCCACCAATCTCTACTTGTTTGTTTACTTTCAGGAGATTGATGATTTTGTTTGGGCGCCTTTCTTCCTTTTTAACTTATGAAAATTAAAAGTGAAATTAACTTTTATTATTATTTTTTTGCAATCCAATGTGAATTGTATATTCGATGTGAGAAGTCAACGTGCGACAAGAGAAACGTGCTACTTAGGTGGATTTACATGTAACACTATACAGTTATAGTCCAAATCATACGTGGGATCAAGACCAAGTCAGCTTATTATTAATTTATAATCATATAATAATATTAATATTAAGTATCCCACTTGTCACTTCAAAATGTTTACCAACCGTGACAAAAAGAAACACGCATTTTGAACTAAAGCATGATAAAGGAAAGTAAGTAAGTCTAAACGAACCAAATCATACTGCAAATATCAATAAGGTGTGCCTAATGCCAACACTAGGGATGTTCATCGGGTTTTTTTCTTCGGGTTCCGGGTTTTCTGGGTCGGGTTGTTCGAGTTTTTGTCTAGGAAAAATTGACCCGATAACCGGTCCATTTAAAGTTCGGGTTAGTCGATTTTGGGTTATTCGTGTTCGGGATTAGTTTGGGTCGGGTTGTTCGGTTTTCGGGTTTAGATGTAAAATGAAAAATTAATGTTTTTTAGAAGATATCATCAAAATTCATATTGTTACTTTAAAAATAGAGTAAACTGCCATTTTGGTCCCTGTGGTTTGGGCACTTTTGCCGTTTTAGTCCATATCTCAAACTTTTTAAATCTAAGTCCATGTGGTTTCACTTTTATTGCCATTTTAGTCCAAAATTCAAAAATCCTCATTTTTTACTGTTTCAACATGCCTATTTTGTCTTTTTGTGTAGGGGCATTTTGGTCATTTGGAATTATTATACAATTATTATAATACATAAAAGACCATCATCTTCTTCAGGCCAACTTCTTCACACAGAGTTCACCGCAGACCATCATCTTCTCCACCCCCACTGCACCACCACCATCCCCACCGCACCCCCACTACACCACCACCATCCCCATCGCACCACTACACCAAAACTCCGATAACGCCCAAGGAACAGCGGCGATACCTGCAACCACCCATCACAACCTAACCACCTGCAATAAATCCATTTCCCCTAAACACACATACTAAATCCACCACAACCTCCTGCCGCCATCGCCACAACCACCCTCACCGGGGGTAGCGACGGAGAGGCTTGGAATTCCTCCGCCAATAAAGCAACTCTGGGGCAGCGGCAGAGCCTTCAAGCATCATCTGGTGCTATCTGCGATCAAGATCGGAGGCGAGTGTGGCCAAATTGAATCGGAGAAGAAAGGGCCTTGCAACACTGTGTTTACGCAACGAAAGACGCATAACTTTGATTCTTGGACCTCCTGGTACAACTTTCCGCCGTTGATCGGACCTTCCATTATTCGATTACAAGCCCTAATTTTTGGATTGGCGATGAAGAAATGAATAGATTTTTGTAAAGGTTTTAGGGTTTGTACAACTGTAAATAGGTGGTGAGAAGGGGAGGAGGTGGTGGTGAGAAGGGAATGAATGATGAGGTGGTGGTGGACTTGATGATGACGGTGGTGGAGGTCTTGTAAGAGAGAGAAATGATGCAGAGAAAGGGAAACAGTGATTATAGAGAGAGGGGGGGGGGGGAGTTTTTATAAAAATCTTATTAATAATTAATTTAGTTTATTAATTAATAATATGTTATATTAAAATCAGAATGACCAAAATGCCTCTGCACAAAAAGACAAAATAGGCATGTTGGAACAGTAAAAAATGAGGGTTTTTGAATTGTGGACTAAAATGGCAATAAAAGTGAAACCACAGGGACCCAGATTTAAAAAGTTTGAGATTTGGACCAAAATGACAAAACTGCCCAAACCACAGGGACTAAAATGACAGTTTACTCTTAAAAATATTATCAAAGTTCAAACATTATTTGACAATATGTTATTATAATATTTAAAAATCCCAAAACTTAATGTTTCATATATTAAAGACTCCAAACAAAACACTTCTATAAGAAAAAAAAACAATAAATGTTCAGTTTTTTTTGGGTTTCGTGTTTCAGGTTTTTCGGGTTGAGTTGTTCGGGATTTTGGTAGGGAAAAAGTGACCCGATAACCGAATCATTTAAAGTTGGGGTTGGTCGGGTTTGGGCTTCTCGGGTTCGGGTTTTTCAGATATTCGCTAATTCGGCTTCGGGTGGCTTTGAATTCGGGTCGGGTTTTGGATAAAAATGAACAGCCCTAGCCAACACTATAGACAAAACGCAACTACACAAGGCATGTCGAAATGAACTTTTTGGGACATCGGGGTATCCTAAAAATGAACATAACGTGGAGCAGTGACGGATCTAGAAGAAAAGTTTAAACATAGCCCAAAAAACTTTTTGGGACATCGGGGTATCCTAATATTTGTTAAGGTTTATCCCAATACATATAAGGAAGAAGGAAAAAAATGCACTAATTTTACACTCCGCCGGCAAAGTTGAGGGTACCCCTAACTTCTACATACATCCGCCCCTGACGTGGAGTCATGGATGTGAACCAGGGGCGGACCCAAGGATCGTCATATGGTCAAGTGGCCAGAACAATACTCGTTTTACGTAGTCCATCTGGTAGGTAGAGACATATGTCTCTTAAGAGAGAGATCTCAGGTCCAATCGTAGGCAAAGATGAAAAAAAAAATAGAATATTAGTAAATAACAGAGAAAGCGTTTCTATTAAAAAAAACGGTTTTTGGTCTAAAATTCTCTCAAAAATATTGTTAACGAGTTAGGGTGAGCGGGGCACCAGCGGGGAGTGGCCGCGGTGACCCAATTCCCCCAGCGGGAACACCGCCGCCATCCCTGCGGTGACCCAATTCGGGGAGGGTGGTCGGGGGGAGTTCACCGAAGAAGGGGAGGGTTGTTGGTGGGGCCAGCCTCATTTTCAACCAATCAAATCATTTTTTTTTTTTTGAATAAAAAAACAAGGGGAGTGACGCCATCAAACTGAGGGTGTTAGGGGAGTTTAAGAGGGGAGTTGACGTGGCATAACCTGATTGGGTGTGCGTAAGAGAGGGGACTCCCCTCTTAGGGGAGTGCCCCAAGTACCCTTATGAAAAGATCGGATTATTAGAGTTTGACGTGAAGTGGTAGGGGTGAGCAAGTTTAGGTCCGGACCGAAAATAACCGAGAACCGAACCGAAATATACCCAACCCGACCCGAACCCAAGTACCTAGGTATTTAGATCGGTTCCAATTTTTGATATAAAATAGGGTCGGGTCGGGTCGGTTCTCGGTTCTTTTCATGGCGAAACCCGACTTGGACCTATGGACCGGAACCGACCCTATATTTAGGGTAGTGAATCGGTTCTGTATTTTATGTTTGATCGGTTCTCGGGTCGGGTCGGGTAATGGTCGGGTCGGGTCGGGTTTTTCCTTTTGCTCACCCCTATGAAGTGGAGGTTCAAACTTTAATTGATTGTACACGTGTCAGGTGAACTGGTCAACACCAGAGATGCGAAAGACAAAGAGTGGTGAATGATTTCTTTTGGGGATATTGAATTGGTCAGCGACCACTTTTTCATTATTACCGAATTTTACTTGCTCAGTAGCGTAATTTCATTACTTCAAGGGCTGAAAATGGAAGTTTTTGAAGTGTAAAAATTGCAACTGGGGTTCGGTAGGTAGATATCATGGGATTTTAGAAGAATTAGTTATCGAATTCCATTCCTTTCACATGTTTGGTTTGGTAGTTATTTCTAATCAAATCCTTTTTAATGGAGTTCTAAATCCTTTAATATGTCAAAAAGGAAAGTTTAAAAACTCTTAGAGCATTTATAACTTACGTGAATAACCCTAGTTGCTACGTTTGTTCTCTTCCACCTCCGTTGTTACGAGATAAATCGATATTCGATGATGATACAAAAGTGGATTTAAAAAAGTTTTTTTTTTCCAAACACTTCAATAACATTAAGTACACGAAAGCCGAACATGGGTGCTATTTGGCATTTTTTGTAGGTTGTTCATGGTTCAATTCAAACTCATAGAGCCGTCCAAATTGAGTATTCATCGATTTGGTTTCGTAGACATGTTTCCTTTCCTTTCAAAACATTGTTTTTTTTTTTCTAAGGTTATATCAAACCAGACAACACAATGATATAACAAAAGCAATAATATGTAATAATGTTACACGCGTCAATTAATATATTAGAATGAACATATTCCGAGAAGTTTCAAATGGTAGTAACAACTTGGTTTCGTTTCAGTTTTCAACAATTTGGTTTGCATAGATTAAAATTCAGTACTAATTGTTTGACTCATAGTTTCATGATACGAAAACCGTCAAAACTGGACCATAAACACCTCTAACTTTTGAAATGTTGGATTCAAGATTATTTTATTGGGGTATGCAACTATGCATTGCCATGACAAATTTTGTTAAGGTTGCACTACAATAATGATAATTTCTTATTTTTCATTCTTTTCCCACCCAAGAAAAAATAAGAGCGGATTTTATGCACTGATTTGAAAGTGATTTTTTTGATATAATATAATCTAAATCGAATAACTAAAAATTATTAAAATATGGTATAAGACTACAAGTGATATAAATTAGAGTTAATTACTGTTTTCGTCCCTATAGTTTGTCAAAAATCACTATTTCAGTTCATTAATTTAAAAGTTGCGATTTCAGTCCCTGTGGTTTCACTTTCGTGAAATGGCTACAAAAGTGAAACCATAGGGACTGAAATCGCAATTTTTAAACTAATGGACTGAAATAGTGATTTTTGACAAACCATAGGGACGAAAAGAGTAATTAACTCTATAAATTATAATGTTTACATGTGTGCTTGTAGTATGTTATGATATTCATTACTCATAAGCACAACCTAGTTACACAAACATTAAGATAATCACTTTCATAACACCCCTTAAAGACCATCAACTTTTTTCATGGGCCAAGAAAGCTTGGTTTGAAGTTTGAACCTTTAACTACATGTTTACAAATTTAAGGCTATAGGATGTGGTCATGATCCTCATAACCACGATGACCCTCCACATAGGTGTTATGTCATCCATTTTTAATCCACCGTTCAAAACCACTATCCTAAGGGTGTGGTCATGACCCAAACCACTATCCCCTTTATTATTATTATTTTTTTAATTTATTTTTGTCTTAAAATTATCAAATGGGAGGGTCATGGTAATCGTGGTTTAATCCATGGGAACCACCATCAAACAAGGAGAGGGGTGGTGTGTACCATTTAATTAATGATCCTTTGTGAAAATAAAATCCAATCCATGACCACATAGTCAAAACACTAGATTAAAATAAGGTTTGGGTGTTGTTACAAAGTTTTAAAAGTAAAAGGGACCAATAGGTAAATTAGTTAGATTTGAATTGGTCAGCAGCAGCAAAAGTGGTGTTGATGGTCCATTTTTGGAAGAAAAAAAACACATGACACGGTTTCTCTAGTCAAACTTTTCATATTTAAATTCATCTCTAAATCCTCAACTTCACAAAAAACACCATTCTTAACTAATAACTACCTTTCACTACTCAAATTTTAGCCCATTTCAAGTTGTACATTTTGCATCTTAACTTGTACAAAATAAAGATATGGACACTAGTGCTTGTATTATCAATGAGTTAATACAAGGGAAGGAGTTTGCCATGCACCTAAAGTCCATTTTGAGCTCAGAATCTTCCTCTGAAACAAAACATGTTTTGATACACCAAATCATATCATCATATGATAGAGCTTTGTTGATGGTCAACCAGGGCGATTCCGGTGGTCAAACACCGCCAATGCCTGAGTCATCGGTTTCCCTTGATGAGAGCCCACATAGCCAGGATTTCAATCAACCATTTGATAATCAACACGAGGATAACGATGTATCTAAGAAGAGGTATCTATCAATTGTTGTTCTAGATTACTACTTTGTTCGTCATGCGATACGTGTAGTACAAAGCTCTAATTTTTTTCTTGATTGTCTTTTGTTATAGGAAGGCAATGCCAACATGGCGAAACCAAATTAGAATCTCGACAGAGAATGGATTGGAGGGAAACACTGATGACGGTTATAGTTGGAGGAAGTACGGACAAAAAGACATTTTGGGTTCTAAATTTCCAAGGTAACAGAAATCTTTCGTCACTTAGGTTATAACCTAGTGGTCAAGAGTAAGTATCTTTTGTGGGTAGACCAAGGTTCAATTCTTAAAAGGTGTAAGTATTTAAGGGGAGAAAATTATATGTTAAAAAAAAAACGGAAATCTTTCAATCCGTCAACCCGACGCAGCTTTTGTATATTTTAAGAATACTTTGAGTGGGCCAACTTGACTTTTGAATATTTTAAGAAAATGAAAGGACATGATTGTGCGCACCCTTTTTTTTTTGAACGGCTAACTGCTTTCCATGTTTAAACCCACCCTTTCGGAGCTATGTCCAAAGGCCGACTACTCGACCACCGCTAGAAAGCGTATCACACCCCAGATGCGCAGAAACCCCGTGGAATAGGTTAAACTGCGCCCCCCTTGGACTCGAACCCGGGTAAAACCCCGGGCCAAGCCTTCACCGAGATGGGAACGGCCACTGCGCTGCAGTGGACGACCCGTGCGCACCCTAATATATGGAACATAAATTTTGAAAAATTATCAAAATGGTCATCTTGACTAATGAGTTTAACAAAATCGCCTTATTTATATTTTGTTTTACAATAAGTGTCACTTGACGCAACAGATTTCAATCGTGGTGCAACAGATCCATTCTCATGTGCCAATTCGGAATTTGTTGTGCTAGCACAACATGGTGTGCAATGTGGAAGCTTCTGATTGTCCGAAACAATTTCTTAACAAAAAAACAAGAGCATGGTATTTTAGTAAAAGAAAATAAGGTCAAGGCTATTCTGTCAAACAAATCGGTCAAAATGACCATTTTTATGATTTAAACATTTATCGATCATCGAATTCAAATATTTATGCGTTATAGACAATTTTTACTTATGGGGGCTTCACCAGTGGCAATCTCTCAGCCCCCATCCCAACCAGACCCTACCAACAGCTTGCTATGAGTGAGATTTTACTGGTTACGCTAAATTGACAATTTTACTTGATTAATGTTTCAGAAGCTATTATAGATGCACATACCGTTACATCCATCACTGCATGGCAAGAAAACAAGTGCAGCGAACAAACGAGGACCCAACGGTGTTTGAGATCACTTACAAAGGTCAACACTCTTGCAACCCCACCGCTACACCATCGGTTGCACCGCCACACTCACCTGAAAAACATGATCCGACCGAACAAAACAACCACCAACTACCATTAGCAAGAGTTGGCACCTCAGAATCAGATATAACGGTTCCAACATTTTCATTCCCTTCAGCGTCATTCGGATCCATCGAAAACTACCAACAATCTCATCTTTTAACCGATCACAACGATTTGCAACCATATTCATCTTCTTTTGTCTCACCAGCCACATCCGGGTCAAACTACTTGACAGAATATTTCCAACATCATGATCATGACTCAAATATGTCAAGAAGAATTACTGCTACTTCAACTACTGATTCTCCATTTGTTGACCCACAGGATCTTAGCCAAAGTTTCCCATTTAACAACTCAGGATATTTTATGTGATCCATTTGAATGAATATTCCACTCACAAGAAAAGTGAAGACCATGAAAAAGAATTATTAAATAGAAATAAGTTTGTTTGTACCAATAAAAGCATCAAGAACCATGCTTGTACCAATAGAAGTGTATGATTTAGGATTAAAAAAAAGAACTTCTAGAAATTATTTATATAAAATATCAATTTTTTTAATGTTTAGAGGGTAATTCAATAGGTCTAGGATTATTGAAAATGAACTTGATGAAAGGAAATTATATTAAAGTTTTGTAAGGAGTTAATCCAAAAGTTGACAGATTCATGTTTGGCTTAAAGATTTTGATTCATATTTACTTTGTCTGAAGTCTCGAAGCCCGTAGGCCATTTAGCCTACACGTTAAAGATTTTGATTGTAAATGCGCATAGATTTTGATTGTAAATACGCATGAATATGTAAATCTAGTAATTTACGCGTTTGGTTAGGCAATTAGTTTCCTTCCTTGGATGTCTATCAATTTACAAGATTTGACGAGACATGACAAGTTTAGAATTACTCTATAAAAGAAAACTTGACGTATTGGATTCGAAATCAACCAATTTATCAAATTTGTGTATCTAATTATCCTTTTGTGTTTCCGTTCGGTTTTCCATATAGGGTTCAACAATTTTTTTTTTTTTTTTTTTTTTTTAAAAAGGGGCGTTGTAACATCCCATTGTTTACATATGCATATATTAAGTTACAAATTTTTACCACCTAATAAATATATAAATATACAAACCCTATAAACAGAAATTACAAACTAATGGCAGGTAGACGAGCAACAAGCTGCGCCGCTACCCCCTTCTGAATGGCAAACCCTACCCTGCTAAACACAAAATTCTGCCCCTTAACATGTGTGGTGTTACTGCTTACCACCTGTTGAACTCGCTTTAGGAATCGCACCGCGTCAGGGGCGAGAGCGCCAAATGTATCGAAAGCGAACGGGACGAACACGTGCTGATTCTCGATACAAGCTTTTTCGTGTTTAGCTACTTTGCCCGCCTCTGCCTTGGTTATCGCCTGTCCCACCACAAAACCGTGATCCCTTAGCCCAACGAGGGGGGACACACCTGTCAAATCGACACACGCGTGTTTCCCTCATTCCCATCCAAAAACAAGAATGTCGGCGGGCCGTAGCGTAGATCTCCCTTCTAATGGATCAGTCAAGAAGTTCACTGGAGCTTCCTTTTTTGCCGAGACCCCTGCTCGCTTAAGGACATCATACAGCACATCGCGAACTAAATCATGACGATACTTAAACCCCGGCAATTCTTTGCAATGTACTGCATGCTCCCCAAAAGCATCCAAGCAACACTTCTGACACACAGGACACGGGTCATCAGCCTGGAAAAGGGGTATCATTAAACGGTACTTGAGGATAGCCCGGTATTCCACCGCCGACATACTCTGCCCTAAACCTTCGATGGGAACAACAGACAGGAAATCCTGAGCATGGGGGGCTCGCAAACACTCAAACACGGCTCGCTGGCGAGGGGAAAAGACAAACTTCTCTTCAACTGTCTTGACGATTTCTCCATATAAGGCATTCGCCAGAATTTTCTGGGCTTTAGGGGGGGCGGTGTCTTTAATGTAGAAATCGCTAAGATCAAGATCGGGAAGAGAACTATGCAGATTGTCCAACGCACCCTTGTAATCAGGGTCCAACAACTCTCCCCCACATTCGCGAAGGATGTGGTCTTGAAGAACCCAAGATTGGGCCCTTGAAGCCACAAAAGCGTAGGAAGAGGCATCCTCAGCTGAGCAAATCCCAAGCCCCCCAAATCGTGTCGGGAGGGAAGCTAGCCTCCATTGTAGGTCCCCGAAAAAGGCACCCCCACAAACAACAATGTCCTCGATCGCATTCCGTAGCCCCTTGTCAAAAACAGAGACGGCTTCCCCGACATAAGAAGGCTGACACGTTCTAAGCCCAAACAGCAGTTTAGCAACCCCCATACACGAACGAAGCAGGAGGAGTTCGCTCTGAGGGTTCTTAAGGCGTTTGAGGCATCCCATCAGCTCAACCGCACATTTGGCTCTTTTAAGGGCCAACCCGCTAATAAACTGCCCATCTCTACTGACAGCACCGCCCAAGAGTTTCATACCGTGCACCGGCCTACCAATCTCCCGCGGAAATAAACCCGCCTGAGTCTTCACCCCGTCGCATGTAGGCCAAAAAACTTCAGTTTTTTTAAGGTTGAGAAGGAGGCCCAAGGAGGGCCCTTCCACTCTAATGATGTCTAAATCCTTGGCAACCTGAGTAGCATCTCCAATAATGGTCCCATCATCCAGGTACCATGCGTGAAACAGAAGCTTACAACGATCTCTGATTCGGAGAACAAGAGGGTGTAAAACAAGGGCAAAAAGAAGAGGCCCTAAAGGGTCCCCTTGCTGAACCCCCGTGGATGACCAAATAAAATCATTCCCCACGTAAAGCCTAGCTGGTTGCCCGTATAAAAAATCAACCCAAGCAGAGATGGATGGACACATTTTCCTTACCTCATTTAAAAGAGCAGTTCTATCCACAAGGTTAAAGGCATTCGTGAAATCGACGGTAAGCATAGCCAACGACCCGTCTCGGTGGTGCGCATTTAAGAGCCTGTTCGCACTATGAAGAACCGCCTCAGCCCCGTTTGGAACCCCGACCCCAAACTGAAAGTCGCCAAGATATTTGGCCATCTCCTTCCCCACCCCCTTCATCGCTACCTTGGAGACCACTCTCCTCCAGATCGAACCCACTGCAATAGGTCTAATTCCATTATCGGGCTTGAGAAGGGGCGTAAGAGGAGCAGATGCAACAAACTCCGCCAAACTCCTCGGACACCTCCCTCGCAAAAAAAGGTTAACCACAGCTGAAATTGCTCTGAGAAGGCTAACCGCAATCACGGACCCTTCACCACAAAGGGCGTCCAAAAGGTGTTGAGCCCGCAAACCATCTTTCCCACATGACGTCCCTTTCGGGAAGGATTTGATACACCCAAGTACACTGTCAGTCTCCGCTATAAGGTGAGGTTCTGATGGAAGGAAAGTTGGCATGGTCGGAGGGGGCATGCACGGGTGTTTATCCACGAGAGCCTTCATAGTTTTCTTATCATGTGGCGCGACCCCAGAAGAACAAAGGACCTTAACTGCAGCGGTAAAATGACCATCGGCGACCTTACGTAAACACTGCTTGACATTAGAACTCCCATCCTCGCTTTTTTTTCCAGACATTTTCTTAAAACCCTCAGGACCCTCCTTCACAGGTTGAACAAACAAAGACTGAATGAGAATGCCAAACCCCTCACGGTCACCCCATTGGGCCAACGCCCGTTGTATACTGAGACATTGACCATTTTTCCTGTTGCCCGACCTCTTATCCTGGCGGCTGACCGGCGTAAACACCCGCAAGGTACACCGAGGTAATAGCAGAAGTCGAATCCATGCCTCAACCGAATCAGGCATAGCCACCACCTTATCCAAGGCTGTGGTTAAGGCTTGGGCAAACGCCATGCGGCAACTAAAGGGGATGCTCTTAACAGTTTTAATCGGAAGAGAGAAAACTCGGTCAAGTAGAGCGACATCAACACATACCTCTCCAGATGGGGAAACCTCCGATACGGTACACGGTCTAGTAACACCCATAATAAAACCCATTTCACCCACTTCCGTTGGCACAAAACGAACAACCCGATCTTCATGGTGACACCCCCGCTTGATAGAATGAAGGCACATGCACTCCCAACATAACCATTGATCATACAACCTAAGGGCTTCACAAACAGAGGTAAAAAGATTAGGGTCTTCAGCAATGGCACGCCTCAAATTATCTTTCCTATCATCTGAACCAAAATGTTGACTTTTAATATGAGCCATAAGCCTTGGGATCCCCTTAGACCCATCAACCCCATCGGGGCAACAGTGAAACCCCTTGAAGGGGCAAGGCCAAAAACCATTCGACATGGGCTAAAAGAAACGGCGAAATGAGAACAACTTCAACAAGACACTTGGCCAATGTCTCCAACCCACAACAAGAAGAAAAAAAAAACACGGAACTACGACTCACACCCGACGGTTCAAAGGCTTTTTGAACCCGGGCTCATTGAAAATTTACTCCGAGCATTTCATCGAACACCTTGTGGGCGCAAACCCCACAAGGAAACGAGCACCCCACCTCTCCCCATAATACTAAAAATCACTGTAATGACACTGCAATCCAAGATTACAAGCTCAATTGTAGCCAAAAAGTCCCCCAAATTTCAAACAAACCACAAATTAAACCTAAAAAGCATAAATCAACAATCCAGTAGCACAAACAGTCAAAAACCCGCTATAATGATGTACACTATATCGATTGATTACTCTCACTCCGTCAAATCAAATAAAACAATGATAATAATCGATAGATATACCCCTGGAAGCGATATTTTCGTTGAAGCTGTTGAACAGCAGGGCCCAATTTCGTTGAAGCTGTTGAAACACACCTCTGAACGGAACGGAACGGAACGGCGGCGATCTGATCGGAAGTGAGAAGGTTTCGGAGAACGGAAGATGGAACGGTTGAGCGGAGAGAAGGTTGAACGGAAGAATGATCGGCTATGGGTGTTGGTCGGACGGAGGTAATCAGAGGTGCTGAAGGAGGTGGTCTCCGGCGGTAGCTACAGCTACGGTGATGACGATGGTGGTGGTGGTCGAAAGGTGAGGAAGAAGGGTGATGGTGATGGTCGAAAGGTGTGATTGATCGAAAGGTGAGGACGAAAAGGTTCAACAATAACTGGAAGAGAGGTATCTTTTCCACAAATATGGATGACAATAGGTCGGGTATTGGTGATCTCAGTCCTATACCCGGTTGTAAAACAATATCCCATACCCAGCCTAATACACATCAGATATCAGGTATACTCGCACCTATTGGGTATACCCGTTTGTTTTTTAAATTACCAGTTGGTATTTCCAAATACATTTTTTCTTACCATTCTAATTTCTTACAACTTTATATTCTTAATAACTAAAATAAGTTAAAACATGATTAACTATATACATATTATTATCACTACAATATTAGAATATCTAAGTTATACAATTATCATGATGACATAAATTTCAAAAGTAACTTCGTATTCATAAGATCCAATTATAAAAGTATAAAAATTACGTATTATCCAGGTATATATCTCAAAAGAAAAGTTTATTCTCTAAGTAACAAAAGCTATTAGAATGAAGCATTAGTAAACAAGGGCTATGAGGAAAAAAAACATAATATTATATAGGGAGAAGATCATGCGAGAACCACCTCTTATTGTGAGAACCGCGAGAACCAATGTGAACACACAAAAAATGCCTAAAAATAGCTAAAAATCACACAAATTTTTTTTTTGAATTTTTTAATATTTTTTATAAAAAAATCGCTACTTTTCGAAGCAAAAAAAAAAAATTTAAATTTTTTTTTGCTTCTAAAAGTAGCGATTTTAACATAAAAAATATTAAAAAATTCAAAAAAAAAAATTTCGATTTTTTTTTTATTTTTTTAGATTTTTTTTAATTTTTTTAGGTTTTTTGGGGGTTTAGTTTTTAGCATTTTAGCTTGGGGGGTGGGGGTGGGGGGGGGGGGGTTGGGGGGGGTTTAGGTTCGCATGAGCCCCTCCCATATTATATATATATATATATATATAGAAAAGGGATCAGGAGAAAACGCTCAAAAGTGTGAGAACGGTGAAAACGCATCCTGGCCAAACACGTGTCACGCGGCATAGAGAAAGGCGGAGGAACTTTTTTGTCCTTTCATAATTCTTTTTTTAAACGCGTGTCACATCCCGTTTCCATTTTTTGGCGTTTAATAAATACGCCGCGTTTTATTGTTTGTAGATCAGGATCATAGTTAATATTTTGGTGTTTTAAGTATGTTTTGGCGTTTTTATTGTTTTTAAATCAGGATGCATGTCTATGATGTAAAAAACATCAGTAATTTTCTTGATGTTTATTATATCAAGTAGGATTCAGGTCTATAACTTGACAGACAATTATGACGTTTTGAAAAGATAAATAAATTCAGTTTTCCATGTAGTGGCTTTTAATATAATAAATGTTTGGCAACAATGTTACCATCTCTTCATTTTACTGTTTAGCAATTACTGTTTCGTTTAATTTCATCGGTGAATTAGTGTTGATTTTTCAGTAATACCTTGTTTGGCGTTTTAAAGCAACATCGTGCTTTGCTAGCATCCGTTCTCTCAGTTTTCACACTATCATTCGGTTTGGTGTTTTTGGTGTTTTATATTAATTTTTTTTTAGTTGAGAATTAGATAATAAAATCAGAGAATTAGATAACAAACAATAGAAACTGAAAAAAAATTATAATATAATTTCTCTTCCAAATCTTCACTGTCATCAGCCTCTTCTACTTTACCCTTTTTGGCGTTTTTGTCGCAACCCTCGTCCCTCTATTCAAACACAGGAACGGGCGGCCGCGAGCCAGTTTCGGTGGTATCTGGTATTGTCTAATTTGGCAGCGGAATTTACATCAGGACCGTAGTTAGGAAATATTTTATCAGAGTAAAATACCACACTTTCGTAATATTGAATATATGGGGTAAAACCCAAGTTTTCAGTACACATATTTTCATAGGAATGAATCATATTTTTATTTAATAAAAACATCTATTGATTTTAGGTAACTTTATTCCCACTTTTCCAAGCCTTCAGTGCTGTCCAGCTGGCTTCTATTTGGCTTTCATAGTTTGTTACCTGAAACGCGTTTTAAAAACATTTGTCAGTGGGAAATATTGGTGAGTGAATCCCAGTTTAATCAAGTTTAAATAAAAACCATTGTACAGTATTGAGGGCGGTCTCGCAATTACATTTGTTTCCAAGCCATACTAATTACCACTCACGGTACTGTCAACCCGACTTGTGGAAAGTTACCCCTCGTAAGGCAGTAACTAATTTTGTATACAAAACCCCAACATACCGACGATAATTGTATCCTTACAAATACTCAATAACTATTTAATATATAATTAATTAAGTGAGGTTTTGCAAAAAGGAGATTACTCACATTGCTGTCTTAGATTATCCTTTAGGGTTTCCTAGTGACAATCTATAATTTACACAAATGCACACGTGTTAGTATAATAACCCATTTTAACATTAGTAATACCCTCCCCGAGACGGCATTCCAACGACTACGTCGGGCAGAACCACGACAGCCGTTACGGAACCCTAGATCAATCGGGCAGAGTATCTAATACGTATCCAGGGGTTATGATACTTACAACGGAGCAGAACTTCGCTAATTAGGGGGTATAATACCCGAGTATAGTGTACACTACGTAAAATTGAGAGAAAGAAAGAAATTTTTGAACGAATTCGACTGAAGGCCCGAGCTCCAGCTTTATAGGGCTGAGTTTGGGTTCTACGCGGCCCGCGTAAAACAAGACAAGGGCCTACGCGGCCCGCGTCAACATTGGTCAACGGCCTAGCCTGTCCGGGTCAGCAACTAGCTTCGCCGTGTGTTGGGCAACGTGGCGGCCCAGGGTTTTGCCAGCCTTTTACCCTGTCACGGGCCGCGTAAGGTTT
This sequence comes from Helianthus tuberosus, assembly GCA_030545235.1. NCBI lineage: Eukaryota > Viridiplantae > Streptophyta > Magnoliopsida > Asterales > Asteraceae > Helianthus > Helianthus tuberosus. The sequence goes on along the minus strand of CM060364.1, from coordinate 20,911,044 downwards.
AAGGTGTGGCTTACGCGGCCCGCCTCAAACCCAAAATCTCGATTTTTAATTAATTTTAATAATATTTAAGGTATTCGGGGCCCGTTTTCACGTATGGGGTGTATTTAAGGACATATTGGGATTTTTTAAAATATATTAGGGTGTCGGAAAATTTATAAGGGTATCAGTTTTCTTTAGGGTTGTTATATCCTCCCCACCTTGTTTTAGAGCTCGTCCTCGAGATCTACTGGAATAGGTGTGGATATTTCCTTTGCATTTCCGATTCAAGCTCCCATGTGTACTCAGGTCCTCTTTTGGAGTCCCACTTCACTTTGACTAGAACTAATCTCTTGTGCTTAAGGTTTTTGACTTTCCTGTCTTCAATCTGTAGAGGCCTTTCTACAAACTTGAGTTGTTCATTTACTTCTATATCCTTAAGAGGTACTACTAGTGATTCATCGGCTAGACATTTCTTGAGATTAGATACATGAAATACATCATGTATTCCTGCCATTTCCTCTGGCAGTTGTAGCTGATAGGCTACAGGTCCTATTCTTCTAATAATCTCAAAAGGTCCAACATATCTGTGACTTAGCTTTCCTCTTGTGATGAATCTTACCACTCCTTTCCAAGGAGAGACTTTTAACAACACTTTATCTCATACTTGAAATTCCAATGGTTTGCGTCGGTTATCGGCATAGTTCTTTTGTCGATCACGTGCTGCTTTCAGTCGTTCCTTGACTTGAATAATCTTGTCGGTTGTTTCTTGTACTATCTCAGGTCCAGATAGTTGCTTCTCCCCAATTTCTGCCCAACAGACTGGGTTCGGCACTTTCGTCCATAAAGTGCTTCGAATGGTGCAGCATTGATACTTGTGTGATAACTATTATTATAAGAAAATTCTATTAAAGGTAAGTGATCGTCCCAATTACCTCCGAAATCAATTACACAAGCTCTAAGCATGTCTTCCATTGTCTGAATTGTCCTTTCGCTTTGTCCGTCCGTTTGAGGATGATAAGCGGTGCTTAGATTTAACTTGGTTCCCATTGCTTTTTTGGAAACTTGACCAAAAATAAGAGGTAAAACGGCTATCCCTATAAGAAACAATTGATAAAGGAATTCCATGTAATGAAACTATTTCATTTACATATAATTTAGCTAGCTGTTCCATACTGAAAGTTTCTTTCATTGGTAGGAAATGAGCTGACTTGGTTAGCCTATCTACAATCACCCAGATTGTATTATTACTATTCCTTGTTTTGGGTAATTTGGTAACAAAATCCATTGTAATCAATTCCCATTTCCATACGGGTATTTCTAACTGTTGTAACAAACCTGAGGGTTTCTGATGTTCAGCTTTAACTTGTGAACAAGTTAAACATTTAGAAACATAGGTTGCTATGTCCTTTTTCATTCCTATCCACCAGAAATTCTTTCTTAAATCCTGGTACATCTTATCATTTTCTGGATGCATAGTATATTTGGACTTATGGGTTCTTCTAATATACGATGACGTAGGTTTCCTAATTTAGGTATCCACATTCTCTTCTTATGGAATCTCCAAATTCCATCTGTTCCTTGTTCTAATTCCTTAATCATTCCTTTTAATTTTTCAGTATCCTCCTTGATTACTGATTCTTGTGCTTCTCCTATCTGATCATTTAAATCTACTTGCAGATTTAATTTAAGAGAACGTACCCTTTTTGGCTTTTCGTGATACTTTCGGCTTAAAGCATCTGCCACTACATTTGCTTTTCCTTCATGATACTGGATATCACAATCATAATCACTAAGCATCTCCATCCAGCGTCTTTGTCTCATATTCAATTCTTTTTGCCCAAAAACATATCTTAAACTTTTATGATCAGTGAATATGGTAAACTTACTACTATAAAGGTAATTTCTCCAAATTTTAAGGGCAAAAATTATGGCTCCTAATTCTAGATCATGGGTTGAATAATTCTTTTCATGATTCTTAAGTTGTCTAGATGCGTAAGCTATAACCTTTTGGCGTGCATCAACACACATCCATAACCTAGTTTAGAAGCGTTATAATAAACTACAAAGTCTTCAGTTCCTTTTGGTAACGCTAATATGGGTGCATGGGTTAATCTATGCTTAAGAATTCTAAAGGCTTCTTCTTGCTTTGGTCCCCATTCAAACTTAATGGATTTACAGGTTAACTTAGTTAAAGGAATGGTTATTCTAGAAAAGTCTCCAATAAATCTTCTATAATAACCGGCCTATCCTAAGAAACTTCTAACCTCGGTTGGTGACTCAGGGGTTTTTCATTTAGTAATCGCCTCGATCTTTGTGGGATCCACGTGAATTCCTTCATGATTAACTAAATGTCCAAGAAACTGTACTTGTTCTAACCAAAACTCGCACTTGAAAAACTTAGCATAAAGCTTTCCTCTTCTTAATAGACTTAAAAGTGCGTGCAAATGCTTTGCATGTTCCTCTTTACTTTTAGAGTAAATTAGAATATCATCTATAAAGACAATTATGAATTTATCCAAATATGGTTTACATATTCGGTTCATCATGTCCATAAATGCGGCTGAGGCATTGGTTAAACCAAATGGCATGACAGTAAATTCATAATGACCATACCTTGTTCTAAATGCAGTCTTAGGAATATCCTCTTCCTGTACCTTTAATTGATGATATCCTGACCTTAAATCGATTTTAGAGAAAAATCGAGCTCCTTGAAGTTGATCGAACAGATCATCAATCCTGGGTAATGGGTACCGATTCTTAATCGTGACCTTGTTTAATTCACGGTAGTCAATGCACATACGAATTGATCTGTCCTTCTTTTTAACGAATAAAATCGGTGCTCCCCACGACGACGAACTTGGTTGTATGTATCCCTTCTCTAATAATTCATCTAACTGTTTCTTTAGTTCCTGCATTTCAGCGGGTGCCAAACGGTAGCGTGCTTTGGCAATTGGTGCTGTTCCGGGTAACATATGGATTCTGAATTCGACTTCTCTGTCTGGCGGTAGTCCTGGTAATTCTTCTGGGAATACATCTGAGAACTGAGATACTACTGGAATATCTTTTAGTTCTTTTCCTTTAGTGTTAGTGATTATAGAAATCAAATACACTATAGACCCTTTTCTTATATAGCTTGCAGTTTTCATCACAGAGATGAATTTTGTGGATCTAGATGGTTTATCACCTTTAATTGTGATCTTTTCACCCTTTGGTGAATTTACTTGAATTGACTTTTGATCACATAAAATATTAGCTTTATTGGCTATTAACCAATCCATTCCTAATACAATATCAAATCCTGCCAGATTCATTGCGTACAAATTTGCAATATACTTTTGGTTTAAAAATTCTATTCTTGCTCCCTGCAAGATTTCAGAAATCCTAACCGTTTCTCCATTCGTTGTCTCGACTAGACATTCTTGTGAGAGTTTAGTTAATGGTTGATTAAGGAGTTTGCAAAATGAAGTATTAATAAAACTTTGGCTTGCACTAGAGTCAAATAATACTTTAGCAAAAACATCATTAACTAAAAACGTACCGGCTATCACGTCTGGAATCATCTTGGCTTCATCTGCAGTCAGAACGAATGCTCTAGCATTTTTAGTGTTCTTGTTGTTCGCAGCTGGAGCCAATTTCGGACAGTTCGGCTTGATGTGGCCTTTTTCTCCACAGTTGAAGCACATCCCATTATTAGGTTTTCTCCTGCAATCTTCTTCCTTGTGTCCTGGCATCTTGCAGAAATTGCAGGGAGTGGAGCATTTTCCCGAATGCTTCCTTTTGCAGACTTTGCAGTATGGTGCAGAGGTAGAAGCTATGTTCCTACGGTTGAAATTCCCAGAACGGAATTCTTGGGTAAGTCTCTGAGCTAGGTTTCTCCTCTGGTCTTCTTCTCTAGTACGGATTAATTCATCTGTCAAGGTGTTTGTTAATTCTACAGCTTCTTCTATGGTTTGGGGTCTAGCTGCCTTAACTACATGTCTAATCTCTCCAATTAATCCCCATATGTAACGGGAGATTAATACTGGTTCAGGTGATGCAAGAGTTGGTACTATTCTAGCATATTCAAAGAATGTGGTAGTATAACCCTTACTATCCACCCCTGTCATCCTAAGGTTCAGAAACTTATTTGTTATCTGTTCCTTTTCATTGGGAGGGCAGAATTTCCTTTCTACCATATTCTTAAATTCTTCCCATTTCATATTATAAATCCTATCACTTCCTCTAGACTGGAGGATAGTGTTCCACCATTCTAAGGCTGAGTTCTTAAATAGATTAGAAGCAAACATTATTTTGTCTTCTTCAGCACACTTGCTTATTTTTAAAACAGCCCCAGTCTTTTCTATCCAGCGTAGAGTTGCAATGGGTCCTTCATTGCCCAGAATTCTATTGGTTTGTAGGACCATAATTCTTTGTAAGAACAACCATAAGGCATGGTTCTTCTTCTTTTGGGAATGGGCGCTTGAAATACAGGTCCATTGTTTACGCTGTTTTCTGGTTTAGTTGGTCGCTTACTGCTATGTTTACTTTTATTATTCGCTTCCTGAACCGTTTGAATAATAAATGGCATTGCATCTATCATTCCTTGTGCCATTGTTATTGATGCTCGGATTCTCATTAACCAAGTTAATGTTACTCTGGTTATCGTTATTCAGATTTTCTTGATTTCCTTCGTCGGCCATCTGAATTTTAAACATTTACCATGTATTAATATCACAAAATAATATTTAATATAGCCAATCACATGACACGCATTTTGGTTAAAAGCGTCGATCATTGCGACTTTACTCTATTCATATAATATGCATCTATTACACACCAGTACTGAAATTAAAATTACAATACCAACTAAAATTTAAAACTACACTACTAGTAGTAGGCATCCGTAGTTTTTTTTTTCATACACATACACACATATTATATTATTATTCTATTATTATTATTACTATTTCCACCATCACATTCATGGATATGGATTCATCCAGAAATCCATATTGCGCTCGTCATACTTCCAGACGAGTCGCTCTCCTACCTGTCGCATTCTTTCACTACTCTCTAAAATTTCCTCACCAAATGTCCTAAGTTCTTGTACATTCTCAGCACTCATTGGGGGTGCAGGTTCTAGGACTGGGTTCGGAATCTGGGGTGCGGGTTCCTGCAATGGAGGTGTAGGTGTCTGAAATTGGTAAGGATTTTCTAAAATCTCCCTAATGAATACATCGTGGTAATAGGGATCTAAAGGATCTAAACCTGGGTAGGCTCCCATGTTTGGCATGGGCATGTCTTCATGTATCGGGTAATGTTGCACATAGTCCCTATTATCATCCCACCAGGGGTCGTAATTTGGGTCTAAGGGGTTTGGTGCAGGTACCCTAGGTATTTCTTCTGGATTGAAGTCATGCATTTCTACTTGATTTTCAGGGTTTTCTATTTCCATTGGTTGGTCAGGAATTGGTGGTTGTGGTTGGGGTGCTATCATTTGCTCCAGGTTAGGGTCAGCTGCAATGGTTGCTAGAATGTGAATGTTGGCTATACCCCTATTAAGCATATCCTGGGCATAGGCATCTGTTTCTCTTTTGGCTGCGGCTAGTACTCTCTGATCTTGTAACTTTTTCATACGCTTTCTACGCTCGTGTGCCCCTCGACTAAACCATCCTCTCTTTTTCTGAGGGAATGGCTCCTCGGACTGAGCCTTAAACATGAATATTCTTTCTTTCGTATCAGCAGAGTAACCCGAGATGGCAGGCTGAGAAGAGACACCTTCGCTTCTAGGCGAACCAGATAATTGACGGTACGCGTCAGATGGTCCTTGGTCGCTCATACTGTAAACTAACAAATAGTCAAATAACACATAACAAGAAAATACAATTATGCACGTATTTCCGTAATTTATTTCCTAACAATCTGAATTTTGATGTCAGCAGAACGCTTCTGTGGCTGAATCAGTGGCTTAACTCTGATACCACCTTCTGTCGCAACCCCCGTCCCCCTATTCAAACACAGGAACGGGCGGCCGCGAGCCAGTTTCGGTGGTATCTGGTATTGTCTAATTTGGCAGCGGAATTTACATCAGGACCGTAGTTAGGAAATATTTTATCAGAGTAAAATACCACACTTTCGTAATATTGAATATATGGGGTAAAACCCAAGTTTTCAGTACACAAATTTTCATAGGAATGAATCCTATATTTATTTAATAAAAACATCTATTGATTTTAGGTAACTTTATTGCCACTTTTCCAAGCCTTCAGTGCTGTCCAGCTGGCTTCTATTTGGCTTTCATAGTTTGTTACCTGAAACGCGTTTTAAAAACATTTGTCAGTGGGAAATACTGGTGAGTGAATCCCAGTTTAATCAAAGTTTAAATAAAAACCATTGTACAGTATTTAGGGCGGTCTCGCAATTACATTTGTTTCCAAGTCATACTAATTACCACCCACGGTACTGTCAACCCGACTTGTGGAAAGTTACCCCTCGCAAGGCAGTAACTAATTTTGTATACAAAACCCCAACATACCGATGATAATTGTATCCTTACAAATACTCAATAACTGTTTAATATATAATTAATTAAGTGAGTTTTGCAAAAAGGAGATTACTCACATTGATGTCTTAGATTATCCTTTAGGGTTTCCTGGTGACAATCTATAATTTACACAAATGCACACGTGTTAGTATAATAACCCATTTTAACATTAGTAATACCCTCCCCGAGACGGCATTCCAACGACTACGTCGGGCAGAACCACGACAGCCATTACAGAACCCTAGATCAATCGGGCAGAGTATCTAATACGTATCCAGAGGTTATGATACTTACAACGGAGTAGAACTTCGCTAATTAGGGGGTATAATAACCGAGTATAGTGTACACTACGTAAAATTGAGAGAAAGAAAGAAAGTTTTGAACGAATTCGACTGAAGGCCCGAGCTCCAGCTTTATAGGGGCTGAGTTCGAGTTCTACGCGACTTGCGTAAAACAAGAGAAGGGTCTACGCGGCCCGCGTCAACATTGGTCAACCGCCTAGCTTGTCCGGGTCAGCAACTAGCTTCGCCGTGTGTTGGGCCACGTGGCGGCCCCGGGTTTTGCCAGCCTTTTACATTGTCGCGGCCCGCGTAAGGTTTAAGGTATGGCTTACGCGGCCCGCCTCAAACCCAAAATCTTGATTTTTAATTAATTTTAATAATATTTAAGGTATTCGGGGCCCGTTTTCACGTATGGGGTGTATTTAAGGACATATTGGGATATTTTAAAATATATTAGGGTGTCGGAAAATTTATAAGGGTATCGGTTTTCTTTAGGGTTGTTATACAGCGTGAACAATGGACCCGTACTTCAAATGCCCATTCCCAAAAAAAGGAGAACCGTGTCTTACGGTTGTTCTTATAAAGAATTCTGGTCTTATAAACCAATGGAATTCTCGGGCAATGAAGAGGCCGTTGCATCTCTACGCTGGATAGAAAAGACTGAGGCAGTCTTAAGAATAAGTAAATGTGCGGAAGAGGATAATATAATGTTTGCTTCAAATCTGTTTATAAATTTAGCACTAGAATAGTGGAATACTATCCTCCCGTCTAGGGGAAGTGATAGGAGTTACAATATGGGATGGGAAGAATTTAAAAACATGGTAGAAAGGAAATTCTGCCCTCCTAATGATAAAGAACAGATAGCAAACAAATTCCTAAACCTTAGGATGATTGGGGTAGATAGTAAGGGTTATACTACTTTATTCTTTGAATATGCCCGAATAGTACCTACCCTTGCTTCACCCGAACCAGTTTTAATCTCCCGTTACATTTGGGGATTAATTGGGGAGATTAGACATGTAGTCAAGGCAGCTAGACCTCAAACCATTGAAGTAGCTGTAGAACTAGCTAACACCTTGACAGATGAATTAGTCCGTACACGAGAACATGATCAAAGGAGGAACCTAACCCAGAAGCTGACTCAAGAATTCCGTTCTGGAAATTCTAACCGTGGGAAAAATGTAGGTTCTACCTCTGTACCCTACTGTAGGTATTGCAAAAGAAAGCATTCCGGAAGATGCTCCATATACTGTAACTTTTGCAAAATATCTGGACACAAGGAGGAAGACTGCAGGAAAAAGCCTAACAACAGAATATGCTACAACTGCGGAGAACAAGGTCATATCAAGCCTAACTGTCCAAAGTTAGCTCCAGCTACAACCCCCAAGAACACTAAAAATGCTAGAGCATTTGTTCTAACTGCAGAAGAAGCAAAGATGATCCCGGATGTGATCACGGGTACGTTTTTAGTTAATGATATTTTTGCGAAAGTATTATTTGACACTGGTGCGAACCAAAGTTTTATTAATACTTCATTTTGCAAACTTCTTAATCAATCATTAACTAAACTTCCACAAGAATGTCTAGTAGAGACAACAAATGGTGAAACTATTAAGATTTCTGAAATCTTGCAGGGAGCAAGAATAGAAATTTTAAATCAGAAATTTATTGCAAATCTTTACCCAATGAATCTGGCTGGATTTGATGTTGTATTAGGAATGGATTGGTTAATAGCCAATAAAGCCAGTATTTTATGTGATCAAAAGTCAATTCAAATAAATTCTCCAAGAGGTGAAAAGATCACAATTAAAGGAAATAAGTCCTCTAAATCCACTAAATTCATCTCTGTGATGAAAACTGCAAGTTATATAAGGAATGGATCATTAGTGTATTTGATTTCTATAATCACTAACACTAAAGGAAAAGAATTAAAGGATATTCCCATAGTATCCCAGTTTTCAGATGTATTTCCAGAAGAGCTACAAGGACAACCTCCAGATAGAGAAATTGAATTCAGAATCCATTTGATACCAGGAACTGCACCAATTGCCAAGGCACCTTACCGATTGGCACCCGCAGAAATGCAGGAACTAAAGAAACAATTAGATGAACTATTAGAGAAAGGATTCATACAGCCAAGTTCATCACCCTGGGGAGCATCGATTTTATTCGTTAAGAAGAATGACGGATCAATGCGTATGTACATTGACTACCGTGAATTGATCAAAGTCACGATTAAGAATCGGTATCCATTACCAAGAATCGATGATCTGTTCGATCAATTGCAAAGAGCACGATTTTTCTCTAAAATCGATTTAAGGTCAGGATATCATCAATTAAAGGTACAAGAAGAGGACATTCCTAAGACTGCTTTCAGAACAAGGTATGGCCATTATGAATTTACTGTCATGCCATTTGGTTTAACCAATGCCCCAGCTGCATTCATGGACATGATGAACCGAATATGTAAGCCATATTTGGATAAATTCATAATTGTCTTTATAGATGATATTTTATTTATTCCAAAAACAAGGAAGATCATGCAGCCCATCTGCACGCACTTCTAAGTTTATTGAGAAAAGAAAAGCTTTATGCTAAGTTTTCGAAGTGTGAATTTTGGTTAGAACAGGTACAATTTCTTGGACACCTAGTCAATCATGAAGGAATTCATGTAGATCCCACCAAAATCGAGGCGATAACCAAATGGAAAACCCCTGAATCACCAACTGAGGTTAGAAGTTTCTTAGGATTGACCGGTTATTATAGAAGATTTATTCGATATTTTTCTAGAATAGTCATTCCCTTAACTAAGTTAACTTGTAAATCCGTTAAGTTTGAATGGGGATCGAAACAAGAAGAAGCCTTTAAAATTCTTAAGCAAAGATTAACCCATGCACCCATACTAGCGTTACCAGAAGGAACTGAAGATCTTGTAATCTTTTGTGACGCTTCCAAACTAGGTTATGGATGTGTATTAATGCAACGTCAAAAGGTTATAGCTTACGCCTCTAGACAACTTAAGAATTATGAAGAGAATTATTCAACACATGATCTAGAGTTAGGAGCTATAATTTTTGCCCCTAAAATTTGGAGAAATTACCTTTACGGTAGTAAGTTTACCATATTCACCGACCATAAGAGTTTAGTGTATGTTTTTTAGCAAAAGGAATTGAATATGAGACAAAGACGCTGGATGGAAATGCTTAGTGATTATGATTGTGATATCCAGTATCATGCAGGAAAGGCAAATGTAGTTGCTGATGCTTTAAGTCGAAAGTATCATGAAAAGACAAAAAGAGTACGTTCTCTTAAGTTAATTCTGCAAGTAGATTTAAATGATCAGATTAGAAAAACACAAGAATCAGTAATCAGGGACGATTCTGAAAAGTTAAAAGCAATGATTAAGGAATTAGAACAAGGAACAGATGGAATTTGGAGATTCCATAAGAAAAGAGTGTGGATACAAAAATTAGGAAACCTACGCCACCGTATATTAGAAGAAGCCCATAAGTCTAAGTATATGATGCATCCTGGAAGTGATAAGATGTATGAGGACTTAAGAAAGAATTTTTGGTGGATAGGAAAGAAAAAGGATATAGCAGCATATGTTGCAAAATGTTTAACTTGTTCACAAGTCAAAGCTGAACATCAGAAACCTTCAGGTTTATTGCAACAATTAGAAATGCCTGTAACAACTCTCATTAAAATTACCATTTCTTATCTTATTTTACCCAATAGGAAACCCTAATTGAGACCCCAAGTAATTCTGCACAAACCCAAAATTTTCAGAACAATCAGAATCAGGATCAGGGCCCCTAAAACTCAGGGGGGTATTCCCTAGTCGGTAATATCCTTACAGTTTTTTATAGGAATCGAATTTTAACGAACGGTTGACTCACCTAAGCTACTGAGACATGGGGCTACCCTATGCTAGGGGGTGCCCCTCGCGCCCCGCGACAGCCCCTCGCGCCACGCGAGGGAGCTGTTTTCCAAGTATAAATAGAGGGGTTTGGCAATCGAATTCTGGCGCTTGTTCGACATTAAAATTCAATTCGTACACTGAGATATCGTCTGTTTACTACCAAAACACACACACAGCACGAAACGTTGCCGCGACAACAGGGTAATAACTCGATCGCTACTACGATTCAATGTCCGATCAATTGAAACTATCCGATGGATGTTTAAGTGCTGCCCAAATTAGGGCTATACTTTGTCATTCGTCGTGAATTCGATGGATGTTTTAAGTATCGCACTTTGTCATTCGTTGTGAGGGTTTTAATCTCGTGAGTTATCGTAAATGCTGTATTAGTTACTAACCTGGTTCGTGTGCATTGTTATTTAAATTAGGTTACAAGGCGAATCAGTAGGCTAAACTCTGCCCGTTTAAATTTGCTATGTGAGTCATTCTCTTTTTATCAATAATGTTTTACAATACTCCAATCATTTTAAAAAGTTATAATTACAGGGATTAAGTCGTGGTTATCTTAAATCACTGGCTAGTTGGGTATTGTGCACATTACTAATTTCTCACGATTAGGCTAATAAATCCTAACAGTGATAATCATCACTACTTGGGTGAAAGGACCCAATAGTGGTATGACCATCGTCACCAGAAGGTGACACGGCGCCATATAAAAATAAGATAGAAGCCATTGTAATCGCTCTTATGCTGTAATTATAACTATGTGTCGTTTTATCAAATTTGAGTGACTCGCCAGTATTTCTCCGCTGATAAAATATTTTTAAAACATGTTTCAGGTGACTACTGTGAACCAAGGAAAAGTGCTACGGAGCACTTACAAAGCTTGAAGTAGTGGCCCAGTTAAACAAATAAACATGTTTTGTAAATCAGCGAATTTCCTTGTGAAATTCCTCTATTGTAAATTATTGGGGTTATCCCGAATTATGAAAGAAAATAATCGGGCAATTAAAGTTTTAAACGATCCTGTTAATAATTCCGCTGCCAAATCAAATAAATACCACGGGATTTCTGTCCCGCGGCTTCTGGACCGGGTCAAACCAGGCCAGGGGCCGTGACAGAAAAAAATGGTATCAGAGCCACTGATTTAAGCCAATTAAGTATTTAGAAATACTTAATTTTTCTGATTATCCTTTTGTGACTATGTGTTTTTGTGATATTTGACTATTTGTTAGTTTACAGTATGGGTAAGCAAAGAATTTCGGACATCTATCATCAATTAGATAGTACATCAAACGATAAAGGAACCTCATTCCAATCAAATTTCTCAAGATACTCAGCAGATACTGAGGAAGGAATATTTGTTCGTAAGGCACAGTTTGAGAAACCACTTACCATTAAGAAAATAAGTTGGATTATTAGGAAAAGTCAAGAGAAAATAAAGAATTCACAAACAAAAGGAGTGATAATTAATAAGGAGACTCAGGAAACAGGTAATAACCCACCATGGGAAGAGGAATTAGATAAAAAATGGGCAAATCTCTACATGTTAGCCACTATAGCAGTAAATGATAATTTATAGTTGAACCGCCAAATCAATACTATCACCCATGCCACCTATGAGCCATAAACTTTAAAGAAACTTCGCCCATTAGATAACAAGTTAGTAGAGGAAGGAGATAGAATAAACCTTACATAGAAGCATATTATGCATAATATTAAAATAAATTATGGATGCACAACTACTAGTACAATTTGAATTCCAGTTGTAGTTTGTAATAGATGCATATATATAAAAGTCGTTATACTCGCCGTTTTAATCAATTTGTTTGTATAATCGTACTTAAATAATTGTACTAAATATTAGCCTGTGATAATTAATAATTGATAGATACAGATGGAACACGCTGGTAATGAACAAGTTAACGAGGGTAACCAATCTGAACAACACCATGAAGATCAATTTCTGAATAGGCAAGATATTGAGAATATCGTTGCTCAGGGAATAGCCAATGTTATTCCAGCAATCCTTGCTGCTGCTCTAAATCCAGTTGAACCTCAACAAATTATTCCTAGCAAACGTACTCATGAAGATAACTTTAGTAATAGCGTAAACGGAGGTGGTAACATTAATAATAATAATAATAATAATAATAATAATAATGTACTGCAAGCCCCAACTCTCAAAAGAATGAAAGCTGCAACGCCTGGTTGCATTTACAAGGAATTCCTTGCCTGTAAACCTATTGAGTTCGCAGGCAATGAAGGGGAAACTGCGGCACTGCGTTGGTTGGAGAAAACCGAAGCAGTAATCAAAATAAGTAAATGTGCCGAGGAGGACAAAGTCATGTATGCTTCTCACCTCTTTAAGGAAGAAGCATTAGAATGGTGGAATACAGTATTACAAGACAAGGGAAGTGACATGGCCTATGCCATGAGTTGGGAAGAGTTTAAGCGTCTGGTGGAAAGAAAATTCAGCCCAGAATATGAAAAAGAGCAGATGGCGAACAAATTCCTGAACCACCGAATGGTGAATGTTGATTGCCGAGGGTATACTTCGAAGTTTTTCGAATATGCTCGAATTGTGCCTACTCTGGCTTCTCCAGAGCCGGTACTTATTTCCCGCTATATTTGGGGACTGATTGGCGAAATCCGTGATATCGTTAAAGCTGCGAGACCCCGCACTATTGACGATGCTGTGGAATTAGCTAACACCCTAACTGACGGGCTAATACGCAAAAGAGAAGAAAACCGGAAAAAGGAAGTGCCCCAAAAGATTACCCAAGGATTCCGTATGGGTAATAGTAGCAACTTCAAGAAAAAGGGAACCGGGCAATCTGCCACTGTTCCATTTTGCAATACCTGTAAACGAAAGCATTTTGGTAAATGCAAGGGGTATTGCAATTTCTGCAAGATTCCAGGACATCAGGAAGAAGATTGCAGGAAAAAGAAAGCAACAATCTGCTACAACTATGGAGAAGCTGGACATTTTAGGCCAGACTGCCCGAAATTGGTCAAACCAGCTGACAACAAAGCCAAACCTGCCGAAGGGACTACGAAGAAGAACGCAAGAGCCTTCCAATTGACTACGCAGGAAGCTGAACTGATTCCTGACGTAATAGCTGGTACGTTTCTGGTACACAATGTCTATGCGAAAGTATTATTTGACTCTGGTGCAAACCAAAGTTTTATAAATACTTCATTCTGCCAAACACTTAACTTACCCTTAACCAACCTTAGGCAGATTTTTACAGTCGAAACGGCAGATGGGAATTCTGTTAACATAGATAAGGTTTTGCAAGAAGAAAAGATAGAAATTTTAGGCCATAAGTTTTTTGCAAACCTGTTACCTATGAATTTAGCTGGATTTGATGTTGTATTAGGAATGGATTGGTTAGTAGCCAACCATGCCCGAATTCTTTGTGATAAGAATTCCATAGAAATACATACACCCACAGGAGAATTAGTGGTTACAGGAGATAAGCCACGTAAGCCACTAAAATTCATTTCAGTAATGAAGATGGCCAGTTATTCAAGAAAACAAGAAATAGTGTATATGATTTCGGTAATCATTAACACTAAAAGTAAGGAACTTAAGGAAATTCCAGTAGTCTCAGAATACCCGGATATATTCCCAGAAGAACTACCTGGATTACCACCCAATAGGGAAGTAGAATTTAGAATTCATCTAATTCCTGGAACTACACCGATAGCCAAGGCACCTTACCGGTTAGCACCCACCGAAATGCTAGAATTGAAAAAGCAATTAGATGAATTGTTAAGCAAAGGATTCATACAACCTAGTTCATCCCCATGGGGAGCGCCAGTGTTATTTGTGAAAAAGAAAGATGGGTCGATGCGAATGTGTATCGATTATAGGGAATTGAATAAAGTTACAATTAAGAATCGATACCCGTTACCTAGGATTGATGATCTTTTCGATCAACTTCAGGGAGCTAGATATTTTTCTAAGATAGACTTACGCTCCGGATATCATCAGTTGAAGGTACAAGAAGAGGACATACCTAAAACTGCTTTCAGAACTAGGTATGGTCATTACGAGTTTACAGTCATGCCCTTTGGACTAACAAATGCTCCTGCAGCATTCATGGACATGATGAATAGAATCTGTAAACCGTATTTGGGTAAATTCGTAATTGTCTTCATCGACGATATACTCAATTATTCCAAAAGGCAGGATGAGCACTGTCAGCACCTGCATGCACTCTTAACCTTGTTAAGAAAGGAGAAGCTTTACGCCAAATTCTCAAAGTGTGAATTTTGGCTGCAGGAGGTGCAATTTTTAGGTCACATGGTAAATCACGAAAGTATTCACGTAGATCCCTCCAAAATAGAAGCGATCACCAAATGGAAGGTCCCACAGTCAGCTATGGAAATTAGAAGTTTTATAGGTTTAGCCGGATACTATAGACGGTTTATTAAGGATTTTTCCAAGATAGATGTACCATTAACTAAGCTAACCTGTAAATCAGTTAAGTTTGAATGGGGACCTAAACAAGAAGAAGCTTTTAAGATCTTAAAGCAGAAATTAACAAATGCTCCAATTCTTGCCTTACCAGAAGGAACGGAAGATTTTGAAGTTTATTGTGATGCTTCTAAGTTAGGTTTAGGATGTGTGCTAATGCAACACAAAAAGGTAATTGCGTATGCCTCAAGACAATTGAAGAAGCACGAAGAAAATTATACGACTCATGACTTAGAATTAGGAGCCACAATTTTTGCCCTTAAGATTTGGAGACACTATTTGTATGGAAGTAAGTTTACTGTCTATACAGATCATAAGAGTTTAAGATATATATTTGGGCAAAAAGAATTGAACATGAGGCAAAGAAGATGGATGGAAATCCTAAGTGACTACGACTGTGATATTCAATATCACGAAGGAAAAGCAAACGTAGTTGCAGATGCCTTAAGTCGTAAATATCATGAAAAGCAAAAGCGAGTTCGTGCTCTTAGATTAAATCTACAGTTAGATTTAATGGAACAACTGAAAAACATTCAAGAAACAACAATCAAGGATGATGCTGAAGGAATGAAAGGACGAATAAAAGAATTAGAGCAAGGAAGTGATGGAATTTGGAGATTCCACAAGAAAATGATTTGGGTACCTAAGCAAGGAGAGTTAAGAAATAAAATTTTAGAGGAAGCCCATAAATCTAGGTATACCATGCACCCTGGAAATAATAAAATGTACCAAGATTTAAGAAATAATTTCTGGTGGATAGGTATGAAAAAGGACATAGCTAGATATGTATCTAAGTGTCTTACTTGTTCACAAGTTAAAGCAGAACACCAGAAACCCTCAGGTCTACTTCAACAATTAGAAATGCCTGTATGGAAATGGGAACTAATAACCATGGACTTCGTTACTAAGTTGCCCAAAACCAGAAAAGGTAATGATGCGATTTGGGTAATTGTGGATCGATTAACCAAATCAGCTCATTTTCTACCCACGAAGGAAACCTTTAGCATGGAAAGGTTAGCAAAGTTATACGTAGACGAAGTAGTATCCTTACATGGAGTTCCACTCTCCATTGTATCGGATAGAGATAGTAGTTTCACTTCACATTTCTGGACAAGTTTTCAAGAAGCCATGGGGACTAGATTGAACTTAAGCACTGCATATCATCCTCAAACAGACGGACAAAGTGAAAGGACGATTCAAACTCTAGAAGACATGCTTAGGGCATGTGTAATAGATTTTGGTGGAAACTGGGATGACCACCTACCCTTAATCGAATTCTCCTATAACAATAGTTACCATTCAAGCATTAAAGTTGCCCCATTTGAAGCATTGTATGGACGCAAGTGTAGAACTCCAGTTCATTGGGCAGAAATAGGAGAAAGCCAATTATCAGGTCCTGAAATAGTGCAAGAAACTACCGACAAGATTACTCAAATCAAGGAAAGATTAAAAACGGCTCGAGATCGCCAGAAGAGTTATGCCGATAATCGACGCAAGCCACTAGAGTTTCAAGTTGGAGACAAGGTTCTCTTGAAAGTTTCTCCTTGGAAAGGAGTAGTTCGGTTCGGTAAGAAAGGAAAGCTAATTCAAGGTACATAGGACCATTCCCAGTAATACAACGAATAGGACCAGTTGCTTATCGTTTACAACTACCAGAAGAGCTAGCTGGGGTGCATGACGTGTTTCATGTATCCAACCTCAAGAAATGTTTATCTGACGAATCCCTGGTAGTACCTCTTCAAGATGTAGAGGTAAATGAAAAGTTAAAATTTGTTGAGAAGCCACTACAGATAGAAGACAGAAAGGTCAAGTTTCTCAAACACAAAAGACTCGTACTGGTCAAAGTCAAGTGGGATTCGAAGAGAGGACCTGAGTACAGTTGGGAGCTGGAATCAGAGATGAAGCGGAAATATCCCTACTTGTTCCAATAAATCTCGAGGACGAGATTTTTATTAAGGTGGGTAGGATGTAACAACTCTCATTAAAATTACCATTTCTTATCTTATTTTACCCAATAGGAAACCCTAATTGAGACCCCCAAGTAATTCTGCACAAACCCTAAAATTTTCAGAACAATCAGAATCAGGATCAGGGCCCCTAAAATACAGGGGGGGTATTCCGTAGTCGGTAATATCCTTACAGTTTTTTTATAGGAATCGAATTTTAACGAACGGTTGACTCACCTAAGCTACTGAGACACGGGGCTACCCTATGCTAGGGGGTGCCCCTCGCGCCACGCGACAGCCACTCGCGCCACGCGAGGGAGCTGTTTTCCAGGTATAAATAGAGGGGTTTGGCAATCGAATTCTGGCGCTTGTTCGACGTTAAAATTCAATTCGTACACTGAGATATCGTCTGTTTACTACCAAAACACACACAGCACGAAACGCTGCCGCGACAACAGGGTAATAACTCGATCGCTACTACGATTCAATGTCCGATCGATTGAAACTATCCGATGGATGTTTAAGTGCTGCCCAAATTAGGGCTATACTTTGTCATTCGTCGTGAATTCGATGGATGTTTTAAGTATTGCACTTTGTCATTCATTGTGAGGGTTTTAATCTCGTGAGTTATCGTAAATGTTGTATTAGTTACTAACCGGGTTCGTGTGCATTGTTATTTAAATTAGGTTACAAGGTTAATCAGTAGGCTAAACTCTGCCCGTTTAAATTTGCAATGTGAGTCATTCTCTTTTTATCAATAATGTTTTACAATACTCCAATCATTTTAAAAAGTTATAATTACAGGGATTAAGTCGTGGTTATCATAAATCACTGGCTAGTGGGGTATTGTGCACATTACTAATTTCTCACGATTAGGCTAATAAATCCTAACAGTGATAATCATCACTACTTGGGTGAAAGGACCCAATAGTGGTATGACCATCGTCACCAGAAGGTGACACGACGCCAGATAAAAATAAGATAGAAGTCATTGTAATCGCTCTTATGCTGTAATTATAACTATGTGTCGTTTTATCAAATTTGAGTGACTCGCCAGTATTTCCCCGCTGATAAAATATTTTGAAAACATGTTTTAGGTGACTACTGTGAACCAAGGAAAAGTGCTACGGAGCACTAACAAAGCTTGAAGTAGTGGCTCAGTTAAACAAATAAACATGTTTTGTAAATCAGGGAATTTCCTTGTGAAATTCCTCTATTGTAAATTACGGGGGTTATCCCGAATTATGAAATAAAATAATCGGGCAATTAAAGTTTTAAACGATCCTGTTAATAATTCCGTTGCCAAATCAAATAAATACCACGGGATTTCTGTCCCGCGGCTTCTGGACCGGGTCAAACCGGGCCAGGGGCCGTGACAATGCCTCTATGGAAATGGGAATTAATAACAATGGATTTTGTTACTAAATTACCCAAAACAAGAAGAGGTAATAATACAATCTAGGTGATTGTAGACAGGCTAACTAAGTCAGCTCATTTCCTACCAATGAAAGAAACTTTCAGTATGGAACAGTTAGCTAAATTATATGTAAATGAAATAGTTTCATTACATGGAATTCCTCTATCAATTGTTTCTGACAGAGATAGTCGTTTTACCTCACATTTTTGGACAAGTTTCCAAAAGGCAATGGGAACCAAGTTGAATCTAAGCACCGCTTATCATCCACAAACGGACGGACAAAGCGAAAGGACAATTCAGACAATGGAGGATATGCTTAGAGCTTGTGTCATTGATTTCGGAGGTAATTGGGGCGATCATTTACCATTGATAGAATTTTCTTATAATAACAGTTATCACACAAGTATCAATGTTGCACCATTCGAAGCACTTTATAGACGAAAGTGCCGAACGCCAGTCTGTTGGGCAGAAATTGGAGAAAAGCAACTATCTGGACCTGAGATAGTACAAGAAACAACAGACAAGATCATTCAAGTCAAGAACGACTAAAAGCAGCACGTGATCGACAAAAGAGTTATGCTGATAACAGACGAAAGCCATTAGAATTTCAAGTAGGAGATAAGGTTTTATTGAAAGTTTCTCCCTGGAAAGGAGTGGTAAGATTCATAAAAAGGGGAAAGCTAAGCCCCAGGTATGTTGGACCTTTTAAGAATATTAGAAGAATAGGACCTGTAGCTTATCAACTACAACTGCCAGAGGAAATGACAAGAATACATGATGTATTTCATGTATCTAATCTCAAGAAATGCTTAACTGATGAATTGCTAATGGTGCCTCTTAAGAATATAAAGGTAAATGAACAGTTAAAGTTTGTAGAAAAGACCTCTACAAATTGAAGACAGGAAAGTTAAGAATCTCAAGCACAAGAGACTAGTTATAGTCAAAGTGAAGTGGGACTCCAAAAGAGGACCAGAATACACATGGGAGCTTGAATCAGAAATGCAAAGGAAATACCCACACCTGTTCCAGTAGACCTTAAGGACGAGTTCTAAAACAAGGTGGTGAGGATATAACAACCCTCCTGAATATTTTTCGACACCCTAATATAATTTAAAATAACCATATATGTCTCTAAATGCACCCCGTATATGAAAACCGAGCCCAAAATACATTATGCCATTAAAAATAAGAAAAAATGGGGTTCTGGCGGGCCGCGTAAGCCACCCCTTAAGCTTACGCAGGCCACGACAGCTTCAAGGTCAGGCGAGCCCCGGTGTTGACACGTGTCAGCAACGTGTTTAACCTAGTTAGTGACCCGGATCACCTACGGTCTAAACCCCCTACGACGCGGGCCGCGTAAACTTATGCTTACCTTTACGCGGGTCGCGAGAGACTTGGATTACAACCCTATATAAGAGGGCAACGGGCCTTCAGTTGAAACTCACTCATTTCTTTTTCTCAATCTCGAATTTCTGATAGTAGACACTATAGTCGGGTATAATACCCCTAATTAACGATGTTCTGCCCCAATGTAAGTATTATAACCCCGGTTACATATTAGATACGATGCCCGATTGATTCAGGGTTCCGTAACGGCTGTCGAGGTTCTGCCCAACGTAGTCGTTGGAATGTCGTCTCGGGAGGGTATAACTAATGTAAATATAAAGGGTTATCATACTAACGCATGTACCTTGTGTAAATTATAGATTATCACCAGGAAACCCTTCCAGAAAACCTAAGTCAGCAATGTGAGTAATCTCCTTTTTATAAATTGTTTTTACAAAACCTTAAATGTTTTACAATGCTATTAAGCAGTGATTGAGTCTTTGTAGTTCTTCAATTACTGCCGGTATGTTGGGGTTTTGTATACAAAATGTGGAACACGTTACCATTGGACAAAGAGTTAGCCAATGTGTAATATGACCCACCAGTCAGGATTGACAATACTGAATGAGTAATTGTGTAGAAATAAACAATGTGATTGCTCTCAATACTGTTAAAGATAAGATGTTTCTTGATTAAACTGGGATTCACTCACCAGTATTACCCACTGACAAATGTTTTTAAAACGCGTTTCAGGTAACAAAATGTAAAAGCCAATTAGAAGAAAGTCAGCTGGAGAGCACTAACGGCTTGGAAAAATATGGCTATAAAAGTTACCTAAAAGACGATGTTTTAAATTCAATAAAATAGGGTTTATCCCTATAAACATGTTGTAATAAGAAACTTGGGTTTTACCCATATGTTTATTAATATAAAATATGGTGGTTTTACTCTGATAAACATTTCCTAACTACGGTCCTGATGAAATTTCCGCTGCCAAATTGAATAATGATAAACAAAAAAAAATTGATACCACCACAACTGGTCTCGGGGCCGTCCGTTCGCGGGACAGATAGGGGCAGGGGTTGCGACATCTAGTCCATAGATTGTTTTGATCTAACGATCCATAAGCGTTCTCTCCGTTCTCACACTTTCCACCGTTTTCTCTAGATCCTGACCTTATATATATATTAAACATGAAGGAAATATAAGTTATTTTAAAGAGATGGCAACATAAATAAGCATGATATAAATTTAAAATATACCTGAGTTTATTGATTGAGAAACTTGATTACAAATGATTTCTTTACAATCGGGAGGAGCAACAATAATTTGAAAATCTAAAGATTTTGAACATTGAGAGGTTGATAATACAAGTTTTGGGTTTGAGGGGTTTTTCATACAAAAGAGAAGGTTTTTGATATAAGAAAAGGTGTGTCTTCCTTCTTTGATCTTCTTCCCTTTTATAGATGGAGTCAAAGGGTCTTCATTATTGCTTCTTGAAAAGAGCTTCCGTATGAAGTTTCATTTGTTGAAAATACTCTTAAAGTTGTTTGTCCAATTGTAGAATTATTTGCACCATCTTTGAAGAATTAGAAAGTTGGTTGTCTCTTTGTTGAATTATTTACACAATCTTCCATAATTAGAAAGTTGGTTGTCTTCTTGTTGAATTATTTGCACATCTTCACTATCTTTTGTCAGCCAAAAATATTTATTATAATATATATATATATATAGGATTAGGTTCAAACGTGAACAAAATCCCAAGCGTGAACCGCGTGAACTAATCTGAACCATTGATTTCAAATCATTTTGACAAGGGTAGGATTGTAACTTCTTATAATATAAATATTGAATTTTAATTATTATTTTATTAATTTCAAAATATTATCTACATCAGTTACAAACAATTTCAAACTTTAGAATCAAATCTTTACATATTTTCTATTGTTCAAAATTATTTTTCATAACCTTCTCAACAAACATCAATATCTTCATTGTTCTTGATCCACAATTCACGCTCATAATTATCTTCTACAATTAACCTCGTTCAATTTTATATCGTCGGAATTCAACTTTCAAAAACCTGAAAATCTTGCCGGAGATCAACGGTTGCAAAAACCGGAAAATCTCGCCGGAAATTGTTCTTTGCTGATTAAGTCGACTGTATCTTTGCCCCTATTCGCCGGACATCAACAGACATCTGTAAGTCGTCTGTATATTTGTCCCTAATCGCCGGACGTATCGTGTGTCATCTTCATTGTTTCCGTCAACATCAGTCGCCGGAAATCCAAACTTAAGCCGGATTAAATTTCCGGCGAATATTAATTGTATTAGCTAAACAGTTTTTTTCCGGCAGGTGCTATTGTGTTTCATTCATGGCCGAACCAGAAAACGACAATCACATTTATGACCAAAACAATGGCGATAATGTATTTGTTACAACATTGGATCATCCAGGTAGTGTAATCGTATGACCATTGATTTCCATATATTTTAACGAACACGTAATATTGTCATTGTTTTTTGGTCTTAGTAGCATGATTCGAATCATAGTTTTAGTCTTTTGTTTGTTGAACTAGAGGTTCTAGTCTACTTTTTTTTTGTGTATAACTTTAACTCCGTAGTACACATATGTACTGGGGTGTTTCATTCAATCCGTAATGATAGTACACATGTGTATTATACACGGTTTTTAGATGTCAATAGTGTATTATACACGTGGAAAGATGTCACGGTATAGTACACATGTGACCCATAGTATTGTTGTCTTTTTTGTTTTTTTGAATGATTTTTTTAATGTAATTGTGCAGAGTCCGTTGCTAGCAACGTTTATGAAACGCCAAATGGTACTAGGCACTGGACACCAATTGTCCCCCCTGGATTCAAACCATTTTTGAAAGCGAGATTTAGTACGATTGAACAAGCAATTGCAATGTACGAGGAGTACGCACAGCTTGCTGGATTTGGAACCCGATTGGGTACTTCGAAAAAAGAAAAAATAGGCGACGACTTAGTTACTACTCGGCGTTACGTTTTATGCTCCAGGGCGCCAGTGAACAAACATAAACGTAAAGAAACTAACTCTGATGATATTGACTCAACTTCACCATCACGTCGTTCCAATGTCAAAGTTACAGATTGTAAGGCATGTATGAAGTTTCGTCGTATAAAAAAGTCAGCTGAGTATGAAATCTATGATTTTGTTGAACAACACAACCATGGGTTTACATCTCCCGAGAATCTTGACTTATCTCTAAAGCGAAGAAAGCTCGATTTTTCTACACAAGAGTTCATAGCAAAGTGTCACAATGCTAATCTTGGCCCCACCAAATCCCACAAGGTACACGTTGCAATAAAAGGTGGCCACCATAATGTTCACGGTACCGTTGTGGACTACAAAAATTGTGGTCGTGACATTCGAGATTTTATTGGTGATAGAGACGCGCAAATGATAATTGACAAATTCAAAGCTCGCAGCGAAAATAAAGTTAATTACACTTTTGATACCCATATTGATGATATGGAACTTCAGTTAATTTTTTGGTGCGATGGCGTTTCTAAAGTAAACTACGAAGCATTCGGTGATGTTTTGGCGTTCGATGCAACGTATCATACAAATATGTGAGTTTTTTAACATTTCACTTATAATATTGTTACATTTTTTGCTTATCAGTTACATTTGAAATCTTTTTTTCCGAACAGGTACGATATGATTTTCGTGCCTTTTACTGGAGTTGACCATCATAATAAGTGCACAATATTTGGGGCTGGTTTGTTACATAATGGGACTATTGAATCATACACATGGCTTCTCGAAAAATTTCTTCAGGCGCACAATGGAAAACAGCCACTCTTGGTATTAACTGATCAGGATTGTGCTATGAAACAAGCTGTCGCCAACGTATTTGACAAGTCCATCCACCGACTATGTATGTGGCACATTATTCAAAAGTTGCCAGCAAAGGTATTTTTTACAAACATGTATACATCATAATGGCATTACTGTTCGAACCAAAGGTGTAAACATGGCATTTTAACTAAATGTACACATGTGTATTATTCGCTATAATTTCTTATGTACACATGTGTACACCGGAGTAATACATGTAGTGCTAATTTTTTTTTTTTTAGATCAAGGGTAACGACAAAAGGAACAAAGAAATCAAGAAAAAATTCCATAAACTTGTGTGGAATGTTTACATCAAACCAGAAACATTTGAAAAGAGATGGCATTCACTTATTGTTGAGTACGGTTTGGAAGAGCATTCCTAGTTGACTGAAATGTATGCGATTCGTGAACAGTGGATCCCAGGATATTTTTCGCGAAATACCTATGTGTACGTTAATGAAGACCACTTCTAGGTGCGAAAGCGCGAACCATTTGTTCAAATCAAACTCTAGTCCACACAATACGTTGGTACAGTTTATGTTGTGCTACGAGACGTCCGTCGATGGGTTACGAAATTACCAACGTGAACTCTCTCATCAAACAGACACGACTAATCCAGAATACAAAACTAAATGGCCGATCGAACGTCATGCGAACGATATCTATACTAGAAAAATATTCTTGGACGTCCAAAAGGAAATTCTCAAGGGTAAAGAGAATAGCTACATTGCTGAACGATCACTCTCAGATGGAGTAAACTGTTTCGTGATTGCTCACCAAGATCAAACATCAGAAGTTTTAAATGAGTTCAAGGTTAGCAACTAACACTTACAATATACTTTTTCTTTAATGCATAATGTCCAGTAATTCACCCTTACATTACAGGTCACGTTTAACAAACAAGATCTATCAGTTTCCTGCAAGTGTATGGGATACACCCGAAATGGATATCTATGTCGTCATGTGTTCTGCGTACTGGGGCATCATAACGTACATAAGATTCCAACACAATATATTCACCCAAGATGGAGGAGAGATGCTATTCCTAGCAGCGTTTATAGCCTTGAGAACAGGTTATCTATTGATCAAAGGAGGAGCGGAAGATTATGGCGTAACATATTAGATAATTTGGAAATGTGTAGAGACAGAGTGAGAGGCAAGATTGATAAATTAGAGGAACTCGATGCTCAAGTACAGGCATTAAAGGATAAGATCTTTGCAGAAGTTCCATATGATCCAGATATTAATAAGAAGGATGTCGTCTACCAGGAAATTCTTTCCCATGCCATACCAGAGGAGGTCTCGTGTACTGCACCGAAGAAAATCCGTAATAAAGGCTGTGGGAAGCATAAACGACCGGTTGGCCCAAAGGAAATAGCAATAAAGAAATTCAAAAAAAGAGAAGAAAATGTAGTGTTTGTGGGAAACGGGTTAGGAAACATGATAAAAGGAATTGTCCAACTAAAAAAGGTAAACCAACGAAGGATGATTCATCTACCGAAGAAGATGACGAGGAAGAAGAGGATGACCATTTAGAGTATGACGAAGGAAACGAAACCGGTACTGATGGCGAAGGAAACGAAACCGGTACTGATGTCGAGGATAACGAAAGTGATAGCTAGAAATATTCTTGAATTTACAAACATTTTTTAAACAACTTGGTCAACCTTTTCCTTTTTATTGTTTTGAGATTTTTATTTTATCGTTTGATAATTGTTTTTGTGATTGTTTAATGCATAATTGATATTGAGTTTGTTTGTTTCGATAATACAACCAGTAATCACTTACAGGTTTATTGATGGAAAGAATGTGCACAAAGACATAAGCAACATTCCTGTTTAATTGGGAAAAATCTAATCATGAAAGCTGTACACTTGTGTACTTGTATGCAATTACCGAACTACACAGGTGTACTTTGATGTTTACATCACAAGTACTCATGTGTACCTACTTTACCAGGTAATAACTATGCTCATTTTTTTATTATCAAAACCTATAATTAAATTTAATACACAGCAAACACATTACCTACATTAACCTGTCATGTAGTTTGACAAACCAAAAAACCATACTTATACACAATAAACTTTTATTCCACTGCTTCAACAATTATCAAAAAACCAAACCATCAAAAAGTACTGACTATATCTACATTCCAAAATTTAAAACCAAAAAAAGTTAACTATTGTCAACCAATATAGACGTACTAAAAACGACCTATTCCATTTCCCTTTTCATGTTCGGCTGCTTCATCCAATACGCGGCTACGGTGCTTGTTGGCATCCGAAGTAACTAGCTTTATTGCGTACTTTTTCCTCAAACGTGTCAATGTCGCCTTTTTCTCCTTATGGGTTAGTGGGAAACCACTATCCCACTTATCGGCCGTTACCCCGAACCAAGTCTCCATATGTCTCATTACAAACACTCCGCAATCCACGGTGTTGTTCACTGTCTTCCATTCAAACTCCAACCTTACCACGTCCGCAATCTCAATTTCTGCACTCTTAGGATGATCCACCATCTTCAAATACTTATAGAAAATATCTTTCTGAAACCAAAACATCATGTAATGCCCAGTTAAAATATGTTCACTAACAGCAATACTAGTTTATGTATTTAATTGATGCATATACCACTTTGTAAGGCGTTGTCTTTTGGAAGAAGTTGTTGTCGTTGATCAGGTGAATCGGGCTTTCGCGAGCGTCCATGTTGTCAATTACCGTTATTGTGTTTCTTTCCATATCAAAGCACACCAAGTAAAAATGGTTATGCTCAAGGATCGGAAAGCATATGACGCAATACTCGGACAAACTCATTAACGATTCTTTTTGTTCAACAACCAAGAACAAGGCACTTTTGAATTTATCAACACGCCCAGCATCCCCGTGCGTCCCATTCCATAATATATCCTGGTCCTTAACGCACAGCAAACAACAAACTTACATTTGAATAATCGGACACGCAAACTTTACCATAATCTTCACAATTAAAATACAAACTATATCTTACAAAACAATTTGTATGGCCGAACAATCGCGCCTTTGTTCCTTTTACTTTATCAGCTTCCCCGAACATATTTATTCCGCTGATTCGATCTTTTTCCTCATAGTTTAGCATTGACGCAAAGCAATTTATTACTCCAGCGGCGATCCACCTACTTGGTTGTAAATCGTTCATTTGAAAATCGTACAACCCAACGCCGCTTTCGGTTTCGAATACCAATTTTCTGCAAAACAAGACAGTATGATAAAAAACGTGTTCACTTATCCGTATGTCCTGCAAAGCACAAGCATACGAGTACATGTGTGTAACAAAGGACATACACATGAGTACACAATATTAATCTTGCACGACCAAATAATAAAATTTAAACATTTTTCACCATTAATACAACTACCAAGTACACATCCCATTTCAACCTAACCCCAAAGCTTGGCTTTTGTGTAAATTATTTATAACGTTGATTTTTTTTTAAAGTCGCAGAAATGCCATTCCCGGTGTACACATGTGTAAATGTGGTGTGTGCTTTTTAGTACACATGTGTTTTTTTCATTTTTGTGTAAATTATGTACAACTATGAGTTTTGGGAAGTCACATAAATGCATCAGGTTACAGACTTATACAGCCATTCACATTGTACACATGTGGAATTCTTGTGTGTATTATTTAGTACACGTTTTATTACATTTTGTTTACGTTATATACAAAGTTGAGTTTTTTAAAATCACTAAAAGGCACCAGGTCACAGACGTTTAAAACAGTGTACTCAGTACACACGTGTAACTATTTTCTGTCTTTTTAGTACACATGTGTATAATGTAAAAAACATATCGTACACATGTGTAAACCGAAGAACCGGAAATGTTTTCCAACAAAAATTGAATGTCATTATGTATCGTGGAATATACCAGCTAATAGACCTGTGTACATTAAATAATCAGTACACAGTTTTTCGAAAACGAAAATGATACTTACGAATTCTTCCTCGCAACCTCGTTCAGTTCCATTTGAACCGCATTTCTGCTACATTTCTTTTGTTTTGGTTGGGCGACCCTAACACACAACAAAAAATATAAAAAATAACATAATATATGAAAAAATTAACAATAATTCCAGTCTAGTAGTATGCATACTCGGTGTCGCTCGCGCAACTTGACAAAAATCTCCATAAAACCTTCTCGTTTTGGTCCAACCAGGAGTCGATATTCACGGATCTGTTCATGAACGGAGACTGCCAATATTTCGAAATCTTTTTCTTCCGCTTTCCCTTCCCTTTAGCCTCCTCGACTTCCGCCTCCTTTTCGGCAATTGAAATATGTTCAGTCACAGCAATTTTCGGGGACGGGTTGTCCTGTGGCAAACCAAGACTGAACGATGGAATGTCATTCAGCTTCTGCGTATCATACGTACCTTCCATAACGTCCTCCAAAACATCCACCGATTTCATCACAATCTGAGTGAACGTTGATGCTATATGAGGCGTCCCAAGACCATCTACCTCTTCATTCATGTCTACATTGCTTGATACATTCGCACCTAAACATTTAGATTAAACCAAGTTTATAACAGTGACTTAAACCTCATACACATATTAATTAACAAACCTAATAATATTAATTACCACTTTTTACGCCGGTCGGACTAACAAAGCCGTCCGATTCGCCTTTCTCACCAATTGCAGATCTGTTGAATATGCTTTTGTATCACGCAAGAATATTAATGACGGCCTCACTTTTCGGATAACTAGTAATAAACTGGTTTATCGCAACCTCCAGGTTACCTTTAACAGTTTCAGCATCCTCACACATTGCAAGAATGCTTGCAACATATCCCTTCACAAATAAACAAAATCTTAAAACTTTAAGATAACAAGTGTACACTAATGTACTTTCTGGAGTAAAAAACATAAACACACGCCTAACTTATACCTCGACAGATGCTGGACCCTTTTCAACTTCATCCTTTGATAGATCGACCGCTTCTTCTTCGACAAGTAAATCACCATCTACATGGAACTCTTGGAGTTCTCTAAGTTCACCCAAACCAAACCCACCGTTCTTTATCTCCTGCTCTTTACGCATACTCATCCTTTCTTTTGTCCAAAAAGATAGAGGAGACTCTTTGTGTGTATCTTCAAAACCGGGACAAGTTGTGGCCTCAAGATACAACAACTATATTACAAAGCATAGAAAAAAACAAGGTTAGTCAAGTACATATGTGTATATTGCAATAAAAATACACATGTGTACATTATCAAAATATAATACATACCACCAAATAAGTCAGCGGTCCCCTAAAATACTCGTTCGGATCGGTTCTGTCCCAATCGTTTTTACAAGACTTCACAGCATCCATCATAAGTTGACACCAGTCATGATCTTTGAATTCCTTATCCGGAGAGAACCAATCCAGGATGTTATACCTTACGCTTCCGTTTTTTGTACTAACAATCATGGTAGATAACATCAACATAACAAAGTCTATATTGAACATAGACCTATCCTCATAAGGATCTGACCTGATCTTATCTACTATGTTCTTAAAACTAATCGGAAGCGTGGCAAACCTACTAGTCCATTTATCTTTCAACGGATGACCAGGTTCATCCTTTTTCTTAGCCACCTTTGTGTCACCTAGTGGTAAACCTAATATCTTCCTCACTGATTCTTTGTCCACACTTATATACCTATCCCCAATTTGTATTTTCATACTCTCAGTGTCTAACTTATCTACCACATAATGACCAAGGTTTGAATTTACTACGCTGACATTGAATCCCAAAATTTGTCCAAAACCCATTTCCTTGACGATTTCAAGTTGCCACTTATTCATAACACGAACTGCTTCATAAAGCTTATTAGGCGATGTCCTAGCTCGTATACTTGGTAGATCGTCCTCTGCCTTCATTTTTTTTTAAACTTTTTTGGCGATTTTTTGTTTTTCCTCTTTTTTAAGTCGAACATCACACCAACTACATTATCCTTATCATCATCTTCTGCAACTATTTTCAAAACAATATAAACAAACATACACTCAGCATAGCAAAATACCATACAAAATATGATAATTTATTTAAAAACAATTACATTTGTTTTCTTCAGCCTTGTCATCTTTATCATCCAAAGACGACCCCAACGACATTCCAGTATCACCTTTCTTTCGCGAAGCTAAATAAGAAGATAATAAAAAAAGTTATATATCAAAACAGTACACATGTGTACATTCACACTTATAATCATACCTGAACTTTCTTCTCCTAAAACGACGCCAATCGGTTTACTTTTTACACTTATCCGTTGCGTACCCTGACTTTCTTTAATAACAACTGTACACAACCATAACAAAGTCAATTAATGGAAACACTCTAGCACTGTAGATGCTGTTACTTTAAATAGGGATAAAATTAATTTACCTTCTGGTACATCAGCAAATGGAACACGAACGGGTTTCATTTTTGGTTTTTTCACCTTTTTCATCGACAACCTTTTCGCTCTCTGCCACCCATTTAAACTTTTAAATCTCTGATGCCTTTCGCCGGTTGAATCTGCATTTTACGCTAGATCGATTATACATTACATTTTCGACAAATTTTAATCATGTTATTTGGTAATTAAAGTTTTAAATTATTGTCACATGCCTTTTCCGTTAATCACCCCCGGTTCGCATGGTTGTTCCCTCTTTTCCCCCGGCTTCCTCTCACCTATACCATCGTCAGTTTTTACATGATTAACACCGACGGAATCCATTACAAAAAAAAAAAATACTTACAAAACCTTAATTTAAAACCATAATAATATAAAAAACACTTTTCCACTATATTACCTTCATCTTTCATAAACCGTACATCCACATCCTTTGAAGCAGCCATCGGTTTCTTACAGTCCATAGTTTCTTTCAACATATTCGGAACTTTGTTCAAAAAACATGTATTTTAATCAATTATACAAAACATACAAAACACCGCTTGTCTCAAAACCAAATCTACATAACACTTTTTTAGAGTAAAATGCACGGATAGTCCCTGTGGTTTTGCAAAATAACACCTATAGTCCCTAACTTTTGGAAATTACACCGGTGCTCCCTGTGGTTTGACAGTTTGTTACTCGGATAGTCCCTGGAGTGAATGACGGTTAGTTTTCTCCGTTAAGTGGATGTGAAATGACAAATTTACCCTTCATCTTCTCCACTCTATAAAAACAAAACAACCCCACCCACCCCCACCTTTCTCTCTGTTTCCCCCACCATTGAACTCTTCGCTTGAAAAGGGTTTCGTTTCGCACAAAAAGATCTCGGATTCGTACTTGTACATCTTAAACCGATACAGAGAGTTTTTGATTCGGTCTCCCATGAGCAGCTCACCTAGGTTTTCAGCACTATCTTTAATGCCTTCAAGAGGCTTACAGAAAGGCAAAGTGTAATACCCATATGGGATGTCTGTATCTATTGAGGTTACTTAGGGAGTTAACTTTAACAGATAATTGATCACCCACAAAATATCTATGGGGAAAACTACCAGGAAGATAATACTCATTAACAGTTTCAAGACACAAACATGATATCGAAATCGAAACCGAGATCAAGATCTTGAAGGTGTTTGAAAACCCCATCAAGAATCACAAAATTGTAGATCTTTTGAATGTACCAAGATGCAATGTGGATCTAACCTGTAGAAAGGTGACAACTTTTTACAGTTTCAAGAATCAAATATGAAATCAAAACCAAGATCTTGAATCAAATAGAAATGTGGGGGTGGGTGGGGTTGTTTTGTTTTTATAGAGTGGAAAAGATGAAGGGTAAATTTGTCATTTCACATCCACTTAACGGAGACAACTAACTGTCATCCACTCCAGGGACTATCCGAGTAACAAACTGTCAAACCACAGGGAGCACCGGTGTAATTTCCAAAAGTTAGGGACTATAGATGTTATTTTACAAAACCACAGGGACTATCCGTGCATTTTACTCCACTTTTTTATTAAATTATGGACTATAAACTTCAAAACATTTTACTCCACTTTTTTATGAATGTTCCTTCATCCTCCGAACATTCAATGGGGCAATCTATTGTGTTACTAAATCTACTCGCCAAAATACGAGCTATCCTCTCGCTTTTTCCACCTACAAAATTAAGTTACAATATGTTCCTAGTAAATTTATCACCACATATATTCAATCAATTTATTTGTGAGATCGTTCAAACAAAATTAAAACTTACGTCTTCTCATTGTTACGTTTCGAACCTACAAATGTAAACACAAATGAAATTACTCATTTTTAGTAACATTAAGATATTGTACACAATTGTAATACCATTCTTCAGATAAAAAATAACACATACTAAGGACCCAACACACATAATACGCATAACACATCACTTCTCAATTCATCTTTATATTACACCTACACATGTGAACCCATTCTCCTGACATTTACACTCATAAAATTACACAATTTTTGGCTACCAGTACACATGTGAACTACGAACAAAGCGACAAACAGACAAGCCTAAAATCACCTAATCAAGATGGCACAAACCCCTCTGTTTGATTTTACAAAGTTTTTCCGCAACATCATAAACCAACCACAAAAAGAAATTATCATACTTACCACTATGTACACCTGTGTACATCACGATTTAACCAACATACACATGTGTACTGATCGTATCTACATATACATGAGATAAACCGAATCCGGATCAAACAAACATTCCTACAATCATTTAAAAAACAGAAATAGTAAAAAACTTACAAGAACGATTTCAAGCCCTAATTCCAAACAACATACTCATACTTCATATAAATCAGAATGATTTAACAAACATGAGTTGTGTAACTAAACAACTTTCATACCAAAACAATCAAGCCCTAATTCCGATTGGTGTTACTAGCTCATCTATAACTGTAACTGAACATGCAACTACTTTCTGAAGCAACTAAACAATAGCATTCTCATTGTGTACCTTTAATTCTTGCAGACGAAGCTTTTTTCCGGCGATTGACAATTTTCCGGCGCCGATGTGCGTGTATTCTCTGTTCGCCGTCGGGTATATGGAGAGAGAGGGGATTTTGATTATAATTGGTGAATGTTATTTTTTATTGGATGGTGGGTAATTTCAGTAACAAAATATTAGTAAATCTCGGGATATTGTTATTATAATACGGAAATAATCTAGCTTTCTATATTAAATGACTAATTACTCTAATTACAATTTTACCCTTTTTCTTTTAATAAAACACTAAAAACTAGCCTATTAATTACAATTATGCCACTAATTTAAATTGTCAAGATCATACTAATCAACGGTCCAGATATGTTCACGCGGTTCACTCCTAGGATGTTGTTCACGCTGGAACCTCACCCTATATATATATATATATATTATATCATATCAAATGGGTCTTGAGAATCTTGAAAGACTTCAGACCCCAAAGATGAGTGTTTTGAAGGGGATGAAGACTGTCGAATTTCATTGACTATTTTTAAAATTTCTTCTGGAGAATTGCAATCTGAAAGTCTCTGAATATACTCTTGATCTTCATTGTTGGCTTTAATATCTCGAACCGAAGACTTTAAACTTCTTTCATATTGAGTAGTTAGTTCCTTATAATACTTGGTAACTACTTGAGAATTTGCTTTTGTGATGATAAACTTATTCCACCATTTGCACCTATATTGTCTGAAAAGCAATGGAGGAGAAAGTTCTGTAGGGCTTTCTTCTTGAAAATTGTAAGTCCATAAACAGATCCATGGAATTCTGAAAACACTTATAAACTGTAAAGTATATTCGAAAATTGGTGTTCCATCATGTTGAAAATACTCGATGAATCTTGAAAATGCTTCTGAAATTTCTTTGGGAAAAGCTTCTGGAATAATTCCCATATATTTAAACCATTTAACAAACCATCTTGGATAAATATTTGAAAAATCTTCATCGAATTGGAAAAAGCAAGAATGGTCAAAGTTTCTTAGTAGGAATGCATATTCCCATGCATCTTGATAATCATAATAGTTGTATTGAGGATAGGCGCTGAAATTTGAAAGGGTTTTTGAATTATAGGGTTTAGAATTCCAGTCTTCTAAAGATAGAACCTTTAAAAATTTTACTTGACTATAAGCAATCTTCGAAGGATCTCCACTATTAAAATTGTGCCGAATAACTGCTGATTCTGAATCTACTAGAATTGCTTAATAATAATCTCTGGTTTTGTATTCTTCTTTGAAAAAGTGGCATCCTCGAGGATAAATGAAGTCGATTAGGGATAAAAAAAATTACTAACCTTTTCGACTTCCAAGGGTTCTAAAATCTTGATAATCTTTTTATTTGGGTTGATAGTATAAGGAATAGTGGTTGGTAAAGAGGTTGAAGAAGAGGCATGTTTAGAGAGTTTTGTGAAAGAAGGAGATTGGATAATGGGTTTTGATTCTAGATTTTGAATAATGGATGAAAAGGGAGGTCTAGATCTAGGTCCTGGGGTTAAAGGGGCAAATCGATTTTGAATATTGGGTAATAGGGGAAATTGTTGCAAATGGGTTGGTCTTGATGGAGAACTTGGGGAACTTGATAATTGAGATTTTGAGAATTGTTGTTTTGAGAGAACAATCTTTTTTGTTGAATCGGAGTTGCTCATATTCCCTGTAAAAATTCTCTTGATAAAAAATTTGGTAAAGAATTATTTTCTCCTTTTATAAATTCTATTTGAAAATCAAAATTGCTTAATAATGCTTGCCATCTTGCAAAAACTTGTTTTGAAATCAAATTTTTAATATCCTTTTCTAAAATATATTTTGCAGATAAACAATCAATCCTTAATAAAAATGGTTTCATATATAAATCATCTTCAAACTTTTTTATACATAAAACTATACTTAAAATTTCTTTTTTTTATTGTAGAATAATTCTTCTGAGTATCATTCCATGCACCTGAATAATATCTAACTAAACTTTCCTTATTATTTAATTCCTGTTTTAGTATTCCTCCAAATCCTAAATCACTTGCATCAGTTTCTACAATTAATTTTGCATTAGGATGGGGAATATGTAAACAAGGTAAGCATTTTATTTTATCTTTGATATATTTTACTATATTCATGTGTTCTTGAGTCCATGGTTTTGGATTCTTTTTTAACCTGTCATATAAAGGTTTACATATGATTCCTAGATCTTTGAAAAAGTCATGAATATAATTTAAACATTCTAAAAATATTTGCAATTCTTTTTTATCTTTTATTTCATTTGGAAATTTATTTGAAAACTCTAAACTTCTTATAATAGGTTTTATTGTTCCTTGAATTATATTATGTCCTATAAATCTTATTTCTGTTTGGAAAAGACTCATTTTAGAGGGTGATACTACTAATCCATTTTTATGAATAATATTATAGAAAGCATTTAAATGTTTAAAATGTTGATCTAAAGAATTTGAAAATATCAATACGTCATCAATGTAAACGATTGCATAATTTCCTAATGGTAAAATGATATCATTCATTATATTTTGAAATTCTTAATGAGCATTTTTTATTCCAAAAGGCATTATATTCCATTCATAGTGTCCAAATGGTACATTGAATCCAGTTTTATATTTGTCTTCTTCAGCAATTTGAACTTGCCAAAATCCAGATTTCATATCAAATTTAGAAAATATTTTTGAATCATAAATCTTTTTTAATAAATCTCTTTTATTTGGTATAGGATATCTAATCCATTCTAAAACTTTATTTAATGGTTTATAATTTATAACTAACCTAGGAGCTCCTCTTTCTATTTCTACATTATTTTGAACATAGAAGGCAGGGCATGACCAAGGAGATTTAGATGGTCTAATTAATTTTTTATCTAATAATTCTTGTATTTATTTTTTACAATAGTTTTCTAACTCTTGAGACATATGTATAGCTTTAGACTTTGTTGGAATATTTTTCTCATTAAAATATTTAATATAAGGTAATCTTACTATGTGTTGTTTTCTTTCCTAAAAAGCATTTGGAATATTTGCACATATATTATTTTTAAATTTATTCTCAGTTTCTTGCATTCTTTTTATAATCTTTTTATCTTGCAATTGATTTTTTATTCTAGCATGATCGATTTCTTCAATTAAAAACTCCTTTTGTTTTTCTTTTAAGCTTAAAATATTCATTTGTTTTGAAGTAATTGGATGAGCAAATTCAAAGCAAATCTTTTTATTTAATACCTTAATATTTATTCCTTTTTCTTCAACTGTGAAAGGATATAATTGAGTTATGAATGGGAGTCCTAATATAATTTGAGATGTTAAATCCCTTACTAGAACTAATTGAGTTCTATAACAATAGTTTTCTTTGCAGATATAAACATTTGATAATTTATATCTAATATTTAATGGGTTTCCATTAGCTCCAGATAATCTATATGTAGTCTTTTCATAGTATTTTGTGGGTATTAAACCTTCTTGAATACAGTTCATATCAGCACCACTATCAATCATGGCTACTAATGTTAATCGAAATTCATTATTGATTATTATATTTAATTTAGTATACCATTTTTGAGAAGTTAATCATTTTAAATTATTTATTTTTCCTATTTTTTCAGTATCGTTATTGTTTTCTTCATCTTTTTTTATTTTTTCCTTTTTCTAATTCTTTAATTTGTGACTTCATCTTTTTTATTTTTTTATTTTTCTAATTCTTTAATTTGTGATTTTATTTCTCGAATTTCTTCTTTAATATTTTTTAATTCTATTTGTAATTCAGTTATTGTAACAGGATTTTCTTTTATTTGTCTTGTTTGAAACATTTGACATATTTCATTGAAATTATACACTTTTTCTTCCTTTTCTATTGGTAGTTTATACTTTTCTTTTAATTGTTTTAAATATACTTGTTTTACCTCTTTATCATCAATTTTTTCTAATAATTCGAATAGGTCTTTGTTATTTTCTGTTAGAGAATTTATTGTACCATCGATTTCACAAATACAAGGACCAATACATTCACATATATTTTCTTCTGAACTACTTTCTGAATTAGAATTTAATAAGTATTTTATTTATCTGTTGTTTTTTTCTTAGTATAACAATCTTTGGAATAATGTCCTTGTATTCCACATTTATAACAAATGACAATATCTTGTTTCCCTTGTTTTTTCTTTTGAAAATCAATCTTGTCTTTGTAATATTTTTGTTTATTTTTAATATATGGTTTTCTTTTATAGTTTTTCTTGATAAATTGTTTAGGAATTTTCTTTTTCGTTTTAGAAGGGGTTTTAAATTGTTCAAATCCATATTGTTGACAAAAGCTTCCTGATTCCTTATAGCCTTGGATACCATCCTTTTTTATTTTTTCTTTTAATTTTAAATAATTGCATATTTTTAATCCTTCTTGATTTATGTAATTTATTATTTGCCCATAGGATAAATCTCTATAAGGATTATTATTATTAATTTTTTTTTTATTTTTTCTCTAATTCTTTCTGCAAATAGTTTTGGTAACCCAACTATAAATCTTTCTTTACAATCATCTCTAGTCATAACTTTTGAAAGAAATACGTCTTTATACCATCTAAAATCTTGTAACTTCCTACACGTCAGATTTAACAATATTAAAGAATTTATTTCTTGATAATCTGTTGGATTTCCAATAAAATGTTTAATTATAGCAAATATTAAAGTATTAATTATATCAGGTATTTCAGTTGGAACTTGAATATTATTTTCTGTTTTAATAATTAATTTTTTAGCATTTTGAATTATTTGCTTTTCTTCTTCTTTAAGATACTTATCCCACCAACCTTTAAGAATTCCAAGAAAACCAGAAACTATCATAGTAAGAATTTGAGCTTCGTTATTTCCATTTGCTTTATATGCATTGGTTGCCATTATCATTTCTTGTAATAGATTAAGAATTTGGTGTTCTGTTTAACCTTTTATACTCCATTCATATAGAGAGGATCCATCATATTTTGCTTGAACTAAAGTATGTCGTTTTTCAAATTGTAAATCAGGTGGGGTAGGTCTAGGGTAATAATTTCTTATTTCAGGCCTAGTAGTATAAGTATTATTTTTTGAAAAATGATAATTTCCTCCTTTAATTTTGTTTATAGAATCTTCTATTTGAAAATTATTAAATTGCTCTTCAATATTTTGAATTTCTTGTGCTAAAATAACGTTTATATCTAGTTTTGAAAGTTTAGAAGAAATATCTTTTAACATATCCTGTTGTTTGTTTAGGTTTGTTGGGATATCTATACTATATGGTTTAAATATTGGTTTTTCAATAGTTTCAGTTATTAATTTAGTATTTGAAGTACTAGGTTGATCTAGATTATCTTTATTATTAGTTTCTATCCTTTCTGATTGTTCTCCTATGGTATTTAATTTTTCATTGGTGTAATTATTTTGAAAAATAATTGTTTTTACGTTTTTATCTAAATCTTCATTAATGTTTGCTAAAGGCTTTGCAATATATTCTTTATTTTCAGTTTTTACTTTTATATCTGTATGTGGAGGATCTATACTAGTAATCTCTTCATTTTTACCTATAATAGTATAGGTTTTGGTTATAGTATTATTAACAGATATATTTTCAAAAAATGGATATTCAATTTTATTTTCTATACAGTAAATAGGAAACCAGGAGAAAAATGGAATATTTTCATCATTTTCACACATATATAAGTGCCAGTCAATCTCAAGTAAAAACCTTTCATTTTCATCGAATGTAGAAAAATACCATATTAAATTTTTATTATTATACTCATTGAACATTTCATCTTTTAAATATTTTAACATTTCTTTATCCATAATTAACAAGTTGTGTTTGAATTTTTTTCTATAAGTTTTACTCTATAATTATTTTCTTCTCTTAATCTTTTTTTTCTAAAAATAATTGATATTGACAAGGATGATACGGGTCAGATGGAAGCATGTTGCATGAATTATAATCATATTTTAAATCTTCTATTATTTCCCTCAAATATTTTATTCTTCTATTGCAATTTTTCAAAAACCAAATATTGTAATTCCTTCGGGCTTGAATTTTTGAATCACTCATT
Source organism: Helianthus tuberosus (assembly GCA_030545235.1). Lineage (NCBI taxonomy): Eukaryota > Viridiplantae > Streptophyta > Magnoliopsida > Asterales > Asteraceae > Helianthus > Helianthus tuberosus. The sequence continues at coordinate 20,872,238 of CM060364.1, read as the reverse complement.
GTATATCTTCATAATTTTCCATATCAGACTTAGTTGGGACATAAGTATTATTATCACTATCATTTTCTTCATATAGTGGTTTTGGAATATTATTTGAAAAATCAACACCTTTCTTTTTCATTGATAGACTTCTTCTAAATAGACTTTCATCTATAGTATTTCTAGAAGTACTTACTCCTATAGAATGCCTTGGTAATATATTACTAAAAGAAATATCTATTGAACCATCAGAATACTCTACTATGCTAGATGTTTGATTTTCTATATCTATAGGTTTTGGCGGGTTTATATCTTGTAAATTCCATGTTAATGATTGAGTTATTTCATTCCATCTTATTTTTTTTAGGTGTTCTTATCTTTGTATGCAAAGTATTAGCTTCAAAAATAATAGTTTCATCTTTTGGGGATACTAATTTTGTTTTAGGCTCTATAGTGGTAGTCATAGTCTTATAATATATTATGTATATAACTACTGCAGCATTAGTTTTTTCTTTGAATTCTAAGTTTTTGATTTTAATTGTTAATGTTAAAGTATCTAAAATATTTGGATCAAATAGACCAATTGAAAAATTAGGGTAGCAATTAAAGAAAACAGGACCATTGGAAATATTAGACTCAGCCATAGCTAGCAAAGAATTATTAAAATTTGTATGTCTTGCATCCCTTAGAATTAGTAATACAGGAGCATCAATTCATAATCTGAACATAGGTTTGATGGCGACTTGAACTAATCCTATGTGTAGAAATTTATATAGTTTTCTATGTCTTTTAATAGCTTCTACTGATAATAATTGCATGTTTTAATACTCTTTATTAATATGTATGGTTTGTTCATGAGTTTTTATAGAATAATCTTGGAAAAAAATCAAAAGTACCAATTTTGTAAATAGTTTTAACATCTTGTTTTGGTATATTCCAATTTAAAAGATTGTTTTCAATTTGAGAAATATTAATTTCAACAGAATTCATATGTAAAGAGTTCATGTTTAAGTCTTCTTCATCATTATCATTAGTATTTGAGCTATAATCTCGTTTAGAAAAGAATTTTGATAACTGATTCATTATAGTTATTAATCTCTAAATTTTTAAAGTAGAGCTTATACTGAGGGAATACCCCCATATCGTCGTGGTCCGGCTGCCCATTTTCAATAATCTTCAGGGCATAAAGCTAATCCAACCTACAATCGACAGGGCTTACCAACACAGTTCTACCCCCCCCCCCCCCTTTAAAAATTCAGGACTAATAATTATAATAAATTAGTTAAAAAATTTAATTTCTAAACAGAGGCATGACTCTGATACCAAAACGGTTTAGGATCGTTTGATATGAAGAAGATTAAAGTCTCCGGTTATATAGGGTCAGGATCATTTCAGAACCATAAATATTTACAGAACTCGCATAACTCCTAATAAACAATCTTTTTATTTATATATTTTTATGTTTAGGATAATTTTATCATTTATTATGTGTATTTTTACGATTACATACATGTTAAGAGTAATTTTATCATTTTTTATATGTAATTTTATAATTACACATATGTAATTCGAGCTTTTTTAGTTCCTTGAAATCCTTAATAGCTTAATAGTTTAAATGGCTTATTAACACGAGGTGCATAGTTGATAAAGATTTCAACATATTTTGCTTCTTAGAAACTGATTCATCACGAAACTCTACCTACTACGTTTTAATAAATGGTGTGGACGAAATTAGATAAGGATATCAAACACTAGCCTTTAATCAACACAAAAAACTACAAGAGGGACTTCCATTTTCGAACCATTAATTATGCTCAGAACGGTAAGAACCATATAGTGAACCTGTATAACCGCTTACCCTACTATCTTTATATCTCTCGTTGAATTATCAATACACAACGTACTAGTTTTTATACGGTTCTCACGGTTATTCAGCACGATATTGGTTTAAAAAAACGCGCCCCTAGACGTCAATTGTTATTTATACATTAAAACCCTAAAACTAATTCCTCCTCTTTAAAAGTTCGTGTAGAGAATTAGAAAAAGACGCTCAAGACAAAGGGGATGCACAAAAACAAAATCTTTATCTTTATTGAATCTAAAGTCAAAGTTTGAATATTATACACACCAAAGTTCAAACAAATACAATATATCACTATCATCCACATTCTTTAATTTCTAGACATTTAATAATTAAACAACGGCCTAAAATCTTTCATTCTCTTGGATTCTCTATCAAGAGAATTGAAATAGAGAAAAGATAATAAAAACTTATCATTTTAGACTCTTGATTTGTTTTAATAAATATTTTGGTTGTCTAGGTTGGAATTTCGAAAGATAAAACAAATTTGACCACTTATGGGTATTATTTGAATTCTAGAAGTATATAAGTAGATATTGTTCATGTTGACTTGTTCTTTTTTGGTCTTGAATAGTCCCATAATACATTTTTTAACATCTTTATACAGATAATGTCATTAGATAGTTAAATGTAAGGATTTATCACATCATAATCGATTAATCGTAGCCTCGTAGGTGAAATTAGTGGTTTGTTCTTTCGTAAAAAGTTTTTCATACAATATCCGAGGCTCAGGTGTCTTATAAGTTATAAGTATAACAAAAACAATATGATGCTTTGAGTTATAGATATATAAAATGATTTGTTTTTCCACTAACTCTATATATATATACACACACTAAACCGTATCTCAGGTATCTTATATTTAGTTACCAGGTTGTTATTCAGACGTAAAATAATGCTAAGGTACATGTACTAAAATAATGCTTCTAGACGATTGTGTTTTTGTCCTTGAAACAATTTCATCATCACCATTTAATAAAAATTGTGTTGGATTTCGTGACGAATCACTTCTTAAGATATAACGAACTGATGAAGACAAAATACCAAATCATCGTAGCATGTTGCTGTAAGTCGGTTGATTACTAGATTATTAAGTATTCAAGAAACTATGAATCGTGTCTATATCAAATAATATGATTGTTTAGCAATTTGATACAACAAGGATTCAGCTATGTTGTTTCAAATCACATCTACAATAACTAAATAGACCAAACTATCTTCTTAGTTTATATGAAACGTGAATGGTTGAATATATGTTAATAATGTAGGAATGAATTTGGTTTGAATATATGTGCTATTTCACAAGTTGAGGGGGGGGGGGGGGGGGGGGGGGTGTTTGTGAAATATCTTTTTTTTTAAACTAGGTTGATAAATTGAGTAAAATGCTAAAATGATCCATAAGTTTAGGCTACTTTTGTCATTCAGTGCAAAAATAAATATTTTGTATCCGGGTACCTGAGGTTTTTTTTTTTTTTTTGTAGTCAATTTCATCCAATTAGTAAACTGCGTCAGAATTTTCCATTAACCTCTCCTTTTTTGTCGTTCTACTCATTTAATTAAATTATATTATGGCATAAAATGATGATTGTGCCCTTCATTTAAATGAGGAAAACGACAAAAAAAGAGAAATTAACAAAAAAAAAAATCAAAACCAGTTTACCAATTGAATGAAAATGGTAACAAAAATAAAACCTTATGAGTCGAGATACAAAAAGTTTCGAGGCAAAAATACTCTAAACGTTAGAATTTTTTATAGGGAACATTAGCCCTCTAATTCAAATTTTAACAAAACCAAGTCACAAATTCTAAATTTATAGAACACAAAATTCAAATATGAGATTTAAGTATTCAATAAAGTTATAAAACACAAAATAAAGAAAAATGTAAGTCTTGAAGAGGGAGAACAATTCGAGAATGGCAAAGCAGATATTACCAAGTACAAATGGACAAAACAGTTGCATATCTTGCAGTTTTACATCTATCAACATATGGGGTTGTTTGGAATCAATTAAAATAAGTAAAGAAACAAGAAATGGAGTTGCAAGGAATACAACCTATGACCTCTCATCAAGGTAGAATTAAGGAACAAGTGTTTGATTACAATAACATACATGAACTTGTTTATATGGGCTCACTTCAATAATTCGTATAGGTTCACTGAAAATTTTTATGTACCGTCTCTACTAAAAATTTTAAAATCAATGAACCCAAACTACACAAGGGAGATCCGTCTATGCAGAAAACATTCAAAATCCTGCCTAGTCAACTGTCACATAAAAAACACATTCTTTAAAAGCACTCAAAACCCACTCAACAAGAAGGCCCAAAATCATTTTCACACTGTCGCAACATTTTCAATTTTTAACCACCAATCTATATCATTCAAAGTTGGTTTTGGGTTTTCCTCCACAAAACCATAACCCAAAAACACTCCCTAAAACCAAACTCCACAATACAGAAAAATGGGTGATGGGAAAACCATCCCCAAAAAGTGGCTACAATGAGTCCATTTATACTAACTAATAATGTATTAGAGCGTCCACTACCCCAGCTCAGTTGGTTGGCCGGTCGTCTCCATTGGAGGCACCGGTTCGATCCCCGGCTGGTGCTGGGTATTGGACATCTCGGTGAGGGCTTGGCCCGGGGTTTTACCCGGGTTTGAGTCCGAGGGGGGCGCGGCTTTACCTATTCCACGGGGTTTTCCGTACATCTGGGGTGTGCTACGCTTTCTAGTGGTGGTTGAGTAGTCGGCCTTTGGACATTTTCTCTCTTCTCCACTCACAATCACATCTAAAGATATTAAAAAAAATTAAGGTTCTCTCTCCAGATATTTTTTCCCATATATGAACAGTAACATTCCCGTATATTTTCTCTCTTCTCCACTCACAACCACTCAAAAACATAACAATCATTCCTTATAATATAACTAAACTCACTCACATATTTTTAGGGTCATCATTGTAAATGCTCAGTGTTTAAGCAATGCAAGTTGCAAACAAATAACTTAATTATAGATTAAGAAGTTGAGGGTGTTGTTTTATAAAGTTTCCAAACTAAAAGGTAGTAACAAGTAAATTGGATACATTTGAATTGGTCAGCAGCAGCAACAGTAATAGTGGCTACAATGAGTCCATTTCTGAAAGAAAAAAACACACATACGCGGTTTCTTCAGTCAACCTTCAACATCATCTCAACCTTAAAATCATCTCTCAATCCTCAGCTTCACCATCCAACATCTTTCTTATGAAAAACTAACTACCTTTTCCACTATTCAAAACCCAACACACTCAAACTTGTACACTCTGCATCTCAACTTGTACTTACACAATAAAAGATATGGACCCTCCTAGTGTTTATATCATCAATGAGCTAAAACAAGGGGTGGAGTTAGCCATGCATCTAAAGTCCATTTTGAGTTCAGAATCATCCTCTGAAACAAAACAGATTTTGATACAGGAAATCATATCATCATATGATAGAGCTATGTTGATGGTCAGCTGGGGCGACTCCGGTGGTCAAACAGCACCACTAGCACTAGCACCAGCACCATCAACGCTCAGCCAACCCGAGTCATCGGTTTCCATTAACGAGACCCCACGGAGCCATGTTTTCGATTAGCCATTCGATAATCAACAAGAGGAGAAAGTTTCATCTAAGAAGAGGTGTGTATCTTTATTCTAAATTAGCACGTGTAACTCATGCAATATGTGTATTGTGAAGTAGTACACAGCTCTAATCTTTTTTTTCTTGATTGGTGTTTGTTATAGGAAGACAATGCCAACGTGGCAGGACCAGATTCGAATCTCGGCTGACAACGGGTTGGAGGGAAATACTGACGACGGTTACAGTTGGAGGAAGTACGGACAGAAAACCATATTGGGTGCTAAATTTCCAAGGTAAGATGACCACAAGAATGACTTTTGGCCCTATTGGTTGTTCAAATTCATATACTGATAACGGTTTCGCTTAATCTTGCAGAAGCTACTACAGATGTACTTATCGACATGCCCAAAACTGCGTGGCAAGAAAACAAGTGCAAAGAACCGATGAGGACCCAACCGTGTTTGATATCTCATACAAAGGCCAGCACACGTGCAACCCTGCCACTAAACCATCGGCACGGCGGCCAGAGTCGCCAGAAAAACATGAGATCAAACATAACCAGCAAAGATCGCTACCACCGAATTCCGGGGAGATGCTTTCAAACCTCAAAGAAAACCTCAGAGTTAACACCTCAGATTTGGATGCTACATCGCCATGTGCATTTTCCTTCCCTCCGGCATCATTTGAAACCATCGAAAACTACCATGATTTTAATTTTTTGCAAGGATCGCCTTCGGGGTCAAACTACTTCACAGAATGGGGAAATGACTTTCAGCATTACGATGACTCAAATCTGTCAGGAATGATCTCAACCACTGCTTCAGCTACAAATTCTCCATTGGCTTTTCCCGCTGATCCACAGGATTTTAGCCCGTTTAACAATTCGGGTTTTTTAATCTGATTTATAGGAACATTATAGTCACGGAAAACACCAACGAGAAAAACGGACAAGAATAATGTAGCATTAATTTTTGAACTGCCAATAGTTGCAGATAGAGATGCTTACTAGCGTCAATAAATTGTCTCTGTACAACAGAAGCATCCAAAACCATTTTTTCCATGTTGAAAAATAATGAGATTTTTTTAATAACATTAGTGATGAATACATTAAACTTTAAAGCATGCTTATGTGGCGGGTTCAATGACTGCTTGTTCATGCCAAATTCCGTTCAGGTTTGACTGCCACAATCTCACCCTTCCGTCAGTCGCTGAAGTTGCTAGTGTCATTCCGCTCGTATCCCACTCCATCTGCCACACCTACTCGACATAAAAAAATTGAATCGATGCTAAATCTAAAACCAAATTACAGAAATTTCAGACTAAACTGATTCAAAGATTTGTCCACTACAAATTAGTATTGTAATAAGTCCCAATTAAAGCTAGTAAAAAGAAAAGAACAATTCTCTGCATATGGTGAGAGTCTCCAAGTAAGTTTAGTGGATTAATTAATTGCAGGGGTGCTAAACGGGTCGTGTTAGTGGGTTGGCGGGTTCAACATGACCCGAATCCGAACCCGAAAATCGTGTCAAACATATGAACCCAAACACGACCCGAATATCCGCAAATTAATATATTAAAATTAAAAAATTACTACAAAAAAACACAAATATATAAAATAAAAGTACATTTAAATTATAAAATCTTATGTCAATTTCTCTTTTTTAAGTTATATTTATGACATAAAATACACAACCAATTTAATTTAGGAAAATTGGTTTTTAATAAACCAACCTTTGTCCCGTTGGTAAATAATAATCTTACCTACGTAATTGGTATACAATAATCCTACCTATCAACATGTTGGTACTCAATGAACTTCCGTTAATTTTTTTTAACTGAAGTTAGTTTTTAAGTTTTATTTATTACACAAACGGTCCCTGTAGTTGTAATTTACTAGTTTTAACTATTTTAAAACCAGTAAATTACAGTCCCTTGAGGTTTTTTTGTTTTATAAAATAGTTAAAACTAGTAAATTACAATTACAGGGACTTTTTGTGTAATAAATAAAACTTAAAAATTAACTTCAGTTAAAAAAAATTAACGGAAGTTCATTGAGTACCAACATGTTGATAGGTAGGATTATTGTATACCAATTACGTAGGTAAGATTATTATTTACCAACGGGACAAATGTTGGTTTATTAAAAACCAATTTTCCTTTAATTTATGACATAAACATGTTGTAAAAAAAGATAATATAATATAAATCGGTTAAACAGGTAAACCCACCAACCCGACCGGGTTCGCGGGTTCAACCTGAAACTGACCTAAACCCGTTTGGACTAAACCCAAACCCACGAATTTCATGTTAGGTTCGTGTCGTGATTTCGGGTCGTGTCAGAAATTGACCCCTAGTTAATTGAAAAGAAAACTAGCCACTACTTGAATTATTCAGTAGAAGTAGTAAACTGGGCCGATCAAGTCAGTCGGGTAATGAGTCAACTACAGATCCAAACAGGTCAGGTTCATGGGTCCCGTTATTTTTCCTTATAAATTTTATCATTAATATTTTTATAATTCAAAAACAGAATTAACAAAACCACATTACTATTAAACTTTGGTAATATCTTTAGTAATCAAATTTTACACTACATTAAAACTTACTAGTTTTAAAATTCAGTACAAACAAAAACAAGTTTATCAATCAAAAGCATAAAAACCTTGTACCATACTACTATTAAACGACTGGTTCCAAGTTCCAAACAGTTACAACGGTTTATGATCACCCGTAGGTGGCGGCAATGTTGTAGAAGGCGTTGGGCGCTAGTTGGGCGGTGAGGTACCGCCTAGGGATTAATCGGGATTAATAGGGATTAATCGGGATTAATCGGATTGGACTTTTTAAATATAATTTTACAAATTTATATATATATATATATATATATAGATAACTTTATACTTTTTATTAATAAATTTACAAGTTTAGGAGATAACTTTATACTTTTTATTAATAAATTTAAAAGTTTAGGAACCATATGTAAACTAGTGAAAGATAGAGGGGATTAAATGTTAAAATACCTAAACTTAAATGTTAAAATAGGTTATAATTAAATTTTGGGCTTTAAACCATGGGCTAGGCTTCAAAATTTGGGTTTATTGGGTCAAAAACCATGAGACCGATTAGTCCGATTTTCTCCGACTTTGACCGATTTTCGCCGACTTTGACCGATTTTGACCATAACCGATTTTTTGACCGACTAGCATAAATTTAGGCAGTAGCGCCTAGGCGCCGATTAATCGGCCGCCTAGGCCGATTACTGCAAGATTGGGTGGCGGTAAGCAGGGGCAGGTTTATGATATTTGCATTAAAGATGGAGAACTCATACAAATATTATACATTAAATTCTAAGAGGACATATACCTCATTGTCATGGCAAGGAAACGTGACAACTTTCTCAACTGAAAGCCTTCCATTATGGTCAGGGTTTGATGCCATTTTCCATATTGATAATCCATTGGACGTTGCAACGGCTATCAACTCATATGGCCTAAACTTGTTACATGTTTAAAAACCAACAATCAGTAAGCGCTATTAGAGATCGCTTTGTTTACATACACAACAAAAGCAACCAATTAGTATAGATAAACTCAAAAGCAGTCTATGTATGTGAGTATATATAATTATACGCACACCTTAAAGTTGCCGTTTTACCTTCTGATGTTTGGAGCCCATGCGAGAGCACATACACGATCACCGTTATCGTCGGGCTCTGCTAGCTCTGCAACTGGAAGCCATCTTTGATGATCTTGATCAAATTCCCATACCTGAGGAAAGAACGTTTTAGCATAGAGAGTAGCATATAAAATGCATCCGAAAAGCATACGTGAATAACAAAAGGCTGCAGGGTGTAAATCTAATAGCGCCATACCTTGGGAGAATTTAATTGTGGAGTATCAGAGTTGAAACCCACCACAAAACTTGCAGGGCGGGTTTCACTTCATTGCGGGTTCCAAGAAATAGAAGCGGATGAACATGAAGCCTTTCCAAATTTAGTTACTGAATCCGTAACATTCTGAAATTCAGCCTAGAAACCAAAAAGAGGGGGTAAAATGATAATTATCAACATTTTGTGAAAAAGAGACGTAAGAGAAATCCAGAAAACGCTAAAAATCTAAGAAACAGAGATAAATAAGTAGATATAACAATGAAGCAGCATTAGTGCATCACAAAATCATGGTCACCTGAAGTTGCCAGTTGTCCAGTTCCATTGAATCTAAGATTTCATAGACTTTTACAAGGCCATTTGAATAAGCAATTGTCTGCAAATGAAACATAAACTTAAATAGGGTATACGATTTTGAAAATAAACTAAATCAAGTGCAACAAACACAATAATGATTACTAAATAAGCCAATACGATAATACACCATGACAGATGACTCTGGAAGTTTGAAAGAAAGACGACTTATAGAGTAAAAAAGAACCAATGCATGTTGATCTTAACCTGATTATGCCTTTAAGACTTAATCTTGAAAGTCCAGGAGAAATGGAACTTTCATCATAGAGTATAATAACATATCAATTATCATGATTCATGCAATGATGCAAAAGATAAAGAGTAGAGACATCATTGATGCATATAATGAACAAATGGGGTAAAAGATAGGTGTGGCTTCTCAACTTCTGAGTTATTATTCACTTAAATATCAAACCGCAACTCCATCTTGTGAGAATATACAAAGTGGAAAGAAAATAGTACCAATCACCTGACTTTTAGTTCATTCTTATACTTGATCTTAAACATCACTAAAAACAGTTAAACACAATTAGTGCATTAAGAATTTAGTCCCGTAGTCAGTACGCAACTTAAAGTAGCAACCGTCAAATCTTAACTACAACATGACTTTTTCAAACTTAAAACAGTCAACCAAAAGCGTACTAACCAATTTCAAACTTGATAGAGAGTCCCCAAATTGACTATCTAGAACTTGATCCAAAGGTCCCCCAAAGCTAGTGCATTGCTTCCACTGAACATGCTCACTATCTGAAGAAGACAAAGTATAGAGAAGCCTTACAAGATTTGTGTAAATACTTCTTACCGCTTATCTACTAAACGAAACTTATACAGATTAACAAGTAGATATAATCGCAACTCGTCTAAACAGCGAACAAAGCATAGCAAATATATTCAAACGAAATCGTTGTCCAGGGTAGATTCCTTCGGTTAACAAGATTCCTACATGAAGTGACAAATAGTATGATCTGTACAAAATATCTAAACCTGGGAAACAAGATCCTCATTCCTAAGTATTTACATAAATTTCGCGCTACATCAAGTATCAAACACATTGCATGCTATTGCATCACCAAACTCTGGAGGAACCCACACAACTTTTACAACACTCCCACCATTAACCTAAAACTCAACTTACTATTATTAACAGGAAATGTGGCTGAAAAAGTAGAATTACAAGATCTAGAGTTGATCAATGAAGATATAACAGGAAAAATCATGAGAAAATACCTTGAATTTGAAGGTGGAGGTGAAGAAGGAAGAAGCTGGATCATTGGTGTCGAAGATTGTTACTGTTTCGTCGATCAAACCAGTGGCTAATCTTTGGCCACAGTAGTTCCATGAAGAACAGATGGTGCCTTTATCTAACGCTGCCACTGATTTCTCCATTAAATCTGGTTTCTAGGGTTTTCTATTTTCTCGAATTGGTTCAAAATTGGGGCTTTTTGTCCCGCGCAAAAACTAATATAATACGAGACTATACAAGCCACTAACTGATACGTGGAGGATGGAGAATGGTGGTGATACGGTGGTTTATGGTGGTGATAATAGTGATCGAAGAAAGAAGAGATTAGAAAGAATCCAAGAATTATGACAACTCAACGATACCCTTCATTGATTGTTATTACAGTATATAACCAAGTAACTGACTAACTGTCAAGTTACATAATTGGCCCCTTAACTACTATCTATTACAACTAATACACCAACTCACAACTATTACACTATTACAATTAGGTCCTTCAACTAAAACCCTGTATCAATACTTTCCCCCCAAAAGAATTTTGACCCCAAAATTCAAAAGTTAAAACTTGGAAACCTAATCTGCATCTCTTCCTTATCCTCCCACGAAGCCTCAGCAACAGGTAAATCCTTCCATTTAATCAGCACTTCGACTCCCATTCGATTCCTCTTTTTCACAATTCTACTACTAATCACTGATTCTGGAAAATACACAAAACGAGGTTGATCCGGTAATGGAATGATAGGAAAGGAGTCACCTTTTGCTAACTTGAGCAGAGAAACATGGAACACCGGATGAACTGAACTATCTTTTGGCAAATCCAATCGGTACGCCACTTTACCCACTTTCTCAACAATCAAAAATGGTCCGAAATATTTAGAGCTTAATTTGTTTTGTCTTGTAATTCGTAGTGAATTTTGACTGAAAGGCTGCAACTTAAGATAGACAAAATCCCCAACTTGAAATATTCTCTCCGTTCTTTTTACATCAGCTAATTGCTTCATTCTGTTCTGAGCTCTCTGAAGAGATTTTTTTAGATCAGAAATAATTTGTTCTCTATTGCAACACAATTGATCAACTGCATCAATGGTACAATCCCTTGGAATATAGGGCACAAATAAGGGTGGTGGGTAACCATAAAGAGCTTGAAATGGTGTCATATTGAGAGAAGAATGAAAGTTTGTATTATACCACCACTCCGATAAAGGTAGCCATTTTAACCAATTCAACTTAGTCCCCAAAGTCATACATCTTAAGTAAGTTTCAATACAACGATTGACCACCTCAGTCTGTCCGTCTGATTGTGGGTGGTAAGCTGTTGACATGGCAAGCTGAATTCCTTGCATTCTAGTAAATTCTTTCCAAAATGCACTTAAGAATACCGGATCTCTGTCGGATACTATCGTTTGTGGCCACCCATGTAGCTTAAAAACATTTTCTAAAAACACTTGAGCTACATTTTCAGCTGTATAGGGGTGTCCTAAAGGTATGAAGTGACCATACTTAGTGAGCCTGTCCACAACCACCAAAATCGTATCTTTACCTTGAACCTTTGGAAATCCTCCAATAAAATCCATAGACAAATCAGAGAACACCTGTTTAGGAATAGGTAATGGCTGTAAAAGACCGGGGTATGCTACATTTTCATGCTTGACCCTTTGACAAACATCACATTGTCTTATAAATTGCCTAACTTGCTTATGTATTCCCTTCCACTTAAACAAATTCTGAATTCTTTGTAAAGTTGCATGTACTCCAGAATGACCACCCATAGCTGAACTATGACAGATGGTAATGATATCCAGCTGTAAAGATGATACACTGCCCACCACTATTTTTCCCTTTTTTGTAAGAAACTGCCCATCCCATTTGTAATTTTTATCCATACTCCCATTCTGTAATTGTTGCAATTTTTGTTTCAACTTATCATCTTGCAACCATGATTGCTTGATTCTATCCAATAGAGTAGGATCCATATGAGAAATAGAGACCATACACAAAGTCGGACCTTGAAGTCTAGAAAGAGCATCAGCAACCTTATTCTCCACTCCTTTCTTGTAAACAATCTCATAGTCAAATCCCACCATTTTAGATAACCATGCATGTTGTAATGGAGTATTAAGTTTCTGCTCCATTAAGTGTTTCAAACTCTTTTGATCCGTCTTGATAATGAAGTGTTTGACAATTAAGTAATGCTGCCAATGTTTCACTGCCATCATAATGGCTAACAGTTCTTTTTCATAAACTGACAAAGATTGTTGCCTGGCCGATAAAGCCTTGCTGATGAATGCAAGAGGGTGACCACCTTGCATCAGTACTGCCCCCACCCCTAATCCAGATGCATCCGTTTCTATAGTGAAAGTTTTAGAGAAATCAGGTAGAGCTAACACAGGTGGGGAACACAGAGCTTCTTTTAAGCTGTGGAAAGCTTTAGTAGCATCTTCAGTCCATACAAAGCCTTCCTTCTTCAACAAATTAGTCAAAGGTTTTGCTATAGCTCCAAAAGATTTGATAAACCTTCGATAATACCCAGAAAGTCCTAGAAAACCCCTGAGTTGTTTTACTATAGTAGGCATAGGCCATGTTTTGATAGCTTCTATTTTTTTAGGATCTGTAGATACCCCTTCTGCTGAGATGATATGACCAAGATACTCCACTGAATTGCCCCCAAATGAACACTTAGACTTCTTAGCAAATAACTGATTTGTCTTCAGTATTTCTAAAACCTCCTTCAAATGAATTAAGTGCTGCTCAAAGGTTTTACTATAGACAAGAATATCATCAAAAAACACCAAGACTGATTTTCTCAAATACGACTTAAAAGTGTGATTCATTAAAGATTGAAACGTAGCCGGGGCATTAGTTAAGCCAAAGGGCATTACTAGAACTCAAAGTGCCCTTCATGAGTCCTAAAGGCTGTCTTATGAACATCATTAGGAGCCATTCTGATTTGATGGTAACCCGACCTCAAATCCAGTTTTGAAAATACAACAGCCCCCCCAAGTTCATCTAATAGATCTTCGATTAATGGAATAGGAAAACAGTTTTTAATAGTAGCATCATTTAATCTTCTGTAATCCATACACATTCTCCACGTTCCATCTTTCTTTTTTACCAATACAACTGGGGCTGCAAATGGACTACTACTACCCCTTATGACCCCAGATTCAAGCAATTCCTTAGTCATTTGTTCTATTATATCTTTCTGAGCTGTTTGATATCTGTAAGGTTTTTGTGAAATAGAAACTATTTCATCTTTCAGTAGTATTTTATGATCATAAGCTCTATGAGGTGGCAAGGAATTAGGTGTTTGAAATACTTCTTCATACTCTTTTAACAAGGCATTTAATGCTGAATTACTCACAGAATTAGCCACCACAGAAGAGTGTTGAAAATAAGGTTCTGCATCCATTCTGAAACTGCATAAGTGCCCTTGTACCACTTGATCTTGTTTGGACATCAATTGATTCATTACCTCCATCGTACATAGAGATAACTTGTTGGTACGACTACCCTTAAGTAAGTAATTCTTATTACCCACCCTAAACTGCATGGTTAAATCCTTGAAGTTCCATACAATATCACCTAATGGTAACAACCATTGTACCCCGAGAACCATATCATACGTGGCTAAAGAAATCACTAACACATCAGCTTTGAACCATAGGCCCTGCATTTGCCACTCAAAATTCCTACATATTTTGGTACAAATTAAGGGTACACCATTAGCTACACCCACCTTAATGGGTGTAATATCTTCCAGCTGGCATCTCAATTTAGCAGCCAATTTCTCATCAAGGAAATTATGGGTAGAACCAGAGTCAGTTAAGATATGCAATGTCTTAGTGCCTATGTTCCCAACTACTTGCATAGTGGAAAAGGATGGAACCCCTGTGAGAGCATGAATGGAAATAAGTGGGTCATCAACAGTAGTGTCAATTAAGGCCTCTTCATTCTGTAACTCTGTTCCTTCTTCATCTTCCTGATCGTCAATCTCAAGAACATACAACTGTTTCCGGGGACATTTGTGAGTAGAAGTGAACTTCTCAGGACACCAGAAGCATTCACCTCTTAATCTTTTCTCATTCATTTCTTTTGTTGGTAAACTCAATCTGTTCTTGCCATTGTTAAATCTTTGATTCAGTGGAGGTGAAGGTAGTAAAGGTAAGTGTTGAGTGTTTGCAGGTGGTTTAAGATTGGTATTGGTTGGTTTAAAGGTAGAAATAGGAGTAGGGTTTGGGTAAGTTCTTGGTTTGGTTGTAATGATTCTATTTGCCATGTCTTGCTTTTTGGAATACTTATAAGCTTCCTTCATGTTCTTGGGTTCAAACAGCCTTACTGGACCAGAGAGTTCTGGTTTCAGATTGTTCAAGAATAGGCTGACTGCATATTCTTCACATATTGACACTCTCAATAATTTTTCATCAATTTTTTCACAAAATTCCTCTAATGTCCCCAACTGTACAGTAGAGGCTAAGTCACCCATGGCATCATTATATTGATTCACAGAGAATCTATCAATAAGATGGCTAGAATATTCAGACCAAGTTACCTCGGAATAGGCTTTGTTAGGTTTTTGATAAAAATTTGCATGCCATTTCATAGCTTTGCCTTCAAGATTGATGGCAACATATCTCACTTTAAAATTGGCTGGTGTTTCATCTACATCGAAAAAATGATCACATCTGCAAATCCAATCTTCCACCTCATTACCATCAAATTTTGGGAATTCTATTTTTCCCAATCTGTACAACCTATCATTTCTTGCAACCTGGTTAATGACTTGACCTTCCCCCATTTGACCAACTGTTGGTCCAGAACCTCGATTGGTCACATCTTGATTGTTTGCTATTTTCTCTAGTAATTGATGAATTTCATTGAAGTTTTTCTCAGCCTTCTCAACAAATGCATCAAATCTCAAAAGTGAGGTTGTATGATCTTTTAATGTTTTCTCTAATTCAGCTTGACTTCTTGTGGTTGTCATGGTTTTCAACAGAATTGAATTAACGAAACAAATCGAACAATTGAAGATTGAAGACAGAAATCTTGAAAAGAATCGGAATAGATTGATCGCAACAAATGATCAATCTAGGCTCAAACGAAAAGAAGGATTGATTGGTAGCCGGAAGTGAGCTCCGATGAGGAATCGAAGAGCTCTGATACCAATTGATACGTGGAGGATGGAGAATGGTGGTGATACGGTGGTTTATGGTGGTGATAATAGTGATCGAAGAAAGAAGAGATTAGAAAGAATCCAAGAATTATGACAACTCAACGATACCCTTCATTGATTGTTATTACAGTATATAACCAAGTAACTGACTAACTGTCAAGTTACATAATTGGTCCCTTAACTACTATCTATTACAACTAATACACCAACTCACAACTATTACACTATTACAATTAGGTCCTTCAACTAAAACCCTGTATCACTAACCCATTTTAAGAGGAACGATCACTAAAAAAATAGATTTTTTCTAAGTGGTTTAAGAAGAATTGTGATAATTTCATGTGACACTCCGTATAAGTAGGAAGGAAGGACATTTTGATCCTTATAAATAGGAGTGTGAATAGGGATGGCAAAAATACCCGAAACCCGACACAAATGGGACGGGTATTGGGCTGGGTATGGATTAGTTTTAAAAAAATTTGCGGGTATGGGTCGGGTATGGGATTAGGTGATACCCGACCCGATTACCCGAAACCATATACCCGTTTACCCGAACTATATACCCGATCATATACCTGAAGTTTTTAATTTTTATTTTTATTTTCCATTAACCCTTATCTATTAGTGATTTATTTTAGTATGTTCATAATGTGAAAAAATAAATTTTCTCTTAGCATATGTATTTGATGATAGTATTTATATTTTGTATGTTGTGAATTATATACATATAAGTGTATAAATTTTCCCTATATTAATTAGGAAAATTCTTTCCCCTCTCATATACACTGTTCAATTTTGTATAATTTTCAATGCTCTATGTACTTCTCTAACTGCACAACTCTTTCTTCCACTTTCACAATACCCACAACAAAACAAAACTCTCTGTCTTATCTTTGCCGGAGCTAAAACAGAGCTCTGCACTTATTTCTACTTACGTCCTTTCTAATACTTCTCTCTATTTCTCCAACACCTCAACAACAACTCGCTGACAGCGATCTTGATGCGCTTTATCAAATCACGACTCAATGACGGAAAATCCACCTGGAACTTCTTTCCGGAAAATCCATGTAAACGATCTTTTACGAGTCATCTCTCTCTACCATGATACCGGACTCTCTGACTTAGTGTGGACTTTTTCTCCTGTATACATATTGGTGGGTTATTGGATTCTTCAGGTTTGACTTTACAAAGTCAAACATATAACTTTTAAAACCATTGAAGATAATAAATTATTACGAGACAGAAGGAAGTTAGCATGTATCCAATATCCATCTATCTTACATGTAATCAAATTGTCTTTTTCTTAAGAAAAATCATGAGAGATTGACATGAAACTGATTATAAATACATAGGTATTTAATTTAACTAATAATAAACAGTATTTATAACTATCAATACATACTCAAAGTAAATAAATATACTCATATAGAGGGTTTTGGATATATTGTTTTTTATATTAAATTGAAAATCCTAGACTATTAGGAAGTATGAAGGGGTAAATCCAGCATAAACAAGCTCAAACCTAAAAATAAGCGATAAATAAGTACGGGCCTGGTCTTCACTTATTAAGCTCGAGTAGGGTTGTGAGTCTAAGTATCGGATTATATATATATATATATATATATATATATATATATCCATTGCTATAATGAATGTCGGCACTATAACGAACTAAACACATATTGACCGATATCATGTTATATTATATAATTCTATTGTTTTTTTACTTCGGTTTTGTTACCATTTCGACTTATTCATTCTTTTTCACGGTATAATGTTTTATGTTACAGTCTAAATTTGATGAGTTAACATTTCGCAACGCACGCACGTAGTTCAACGTCTTTTGTTCGGTTTAATAGTTCCGCCGCAATGCGCGGGTCTTAAGATCTCGTATTATAAAGTTATTATTAATTTATGCTAAAACTTATATGTATGTAATGTATATTTTAATTTATAATCGTTTTTGCATAAATAAAATTATATAATAATTATAATAGTAAAAAATGTATTTGGAAATCACAATGTATATCTTTTAACAAACTAATGAGTATACCCGATACCCATGGGTATACCCGGTACCCGACGGGTATTGGGTTGGGTATGGGACACGATTTTACAACCGGGTATGGGTATGGGATTACCAATACCCGACCAGAACCCGACCCATTGCCATCCCTAAGTGTGAAAATGACATGTGTCACCCCTTTTGTTTTCTAAAAAATACAACAAAAAAATGTAGTACAAAAAATCTAGCACAAAAAATATAGTACAAAAATGCACTACAAAAAAATCTAGTACAAAAAAATTCCGCCCAAAAAAAATATAGTACAAAAAATTCAACACGAAAAATATAGTACAAAAAATAAAGCACAAAAAATTTAAAAAAAAATAAGACAAAAAAATTAAGCACAAAAAAATTAGCACAAAAATGTAGTACAAAAATCCAGCACAAAACAATATTATACAACATCGAAATACAACACATTTTTGTGGTTTTTTTAGTCGTCATATTTTATATAGCAATATGGTACTCAAATTAAAGATAAAAAACGCTTGATTTTATGGTGAAATTTTTATGAAAAAATAATGCCGTATAAAAACGTTATGAACGTTTAAAAAATGAGGGTGGAATATGCATGTGTATTGCATGTGAAGAGAGAAAGTTAATAAATAGAATTTTCCCATGATATCCTTACACTCCTCTTTTTTTCTACATTTTCATCTTAACTATTGATTTGAAAAATGAATGGTTAAGATTACTTATTATCATACTTAGGCAAAATGAACTTTTTATTTGATCTTACCCCCCCCCCCCCTCACATTTTAATCCAACATTCGAACCGATATCAACCGGTTCTAGAGTCGTTAAGACGCTAACTGGAACCGGTCGGTTTTATACTTTGAACCTTGCTACGAATGTAGTTCGTGTTCGCCTTGCCTGGAGCTTATGATGACTATTCTATTTCTCTGTTTTATGATTTTGTACGTTTTATAATGATGTACGTATGATAACGAAGTTAAGTTTTTTTTTTTTTTTTTTTTGAATTACAAAACTGATGTTTTAGAGCTTTTGATTAGAAAGAGGATATGAATCGATTGATGTAAAATTTATCTCGAAATAGTGCTTCAAACGACGAAAACGGTTCTTCAATTCGGGTGTTTAAACTTCCAATTAACAAAAATTAAGCCGTTTGGAGCACCGCTTCGAGGTAAGTTTTACATCAATCGACTCCTATCCTTGTTCTGATCAAAAGCACTAAAACATCAGTTTGTACTTCGGAAAAAAACTTAACTCCGTTAAGTTATTTTTAACAACGGAATATTATATAAACAAACGAAAAAGGTTGGGCCCCATTAGCAGGAATAATTGGTCAAAAACAGCCAGATTGGATTATTTAAATCCAATTTGCCTTACTTCTCCAACCAAAACCAATAAATAACAAGAATCGATCACAAGACAAAGAAGTGTTTTTTCTATACCTTCTAACCTCGTTAGAGCTCCCAACACCATCAACACTATTTGAATTTGGTTTTGTGGTTGAGTACTTTAGGTTAGGGTTGAAGTGGTGGGTTAGGGTAAAAGAAAACAGGGAGAGGATTTAAGCTTTTCTTTATTTTCTTTTAACTTGTAAATGATGCTTAATAATTCGTACATCAAGTAAAAATACATATATACCCTCACTTAACAGTTAAAGTTGGATGGAGTTAACGAATAAAGACAATAATATGAGAATAATTTTTTGGATGAAAGTTACAAAGATGATCAAACCATAGAGACATAAATGACAGTTTGATACTTTGATAATAACGTATTTTCACACGTTTATACAATTTTGTAATAAAAGACATGCTTTATTTAAAATAAGGGTTTTCACACGTTTATAAAATTTATTTTATGATGTTTACAAACGTAGACATGTATTTAGTTACTTTCACACATTATTATATATATCAAATAACATCGCCAGTTTGAGCCAAGAGTGTTTGCATGTTTTAGGTTTTGGCCACTGCAGTTTTATAATATGCAACCACGCTCGCATTCTTCACCCACGTTTCCATCCTCTTTCTCTGACCTTTTTCCCTTTTCTTCAACAAGTTGAAGCTTCCGACGGTATCAACTGTCACACCCCCAAAATCCACACGCGGAGTATCACCGCTTGGAGGCGTGACTGACCAGGATCAAGCCACCAATCATATTGAACATATAAGTAAATAGTAAAAGTCATTCATCAATACGATAGGTGTTTTAAAAAAAAACAAACATAAACAAGTGTGAAGCGGAAGCAATAATGTAAAACCCAACATAAGTATAAGTACAAAATGTCATAATGTTTAACAACATGTTCACGATCCATGTCCACAACGACCGTGCCTCCCGTGCAAGCTCCAAAAGTACCTAAGGTCCTGCAAGGCATGTAACAGAGAGTCAACAACTAGTTGAGCGAGTTCACAGTTGGTTGTTCAGTTATAGTAATTGTATTGTAAACCGTATTTTCGTTTAGTAACTCATATATCGTATGTACTTGAATCGCAGTCTCTTAGACATGTGTGCGAAGATTGTGGGGGTTTCCCATGTTTTCTAGACTAGGTATATTTGTATCGCAGCCCACCCGGCTTGTGTGCGAAGTTTAAAGTATGGTTCGCAGCCATTCCAGGCATGTGTGCGAAGATTAGTTCTATTATCGCAGCCAATCCCGGCGTGTGTGCGAAGAGAAGTATATGTATCACTAGTCTAGCAGTATCTACCAATAACCTTCCTCTCCCGAGGCCTATGGTATGTAATTCCAATAACAACTCAAGCATAAGTAATCATCCAAACCCATTCCCACCCCGGGAATCCCATGCCTTGGTAAGAGTGTGAACTCACCTTGTTTTGCTCGGTATGCTAAGTTAAGTGCTCACAAGAAATCAATCACGTCCTATAGTGCACGTATACTAAATCAGTTCATGTTCGTAATGTTTCACATGTAACAAGTATCATAGAATATCACAGAGTGTGCTTGGCAGTTAGTATCTTGTATCATGTAAACAGTTAATCAATTTCATGCAACTCATGTTTCACATACCTGTCATTCACAGTTTATTCATACTTGACTAATGGTGTTAAATGGGATTAACGAGGTTCCACACTTGACAAGATTACGCACTTAGCATTGAGAACATACGTAACAGAATCATTCAGAATTAATCAAAGTTATCATACTTACATAACATACTGCCATGTTTAATAGTGTTAGCAACTTAACATATTTATCAAGTTAACAGAGTTATTATAGCATAACAGAAGCATTCCTAACAGAAAATAACATACTTAACAGTGTTAGCTGGCTAAACAGAGTTAATTATATTTAACTAGGTTAATCACTGATGAAGTTAATAACTAACGGATGAGTTGACAACATAACAGAGTTTATCAGCAGCTAACAGAGTTATACTTAAATTGAAACACATGTGCCGAAAACCCCTATGTGGGCCGAAATCAACTTGGGCCTTAAACACCTTGGCCGAAATCCCTATAGGGCCGAAATCCAAGCTTGCACCGAAATCACCTTAGCCGAAATCACCTAAGGTGATTTCGCTGGTGAGTGGATTTCGTTAGGTGGGGGATTTCGTTAATATTATCATCATCATCAACAACAGATACAAAAATCCCCAAATCAGTCTAATATATACATCGGCTATAACAATCATCTATCAAATATAAGAAATGACTTTATCCCGTTGCATCAACACACATCCCAGACCCTGGATAGATGCGTCGTAGTAGACTACAAAATCGTCCGTGCCTTCAGGCAATGAGAGGATAGGTGCGCTACAAAGTCTATCCTTTAAGTGCTGAAACGCTGTTTCCTGTGTATTACTCCAACGGTAAGCAACACCTTTCTGTGTCAGTAATGTAAGCGGCTGTGCAATCCTTGAGAAGTCTTTGATGAACCGTCTGTAATAACCCGCCAAACCCAAGAATTGGCGTATTTCTGTCGGTGTGCGAGGTGCAGGCCAGTTCTTGATCGAATCTACCTTGGATGGATCGACATGAATCCCATCCGTGTTTACCACGTGGCCTAGAAAGTGGACTTCACGAAGCCAGAAGTCGCATTTTGAAAACTTGGCGTACAGTTGTTCCGTTCGAAGAAGTTCTAAAATAAGCCGTAAATGATGCTCGTGTTCCTCCTGACTCTTCGAATAGATCAGGATGTCATCGATGAAGACAATAACAAACTTGTCAAGATAAGGTTTGTACACCCTGTTCATAAGGTCCATGAAAACCGCAGGCGCGTTCGTTAACCCGAATGGCATGACCAAAAACTCGTAATGGCCGTAGCGAGTTCTGAATGCTGTTTTGGAGACGTCCTCATCCCGGACTCTCAATTGATGATAGCCTGACCTCAGGTCAATCTTCGAGTAATAGCTCGACCCTTGCAACTGGTCGAATAAATCGTCGATGCGTGGAAGTGGATAACGATTCTTCACAGTCACCTTGTTCAGTTCGCGGTAGTCTATACACATACGGAAGGTACCGTCTTTCTTCTTCACAAATAATACTGGAGCTCCCCAGGGCAAAGAGCTAGGACGTATGAAACCCTTTTCCAAAAGTTCTTGCAATTGCTTAGACAGATCTTCCAGTTCAGTTGGAGCTAAGCGGTAAGGTGCTCGAGCTATGGGTGCTGCTCCAGGAGCTAGCTCGATTTGAAACTCGACCTGGCGATGGGGCGGTAGCCCAGGTAACTCTTCAGGAAACACTTGAGGAAAATCACGTACAACTAGGATATCCTCTAACTTCTTCTCTGTCGTCGATGTGTCAGTAACGAGTGCTAAAATAGTTGTGTGGCCCTTTCGCAAACACTTCTGAGCCTTCAAGAAGGAGATGATGCCACTCACGACACCACTCTTGTCGCCTTGAACTTCGAGAGGTTCTTTGCCAGTACGGGGAATACGAATGATCTTCTCCTTGCATAGGATCTCTGCTTGTTGTTGGGATAACCAATCCATACCAATGACGATATCAAAACAACTCAGAGTTATAGGAATGAGATCGATAGAGAAAGTCTGACCAGCGAGGATAAGATTACAACCCTGAACTATGTGTGTGGCTTCTAGACTTTTTCCATTAGCTAACTCTACGACATGTTTGGTGTTCAAAAGTGTTGGTGCACGTTTATGCATTTGACTAACTTTCAGAGACATATAACTGGTATCCGCACCCGAATTAAATAATACAGTAACATAAAAGTCTTCGAGAAGAAACTTACCCATAACCACATGAGGATCGTTCCTTGCATCACCCTGACCAATCACAAATGCACGACCCTTAGCACCATTGTTGTTGTTTCCCCCATTGTTGTTCCCATTGCCCTGATTATTGTTGTTGTTATTCTGATTCTGGTTTAACTGGGGGCAGTTCCGCTTGAAGTGACCTTCAGCCCCACACTGAAAGCATGCCCTATTTCCTTGTTGTTGTTGCTGTTGTGGCTGGTTTCGTGGAGTGGGTGGTTGTTGTTGTTGGTTCTGATTCGCAGGTCGTGAACTTCTGCAATCTTTAGCCTCATGACCTATCTTGAGACATCTCTGGCAGCGGCCCTTGCGACACTGACCACTGTGGTATCTGTTGCACCTATTACATAGTGGGTGAGTTCCCCGATATCCACCCTGTCCCTGACCACCAGACGATTGCTGACTCGGACTCTGGTAATCACTAGTCTTGCGCTGCTGCTGTGCTTGAGACTGAATGGTAGCTGAACCCCTGCTGGAATCCCCTTCCCATTTCCGCTTGTTGTCACTGGGAGTAGCAGGAGTAGCTGAAGTGGTAGCGGTAGTAGTGGCGCTGATACGTTTAGGCAGCCTGTTCTGTTCCACTGCCTGATCGGTGAGGCGATGAGCTAACTTGACAATCTGCTGAATGGTGCCAAGATTCGCTGAGGTTACATGACTTTGAATCTCCGGCACCAGACCATTGAGATACAGTTCGATACGCTTAATGGGAGGGTCTACCATAGTAGGACACAGAATAGCCAACTCATTCGATCTTCTGGTGTACGCTTCAATTTCTGACCCCGTCATTTTCAAGTGGTAAAACTCTACCTCCAGCTTATGAATATCATCACGGCTACAATATTCCTCTTTGATCAACTCCTTGAAACCGTTCCAGGGTGTGGCGTTAGCAACAGCCAACCCTAACATCTGAACTTGCGCATTCCACCAAGTCAGCGCAATGCCTTCTAGAGTACCAGTGGCGTACTTCACCCTGCGAGCCTCAGGGCATTCACACATTTCAAATACCGACTCGAGCTTTTCAAACCAATGGAGGAGTCCAGCTGCTCCTTCTGTGCCACTAAAAGTAGTAGGAAGACAGTCCATGAAAGTTTTGAAGGTGCAAACAGGTGGTTGACCTATTGTGTATAAGAATCAGGACAAGGTTAAACACAAGAGTTGGTTTAGGAATGTAGGATTCTAAAGATCCTAGTGGGAGTTACAACTGCAGGATATACCTCCTGCTTGTGCGGCTGCAACTGCCGCAGCAACTTGTTCGTTAATGAGAGCCGTCAACTGGGCTTGTGTCATGTTAATGCGTCCAGCCATTATCTTCATAGCAAATGTAACATAGGTGAGAGAGGTTCGCGAGTAGTGCGATGACAGAAGAGAGTAAGCACACAAGTGTTCTCATGCAATAGCGTTACGTTTATATAAGCATACCCTGAGCAAAGTTCTATGCAATTCTAGCAAGTAGGCAATAGGACATGTACCATATTACCTAGAGTGATGAGTCTTGCACATGGAGCGAGGCGTCGTTGTGGATCGTTGAGCATTGTTCTGGTTATAGTCTGGTTTTAACAAAAAGTTTTCCCTTATTAAAACCGAGTTCTCTATAACCAATGGCTCTGATACCAATCTGTCACACCCCCCAAAATCCACACGCGGAGTATCACCGCTTGGAGGCGTGACTGACCAGGATCAAGCCACCAATCATATTGAACATATAAGTAAATAGTAAAAGTCATTCATCAATACGATAGGTGTTTTAAAAAAAACAAACATAAACAAGTGTGAAGCGGAAGCAATAATGTAAAACCCAACATAAGTATAAGTACAAAATGTCATAATCTTTAACAACATGTTCACGATCCATGTCCACAACGACCGTGCCTCCCGTGCAAGCTCCAAAAGTACCTAAGGTCCTGCAAGGCATGTAACAGAGAGTCAACAACTAGTTGAGCGAGTTCACAGTTGGTTGTTCAGTTATAGTAATTGTATTGTAAACCGTATTTTCGTTTAGTAACTCATATATCGTATGTACTTGAATCGCAGTCTCTTAGACATGTGTGCGAAGATTGTGGGGGTTTCCCATGTTTTCTAGACTAGGTATATTTGTATCGCAGCCCACCCGGCTTGTGTGCGAAGTTTAAAGTATGGTTCGCAGCCATTCCAGGCATGTGTGCGAAGATTAGTTCTATTATCGCAGCCAATCCCGGCGTGTGTGCGAAGAGAAGTATATGTATCACTAGTCTAGCAGTATCTACCAATAACCTTCCTCTCCCGAGGCCTATGGTATGTAATTCCAATAACAACTCAAGCATAAGTAATCATCCAAACCCATTCCCACCCCGGGAATCCCATGCCTTGGTAAGAGTGTGAACTCACCTTGTTTTGCTCGGTATGCTAAGTTAAGTGCTCACAAGAAATCAATCATGTCCTATAGTGCACGTATACTAAATCAATTCATGTTCGTAATGTTTCACATGTAACAAGTATCATAGAATATCACAGAGTGTGCTTGGCAGTTAGTATCTTGTATCATGTAAACAGTTAATCAATTTCATGCAACTCATGTTTCACATACCTGTCATTCACAGTTTATTCATACTTGACTAATGGTGTTAAATGGGATTAACGAGGTTCCACACTTGACAAGATTACGCACTTAGCATTGAGAACATACGTAACAGAATCATTCAGAATTAATCAAAGTTATCATACTTACATAACATACTGCCATGTTTAATAGTGTTAGCAACTTAACATATTTGTTAAGTTAACAGAGTTATTATAGCATAACAGAAGCATTCCTAACAGAAAATAACATACTTAACAGTGTTAGCTGGCTAAACAGAGTTAATTATATTTAACTAGGTTAATCACTGATGAAGTTAATAACTAACGGATGAGTTGACAACATAACAGAGTTTATCAGCAGCTAACAGAGTTATACTTAAATTGAAACACATGTGCCGAAAACCCCTATGTGGGCCGAAATCAACTTGGGCCTTAAACACCTTGGCCGAAATCCCTATAGGGCCGAAATCCAATCTTGCGCCGAAATCACCTTAGCCGAAATCACCTAAGGTGATTTCGCTGGTGAGTGGATTTCGTTAGGTGGGGGATTTCGTTAATATTATCATCATCATCAACAGCAGATACAAAAATCCCCAAATCAGTCTAATATATACATCGGCTATAACAATCATCTATCAAATAACAACACAATCATTCCACCAGATCGATTCATTCAAACTTATAAATTACCAAAACATTGTGAGATCAAGATCATTAATAAACTTGCAGGTTATTCAATGACAGGCACACATGATCAATTATTTCATCGGATTAAAAAGATTCCCAACCAGCAAATCGATTTTAATCATAAACAACATCACACGGCAGTCGATCTACTTATGTGTGCACCTTATGCAAAGTATATGAATGTTTGCAGACAATATAGATATAAAAATCATCCAGTTACATCACCACAATCTACTCACAAGATGGAATTACTAACCGGATGGCACGAGGTTAGTCAAGGTTTCGAAAGGTCTAGAGACTGCCGTCACACACAGAGACTCTAGGGTTTGCCGATTGAAAAACTCTCCGTAAAGGTTGTGATAAAAAGAAAAGGTATATATGTATAAGTCCCCAATGGGCCTAAAGCCCATTCTGATTTCATTGGTCACCAGTGGACGAAAACACTCAAAGTGTTTTCATGAGTGAGTGATTTCGTGGGGGAGGGTTTTTCAGCTAGGTACCATGTTTTAATTAAAAAAATCATAATGCTAATTTAATAAATATCATAATATACTCACTTATATTGCCACCACATATAAATACAAAACACGCGTTGCAAGTAAGCACAAACTTAAGTCGAATAGAGAACTTGAAAACTCGGGTTGTCACATCATCCCCAACTTGAAAGAAATTTCGTCCCGAAATTTAGCATGCGGTTACTGAGGAAGCTAGGTAAGTTATGTCGTTTACTGGTTTTCCTGGGGTGTCACATCATCCCCCCGTTGATTTGGAATTTCATCCCGAAATTTTGTAGTAGCTTCTGCCTCAGTAGTAGTTGCATTGTTTTCGAACAACTGGGGATATTTGAGTTCCATTTGGTCTTCTCGTTCCCAGGTATACTCTGGGCCACGACGGGAGTTCCAACGAACTCGAACAAGAGGTATTCTGGTGTTCTTGAGGACCTTAACATCCCGATCCGTAATTTCAACTGGTTCCTCGACGAAATGCAACTGTTCGTCGATAGTGAGCTCCTTCAAAGGAACTATGAAGGTCTCATCTGACAGACACTTCTTCAGATTCGACACGTGAAAGACGTTGTGAACTGCACTGAGTTCAGCTGGTAAGTTCAGTCTGTAGGCCACTTTGCCTATTTTCTTAATGACTTCAAATGGTCCAACGTATCGTGGATTGAGTTTGCCCCTTTTGCCAAAACGAACAACACCCTTCCAGGGTTACACTTTGAGTAGCGCTCGATCCCCAACCTGGAACTCGAGTAGTTTCCTGTCTTTATCGGCGTATGCTTTCTGACGGTCACGAGCTGCCGCCA
This sequence comes from Helianthus tuberosus, assembly GCA_030545235.1. Classification (NCBI taxonomy): domain Eukaryota; kingdom Viridiplantae; phylum Streptophyta; class Magnoliopsida; order Asterales; family Asteraceae; genus Helianthus; species Helianthus tuberosus. Next base: position 20,844,324 of record CM060364.1, on the reverse strand, counting down.
TGCGTTGCCGTATCAGAGCAATCTTTTTAGTAGTATCAACTACCATTTCTGGACCTGTGATCTGACTGTCACCCACCTCTGCCCAACAAAGAGGTGATCGGCATTTACGCCCGTACAATACCTCAAATGGAGCGTCTTTAATGCTGGTGTGGTAGCTGTTGTTGTATGAATATTCCACAAGTGGCAGATGTTTTTCCCAGCCATTGCCAAAGTCAATTACGCACGCCCGAAGCATGTCTTCTAGAGTTTGAATAGTGCGCTCAGACTGCCCATCTGTCTGAGGATGATAAGCTGTGCTCATGTCTAAACGAGAGCCAAAAGATTTGTGCATTGCCTGCCACAGTTCTGAAGTAAAACGTGCATCACGATCAGAGATAATAGAGGTGGGCACTCCGTGCCTCGAGACAACTTCCTTAAGGTATACGTCTGCTAGAGTGGAGAACTTATCCGTTTCCTTGATAGCCAAGAAGTGAGCAGACTTTGTGAGTCGATCCACGATCACCCAAATAGTATCATTCCCACGTTGAGATCTAGGTAGGCCATTAACAAAATCCATGGAAATTTTTTCCCATTTCCATTGTGGTATCTCAGGTTGTTGGAGTGGGCCTGATGGTTTCTGATATTCCGCTTTGACTCTCGCACAAGTCAAACACTTGCTAACGTAAGTTGCTATGTGAGCTTTCATGCTAGGCCACCAGTATGTAGTTCTGAGGTCGTGGTACATCTTATCCGAACCAGGATGTACTGAGTAGCGAGACTTATGAGCTTCTTCCATTACAAGCTCGCGTAAGTTGCCATAGAGTGGGACCCAGATGCGTCCTGTTACATAATAGGCGCCGTCTGCCTTTTGTTCTAACCGTTGCCTGGAACCGCGTAGGGCTTCAGCCCTGACGTTTTCTGGTTTCAATGCTTCTACCTGAGCATCTCGTATCTGAGAAGGAAGACTAGACTGAATAGTAAGTTGCAACGCTCGTACACGCCTAGGTGTAGTATCCTTTCGACTGAGGGCGTCGGCCACAACATTGGCTTTGCCCGGATGGTACTTTATAGCGCATTCGTAATCGTTCAGTAGCTCGACCCATCTACGTTGTCGCATGTTCAATTCTTTCTGCTTGAAAATATGTTTGAGACTCCTATGAACAGTGTAGATAGTGCACTTGGTACCGTACAGGTAATGTCGCCATATCTTGAGCGCAAAAACAACAGCTCCCAGTTCTAGATCATGTGTAGTGTAATTCCGTTCGTGAATCTTAAGTTGGCGTGAAGCATAAGCAATGACTTTATCCCGCCGCATCAACACACATCCCAGACCCTGGATAGATGCGTCGCAGTAGACTACAAAATCGTCCGTGCCTTCAGGCAATGAGAGGATAGGTGCGCTACAAATTCTATCCTTTAAGTGCTGAAACGTTGTTTCCTGTGTATTACTCCAACGGTAAGCAACACCTTTCTGTGTCAGTAATGTAAGCGGCTGTGCAATCCTTGAGAAGTCTTTGATGAACCGTCTGTAATAACCCGCCAAACCCAAGAATTGGCGTATTTCTGTCGGTGTGCGAGGTGCAGGCCAGTTCTTGATCGAATCTACCTTGGATGGATCGACATGAATCCCATCCGTGTTTACCACGTGGCCTAGAAAGTGGACTTCACGAAGCCAGAAGTCGCATTTTGAAAACTTGGCGTACAGTTGTTCCGTTCGAAGAAGTTCTAAAATAAGCCGTAAATGATGCTCATGTTCCTCCTGACTCTTCGAATAGATCAGGATGTCATCGATGAAGACAATAACAAACTTGTCAAGATAAGGTTTGCACACCCTGTTCATAAGGTCCATGAAAACCGCAGGCGCGTTCGTTAACCCGAATGGCATGACCAAAAACTCGTAATGGCCGTAGCGAGTTCTGAATGCTGTTTTGGAGACGTCCTCATCCCGGACTCTCAATTGATGATAGCCTGACCTCAGGTCAATCTTCGAGTAATAGCTCGACCCTTGCAACTGGTCGAATAAATCGTCGATGCGTGGAAGTGGATAACGATTCTTCACAGTCACCTTGTTCAGTTCGCGGTAGTCTATACACATGCGGAAGGTACCGTCTTTCTTCTTCACAAATAATACTGGAGCTCCCCAGGGCGAAGAGCTAGGACGTATGAAACCCTTTTCCAAAAGTTCTTGCAATTGCTTAGACAGTTCTTCCAGTTCAGTTGGAGCTAAGCGGTAAGGTGCTCGAGCTATGGGTGCTGCTCCAGGAGCTAGCTCGATTTGAAACTCGACCTGGCGATGGGGCGGTAGCCCAGGTAACTCTTCAGGAAACACTTGAGGAAAATCACGTACAACTGGGATATCCTCTAACTTCTTCTCTGTCGTCGATGTGTCAGTAACGAGTGCTAAAATAGCTATGTGGCCCTTTCGCAAACACTTCTGAGCCTTCAAGAAGGAGATGATGCCACTCACGACACCACTCTTGTCGCCTTGAACTTCGAGAGGTTCTTTGCCAGTACGGGGAATACGAATGATCTTCTCCTTGCATAGGATATCTGCTTGTTGTTGGGATAACCAATCTGATGTCTGTCGTTAAGGACATGCAAAAACCAACTAAACTATGTAGATAGGATAAGTCGGATATCGAACCAGAGGAAGATTGTGGAAAGTGTGTAATGTTAAGTATTTATTAACAACTATAAAAAAAATAAACTGATGATTGTTTGATTTGTGGATTAACTAAAAATTACAAACTAAATGTGAGATTTAAATCAATAGAAAGAACAATGGTTCCTCCAGATTTCAGGTTTTATAGCTAGATTCAATTATGTGTTTAATCGAAACACTCACATAGACATAAGTGTTTAACCTAATTCATCAATTGTGATAACCAACGACTAAGTACTCCGGTCAATACATAACGGGAGGTTATCGAATGATTATCAATTACAATTACAAACCCTAACCCCATGTCAAATATATCCCAATTACTAGAACTCTCGGGAACTGAATGCTTAAAGATTAAGGTTTAAATAAATGCAATTGTCTACAATCAATAAATCAAATAAATGGTGAAAAGCATCGAATGCTTAGATCACCACGGTAAAACAATTGTCACAAACACATAAAATTATCCAACTTACAAAACCCTCCATCCAGAGGAAACCATAAAACTACTAGCCGCTCATGTTTGTCTTACGGATCTTCGTCTGCCTCCGTTTGCGTGCCAGCCTATCCTCGTGTCCCCTCTACCGTCGAATATCCCCTTTTTCAGTTGATAATGTTGTTGAATGACTTTATTTTCTTGTCCAGCATGTATATATTGGGGTTCAAAAACATCATCATGATGTTGATTGACTTTTGAAGCCTAATCCCTCCAAAGTCACGTGAGTTTGTCTTTCCTTTAATTCTTTTAGATGATGTCAGACTTCTCAAACCAAAGTCCCCTAGGTGTGATGATGGATCTTAATGTTGTTGACTTGTGCCAATGAAGTCCAACAAACCGCCTCTTCAGTCATTTGATGGGACGTTTTCCTTTTCTTATTAGTGCCTCCTATGACCTCAAACCTGCGCCGCCATTTGTTTAACCGTAGGCTACGGGGCAAAACGTAAGTTACGTTTTGTTTATTCTGTGGAAGCTTTATTTGTGTGGTATCTAAACCGTAGGCTACGGTAATTAAACCGTAGCTTGCGACAACGTTTGTTGCTCCATTAGTAACTGCATATTAACCTTTGTTTAATGACCAATCACCCCCGAACTTCATTGTATTTTGTTTCTTATGCTTCCAAGCTACCCGAACAACTACCGAATGATATCTTCCGCGTTGTTTATCATCTCCGGTTGTTCCGCTTCATCACCAAACATTGTAACTTCACCGATTTAAGCCGACTAACCTGTAAAACCACACACTTACGTAGTTATCACATTCTCAATATATAATCGCATAAAACACACTAAATACACAATATTTAAACACTTTAACATCCGGGTTTCACACTCTCCATCACATCCCCACACTTAACATTGATTGTCCTCAAGCAACCATTACAAACATTACTCACCTTATTACAAATCACCATAAAATCCCTTACCGAATCAACAATTTAAGGTCCCAAGTCATACCCGTCCCCTTGACTGACACAATCGAGATTGACAATCTGACAGATAAATGATACGTATTTAAAACAACTTAAGACTTGCCTAACTAAAACTAACATGCTTATGATACTACACACATGCCACACGCCCCTCACAATAATCACTCCTCTCGGTTTAATCAAGACTAGCGTGTAATGTGCTAGTATATAATTCGCTCAAAACCAAATATGCTACCTTGCAATCATAAGCTTGTATAGCAATCACACCTCCACTGTATCAAATAACGTAACACATATCAAAAGGACTTTTGGGTTTAGGGTTAAGGGTAAAGGTAGGGAAATATTTTTGGCTTTTTTTATATTTAGATGGCGAACACAAACGAATACCAAATCATGACAACTTATTCACATTAATACTAACACTTTGGGTGATTTTCGACCCATTTATATAACACAAACATAATTACTTTTATTTTTTCTTTTTGCTTTTCTCTTTTTTTTTCTTTTCATTTCATTTTTTCTCTTTTTTTTCTTTTCATTTCATTTTTTCTCTTTTTTTTCTTTTTTTTTTTCAACAAACATCTAACACACAATTGTCATTCATGGTTGGTAATCAAACGCGTCTAACAAGGTGTAGCAAACGAAGGATAGAAGGCTCAACATGGTTTACTAAAGTGGGTGGATAAACAATCAACAAATAACACAATGGAATTATCCTAATGCTTTTATCATCTGTGTGTAAACGCTAAAGCACAGTCTCGGCACGTATCAAACCACACAAGTTCTAACACAAAGCAACATACGGCCTACACTCAACAAATGAACAATTATTGAAATTCAAGTAACAAATCTAGTAGGCTCAAATATCTCACCGAATAAAAGGAATATGGGTTACCGACACGTAGCATGTGTAATTCCTAAAGCATGTTACCCCTAGTTAGGCATCTCTTTTCAATTATTTTCTAAAAACCTATTAGAAATACTCTCATGAAACTTAAAGGGACAACCATGACTAGGGATCTATGTTAGTTTAATATCAGCAAGAAACCCTTTAGCGATTGAAAATTTTGCTTTTCATGTAGTTCAAGCATACTTGAGAAACAAAAATTTTGAAATTTTTTCAATTTTAGCCCAATTTCAACCAATTCAAGCATTTAAGATCAACAATCTTACCAACCCTTTCTCGAGTTACCGCATCCCCACACTTGGGATACATTGTCCCCAATGTATGGTGCAATTTATAGTCATAACCCGAGAGATACCACCCACAGACCATGAACGGCTAACAACCTAGACGACTCAACACAAAGAAACCACTCCCAACACAAAAATTCACACCACCAAATACATGAAAACAAATAAAACACGGGATAAATAAACACATGCACCTGATTAGAAAACAAGTGAGTGTTTGTATTGGTGTAGCTGCTGCGATCTAACCAGAACATACGCCCCTCATTGATTCTTTGAGATCTCACCGGGGAGGTTGCCAAACATCCCCACACTTGATTCATTGCATCCGTGAAGATAGAACGTAGAAACTTGCCAAAACACAAACACACCAAAACAAAACCAAACCAAACTAAAAGAACAAATACAATACAATACAATACAATACTCTACATCCTCGGGCTGCCTCCCGAGAGCGCTAAGTTTAAAGGTCTTCAGCCAGACCGTACCTGATTTCCGCTATGGTGGTCTTAGTGCACACTTACCCAAAACATTTCCAACAAAAGCCCGGAAATTTACATGCCATCTCCATAAATTCGTCTGTATAATTGGCATGTTTAGAAAGCACATGCAGGTTTCGCTAATCCACTTCACGAGATATACACCGATGTCTTGTAGCTTCACCCTTTTCATCTTCTTCCTCGAACCCTCTTCCCCACACTTGTTAATTGCAATGATTGATATGGGAAGAGGTTCGGTACACACATTCATCTCATCAGACTGCTCTGCCTCATCATCCTCACACACCATCTGATCCACCAGTGATTCTTCATCAGATAAAGGATTCATTGGTGTGGTATTATCCTCCACAACCTCATCCTCCATGTGAGAATAATCTCTAATATCTACAGGTAATGGTGAAAGACGCTCTTCTATTTCTATCTTCATTTTTAACTTCTGACACTTGGAAACTAGACAGCTGATTCGATCTTCATCGGAAAGGTTGGGTGCTAATAAATACTGCTCGAGTTTGGACAAACTCGCTTCCAACATAGCAAGCTTTTTCTCCTCCTCGGTCTGATAAGCAAAGACACCCTTGGGCTCGGGATATTCCTCGGGATGATACTGTCGGTATCCCTGATACGGTGTTGAGATGTATGCGTCCATCATTTTTTTATTCCAATACTCTGGATTTTCCAAATACACCGCGCACACATCATCATAAACATCAGTATGATTACGACCGCAACAGAAACATCGTCCATCCGCCCTTGGTTCATAATAAGCATCCTCGTCCCGATCCCATCCGTCAGAATAATAACCATCCTCCACCGTTGTATCAGAATCATAGAAATATGGTGGAGAGGAAGGATTACCATAGCAAGGCATCGATGATTCTTCCAATTTCGCTCTTTCCCGTTTAAATCGGGCCTCGCGGCAACCGATACACGGGTGAAGTGGTTCCCCGCACAAAATACATGTAGAAGAGCCGCAAAAAATAGTAAGATCTGTCATCCTGTACAAACACAGCTCAACTACCCACGTAAATCACGAACAAATAAGATGACAAAATAAACACAATTTTTTTTTTTTTTAGGTTTTTTTTTTATGAAACTTAACACTAAACACTTTGCGCACGCCTCCCCGGCAGCGGCGCCATTTTGATGTCTATCGTTAAGGACATGCAAAAACCAACTAAACTATGTAGATAGGATAAGTCGGATATCGAACCAGAGGAAGATTGTGGAAAGTGTGTAATGTTAAGTATTTATTAACAACTATAAAAAAAATAAACTGATGATTGTTTGATTTGTGGATTAACTAAAAATTACAAACTAAATGTGAGATTTAAATCAATAGAAAGAACAATGGTTCCTCCAGATTTCAGGTTTTATAGCTAGATTCAATTATGTGTTTAATCGAAACACTCACATAGACATAAGTGTTTAACCTAATTCATCAATTGTGATAACCAACGACTAAGTACTCCGGTCAATACATAACGGGAGGTTATCGAATGATTATCAATTACAATTACAAACCCTAACCCCATGTCAAATATATCCCAATTACTAGAACTCTCGGGAACTGAATGCTTAAAGATTAAGGTTTAAATAAATGCAATTGTCTACAATCAATAAATCAAATAAATGGTGAAAAGCATCGAATGCTTAGATCACCACGGTAAAACAATTGTCACAAACACATAAAATTATCCAACTTACAAAACCCTCCATCCAGAGGAAACCATAAAACTACTAGCCGCTCATGTTTGTCTTACGGATCTTCGTCTGCCTCCGTTTGCGTGCCAGCCTATCCTCGTGTCCCCTCTACCGTCGAATATCCCCTTTTTCAGTTGATAATGTTGTTGAATGACTTTATTTTCTTGTCCAGCATGTATATATTGGGGTTCAAAAACATCATCATGATGTTGATTGACTTTTGAAGCCTAATCCCTCCAAAGTCACGTGAGTTTGTCTTTCCTTTAATTCTTTTAGATGATGTCAGACTTCTCAAACCAAAGTCCCCTAGGTGTGATGATGGATCTTAATGTTGTTGACTTGTGCCAATGAAGTCCAACAAACCGCCTCTTCAGTCATTTGATGGGACGTTTTCCTTTTCTTATTAGTGCCTCCTATGACCTCAAACCTGCGCCGCCATTTGTTTAACCGTAGGCTACGGGGCAAAACGTAAGTTACGTTTTGTTTATTCTGTGGAAGCTTTATTTGTGTGGTATCTAAACCGTAGGCTACGGTAATTAAACCGTAGCTTGCGACAACGTTTGTTGCTCCATTAGTAACTGCATATTAACCTTTGTTTAATGACCAATCACCCCCGAACTTCATTGTATTTTGTTTCTTATGCTTCCAAGCTACCCGAACAACTACCGAATGATATCTTCCGCGTTGTTTATCATCTCCGGTTGTTCCGCTTCATCACCAAACATTGTAACTTCACCGATTTAAGCCGACTAACCTGTAAAACCACACACTTACGTAGTTATCACATTCTCAATATATAATCGCATAAAACACACTAAATACACAATATTTAAACACTTTAACATCCGGGTTTCACACTCTCCATCACATCCCCACACTTAACATTGATTGTCCTCAAGCAACCATTACAAACATTACTCACCTTATTACAAATCACCATAAAATCCCTTACCGAATCAACAATTTAAGGTCCCAAGTCATACCCGTCCCCTTGACTGACACAATCGAGATTGACAATCTGACAGATAAATGATACGTATTTAAAACAACTTAAGACTTGCCTAACTAAAACTAACATGCTTATGATACTACACACATGCCACACGCCCCTCACAATAATCACTCCTCTCGGTTTAATCAAGACTAGCGTGTAATGTGCTAGTATATAATTCGCTCAAAACCAAATATGCTACCTTGCAATCATAAGCTTGTATAGCAATCACACCTCCACTGTATCAAATAACGTAACACATATCAAAAGGACTTTTGGGTTTAGGGTTAAGGGTAAAGGTAGGGAAATATTTTTGGCTTTTTTTATATTTAGATGGCGAACACAAACGAATACCAAATCATGACAACTTATTCACATTAATACTAACACTTTGGGTGATTTTCGACCCATTTATATAACACAAACATAATTACTTTTATTTTTTCTTTTTGCTTTTCTCTTTTTTTTTCTTTTCATTTCATTTTTTCTCTTTTTTTTCTTTTCATTTCATTTTTTCTCTTTTTTTTCTTTTTTTTTTTCAACAAACATCTAACACACAATTGTCATTCATGGTTGGTAATCAAACGCGTCTAACAAGGTGTAGCAAACGAAGGATAGAAGGCTCAACATGGTTTACTAAAGTGGGTGGATAAACAATCAACAAATAACACAATGGAATTATCCTAATGCTTTTATCATCTGTGTGTAAACGCTAAAGCACAGTCTCGGCACGTATCAAACCACACAAGTTCTAACACAAAGCAACATACGGCCTACACTCAACAAATGAACAATTATTGAAATTCAAGTAACAAATCTAGTAGGCTCAAATATCTCACCGAATAAAAGGAATATGGGTTACCGACACGTAGCATGTGTAATTCCTAAAGCATGTTACCCCTAGTTAGGCATCTCTTTTCAATTATTTTCTAAAAACCTATTAGAAATACTCTCATGAAACTTAAAGGGACAACCATGACTAGGGATCTATGTTAGTTTAATATCAGCAAGAAACCCTTTAGCGATTGAAAATTTTGCTTTTCATGTAGTTCAAGCATACTTGAGAAACAAAAATTTTGAAATTTTTTCAATTTTAGCCCAATTTCAACCAATTCAAGCATTTAAGATCAACAATCTTACCAACCCTTTCTCGAGTTACCGCATCCCCACACTTGGGATACATTGTCCCCAATGTATGGTGCAATTTATAGTCATAACCCGAGAGATACCACCCACAGACCATGAACGGCTAACAACCTAGACGACTCAACACAAAGAAACCACTCCCAACACAAAAATTCACACCACCAAATACATGAAAACAAATAAAACACGGGATAAATAAACACATGCACCTGATTAGAAAACAAGTGAGTGTTTGTATTGGTGTAGCTGCTGCGATCTAACCAGAACATACGCCCCTCATTGATTCTTTGAGATCTCACCGGGGAGGTTGCCAAACATCCCCACACTTGATTCATTGCATCCGTGAAGATAGAACGTAGAAACTTGCCAAAACACAAACACACCAAAACAAAACCAAACCAAACTAAAAGAACAAATACAATACAATACAATACTCTACATCCTCGGGCTGCCTCCCGAGAGCGCTAAGTTTAAAGGTCTTCAGCCAGACCGTACCTGATTTCCGCTATGGTGGTCTTAGTGCACACTTACCCAAAACATTTCCAACAAAAGCCCGGAAATTTACATGCCATCTCCATAAATTCGTCTGTATAATTGGCATGTTTAGAAAGCACATGCAGGTTTCGCTAATCCACTTCACGAGATATACACCGATGTCTTGTAGCTTCACCCTTTTCATCTTCTTCCTCGAACCCTCTTCCCCACACTTGTTAATTGCAATGATTGATATGGGAAGAGGTTCGGTACACACATTCATCTCATCAGACTGCTCTGCCTCATCATCCTCACACACCATCTGATCCACCAGTGATTCTTCATCAGATAAAGGATTCATTGGTGTGGTATTATCCTCCACAACCTCATCCTCCATGTGAGAATAATCTCTAATATCTACAGGTAATGGTGAAAGACGCTCTTCTATTTCTATCTTCATTTTTAACTTCTGACACTTGGAAACTAGACAGCTGATTCGATCTTCATCGGAAAGGTTGGGTGCTAATAAATACTGCTCGAGTTTGGACAAACTCGCTTCCAACATAGCAAGCTTTTTCTCCTCCTCGGTCTGATAAGCAAAGACACCCTTGGGCTCGGGATATTCCTCGGGATGATACTGTCGGTATCCCTGATACGGTGTTGAGATGTATGCGTCCATCATTTTTTTATTCCAATACTCTGGATTTTCCAAATACACCGCGCACACATCATCATAAACATCAGTATGATTACGACCGCAACAGAAACATCGTCCATCCGCCCTTGGTTCATAATAAGCATCCTCGTCCCGATCCCATCCGTCAGAATAATAACCATCCTCCACCGTTGTATCAGAATCATAGAAATATGGTGGAGAGGAAGGATTACCATAGCAAGGCATCGATGATTCTTCCAATTTCGCTCTTTCCCGTTTAAATCGGGCCTCGCGGCAACCGATACACGGGTGAAGTGGTTCCCCGCACAAAATACATGTAGAAGAGCCGCAAAAAATAGTAAGATCTGTCATCCTGTACAAACACAGCTCAACTACCCACGTAAATCACGAACAAATAAGATGACAAAATAAACACAATTTTTTTTTTTTTTAGGTTTTTTTTTTATGAAACTTAACACTAAACACTTTGCGCACGCCTCCCCGGCAGCGGCGCCATTTTGATGTCTATCGTTAAGGACATGCAAAAACCAACTAAACTATGTAGATAGGATAAGTCGGATATCGAACCAGAGGAGGATTGTGGAAAGTGTGTAATGTTAAGTATTTATTAACAACTATAAAAAAAATAAACTGATGATTGTTTGATTTGTGGATTAACTAAAAATTACAAACTAAATGTGAGATTTAAATCAATAGAAAGAACAATGGTTCCTCCAGATTTCAGGTTTTATAGCTAGATTCAATTATGTGTTTAATCGAAACACTCACATAGACATAAGTGTTTAACCTAATTCATCAATTGTGATAACCAACGACTAAGTACTCCGGTCAATACATAACGGGAGGTTATCGAATGATTATCAATTACAATTACAAACCCTAACCCCATGTCAAATATATCCCAATTACTAGAACTCTCGGGAACTGAATGCTTAAAGATTAAGGTTTAAATAAATGCAATTGTCTACAATCAATAAATCAAATAAATGGTGAAAAGCATCGAATGCTTAGATCACCACGGTAAAACAATTGTCACAAACACATAAAATTATCCAACTTACAAAACCCTCCATCCAGAGGAAACCATAAAACTACTAGCCGCTCATGTTTGTCTTACGGATCTTCGTCTGCCTCCGTTTGCGTGCCAGCCTATCCTCGTGTCCCCTCTACCGTCGAATATCCCCTTTTTCAGTTGATAATGTTGTTGAATGACTTTATTTTCTTGTCCAGCATGTATATATTGGGGTTCAAAAACATCATCATGATGTTGATTGACTTTTGAAGCCTAATCCCTCCAAAGTCACGTGAGTTTGTCTTTCCTTTAATTCTTTTAGATGATGTCAGACTTCTCAAACCAAAGTCCCCTAGGTGTGATGATGGATCTTAATGTTGTTGACTTGTGCCAATGAAGTCCAACAAACCGCCTCTTCAGTCATTTGATGGGACGTTTTCCTTTTCTTATTAGTGCCTCCTATGACCTCAAACCTGCGCCGCCATTTGTTTAACCGTAGGCTACGGGGCAAAACGTAAGTTACGTTTTGTTTATTCTGTGGAAGCTTTATTTGTGTGGTATCTAAACCGTAGGCTACGGTAATTAAACCGTAGCTTGCGACAACGTTTGTTGCTCCATTAGTAGCTGCATATTAACCTTTGTTTAATGACCAATCACCCCCGAACTTCATTGTATTGTGTTTCTTATGCTTCCAAGCTACCCGAACAACTACCAAATGATATCTTCCGCGTTGTTTATCATCTCCGGTTGTTCCGCTTCATCACCAAACATTGTAACTTCACCGATTTAAGCCGACTAACCTGTAAAACCACACACTTACGTAGTTATCACATTCTCAATATATAATCGCATAAAACACACAAAATACACAATATTTAAACACTTTAACATCCGGGTTTCACACTCTCCATCACAATCCATACCAATGACGATATCAAAACTACTCAGAGTTATAGGAATGAGATCGATAGAGAAAGTCTGACCAGCGAGGATAAGATTACAACCCTGAACTATGTGTGTGGCTTCTAGACTTTTTCCATTAGCTAACTCTACGACATGTTTGGTGTTCAAAAGTGTTGGTGCACGTTTAAGCATTTGACTAACTTTCAGAGACATATAACTGGTATCCGCACCCGAATCAAATAATACAGTAACATAAAAGTCGTCGAGAAGAAACTTACCCATAACCACATGAGGATCGTTCCTTGCATCACCCTGACCAATCACAAATGCACGACCCTTAGCACCATTGTTGTTGTTTCCCCCATTGTTGTTCCCATTGCCCTGATTATTGTTGTTGTTATTCTGATTCTGGTTTAACTGGGGGCAGTTCCGCTTGAAGTGACCTTCAGCCCCACACTGAAAGCATGCCCTATTTCCTTGTTGTTGTTGCTGTTGTGGCTGGTTTCGTGGAGCGGGTGGTTGTTGTTGCTGGTTCTGATTCGCAGGTCGTGAACTTCTGCAATCTTTAGCCTCATGACCTATCTTGAGACATCTCTGGCAGCGGCCCTTGCGACACTGACCACTGTGGTGTCTGTTGCACCTGTTACATAGTGGGTGAGTTCCCCGATATCCACTCTGTCCCTGACCACCAGACGATTGCTGACTTGGACTCTGATAATCACTAGTCTTGCGCTGCTGCTGTGCTTGAGACTGAATGGTAGCTGAACCCCTGCTGGAATCCCCTTCCCATTTCCGCTTGTTGTCACTGGGAGTAGCAGGAGTAGCTGAAGTGGTAGCGGTAGTAGTGGCGCTGATACGTTTAGGCAGCCTGTTCTGTTCCACTGCCTGATCGGTGAGGCGATGAGCTAACTTGACAATCTGCTGAATGGTGCCAAGATTCGCTGAGGTTACATGACTTTGAATCTCCGGCACCAGACCATTGAGATACAGTTCGATATGCTTAATGGGAGGGTCTACCATAGTAGGACACAGAATAGACAACTCATTCGATCTTCTGGTGTACGCTTCAATTTCTGACCCCGTCATTTTCAAGTGGTAAAACTCTACCTCCAGCTTATGAATATCATCACGGCTGCAGTATTCCTCTTTGATCAACTCCTTGAAACTGTTCCAGGGTGTGGTGTTAGCAACAGCCAACCCTAACATCTGAACTTGCGCATTCCACCAAGTCAGCGCAATGCCTTCTAGAGTACCAGTGGCGTACTTCACCCTGCGAGCCTCAGGGCATTCACACATTTCAAATACCGACTCGAGCTTTTCAAACCAATGGAGGAGTCCAGCTGCTCCTTCCGTGCCACTAAAAGTAGTAGGACGACAGTCCATGAAAGTTTTGAAGGTGCAAACAGGTGGTTGACCTATTGTGTATAAGAATCAGGACAAGGTTAAACACAAGAGTTGGTTTAGGAATGTAGGATTCTAAAGATCCTAGTGGGAGTTACAACTGCAGGATATACCTCCTGCTTGTGCGGCTGCAACTGCCGCAGCAACTTGTTCGTTAATGAGAGCCGTCAACTGGGCTTGTGTCATGTTAATGCGTCCAGCCATTATCTTCATAGCAAATGTAACATAGGTGAGAAAGGTTCGCGAGTAGTGCGATGACAGAAGAGAGTAAGCACACAAGTGTTCTCATGCAATAGCGTTACGTTTATATAAGCATACCCTGAGCAAAGTTCTATGCAATTCTAGCAAGTAGGCAATAGGACATGTACCATATTACCTAGAGTGATGAGTCTTGCACGTGGAGCGAGGCGTCGTTGTGGATCGTTGAGCACTGTTCTGGTTATAGTCTGGTTTTAACAAAAAGTTTTCCCTTATTAAAACCGAGTTCTCTATAACCAATGGCTCTGATACCAATCTGTCACACCCCCAAAATCCACACGCGGAGTATCACCGCTTGGAGGCGTGACTGACCAGGATCAAGCCACCAATCATATTGAACATATAAGTAAATAGTAAAAGTCATTCATCAATACGATAGGTGTTTAAAAAAAAAAACAAACATAAACAAGTGTGAAGCGGAAGCAATAATGTAAAACCTGTCACGACCCCCGACCTACCCTGGACGGAATCGGAAGCCGTGAACAGTCCAACGGTACCGGTGATTATTTTAAAAAAAACGTTGCAGCGGAAATTTCATCAGGACCGTGAGTTAGGAAAAATATCAGAGTTTAGAAACACCGGATTTTATTTAAAGAGATGGGATAAACCCATATTTTATAAAGATAGCTTTAATAAGATAAATTTGTTTACATAAAACAATATTTCTTATTTTGATTTAATTAATAAAATAAGCCACTTCTCGAAGCCTTTCAGTGTCATATCCATCTCTTATTCCAATTACCTGAAAAATGTTTTAAAAAGGTTTTGTCAGCGATAATACTGAGTGAATTCATTCCATTTTTATAAAATATATTGTTATACCGTACAGTATTAAGGTTTTTATATTTGTTTATATTTACCCCAACTTCAATCAGCATTTGTCAAATGCTGACAGTTTCAATGTGACAGTAATCATATCAATTATTAGCTCACTTTAGTCCAATAGTGAATTTATCAAATAATTCTATTTTACTATTATTCAATTTATCTGTCACTAGGCGATTCCCGTGACTATAATCATATCAATATTGATTATTCTTTCAATTAATGATTCTGGTCATATCACTGTTGATCATTCTTCCAACTAGTGATTCTATAACACTGTTGATCATTCTCTCAACTAGTGCTTTCGGTCATGTCACTGTTGGTCATTCTTTCAACTAGTAACTCAGATTATATTACTGTTGATCATTCTCTCAACTAGTAATTTCTATTCATAACACTGTTTGATCATTCTCTCAACTAGTGTCTTTGGACATAATTGTGTCCCGTGACATTTCTTTGTCAAATATATTACTTTTGGCATAAAACCATTTAATCCAGAAAAATGACATATATCAATTTATGTCAAATTACTATAACTTATCAAATATGTTAACTAAATAATTGTAATATCATTATTTAATATTTTAACGTGACTAAAACTAAAATATAATCTTAGTAAAATGCATAATTTCCACTGTTTTTGTAATCATGATAATATTAACTAACTTTCTGGCAAATAATAATGAGAATCAAATAATATATAAAATCTTTCATACCAGCAATTAATATAAAAACTTAATTACTGTAAGTATAACTGGTAATCATTTAGAATTCTGTAAAATCTTTGTAAATATAATTGTTTCACAAAAAGGTGATAAAACTGTGAGAAAATAGAGTGGACTCACAAACTGTGAGAAAAGAGAAATGAACTCACATTGCAGATTTCTACGGGCAAAGCTTAGTCTACAGATAATCCTTGATATATATTGCAGATTTAATTTGAGCAGAGCTTAGCCTATTTCTTTAGCCGGTAACCTAGTGCACACGAATTAGGTAATAACTAATACAGCATTTACGATAACTCACGAGATCAAATTCTCACAACGAACGACAAAGTGCAATACTTCATCCATCGAATTAACGATGATCCGTCAAATTAATGACGAACGACAAAGTACAATACTTTATCCATCGAATTAACGATGATCCGTCAAATTAATGACGAACGACAAAGTATAACCCTAATATGGGCGGCACTTAAACATCCATTGAGTACATCGATCGATCGGACAATGAATCGTAATAGCGATTGAGTTAATACCTTGTATCGTAGCAGCACCCTTTACTAATTAGTGATTTGTGTGTGTTTTGAGAGTAATTGGACAATAATTCAGCGTATATTTGGAGTTTCTTCGTCGTTTTTGCGCCCAGAATCAAGTCCCAACATCCTCTATTTATAGTCGAATTTTGACCCTTAGGCGGCCCGCGTGAGTTTTAAGCTAACTTGAGGCGGCCCGCGAGAGAACTTATTTTTTGTATAGGGTTGCCACGTGTGGGACTAGGCTAGCTGAGTCGACGAAATTATTAATTTCAACTTCGTCCGCAAGTTATTAGGATAATCGTCAAGTAGGGAATACCCCCCCTGAGTTTTAGGGGCCCTAATCCTGATTCTGAAAATTCTGAAAATTTTAGGGTTCGCGTAGAATTACTTGGGTGTTTCAATTAGGGTTTCCTATTGAATAAAATAATAATATAACTAGGACTTTTAATGAGGGTTGTTACATTCTATCCACCTTAATAAAAATCTCGTCCTCGAGATTTACTGAATAAGTAGGAATACGCTTTCTTCATCTCAGGTTCCAGCTTCCAAGTGTATTTGGGTTATGATATTTCTTTTAGACTTATGTCATATTCCAGTCAATAAAAACAATATTAAGGTAGATGACACAGAATTGAAATATCAAATTTTGTGAATATTAGTTGTATCATAAGTAGAATTCAAAGATTCAACTGAATTAGTTCAAGAAATCGATGTCAAACGAATGAGATGAAATGATATAATTTCCAATGTGACTATTTTCAAGGCAAAAGATATATGATCAAATAGATTTTTAAAATGAATATGAAGAACTTTTTAGAATCAAATAAAAATTCTTTTGTCAAAAGAAAGCTTACTTTGATTGGCAACTGAAGAAGACTCAGAATCAACAATCTCAAAATGAAATAAAAGCATGAAAATGATTGTCAATGATTGAATCATAACAAGAGAAAAATCACTGTTGACATTTATTAAATTGCAAGGATACACCGAAATACAATAGAGTTTAGTGTATCATTGTCTTAATACATAATTGCATCAAGACTATTTTTCAATGATGAGTCAAACGAAATACATACGTGAATTTAAATGATTCGTATGCTTATGATTTAGCCCAAGCTATAAGTTTATAACGACGCCGCAGGGTGTCGTAAGGATTGAAATAATTCAATAATTACGGTGACTGAACAATTTCACCGTGTAATCAACTGAAAGCTCTAATGAAGTAATTTTGGATATTCAGTTCGAATAGGATTTTCAAATGATAAGACCAAATGAAATTTTTAGAAATTTCGATAAATGATGAAAGAAACGTTAAGAGGTACACCGGAATATGATATGAATTTGTGTACACTTATCTTAACACATAATTGTATTAAGACTGTTTAAGATGATGAACCAACAGAAATTAAAATTCGTTCATCAGGAGTGAAAATGAGATTATCTCAAGATTCAAATTAAAGAAAATGCCACCACAAGGTGTCATAGTAATTGAAAATAGTAGCGGTGAATGAAATGAGTTTCACCATGCTTTAAATCAAATGAAGTAAATCCGAATGTTTCAAATAAATCTAGTAGGATTGAAATCAAAATACTTGAATAATGTTTTTCGATCAAAGATGATAAAACAATAAGGATTACGAAACGCTCGATTGTTGATATAAAAATTCTTTAAGAGATACACTGAAATATGAAATGAAATTGTGTATCATTATCTTAGCATATGATTGTGTTAAGATTGATTCAATATAAATAAA
Source organism: Helianthus tuberosus (assembly GCA_030545235.1). Taxonomy (NCBI): domain Eukaryota; kingdom Viridiplantae; phylum Streptophyta; class Magnoliopsida; order Asterales; family Asteraceae; genus Helianthus; species Helianthus tuberosus. The sequence goes on along the minus strand of CM060364.1, from coordinate 20,826,159 downwards.
TAATTAAACCCGTATATGAGATTAGCACAAGCTTCAAATTTTGTGAAAACGTCACCACAAGGTGATCGTGACCAAATAAATGATTTAGTGAAAGTGAAGACCAAACAATTCTGTTATGGTTTTGAATAGATGAAATACTTGACAAAATGGATTTATTTATAAACTTTTATTTGTACTAGGGTCAAATAATAACTTAACTTAGATATTACATATCAGCGACTACGTCTGGAATCATTTCTGCTTCTTGCGTAGTAAGTACGAATGCTCGCGCGTTCTTCTTAGCTTCGTCTGTGGTTCTGGCCTTGTTGTCGGTTGCTTTGGTTAGTTTCGGACAATATGGTTTGATGTGTCCTGTTTCTCCGCAATTGAAACAAACATTAGTTTTCCTTCTACACTCTTCCTCTATATGTCCGGTCATCTTGCAGAAGTCACAGTAGGATATTCTCCTAAAACGGCATCTTCCTGAATGCTTTTTGTTACAGCTTCTGTAGATAGGTTGCTCCAATGACTGTTCAGTTCCTGTTTTCTTGTAGAATTCTTGGGAAATTTTCTGGGCTAACTCTTTCTTCTTATTTTCTTCTCTTGTGCGGATTAATCCATCTGTCAGCATGTTAGCAAGCTCGACTGCTTCTTCAATAGTCTGTGGTCTAGTGGCCTTGACTATGTCTCGAATTTCGCTAACTAATCCCCAAATATAACGAGAAATTAGTACAGGTTCTGGCGAAGCCAGAGTTGGTACCATTCTTGCATATTCGAAGAACGTAGTCGTATATTCACGACAATTCACATCTATCATTTTATGATTTAGGAACTTGTTAGCTATTCGTTCCTTTTCATAGGGAGGACAAAATTTCCTTTCTGTCATTTCCTTGAATTTTTCCCAGTTCATGGCATAAGCCATGCCACTTCCTTTTGCCTGAAGAATTGTATTCCACCATTCTAAGGCTTCTTCCTTGAAGAGATTAGATGCATACATCACCTTATCTTCTTCGGCACATTTGCTGATTGTAAGAACAGCTTCCGTCTTTTCCAACCATCGCAGAGCAGCTGTGGCTCCTTCACTGCCGGCGAACTCAGTTGGTTTACAGGCTAAAAATTCTTTGTAGGTACACCCGAGAGTCATCGCCTTCTTTTTCTTGGGAAATGGGGTTTTGATAATATCATCATTACCTCCATTGACACTATGGCTAAAACCATCGTCACGAGTATGCTTGCTACTCACAACTTTGGTAGGTTCTACGGTATTTTTAACAGCTTTAATTATTGAAGGTAAAGCATTAGCTATTCCTTGAGCTATTAAATTTTCTATAGCATTTTTATCCAAAGGATTTTCATTATTAACATGAACTTCTGGATTATGTGGTACTTCATTCGACATCTGAATTGCAAACATTTTCACATATTAACATCACAGAATAGTTAAAACAAAACAATACTTCCAGGATATTATATGTGCATATTGACATATATATATTCATATGTAACACATATGTTAATTTGTATCAGTTTCCTAACTTTATTGTTTAAGTTTAGGTATTAAAAAGAACACCTAATTAGCTTAAACAAGTGGCTCTTTGAGTTGGCTCTGATACCACCTTCTGTCACGACCCCCGACCTACCCTGGACGGAATCGGAAGCCGTGAACAGTCCAGCGGTACCGGTGATTATTTTAAAAAAAAACGTTGCAGCGGAAATTTCATCAGGACCGTGAGTTAGGAAAAATATCAGAGTTTAGAAACACCGGATTTTATTTAAAGAGATGGGATAAACCCATATTTTATAAAGATAGCTTTAATAAGATAAATTTGTTTACATAAAACAATATTTCTTATTTTGATTTAATTAATAAAATAAGCCACTTCTCGAAGCCTTTCAGTGTCATATCCATCTCTTATTCCAATTACCTGAAAAATGTTTTAAAAAGGTTTTGTCAGCGATAATACTGAGTGAATTCATTCCATTTTTATAAAATATATTGTTATACCGTACAGTATTAAGGTTTTTATATTTGTTTATATTTACCCCAACTTCAATCAGTATTTGTCAAATGCTGACAGTTTCAATGTGACAGTAATCATATCAATTATTAGCTCACTTTAGTCCAATAGTGAATTTATCAAATAATTATATTTTACTATTATTCAATTTATCTGTCACTAGGCGATTCCCGTGACTATAATCATATCAATATTGATTATTCTTTCAATTAATGATTCTGGTCATATCACTGTTGATCATTCTTCCAACTAGTGATTCTATAACACTGTTGATCATTCTCTCAACTAGTGCTTTCGGTCATGTCACTGTTGGTCATTCTTTCAACTAGTAACTCAGATTATATTACTGTTGATCATTCTCTCAACTAGTAATTTCTATTCATAACACTGTTTGATCATTCTCTCAACTAGTGTCTTTGGACATAATTGTGTCCCGTGACATTTCTTTGTCAAATATATTACTTTTGGCATAAAACCATTTAATCCAGAAAAATGACATATATCAATTTATGTCAAATTACTATAACTTATCAAATATGTTAATTAAATAATTGTAATATCATTATTTAATATTTTAACGTGACTAAAACTAAAATATAATCTTAGTAAAATGCATAATTTCCACTGTTTTTGTAATCATGATAATATTAACTAACTTTCTGGCAAATAATAATGAGAATCAAATAATATATAAAATCTTTCATACCAGCAATTAATATAAAAACTTAATTACTGTAAGTATAACTGGTAATCATTTAGAATTCTGTAAAATCTTTGTAAATATAATTGTTTCACAAAAAGGTGATAAAACTGTGAGAAAATAGAGTGGACTCACAAACTGTGAGAAAAGAGAAATGAACTCACATTGCAGATTTCTACGGGCAAAGCTTAGTCTACAGATAATCCTTGATATATATTGCAGATTTAATTTGAGCAGAGCTTAGCCTATTTCTTTAGCCTGGTAACCTAGTGCACACGAATTAGGTAATAACTAATACAACATTTACGATAACTCACGAGATCAAATTCTCACAACGAACGACAAAGTGCAATACTTCATCCATCGAATTAACGATGATCCGTCAAATTAATGACGAACGACAAAGTACAATACTTTATCCATCGAATTAACGATGATCCGTCAAATTAATGACGAACGACAAAGTATAACCCTAATATGGGCGGCACTTAAACATCCATTGAGTACATCGATCGATCGGACAATGAATCGTAATAGCGATTGAGTTAATACCTTGTATCGTAGCAGCACCCCTTACTAATTAGTGATTTGTGTGTGTTTTGAGAGTAATTGGACAATAATTCAGCGTATATTTGGAGTTTCTTCGTCGTTTTTGCGCCCAGAATCAAGTCCCAACATCCTCTATTTATAGTCGAATTTTGACCCTTAGGCGGCCCGCGTGAGTTTTAAGCTAACTTGAGGCGGCCCGCGAGAGAACTTATTTTTTGTATAGGGTTGCCACGTGTGGGACTAGGCTAGCTGAGTCGACGAAATTATTAATTTCAACTTCGTCCGCAAGTTATTAGGATAATCGTCAAGTAGGGAATACCCCCCCTGAGTTTTAGGGGCCCTAATCCTGATTCTGAAAATTCTGAAAATTTTAGGGTTCGCGTAGAATTACTTGGGTGTTTCAATTAGGGTTTCCTATTGAATAAAATAATAATATAACTAGGACTTTTAATGAGGGTTGTTACAAAACCCAACATAAGTATAAGTACAAAATGTCATAATGTTTAACAACATGTTCACGATCCATGTCCACAACGACCGTGCCTCCCGTGCAAGCTCCAAAAGTACCTAAGGTCCTGCAAGGCATGTAACAGAGAGTCAACAACTAGTTGAGCGAGTTCACAGTTGGTTGTTCAGTTATAGTAATTGTATTGTAAACCGTATTTTCGTTTAGTAACTCATATATCGTATGTACTTGAATCGCAGTCTCTTAGACATGTGTGCGAAGATTGTGGGGGTTTCCCATGTTTTCTAGACTAGGTATATTTGTATCGCAGCCCACCCGGCTTGTGTGCGAAGTTTAAAGTATGGTTCGCAGCCATTCCAGGCATGTGTGCGAAGATTAGTTCTATTATCACAGCCAATCCCGGCGTGTGTGCGAAGAGAAGTATATGTATCACTAGTCTAGCAGTATCTACCAATAACCTTCCTCTCCCGAGGCCTATGGTATGTAATTCCAATAACAACTCAAGCATAAGTAATCATCCAAACCCATTCCCACCCCGGGAATCCCATGCCTTGGTAAGAGTGTGAACTCACCTTGTTTTGCTCGGTATGCTAAGTTAAGTGCTCACAAGAAATCAATCACGTCCTATAGTGCACGTATACTAAATCAGTTCATGTTCGTAATGTTTCACATGTAACAAGTATCATAGAATATCACAGAGTGTGCTTGGTAGTTAGTATCTTGTATCATGTAAACAGTTAATCAATTTCATGCAACTCATGTTTCACATACCTTTCATTCACAGTTTATTCATACTTGACTAATGGTGTTAAATGGGATTAACGAGGTTCCACACTTGACAAGATTACGCACTTAGCATTGAGAACATACGTAACAGAATCATTCAGAATTAATCAAAGTTATCATACTTACATAACATACTGCCATGTTTAATAGTGTTAGCAACTTAACATATTTGTCAAGTTAACAGAGTTATTATAGCATAACAGAAGCATTCCTAACAGAAAATAACATACTTAACAGTGTTAGCTGGCTAAACAGAGTTAATTATATTTAACTAGGTTAATCACTGATGAAGTTAATAACTAACGGATGAGTTGACAACATAACAGAGTTTATCAGCAGCTAACAGAGTTATACTTAAATTGAAACACATGTGCCGAAAACCCCTATGTGGGCCGAAATCAACTTGGGCCTTAAACACCTTGGCCGAAATCCCTATAGGGCCGAAATCCAAGCTTGCGCCGAAATCACCTTAGCCGAAATCACCTTAGCCGAAATCACCTAAGGTGATTTCGCTGGTGAGTGGATTTCGTTAGGTGGGGGATTTCGTTAATATTATCATCATCATCAACAGCAGATACAAAAATCCCCAAATCAGTCTAATATATACATCGGCTATAACAATCATCTATCAAATATAAGATCAAATAACAACACAATCATTCCACCAGATCGATTCATTCAAACTTATAAATTACCAAAACATTGTGAGATCAAGATCATTAATAAACTTGCAGGTTATTCAATGACAGGCACACATGATCAATTATTTCATCGGATTAAAAAGATTCCCAACCAGCAAATCGATTTTGATCATAAACAACATCACACGGCAGTCGATCTACTTATGTGTGCACCTTATGCAAAGTATATGAATGTTTGCAGACAATATAGATATAAAAATCATCTAGTTACATCACCACAATCTACTCACAAGATGGAATTACTAACCGGATGGCACGAGGTTAGTCAAGGTTTCGAAAGGTCTAGAGACTGCCGTCACACACAGAGACTCTAGGGTTTGCCGATTGAAAAACTCTCCGTAAAGGTTGTGATAAAAAGAAAATGTATATATGTATAAGTCCCCAATGGGCCTAAAGCTCATTCTGATTTCATTGGTCACCAGTGGACGAAAACACTCAAAGTGTTTTCATGAGTGAGTGATTTCGTGGGGGAGGGTTTTTCAGCTAGGTACCATGTTTTAATTAAAAAAATCATAATGCTAATTTAATAAATATCATAATATACTCACTTATATTGCCACCACATATAAATACAAAACACGCGTTGAAAGTAAGCACAAACTTAAGTTGAATAGAGAACTTGAAAACTCGGGTTGTCACATCAACAATGGGCTTCCTACCTTCATCGACGTTTCGGGTCCTGAGGTAGATCTTCAGTCTCTCTCATCTAGTTCGTTGCCACCAATTTAGGGTTCGATTTGCCCATCACCTGCGATTGAAGCAGTCCATTACTTCTATTTGTAATTTCTTCTGTCGATCGAAGTCGTCATCGCCTTTTACTCATGCGATTGAAGTCCCTTTCATCGTTCCCTCAAGGTATCCTATTGACAATGGTAAGTACATACATTTAAAAATGTACTGGATTTTATGTTTCCTCCTATAAAGATCAAAAGCATCCTTAAATTCCTTCCATAAAAATACCTTTTTTTGGAGTTGCAAATGATACTGATGCTATTGTTATCACAAATTATTTAATTTTTTTAATCCGAATTTGAGATTTGTTTCCGGTTATTAGCTAGGAATGATGCTTTGAACGATGATTATTGTTAAAACATGTGATTTGGGATTGAACTGATTAGAAAGCGATGTTACTACATTGGATTTTATATGTACATACCACATGCTTGATGAAATGCCGTTGGGCATCTAAGGTGATTTTGGTACTTGTGAGTTGTAATCCTCTGTTAATCTACATGTGATAGTTAACACGACATAGGTTACAATCTGCAGTATGCATATATTAAAATGTTTACTTTTGTGCTTAAGTCTTCCATTGAAGTATATGTTTTTGGGGAATAGATTTATGATTAACTTCTCTATATTTGAGTTTTTAATTATTAGTTTTTGTCATCTATATTGAAAGAACCAAGATCTTTCATTGAAAGCTTTTAATGGAATTGAAATATATTAATTAGAAAACCTTATGAACAGTAATATACAAGACTTCACCTCATTTCCTTTTTCCCCTTCTTTCACACTTTTTTTTACTTTATTTATACATTTCTTATTCCTTCTCTAATGGGTTGGTGCCTATGGTGGACTGGGTTTTTTTTCCTTCCTTAAATCCCAATTCTACTCAGGTTCGATCTTAGCCCTAATATTTTTTCAGCCTTTTTTCCTTCGTAGTGCTTCATGCTTCACACGCAGGGCCGTCTCCGAAAATCACAAAAAAGAATTTGGCCCTGTGCAAGATAAAAAATTTGGGCCCTATTCATTAATCGATTATGTTTGTTTATTAATTTGAGTCAAGTCATTAATCCATTACACAATAAAGTAGTTGGGTTTATGAATTTGGTTGACAAAAACACTTGGTCTTTAACGTATTTGGTTCATAAATTCAGTAACAAAAGTTATTTTTTATAATAATAAACTAGTCTAATTTATTAAAATCATTAATAATAATAGTAGTCAGATTATGTAAATTTATTTATAAGTCTAATAATGCCCTGAATGGGCTTCAGGGCCCAAACATGAAACCAAAAAAATATGAAAAAAACAGATGGATTGTTGGTGTCGAACTGGAGACTTGAATATTAAAGGGAAAGCGCAGAACCATTCGGACTACAACATGCACTTTGTTTATATTCTGACTATAATACTTTTATATAAACAAAACGAAAAAAATAATGGGCCCTAAAAGTTTTTGGGCCCTGCTCGGTTGCACGGCCTGCACACCCTTTGAGCCGGGCCTGTTCACACGTGTCCCCTACAGAGGCTTCCTTTCAGGACACCTGTTGTCCACCTCATTGCTTCTCTTATATCAGAGTTTTAAGACTTCGATTGCATCAGACTGTTGCTTCTCTGTTTTCTGTTTCTTTCTACAAAGGTTTGCACATGTTTAATTGGTTGTCCACTTCATTGCCGGTTTTGGATTTTGTTGTTGATTGTGTTGTTATTGATGTGTAACAGGTGCTACTGGTGGAAGATTTCATTGTCATCTTTTATGCAGGTAAATTTCTTCCTTTATTATGTTGTCAATGTGTTGTATCTCTGTTTAATTTTGTTGTTCTGTTGGTGTTCAGCTAATAAATCATAGAAAGCAAGTCCCTGTTTTAATCATGTAAAATTTTAAACCCTTACTTATATGTCTTTTTAAGGCACATATGATAAATTTACTGCATAAATCTAAAGTTGAATGTGGGTATTGATTAGGATTACTATCAGATATTCAATGCATTCACTATATTCACTTATTAGGCCTTTAACAACATTGCCTCCATTGAAAAGGTGAAATTAGTCAGCATCGTAGCTTGAAAAGTGAAGAAGGTTTCATTTTATTAAAAGTAAGTATAATAATGAAAATCACATAAGCGATTCCAAAGGTTTTATAGTGTTCGGCTGTGTGTTGAGAGATGAGTGCATCAGGGGTTGATTTGGCATTTGGTTTTCAGTTCTGAACGACTGATTTAGGCGTCAGGCAATTTCAATAGGAAACGATTTGGTATGAGGGATGAGAGTATGAGGGGTCGATTTAGCATTCAGTTTACTGATTTACGCGTCAGGTTATTTCAATAGGAAACAATTTAGTATGAGGGATGAGAGCATGAGGGGTCGTTTTCTCATTCGTTTGTCAGTTCTGAAGGATTGATAGTTTCTACTGATTCGTATTTATAATTGGTCAATTATAGATGCACTATTATTAAGCACTGATTTTCTTAATTGACGCCCCACGTGACTTAACAGAAACGTGCCAAGGACCTGAGCTATTCTCAAATACATGTAGTGAATAAAGAAATATCATGTCCAGGTCACAATGTTATATTTTGCTACTACATAATCTGTAACTTATTTAAGTATATTTCTGTTAAAGTTTTATATCAACATCTATCAAATATGAAAGTGTCCGACCCGTGATACAAATTTAAAAATTATTATAATATAAAATGCACTAATGATACCGAACCGGGCCGTACCAGTATCTTTGATTCCAGTGCCGGTTGACACCAGACAATGCACTAATGATACCGAACCGGAGCGTACCAGTATCTTCGATACCAGTGCCGGTTGACACCAGACTTATCCAACCTAATGTAAAAAGTACTATTCATATCGGACAACCTTCTTTGGATTTTTTCCTCATTTAAACTCTTTCACTCTCGCTCAGCGAAGGCTAACAAGTCGGATTCGGATGACCGACCTGTTTTTCTTGTGTCCACCCATTCTTATGCGCTTCCGAGCTGGAACATGTGTTTTCGAATAGTAAGTATGGCATTAGGAAAGGGAATGCCTTTGGTGCAGGGAGGATGTTTAAAATGGACATGGTTACGGGTACGTAGCATATGACCCATATTGGTAATTCGACTTCGGCTAAATAATATTTATATAATAATTATATAATATTTGTTATGGTAAATAGTATTTATGAGTAATTATGTTTCTCTTTTTGTAAAGAAATTAGAGATATTTTTACAAAAGAAAACTGCAATCCAGAACTATAACATCTTATCTAATAAAAAAAGGTGTCTCCAACTTATCGAGAACTATAACATCTTCTTATCTAATAAAAAAGGTATCTGCAACTTGTTTAAATTTATGGGCCACTCTAAAAAGTAGAATTAGCTTCCTTAATAGGAAGAACAAGAAGATCAAATTTGCCTTTTTCCATTTCGATATCTGCAATGTTAATTCAATGGTTAGTGATGGATAACAGATTTTACGGTTGATTAAAGTGGGCGGGTTACAGGGGTTTTGTAACGGGTCAAAATGGTGCCTTCTAAATTTTAAGTATCAGTTCAAACGCGTCGACTCAGATTGACATGAAACACTCTATTGTCTCAATAGGTTATTTAAGATACAAAAACTAGAGTTGTATTTTTTTTTTAAATTATAATTTTTATGAACTAATATGCAAAAAAAAAGGATTAAATTCGGCCTAAACAGGTCGTATTTTTGTCGACCCACAAATTTTTTTATTTCGTGTTCGGGTTCACGTGTCTGACATGATTTTCAAATTCTTGTCATGTTCAGGTTTGACCTGCCAACCTAGGAACATGACCCATTTAGCACCCCTTATTTTAGCTTTGGTGCTTTGTTTGACTCACTTGTGATAAATTATAACCCAAAATGACCCATGTATAAGAAACGGGTCGAATAATTGCCTCTAAAAGATTCAGGGAATCAAGAGATGAATCAAACAAAACATCAAATGGAAACAAACCTTAAATTTAAGGATAGCCGGAAGACAAAGTCTAAAGAGCTGCATAGGACCCGAATGCCATCGATGTTGTTTTTTATATTCTTCATACGACTCGGGCAACTCACAAAGGACTTTAACATCGTTTAAATAAACAAACTTCCAGCCGTCCATATCTTCAACTATGGTTCTTTCGAGCCAGCCACCGGATTCTTCCAACGCCTTAGTCCTCCAAACACCAGCAGTCTCATTGAACCCAAAGAAACAGAGGAAATGGCTGTTAGCAATTCCATTTAGTTTTATAGCCTTGTGAGTAAATTCTTATTTTTGTTTACAAAACCCCATCTGGCTTGAACCAAACCCACATCTGGTTTTCCTTGAAATTAGAAACACTCCATAAGTTACCAAAATTGAACATTCTTTGATTATTTTTATATGGGCTTAAACAGGTCGTCTTGGGTTCACCCATAAACAATGTTTTGTTATTTTTTAAATAATTTATGCTTAAATCCAATAATAAAATCTACAGTTGATTGAATTATATGTAGTTGCTATACCCAGACTAAGAGACGTCTTTTTTGACCAGTTTTTAGTTTTAATTTTCCTGTTAATTAGTCCCGTATTCTGATTCTTGAGCACCCCGTGGCTTGTATTTTCTAAAGTTCAATTGGTCCATCTAGGTTACTTGTAAAAGTTCAGTTTAAACATTTTTGTCAATTCGAACCGTTTTCTGATACTTGAGCAGTCTGTGGGCTGAATTGCAAAAACTTCAGCTACTCACAAAACTCATATGAGCTGTGCAGTTCATGTAACTTTTTCAGACATGTGGCGTATAACGCGAAAAAAATAGTAATAGTTGCGAGAACAATTTAAATTTTCAATGCTAGGTTTCTTTGCTGTGCTATTACTATGTTACATCATGACTTTTATTTCCTCTTTTAGCACCCGCATTTGAAACGGAGGCGCCGTGCCTCATGTGTCGATGATGTTCCTTCTTCTTCCAATGTTTCCTTTCCTACCGGAAGTGCCACCCACAGGCAGACTGCATTTCGCGCAGCCATTGCACGTTCTAGGGTTCAAAGAACTATTCACAATGATTGCGATATGTCCCAGCCTATTTCTGTACAACAGTTGGATCATTCAACACCGGCTGAGTATCTGGATCTGGGGTGTTGTACAGAAGTTTGCGAGCATTGTCAGGCGCTGTTTTGGTATGACGAAAGGTTGGTTTCAGCTCCAATAAATCTTGGTCCTAAATACAACAAGTGTTGCAAGGCTGGAAGAGTTGTGCTTCCATACCCGGTTCAACCTCCCGACTTACTAAAGCTGTTGTATACAAATTCACAATTCATGCTAAACATACGTGCTTACAATGCTATGTTCTCTATGACTTCATTTGGTGCAACGATCGATGAAGATATTAATGTTGGAAGTGGACCGTATATATTCAAAGTTGCAGGTCAGGTCTCACATTGGCTTGGCTCTTTGTGTCCACCTCCTGGTGATAAACCTCGATTCCTGCAGATGTACATATTTGATAGTGAAAATGAAGTTGAAAACCGTTTGCGGTTTTTCCGTAATAACGAAAGCGGGCAACTTAATCCTGAAGTTGTTAACGCTTTAAGTCATATGCTTTATGACGTTAACGCTTATGTACGGTTGTTAAAATCAGCTAGGGAGATTTGCTTGCAATCATCCGTCCCAAACTTTGTAATAAAGTTGTTTAGTCGTATGGTGGATCGTCGATATGATGTTCCTGCTCTTCATACACTCGGTGCAATTATACGTGAAGGTAACATGGGTGGCGAAGACTACGATGTCATTATAAAGAGTAGAGATAACACACCACATAGGGTTAGTAAGTTGCATTCATCATATATGCCTCTACAATACCCAATTTTGTTTCCAACAGGTGAACAAAGTTGGTCACCTGAGTTACACATGCTTGAGGTGGTAACAACTGATGATGATGCTTCACCAGTTGAAGAGCGTAACTTAACTCCGATCATGTATTATAGTTATCAAATACATGATCGAAAAGATACGTACACGCATTTGTTAAGGTCTGGTAGGCTTTTCCAACAGTATTTGGTCGATGCTTACGTGTGCGTGGAACACTGCCGTTTGCAATATATAAGGACAAACCAGAATGAATTTCGGTGTGAATTCTTAGACGGAGTCCAGGATGCAATATCTCGAGGTGATATTGATGCACGAAATGTTGGTAAGCGTGTTGTCCTGCCAGCGTCATTCACCGGAGGCCCTAGGTATATGTACAAGCATTACCAAGATGCACTTGCAATATGCCGAGTGTATGGAAATCCACAATATTTTATCACATTTACCTGTAATGCACGCTGGCCAGAAATAACTAGAGAAATACACCGTGTTGGTGCATCCACCGCTCAGGACAGGCCAGACATAATTGCTAGAGTTTTCCAAATGAAGGTTCGATCTTTCCTTAAATACTTGAAGAATGCTAAACCATTTGGAGATGTAACTGCCGGTATGCATTCGTTTTAACCATCTTCCAATCCGTTATACAATTTCATGTTCTTATTATGTTCCTTATTATTTACACTGTTCTTTTTAGATCTTTACACCATCGAGTTTCAAAAGAGAGGCCTTCCCCATTGTCATACATTGCTTTGGGTTACAGATGCATACACTGTGCACACTCCTGAAGATGTTAACCGTTATATATCTGCTGAACTTCCAGACCGTCATACTGATCCGGCACTTTATAGGATTGTCGCTGAATCTATGCTGCATGGTCCATGTGGTATGGCTAGGATGACTTCGCCATGTATGAAAGATGGCAAGTGCACAAAGAACTTTCCAAAGCCATATGAAAGCGTCACTCGCTTCGACTCTGCTGGCTATGTTCATTATATGAGGGCTTCCAACTGTGAACCTTTCTTGAAAAACGGTATTCCTCTTGACAATGGCTATGTTGTGCCGTATAATCGAGATTTGCTCCTACACTTCGATGCTCATATTAATGTTGAGTACTGCGGTTGGAGTATGCTTATCAAGTATTTGTTCAAGTACATAGCAAAAGGAGCTGATCGAATCCGCTTTGCATTAGCTTTTGACAGAGATGTGTCATCATCTGAAGTTCCGAATGAAGAACCGGTAGTAGATGAAATACAAAATTTCTTGGATGCTCGATTCATTTGCCCGCATGAAGCTACATGGAGAATACTAGCATTCCCGATACATCACAGAAGTCCGCCAGTTCAGGTTTTGGCAGTTCATTTAGAAGGTAAACAAAATTTGACATTCAAGCAATCCCAACGTTTGAATGATATCACGAATAACCCCAACACAGGTAAAACTACATTGACAGAATGGCTTTCAAGTAATACCTGTGAAATGTTCACTGGAAGCTCATCGTCAACTGTAGGATTAAACCTTCGTTACATAGACTACTTGACAATGTTTAGGTGGGATCTTACAAAAAAAAAATGGATTGCGCGCAAATCTAAACGCACTCCTACAGTAGGAAGACTTGCGTATGTGCATCCTTCATGCGGAGAACTTTTCTACCTAAGGATTTTACTCACTTATCAGACTGGATGTTGTTCGTTTGAAGATATTCGTAAGGTTTCTGGTACTGTTATGCCAACATATCGAGAGGCATGTGAGAGGTTAGGTCTTATTGGCGATGACAAAGAATGGGAAACTACTATCAGCGAAGCTGCCGAGTGGGCATCCGGTCCTGAACTTAGATCTCTTTTCATGTATTTGTTGTTGTACTGTGATGTCTCAAATCCTGCGAAATTGTGGGAGCAAAACTGGAGATGCATGTCCGACGACATAAGCTACCGTCTGCAACAAAGCAATTCCACTTCTACGTCTTTTGTGAACGGAGATGCAACTATTTCAGACCTTCAACAATATGTGCTATTTGAAATGCAAGTCTTACTGAACTCGAATTCTAGCGCAAAATCAGTCACTAATTTCGGCCTCCCATCATTGGATCCTACTGTTATTTCAGCATTGGAAAACAACCTTCTGTTCGAAGAAAAGAACTATGATAGGCGTGCGTTACAAGAGGAACACACTTTACTTCATTCAGGACTCCATCGTGAACAGTTGCACATTTACGACTTGGTCATGCGTTCTATAGCCTCTTCTTCACAAATTCTACTCTTTGTATATGGCCATGGTGGGACAGGAAAAACATATCTTTGGAAAACATTAATTGCTGGTTTGAGATCTACTGGTTGCATTGTTCTCGCAGTTGCTGCCTCCGGTATTGCCTCATTGTTGCTTCCCGGTGGTAGAACGGCTCATTCAAGATTTAAAATCCCATTAGAGCTTACAAATGAGTCTTTTTGCAACATAAAGAAAAATACTAATCTATGTCAGTTGTTGCTAGAAACCAGCCTTATAATCTGGGATGAGGCACCAATGAGCGATCGCAGGTGTTTTGAATCACTTGATAAAACACTTCAAGATCTTACGAACAATACATCACAATTATTCGGAGGCAAATCAGTACTATTAGGAGGCGACTTCAGGCAATGTTTGCCTGTACAACCAAAGTGCACAAAGGCTGAGGTTATTGATTCATCTTTACCACGTTCTTACATATGGAAACACTTGACCGTTTGCAAGCTTACAGAGAATATGCGTCTAGCAACATCAACAGCCACTGAGGCAGGAAATCAAGAGATTCAAGAGTTTTCCTCTTGGCTTCTACAAGTCGGAGATGGTCACGAGGGCGAACTAATTGAAAGAAGTGATAGAGATGTAAGGCAGATTAAAATTCCAAGTCAATACCTGCTGGATGAAGACTGTGGCAGCCTACAACAACTGATCAAATTTATCTACGACACGGAATTGCTGTCTTCTCCAACACCAGCTTTGATCGCAGAACGAGCAATAATATGTCCTAAGAATGACACTGTACAAGAAATCAATAACACCGTGCTAGCGTTTACGCCTGGAGACAGTGTCACATACTTTAGTACAGATTCTATGGTACCGCATTCTAAAAACGGAGAAGAAACAGACATGATGTACCCTATTGAATATTTAAATACGCTTTCTTTTTACGGTATTCCTGACCATTGTTTACAACTCAAAAAAAATTGCCCCATAATGTTGATGCGAAATATGGATCAAAAGAACGGTTTGTGTAACGGTACACGTCTTTTAGTGACTCAATTGTTACCACGTGTAATCGAAGCTAGAATTATAACCGGAACCTCAATCGGTCATAGAGTATATATACCAAGAATTCGTTTTGTCAACGACTCAAAAGATCTTCCATTTGTGTTTACCCGACGTCAATTTCCCGTTAAAGTTTGTTATGCAATGACAATTAATAAAAGTCAAGGTCAATCATTAAAAAAAGTAGGTTTGTACTTGCCTGGTCCAGTTTTCGGTCATGGTCAATTGTATGTAGCTCTATCAAGAGCTACATCTCCATATTCATTGAAAGTTTTAATGACTGATGAAAATAATAATTCTATCGATACAACATTAAATATAGTTTATAAAGATTTCTTGGCCGAAATTGACAACACCCAGGTCCACATTTCCTCATTATTCCTTTATATCAGTGTGCATGTAATAGTCCCATATCTAATATGCTTAACAAACATGTTTATCATCACTTATCACAATTTGTACACTTCAATTTATGATGCAGGTGTCTCATTATGGAACACCCCGGAGTTGCTGAATTAAGGCCATCAAAATCCGCACCGGCAATCCATATTAGAGTGTTACGCTCATGGGTACCAGACTACAGAGATAATGAACTGCACTTCTTAGTGGTAGATCAGGAGGTAACAATTATCTAATCAAAACAAAAGAAAACAATAACAACAACATCGCATATATGTTTATCAGTATATTTTTTTATTTGCTAATCACAATACATGAAACAGGGCCTTGGAATTCAAGTAGCAACGAAGGATGATGACTGCACAAATGTACGATCAAGGCTGCAGTTACAAGGATGCTATGAAATAAAGTGTTATGCTTGCATAAAGGTTGATGACTTTACCGCAGTGATCACGCACCCTGCAATGATTAGGTTAGGAACAGCATCTATCATCACACCTATAGCTGATACTGCAGAATTGCCGACTCAATACTTTGAGTTTGCAAGCAAGAGAAAGATAGAACTTGAAGCCCAAAAACAGAAGGGTATCGTAGGTATGATTATTATTCAACTCAAAACACTTTCAAAAACAATGTTTTACGCATGGTTAAACATTTGTTTCGCAGACTTCATCGGAGTGTACCTCAAGATCGAGGACAAGAAAAGCAAAGCTGACAGACCGTTTGTTGTGCTTACGCTTCGAGATAGCAGGTAAAAATAGAAATATATGATTCACAATAAAGTACATATAAAAATAGATACCATAGATAAGAAATAAAGTGCATACTTCTGCTTTCACAATAAAAAAAACTGATGTTAAAAAAACTCCAGTTTCGCTGTTTTGAAAAAAGTAAAAAAAAAAGTTTACTGTTCAAAGCATATGTTATTTTTTTTTTCAAATTTAAAAGGGCCTATTGACCAATTCTATCTGTATCCTGCTTGTAAGTACAAAACTCAGCTTTATGGTTTTTTTACATATCTATACAAGTTCAATAGTAATGTACCATTATTATAATGTTTACAACGATTTGTTAAATTTCAAAACTCCAAAGATCCTTAGTTCAAACTTTTCATGAACTCACTAAACTCATTTCCAACCTTAGACTAATGCTTACAGTTACCTTCCCTCTGATTTACTTGACTGAAACAGTAATCAAGACATCACTATCGCTCTGTGGAAACAGATAGCAACGTCTTCACACCGATTCAATAGAAGAAGTATCGAGATGGCTACCTCACCTGCAGTTGTAGCGTTCACCAGCTTGCAGGTTAAAAAAAACAAATACGGTAATGTTTTCGTGTCATCTTACACCACCCTAACACATGTTCTTTCAACAAAAACTTTAAATATAGTCTACTTGCCAAATTGGCAATCGTATATTAATATAAACTATTACGATTGAAACAGGTCTTCAATTGCAATCAACTAACGCAACATACGTCTACCTTAACCCGCAACATATAGAGGCTGAACTGCTGAAACAAATGTAACATTAGTAAATAACAACTTCATAACTACAAAAATCTTTAGCATTTTAACATTGCTTCTGAACACAGGTGGCAAAATCAAGAACCGCATCATCCAACATCGCTAAGTGTACCTGACAATGACGTACCCATCTCCGATTTACTACAACTACAACCAACTGAAATAACGGTATGAAAATTATTTACAAAAAATAATCTAGCCAGGCAATCACTAAACTAAGTTTAACTGTAGGGGAAGACATACACCATCAAAGCTCAAATCACAGAAATTGAAGCGACCAAGGATTGGTGTTACGCAGCATGTCTAAAATGCAATCAATCCGTATTTCCAGCCGAAACTCTATGGTTCTGTACAAGAGACGGTATGCTAGAAAAAGCCAATACCATGTAGGTGACACAACTTTTATATCTTTGACCTAAACCAACATTAAATACACTAACACACATGTATACAGGTACCGAATTCTCACTACAGTAACTGACCACACCGGAGGAATCCAGGCAGTCATTTTCGACCGTGCAGGTAGGCAACTATTAGGAATGACATGCGAAGAACTAGCCGCAAAAGAAGACCCCATTGAAACCTTGCATTCCATTATCGGCAAAGAGGTCTACATGGGAATCGAACTACAGCATGACAAAAAGACGCACGCATTGAAATGTCTTGTTAACAAAGTTTCATTTCCAGCAGCCAACAATACTGAACAAGCTTCCTCCAGTCTCAGTCTCACAGGAACGATACAAACACCTTATCCAACCACGCCGGCTCAAAAAACAAACAGTGGAACTGCAGCCAAGCGACAACTAGAATTTCATGGTTAGCTTACTTAAACAAAAAAACCTACACACACAACATAAATACTGATAAAAACATAAGGCTATTAGCTCTCTTTTGATCATATTTGCAAACACTATTACAAAAAAAAATTTCATAGTTGCATTTATAAGTTTTTTACCTTTTCATTCTCAGACTCAAATCAACCACCCAAAAGGCCTGACAAAGGAGCTCTCACAGACTAGAATCTGGTTAACAGCAGCCATTTGTTTTGTCCACCTAAAACAACAACGGGTGGAGACAATCAAGTAATTTCTTTTGTACAAATGATGCTGACTACCTGCTAACTACAAGATGTATATACAAGCATCATAACACATCAGTTATGTAAAAAACTTAGGTAACAGTTTAATGTTAGTGGCAGTAATATGTATGCTTAGACATACTATTTTTTGATGGATGCGTTTGCAGTGTAGCATAATAACTATATGATCCCCAGTTGTTAACATCACTATCTTAGGTAACGGTTGAATGTTAGTTGCTTGGTGTTTTAGAAGTGTATTTTAGAACAGTCAACATTGTCGCTTTTACTTAAGTTAAAATGGGTTGAACGGACTAAAATGATTAAATTACTCAAATGTTCAAAGCATAATCTAAATTGTACGTACATGCTAAATCTTTTGATTTAGATAGGCTTATCATTCCAACAATATAGTTTTCCAAACATATTTAATGTAATGACATGCTGCGTTCATGAAAAAATAGCAACTAAGTATTTATTCACAATAAAAAGTTTTACGACTACTTAGTTTTGTCGCGCCGCAACGCGGCGCACTGTATTAACACCTAGTTTTGTTAATTTAATTGTATGAATGAAGTTCCTGTTGTTCCTAAGGGGAAATTACATTACTCTTCAACCATCATTTGTTGTTTTCATTAACCAGGCCCATTCTTCCCCCTAACAATCCTGGACCCATAGTAGTCGAGAGGCACTTAAGGCGCAAAGATATAAGCCTGTTACCTAGGTACAAGGCACTTAAAAAGTGATGGTCTTAGATAAGCAAGGTGCACATTATAGAATAAGCCATATGAATTTTGTAAACACATCACTAAGAGACCAGTTGCAGAGTAAAATAGAACAATGAGGTTTGTTTAAATCGAACTTGAATCCCTGCCTAATCTGATGTAGTTGGGTTCTTTTGCCTCACTAATTACACTTTGCCAGCAAAATTGTAGCTTAAACAGCAGGCTGAGATGACGTATAGGTGGATTAATAGTGGGATTAATTTGAATTTTGATAATGTTGTTTGTACCCATGCTATTTCTTCAAAGAGGTCTTAGTCAACTCGCTCAACTAATCAAACTACCCATAAACAAAGGTGCTCGGGCAGGAGAGATGATGAGAGCATGAAATGTGGGAGTTAGGGTAGATGTCACTGCAAGATGAGGTCAATATCTTTGCTTTGTTAATTATGATCCATTTTAATATTCTCTTGGCTATAAACGATGTTGGACTTGAATTCACAAGAGTTTCATATGTTTCATGTACCTATTACTATTTGCATTTTTCCAGTTACCTACTACGCACTAGACAACATTTTTTCTACACAGAAGGGGGGCCAAGCAAGAAAAATAGAACCAAAGATCCGAACCAACATGAATAGAAGCTACGTTAAAAAATGGTAGTCTCTCCGCATACTTTTTTTTTTTTTGGCCAGTGTACACACAAGATGCAAAAGTCAAGCTTACAACAATCATTGTATGCTGACAACAGATTCCATATTGTACATAGGCATCTGACAACATATTCCATATTGTAACCATAAGTGTATCGTGTGAACCAGTTTTGAGTATGTATATATGTATTACTAGTATCCGATGTTATCCCCGCCACGTAGCGCGGGTACAACTACTAGTTATTATGCATATTAAATAACATCATGATAACTACAAGAAAGTTTGTTATTTTCACATATTCACTACAAAACTTTATAATCCAATCAACTTTGTACATTTCTTATATAAAATATAAGTCATTTGAGCAGACTTATATTTCCATATCTTAGAAATAATATTATTTTTTGTTCTATTTCTAAATTTGTATTTATTTCATTATACACACACGTATTTAACCCATTTATTTTTTCTTTAATTTGATTTTCTTTCGCTAACTTGTGTTTGTTTAAAAAACGAAATATACGATTGTGGTGTAGTTTTTTCAATGTTTTTGTACCGTGCCGTTACCCTGACGAACCGAATCAATTTTGACCAAACATCGGTACTGGAAATATCGACGTAAAACCCATGTCCAACCAATTCACGACTTTATTTATTTACTTCGGTTTTCTTTAGCCTGCTATAGGGAGCCCCGGTATCATATCGAACCGGACCGATGCAGACCGAATTCCCGACGCGTAGCGCGGGAGAATCCCGATAGTTTTTTTTTAAATGAAACAGTCAAATCATTTATGTCCTGAAAATACACATGTGCGCGCACACACACAAAAAAAAGTTGCCTTTTCCACTTCTGATTCGAGTTCGTTTCTTATATTTAGAAGTTCAACAGCGTTCTTTAATCGCGTCTGATCAGAGTAGCTTATGACATTATAATCAGCCTGAAATTTAAGATAATTAAAGGTTGTTTAGACACCTGACTAAAAGTCAAACTCTTACCAATACGTATGTAACATGATCAAGTTTATTCGCACGATAAAGACTTGCCAATTTTCTTTTCTGTGGGTCCCTAAAAGCCAGCTCAGGGAGATCTTTTTTGGGTACAAGCTTTGCTTTTGGGATAAGACTGCGGGGTATGGGGCGGGAGTTTGGGCGTGGGTAGGGGGAAAACGCCCAAGCCACCACCCCGGGTGGGCATGGGTTTCGGCGTGGCCCTTGGGGCATGGGTTTCAAGCCGGGCGTGGGGCGGTTTGGCCATCCTAGTTGGCTGAATATCATTGGCTCACCCGCCACGTCATAGCGGGTCATCCCAAAAGTTTTGAATTTTTAAATTCAAACCGTTGGCTTGGCCAAGCGGTCACCCCAAGCGGTCACCCAAACCCCAACATCCTCTATAAATACCCCCAAACCCCAACCGGGTGGTCCATCCCAACCCCCACCGTGGTCCCAAAAATTCGACAAAACCCACCCGCTGCCCCAGCCGGTCACCACAAACCCAACATCCCACGAACCCGCTATGGCATCCTGGACCCACGACGAAGAACTTGCCCTAGTCACAAGCGTCGTTGACGCTATGAAGGGGCGGCCACCGGGCCAAACCAAATATTGGCCGGAAGCTTTCGCGGCCTACCGACTAAACGTCGGTAACGACCGCCACAACATGAACGCGTGCCAACATAAATGGCGCGAGCTACGTCCCAAGCTCGAGCGTTTCAAGGCTTACTACGAAGCCGTTCCCGGGGGCGAGTTAAGCCACGAGGACCGGGTGGCGGTGGCGAACATAGAGTTTTGCGGCAAGGAAAAAAAGGCGTTCGACAAGATCGACCTTTTTGAAATTTATTTAACGCTTTAGGTTTCTTATTTTGTAATTTTTAGGTTTATGTAATTTATAAATATTAATGAAGTTGTATGTTTTTTTTTATAAATGTTTGTGTGATTTTTTTAAATTTTGTATTTTTTTTTATAAACTACCCTGCCACACGATGCACCCAACCCAAGCCCAACCCACGCCCCACCATACCCCGCGGACACGTACCAGGCAGTGGGGGGGACTCCCATTCCACGTGTCATCACCCGCCCCAACCCACGCCCAACCCAAGCCCCACCATACCCCGCAGTCTAAGACTATGGGGGTATAGGGCAGGGGTTGGGGCGTGGGTTGGAGAGAAACGCACAAGTCACCACCCCAGGTGGGCTTGAGTTTGGGCGTGGCCTCTTGGACGGGAGTTTAAGGCCGGGCGTGGGGAGGGGCTACCACATGACATGGCGGAACCTCATTGGCCAAGAGCACTAGCCCTTTGAAATTGGCTTTTTTTCCACGCTACCCAACCCACGCCCCACCATACCCCTTTGAAATTGGCTTTTGGTCTTGGATGTCCCATAGCCCATGTGTCGTACCGTGCCCCCAACCTACGCCCCACCATACCCCACGGTCAAACTGTTGACAAAAAGATTAGAACTTTCTGCAGTGGTTCCGGGGGCTTCATTTCCTCTCTGAAATCTTGAACCATATTGCGGGTCAAAACATTATAAGTTAAACCTAGTTATATATTAATGATAGTGTTAGTATCATATTTTAGTGATAGCGTTTTTAAGTTAAGGAAAAACGAATTAAAACAATAATTTAATCATGCATCGATAAACAAAATCGATAAAGTACATATCTTCAACATGATCACGCAACATACGACTCTTTTGATCAAATAAACAACTCCTGATCATCAATAACAAAAGACATAAATTTTTTTTTTTTAGTTTTCAAACTCCTAGTACACAAGACTTTATTGAAGGGAAAATCACAATTTTTTTTTCAAAATGAAAAGCCAATTATGTTGCGACATATGTCATTGCACTTAAATAATATTTATATATTTATTCTATTTTTATATATAAAATCAAGAAATTATTGTCTTTGAAATATTGCAAATATTTTTTCATGGGTAGAGTAAAATATGAAGCGTATATAAGTTTTGGAATATGCTATATAATTATTTGAATGTTTGAATGGTTGGTAATGTTTGAAATATGATTGGGTATTTAAAAAAGGAATAATGTATTTTAGTAATCTTAACTATTAGTCGTTAATCGGCAATTGTCTCAACTTTAAAAACAATCAGTAGTGGTTCCACCTTTTCACATTTTCTAAATAAATAGACCTTTACTAACAGAAATTGAAAATAATGGACAAAAAGAAAATAAGGTTCTGTTACTAAAGGTTCATTGATTTACAATATTTAAAAAGGTGGGACTACCATTGGTTATTTTTTAAGTTTGAACAGTTGTCGGCCAACGCCTAATAGTTCTGATTATTAAAATTCATTATTCCAATTTAAAAAACAATTGCAAAGGCGAAGGGAATATTGGTAGCCGGTCACAGGGTACACCACATGTTACAATGGGTTTTGGGGTTTCACAACTTCACATCGGCTCACTTGTTCCATCTCAAGCCTGAAGACTTGCTAGACTCATGGGTGAGGCAAGTGTATGGCGAGTCTATATGACAAGTCATAAGTTCGACTTGATTCATGTTTGTTTTTCTTATTGATTCATTTGGGTCCTTCCAAAGTATATAATTAATTGTTCATGTTAAGTCATTTATATAAAACTTACCAACTAAATAAAAAGCTTGTCTTAATGGATCAACACCATAAATCGGCATGGTGTGTTGCCGCCGCCGCCGCCAACACCACTCCACTTTCGTCGTTTGCACCTTAACAACCTCCACTATGGTCACCCCATAGCTACTAGTCATCAAAAAACATATATAATAGGTGAACCCGTCTCTAATCATCTTAGTTTGACTGTGATTTGACTAGAATTCATCTATTTACCACTCATAAGTTTAACTTATAAGATTGCTTATGTTACCCCTTCTAATTATTTTTATATAAGTAAGATGGTCATAAAGCCAATCATGATAAAATATTATAAAATAGAAAAACATGTCATTATATTATACTCTTTTCACGTTTTATAACACTAGAAATAGAAATATAAAACACAAATATTAATTATACTATTTTAATTAACATATTATTATAATACAAGTTATGTACATGATATACCAACAACAGAAGTAGTTGACAAAAACCGATCGGACCTTGTCCTCGTAACCAAAGACTTCATCTCCGGCGGCAACGTCTCGGCAACTTCCGGGATGGTGGATAGTGAAGTAGACGACGTATCATAGACGTAGAAAGTCTCTTGTGTTGAGGTCATGATATCGTGGTTGTGTTTATTTGTTGGCCGGAAAACTGATCGAAGAAGCTTGTGGAGTGAGCGTGAGATCCTTGAGTGTTTCTTGGCGGCGGGTGGTGGTGGTGGTTTACGGTGGTGGGAAAGATGGGGCATTGACATGGTTCTGGCGGAGATGGCGGAGTTGAGTTGTTGTTGTAAAGATTTTAGCTCAAATGAGTCGTAAAGAGAACTGCCACAGTCCCATACTTCATGTTTCATCTCTTCTTTTCTCTTTTCCATTTCTATCTTGTCAACTTCACACATACATATACATATGCATATACATATATATATATATATAGATATATATAGAGAGAGAGAGATGGGGTTATGTATACATTGAAGATTACAAGTCAACTATGCAAGTGCAAATACGTGTATAAATAGAGAGAGATTACTTAAATGGTGGGAGAAACATGTTCATATAGTATATATGTATGTATACGTTGATAAAAATATTATTTATACACAATATTTTAGTAACAATGACTTCTTGTGTACATGGTCATTCCTACGTTTTTTGAGACCCTAAGTGAATTATGAAGTGGAGGCCCTAATTTCGCCGATAAACTCTCCTCCAATCCCGACGCCATGGGTGATTACCCTTGTTTTTTTCGGCTAGTGATAGCCGATAGCCAATAAATTGAAAACAGGTTGCGATGAAAGTGGGAACGATGATTGCGGCTATATTTAGGAGCTTTATGCCGCTAAATAATGATGATTAGGTCGATGGTGGTTGTGTTGTAATAGCTGGAAATCAAGTCGAAATGGGCTTTGAAACTTGGTTTTTTTTTTGCTAAACAATATTTATTTTGGACTTCTTCAATGAAAAACCCGTTTAGTTTTGAAATAAATGGATTTATTTGACCCTAATACATATATTATATACAAAAACTTTCTAAATACTTGGAGGCCCTAATTTATTGGTGGCCCTAGGCCCGTACCTAGGTTGCCAAACCTATGAAGCCGGCCTTGCTTGTGTAAGGGATAAAATCAGATTGTTTTCAGCTTTTATATATTATTATTAATTACTATTTCTCAATAAGATGGTGGTGGAGTGACAAGGGAGAGACCTGTGTTCCAAGTGACCCAGGTTTGATTCTTGCCCCCACCATTTAGTTTCAGCATCACCTGGTTATGATTGAAGACTAGGTGAGTAGACGGTGATGCTAGTTCAATCCTTTAACTGAGCGGGTTTTACCTCACCGTACTGTCATGCCTTCGAGTGAGTGTTCACGGGCTTCGACCCTAGGTGAGGGTTTTCCCGGGTTCAGAGGTGATTGTATCTTGGTGTAATAAATTTCGCCAATAACTCATAGCACCAATGTCACACTATAGCCAACGACCACCAACATTGAAGTTGCGGCGTCTTAACGTGGAAACATTAGACCGACATATAAAATATAGAAAATAATAACTAACTCGATTTAGGACTCGCGTGTTGTGACGAACTTATTAAACGGGAAAAAATAGAGGACGTAAACACACTGAACCACGCACGTACGTTGTCCCATGTTAACTCACAAAATTTAGAACGAAGCGTATAACAAAACATAAAATCATTGAACCACACACACACACACACATTGTGCCATGTTAAGTCGCAAAATTTAGATCTAAACGTAAAACGAAAAATTTTGCAAAATATGAAAAACATAGGGGATCAAAGTTGAAAGTAAAAAGACTGTGAGGTTAAATTGAAAAACCTAAAAACTTTTGGGCTAAAACTACAAAATCAAGTAGTTTTGGGTTTAAAGTGAAACATCATCTTTTAAAAAAAAAAAACCCAAGACATGGGGTACAACACCCAAATGCCTCAACTTGTTGTAAATTTATATTATGTAAATGATAAATAAGGACGATATGTTATGTTTAAATGAAGAGTTAATTATGTTTTTCATCCCTGTTGTTTGTCAAAAATTACTATTTCAGTCTATTAGTTTAAAAATTGCTAAAACAGTCCCTGTGGTTTCACTTTCGTAACTATCACAGTCCAACCACACTAACGTCATCCAGTTATTCAGTTAGTTTATTTGAAATGACCATAATGCCCTTGTTATTAAAATTAAAATTAAATAAATAAAGAGTTGGTTACGTTTTTCGTCCCTGTAATTTGTTAAAATAACCATTACAGTCCATTAGTTCTAAAATTTGCCAAAACACTGGTTTAATTCAGAGATTAATTTGGAATTGTGCCTCGACAAATAAGGTTAATCTTCTTTGGCTCGCCTGAGCTGCGGTGATAATCTTCCTGCAAAACACTAAACACCCCGTTAAGCTCGTTAAGAGGAGGGGAATATGGGGTTCTCCTCTTAACCACTCTCTGGCGTGATAATAAGTATTTGTATTGAGGATTAAGTATGTGATTAATGAGTAAGAGAGCAAGGAAGTGGATGATTAAATCTATAGGTGAGGGCTCATATTTATAGCTGGAGTGGAGTGGAAGGAGATGGGTCAATGGGCCTTGGGCTTGGAGTCGACAAGGAATATCCGTCAAGTCTCCTCTGCAACAACCGTTAGTGTTTCCGGGTGAGGATGGCGTTGGCGCACGTTGAATGGATCAACGTGTCCTGGCCGTTGTCCTTGTTGTCTCCCTGTCATCAGCGGCTGAGTGGAGATCGTGGAACAGATGTCGGCGCACGCTGATTGGTGCCACGTATGTGTCCTTGTATACCTTCTTGTCTCCTGTACGATTGTTAATCGTGGAGCTCGATCGGATACAGTCTATCGGACGCCCATTGATCCACTGCCCTGCCAATTGTACCTTTTGTACTTGTCCTGAGGTGACATGTGCTTCTGTCTTCCGCGTGACCATCGGGAGAGTCCCAAGTAGTCGACGCAAGATCTAGGAAGTGAGAGTTTTCATTCAAGAAGCCAAGTGTGAAATCTGGCCTTATGTTTCCCTTGATCCTGCGCGCAACCTAGGTTAGACCTGTTTGGTCAGCGCAAGGTTGGGAAAGTTGCCAAATTGATATGTTAACGGTATGGTCTCATACGCGACCTGATTGGTCGGCACATATTAAGGACCATACACCTTCAATTGGCCATTAAAAAAATATGCCAACTCTGTGTATGTATTTTATGTATTAGCTTACTTAGGTTCCAACAATGATTAGACTTATAATCTTTTTTATTAAAAAAATTCATTTAATTAGTAACCCAAATAGAACTTAATAAAAATGATTCCTCTTATACAAGACAAAAGTATATCGTGGATAATGGTACTCGGTAAACGATCCCTTTCAAATGTTAGCTTCAATGCTTCATACAAAACACTGAAATAAATACATATCTTGTTTTTTATTGAAGATGTGACAATTGAAAACACCATACTAAATTATAGGGGTGAGATGGCTATAGTGGTCCGTTTCATTAAGGTTAGTTTAAATCAATGTTTTAAAATCCAATTTTTATACCGTACTGAATTGGGCTCGTAAACGGTTTAATCAGATGTATTGGACATTTCAACTGGATATACCAGACGATTTAACCGGTTTTCAAAATACTAGTTTAAATATCAGTTGGTTTAAAGAAAAACAAAGGTTGGCCTGTATCGATATAAAATTGTTAACCCAAAAAGAAATATCAAAACATTTTTCTCTCAATCGGTTTAGTTATTTCGGTTCAATTATTTCGTTTTTTACACCAACCCCTAGTAAATTATAAAAAATCATTATTATTATTATTATATTATATATATATATATGTATATATAATTATGAACTAGATACAGTGATTTTTGTCCTTTTGTTATTTTTGTCTTTTGTGATTTTTTTTCATCTTTTTTTTTTCTTTTCTATTTTTGGTTTTTCTTTTTCTTTTTAAGTTTCAATCGAACCTGGTGTTGTACATTTAACAAAAAGAACGGTCTAATAACGACCGAACAACGTCAGTACCAAAATTGATATTCGTTTTTATTGTTTCAATCGGTGTAAACATATCTCAGTATTTTTTTGGTCGTATCATGACTTTTTTTCTGTTTCTCTTTCGGTAAGTGTCGCTATCTTAATAAACGAAACCAATATCAAACGAATTTCTGCCATTAACGTTATTTATAGTATTGCGTCTACGTTTCAGTTAAAAATTAGGTCGCCCCACCGCAGAACGCGAGTGTAGCCCACTAGGGCACTAGTTGTTATAAGTTACATAATATACCGGCCTCAATATTAATTACTAGCTTATCAATATCCATCAGCCCCATATAAAAATTCACACGCTGTCACCTGTTACAAATCAATAACATAGCTTGATTAATATTATATTAACATTTTAAATACAACAACTAAGACACAAATCAATAACATAGCTTGATTAATATTATATTAACATTTTAAATACAACAACTAAGACTAATTTATAAATAACTAAAAGTAAAACCAAACAACAAAGGAAAAGTGTATCAATGCGCGACACGTTAGTGGCAAAAATTTTATAAAAAAAGGACCCTGATAAATAATTATGGGATTAATAGAACCAACTTTCCTATTAATAGTTTAAGTAATCGTCTCGTTTTGAATAAACATGGCATGGCAAAAGATTAAATACGAACAGTCTTATCGTACAAAATGTACGAAAGACATGAAAAGGTAAAAAAAATGCGGTGACATTTTTGTAATTATTTACTCGTAGTGTAATTATCAAAGTTACCCTACAAATGATCTTGTAGGGTAATTTTGTAAAATGACCTTGTAAGGTAAATTTAATCTTGTAGGGTAACTACGAGTAAAATAATTATGAAAATGTCACCGTGTATTTTTTATTTTTTTTTACATTTCCATGTCTTTCGTATTTTTTGTACGATAAAGCTACTTGTACAGAATCTTTACCCAACATAATATATTCTATACTAATAGACCAAAAAGCATATGTTCGACAATCAATAACCATCACATAATACTGTTTATAAAGATCTGTTATTTTGTTATTAAACCATCAATTAAAAGAAAAATTATTTATTAAACAAAAAAATTTAAACAATATATATGCTCTTGTTCTTTATCAAAGTTGTAAACGCATTCAATTCTCATTGCTAGAATTATATTAGACTTTTTTTTTTTTGATAAATACACCACAACATTATTCTACATGATTTAAGCTTCCAACTTTTTGGTTGTGAGGCATACATCTTAACCACCAGAATGTCCCTTAATCTTGATAACTGTGATTATCTTGGACTTGGAGGTGTTTAGCAAGTATAGTTGATTAAGTGTAACTTGATCCGAACTGGCCCACATAACTTGACCCATGAGCAGGGAATGGGTTGGTCAACTCAACACCATTAATTAGCCATGATAACAAAAAGGACGCAACATTTCTTTCAAACATTTCATCAAATACCCTCTTTGAATTCACCATCGAAGATAACGAAAAGCATATTGAGTGATTGCAGGACTCTTAATAATCCGGGTGATTAACGTAGTGTTACAAAATATCTCTCGAGGCCCTCTGTGGTGCATCCAGTTGCCCGCGTGCCAACCAATCCATCACACTTATGACATGGGTCGTTACTCGTTAGTTCCGTCCTGCCTTGGACTCATCGGGAGAGCGAAAACAACTCTCGACCAGTGGTGCCTTCACCGTGTAAACACCATTTGGCACATACACCTTCTGTTTCTGGTTAGGTAGTCGTTGATAAAGTTCGGACTGACCAGTACCCCAAACGTTCAAGTACAAATCTTAGCAAATGTGATCTTCAAACATTTTAGCCATGACAATAGGCTCAAGATGGTCAAGACCATTGAATATCAAAGTGTGATTCAAAATGGACGTGTCTTTTAAAACGACCATTGAAAAGATATTGAGTTTTGAAGGTTTTAAAGAATTTGCTAAAATGGTGTCATCTTGAAAAATATCTAACTTATAATAAAAGACTATAGATTATAGATAAGCGAATAAGGTAGTGGTGGAGTGGTTTGGGGAAAGACTTGGTGTTCCTTGTGACCCAGGTTTGACTCTCACTCTTCCCATTATTTTATACAGCATTCAGGTGAATGGCGAATACGAGTGGCGCTGGTTCGTCTTGGATGGGAGGCGAGATTTTACCGATTATTCCACCGTTGTGCCTTCGGGCAGGTGGAGGTCGGGTTTTCGTGCATCTGGGAGAGACAAGGGGCTGGCGGCGGTCGAGTAGTCGACCTTGGCCCCAGCGCCCGGTGTCACGGTGATTGGCACGTCGTTCCTTACCGTTCAATGCCACATGACATTCTCTCCTTCAACCTCATAAATTTTATTTATATTTATCTAATATGTCTTTTAATATTAATAACTAATATATAGATATCATTTATCTTTATCCTTATCTTTATCTAAGATTAATAAATAACTTTAATTAATGTCACACGACATTTTCTCTTTCAATCTTTTAATAACTAGAATTACGACCCGCCACAATGCGGTGGAGATTATTTAGTTATAACTAAGTCGATTTAGGACTCGCACGTTATGTTGAACCTGTCAAACGGGAAAAAATAGATGATGTAAAAACGTTCACCCACGCACGTACGTTGCGTTGTGTTTACTCGCAAAACTTAGAACGAAACGTAAAAACGTTAAACCAAATACATACGTTGCGATGTGTTAAGTCACAAAATTTAGAACGGAGCATAAAGCGAAAAATTTGCGAAAAATGAAAACTATAAAGGACCAAAGTTGAAAATAAAAAAAATTGTGAGGATAGATTGTAAAAGATAAAAAGTTTTTGGTTAAAAGTAAAAAATCAAATAGTTTTTGGTTAAAAGTAATTTATAAAATACTTTTTGGTGAAAAGTTAAAAAATAATTTTTTTTTTTGAAAAACCCCCAAAGCCAAGGTTATAACAACCAAATGCATAACCATTTTTCTTTGAAAACCCTCAAAAGCCAAGAGTACAACACATATATGCATAAACATGTTGCTTATTAATAAGGTTTTAACTAGGATTACGACCTGCCGCAATGCGACGGGAATTCTTTAGTTATAACTAAGTTGATCTATGACCCGCACGTTATGTTAAACCTGTCAAACGGGGAAAAAAATAGACGATGTAAAAACGTTCACCCACACACGCACGTTGCGTCGTGTTAACTCGCAAAATTTTGAACGAAACGTAAAAACGTTAAACCAAAGACGCACGTTGCGATGTGTTAAGCCACGAAATTTAGAATCAAGAATAAAGCGAAAAATTTGCGGAAAATGAAAACTATAAAGGACCAAAGTTGAAAGTAAAAAATGTTATGAAGATAGATTACAAAAGATAAAAAGTTTTGGGTTAAAAGTAAAGAAACTAGTTTTGGGTTAAAAGTAATTTATAAATCACTTTTGGGTGAAAAGTAAAAAAAAAAAATTTTGGAAAACCCCCAAAGGCAACGTTACGAAAACCATATGCATAACCATTTTTTCTTTGAAAACCCCCCAAAGTACACCCCTCGTTGCGGCGGGGCGTAAAACGGTGTCAAATAGTACTGATGTCACATAATCGTCAACGACCACCAACACTGATTCGACCTAGGATATGCGTGTTGCGACGAACCTGTCAAACATGGAAAAAAAGAGGTAAAAATGTTGAACCACACATGCACGTTGCATCGTATTAACTCGAAAAATTTAGAACTATACGTAAAACGAAAATTTCCGAAAGATGAAAAGTATAAGTGACAAAAGTTGTGAAGTTAAATTGCAAATAATGAAAAGTTTTGGGTAAAGTTAAAAAATCAAATTATGTAGGGTTAAAATTGCTAAAGGTATAAACCTTTGGGCTAAAAGTAAAAAATCAAGTTTTTTTTTTTTTGAAAAATGCCCAAAGCACAATGTACAACTTGTTATGCACAAAAACTTGTCTCGGCCTAGGATATGCGTGTTGCGACGAACCTGTCAAACATAGAAAAATAGAGGTAAAAGCGTTGAATCACACATGCACGTTGCGTCGTATTAACTCGAAAATTTTAGAACTATACGTAAAATGATAATTTGCGAAAGATGAAAAGTATAAGTGACAAAAGTTGTGAAGTTAAATTGGAAATAATGAAAATTTTTGGGTTAAAGTTAAAAAAACAAATTATGTAGGGTTAAAATTGCAAAAGGTAAAAACCTTTGGGTTAAAAGTAAAAAATCAAGTTTTTTTTTTGAAAAATGCCCAAAACACAATGTACAACTTGTTATGCACAAAAAACTTGCTAATTTATAATATATAATATGATTAATATCTAATAAATTATTAATATATCTTGAACAATGTTTTCAGACCCGGACCGGCCGGCCGGACCAGTCATGCCGGGGTCCGGAAGCTTTGTCGGGTCGGTTCGCTATGTCAACCCATTTTTGCATCAGGCCGGGGATCCGACCGGGGACCGGTGGTTCAACGGGTGGTTCGTTATGAGAGGCCGGGTCGTTTTTTCTTCAAGCATCATCGATTCATCTAGACTTCTTGAACACTTGAACATCAAGCCTCATCTTGATAATATGACCGGATTTTTTTTCCGGTGAGCAGTTGAACACAATATAAACGAGAGTTGCAGGAAAAATGAAAATCAAGATTAAAGAAGGACCGACTCCGGCTTGTTCTTGCTTTAAGCCTCCAGATCTGATCTGTTGTTTTTTAGAGAGTGAAAGTTGCAAAGAGATAAAGTTTGAACGGCCAATGATCTCTAGATCAAGTGGTGGAGGGCTTGCATTTCTCTTGAGAGATGCAGGTTCGACTCCCACTTGGTGCAGAGTGAGGCACTGGTGGACAATGATAGGAGACCCAGGGAAACCGGGGTTGGATCATTGAGCCAAACGGGTTTTACCGGTAATTTCACTGTCGTGCCTATGGACGGGTGGGTTACCGAGTTTTCTCCGGAATTGGTGGTGGACTCGGGTTACTCTCGGAGTACTCCGTTTGTCCAGTGAGTCGGTATTGAGTTTGTTGGCCGTTAAAAAAAGAAAAAGATTGAATGGAGATAGAAAGCAAATGAGTTTTTCAAGATTGTGTCAGAAATTACCCTAAAGACTTAAAGTACAAAGTCGGTGGCTTCAGCCACCGACCAATTCCTCCTTTTTGTCGCCATTTGTCTTTTCTATGTTTTCCTTTTGTCTTCTCTTGGATCCCTTCTCCGTTCTTTCTTTTTCCCCAGATACACAAAACACAGAACACCCCAAATAAAACCCTAGCTCCATCTCCCCTTCAAACACCGTGATCCCCTCCTCCTCCTCCCATCGCCACCGTCCCCCGCCCCTACCACGCCGTCACGCCCCCTCCTCCTCCCCTTCACACACCGTCGATCCCCTTTTTCTTCCTCGCCGTCGCTGGTGCTGCTGCCCTCCGGTTCGCCGTCGATGCTGCTGCTGCCCTCCGCCACGCCACCCCGTCGTTGCTGCTGCTGCTCTCCCCTGCCACGCCGTCGATCTCCTCCCTTCTCCCTTGCTACTTCACCGAATCAAGTATGTTTCTTTATCTTCAAGAATTGTTTTTTTCTTTTTTAATGTTATGATATGTACAGACAATCTATGATACAAAGGAGATTGTGTGGTGTTAGAGAGAGAAATGGAGCGATGAGTATTGCACCACCGTTGCCGGAGGCACCGGATTCAGGTCGGTGTCTTGGTTTTTATTTTTCTTTGCATTTTGTGGTTTAGTATTGAAGCTCGATTATCAGATCTGATGATGTTTCTTTTCATGATTGTTGCTTCTGTTATCGTTCAAATGTGTCCATGTCACGATGTGTCAGAAACTAGCAACGGGGGGTGGTGCGACGGGAGGAGGGGTGGCTGGTGGTGGTGTTGCGACGGGGGTAGGGTGGTGTCTTTGGGCACATCATCTATTTCCAGACCGATGGGTCTGATGGTGTTGCGACAGGAGTTAGGTTGGTGTCTTTGACAATGAATTTTGAGGTTTTGATGTGAATGTGTTAGAGCTGTATTTAATTTGGGGTTTTTTGTTCATGTGTTCATAGGTGTGAAGTCTCAGTTGGAGTATCTTCAACAATGCTTGCCAGGTAATGCTTCTGGTTAAATTTTATTTTTACTGTTTTATCTTAAGATTGATCTTTAATGTGAATACCTATGATTTTGCTGATTTGGTTGTCTTTGTTATGTTTGCATATGATTGTAATGAAGCCCCTTTATAGTTTAAAGTTTAAACATTTATATTTAATTATGTTCGAGACCAAGGTGAAATTGATGTGATGGAACTAGAAGTTTCACGATGGTTCACCAAGTGGACCGAAGCAATTTTCGAAAATAAACTAATATTATGGATGATTATTATATCGTGAGACTATTTTTACATTTGATTAACTCCATAATTTTTAATATTAAAAAACACATTCAATCATATATTTACGTATGCAAAGATCTAGGTTTTGTTATGATTTGTTAAATCTCATTATATTTTTATTATAGTAGTATAGTCGAAAGCAATCAAGTAATTATATATTCCTTCAGTCTCATTTCAATTTATATCATGACTTATTTTAGCTCTTTGTATATGTGAGTTATTATTTGTATGAATGTTGTTTCGACTCACGGAAACTGTGAATGGAGGCATGGTCTGTTTTCTCATGTTATTTATTAGTTTGTATGTTGTCAAATGATCAATATTACTGATGATCATATATGCGTTTGTTCAATGTTGTTAAGAAGTCCAAGAAGGACAGCACCATCTGCAGTTATGATTTCAAAATTTTACCTACGGATGCACAGTTATGAAGTTAAGGACATGTATAATTCAGCATTAAAGACAATTATTATGGTACTAAAACAAATTGTTTGCTTGCTTTGACAAATGCCATTCATCTTTCTTTCTTTCTGTTCATGAGTTCAGTTCCCTTTATCTTTCTTTCTTTCTGTTCATGAATTCATGAATCTCTATTTTCTTTTCCTTTTTTTATTATATCATGATTAATTATTCATATAGTTTTGGATTTTAAATGAAGTTACAATAGTTTATTGAATAGTCTACGAACGTACATTTTTCGTAAAGTGATTGTGCATCAGTTCTTATACAATAGTTTATTGAATAGTCTACGAACTTGCCTTTTTCATTAGGTAATTGTGCATCAGATCTTATTTGAATAAAAGTCCCACTTCCCAAAAAAATGGCGTTCCTAATTCTATGTTTAATGACGTTAACGTCACGAACATAATGTGTCTAACAAAGTCAAAAAACGTGTAACGACGTGTGCGGATTCAATCTTTATTCTGTTGGTTTTCAAGAATACAAAACCAAGAACTCAAGAAACAAATTTTTTATGTGCACAGGTTGATAGAAGATACAAACAATATTATCATCAAATGCAGATAATTATATCATCATTTGAAGTAATTGCTGAAGGTGGAGTAGCAAAAACCTACACATCACTCGTACTCGAGACCAATTCATGCCGTTTTCGGTGCTTGAGAGATGCAATCGACAGCCAGGTAACACGTTTTCAATAACTTTTTTTCAGTAAAGAGCCGGTCAAATATAAAGTATAAATACGTTTTCATTCGACAGTGTCATAATGTTTTTTTAGTAAAGAGCCGGATCAAATATAAAGTATAAATACGAGTTAATTTAACTTTCGACGTCGCCGCAACGCGCGACGGGTCAAAATCCTAGTTTGGTATGATTTTTCAAGATATAATAAAGTAAAAAATTGCATGAAAAATGAATTTAATATTTGTGAACACTACAATCAACGAGAAAATGAAATTAAATGGTTTATAATAATCATTTTTTATGTTGTTGTGGATATGTGATCTTTTTAACTATCTTTTATTTATTTTAACTAGGTTTTTATCCGGGATTGCTTCCCGGGCTCGGGAAACTTAGTTATATTAATTACTATTTGTTATTAATACGACCACATTACATCAACCATCTCATTCGATTCAACAACAATGTCCTCAAATCACTGGATTAGATGATGAACCCATATTAGAGGTTGTTAGGATCTGAGTTTCTTTTTTATTGTGTTTTTGTTTAATAATTAAGAAGACGAACAAGTAATGCAGCGGAATTAAAATGGAAATAAACTTTGCACACAATCAAACAGGAGGAATGCTTTCAACACACATTTTAACATAGAACGAATGATTGAATTTATTTCAAGATTCAAGTCTTTCTTCAATCATCCGTTTAACCCTTTCTTTCACAAGGTAATCCTCTACTTCTTTATCTGCTGCTGTTATTTTATCCATCTGCTTTTGATTCCTTCTTTGGTAAAGGATGGTAGCAGGTGGAGTAGTGGATCTCCTGAATTGTTGCTTTTGTGGATCAGTTGAAACCACTGCTTCAGGATAATCAGGCTTTTATGGAATATTAGGATTTTTCTTCCTTAGTTCTTCCAGCCTTTTGTAAGATGCAAACACTTTATCTTCTGTCCATCTTGACACTTGATTCCTTGACCCAAAATCGGCTGTAATCAGCTCTTCTTTCATCCTTTTCAGCTGCAGAGTCCTTTCTGGTACATTTTTCTTAAACTTTGCCCAGATAGGAGGAGTCTGCTTCACCTTGTTTTTGACCATATCTTGAATTCTGGCTGCTTCACTTTTAAGCTCACTAATGGTCCATTCTTTGTACATGTACCTTTCTCCTTTATACTTTTTGTAAGCCATGATGTTATCAAGATAATCTTTTCTCAATGTTTCAGCTGCTCTTTCTGATAGTTGCTGACAAAGATTTTTTGCAAACTGCTCCAATGTTCTGACCTGAGTTAGCAGGTATTGATAGTATCTTTGTATTTCTTTATCAGATTTACCATGTGAATTCCTTTTAGAGATATCCTCTGCTTGTTGAGCTTTTAACCTCATATATTCTTCAATGTTGTTTGGCCTATGATATCCTTCAAGAGATGGCAAACTCCTTTTAGCAGGGTCATCTTCAGTGTAGAATGATTTGATCTCCTCTCTAACTGCTATAAGCTCTAAAGGGTAGTGAGCACCTGCAGGAGTGATGGCAGTGAATAGGTACAAGTGGCGGTGATTGTGTGGTTGTTTGTGGTGGTGAAGTGTCATCATTTAGGAAAACATTGGTTACCCTTCTCCTTTTGGGTTTAGGAGAGGTTGGTGGTGTTTTGATGGATTGAGTGGTAGTGATTTGAGTGGAAGGTTGTTGACTAACAGTTGTTGGTTCAACTGGTGTTTCAACCACTGTTGTCATTACAACAGATGATGTGTCATCTGAAGTCTTCTGCTTTTTAGCAGGAGATGATGGTGGTGATGAAGTTGTTTTTGGTGGTGAGGTGATTTTTGGTGGTGATGATGTTTTTGGTGAGGTAGTGGTTGAAGTTGGAGCAGTAGTTGTAGTGTGTGTTGAAGTGGTGGCAGTTGTTTGGGTAACAGCTGTTGAAACCACTGAAGTACCAACAGTTGTTGATACAACAGGAGTTTTAACCTCTGTTGGTTTGGGAGATTAATGTGTGGAGTTTTTAGGATTTTCTTCATCCTTTGGTTCTGGAGTACCCTGCTCATTCATTTCCATAAAAACTCTCTTCTCCTGTTCAAACCTTGCTTTATTATTTGCCTCCATATCCCTTTTTACCCTTGCTTTTGCATTAGCAATGGAATTTGTGGTTACATTAATCTTTTTAGTACCATCTGGCAAGGGGATGTCTGCAAGCATACTTGACTTGTCTGGTTCAATGTACAGACCATCTTCATATCCCTTCTTTTTAAACTGCTTCAATTTATCCCCCCCTTTTGGCATCAGCTGGTGGTGGTTCATCCACAAAGATGATAGAGGGAGGAGCAGTGCCAGTGGTATTCAGCAAATGGGCCTTGATTGCCTTGATATCTGCCTGTGTGTCTTTAAACCTTGCTTCCATGAGATTTCTGATCTTTTGAACTTGTATCTCATGTTGCTGATCAGCTAATTCTCTTTGGTGGTGTAGCAGAGGTTGAAACAAACTCCACAGCTCATTTGGAGTGGGAGCAGACGATGGAGCAACTGTTGGAGTTGGTGCAGCAGGGGATGGTACCTTTTGTGCTTTCAACAACTGTTGCAGCATGTCTTTGATTTCTGCAACAGATGTATCAAGGTTCTCAACTCTATCCGTCAATTCTCGATACATTAAACCATCACCCAACTTAATGGGATCATGTGATTTCCCACTAACACTACGTCAAAAATGGGTTACGGCCACACTTTTGGCAAAACAGCCCTGCCACACATTTGAAAAAAATGTGTGGCTAAAGGTCATTTATAGCATTTTAAAACACATTTAGCCGCACATTTCTCTATTAATGTGACCATTGTATGCCAGTTCAAAACTTTTAGCCACGCTTTTAGAAAATAATGTGACATTTACTAGTCACATCATGAAAAGTGTGGCCAAATATGATCTATGACTACATATTTTTATTCCAAGTGACCAAAAACACATGTATGTGAAACCTTTAGTCACACTTTAAGACAAAACTGTGACATTTATTAGCCACACTAGCAAAGTGTGGCCAAATGTGATCTACGACCACAATATTTATTTTCATATGACTTATTACACATGTATTCAAAACCTTTAGCCACACTTTAAGAAAAAAAATTGTGACATTTATTAGCCACACTATAAAAGTGTGGCCAAATGTGATCTACGACCATAGCACTTGTTTCATGTGACAAAAACACATGTATTCAAAACATTTAGCCACACGTTAAGAAAAAACAGTCATGTAAGCAAAATGTAGCCAAATATGATCTACGGCCATGTTATATGTTTTGATAATGTGGCAAAAAACTAATATATATGGCCAATATAATATATTGTGTGACCAAAGGTTAGCCAATAGCCACACATGAAATTAAAAAAAAAAACATATGGCTTTACATAAACACTCGTCACACCATCATCACTTTATTTATTTTGTGTGACGAAATTATATCAAATGTCATTGAAAAAATGTGTGACAAAGGTTTAAATTGCTACATCTTTGAAAATTCCCCCTCACATATTTCACCATTAATGTAAAATTTCTCCCAAAAATATTTCAATCTAAAATTTCCCTCCAAAATAATTTATCCTAAATTTTAAATTTCCCCCAAAAAATATTTCTCCCAAAAACATTTCATTTTAAAACTTCCCTCCAAAATTATTTATCCTAAATTTTAAATTTCCCCCCAAAAATATTTCATTCTAAAACTTTCTTTCAAAATATTTTATCCTAATATTCCCCCAAGTTATTTCATTTTAAAACCTTCTTCTCAAATAATAATATCATTTAAACAAAGCATTATTTTTAGGAAAATTGGTTTTTAATAAACCAACCTTTGCCCCATTGGTAAATAATAATGCTACCTACAGATTTGGTAGTTAATAATCCTACGTTTCAATATGTTGGTACTCAATAGACCTCCGTTAGTTTTTTTTAACTGAAGTTAGTTTTTAAGTTTTATTTATTACACAAACAGTCCCTGTAGTTATAATTTACTAGTTTTAAGTTTTATTTATTACACAAACAGTCCCTGTAGTTATAAAAAAAATCATAAAAATAAAAAAAAAATCTAAAAATTCAAAAAAATTCAAAAAAATCATAAAAATTCAAAAAAAATCAAAAAAATTCTAAAAAAATAAAAAAAATCATAAAAAATCATAAAAATTCTAAAAAAATCAAAAAAATTGTAAAAAAATCAAAAAAATCATAAAAAACCGTTTTCGACCCGGACCGTTTCGACCCGGACCGTTTCGACGCGTATCGTTTCGACCCGGACCGTTTCGACCCGGACCGTTTCGACCCGTACCGTTTCGACCCGCCACCACCAGCACCACCACCAGCACCACCGCCACCACCACCAGCACCACCGCCACCACCACCAGCACCACCGCCACCAGCACCACCGCCACCAGCACCACCGCCACCACCACCACCACCACAGACCGTTTCGACCCGCCACCACCACCACCACCACCGCCACTACCACCAGCACCACCGCCACGACCACCACCGCCACCACCGCCACCACCGCCACCACCACCGCCACCACCACCACCACCACCGCACCGCCACCACCACCACCACCACAGCACCGCCACCACCACCACCACCACCACCACCGGTACGCGTCGAAACGGTTCGCGTCGAAACGGTTCGGGTCGAAACGGTACGCGTCGAAACGGTTCGCGTCGAAACGGTACGGGTCGAAACGGTACGGGTCGAAACGGTACGGGTCGAAAACGGTACGGGTCGAAAACGGTTCGGGTCGAAAACGGTTCGGGTCGAAACGGTACGCGTCGAAACGGTCCGGGTCGAAACGGTACGGTTCGAAACGGTCCGGGTCGAAACGGTACGCGTCGAAACGGTTCGCGTCGAAACGGTACGGGTCGAAACGGTACGGGTCGAAACGGTACGGGTCGAAACGGTACGCGTCGAAACGGTTCGCGTCGAAACGGTACGGGTCGAAACGGTACGGGTCCAAACGGTACGGGTCGAAACGGTACGGGTCGAAACGGTACGCGTCGAAACGGTACGCGTCGAAACGGTCCGGGTCGAAACGGTACGGTTCGAAACGGTCCGGGTCGAAACGGTACCCGTCGAAACGGTTCGCGTCGAAACGGTACGGGTCGAAACGGTACGGGTCGAAACGGTACGGGTCGAAACGGTACGCGTCGAAACGGTTCGCGTCGAAACGGTACGGGTCGAAACGGTACGGGTCGAAAACGGTACGGGTCGAAAACGGTTCGGGTCGAAACGGTACGCGTCGAAACGGTCCGGGTCGAAACGGTACGGTTCGAAACGGTCCGGGTCGAAACGGTACGTGTCGAAACGGTTCGCGTCGAAACGGTACGGGTCGAAACGGTACGGGTCGAAACGGTACGGGTCGAAACGGTACGGGTTGAAACGGTCCGGGTCGAAACGGTACGCGTCGAAACGGTTCGCGTCGAAACGGTACGGGTCGAAACGGTTTTTTATGATTTTTTTAGAATTTTTTTGATATTTTTTAGAATTTTTATGCTTTTTTATGATTTTTTTTATTTTTTTAGAATTTTTTTGATTTTTTTAGATTTTTTTTTATTTTTTTAGAATTTTTATGATTTTTTTGAATTTTTTTGATTTTTTAGATTTTTTAGATTTTTTTTTTATTTTTATGAATTTTTTTATAACTACAGGGACTGTTTGTGTAATAAATAAAACTTAAAACTAGTAAATTATAACTACAGGGACTGTTTGTGTAATAAATAAAACTTAAAAACTAACTTTAGTTAAAAAAACTAACGGAGGTCCATTGAGTAACAACATATTGAAACGTAGGATTATTAACTACCAAATCTGTAGGTAGCATTATTATTTACCAATGGGGCAAAGGTTGGTTTATTAAAAACCAATTTTCCTTATTTTTACTACATATTTAAAATTTTTAACTAATACAATATATTATATTTTCAAATCATATTTGTTATTATCCGTTTTCTTGTAAATAATGTGTTAATGTGTGCATGTTAGTTATGTTTATATATATTTTTTATAATATATTTTCTGTCTTTTAAACAACATTTTTAGAAATCATATATTAT
Source organism: Helianthus tuberosus (assembly GCA_030545235.1). Lineage (NCBI taxonomy): Eukaryota > Viridiplantae > Streptophyta > Magnoliopsida > Asterales > Asteraceae > Helianthus > Helianthus tuberosus. The sequence continues at coordinate 20,785,054 of CM060364.1, read as the reverse complement.
AAAGTATATAAAGTTATAAATTTTCATTTCATTATTTGAGTAATTTCCTTTCAAACTTATATTTTTGGTTTAATAAACCATACTGGTCCCTAATGTATCAAAACGACCAATTAGTAGGTCAGATATGACTTAATGGGCCATATTGGACTTTAGTTGATTAATACGGATGATAGTAAATCATATATGTCTTAATTGGCCCCATTGGATCTTAATGTAACACAATGAACAATAATAGATCATATATGTCTTAATAAACTGTATTGATCCTTAATAGATAACAATCTACAATAGTAGATCATACACGTCTTAATGGACCATATTGGGTATTAATGGATCACAATGGACAATAGTAGATCGTACATGCCTTGATCGACCATATTAGGCCTTAATGGGTCATAATGGACAATAGTGTATGATAGGCATCTTAATGGATCATATTGGATCTTAATGGATCACAGTGGACAATATAGATTATACATGTCTTAATTGACCATGTTGACCCTTAATGGATCACAATGGACAATAATAGATCTTAGAGCATTCACATTGAAACCTCTATATTAGTACATTATAATAATCTATATAATATAGAGGAAGAAATACAGGAACCAACAAAAAACCATTACATTGGAATCCTTATAATAGAGAAAGTTTTATAGACATTAAAGTAAACCACTATATTCAGAGGTTCATATCCATGCCTCTATATTTTTATTGTGAGTGTGTATGAAAGAGAAAGAAGTAAAAAAATAAGTGATTGTGAGTTGGATAGAGAAATAGACATAGAGTTGGATGTGCGAGGTTTTTGAAAAGTAAACTTAATATATAGAAAAATGTGTTTTTTATTAAATTATATAGATAAAGATAAAGACTCAAATGTGAATGATCTTACGTGTCTTAATAGACCGTACTAGGGTTTTTATGGATTACAATGTTTTTTTTTCTTTTTTCGAACGGCAAATTTGGATCACTGACGGACCACTGGAGTATCATCGTGCCACCAGCGGAACCACCCGATCATATCCATCTCCACTAGGAATAATGCCCATACACCAATTCAGGGGGAAACCCAATAAATATGGGAAAACCCCCTTGTGAGAATCGAACCCAGGATCTATTGGTTCTAAAGTTTTATCCCACCTCCAAGATGCCACTAGGCTATAAGGCCATGGACTTACAATGTTTTATATTATGCTATATCATACAATGTCTTATACTAGAACAAGATTTACGATACTATATATTATACGATATACTTTTCAATTTATATACTTTTCTTAAGATGCTATATACTCTAAGATATACTTTTCAATTTATATACTTTTAAAAAAAAATTATTTTCTATTTTAATATTATTTTTAAAGTTTATAATTAAACGAAAATTCAGTGTTAGAATAATTAGGATTTCACGTAAGGCCGTGGGGTATGGGGGGCTTGGGTTGGGGCATTTGTTGACACGTGGAATGGGAGCCCCCCCACCAACAAAACCCACGCCCATGGGGTATGGTGGGGCTTGGGTTGGGGGCTTGGGTTGAGGGCATGAATTTGATTTGGCCATTAAGAGCCTGCCATGTCACTTATTAGCCCGCCCCACGCCCGGCTTCAAACCCACGCCAATGGGGCCACGCCCAAACCCAAGCCCACCCGGGGTGGTGGCTTGGGCGTTTTCCCCCAATCCACGCCCAAACCCCCGCCCCATACCCCACGGTCTAAGAGCATTCTCATCCAATCCATCAAATTATACATACATTCCACTAAAAAACAACTCCTATATCAATATATTTTCACTAAAAACAAATATTTTTTCTCTCTCATTTTCAATTAAATAATATTATCATTACATTTTTCTCTCTCCTTCACTCACAACCACTTTCAATATATATTAAAATAATTATACTGGGTGAACAGTGTCCCTCCAAATATACAGATGAACAGTAACATTTTCTCTCTCCTCCACTCACAACCATTTTTTATACCCAAAATAATATAAAAATTACCCCTCACATGTTTTGATGATTTAGATGAGAATGCAAGTAATTTAGAATTTCACATTCCCTCTCCCCCAAATCCATTAACCTAAGGCTAAAACTCAAAACACCCACAACAACAATGGCTTCTCTAATGGCGATTCACCTCCAAAAAACAAAAAACAAACCAGAGGCGAAAATCTACACACACTGGACCAGTTATGTCTTCATGCTCACTACCAGAATCAAATCCAAACCCTAAACCATCAAAACCAACCACATGTCGTTAGCGTTCCCCTCATCTTCAATCTTCATCACTTACAACCACAAATCTTAGCATCATCTAACCGCCATTAAAGCACAAAACTCCTCATCAACACCACCAGAACAACAACCTACAGAATCAAAGAATGAAACCGCCACAACTCCGGTAGGGTTCGGGTCCGTGTCGGTGTCGACGTCATCTCCGGCAAAGAAACAGAAAGGAAAAAAAGGAAAGATCTAGAATTTTTCGATGAGAACCGGTTGAAGCACCTAAGTTTGTTACTCAACAGAAGGAACAAGGGGCGTCGGATGAGCAGCAGGGGAGCAACAAGCGTGCTATTCTTCTTACGTGGTTAGGGTTAGGTTCCTTGATTATTGTTGAGGGGATTGCTCTGGCTGCTTCAGGTACAATTGTTTGTTGTTTGGTTGATTACTGTTTTTGATTGATGAGGTGTGGTTTTGGTTCGAATTTGATGGTTGTGAATAGCAAATTAGGGTTATTTGGATTGAGAAATTAGTTCAGTTGGAGGTTATGTTAAGAGGTAGATATAGGTCTGTTGAGAGGTTGAAAGTATATTTTTAGGATTGTAAATAAATAAATAAATAAATATATATTTTGGATGTTTAATTGCTAAAGAAATTAGTAAATGTGTTGAACTCAAAGTCATCTAAGTCAGAATGTGAAATTGGCATTTTCTTCAATTTGCTCTGCCTCTGTTTGTGAGCAAGATTTTGCAGAGTGAAAATGTGATTTGTTTGTTTATATTTATTTGACTTTGGATACAGTAGAGGTTTTTTTTGTTGGAAATGGGCACGGGTCTTTGCTCTACTTTGGCCTCCAAATCGGTTGAGTGACACCTGGTTAAAAGATTATGTAACTTCAGCTCGGATCTTTGATCTTTTAATTTAATTGTTGTTTTCATGTTTCTGTTTGGGTTAGCTTTGCCATAGTTGTAACAAAGTTTGGAAATGCTCTGAGCAATTGGGTTAATAATGATGAAACCCTGTTTGGTTAAAAGAAAGTTCGCTAAGGAAGACTCTTGAGAAACTAGTAAGTTTTTCGTTCAAACAGTTTCTTAGCATCTCACTAGCTTTTCTGTTGAAATATTACGTTTTCTTAATATACAAGTTTAATTAGGTCCATTTTGAACAGAAGCTTGCATGATTATATCTATACTTTGAAGTTTGAAGCACTCTGGTGGTCTTTATGTATAAGTAAGCAGCCACACCTTCTTATGCTGCAATTTGACCCTGTTTGTGGAATTAAGGTCTAAAAATAGAAGATGACTTAGTGTGCTTTTGTGTTCTTATTAATTATCAGAACAGATTACATGGTAAAATTCCTAACGAAATTAGGAAATGTGTTGAACTCAGAGCCCTCTAACTCAAAATGTGAAATTGCCATCTTCCTTATCTCTTGGTCAATGATTGCAACACATATTACTAACAAGCAAATTGCAATGCAGTGTAACCTTAGGTGGATCGAGAGCTGTAGGGTGCTAAGTTCACTTAAAAACGGTACATTTAGTCAATGTCTGTCTCATGGAAAGTCAAATAGCCTCTTTAGCGGCTTATGTTATAAGTTTATGATCAGATAATCTTATAACACAGACCCTGAACAGAAATATAACCGACTATAGGTTCAGTTTCAAGCAATTGTTTCAAACCTATTAGGACTTGAAACTCGAAAAAACAAATAAATCACAATTCAGGGAAAATACCAAACAGTCTCTTCACTTAACATGTTTTCGAACTTTGATGATTAACATCGTTTGCTAGACAGAGAGAATACCAAGAACACCAACAATGGAGATAGAAGAGAACTGCAGGTCTTATTGTTGGAAACTTCCTGATGGGGTACAACTATGGAAGCTAAAGCTGTGTTTGATTCTAGATTTCTAGTTCAATCAGGTGATGGTTCATATATAAAAAGGTTTTTCCTTTATATTTATTTAGATCTCGGATGGTGGTTTCAGTGTTCAGAAACAGCACTTTAGAAGCTAAAGAAAAAGGAGCTTTGTTTAATTGGTTCACATAAAGATTATTTTTTGAATGATCGAGAGATAATTAGATGTGCAGAAGAATTTTATTGTTTATTTATGATGATGGTTAGGTTTTCATGTTCCTTTTTTTAATATGTGATTGTTGTGTTAATTAGGGTGTGGGCAGTGGTGTGCTAATGAAGGGCATGAACAGCGGTGTGTCGATGTGTTTTAATGGTGGTGGTTGTGTGCGTGGTGTGTGTAGGGGGGGGGGGGGGGGGGGTTAGATTAGATTTACAGCCAATGTGGGGCTAGCCCACTTGGTAGAGGCATTTGCCTCTTAGAGGGGAGGTCTCAGGTTCAAACCTGGGCCTGGAGAATAATTTAGGATTATTGGTGTAATAGAGTAGGAGCAAGCTTTGCCGTTCAAAAAATAAAAAATAAAAAGTGTAGGGTGAGGTTTAATTTGGAGTTTTGGATATGGTGTGAGTGGTTTGCGATTTTAGTTTCTCTAATAAAATGTACACATAAGCTAAGTATGTGGCATCTGACAAGGATTAAAAAAGGTGACCAGTTCCACACAAGCATTACGTGGGACCATTTTCCTGGTTGTGGTCGAAGTGTTATACAAAACCATAAAAATTTCTAGGTTTGGTACATTTAAAGATAAGAATTTCAGTTCAGTACACACAATTACAATACATATTAAGTTCATTATATTTTGGTGCACCTATCCGTAAAACTTACTCGTCACAACTCGAATCTTTTTCAACCAGTAACCCAAACCGTCCATTTTATCACCTCGATAAAACTCAGTAACTATCGTCTATAACGTACTGGTTGAGATCATATGTACAATTAATGCAATTTTATGACTTTAACTCATCCCAGGTTAAGAATTCATTTTCAAATGCTTTCTTTTTAGAAGTCAGACCTTTTCCAGCAAATGAAACCCGATTGCCTTCCATTACCTGTTTCCGTTGTACATCTAACTATAATCATTGTATTTCAAGATTTTCTTTTTCATAATTTTGTTTTGTCATTTGGCTAAAATATGTGTGTACAGGTTTTCTTCCTGAAGAATGGGATGCTTTCTTTGTGAAGTACCTGTATCCTTCATTTACCCCTACCGTGTTCTTGTTCGTTGCTGGAACAGTTGTCTATGGAGTTGTGAAATACCTGGAAAACGAGAAACCAAATAGCTCAAGTTAGATCTTTACACGTATGTAATCTTGTACTTATGAGCTCTAAATTTCTGTAACCCTAATAGATTTCGCCTATTTATCTATTACTTTTTTCTCCTTGAACTTTTTTCTTTTTGTCAGTACTTCTTTTAATATGGGTCAAAATTGATCAGATTAAGTTGGGTTGGCCCCTTAACATTTTTGTTCCTTTTTCCTTGAATTTTAGTATAACGAATTAACAAACTAAACAGAAAATGGCGTTAAGTTTCCCCTCATCTTCAATCTTCATCACTTACAGACACGTAAGTCTGTCGAATATAACTTTCCATTGATCGATGCATTTATGTATTTTAGTGTGAGTTCAGACAACTACAATTAGATAACTTAGGTCTCACTTTATTATGTCTGTTTCGCTCCATGGTTGGCAATTAACCCCAGCTTTTTGTCCACTCCATGATCAAAGGCTAAAAAGTGGTTTCCTTGGTTCCTGTTATTCAACGGTCCTTATTTTAACATCAGTCCATGTATGTATGTGACAATGAGCCTATATGTGCATATATGTTCAACTAATTTGTATGATTTTAGGTGTACCTTCTGATATGAACTAACTTCTGAGTTTATTTATTTTAATTGGGTTCATATAGGCATGGAGACTTTACACAGATGGCAGGTCTCTCGATCTAAGTGATGAATGTTTACGCGGATCCTCTTCTTCTGAAGTGTTGCGATCAGTACAAGTTGGCCTATATTGTACCTTTGAATTTTTTCTACGGTCCGAATTTGTAAATATTATCAATGAGTTTCAATTTGTAGGTACTTAATGGACATAATGGGACAACAATAGCTATATATACCAAGGAGAATCTTTTGAACAATGATTGAGCTCATGTGAACAAGATGTAAGTGTAGTATAATCAATTCAGTTTGCATGTACTTGTTGGTATATCTTAAAACTTTCCTTTAACTGCAACTGAACATAGCATGCAGACAAAACATGATGAACTGCATGAAGTTGTTTCGCAAAGGAGTTTTGATTGGCTGAGACAAAAAAGACCAACTAAGGGCCAAAGTGAAAGTGGGGAGACTCTTTTAGAGAATGAGAGGAGGTTATGTTGTTGCAAGCGTTGCTAGGAGTGATGCTGGCTGAGACCAAAGTGCTCTTGTTGCAAGTGCTGCTGCAGCCTGCAGGTTATGTTGCAGTTGCTCCATCATTTGTATATAACTTTCGATTAGTAGTTTATGTATTTAGTATTAGTAGATAACTTTGTATTAGTAGTTTATGTATTTAGTATTAAAATTGAAAACTTATGTATGGATTTTGGTTTATTATTGTTAATATCAATAATTTGGTTTTTAGATTTGTTCATGTTTACTATATAGTTTTTATTTTACAAAAATTTAAAAATAAAATTGATAATTACACAAAAATGGCCACATAAAACTATAACAAATATGTGTGACCAAATGTTAGATAATAGTCACACTTAAATTTACAATTTCTATGTCTCTATATATAATTTTTTAGCCACGTTTATAATAAATTTTTGTGACTATATAATAGTTAGGGTCACACTTACAGTGAATTTATGTAACCATTGATATCATTTAGCCACACTTACAGTGAATTCATGTAGCTGTTGATACTATTTAGCCACACGTAATGGACCATTTACTTGACTTCAACAACTTTTTTGCCACAATTTTTTTAAATTAATGTGGCTAAAACAAACTTTTTAGTGACTATATCATATAAACGAACACACTTATAGTAAATTCATGTGACTATATAATAGAAACGACCACACTTATAGTAAATTATGTGGCCGATAATACTATTTAGCCACACTTAATTGACCATTTGCTTGATTACAACAACCATTTTGCTACACTTTTTTTAAATTGATGTGACTAAATCAATCTTTTTAGTGACTATATAATAAAAACGGCCACACTTACAATAAAATCATGTGGCTATATAATAGAAACGCTCACATTTACACTAAACTCATGTGGCCGTTGATACCGTTTAGCCACATTTAATGGACGATTTGCTTGTTTACAAAATCTTTTTGCCACATTTTTTAAAAATTGATGTGGCTAAAACAAACTTATTAGTGACTATATAATAGAATTAGCCACACTCATAGTAAATTCATGTGGCTGTTGCTACCCTTTTAGTCACACTTATCAAATAAAATGATTGATTTTCAGTAAGACCTTTTAGCCACAGTTTAAGTTGCTACGGCCACACATAAGTGAGTGTGGCCGTATGATGCCTACGATGACTTGACCTTTGGCCACACTTGAGATAGAAAAAAAAGTGTGGCGAAAGGCATATGGTCACACTTTTTTTATGTGGCGGTAAGCCTTTTTTGACGTAGTGTAACAGTGGTTGCCTTAGGAAAATTTTCCCAAAAGTCATCCAATGATGCCCCTTGTTCTCGGTACTGGGACTTCTTTCCTCAGCAATTGATAACCTTTTAAATGTACCAGTGGTTGGAACAAACACACCAGTGGTTATCAGATTTGCTGGAGAGGAAATTGCCTTTAAGGAAGTCTGATTTATGAAACAACTGGCCAGGTGTAGATCAGTGGATCCAACACCTGTAGTTGCTGCTTCGCTTGAACTACTGATAGGAAGTACTTGTACATCCTGCAGTTTAACCTCCTCTGGTGTTGTTGGTGGGTTAGCAATGATAGGGAGTTCAGACTCAGTCACTTGTGGTGGCATGCACTCAGTGATAGGTGGTTGAGAGGAACTCATTTCTGTCTATTTTAAAGTTGAACGGGTCGAATAAAGAATGGAGTTTGATGTTCACAAGTGATGAAATTTCACACGAACAAGTCAAACGAGATAAATAAGGTATAAAAACTTGGTAGTGCAAGTAAGCGCAAACTGAATAATGGAAGCGCGAAACATTAACGAACCTACGTGATGGGTCATAAAGGAATATATATAGGAAAAAAATGCAAACTAGCGAAACAAAAATGTTAAAAAAAACACTAAGATAAAGAACCCGGGTAATGGGACGTAAAGAAGTATAGATAAGAACCGGGTAACGGTAAGTGTAGGGCGAACCGACGTGTAATTGGCGTTAGAAGTCGCGAAGTCAGAAAGATAATTCGAAAGAAAACAATGTAGCCTTAGACTACGGTCAAGGTCAAACGGAATCCAAAAAGTAAAAGTGAATAATTCTAACCATAAAAAGAGGTGCCTTAACGCCATAGGCGTATATACACGTAAATACATTTGAATAAAGACTCGAATAAAAGATGATCTACGGGATCATCATAACCTACGGGATTGAAAATAATGCTAAGGTCTACGGGACCAAGAAGACCCTTGGGGTCACAAATAGAAAGGAAAGAATTGTTGAGTCACACCTTAAAGAGGTGGAAATCCAAAGAGATAGTCTACGAGACAAAGTGAAGGAACCTACGGGTCAATAGTGTAAGGTGAGGGAACTTGTTACGATTCCCCGCATAGAACTAAGACTGTAAAAGAATAAATTATGGACTGTCAATATCCATAATTCTGACAAAAGTTAAAGATAAGATCTTAAACTAAAACTTTGGTTTTAGCAAGAAATAACGTTTTTACAAATATAAATTCTGATAGGAATTTAAATAGTAAGCATGAAGGATACAAGTCTTGACGCTAATAGGCGCAAGACGATATATTCGAAAAAGTGATGTTTTCGAAAATGAAAGGTTGATATGAATTAAACATGATGTGACACGATCACGGTCAAGAAATGCAATGTGAGGTAGAATCACATTATAACCAAGCGAGCGGTAAAAGTAACTGGACTAATAAGTCTAGTTAGTGAGACCGGTTAAGGTCAGTAATTCAATTTAAGAAATTTGTTTTGCTTGTAAGCGGTAGATTCGGTATAACTGAACCGAATAAATAAATTTAAAAACAAAAGAATTTGTTGCTAAAAGTGAAAGATTTCACCAAAGACCTTTAAACGGGTCAAAGTAACGGATTCATAAAGAATTCGATAGTATATGAAAGCGATGGATATCGCTAAGTTAACTAAACTAGGGGAAATAACGAGATTACGTTATTTCAAGTTGCACTATGTCGTATGAGATACGTAGACAATTAGTGACCAAAAAGATGTTACCATACTTATCTGGTAATACTAACAATTGGATAAAAGTATAAGTAATGTTTAAAAGATTTCACGGATCAAATACGTTGAGTTTAAACTCAATGAATTATGTAAGAAAAGGTTTCGAGGACGAAACCTCTCTAAGGGGGGTAGACTTGTAACACCCCAAAAACGGGTTTGGTAATCAAACTCCGTTAATACTAAAAGACGGGTAAAGTACCGTTAGTAGCAAAAATAACCAGGTAAATATTTGGATTTAAATAAGAAATCCTAATATTAAATACAAGTGAATCAAAGTTTAAGGGATTGAATTTAAAAAAGCCCGAGTTAACGGGACTTAAAAGTAAAACGGGTTATAACTCCCGGGACCCACCAAGTAACTAGGAATATTAACCTGGTTAGTTAGTGTCTTGACATAATAGAACAAATATGGTTAAAATACCCTTTAAATAACTTGGTAAAGTATAGGGACCAAAGGTGACAAACTTGAAACAAGTTTGTATTAAATAAAACATTCAAACACCAAAACACACACTTTAAGTGTGTGTTCTGGTCGTAAATCACTGAGGAGCCAGGGAACCCCATGGCTCAAACCCTAACTAGCAAAAATCAAGCAATTGAGAAGCCAAATCGACTCCAAATCGAAATCTAAGTTTAGATTAGTGATCACCTCAGTGAAAGGATCACAAGGTATGTAAAATTTGATGTTAATTCTCTGTTTGAAATTCTCATGAATTTGGGAAATATGAAATTTGATGTTGCATGTTTGCTATTTGGATAGAATAGGGATGATATAGTGTCTAGGAGTGAAACCTAGACAATAACATGTTAAATCATGCCTAAATTCTGGAAATTTCATGAGTACATTGAAGGTCATTCATGGGTTTTGTGACAAAATGATGAACACTAGGGTGTAGAATGCTAATCTAGTGTAAATTGATGCATAGAAACTGATTTCTGAAAATATGATGTGTAATTCTATAAATAATAGCTCAATTGATGTTAATCAAGGCTAAGTAGCTAGCCATGAATTAGAAAAAAAATAAAATGTGTAAAATTATGCCCATTAGGTGTTTGTTAAAATGCCTAAGTGAAATTGGGTGCCTACTAGTTCATATGAAGAACTTGATTATATAAGGTGTTGTGATGAATGCTAGTGATATGATGAACGGGTCTCACTTATAGATGAGAACCCATAGTTCTTGTGAAATGAATGAATAAATTAGTCTTGACAATCGCTTAAACTAACTAAAGTGATTGAAATGTGATAAACGTGGCTAGAACTTTGGTTAAAACGGTGGTCTAAAGATAACGCCTACCGGGTAATTAAAGAATGCTAAAACTAGTTGATGAACTCGAATATGCAATTAGTATACTAATGGACATTTGACTTTTAAAAAGTCAAACTGACCTACGATGTGATGAATGATAATTAGATATAGAAATGCGTAAGGTGGAATAATCGTACTAAGTTATGATTAAACTAACCACCTTGTGAATGATGAATAATAGTTGGCGCTTAACCAGCTAGGTGAAGCTTGGGGAGAAAGCGGGTCAAACAAATCAAGTACGAGATGAAAAGCGTAAACCGGATGAGAAGTAAGTAAAGCTTACACCCTTTTTGCAAGATATGCATTTAATTCTCGGTTATAATTACGGCAAAGGTTGTATTCGAACTTTGGTTCTGACACGAAGTGGTACGGGTCGGAATATATAAAAAATGCGTAATGGACATTTGGTCATAGATGACATAAATAAATTGAATCTTTGAATGGCCACTTTGTAAGTAGGCCTAAATGAATAAAAACAAATGGAAAATGGTGATTTCGTCATATATAAATGGATAAGGGTTGAAGTTTAAAACGACACCAATTGGCATGAGCCATGTTGGGTTAACGTGTACGAAACGGATTTAAAAGTCATAATTAAATGGTAAGGAATCCGAAATGACTTACTTAATAAAATGGTAAATAAATACCATTGGAATATAAGCGCAAAATGGTTGGTCGTTTAGACTAAACGGGTCAAATGGTAATGTTAATACCATTTGATAAATCACGACTAATAAGCACTTGTCAAGTCTTATGCTTACAGGAAAAAGCGGTTCACGAATTAGTGTTGCTATGAAATAGCAAATTGTTGAAGCAAGGTACTAAAACGGGTCAATAGTCTGACCCGAGCCAGGTACGCAAATATAAGGATGTAGTTAGAAGTGATATTTTGGTCAACTATTAGCGAAAGTCCTTCGTTACAAAAAGAATGACTAAAATTGACCAAAATGCCCTTGAGGGGTAAATTGGGCAAACGACCTTTAAGAGTTGTTTAGAGTTAAACGTTTTGTTAAATGGAGTCCTTGGGATACGTATACAAATGGGGATAGGATGTAAACTAATAGAAGCGTGATATAAAGCTTGCAAATGTTAAACACCCTTAACGGGTCAAAACAAGTATATATGCAAAATAGGTTAAGATTTGCATAAGAAACCCGTAACTAGAACCTAATATAATAGGATATATCGAAAATATGAAGATCATGAGAATTTGGGATCAAACAAACATGTTTGTTTGATAAAATGCATAAACGGGTTAAAATTCGGTAAAAGGGTGATGAGTCGAGGGCTTAGAAGTCTCAAAATTTATTTTGTTGGATGTTGGATTTTATCTCCATAAGATGGAGAATTAAATTACGGACGCGTAGGAAAAAGAATCGGGTAAAACGGATCAATAACGAAGAAGTTATCGCCATTTCCGTAAAAACTGGCATAACTGAACTGCAGCTCCCAGCTGCTGGAAAAGCGTCTCCCCCGCGCCACGCGAGGGAGCAACATGGCTCCGTCACGTGGCGCGACAGAACCCATTTTTGTTGAAAAATTTGTATTTCAATCAGTTCCGTTTCCTGGACTCGTTTTGACATGTTTTAAACTACGTATGACTGATCCAACTCATGTTTTATGAGTTTCAGGTATAATTTTAGCACCGGCGGACGATCAAGCACAAAGAAGAACCGAACACGATCAAGAAATAAGCTTCCGCACTATGTATCGTTGTTTTGTTAAATGACGAACTCAAAAATGTTATTTTGTATAGTTTTAATTCTGTAAATAAAGTTTAATGAAACCCGTATTTTCAATGTATTGAAATTCTAATTACCCGTTTATTTTCGTGTAATATACGAAAATTGTTAAATAATAATAAGGGTGTTACATGAATGCTGACGTGGCAGCGGTTACAAAAGATCTGACCGCTATGTACTGTCCACGTGCCAACCCCTGATGAGTAATGAAAGAGAGTTGTTTTATGAAGCCACTGATGGAATAATATCAGTGGTTGCAATGAAAACAATGGGAGACTTTAAGCTATCAGTGGATAGCCTATCAGTCCTGATGGTGCAATGTTGAGATTATTAAAATAAACTATTACAATGGATTTTTGATTTCCTGAAAACATTTTGATGCTTATAATTCATGAAAAATCTTCATTTTAACTATTTTTAAGATGCATGTTGAGATTATTAAAATAAACTATTACGTAGAAAAATAGAAATTTAATGAAATATTTATAAACTATTACACGCTAGAGTTAACACTTGTTAGGATTTCGCAGGTAAAATTGTAACGATTAGGTAAAATTGTAATTTCATTGTAATTCTATTTTTTAACTATCAGTGGATAGCCAACAATGATTGAAACACAGATGTTTGGTCACTTAGTGGTCAACATGAAAAATGAAGAAACAAAGGTTGTCTTTCAACAGTGGATAACATTTAACAATCAGATGTTTGAACCAAAACAATGGTTGTAACAGACTTTTAAGGATTAATGAAAACTATCATTTTTAACTATTTTGAGGATGTTTGACGTTAAGCAGATATTTGACCTTAAAAAGAAGTTGGCCCATAAACAACTGTTTGCAAAAAAAGACCAATTTCAAAAATACTATACCCAAACAATCAAAATGAGGAGCTTAATAATCAGTTAGCATGTTGGGGTGATGTGATAAATACTGTTACATATAAACATCTAGCGATATGAAATCTAACAATCTAACAGAGTATAAAACACTGATGTGATAAATACTGTTACATATAAACACTGTTAACATAAACAAAGGTAGAATATCTGCTGTTGATGCTGAACCACTGTTGTTGTTGGGCAGTGGTTCGTCTTTGAGTTTGTATAGGGTTTATCTCGAGAGATAAACTATAGCGAACCACTGCTACACTAAACATTGTTACATAAGAAACACTAATACATAAATACTAAAGTTGAATCCGCTGTAGATGCTGAAGCACTGCTGCTACTGAGCAGTGGTTTCCCTTTCGTCGATCAGGCTTTGGGTACATAAGTGCTTGTCTTTAACAGGGCTTTGTCTTCAACAGTGGATAGGCCTCATCAGCCTTTAAGTCCATCAGTCTTTATAAGGAGCGGTGGTTAATTATAACAGTCCTTAGCATGATCAGCTGTTATAACCACACCATAACCCTTTGAGAGGAAGCAAGTGTCCGTCTATTCATTTGAGAGGACTCATTGCATTACATCCCTGTTGAAAAGCAGAATCCATAAATTTAGGGAAAATGGATTTGAAAGATGATAACCCAACAGTGGAGGATCTCATTCTACAGCTCCGATAAATTCAAGGGTATTCTCAAATAATGGTTCCTAGATGTTTGAAGAACGACAAAGACAGACAAATGTCCACAATGCTGCTTCTTTGAACATTTGTCGGTCTTCAAACATCTACGAATCTACGAAGCATTATCTCATTGGAATGTAACGATTAGGTAAAATTGTAATTTCATTTTAATTCTAGTTTTCATTTGATAATTTCATTCTATAATTAATTAACCACATCAACAATAAAAATGTGAGTAGTGGATGTTTTTTAGGAAAACCAATGATTGTCAATATCAGTGGATGTCAACAATAAAAACGTGAGCCGTGACTATTTTTTAACTATCAGTGGATAGCCAACAGTGATTGAAACTCAGATGTTTGGTCAGTCAGTGGTCAACATGAAGAATGAAGAAACAGAGGTTGACCATCAAACCAATCCTTGACACTATTAAACCTCTGTTGACTTACCAAACAGATGTTCAGACACAATTCAACATCAACATAATCTAAATCTTACTCAAACACTAAATAATAAGTAAAAATAAAACACAACATAGATTCATAAAATTAAATTTATTCATTTATTCATGACCTTAAAACTAAAAGTCCAATAATTACATCACATACTGAACACTATTAAAGTTCAAATCTAAGAATAACAGCAAGAATTAAGAAACTTTAGTTTCAACTCCATCGATTGCTGAACCTCTCGATGTATGTCCTTCAGCATCGCCATGAACTACACGTCTCTATCACCGCACTCTATATTACTGACAACACAAAGCTGACGAACGGAAGTTGAAGGCATCCGCATAAGATCTCTGGAAACCTGCTCTCTAGTGAACATGCCAACTTGCAATCCATCAAAACATCTCTTCAGCTCTTGAAGAGTAGCCCTATCTTCAACTGTTGTAGCACATATGACTTTTCACGATATTGCATGAATCTATACTTTCTATAAAAGGAGAAAATCTTCCTGACGCAACAAAACCTGACTTTCGATTTAACAAAAATCGAACAATGCAACTCTCCCATCAAAGAAGATAGCAGATGCAACTTTTCACGATAGAAGATACATATCGTCCGTTTAAGCTGCAACTCTCCCATAAAAGAAGATAGCACATGCAACTTTTCACGATGTTGCAACTATGATACTGCAACATCGATATTGAAAGGTTGATGTGTGATGGGAAGCTTCATTGAAACGACGATGTTGGAACAATCATACTTGAACGATAACATGTAAATATAATCAACAAACATTCGAACAAAGAAGTGTAATCGGAGACTAGCGGCTGAATCACGAGAAAGATGCATTTGAGAGAGAGAGAGATACGCTCACATATATGAGCGAGCGAGATTTGAATGTGAAACCAGATAATTATATCTTATTTATAGGATTAGAATATATGGTTATAAAATGTTGATTATAAAATGTTGAGGGTAGATGTTTATTGGGAACTGATGTTTATTCGGAACTGATGTTTATTGGGAATCGACAGTAGTGTATATCCTTATATCCTGCTTTATTAAACTAATTAAATATTAGAAATGATATGCAAAGTAGGAAAAAAAGAGAGAACGTCAATTTTAAATTACCATTTTGCATATTTTGAATTTCAAAATTACTGATATTATCAGTAATTACTGATCTGATTTAAAAGCAATTGTCATGATGACTTTTCTAATTGTTATTTTAACTTTAATTAAGAGATAATAACCGTCAGTTTGAAATTCACATTTTGCATATTTTAAATGTCCAAAGCTCAAGAAATTAGCATTAATTACTAATTTGATTTGCAACAAATAGTCATCAAGAATTTTTTATATTTTTTAATTTAACTTTAAATTTTATCATGAAAACAATGTTGGAGGAACTCTTATCTCATTGGAATGTAACGATTAGGTAAAATGGTAATTTCATTGTAATTCTAGTTTTTATTTGATAATTTCAATCTATCACTAATTAACACTATCAATAATAAAAATGTGAGCAGTGGTTGTTTTTTAGGAAAACCGCTGATGGTCAAAATCAGTGGATGTCAACAATAAAAAAGTGAGCAGTGGCTATTTTTTCCTATCAGTGGATACCCAACAGTTTTTTAAACACTGATGTTTGGTCAGCCAATGGTCAACACGAAGATTGAAGAAACAGAGGGTTGTATTTCAAAAGTGGATAACTTTTAACAATCAAATGTTTGAACCAACACAGTGGTTGTAACAGGCTTTTAAACAGATGTTGGGGCTTAAACAGATGTTTCGCCTTATATATCAGTTGTTTGGACTTAAACAGAAGTTTGACCTTAAACAGATGTTTGCCCATAAACAGAAGTTTGGCCATAAACAGATGTTTGGCCTTAAACAAATGTTTGAGTTTAAACAAATGTTTGCCCATAAACATCTATTTGCAAAAAAAAAAGACCAATTTCAAGAATACTATACCCAAACAATCAAAATGAGGAGCTTAATAATCATCCAAGTGAACTTGATTTTTATTTATTAGTATAAAAATGAAACAACTGTTCAATTTATAGTACAAATCAAACCACTGAAGTGATGTGATAAATACTGTTACATATAAACACTGTTGTCATAAACACTGTTACATATAAACACTAATGTCATAAAAATTGTTACATATAAAACACTGAGGTGATGACATCTAACAACCTAACAGACTATAAAACACTGATGTGAAAAACATTGTTACATATAAACACTGTTAACATAAACAAAGGTCTGAGCTTAAACAGATGTTTGCCCATAAACATTTGTTTGCAAAAAAAGACCAATTTGAAGAATACTATACCCAAACAATCAAAATGAGGAGCTTAATAATCATCCAAGTGTACTTGATTTTTATTTATTAGTATAAAGATGAAACAACAATGTCTTCAAATCACCGGATTAGATCATGAACCCATATTAGAGGTCAAACAAAAGCACAACAGGACCACATGAATAATATCATTTCCACTTTTACTTCAATGCACTTAAATGAGTGATTTGGGATTTTGTAAAAATGTTTGTTTTAGTACTTCTTTAAAAAATAAGATGTTGACCAAAATTCAAACAGATGTTGACCAACAGTCAATCAAATGTTGACCAATAGTCAAATAGATGTTGACCTTAAACAGATGTTTGGTTTAAGGCCAAACATCTGTTTATGGCCAAACATCTGTTTAAGTCCAAATATCTGACATAGAAGGCGAAACATCTGTTTAAGGAAAAATATATGTTTAAGGTCAAACATCTGTTTATGGCCAAACATCTGTTTAAGGTCAAACAATTGTTTAAGTCCAAACCTCTGATATAAAAGGCCAAACATCTGTTTAACCCTGAACAGATGTTTAACTTAATAAGATCTACTGTCTTCTCACACTGTTTTCCTCTTAAAAACACTGTTCATCCTAACATGGGTTTCCATTAACTATTGACCAAAATGCAAACAAATGTTCAAACCACTGTTTGTTATTGTACTTCTTTACAAAATTACATAGAATTCAAGAAAACGAAACTAAGAAATTTACGAACCTAACAACAAAAATTTTGTGCTTTTAGCTTTAAACTCCATCAATGTATATCTTCGACAATCGCCATGAACTCCACGGAAGTACTCAATGCATCAACATCAGGATTTATAGAAACCTGATCTCTCGTGAACAGACCAAGATGCAGTACATGAAAACACTTCTTCAGCTGTTGAAGAGTAGCCCTGTCCTCATATACTTAATCCTTAACTTTGTTCATAAAGAGCTACTTTAAACCAAATTTTATGCTTCTTTTAATACAAAAAAGGCAGGAAAGACCATTACTCTAGTAAGATAAAATCTTATCTTACAGCAATAGCAGATCCTTTCTTGCGTTTAGTAGGAACTACTGCGGCTTCTACATCATCATCATCATCTGCCCAGAGTCATATATAATCATCATTTAGTCACCAGCAAAAATTATTTTAAATGTACATTTAAAAATCTTTCTTTGTGTTTAATTTAACTTTATGCTTCTTTTAATACAAACCTATAATAACCCGTAGCAGATTGTATGAATTTCAAACAACTGTGATTAGACTGAAATATAAAGCGAGAATTAGAGTATATCACTTCAAAATAAAAAACACAAAATTTCAAAATTGGAGTAGCAAAAAACACATACTTTAAACGATGTTGGAACAATGATACTAGAAACAATCGTAGAACAATCATCATCATCATCTGCAGCAGATCATTCACAATCATCATTTAGTCACAACTCAGATAACAAAACTTCAGTAAAAATAAAAAACAAAAACACATACCATGATCAAGGCAAACCACATATCACCAATTTTTTTTTTTCTGAAAGTGGGTCAGAGAGATCTTCAGTTTTCTTTTATCCTTTATGAACAAATGCCGAGTATTGAGAAGAAGAGATTTGAGGGAGAGATACATATCGTCCGTTCAAGTTGCAACTCTCCCATCAAAGAAGGTAGCACATGCAACTTTTCACGATGTTGCAACAATTATACTGCAACATCGATATTGAAAGGTTGATATGTAATGGGAAGCTTCATTGAAACGAGGATGTTGGAACAATGATACTGGAACGATGATTATATAAAGAGCAGTGGTTAGTTATAACAGTCCTTAGCACATGCAACTTTAACAAGGATTTGTCTTCAACAGTGGATAGGCCTCATCAGTCTTTAAGTCCATCAGTCTTTATAAGGAGCAGTGGTTAGTTATAACAGTCCTTATCATGATCAGCTGTTATAACCATTCCATAACACTTTGAGAGGAAGCAAGGGTCAGTCTATTTGATTGAGAGGAATAATTGCATTACATCCCTGTTGAAAAATAGAATTGATAAATTTAGGGAAAGTGAGGTTGAAAGATGATAACCCAACAGTGGAGGATCTCATTCTACAGCTTCGATAAATTAAGGGTATTCTCATATAATGGTTCATGGATGCTTCCAAAGAATCAGCACTTTGGACATCTGTTGTTCTTCAAACATCTATTATCTATTCTATCTATTATATATAATAAATGAAAGTTATTTGGTCAACGTGGCCCAAATAACTTTCATTTATTATATATAATAGATAGAATAGATAATAAATAATAGATGTTTGAAGACAACAGATGTCCAAAATGCCGCTTCATTGGAAGCATCTAGGAAGAATTATATGAGAATACCCTTAATTTATCGAAGCTGTAGAATGAGATCTCCACTGTTGGGTTATCATCTTTCAACCTCACTTTTCCTAAATTTATCAATTCTATTTTTCAACAGGGATGTAATGCAATTATTACCTTATTTAAGATACCTTCAACTGCATCTTCTGATAAATCAACATTCATTTCACTCAAATGATAACTTCAACTGCATCTTCAATCATGAACTATCTAAAGAAATGGATGAAATCATCCAAAAATACCCAAAATAAAACTAAGTAAACCATCCAATATTCTTGAGTACTCACCATTAATGTAATGACCAATATAAAATCAAACCCTAAAAGCATACAAATCATAATGAAATATGAAAGAAACAAACCAAAAAACTTGTTGGGCGATTAAAATTAAAAGGATATCATACGCAATATTCAGGTAATTAGAATGGCCATTTTTACCTTACTTGACAACAATAACAAACAACATCAAACAATAATAGCAAACAACATCATACAAAAATAGCAAACAACATCAAACAATAATAGCAAACAACATGAAACAATAATAGCAAACGACATCAAACAATAGCAAACAACATCAAACAATAATAGCAAACAACATCAAACAACAATAGCAAGTGACCAATCAATCCACTGTAGATGCTGAACCACTGCTGTTACAAACAGATAATACCTCGGGAACTAGAAATTTAAAAGGATCGGCTTCAAAGGCTTCAACAATCGGAAGATTCAAATCTCAAGCAAATGAAACCCTAATTTCAAAAAGAATAATCGGTGAACATATTCATAGATCAATAACCAACATATGTTGTACTCATATCATCACTGTTAAGAAAAAAACCCTTAGTTTCTGAACATACTCAAACATACCAGTTCATGGTGGAAATCTATCCGCAGGTAAGCGGATCTCAACTTTGATGACCATCGATGACAACAACCCTGGAACCATATGATGAGATTAGGAGTAGAAATTAGGGTTTAATTAGAAACTTTGTATGAAAATAAGAAGAAATCAACACAGATCTATAAACATACAAATCAAACCTCAAATGGAAGAACCTTGCCGGCGAAGAAGATGAAAGAATCTTCCCAACTATAGCTCGGGATGAAAATTACAAAATCCAGATATTACCTCTTCATGGTATAATCAGACATGAAAATTACAAAGGCTGATTTCGAGTTATGTGTTCTTCAATTTCAGGTTCAATGTCGAATTAGGGCTAAAACCAAGAAAACCGAGTTAGGATTGCAACCAAAATTAGGGCTACAATACTGAAATAAATGAAGATATAGGGCTTACCTGGTGATGGTTCGAATGATTCATGATGAGATGATTTGGTTTGATCTTTGATTAAGAAGGGAGAAGAGTACAGGAGAAGGAGAAGGAGAAGATTCAGATCTAGGGTATTGAAAAGGAAAAAAGGAGACGGAGGGAGTATAAAAGGGATGGAAGTGTGGTACTATTGGGCGGGAAAACAGAATTCAGGATGGCCTAATTAAGTGACACGTGACCCAAATCACTTTCATTTATTATATATAATAGATAATAGATGGATAAATATAATTTATAATAAAAGACTCTAAATAATGTCACATGACATTTTCTTCTTCAACCTCATAAATTTTATTTATATTTATTTAATAAATTTCTTTTAATATTAATATTAATTAATGATCAATATATATATATATATATATCACTTATTTCTATCCTTGTCTTTATCTAAAATTAACTAGCAGGATGCCCGCGCGATGCGGTGGGAGAGACACATCACATTGCGATACTGGTTTTGGTAGTTTTCTTATTCATATAATATTTTATATTTATTGTAGCATTATTGTGATAGATATACATCAAAAGAGAAATAATCGGGTAATCCATTTCATTGTGTTTTGCATGGTTCGGTCGGTTCGGTTATTATCCTCAACCGAAGACAAAACCAAAGGCATCAGTTGGTCTATTTCATTAACCAATCGGTCCTCGGTTAAACACTTCGGTTTATTCGGTTAAATTGACGGTTTTCAGTTTGGTACATTTAATTTTAGTTAACAGCAAAAACCATATCTGGACTAAAATTTTTGCTTAGAAATATATGAAATTGAGATATAAATACATAAATTGAAAGTATAAACATATGAAATGGAGATATAAAATACGAAATATATGAACTGGAGGTATAAAAGCTAGTAATATATTAAAATACGAATGGTTTAGTTCAGCTAATTTTGGTTAAACGAGAGTACAAAAAAATTGATAACCGATTTTTGGTTAATTCGGTTTTTAGTTAATTCAGTTTTTGTTGATTTCGGTTCAATTTCGTCTGTTTTTAGCTTGGTTTAGGTTAACGAGTTAGTTATTGCTCACCGATAACTGGTTTTAGTTAATAACCGATAGGTGCGCGCGCGATGCGGTGGGAAACGTAGTTGTCACGATGTGCATTGTTCGGTTGGTTATATTATTATTCTCAACCAAAATCGAGGTCATCGATTAGTCTATTTTATTAACCAACCAGTATTTCGTTAATTGGTTTTGTTTATTCAGTTATATTGACGTTTATTTGTTTGATTAATTTAATTTCGCTTAATAGCCAAAACTAAAGTTGAGCTAAAACTTTTGATTAGAAATTCATGAAATTTAGGTATAAATACATGAAATGAATGTATATGTACATGTACATGAAATGAAGACATAAAAGCTAGAAATATATGAAAATATGAATGGTCTGGTTCAGTTAATTTTGGTGAAATGAGGGTATAAAAAAATCGAAAACCGTTTTTGATTAATTTGGGTTTTGGTTAATCAGTTTTCAGGTAACTCAATTTTTGGTTGATTTCAGTTCAGTTTCAATTAACAATTCAACCCTTAGACACTTTTAATTACGTAACATATCAATTTTTTTAATTAAAGAAACTATAGCAATACTATACTCAAATGAAAGAGAATAAAATACTCGTTTATATGGTGTAATTTAAAAAAAAAATATTAACATACCAAAAAGCTATGGCCGTTAAAAAATCGGGAGGGGTGAGTTAGTTTTTTATAAGGAGATAAAGTATGACTGCTAACTAATTATTTATAATTTTGTTAAAGATGAGAGTTTAATTACTTGACATTCTCTAGCTATTAAACTTTATGTGATAATGGCTAGATACGTTGGGTTTTAATCACTTGTACACTAAAGAATCATCTATTTGTACCTTTTAGTCCACACGTCAATACTAACCAAGACAACTATCGAAACGTCGACAAAAATGAGTAGGTCGTCATGGTACTTTTGGATTTTTTTTAAAACATCATAGTTCATAAGATACGACAAGAATACGTAAAAAAATTATAAGTTTGTTGTGGAGGGAGTAAAGTGTAACTAATTACCTATAATTATGTTAAAACTTAGGGGTTTAAGTGTAATAAAACGAGGGACTAAAATATAAGAGTAAACTTTCGCTTTGCTCCCTGTGGTTTGGTCACTTTAACTGTTTTGCCCAAAACCTTTAAAAATAGTCATTTTCCTCCAATAGTTTGCTATGGGTTTTCCATTTTGCTCCCCGCATCTAACTCCATCCAAATTGTTTGTTTTTCCATTTTGCTCCCCGCATGGAGCAAAATGGAAAAACCATAGCAAACTATTGGAGGAAAATGGTTATTTTTAAAGGTTTGGGGCAAAACCATTAAAGTGACCAAAACACAGGGAACAAAACGGAAGTTTACTCAAAATATAATTATTGATTAAAAGACTAATTTACCCTCATTTTAGGGGTGTATTTATAAATTAAGTGAAAAAAATTTCTTATTTTTTTGGTATCTTAAAATGCCCCTCACTCATGCATTATAATATAATATAGATAAATAACTTCAATTTTGCAATTTAGACCCTTTGTTTTTTTTTACTTTTAACTTAAAGTTTTTCATCTTTTGCAATTTAATCCCAACACTTTTTTATTTTCAATTTTGGTCAATCATACTTTTCATCTTTCCCAAGTTTTCGTTTCGTTCTAAAATTTGTGTGTTAATGCACCGCAACGTGTGTGTGGGGTTCAACATTTTTTCGTATATTTTTTCACGTTTGACTGGCTCATCGCGTCACATCTATTTTTCTGCGTTTGACAAGTTCATCCAACACGCGGGTTCTGGATGGACTTAGTTATTTTTTTCTATGTTTTACGTTTCGGTTTAATTTCTCACCAACGAACGTACGTGATTCAAAGATTTTACGTCTGCTTTTTGATCGGCGTTATTTTTTTCCCGTTTTTATTTACTTTGTTTTTACTAGGTTTTCCGCTGTTGGTGGTCGCTGGCAATAGTATATTATTGCTACTACTTAACACAGTTTGATGACAACCGCTGTAACGCAGAAACTTAATACTAGTATATACTAATATGCAACATATATATACATGCATATATAAAATAAATCCGGTTCTTGACTCCGGTCAAATTGGTCGGACGGTAAGAACACCAATTCAACGTACGATCCGATTCTGAAAACATTGATCAAGGAATATAAAACCGAGACTCTAAGGCCATGGGGTATGGGGCGGGGGTTTGGGCGTGGGTTGGGGGAAAACGCCCAAGCCACCATCCCGGGGGCTTGGGTTTGGGCGTGGCCCCTTTGGCGTGGGTTTGAAGCCGGGCGTGGGGCGCACTAGCAAGGTGACATGGCGGGCTCTCAATGGCCAAACCAAACTAGCCATTTCACATGCCCCCAACCCAAGCCTCACCATACCCCATGGGCGTGGGTTTTTTTCCCATTCCACGTGTCAACAAATGCCCCAACCCAAACCCACCATACCCCACGGTCTAACCTGAAATTAAATTTTCTTTCTAGGGCCACTTGGCACCATAAGACGTAGATAGTCCAACATTACAGAGCCACCACTAAAATAATAATATTATAAAATTCAAAATAACCCGAGGGACCAACACGTGCACTCTTCCTATAAGTCCCTCATCTTTTCCTTTCATTTATTTTTATTCCCGCAGCTCAGATCGCCGGCAAGTCCCTCACGGCGGCGATTATTCCTAAATTTATCTAGGGTTCTGCCACTGTTTCATTTCATTTCATCATTGTAACGTCGTTGATATGACATCGGAAGACGTTGTACGGAAAACGAGTGTGACGATCGCTAATATCGCTGAAGAAGCAAAAATCGCCAGTGAAGGTGTCAAGGCTCCCAGTCGTCAAACTTTGCTCGGAATCTCTAAATCTCTCGTCGCCGGAGGTGTTGCCGGCGGAGTGTTAGTTTCTTCATTCAAGTTTTTTCTTTTTAATCGAATTCTTATTATTATTATTTAGTTAAATTAGTTATTTACTGTTTTATTGTGTTTATCTTTTGGTTTACTGATTAGAAATTTGTGATTTAATTTAATAAATGAATCATGTGTTTGTTTGTAGATATGTGAATTTACTTGTTTTACTGTTATATGAAGAATTAATTAGACTATTAGTACATGCGGTTTACTATTTTGACATTTTCATACCTATTTATTGGAAATTACCCCATTGGAATCAACTTTTACAAATAGTTTCAACATATAGGTACAGCGCAGGTACTAACCGTGTATTTATTGGAGATTACACCATTAGTACCTGGGGTGTACAAATGGTGAAAAACCATTTGTAGAATTAATTACATGTACATGTGGTGTATTGATCAGTGGCGGAGCTAGCCCAAAAATTCAGGATATCCTCATTTTTTTTTTTTAATCAGGGGTATCATTTGTATAAAAAGATAAAAATTTTACACTACGTAGACAGTAGACAGAGTTGAAGGTTATTTTTACACTACGAAGACGGAGTTGAGGGGTAGGCCGGGCTACCCTTCCTTATACATTGCCTCCGTCACTGGTACTAATGGTGAAACCATTTATAAAAGTTGGTATCAATGGTGTAATTTCCAATAAATAGGTATGAAAATATCAAAATGAGTAAACCATAGGTAGGAAGGAACTGTGTAATTAATTATTATATGAAAGTTGACTTTTTCTGAATAGGTTAAATATGCTTGGTGTTTAGTTTAAGTTTAAAAGTTGATTAATGAAAATTAAATATGGTATTGATTAAGAAAGTAGGCAGGTGGACAGTTTTGGCAAGAAATCTGAATATGTGGTTGTTATGCTTTTGGAATAAATGGTGCTTTGCTGACTTTAAATGTAGCATTCTACAGGATAACTATTAGAACTACCTCTACTTTATGCTATAGAATATATTGAACCAACAGTCAGAAAACAAATGTTAAGGAGATGAAATTAATATTGATTAAGGAACTAAAGATGTGTATAATCAAGAATTACGCCGGGCAGATTTTAAGTGTGAGTGCACTATGATTTACAAAGCCATGAAAACCAGTAACAATGATTCAGACACATTTAACATGGTCGTAATTATGCTTAATAAGATTAGTGAGGATAGAGATGGAAAATTAACAATTATGATATTTTGATTTGACTTGTAAACCATCTTTTAAAGGTTATTGTCACTGTTTTATATGGTTACTCTATGTTGCAGATCGCGTACTGCTGTTGCTCCTCTAGAAAGATTGAAAATTCTGCTTCAGGTAGAGATCATGTATTATTTATCTATTTATGTTTTTATGTTTATAAAGTGATATTCATCAATCAAATATGGATGATTAAAGTTTTATAACTTTTGTTAAATAACAGGTTCAAAATCCGCATGCAATCAAATACAATGGAACTATTCAGGGACTAAAGTATATATGGAGAACCGAGGGTTTTAAAGGAATGTTTAAAGGAAATGGCACCAATTGTGCGCGCATTGTCCCAAACTCTGCTGTCAAATTCTTTAGCTATGAAGAGGCATCCAAGTAAGCTTACCTGCTTCCTGTCGTGGTCCAACGTCTTTTTTCAAGTCAAAGTGGATTTGCTTTTTTATATCTATGCTTTAATATGCTTTCTTGTTTACATACACAGGGGGATCTTGTGGCTATATCGACAGCAAACCGGAAATGGTATGAAAATATTCTTCACTCTCTTATTTTCAAATCCGGTTACTAATTAACTCACCACTGTCAAATAAATCTACTTGATTGTTTTTTATTTCTGTTTCAGATGATGCTGAACTCACACCGCTTTTACGCCTTGGAGCCGGTGCTTGTGCGGGAATAATTGCCATGTCAGCGACCTATCCGATGGACTTGGTTCGTGGTCGTATTACTGTCCAGGTATTCTTTAAAATCTTACTGTTCACCAAAATTACAATATTTCTTTTTATTTATTACTTTATTAGTAATTTGTTTGTAATTTGCAGACTGATAAATCTTCTACTCAATATAGAGGAATTGCGCATGCTCTTACGACAGTACTCCGTGAAGAGGGTCCACGCGCGTTATACAAAGGATGGCTTCCTTCTGTTATTGGCGTTGTAAGTTAACAACTTAACATTCAAATAATTGTTAATAATGACAAGAGTAAAAAATGTCATTTTCGTCCCTGAGGTTTGGCCAATTTTGCGACTTTCGTCCAAAGGTTTGTTTTTCCACATCTGGATCCAAAAGAAATCTTGCCATTTTCATCCGGATCGTTAGCACCTTCCATTTTTCTCTGTTAAGTCAGAGGTATTTCCGTTTTTTTTTGTTAACGTAAAGGGCAATTAAGTCTTTTTCACTTTATGTGCAAGCATTTAGCATAATGTACAAGTATTCAGAAGACTGAATTGCCCTTTAAGTTAACATAAAAGACGAAAATACCCCTGACTCAACGGCGAAAAATGGATGGAGTTAACGAGCCAGATGAAAATGGCGAAGATTTCAAACTTTTTGGATCCAGATGCGAGAAAACAAACCTTTGGAAGAAAATCGTAAAACTGGTCAAACCTTAGGGACAAAAAATGGCATTTTACTCTAATGACAATGAACAAAACTTTTACTTGTTCATTTATGTTTCTAGATACCATATGTGGGACTTAATTTCGCGGTATACGAATCCTTAAAAGACTATTTGGTGAAGTCAAGACCGTTCGGGCTAGTTGAAGACAAGGAGTTGGGCGTGACAACTAAGCTCGCATGTGGGGCCATTGCTGGAACCTTTGGTCAAACGGTTGCATACCCACTCGATGTCATACGCAGAAGAATGCAAATGGTTGGTTGGAAACATGCTGCGTCAGTTGTTACTGGTAAAGGAAATTCAACACTTGAATACACTGGTATGATTGATGCATTCAGGAAAACCGTTCGTTATGAGGGTTTCGGCGCTTTGTACAAGGGTTTGGTCCCGAATTCGGTCAAGGTTAGTGTGTTATTAATCAAATATCTTAAAAGACTAGAATACCCTTTTGTTAACATAACATACACTTATGACATCAAGTTTCGTTTTTTAGGTGGTTCCATCGATAGCGATTGCATTTGTGACATATGAGGTGGTTAAGGATGTACTCAAGGTAGAGATGAGGATATCCGATTAATGAAACAAAGCATCACATTCTTATTAATTTTCGTGTTAGTTAATTTGCATGCGAAAGGGTAGGGTGGTAAAATCATCGCTAATATCTTTGAGTTATCGGTTTTTGGTAATAAAGAGATTTAGAACTAGCTAGCCCATGTTGATATAGTCTAGCCGGTCAATTAGCCTGTATGCACCCGAAACCCTGTTTTATGTCAGCTGTAGTTCGGGTTTTAACTTTTAAGTTTTTGCCATTGGTATGTATGAACAATGATAATAAGGAAATGCTCACAAAGTTTAGGCCCGGTTTGACAAACCTGGAAGTGATACTATTGTTGAATTAGTATTATCAACGATTTAACGTATAATAGAGGTTATGGAGTTATATGTAACGATTTGTTTTGCTGGTTTCCGTTTATATCATTTTGGTAGTTGATATATTGCTCTCTTCGTGCAATCGCGCTATGGAAGTTGTAATACTCTTAAAACTTTTAATGAGATGGTTTGTTAGTAACTTCGCAAGACCAAGCCTGTAGTGACTAATAAGCTTAGCCTGCTTGTTTGACTGTTTCGACTTGAGTCGAGCGTAACATGGCTTGTGCTTTGATATCTTAAAAAGCTTCAAACTCGGTCTCTGACTAACAAAAAAAAAAAAAAAAAAAAATTGAACTTGAAACCATTGGCGAAGCTTGAGATTTCCGACCGGAGGGGCCGAAAACGTATATACTAAAAAAATTCTATAAAACCGGGGGGTCGAAAACGTATATACCCAAAAATTTCTATACGAAAACTACATACACTACTGAGCGAAAAGTTTGGGGGGACGGCCGCCCCCTCCCGACCCCACTATGCTGCGCCCCTTCTGTCACCGCCCCCACTATGTTGCGCCCATGCTTGAAACAGACCAAAATGTAATGGTGCTAACTATGTTTGGTGTTTTTTTTGGTTTAGAGTGCATCACTAGTTCTTGGTTAAATAAAATATCCAACCATACAAAATCGGATATTTTTATTTTACGAATGCATCTTTATATATATTTTCATATCAAACAAACTCGTATGTTTGTTCGGTTCTCTTAATTTTTTTTTGTTGTTTTTGTTTATGGTACTTTTTAAATATTCTTAATTGTATATGATCTTAAGTTAACGATTTTCAAGTATGAAATATTAGTATTAATGTATTATTACTGACAAAATATGTTTCATAATTCTTTTAAGGTATGGTATAAAAGATGGTGAAAACTGAAAACCAAAACCTGGTGTTATCATATACTTACGAAGCACAAACATTGTCAGCAAATCAGAGTGGCGCAGCGGAAGCGTGGTGGGCCCATAACCCACAGGTCCCAGGATCGAAACCTGGCTCTGATAAAAAAGAGTGGCTTCCGTATTCTTTTTTAATTGATCTGCATAAACTTTTTCATATGAATTTCATTTACACTTCTCAGCCATTCTATCTTACAAACATTTGTAGATCTTCAACGATTAATAAAACTTGGTAAATTATATTTGTGCTTTTTTAACGCTAAGATGTTATTACCAAGCATTACCACTAACCACCACCACCTAATCTACCATTGTCACTGCATCGAAGGCTTGAACTACTGTCAAACAGAACCAACAAAAAGGTTGTAGTGTCACTTACGACGATGATTATGGCGCAGCGACAACATGGGAGGATGAAGAACGAAAGTTATGAAGAAATGAATGTGGGAGATGTGGTGTAAAAGTGGTAGTGGGCGATGATGAGCGTAGAGAAGGGGTGGATGAGAGGTGGCCGACATTAAGTGGGTGTTTGGGTTAGCTTATTATGGAGCAACTTATAACTTATTGACTTATAAAAGTTAATAAGTTGTTTTTATGGTGTTTGGTTTAACTTATTTAAGTTGTTTATGTGTGTGAAAAAGTTGTTTTTGAGAAGTTAGAAATTCTAACTTATAACTTATGACTTGTATAAGTTAATAAGTTGTTTTTGAGAAGGAATCCCAAATACCCCCTAAGAGAGGAGGTTGATTGTAATGGGAGGGAAAGGGATGGGATGTTTGTTTGTTTGGAATTATGGGCAGTGGCGGACCCAGGAATTTTTTCCTGAGGGTGCGGAATATTTTCAAAGATTTTAGGCCCCTTGCTGTATAAAAATATCGGTTCATAGCGGGTCGGGGTCGGGTCGGATCATGTAAGACAAAAGAACATCAAACTAAAATTTATAAATCATCAAAAAACGTCAAACGTCATTACAAATTACAAGCGTATTTAAAATTGTGCCCTACAGGTTTTTTTTTTTTTTTTGAAATATATCCAAAATATCATCTAAAGATACTAAACACGCCATAAGTTCATTACATTCTTACTCATTGTTCCTAACACATATAATTTGCTCCATAAGTTCATAAAACAACACTAAACACTTAAACAAAATAAACAATCATGTTCAACCATAGCCCATAACTTTCAATTATATTTTTTAAACATTCAAGCCCTAATATTAAATGTTGATTACTTGTAACTAATCATTTAAACAAACAAAGCTATAAATAAAACAACAAAATCATTTAACTACAAGTCTAGAACAACAAAAAATATAAAAATATTAAACCCTTACACATCTGTATTTTATCCTAATCATCACATAAAACAAAATAAATAAATAAACCATACTAGTTCTATATTGGAATTCTAACGTAATATGGATCTGTCCAACCGGAATTTTGGTTTATCCGGTAAAAAAAGCCACCAGGTCGGGAGCAGTGGCGTGAAGTCGCTGGGAGTTTTTTGGGGGCGGGATTTGGAAATGGAATGGGTGGATGGGTTTAGGTTATTTTATTTAGTTCAAATTTCTTTAGGTTGGGTTTGGGCTTGTGTTAATAAAAATTGATTGCAGATTGGGCTTTGATTTGATTAAATAATTAAGTGAATAAGTGGTTAATAATTAATTTTTTTTTCTAAGTGGGGCGGTTGAAAATTTTCATGGGGTGCGGGTGAAAAATTCCAAGAGGTGCGGTCGGGATTTCCAGCGAAAAATAACACTAAAAAATATTTTTTCATGGGGTGCGCCTGCCCACCCTGAGCTTAGGGTGGGTACGCCCCTGATTATGGGCTCGTTTGTTCCAAGTTACCATATTCGGTGAGACCTCACCCTTCGATGGTATCTCACGCCTGAAGCCGGCCACCCTCCACCATTATTCCACACCCCATATCAGACGACCAACTCACCCCGCATCCTACCACTTACATTGGTGGTTCAAGGGCTCATTCGGTTTAAGGCCAATATAGTTTACATGGTTCAAGGACTTTGGTGTTTTGAGGGTTTGGTTGGAAGCCCTAAAATCCAGATTAAATGGACTAGTCTACGGTTTAAGGCCAATATAGTTTACATCGCATCTTTGGTCTCCTCTATTAACTTAAATGTAACATGAATTGTCCTCGACACTAACCGTGTTAGATTTTTTGTTAACTTTTATGAAATGACTAATATACCCCAATCTTGACACTAACTGTGTTAGATTTTTTGTTAACTTTTATAAAATGACTAATATACCCCTATTATTTCAATAATTAAATAAAAACAAAAACAACGTACTTTCCTCATCTCGAGCGCCCTCCAACCCAATGACTTGAAGGCTTAAAACGCTACAACTCCCCTCTGATCGCACCCCATTCATGTACAGCAATGACTCCATTCGTGTACAACAATCACTAACACGATCTTCGGTGCAAAATACTTCACCATTTAGACTATGTGTTACGGTGGAAG
Organism: Helianthus tuberosus; assembly: GCA_030545235.1. Lineage (NCBI taxonomy): Eukaryota > Viridiplantae > Streptophyta > Magnoliopsida > Asterales > Asteraceae > Helianthus > Helianthus tuberosus. The sequence continues at coordinate 20,753,599 of CM060364.1, read as the reverse complement.
AGGTGCCACCTAGGACCACATGACGTGGAACACCGCCCCAGTGGGGCGTGGGGGGTTGTGGCCAGAATGATGGGTGTGGCGGCAACTTTTAATAGGTTTTGTCCAATAAACTAATTACACACCCCACAATTGTGTAAACTCATTTGGAACAATTGTGTTAAATTGTATATTGTATGAAGGTGGGTCATTTGTTACCTTGGTTTAAAAAAGCGCGCCTAAGAGCAAAGCGACCCTAGGCGCTAAGAGCTGCGCCTTGTGTGATATAAGGCGAGCTTTGCACAAAAAGCGATCTTTTTTGGAAAAAAATATCCCACTGAGGCGCGCGCTTTTTGTACAGGAGATGTTTTTGTGCTTTAAAGTGCTATACATGTTGCTTAAATGGTTGTACATTTAAGTGATTTATACATTAAATTAAATCATATATAAACCTTATTTATAACTATATTTTGGGTAAGGGATGCTAAAAGCTTATAGGATATATATAAAAAATATACAAGTACCTTGCGTCTCGAGTACGAAATTCCCTCCGCTTTTGCGATTTGCGCTTGGATTTTAGACCTTGTCGCTTTTGTGTGGTTTGCGCTTTTTTAAACCAAGTTTCTTACTTAACCAATCATCTTTATCATTTTTCTTCACCTTTATACCATTGTGATTTATTTGTGCATGTGTAATTATGTCACAAAATGCATATTCAAACACCTCATTGTTTAAAACATATGTAAAAGTAACACTACATAACATACAATTGAACAAAACAGACCCAATGTGTGAATTCCCCTTCCTATACAAACTCATCTACTCCAATTTCTTATATGCCAAAACAAACCAGTACTCCAAACAATCCAAAACCTCCCAACCAAAATGCCTATTTCATTTATGAAAATGGTGACCCGTGTTTAACAACCTCACCACACGGTGTCACTAAAGATTGCAATTACCGACAATTTATTTCAATAGAACAATATGCACTTACCTCACCGTCTGCCTCTGTGTGCCGGTGCTAGTTTTCAGTAGTTGTTGAAGATGATCGAAACGGTCCCTGTGATAATCCGCCCATATGCACAGCTGCTTTATCGCCTCTCGTTTATCCTCGCAAAAACTCAACATCCATTCGTCTTTCACATGAATTGTGTTTTCGAGTTCATTAATCTTCTCATCTTTTTTCGCACTTCCTGTCTTCATATCCTCCAATGATTTCATTAACCTGTCATTTTCAGTTTCAGATAACTTTAACTCCGTCACCATTTCGTCCAACTTTTGTTTCGCGTCTTCTTTCATTTGCTTCAGCTGAATCTGCATTGCTTGTATTTCGTTCGTGATTTCCGTAACTCGTGTTCTTACGTGGCCGTAATCTTCTTCAAACTTCACGGTGAGCGAGTCAACGCCGGTCAATGTCTCATTAACTTGATCTTGTACCTCCCTTTTGATATCAGCAATCATTTGGGTTAACGTTGAGATTTTTTCTACTAAAGATTTGTTTTCTTGATGCAGCTTCTCTTCTTTCGCTGCATGCTCGTGTTCCGTTTCGCTTAACGTCTGTTCCGTTACACGAAGCTTCTGGGTTGATAACCGGATTTTGACTTCGAGGTTTCTGATCGTTTCAGTCAACATGTTGACTTCATCTCCTTTGATTTCAAGATCACTTTTAAGGTCTTCAATGGTTTCTTCTAGTTGTTCAACGGTTTGTTCTTTCAACTGGATACCATTTTCGATTTCAACCGACATTTCGTCAATTTTCTTCTGTAGTTGTTTGATCTCTGCCACGTGGGCATCCTTCTCTTCTAGTAATCTTTCTTGATCACCATTCTTGTTTGTGATCTCGTCTCGTAAACACTCTATCAGATTATCCGATTCTTGTTTTTGGAAGGTAATCGATTCTAATTCCTTTCGCAAATTGTCGATCTTTTCCTCGTAGTTCTTCTCAAGAGCCAATAATTCCTCATTTTTCTGCTGTTCGAATTCTGTTTTCTGTTCAACCAACTTTTGGAATTCCCCTTTTATGCTTTGTAATTCTGACTCAAAACCGTCTTTTTCTGCCTTCAGTTGATCTGTAATGGCAGTTAGTTCTTCAACGGTTTTCATGGTTGCCTCTCTTTCCACCGTTAAACTGGTTTTCTCTTTCTTGATATCTTCAATTTCCCGATTCAGTTCGGTTTCGACCGCTTTCGCGTTCTCGAGTTTCGAATTGAGTTCTCTGTTTTCAGCCAGAAGTTTGGAATTTTCTTCAAGTAATCGATCAGATTGGAGTTTCGACTCGTTTAACATGTTTACTGTTTCTTGTAGCTGTGAATTTAATGCTTCTTTTTCTTCTGTTTCAGCTGCCAACTTTTTTTGTAACTCATGAATCTCGGTATTTGCTGCCAACTTCCCGTTTTTACTTTCCTTATTCGAAGCATCGTCTGAATCTGAATCGGAACTAGATGAGGAAGAAGAATCTTTTTCCTTCTTTGATCGAACATTCTCCTTCAGCTTTCCAGTGATTTGATCATAGCGTTCGTAGATTGAATTGTATTGGTTGTGAAATTCCTCAATTAACTCCACAAGTTTGCTCTTATCTACTTGATCTTCGTCTTTGACTATCTCTAAAATCTTTTTATAGTTTTCTTCCGTTTCTGCATACAACAGAAAGTTAATCCATGATCAAGAACAATTTGATTTGTGAAATTAGCATGAAAACATATGGCAATTTACTGAATAATATACTGTACCTATATTGCTGCCTTTAAGTTGCTCGTCTTTGTCTGGATCAATGAGACTTCCGACCATCGACTTAATTCTATTTCTCAAACGCTGCTTCCCCATTTCTTTATTTAGCTTTTAATAAACCGATCCTCAAATCTTGATGAAGGAAACGAAGGTGGTTGTCGTCTTCAACTTAATCCAGTCTGACTCTGAAAATCACAATAGATAACAGTTTTAAAAACTCCCATCACAAAAGAAGGCGTTACGCAACTTACATTAGTTAACCGAATGCTAAGCTATACTGGCCCGAAAATTGTTAGAAAGAGGACTAAAAAGGTGCATTATAAACATATATATGGATGGCTGAGGTGTTAGTGGTCATGCTATATGATGGTATCGTATGCACAGGTCTATATCACATTTGTGCCCCATAAAATAAAGTGGCCTATGCTCTTTAGAAACAAGAATAAACAGCTTGATTGAAATGGAAATTAAAAGGGAACTAAAATGGTATTTCTTTAGTAGTAATAAATTGTTGTACAAATATATATAATGTAACAACATATCCAAAATTGAAATGTATAATTCAATTTCCTTGTTCGCATCATTGCGATTTGCGACCAAAACAGTTGGTCTATAAAAAGTAAAAAGGTCATTTTGCTTTTTTTTTTTTTTAAATAAACAATACATTTATCTGTTGCCTGCCTACCAATCAAGTCCACACAGTGACACACACAGGTGGCCACGATTTGAATTTTAAAAATTGACAGCTAACAATATCAATAGAATGATCTGTTTAGTTCTCAAATAATAAAACTAGAGAATGACGTTATCAGAATAAAATAATTTCAATTTCAACTAAGTTATATAATAAAATAGAAAGAACCAGAACCTGAAAAATCATGTTGAAAGGTCTAATTATTAATATTAATTATTAATATTATTTTTTTAATAAGAAAACTAAAATTTCAAATTATGATCATGATTTGATCGGATATTTTGTTTGGAAACTGCCTGAAAAAGGATCATGGATAAATTGTATGATTCAAGCCCTAATATTCTGGAAATGTAAGAAAACTTAAATCAAACTGAAAACAAATCAAAATATCAATAAATTTACAAAGTTGTAAAATACAAATCGCTCACAATCAAATAATTCAAACACATAACACAACCGAATTAGATAACCAAAATCCAAAACCGTACAGAAATCGTAAATCTCATATGAACTAAACCTAACATAATCAGCAAATTTAACAGACATCAAACTACAAATTCAGTCACGCTTCTCTATATCCATAACCGATGAAGCCTAACATCCGAATATCAAACGAATCTCAAGTATTATTCACAGCAATACAACACTACATAAGCTAATTTTCTCATACGAAAGTGAAATTGACAACAATTTTGTGCTAACTAAGACGAAAATCAATGAAACATCTACTAAACTTAAATCGAATCCGAGCTTTAACCTTTCAAATCGAAGATTTATACACAATAAGATGAAATTATCATACGAAAGTGAAATAAACAACGAAGATGTGCTAACGAAGACGAAAATCATTGAAACATCTACTAAACTTGAATCGAATCCGAGCTTTAAGCTTTCAAATCGTATATTTCTACACGGAACATGCAGAAAACGAAACTATCATACAAATTAGATGATCATACAGTGACAGATTCAACTTAAATGTGATGAATCGGTCTACATACCTTTGGATTGAACAGTGCTTGAAAAGTTGGAGAATAACGGATTCTACATGGAATCAAAGCTCTGGATTGAACTGGATTTTTAGAGAGAGAAAGAGAGGAGAGAGAGAGGGGGGTAACGATAATATTTCACTTTCTTTATATTTATGGTGAAGTGTTTTTTTTTTTGTAAAGAGATTGATAACACCCCCTTGAAGTTTTGAAATGAGTCTTTTATGCCCCCTGTAGTTTTATACGTAAATGGTAGATGCACCAAACACATGGATCTCATCGGGAAACACACTTTTCATGTTTTGGAGGGTTTGAGACGTTGTGTGACACTTGGTAACGAGAATAATATGTACACGTAAAATTGAATGCTTGTGGTATCACGTGACACGAAATGAAATGAAAGTCTCATCTTTAACTAACATATTGGGAGAGGGAGTTTTTTTAATTAAAGTCAGACAGACGACAGGAATATTATTGTTTTATTATAAATTAATTATAATCAATGATTTGATATAACATAACTTGTTGAAATTTATATTTAAATTTGAAGGATGATATATATTAATTGATAATGGATTTGAAAATAAAATGTATTCCGTCAAATTTCTTGTATAAGATAAGTTAATATTCATCCCAAATTTTGAAATAATTCAACCAAAGGAATTTGAGTCTTCAATTTGCTCACACTCGTCACCTCTGTCATCGCATCGCCACCTCCATCTTGCCCACTTCACGAAAATATTGTTATGTTAATAAGTTGTATGCGACAATTTTTTCCCACTTATTTTTGAACGATGGATTTATTTTATTCTTTGTTGTCTGTGGGACTTAAACTCAAGACCTTCCTCTTCTAAATTCAAGTGTGTAAAGGCTTTGTCTTTACCAGTAGACAGTAGATGTGTTGGTGAAAAATCTTGTGCTTTTTTTGTCATGACATCAGTCTCCCATTTATTTTGTTAGTTACATTTTAATTTAATATTCAGTTTTTTAACATTTAGTTGATATTTAAATCGGCTTTATTGTTAGCCGGCAAATGTTTTAACTTAATATTCATAGCTAAGTTAGAATGTTCAGCTTCTTCTGTTAGGATAAAATATTATACTTTGTTTATCGTTACACTGTTATTTATATCAGGTATTTTTTATTAAATAAATAGTAAGTTGTACAAAAAAAAAAAAAAAAAAAAAAGAATGATCCTTTACAGTTTACAGTGGATCACAAAAAATATAACTTTTTTCTTTCTCGTACTTTATTACTTTAGATTAGATAACTATTATTAAATTAAAAAGTTTTTCATTTAGCATTTAAGTAAGGAAAGAAAAACGATAGAAGTTGAGAGGACTGATATGCACGTAGCAAAAAAACAAAAAGGAGTTTAATTGTAAAACTTGTGAAATAGGGGTGTGAAGACAAAATGTTTGTCTCGTTCCTATAAAAACAAATTAAAACTTCGGAGACTTCAAAGCTAAAAAATGTCTCACATATATTCATAATTACAGTACATAAATTAGAGTTTAAACTTAAAAAGGTACAGAAAACTTTAATTAAAATAGTTGGTTATGACCTTAACACTCTTTTTTCGTATAAATGTTATTAGAGGCCGGTGAGTTAAAAACAAAAAAAAAGTTAATTATTTAAAGGGAAGTTATTGTGTAACTTGTTATTCGTTTACCTGCTATTATACTGTATTATTAATGAAAGTAGCAGATCACCGAACTAAATATATATATTTTTTACAGAATATTTTTATTTCTTAGGTTACTTAACGTATCAAATTTCACAAACACCAAACTTCTAAATTAGTTTGTCTACTTTTGTTAGAATTCTACTTCTTAATTCTCACCTGATTAAAAAATACATCTTGATTCTTTACTTTTTCGATAAACCTTTAAGTAAAGCAAAATAAAACTACATGCCCTAACTAGTGAATGGTTAACGTTTGCCAAAACCGAGGACTAAGGTATACACCGACAACTAAGGTTGGTTTACTAAAAATTTTGGCCGACATGTAACGGGGTGAAGGTCCGGCCAGGGCTTTTCCCCAGTGAGATTGGGAGGCCGCAGAAAGGTGTCAAACTGCTAGGAGGGGCAGTCAGCCGTGATTCTAGTTTTATTAGTGGTCTAGCGGCTAAGAGGGCAACGCGCGCTGTTGACATTATGGGGCACCTTCCCTTGTTGCGGGATCCTCAAAGCGAACTTCTTTTGCTTAGATCTTGTATGGGGGTTGCAAAGTTGCTTTTCGGTTTGCGAACTTGCCAGCCCCCCTTTGTGGATGATGTTGTTTCATGTTTTGATAAAGGTCTTCGGGAGGCAATAGAAGACATTGTCGTATGTGGGGGTCCCTTTTTTGGTGAACTACAGTGGCGGATCGCGACCTTGCCAATGCGGCTTGGTGGGTTGGGCCTTCTCTCGGCCCGGGATGTGGCTGCCTATGCCTTCGTGGCTTCCAGGTCTCAATCTTGGGAGTTGCAGGACCACATATTACGTAACAGCGGGGTTGCTAACATTGATCCGGATTATGCCAGCGCCTTGGAACGCTTGCATGAATCTCTACCTGACTTTGATCTCGGCGGTTTCTCTAACAAGGACACCGCCCCCAAAAAGCCACAGAAAACTTTGGCGAATGCCCTTTGTTGTAGAATCGCACAAAGTTTGGAAGAAGATTTTCGTTTGTCCCCCCGCCAGAAAGCCGTCATTGATTGCCTACAGAGGTCTCACGCTCAAGATTTCTTAACTGTTATTCCTATTGAAGGTTTGGGTCAACGTATGTCAGCGGTGGAGTACCGGTCAATCCTTAAGTACCGTTTGATGATCCCCATGTTCCCGAATGATGAAACTTGCCCAGTCTGCCGTAAAGCATGCCTGGATAAATACGGGGAGCATGCGTTACACTGTAGAGAGTTGCCGGGGTTTAAGTATCGCCATGACTTTGTTCGAGACGCGTTAATGGATATCCTCAGACGAGCAGGGATCTCGGCAAAGAAAGAGGCACCGGTGAATTTTCTTACAGACCCGTCGGAGGGGAGATCCACTCTACGCCCGGCTGACGTGCTAGTTTTTGGTTGGGAGGGCGGGAAACATGCTTGTGTCGATCTCACAGGTGTATCCCCCCTAGCCGGGTTTCAGGAAAACGGGTTTGTGGCAGGGCAAGCGGTACTGAAAGCAGAGTCGAAGAAGGTGGAAAAGCACGCGAAAGCTTGTGAGGATAATCAACATGCCTTTGTCCCCCTAGCGTTTGACACGTTTGGCTCTTTGGCGCCAGAGGCAGTTCGGTTCTTGTCCAGAGTTCAGCGTGTAGTCCACAGCAACTTTTCGACCCCTCAGGGGCGAGGCTTTGTTTTTAGTAGATTGGGGTTTTCTATTCAGAAAGGGATGGCGGCGCAGTTTGTTGCTCGTCTACCTGCTATTCTTATGTAATTTGCCCTGATGATTGGAATGAAAACAGTAAATTAAAAAAAAAAAAAAAATAAATAAATTAAGAGTACATCACAAAGTTATTATTTTTCACCAAGTTTAGTACACTTTTAGCATACAATCAATATATCAAGACCAACTGTCGAATACCAAAATCTCTGGTGACGTTAAATGGGGTCTTTGCTGACGTCCAGATATCCCGTTCCTTGTAGCTACAAAAGAATAAACCGTTAGCCTCGTCACGGAGGGCCCCGGGAGGGGGATCCGTGACCAAGCTCTGGCGTGAGAGTAAGTAAACTTTCCGGGGAATGAGAGGAGCTTATTCCGATGAGTGTGATCACCGGAATGTTTCCTCTAAGGTGTGAATCCAATGTATGTGTGTGTTAAATGTATAAGAATGTTGGTCGGAATTAATGAGAGAAGAGTAAATGAGAGAGTATTAAATGTGATACCTCCGATCCGCCTTATGGTTATCTTCTTGACTCTTATATAATCCTCAGCCCTTATCCCACATGTGAGATATTTTATCAAAATGATCCAACGGATTCTGCGGGCTTTCGAGGGGTTCAGACACGTGTCTGACCCCTAACGGTAAGATGACAGCCTTATTTAATGTTCCGTCCGGAGAAGTACAATTGTCAGCCAAGATCCTCTTCTTGTCAAGCATTAAATGAGACCTGCTTCTTCTGATCATGGTTTCCCGCGCATGTCTAACGAAGGGAACCTTAATGGGCAAGGCAACTTGTTATTTGGACTTGCACCTTGTTGGGCCCGCATGAAGGCAGCCCAAAGCGGGTAAAATGGGATTTCCCATTGGCCCGTCGTCAAGTCATCTTTAGTCCCTGGTTCTGAGACCCGAGGCTCATGATCCGGGGCTGAATCATAACCGTTCAAGAGGGAGTTTAGTTTCCTTGGGCTATGAGTGTGGGCCCACTTCTGGCTGGTCATTAATTATCTCCGCTTTTCATAAAGCCCATCATTCCACAGTAGACTAGTGGCGGGGGTTTAGCCCCTTAAACACACGTGTGCCCCTTTTTTGAATTTTGAAGGGACGGGTGATGTGACAGTTACTCGCCTTGTCAGTTTTCTTTTTAAATACCCCTATTCCTTTCCCCACTTCTTCTGGTTTTTTCTTTCTCTCCCCCATATTTCTCCGATCACCACTTTTCTTTCTGAATATGAGTCGTTCTGGTCGTCTTGCTATTAGATCAGTCTTGACGGCGAAGGACTTGAAGTCTTTTGTCGAGACATACAACATTCCTGAGCAGTTTTCCCCCACCTTGCCGGGCCCCAACGAACCGGCAGAATGTACACCGGACATAATTCCCCTTTATACATTGACATTTTCTTCTTGCGGAGTCTGGTATCTCCTTTCTCCTTTCAAGGTTGTTTTGCTTCACCACTTTGGGGTTCACTTTTCTCAGTTGCATCCGCTAGGGTTGATGAGAGTGGTGCACTTTGATTTATCCTGTGCGGCCGTTTCTGGTGAACCTTCCGTCCCCTTGTTTTGCATGTTCAATAAACTAATCTCTGATGGAGATTGGTTTACTTTTGCCAAGAGACAGAACAGTGTGTCGAAACCCTGTTATACCTTCATGCCAACCTCCACTTACCCGAAGGATTGGAAGAGCAGGTTCATCTTTGTCTCCGCTGCCATGATACCAGAATCCACATTGCCTAAGGATGTCGACGCCGCTATTGAAGATACTGTTCCCACCCTGTCGGCTAACGAGATTGTTCAGTGGAAACGCATGTATGAAAACCCTACGAGGGCTTTTAATTTTTCTGAAGGAATTTTGGCCATGAGAGGGTTGAGCCCTTCCTACCCTGTTCGTCCCAAGGCTTTTTTCGGTAAAAAAAAGTATCTTTTTGCCTTGGATCTGCATTTGTTTGTTTTTGTTTCTTGGTATTTGTGTAGTCATCTTTAGTGTCTTTCTTTCACAGAGTTGACTTTGTGGAGGCTGCTTCAGGGAGATTCTAGTGATGTCAAGTTTGTAGTTGGTGATGAGGTTGATCCGGGTTTGAATCGGAATGTAGGGATGCAGGTTACCGGGGGGTCTGCCCAGGCGGGGGGTTCCGTTGCTGTGGTAGGGGGTGAGGAGACTTCCTCCGATGGGGGGGGGGAGAGTTCCCCTGATCCCGCCCCTGTTAAACATTCTGATCCAAGTGATGATGAAGCACTAGAGGTTCGTTTAGTTCGTAAGAGGAAAGTTGTAAGTCCCAAGCCTGCCCTTGTTCCTCGTCATATCCGGCAAAGGCTCCGGAGTGCCAGCGGACAGAAGCCCCCTCCTTCGTCGAAGGCTGCCTCCGAACTTCCCCCTGTTGGGGTCAAGGGTTCTTTGTCCAAACACCTGAGGTCTTCAAGCCTTGTGAGCGCACCTTTGTTGGTGAGTTTCTTTTTCCCCTTACCTGTTTGCCCCATCTCTGCTTTATCTTTGATGTTCCTCTTTTTTTTTTGTGTAGGGGAGTTCTCATGATCCCATAGAGATCTCTACTGGTCCCTCCTCTTCCCGTGTCCGGGACAAAACTCCGGAAGTAGGCATGGCTCACTTTACTTCAGCCTTTGAACTCTCACCTCTTCATGCTACGGGGACCAGTAAACCCACTCAACATGAGGGTCTCGCTCATCGGTCCCCTTTGGCTCCTCTGTTTGTCGATGCTATCCCTTTCACCTATGTCCCTCAATGGAAAGTAACCCATTCTTCAGTGATAGGGACTCCTGAGGCTGCTAGGGACTTCCTGAGTCATGCTATTCCTCCCTCCCATAAATTCATGAATTCTGCTTTAAGGGATGATCTTTTCGAGGATCAGTATAGCATGTCTCTTTGTGAGAGTTTTTTCAGGGGTGCTGGCATGTTGCAGCGGATTGACGATCTGAGGAGGGCGAATGAGGGACTCAAGGGCGAGCTCAAGACCTCCCAGTCTGTTGCTGCCGAGCTTAGGTGTCGAGTGGTTGATGCTGAGAGAAAATTGCGAGAGGAGAAGGTATTCAGCCTTTCTCCTCCCCCCCCCCCGTTTTTTTATATAAATGTACCTTCCTACTGTTTTGTTGATTCCCAGGGGGCTGGAGCCACATTGGAGCAAAAGGAACGAGCTTGGGACAAAGAGATGGCGATGCTGTTGGAGGAGAAGGAGGAGCTGGCTGCTGAGTTAAAGCATCTGAAGGAAGTTGGCTCCGTTTCTCAGGAGCAGCTGAATACTATGTATGCAGACTATGGGATAACTTCTGATGATAACCAGCGACTGGCCAAGGAGAAACATTGGTTGATCACTGAGGGTTTCGGAGCCTTTCTTTCCGCCGTTGCTCAGTCAGAGGAATTTAAAAGTGGCTTGGAGGAGGTGTATAGGGCGTACCGGGATGTTGGCTACCAGGCTGGGCTAAAGGATGGCTATGTTTACTCTGCTCAAGGCCTGGGCAGAAAAAAGACTCCGCTTTACAATTCCAAAGCTAAGAAGCGGTTGTCCAAGTTGGACCAGGAGTTCGGTGCCAAGACCCCGACCATTCTCAAGAAGATCCTGGAGCATCCCATGATATCCATAGATGAATTGAAGGCCCTGTTTTCCTCCGCTGGTCCCTCGTCTCCGAAGTCTGTTTCTGGGGGTGGTTCCCCGTGATCCCTGAACATTAATCACTTTCGATATGGTTGTAATCTGGATAACTACTTGTCTTAGGATACTTTAAACTTTTTTGGTTGTTTGGAAGGAGGTCCTTCGTGTTGGGGTCCTCATAGGTATCTAATCATATAACTTATGACTGTATGTTGCTTTCTTTTTTTTTGCTTGTTTCCTGTTGTGGTTTTTTATGCTGCAGGGACCTTTGCCAAGGATCGAGTTGGTGTTTCCCTGAAGACCTTTAGGCTGTTTTTCAAGAAGTCGTGCCTTGGTCTGAGTTTGCTGTGTTTGTTGTTTTGTATGCTACTTTCTTTTGCCAAAGTAACTAAGGCTTTTCTCTGTTCATTTATTTTGTAAATAAATAAAGAAAGACTTCTTTTTGTAGCCTGTTTACAGAAGTGCATTGTATTTATGGTTTGTTTGATAAACCAGGATTGTTTGTTCGAGGCCAATCGCTGGACAAGTTTATAATGTGAGATTATGTTTTTGGTTTGTTTTGTCCGCTTTCTTTGGGTTAGCTAGACCCTATTTTGCCCCACAGCCGGGCTTTTGGTATGTTTGATATACCTTATACACGTGTGTTCATTTGTTAGTTAGGTTTATAGTGTTTCTGGGCACGTCTTATCACACCCCGATTTCCACGTGTCACCGGTGGGCCCGGTGGGGAGTATCGTGATGTGGTTGGCAACATAATAGTCAAACAACACAATATTTAATATGCACAACGGAAGCAATTTAAAAGATATAATACACCGAATTTAATATTGTAATATCAAATGTCACAATATTCGGAAGTTTATCCACAGATGGATCGGAAACAAAATGGAAACAATAGTTCAACAGACTTTAGGCATCTTAAGCTTGCGAGACTTCTAGTGATGCTTAAGGAGAAATCCCAGCCAATTACGCTTAGTACCTGCATTTAATCTTTTTGGGAAAATACGTTAGTTTACACTGGTAAATACAATCAACTGACTCATTTTGGAAAATGATTGAAAATTGGTTTGGATGCACGTGGCATAAACATTTTTATTTAACTTGGGAGAATTATTTAAATATATAATCTTGTGAACGAATTACATGTTCCTTGTGCGTTCAGTAGCCCGGATCAAGTCCGGGTTAAAGATCAATAGACACACCACATTATTCCTTTTGTGCACTGACGGGTGTACGCCTACACCCCGCGCTTAAGTCGTGGACATTTCGTAAAATGATGCCAAGGATATCCGGGACATGGTCATTAACCCCCCAAAGGCTTTAAGTAACAAGACTGTTTAAACGAGCCGATCAAATTATTCAATTAACCACCCAACGATGGAAGATTTGATGCCCGATCAAGCGGTATACTATATACCGTAACCCAAGCCCGTATAGGGAAAATAAGTTAAAAATATTTACCTGAGCAATGTATAAATCACAATAAGCAAACGCAAGTAGCTTTTACTGGTACTCCTAATCTGGAACGGAGGTTTATAATAACCTATTAGAATTCTAACGGGTCTTTAATTAAGCTTAAGCTTAGACCGGTTAGTTTCAAAGATACGGTTCGTACGCACGATTAAGCGAAGACCGGATAGAATGTGATTTAGACCCGACAAGTTCGGAGACTTGTTTAATATGGGTAATTCATACACATTCTGGATTTTGAGATAAAACCGATAAGGTTTGACCCGTTTAGGCTAGTTTATGTAAACTAGTTACATAAACCGAACCAAACGCGTAATAAGCGTAACGGGTATTCATGAGAGCTATTTACAGGTTTCCTAAGTTAATATGCTTCATATATGTTGTGACATCAGTAATATGTCTTTTATTATGCCCGAAACGAATTTAAACACAAACTATGCCTCGTATGGGTTGTTTGGTCATTTAAAAGGTTATAAAAGAGTTTAAGTATTAACCTGAGTTACAGGTCTGATATAATCCGCAAAAATACTTAGTTTACTGATTTATAACAGTAGGGTAAGTATATATGTGGAATTTATCAATTTTAACCAAACTATGCCCCGTAGGGGTATTTTGGTAAATTCACATAAGCCGAAAAGCTCAAAACTGAAGTCTGAGTTTAACAACCTTTGCTTACTGTTAAAATATTATAATTTGCCTCAAATACCAGTAGGTATCAACCCTTGTATGTTTAATATAGTTATAGCACCTACTATGCGTTAAAAACGCTTAAAAAAGGCGATTAAAGGCCATTTCCGGGTTCGATACTTAAATCTGATATTTTTATATTTCCAGAAGGCTTAAAATAATTTATTTATCATTTAGAGTCAGTAGCAAAAGGTTTGGAGTCGTTTAGATAAGTAAAACTCATTTTATGGCCCGTAAGGGCAAAACCGACAATTACAGGATTAAGCCTACGACTATGAGTTATGCTCAGCCTAAAATTAATTAAAAATCTTTAAAAATCCCATAATAATATATTACATCAGTGGGTAAAGAGTTTGATACCAAAAAGTATGTTTAAGTAGGCTATACGCTAAATACGCCGTTTAATTAACATAAAGCTTTAATTTTACGCTAACGAGCATAACTCTTAACCTACACGTCAAACTGATGTCAAATTTTGTATGCAAGTTTATATATCTGTAAATAAGGTTTCTACTCTTTTATATTTCCATAAATCACGTTTTAAGGTGAAAATGGCATAATGGTCAACATATGAGCAATTAACGGAATCATGCATATTAATTGGATAACTAATGATCCGAGGTGTATAATCACAGAGGGTTATACTAGCATGTAACCTGGTCCAAATAAAGCTCTAAGGCATTTCTAAAACATACCATAACGGGTTAGAACTGAAAGTCAAAGTATAAGTCAAACTATGCGACTTTCGGTTCCGAACCGGGTCTAAACAGGAAATTGTCGGGTTGAACATGTTTAGACATGTCCTTACACTAATTACCAAGTTATATTAATGATCAAACAGGTTGTATGTGTTCTACATTGCTAATTATGCATAAATTGTAATTTACACATTCTGTTGACTTTTTAAATACAAGTTTGACCCGACATTTGACCTAGTTAGAGTGGGAATCAGGGGGAACCCTTTTGAGGGTTTATTACCCACATAATTACCAACTTATAACTACTTTTGATTCGAGATTTGACTGAGCCATTATTAATTAATCTCGAAGTCAAACTGTAATTACGATGGTTTGACTTTTAGCTAAATAACTAAGCTAAACTTAATTAAAGAAGGATTAGCAAACTTACAAGTGTCTAATGGTTGAGGAAGGAATGATCAAAGTGTTTGCACATTGGAGCTTTATATAGTGATCAAGGCACCACAATGTGTTGACATCTAAGCCTAGCACTGACCACAACATTCCCACAGGTGTCCTAGATGTTTAGGGGTTGTTTAGGGGCCAAGGGATATGAGGAAAATCGTTTAAAGGTCGAAAATTGCGCTTAAAACAGGCAACAGCCGATTTCTGGTCGCTGGGCACTAGCTTACGGACCTCAACCTCAACAATGTTGAGGTCCGTAAGCTTGACATCAGGCACAAAAACATGTTGTTCTTTGGTGTTTTGAAAGGGCAACTCGTGGTTTTGAATATGGGACTTGCTTTATCAGTTTGGGGCCTCTATAATGTGCCTTAAACAGTTACATACCCTACCATTATGTTATGCTTGCTTGGATCCATTTCAAAAGTGCCGAACAAGAAGGTTTACCGTAGAAATTTCCATACGAACCTATCATGCACTTTGAATTCAATTGTTGTCAACACATTTCTGGATTTAAGATATATTAGATGTTTAAGATATATATACTTGGGTCTTGGGATTTATAAATGAGGTCGTTCAGAGGTAAAAATTAACATGACGCCACTTTTAAATCCTGCCAAAACATCTTTATTAAATCCGGGTTTACAACGCTTTTTGTCTTACATGACACGTGTCATTATATCATTGAACACGAATTTTCGAGGTGTTACACGTCTGCCCAGATATAATACCTGTTATTTTTCCAAAAGGGGACAAGTTAGTTGTCCATTTATCATTCATTTCTTGGGGATTAAACTTCCCAGCATAGGTTGTTACAAAAGACTCGTCCCTGGGGGTAAGCCCCAAACTAATAGTTAAATATTACAAAAGTGGCTCCTTAGCCGTTTTTCCTGGGGGTTCACCCCTTATATGTAGTACTTCCTAAGTTGCATGAGGTTCCACGTCCTGGGGACCTCCTTGCCTTGGTGTAACACCTCGAAAATTCACGTCCTATAATGTGTAGACACGTGTCAAATGTTTAAACGTGTGAAAGAAATATTATAGAAGGACTAAAGTTGACAATCATGGAAAGTATGTGGATATACGTATTCTAAATGTCAACAGTGAATAAATATATTATATTAACCCTAAAAGATTCTCATACCTTCAAACGAATAAATCATGGATCATACGGAGCTAAAAGTGAGAGATTACAAACTACAGGGACTAAATGTGTCAACATGTTTAAGTTATACCTCTGAGTGACCTTTTGACAAACCCGAAGCTTTGTAACGGTTAATTATGCTCACTAGAATGCACGATTTAAATTTCATAAAGTTTCGTTATCGTATGAGAAAGTTATGATCAAATTCGTGTGCGAAGGGTTAAAGCGTAAACGTTGAAAGTTAGGACTTTTCGGGTAACAATAAAGTTAACCGGGGACTTAACAAAGTGGGTATATGTTTTAAAGCCCTTATAGGTCAATTATGAGGGTTCATAATGCAAGAAACAAGTGCCTAATCGAATTTTGAAGAGCCAAGGATTAAATAGCAAAAGATCTAAAAATCAGATTTGCTGCAGAAGGGCCTCGCGTCACGCGAGGGTCCCTGGGGGGGGGGGGGGGGTTGGCGTCGCGCGAGGGGTCATCTGATCCCATTTTCTTAGGTTTTTGCCTGCTATGTGCTTTCTACTCGACTCTTGAACGATTTTCCACATAATGGGCGACCCCTAAATACCTCCTAGGACACTAGGGACACATGTGGGAGTATTGTGGTCACTTGTAGACTTACATGTCAACAAATTGTGGTGATTAAATCACTATAAAAGGCCCTCATGTGCAACAACTTTGATCGCACCTTCATCTGCAATTGTGGAGCATTTCTGGAGCTTAGGAGCAGATCCAAGACATCCCTACTCGTGCATAGGACCCTTGTAAGTACCCTTGACCTTCCTCGATTAAGTTTAGCTTAGTTATTTAGCTAAAAGTCAAACCGTCGTAATTACGGTTTGACTTCGAGATTAGTCAAAAATGGCTCAGTCATATCTCGAATTAAAAGTAGTTATAAGTTGGTAATTATGTGGGTAATAAACCCTCAAAAGGGTTCCCCCTGATTCCCACTCTAACTAGGTCTAATGCCGGGTCAAACGTGTAATTAAAAAGTCAACAGAAGGTTTAAATTGCAATTTATGCATGATTAGCAATGTAGAGCACATACAACCTATTTGATCATTAATATAACTTGGTAATTAGTGTAAGAACATGTCTAAACATGTTCAACCCGACAATTTCCTGTTTAGACCCGGTTCGGAACCGAAAGTCGCATAGTTTGACTTATACTTTGACTTTCAGTTCTGACCCGTTTTGGTATGATTTAGAAATACCTAAGAGCTTCATTTGGACCAGGTTACATGCTAGTATAACCCTCTGTGATTATACACCTCGGATCATTAGTTATCCAATTAATATGCATGATTCCGTTAATTGCTCATATGTTGACCATTATGCCCTTATTACCTTAAAACGTGATTTTTGGAAATGTAAAAGAGTAGAAACTTTAATTACTGATATATAAACTTGTATGCAAAGTTTGACATCAGTTTGAAGTGTAGATTGAGAGTTATGCTCATTAGCGCAAATTGAAAGCTTTATGTTAAATAAACGGCGTATTTAGCGTATAGCCTACTTAAACATACTTTTTGATATCAAATATTTTACCCACTGATGTAATATATTATTTTGGGATTTTTAAAGATTTTTAATTAATTTTAGGCTGAGCATAACTTATAGTCGTAGGCTTAATCCGGTAATTGTCGGTTTTGCCCTTACGGGCCATAAAATGAGTTTTACATATCTAAATGACTCCAAACCTTTTGCTACTGATCACATATGGTAAATAAATTATTTTAAGCCTGCTGGAAATATAAAAATATCAGATTTATGTATCAAACCCGGAAATGGCCTCTAATCGCCTTATTAAACGTTTTTAGCGCATAGTATGTACTAAAACTATTTTAAACATACAAGGGTTGATACCTACTGATATTTGAGGAAAATTATAATATTTTAACAGTAAGCAAAGGTTGTTAAAATCAGACTTCAGTTTTGAGCTTTTCGGCTTATGTGAAATTACCAAAATACCCCTACGGGGCATAGTTGGTTATAATTGATAAATTTCACATATATACTTTATCCTACTGTTATAACTTAGTAAAATAAGTATTTTTGCTGATTACATCAGACCTGTAACTCAGGTGAATACTTAAACTCTTTTACAACCTTTTAAATGACCAAACTACCCCTACGGGGCATAGTTTGTGTTTAAATTCGTTTCGGGCATAATAAAAGACATCTTACTGATGTCACAACATATATGAAGCATATTAACTTAGGAAACCTGTAAATGGCTCTCATTATTACCCGTTACGCTTATTACGCGTTCGGTTCAAGTTATGTAACTAGTTTACATAAACTAGCCTAAACGGGTCAAACCTTATCGTTTTATCTCAAAATACAGAGTGTGTATGAAATACCCATATTAAGCAAGTCTCCGAACTTGTCGGGTCTAAATCACATTCTATCCGGTCTTCGCTTAATAGTGCGTACGAACCGTATCATTGAAACTAACCGGTCTAAGCTAAGGCTTAATTAAGGACCCGTTAGAAATCTAATAGGTTATTATAAACCTTTGTTCCAGATTAGGAGCCCAGTAAAAGTACTTGCATTTGCTGTATTTGATTGATACTTTGCTCAGGTAAATACTCTTAACTTATTTTCCCTATACGGGCTTGGGGTACGGTACTATAAAACTACCGCTTGGTCGAGTATGTAGTCATTTAAATCGGATTGTGATTAATGTATTTACATAACCCGCTTTATTCTGTATTATTTGATGTATGGCCCTTGGGGGTTAAATGACCATGTCCCGGATATCCTTGGCATCATTTTACGAAATGGCCACGACCTAAGCACGGGGTGTAGGCGTACACCTGACAGATGCATTATGTAAAAACTGGTAATCCACTAAAGGAACCAACCTTGTGGGCATTATACCTGTGGCGTGTCAGTTAACTTAAACCGGCTCTTCTAACCGGTGCTAATGGACGGCAAATAAGTAAATCTGTATACAAGATTATATACAAATAATTGTCCCAAGTTATAAAGATATTTTATGCCGAAGTGCATTCAAATCAATTTGCAAACTCTTTTCAAAACGAGTCAGTTGAGTTGTATTTACCAGTGTAAACTGACGTATTTTCCAAAAAGGTTAAGTGCAGGTGCTAGACGAAATAGGCTGGCTACTCCAGGCATCATTACTCAAGTCTCGCAAGCTCTAGATGTCAAAGTCTGTTGAACTATTGTTTATATTTCATTTTCGATCCTTCTGTGGATAAACTTCCGAATATTGTGACATTTGATATTACAATATTAAATTCGGTTGTATTATATCTTTTAAAATTGCTTCCGCTGTGCATATTAAATATTGTGTTGTTTGACTATTATGTTGCCAACCACGTCACGATACTCCCCACCGGGCCCACCGGTGACACGTGGAAAGTCGGGGTGTGACAGGTTGGTATCAGAGCCAACACTGAGTGAATTAAACACTAGTCTTTTGTGTTTAATCTTAGTTACACAGTTGCACATTCTTGAGTCTAGACAAGAACATTGGACAAATTCTAATTCTTTTCATTTTGTCCTTATTTGATTCCTTTGTTATTTTTCTGATTTGCCCTTGCATGGGCAAGTCATTTTTATTAGAAGTCCCGTTTAGGGCAACCATATACTTGTTTAAATTTAAAGGAACGATTATATATTTAAAATATCATTCCTATATTATAAGATCTACCATTATAATAAAATGGCAAAATCTAAAAGGACAAGACCTAGCCAGATGTCACATTAAGACAGGGCCAAGATGGTAGATCCACAATTAGATTCAGATCCTTGTTAACAGTTCAATTAGGATTGTTTTGCGTTAAATATTAAAAAGAATCTTAAAGGTAAAACCTAGTCTAATTGTCACTACAGACAAGGCCAAGATGGTAGAACCTATTCAAGAGATTCAAATCCTTATTAAACATCTGAAAGCATATTAACATGCTCGACAAAGTGTGATACAATAAAATCACATAGGTCATTTTTAATTGGGTTATTCTAAATTCCCTTATTTATATAATCATCCTTTATGGATGAAGTGCCCACGGGCTATGAATAACGTCCTCTGAGACTAAAGACAGTGGTAGCCTACAACTCCCTGTCAAGAAAAGGTAATGAACTTTGATTCAAACCTTAATGCCTCGATTCTCTGAAATCATGGCTTATAAATTATACTTGTCTACGTGACTAGGCCTTTTGTGCTATTATTAACTTATAATTTAGGATTATGATAAAGATCCTGAACAATTTTATATTTAACAAATTAACTGAAATGTGTATTAAAAGCATGGTTAATAAATCGTTTAAGAACGATAGTACTGTAAGGGAGTCTAAATAAACCTTGCCCTTATTTTTCTTTTGTAGCAACTAAGACTACATGGCTGAATCTGACGAGATAAACAGTCATCCTTTGGAAAACCGCGATGATAATGATAGGGTTAATATAATCAAAGGAGAGCTTCGTTCACTGATTAACACAGCTGTATCTAAAGTTGTAGAAGAACAATTTAAGGAGTATAGTGGGACGCATAGTCGAGCCTCATCTGTACCCCACTCTAAGTCTGTCCCTAAAACTCATTCAGAGCCTCATAACAAGCCGCCCTCTAAGAATGAAGGACCAAAGAAGGATGATGATCGTCATTCATCAAATGAACACAGTGTTCCATCCAAGAAGCTAGTGTTCGATAATGAACCACGTACCAAGTCTTGTACCTATAAGTACTTTGTTTCCTGTAAACCCCGAGATTTCACTGGGGAGAAGGGAGCAGTAGATTGTATGACCTGGTTGGATGAAATGGACACGGTGGTGGACATCAGCGGTTGTGCTGAAAGGGATGTAGTAAAGTATGTATCCCAATCGTTCAAAGGAGAGGCACTGGCATGGTGGAGGTCTCTCATTCAAGCTGCTGGGAAGATCCCGCTTTACAACATGTCATGGGAACAATTTGTTACCCTTATTATGGAAAACTACCGCCCTCAACATGAGGTCGAAAGAATTGAATCTGATTTCTTATCATTGGTGATGACTAACTTAGATTGTCAAGCTTACCTCACCAGTTTCAATACCCTGTCCAGACTGGTTCCTTACCTTGTAACACCAGAGCCCAAGCGAATTGCTCGCTTCATTGGGGGTTTAGCCCCAGAAATCAAGGCCAGTGTTAAGGCTTCAAGACCTGCTACATTTAGGTCAGCAGCTGATCTCTCATTGTCCCTTACTTTAGATGCGGTCAGGTTGAGATCGCTAAAGAAATCTGAAGAAAGTAAGAGGAAGCGTGAGGATGATAACTCACGAGGGTCAGAGAAGAAGCACAAGGGAAACACTGATTCTAATAAGTTTGGGTCTGGAAGGAACAGTCAGCGAACAGAGGAAAAACCAAAGTGCACGACTTGCCAGAAACGCCACTTTGGAAAATGCAGACTTGAGTCCAATTCTAATTCAGGAGCACCTGCATGTGGAATATGCAAGTCTAGAGAGCACAAGTCGATAGAGTGCAAGAAGATAAAAGATGCCACATGCTACAACTGCAATGAGAAAGGGCATATCAAAACCAACTGCCCTAAGTATGACAAGAAGACTGGAGAGGTCAAGAAGATAAATGCTAGAGTCTTTCGATTGGATGCCAAAGAAGCGATTCTAGATGACAATGTGATTACAGGTACTTTCCTTGTAAATGACGTCTATGCTAGAGTACTTTTTGATTCAGGCGCTGATAAGTCTTTCGTTGATAATAAGTTTTGTGAATTGTTGAAATTACCTGTCAAAACCTTGAGTATAAATTATGAGGTAGAGTTAGCAGATGGCACCATAGAAACCGTCTCCACTGTGTTAGATGGATGTGTGATATCCATTAAGAACCACTCTTTTCCTCTATCTCTACTTCCTTTTAAATTGGCCGGTTTTGACATAGTATTGGGTATGGACTGGTTATCTCATAACCAGGCCCAAATCATCTGCAACAAAAAGCAAGTGGTAATAAAGACTCCGTCTGGTGAATCACTTACCGTTCGGGGAGATACCCAGTATGGGCTACCTGAGCAAGTGACTATGCTCAAAGCTTCAAGATGTTTAAAGAAGGGTTGTGTCATCTACATGGCACAAGTAATTATTGATGAGCCTAAAACAAAGATAGAAGACATCCCTGTCATTTCTGAATACCCAGAAGTTTTTCCGGTAGAACTACCTGGTTTGCCACCAGATAGGCAAGTGGAATTCAGGATTGATATCATCCCCGGGGCAGCACCAGTTGCCAGAGCACCTTATAGGTTGGCTCCAACGGAGATGAAAGAATTGAGGACACAGCTAGATGAATTGCTAGCTAAAGGTTTCATAAAACCTAGTTCGTCTCCATGGGGAGCGCCAGTCCTGTTTGTCAAGTAGAAGGACGGATCGATGCGTCTGTGCATCGATTATCGTGAACTTAATAAGGTCACGATCAAGAATAGGTATCCTTTGCCTAGGATCGACGATTTGTTCGATCAATTGCAAGGAGCAAGTTATTTCTCAAAGATTGACTTGAGGTCAGGCTACCATCAACTAAAGGTTAGAGATGAAGACGTGCATAAAACAGCATTTAGGACTCGTTATGGTCATTACGAGTTCCTAGTGATGCCTTTTGGGCTCACTAATGCACCTGCCGCGTTCATGGATCTCATGAATCGCGTTTGCAAGCCTTACTTAGATAAATTTGTCATCGTTTTCATCGACGACATTCTTATCTATTCGAAGAATCAAGCTGACCATGAGAAACACCTTCGATGTATTCTCAAACTACTGCATCAGGAGAAACTCTATGCCAAATTCTCTAAATGTGAATTCTGGCTACGAGAAGTCCAATTCCTTGGACATGTGGTGAGTGAGCGTGGTATCCAAGTGGATCCCGCTAAGGTTGAAGCAGTTATGAACTGGCAAGAGCCAAAGACGCCTACAGAGATTCGTAGCTTCCTGGGATTGGCAGGATATTACAGGCGTTTCATTGAAATTTTTTCAAGGATTGCTGCACCCCTAACTTCCTTGACCAAGAAGAAAGTAAAGTTCGTTTGGGGCCCTAAGCAGCAAGAATCCTTCGATATTCTTAAGCAAAAGCTGAGCAACGCCCCAGTACTGACGTTGCCAGATGGAATAGAAGATTTTGTGGTTTACTGCTGTAACACCCTAGTTTCTGATTAACGATTTTGTATGTAATTACCAACAATTAGATGTGTAGTTAAGACTACACATGCTATAAAAATACGGGTTTATTAAAACTTTTACAAATCATAAGTTATTCTACATAACGTGATCAAATTCGTTGTTTGAAATCTACAACGTTGCTATGTGCGGAAGCGTGTATCTTTATCGTGTTCGGTTCTTCGCTGAGCTTGATCGTCTTCCGGCATCCCAGAAAGTACCTACATTTCATAAACATGAAATGCTTTAGTCATACGGTATTTAAAACGCATCTAAACGAGTCCGGAAAACAAAACTGATCAAAATATACATTTTTGTACAGGGTCCACCGTAAATTACGGTGGACACCGTAATTTACGGTAGTCCTTGTTTTGATCTGTTTCCACCGTAAATCAGGAGTGTTTCACCGTAAATCATTTCAGGTCCACCGTAAATTACGGTGGCACCGTAATTTACGGTGGCACCTGCATCCCACCTTTCCAATTTGCCGTAATTTGACACGAAATCTTTCGTATCTTTCAAACCGCTTATCCGTTTGACCTACCGTTTCTTCCTGCATGTTTGTAATTTGATTCTCCATCATATGGAGTTAAAATCCGACATCCGGCTTGATAAAATTCAAGACTTTTAAGTCTTCGGCTTATTACTCTTTTACCAAATTTTGACCCGGTTATGCATTTTATCAAACAAACGTATTTATTTGATTCCTATATTTCATACACCTCATCAAATAATTGTAATATACCATATTAGGTTCTAATCATAGGTTTATTACACAAATTAAACCCGTTTTCACTAGTATGCTTATTTTGACCCGTTAAGGATATTTTAAGCACTTTTAAGCTCAATTTCGCTTTCAATCTAATCTAGCGTTGTAATCTATATCTCTTATCTAGTACTCTTCCATCACAACTAAATGTGTGTTGGATTTAAAGTAGATATCTATGTGTTACGAACTTACACCTCTTGAAATATCATTTTACGGCAAAGATTCATATGGAGTCTTTTGACCCAAGAATTTCATCTTTCACTATACGTACTCGTTCTAAACTTTTGTTTAATCATAAGACTCCTTTCCAAACAACCTCTAAGAGTTGTTTGTTCAATTTAGCCTACAAGGGCGTTTTGGTCGATTTTGGTCCTTCTTTTACATTGAAGGGCTATCACCAATTATTCGACCAAATTAGCACTTTTACATACATCATAAATAAGCGTACCTGGCTCGGATCAACAAATAGACCCGATTTTAATACCTTGCTTTATATTCGCTAATTAAGAACGATGCGAATATCCATTGGATATCTATTCCTGTAAGCATATGACTCGACAAAAGAATCATTAGTCTATATAGTCAAAAGGTGTTGTCTACACCTTTTGACCCGTTTGGCCGAATTGACCGTTTATCTTTGCGAGATGATATTTATTATCATCTCCTCTACATGACTCATTCCGTTTAACATCGTACGGTCATTTTAACTTATAAACCGTTTATTACTTTCGACATAATATGATCGAATTATCGATTTACTTCTTTTTAACCATTATTACGGTTTCTTTCATCTTTGATTATCTTGTTCCGTTTGACTACACGACGGAACATCATATTTCAATTGTTTAGATATCTCATTCGTAAATTATATGATGAGAAAATATTCCACAATTTAAGACTAGTGTAAGCTATACTTACCTTGCATCCGAACTATGCTTTTCCGTCATTCTTGCTTCGTTTGACCCGCTTTGTTCCCAAGCTCCCACCTAGCTTGTCAAGCGTCAAACTATCATCATAATTCGTAAGACGGTTATATTAGTCATCATTAATTATGACTATTCCATCTTACATATTTTCTATCACAATTACCATTCGATCTTATTAATGGTCGGTTTGACTATTTAAAAGTCAAATCACCAATTAACACATATGATTGCACTATCAAGTTCACAAGACTCAATTAGGCATATTATCAACACTTAGTTCTCATTTAGGCATTTTAACAAACACCTAATGTGCATGATTTTACATATTTACTAACTAGTTCCTAACTAGTTATTTTTACCAAGATTAACATCAAAATTCACCACTATCACTTATGATCAATTACTCAAACTTGCAAATTGTTCAAGTATCTTGTTCCTACTAGCAACTATGATGTTTTTAAACATGTGTACATCATCATCATCTTTACTACATAATCAAAACCCACTTGACACATGAGTGTATGATCATGGATTCACAACCATGAACATCAATTCAACAAGTACATGACTAGGGTTTACTCCTAGACATAGTTTCATCACTAATTTCATCCAAATAACAAACATGCAAGTTCAGATTCGAGTTCTCTAGGTTTGCTCAGAATTTCAACTAGAGATTTCTCAAGAAATTTACATACCTCATGACTCCTTTTTCAATGGAGATCACTAATTCATACTCGGATTTTGATTTGGACATGATTTGCCCCTTCAATTTGATGAAATTGTGTTGATTAGGGTTTGACCCTTCTTGGTCGCCCCTGAGCTCGATCCAGAACACACACTGTGTGTGTGTGTGTTTGTTTTTAATAAATAACTTTTCTAGTTATCCCGCTTTAACCCCTCGTGTTTGGTTCGTTATTAAGTAGGCCACAACCTACTTATTTCTTTTAACAATTTTCCCACTTATTAACTAGGTTAAATATTCCTAGTTAACTTAGCGGGTTCGGGAATATTTATGACTAAGTTTATTTTAGGTCCCGTTAACTCGGGCCTTCTAAGCTTTTATTTCTTAAAAGCTTTTATTCACTTTTTTTTATTTATTATTAGGATTAATTATTTAAATCCTAATATTTACCGGGTAAATTTTTACCACTAAAGGTATTTTACCCGTCTTTACTATTAACGTGGTTTGATTACCAAAGCCGTTTTCGGGGTGTTACAAGTCTACCCCCCTTAAAGAGGTTTCGTCCTCGAAACCTTTTCTTACTTAATTTATCGAGTTCAACTCCATGTATTTGCTCTCGATAATTAATTAAGCATTTCTCATATCTTAACCGATTGTTAGTATTACCAGAAAAGTATGGTAATATTCTTTTGGTTATTAATCATCTACGTATCTTACATGACATAATGCAACTGGAAATAACGTAATCTCGTTATTTCCACTAGTTTAATTAACTTAGCGATATTCCTCGCTTTCATATACTATCGAATTCTTTATGAATCCATTACTTTGACCCGTTTAAAGGTTTCTAGTGAAATCTTTCACTTCTAGCAACAATTCCTTTTATTTTCAAATTTACTTATTCGGTTTACTTAAACCGAATTTACCGTTTACAAGCGAACCAAATTTCTTAACTTAAATTGCTGACTTTAACCCGCTTCATTAACTAGACTTATTTGTCCAGTTCCTTTTTACCGCTTGCTTGGTTATATTGTGATTCTACTTCACAATACATTTCTTGACCGTGATTGTGTTACATCATGTTTAATTTATATCAACCTTTCATTTTTTTTTTTGAGTAAATCACTTTTCGAATATATCATATTGCGTCTATCAGTGTCAAGACTTGTATCCTTCATGCTTACTATTTAAATTCCTATCAGAATTTATGTTTGTAAAAACATTATTTCTTACTAAAACCGAAGTTTTAGTTTTAGGATCTTTTCTTTAACTTGTGTCAATCATCCATACTGGGATATTGACAGTCCGTAATTTAATCCCTTACAGTCTTAGTTTTTATGCGGGGATTCTTAACTGATTTCCTCGCTTTATTCCATCTAACCCGTAGGTTTTATCACTTAGCCTTATGGGCTATTTTTTATTAGACATTCACCTCTTTAAGGCGAAGTCCTTATAACTTCTTTCTAATCATGACCCGTGGGTCATTTTAGTCCGTATATCTCTCATTTGTTTATAACCCTAAAGGTTATGTTGATCCCGTAGATCACTCTTTTTACTCGTGTCTTATTAAAATATATATTTGGTGTCAAAGCACTCTTTTTACGTTTGAAATTCATTTGTCTCAAGCTTACCGTTATCCGGCTTGCGCTTACTTACGCCTTCAAGCATTATACTTTATTCAACCCGTTCAATCTCAAAATAGTTGAATATAATTATCAGAATTTCTGTTTACGAAATTTTTATGGTCTTTTAGTCATAACTCATAATCCGAGTCTTTTGACTTTAAATTCATGTTCTCGTTTCTCGGTTTACGCATGTGTTTAATTCTTACCCATCAACCGGGTGTTTTACCAAAGTCGTTATTATTGCAATCCTCCCGATATGCATTAAGACCTCGCTTCATTTTTTTTTTATATTCTGACTTTGTCTTTAAGTTCGACGTTTTACAAAAATGACCCGTTAAGGGACATATTTGCATTTTCCGGGTTCGAGTGCGAGTACACTCCCTCCCATTGCTTGTCTAAATCATTTTTCATGTTTGCGTTTCTGGGTTCGAGTGTAAGCACGCTCCCTCCCAATACTTGTCTAAATCATTTTACTTGCTTGCGTTTTATGGGTTCGAGTGTAAGTACACTCCCTCCCAATACTTGTCTAATCATTTTAGTTGCTTGCGTTTTATGGGTTCGAGTGTAAGTACACTCCCTCCCAATACTTGTCTAAATCATTTTACTTGCTTGCGTTTTATGGGTTCGAGTGTAAGTACACTCCCTCCCAATACTTGTCTAATCATTTTACTTGCTTGCGTTTTATGGGTTCGAGTGTAAGTACACTCCCTCCCCATACTTGTTTAATCATTTTACTTGCTTGCGTTTTATGGGTTCGAGTGTAAGTACACTCCCTCCCAATACTTGTCTAAATCATTTTTCTTGCTTGCGTTTTATGGGTTCGAGTGTAAGTACACTCCCTCCCAATACTTGTCTAAATCATTTTACATGCTTGCGTTTTATGGGTTCGAGTGTAAGTACACTCCCTCCCAATACTTGTCTAAATCATTTTACATGCTTCTTTGTCCCTTCGCTCGGGCTCATTATCCTGATGTAAGACGCTTCAGTCACTCGGTTGTGCGTTTACATTATTATCAAATATTTTGCTTATGTGATTCATTTGGGTACTTTTTAATTAGTCCCATTTACTCCGCCCTTACTACATCGGATGTAAATGTGTCCGCTATAAGAAACTCGTGGTACCATATGCCACTACTTACTTGGCCAGAGTAAGCGATTTAACACATGACATACACGACCCTTTTATAGTTTTCACATCACGCCCTATGTAAGTAACGCCTCTATTCAGTTTTCTTGGAAATTATATCCTGGATATGTATTTCTGTTCAGGCTTTCCAAGTTTCTAATTTACCCATGCAACGATCATTCTCTACGTGTTTGTTGCATATTGCTAATTGTGCGATTATTTAAAATGTGCACCTTGTAATGTTTGCCCCTACGGGCGTTCCTTGCTATTAACCTTGTTCGCGACCGTTACGCGATTTTGGTCCTTAATGAGTATGCTCTTCCTGTCATACCTCGTACCGTTCCATCATCATATCCATAATTCGTTCAACTCCCGTCAACTTCAGACGCGAGTGTCCATCAATTAAAACATTTACAAGAGTTAGTAATGTCAACTTCAATAATCGCTCGTATTATAATACAAGGCTTTTTCTACTATACGCGTCAACGCGCGTATTTTCGTCAACCATATCAATCATTTAAACTGGGGTAACATATACCACACGATAGCTCTATGTGTTGTTTACAACACTTTAGCATACTAACTATTAACGTACTTGTACTTACCGGATTTGCGATCAAGCCTCGAACCGAACACTATTCTTTGTCAAGAGCATAAGGTTTAAGTCCAAGCATGGTTCCTCCCCACCATACTCGGATCTCTTAAACCAAGGCTCTGGTACCAACTTGTAACACCCTAGTTTCTGATTAACGATTTTGTATGTAATTACCAACAATTAGATGTGTAGTTAAGACTACACATGCTATAAAAATACGGGTTTATTAAAACTTTTACAAATCATAAGTTATTCTACATAACGTGATCAAATTCGTTGTTTGAAATCTACAACGTTGCTATGTGCGGAAGCGTGTATCTTTATCGTGTTCGGTTCTTCGCTGAGCTTGATCGTCTTCCGGCATCCCAGAAAGTACCTACATTTCATAAACATGAAATGCTTTAGTCATACGGTATTTAAAACGCATCTAAACGAGTCCGGAAAACAAAACTGATCAAAATATACATTTTTGTACAGGGTCCACCGTAAATTACGGTGGACACCGTAATTTACGGTAGTCCTTGTTTTGATCTGTTTCCACCGTAAATCAGGAGTGTTTCACCGTAAATCATTTCAGGTCCACCGTAATTTACGGTGGCACCTGCATCCCACCTTTCCAATTTGCCGTAATTTGACACGAAATCTTTCGTATCTTTCAAACCGCTTATCCGTTTGACCTACCGTTTCTTCCTGCATGTTTGTAATTTGATTCTCCATCATATGGAGTTAAAATCCGACATCCGGCTTGATAAAATTCAAGACTTTTAAGTCTTCGGCTTATTACTCTTTTACCAAATTTTGACCCGGTTATGCATTTTATCAAACAAACGTATTTATTTGATTCCTATATTTCATACACCTCATCAAATAATTGTAATATACCATATTAGGTTCTAATCATAGGTTTATTACACAAATTAAACCCGTTTTCACTAGTATGCTTATTTTGACCCGTTAAGGATATTTTAAGCACTTTTAAGCTCAATTTCGCTTTCAATCTAATCTAGCGTTGTAATCTATATCTCTTATCTAGTACTCTTCCATCACAAATAAATGTGTGTTGGATTTAAAGTAGATATCTATGTGTTACGAACTTACACCTCTTGAAATATCATTTTACGGCAAAGACTCATATGGAGTCTTTTGACCCAAGAATTTCATCTTTCACTATACGTACTCGTTCTAAACTTTTGTTTAATCATAAGACTCCTTTCCAAACAACCTCTAAGAGTTGTTTGTTCAATTTAGCCTACAAGGGCGTTTTGGTCGATTTTGGTCCTTCTTTTACATTGAAGGGCTATCACCAATTATTCGACCAAATTAGCACTTTTACATACATCATAAATAAGCGTACCTGGCTCGGATCAACAAATAGACCCGATTTTAATACCTTGCTCGGATCAACATTGAAGGGCCGAATTGACCGTTTATCTTTGCGAGATGATATTTATTATCATCTCCTCTACATGACTCATTCCGTTTAACATCGTACGGTCATTTTAACTTATAAACCGTTTATTACTTTCGACATAATATGATCGAATTATCGATTTACTTCTTTTTAACCATTATTACGGTTTCTTTCATCTTTGATTATCTTGTTCCGTTTGACTACACGACGGAACATCATATTTCAATTGTTTAGATATCTCATTCGTAAATTATATGATGAGAAAATATTCCACAATTTAAGACTAGTGTAAGCTATACTTACCTTGCATCCGAACTATGCTTTTCCGTCATTCTTGCTTCGTTTGACCCGCTTTGTTCCCAAGCTCCCACCTAGCTTGTCAAGCGTCAAACTATCATCATAATTCGTAAGACGGTTATATTAGTCATCATTAATTATGACTATTCCATCTTACATATTTTCTATCACAATTACCATTCGATCTTATTAATGGTCGGTTTGACTATTTAAAAGTCAAATCACCAATTAACACATATGATTGCACTATCAAGTTCACAAGACTCAATTAGGCATATTATCAACACTTAGTTCTCATTTAGGCATTTTAACAAACACCTAATGTGCATGATTTTACATATTTACTAACTAGTTCCTAACTAGTTATTTTTACCAAGATTAACATCAAAATTCACCACTATCACTTATGATCAATTACTCAAACTTGCAAATTGTTCAAGTATCTTGTTCCTACTAGCAACTATGATGTTTTTAAACATGTGTACATCATCATCATCTTTACTACATAATCAAAACCCACTTGACACATGAGTGTATGATCATGGATTCACAACCATGAACATCAATTCAACAAGTACATGACTAGGGTTTACTCCTAGACATAGTTTCATCACTAATTTCATCCAAATAACAAACATGCAAGTTCAGATTCGAGTTCTCTAGGTTTGCTCAGAATTTCAACTAGAGATTTCTCAAGAAATTTACATACCTCATGACTCCTTTTTCAATGGAGATCACTAATTCATACTCGGATTTTGATTTGGACATGATTTGCCCCTTCAATTTGATGAAATTGTGTTGATTAGGGTTTGACCCTTCTTGGTCGCCCCTGAGCTCGATCCAGAACACACACTGTGTGTGTGTGTGTTTGTTTTTAATAAATAACTTTTCTAGTTATCCCGCTTTAACCCCTCGTGTTTGGTTCGTTATTAAGTAGGCCACAACCTACTTATTTCTTTTAACAATTTTCCCACTTATTAACTAGGTTAAATATTCCTAGTTAACTTAGCGGGTTCGGGAATATTTATGACTAAGTTTATTTTAGGTCCCGTTAACTCGGGCCTTCTAAGCTTTTATTTCTTAAAAGCTTTTATTCACTTTTTTTTATTTATTATTAGGATTAATTATTTAAATCCTAATATTTACCGGGTAAATTTTTACCACTAAAGGTATTTTACCCGTCTTTACTATTAACGTGGTTTGATTACCAAAGCCGTTTTCGGGGTGTTACAAGTCTACCCCCCTTAAAGAGGTTTCGTCCTCGAAACCTTTTCTTACTTAATTTATCGAGTTCAACTCCATGTATTTGCTCTCGATAATTAATTAAGCATTTCTCATATCTTAACCGATTGTTAGTATTACCAGAAAAGTATGGTAATATTCTTTTGGTTATTAATCATCTACGTATCTTACATGACATAATGCAACTGGAAATAACGTAATCTCGTTATTTCCACTAGTTTAATTAACTTAGCGATATTCCTCGCTTTCATATACTATCGAATTCTTTATGAATCCATTACTTTGACCCGTTTAAAGGTTTCTAGTGAAATCTTTCACTTCTAGCAACAATTCCTTTTATTTTCAAATTTACTTATTCGGTTTACTTAAACCGAATTTACCGTTTACAAGCGAACCAAATTTCTTAACTTAAATTGCTGACTTTAACCCGCTTCATTAACTAGACTTATTTGTCCAGTTCCTTTTTACCGCTTGCTTGGTTATATTGTGATTCTACTTCACAATACATTTCTTGACCGTGATTGTGTTACATCATGTTTAATTTATATCAACCTTTCATTTTTTTTTTTGAGTAAATCACTTTTCGAATATATCATATTGCGTCTATCAGTGTCAAGACTTGTATCCTTCATGCTTACTATTTAAATTCCTATCAGAATTTATGTTTGTAAAAACATTATTTCTTACTAAAACCGAAGTTTTAGTTTTAGGATCTTTTCTTTAACTTGTGTCAATCATCCATACTGGGATATTGACAGTCCGTAATTTAATCCCTTACAGTCTTAGTTTTTATGCGGGGATTCTTAACTGATTTCCTCGCTTTATTCCATCTAACCCGTAGGTTTTATCACTTAGCCTTATGGGCTATTTTTTATTAGACATTCACCTCTTTAAGGCGAAGTCCTTATAACTTCTTTCTAATCATGACCCGTGGGTCATTTTAGTCCGTATATCTCTCATTTGTTTATAACCCTAAAGGTTATGTTGATCCCGTAGATCACTCTTTTTACTCGTGTCTTATTAAAATATATATTTGGTGTCAAAGCACTCTTTTTACGTTTGAAATTCATTTGTCTCAAGCTTACCGTTATCCGGCTTGCGCTTACTTACGCCTTCAAGCATTATACTTTATTCAACCCGTTCAATCTCAAAATAGTTGAATATAATTATCAGAATTTCTGTTTACGAAATTTTTATGGTCTTTTAGTCATAACTCATAATCCGAGTCTTTTGACTTTAAATTCATGTTCTCGTTTCTCGGTTTACGCATGTGTTTAATTCTTACCCATCAACCGGGTGTTTTACCAAAGTCGTTATTATTGCAATCCTCCCGATATGCATTAAGACCTCGCTTCATTTTTTTTTTATATTCTGACTTTGTCTTTAAGTTCGACGTTTTACAAAAATGACCCGTTAAGGGACATATTTGCATTTTCCGGGTTCGAGTGCGAGTACACTCCCTCCCATTGCTTGTCTAAATCATTTTTCATGTTTGCGTTTCTGGGTTCGAGTGTAAGCACGCTCCCTCCCAATACTTGTCTAAATCATTTTACTTGCTTGCGTTTTATGGGTTCGAGTGTAAGTACACTCCCTCCCAATACTTGTCTAATCATTTTAGTTGCTTGCGTTTTATGGGTTCGAGTGTAAGTACACTCCCTCCCAATACTTGTCTAAATCATTTTACTTGCTTGCGTTTTATGGGTTCGAGTGTAAGTACACTCCCTCCCAATACTTGTCTAATCATTTTACTTGCTTGCGTTTTATGGGTTCGAGTGTAAGTACACTCCCTCCCCATACTTGTTTAATCATTTTACTTGCTTGCGTTTTATGGGTTCGAGTGTAAGTACACTCCCTCCCAATACTTGTCTAAATCATTTTTCTTGCTTGCGTTTTATGGGTTCGAGTGTAAGTACACTCCCTCCCAATACTTGTCTAAATCATTTTACATGCTTGCGTTTTATGGGTTCGAGTGTAAGTACACTCCCTCCCAATACTTGTCTAAATCATTTTACATGCTTCTTTGTCCCTTCGCTCGGGCTCATTATCCTGATGTAAGACGCTTCAGTCACTCGGTTGTGCGTTTACATTATTATCAAATATTTTGCTTATGTGATTCATTTGGGTACTTTTTAATTAGTCCCATTTACTCCGCCCTTACTACATCGGATGTAAATGTGTCCGCTATAAGAAACTCGTGGTACCATATGCCACTACTTACTTGGCCAGAGTAAGCGATTTAACACATGACATACACGACCCTTTTATAGTTTTCACATCACGCCCTATGTAAGTAACGCCTCTATTCAGTTTTCTTGGAAATTATATCCTGGATATGTATTTCTGTTCAGGCTTTCCAAGTTTCTAATTTACCCATGCAACGATCATTCTCTACGTGTTTGTTGCATATTGCTAATTGTGCGATTATTTAAAATGTGCACCTTGTAATGTTTGCCCCTACGGGCGTTCCTTGCTATTAACCTTGTTCGCGACCGTTACGCGATTTTGGTCCTTAATGAGTATGCTCTTCCTGTCATACCTCGTACCGTTCCATCATCATATCCATAATTCGTTCAACTCCCGTCAACTTCAGACGCGAGTGTCCATCAATTAAAACATTTACAAGAGTTAGTAATGTCAACTTCAATAATCGCTCGTATTATAATACAAGGCTTTTTCTACTATACGCGTCAACGCGCGTATTTTCGTCAACCATATCAATCATTTAAACTGGGGTAACATATACCACACGATAGCTCTATGTGTTGTTTACAACACTTTAGCATACTAACTATTAACGTACTTGTACTTACCGGATTTGCGATCAAGCCTCGAACCGAACACTATTCTTTGTCAAGAGCATAAGGTTTAAGTCCAAGCATGGTTCCTCCCCACCATACTCGGATCTCTTAAACCAAGGCTCTGGTACCAACTTGTAACACCCTAGTTTCTGATTAACGATTTTGTATGTAATTACCAACAATTAGATGTGTAGTTAAGACTACACATGCTATAAAAATACGGGTTTATTAAAACTTTTACAAATCATAAGTTATTCTACATAACGTGATCAAATTCGTTGTTTGAAATCTACAACGTTGCTATGTGCGGAAGCGTGTATCTTTATCGTGTTCGGTTCTTCGCTGAGCTTGATCGTCTTCCGGCATCCCAGAAAGTACCTACATTTCATAAACATGAAATGCTTTAGTCATACGGTATTTAAAACGCATCTAAACGAGTCCGGAAAACAAAACTGATCAAAATATACATTTTTGTACAGGGTCCACCGTAAATTACGGTGGACACCGTAATTTACGGTAGTCCTTGTTTTGATCTGTTTCCACCGTAAATCAGGAGTGTTTCACCGTAAATCATTTCAGGTCCACCGTAATTTACGGTGGCACCTGCATCCCACCTTTCCAATTTGCCGTAATTTGACACGAAATCTTTCGTATCTTTCAAACCGCTTATCCGTTTGACCTACCGTTTCTTCCTGCATGTTTGTAATTTGATTCTCCATCATATGGAGTTAAAATCCGACATCCGGCTTGATAAAATTCAAGACTTTTAAGTCTTCGGCTTATTACTCTTTTACCAAATTTTGACCCGGTTATGCATTTTATCAAACAAACGTATTTATTTGATTCCTATATTTCATACACCTCATCAAATAATTGTAATATACCATATTAGGTTCTAATCATAGGTTTATTACACAAATTAAACCCGTTTTCACTAGTATGCTTATTTTGACCCGTTAAGGATATTTTAAGCACTTTTAAGCTCAATTTCGCTTTCAATCTAATCTAGCGTTGTAATCTATATCTCTTATCTAGTACTCTTCCATCACAAATAAATGTGTGTTGGATTTAAAGTAGATATCTATGTGTTACGAACTTACACCTCTTGAAATATCATTTTACGGCAAAGACTCATATGGAGTCTTTTGACCCAAGAATTTCATCTTTCACTATACGTACTCGTTCTAAACTTTTGTTTAATCATAAGACTCCTTTCCAAACAACCTCTAAGAGTTGTTTGTTCAATTTAGCCTACAAGGGCGTTTTGGTCGATTTTGGTCCTTCTTTTACATTGAAGGGCTATCACCAATTATTCGACCAAATTAGCACTTTTACATACATCATAAATAAGCGTACCTGGCTCGGATCAACAAATAGACCCGATTTTAATACCTTGCTCGGATCAACATTGAAGGGCCGAATTGACCGTTTATCTTTGCGAGATGATATTTATTATCATCTCCTCTACATGACTCATTCCGTTTAACATCGTACGGTCATTTTAACTTATAAACCGTTTATTACTTTCGACATAATATGATCGAATTATCGATTTACTTCTTTTTAACCATTATTACGGTTTCTTTCATCTTTGATTATCTTGTTCCGTTTGACTACACGACGGAACATCATATTTCAATTGTTTAGATATCTCATTCGTAAATTATATGATGAGAAAATATTCCACAATTTAAGACTAGTGTAAGCTATACTTACCTTGCATCCGAACTATGCTTTTCCGTCATTCTTGCTTCGTTTGACCCGCTTTGTTCCCAAGCTCCCACCTAGCTTGTCAAGCGTCAAACTATCATCATAATTCGTAAGACGGTTATATTAGTCATCATTAATTATGACTATTCCATCTTACATATTTTCTATCACAATTACCATTCGATCTTATTAATGGTCGGTTTGACTATTTAAAAGTCAAATCACCAATTAACACATATGATTGCACTATCAAGTTCACAAGACTCAATTAGGCATATTATCAACACTTAGTTCTCATTTAGGCATTTTAACAAACACCTAATGTGCATGATTTTACATATTTACTAACTAGTTCCTAACTAGTTATTTTTACCAAGATTAACATCAAAATTCACCACTATCACTTATGATCAATTACTCAAACTTGCAAATTGTTCAAGTATCTTGTTCCTACTAGCAACTATGATGTTTTTAAACATGTGTACATCATCATCATCTTTACTACATAATCAAAACCCACTTGACACATGAGTGTATGATCATGGATTCACAACCATGAACATCAATTCAACAAGTACATGACTAGGGTTTACTCCTAGACATAGTTTCATCACTAATTTCATCCAAATAACAAACATGCAAGTTCAGATTCGAGTTCTCTAGGTTTGCTCAGAATTTCAACTAGAGATTTCTCAAGAAATTTACATACCTCATGACTCCTTTTTCAATGGAGATCACTAATTCATACTCGGATTTTGATTTGGACATGATTTGCCCCTTCAATTTGATGAAATTGTGTTGATTAGGGTTTGACCCTTCTTGGTCGCCCCTGAGCTCGATCCAGAACACACACTGTGTGTGTGTGTGTTTGTTTTTAATAAATAACTTTTCTAGTTATCCCGCTTTAACCCCTCGTGTTTGGTTCGTTATTAAGTAGGCCACAACCTACTTATTTCTTTTAACAATTTTCCCACTTATTAACTAGGTTAAATATTCCTAGTTAACTTAGCGGGTTCGGGAATATTTATGACTAAGTTTATTTTAGGTCCCGTTAACTCGGGCCTTCTAAGCTTTTATTTCTTAAAAGCTTTTATTCACTTTTTTTTATTTATTATTAGGATTAATTATTTAAATCCTAATATTTACCGGGTAAATTTTTACCACTAAAGGTATTTTACCCGTCTTTACTATTAACGTGGTTTGATTACCAAAGCCGTTTTCGGGGTGTTACAAGTCTACCCCCCTTAAAGAGGTTTCGTCCTCGAAACCTTTTCTTACTTAATTTATCGAGTTCAACTCCATGTATTTGCTCTCGATAATTAATTAAGCATTTCTCATATCTTAACCGATTGTTAGTATTACCAGAAAAGTATGGTAATATTCTTTTGGTTATTAATCATCTACGTATCTTACATGACATAATGCAACTGGAAATAACGTAATCTCGTTATTTCCACTAGTTTAATTAACTTAGCGATATTCCTCGCTTTCATATACTATCGAATTCTTTATGAATCCATTACTTTGACCCGTTTAAAGGTTTCTAGTGAAATCTTTCACTTCTAGCAACAATTCCTTTTATTTTCAAATTTACTTATTCGGTTTACTTAAACCGAATTTACCGTTTACAAGCGAACCAAATTTCTTAACTTAAATTGCTGACTTTAACCCGCTTCATTAACTAGACTTATTTGTCCAGTTCCTTTTTACCGCTTGCTTGGTTATATTGTGATTCTACTTCACAATACATTTCTTGACCGTGATTGTGTTACATCATGTTTAATTTATATCAACCTTTCATTTTTTTTTTTGAGTAAATCACTTTTCGAATATATCATATTGCGTCTATCAGTGTCAAGACTTGTATCCTTCATGCTTACTATTTAAATTCCTATCAGAATTTATGTTTGTAAAAACATTATTTCTTACTAAAACCGAAGTTTTAGTTTTAGGATCTTTTCTTTAACTTGTGTCAATCATCCATACTGGGATATTGACAGTCCGTAATTTAATCCCTTACAGTCTTAGTTTTTATGCGGGGATTCTTAACTGATTTCCTCGCTTTATTCCATCTAACCCGTAGGTTTTATCACTTAGCCTTATGGGCTATTTTTTATTAGACATTCACCTCTTTAAGGCGAAGTCCTTATAACTTCTTTCTAATCATGACCCGTGGGTCATTTTAGTCCGTATATCTCTCATTTGTTTATAACCCTAAAGGTTATGTTGATCCCGTAGATCACTCTTTTTACTCGTGTCTTATTAAAATATATATTTGGTGTCAAAGCACTCTTTTTACGTTTGAAATTCATTTGTCTCAAGCTTACCGTTATCCGGCTTGCGCTTACTTACGCCTTCAAGCATTATACTTTATTCAACCCGTTCAATCTCAAAATAGTTGAATATAATTATCAGAATTTCTGTTTACGAAATTTTTATGGTCTTTTAGTCATAACTCATAATCCGAGTCTTTTGACTTTAAATTCATGTTCTCGTTTCTCGGTTTACGCATGTGTTTAATTCTTACCCATCAACCGGGTGTTTTACCAAAGTCGTTATTATTGCAATCCTCCCGATATGCATTAAGACCTCGCTTCATTTTTTTTTTATATTCTGACTTTGTCTTTAAGTTCGACGTTTTACAAAAATGACCCGTTAAGGGACATATTTGCATTTTCCGGGTTCGAGTGCGAGTACACTCCCTCCCATTGCTTGTCTAAATCATTTTTCATGTTTGCGTTTCTGGGTTCGAGTGTAAGCACGCTCCCTCCCAATACTTGTCTAAATCATTTTACTTGCTTGCGTTTTATGGGTTCGAGTGTAAGTACACTCCCTCCCAATACTTGTCTAATCATTTTAGTTGCTTGCGTTTTATGGGTTCGAGTGTAAGTACACTCCCTCCCAATACTTGTCTAAATCATTTTACTTGCTTGCGTTTTATGGGTTCGAGTGTAAGTACACTCCCTCCCAATACTTGTCTAATCATTTTACTTGCTTGCGTTTTATGGGTTCGAGTGTAAGTACACTCCCTCCCCATACTTGTTTAATCATTTTACTTGCTTGCGTTTTATGGGTTCGAGTGTAAGTACACTCCCTCCCAATACTTGTCTAAATCATTTTTCTTGCTTGCGTTTTATGGGTTCGAGTGTAAGTACACTCCCTCCCAATACTTGTCTAAATCATTTTACATGCTTGCGTTTTATGGGTTCGAGTGTAAGTACACTCCCTCCCAATACTTGTCTAAATCATTTTACATGCTTCTTTGTCCCTTCGCTCGGGCTCATTATCCTGATGTAAGACGCTTCAGTCACTCGGTTGTGCGTTTACATTATTATCAAATATTTTGCTTATGTGATTCATTTGGGTACTTTTTAATTAGTCCCATTTACTCCGCCCTTACTACATCGGATGTAAATGTGTCCGCTATAAGAAACTCGTGGTACCATATGCCACTACTTACTTGGCCAGAGTAAGCGATTTAACACATGACATACACGACCCTTTTATAGTTTTCACATCACGCCCTATGTAAGTAACGCCTCTATTCAGTTTTCTTGGAAATTATATCCTGGATATGTATTTCTGTTCAGGCTTTCCAAGTTTCTAATTTACCCATGCAACGATCATTCTCTACGTGTTTGTTGCATATTGCTAATTGTGCGATTATTTAAAATGTGCACCTTGTAATGTTTGCCCCTACGGGCGTTCCTTGCTATTAACCTTGTTCGCGACCGTTACGCGATTTTGGTCCTTAATGAGTATGCTCTTCCTGTCATACCTCGTACCGTTCCATCATCATATCCATAATTCGTTCAACTCCCGTCAACTTCAGACGCGAGTGTCCATCAATTAAAACATTTACAAGAGTTAGTAATGTCAACTTCAATAATCGCTCGTATTATAATACAAGGCTTTTTCTACTATACGCGTCAACGCGCGTATTTTCGTCAACCATATCAATCATTTAAACTGGGGTAACATATACCACACGATAGCTCTATGTGTTGTTTACAACACTTTAGCATACTAACTATTAACGTACTTGTACTTACCGGATTTGCGATCAAGCCTCGAACCGAACACTATTCTTTGTCAAGAGCATAAGGTTTAAGTCCAAGCATGGTTCCTCCCCACCATACTCGGATCTCTTAAACCAAGGCTCTGGTACCAACTTGTAACACCCTAGTTTCTGATTAACGATTTTGTATGTAATTACCAACAATTAGATGTGTAGTTAAGACTACACATGCTATAAAAATACGGGTTTATTAAAACTTTTACAAATCATAAGTTATTCTACATAACGTGATCAAATTCGTTGTTTGAAATCTACAACGTTGCTATGTGCGGAAGCGTGTATCTTTATCGTGTTCGGTTCTTCGCTGAGCTTGATCGTCTTCCGGCATCCCAGAAAGTACCTACATTTCATAAACATGAAATGCTTTAGTCATACGGTATTTAAAACGCATCTAAACGAGTCCGGAAAACAAAACTGATCAAAATATACATTTTTGTACAGGGTCCACCGTAAATTACGGTGGACACCGTAATTTACGGTAGTCCTTGTTTTGATCTGTTTCCACCGTAAATCAGGAGTGTTTCACCGTAAATCATTTCAGGTCCACCGTAATTTACGGTGGCACCTGCATCCCACCTTTCCAATTTGCCGTAATTTGACACGAAATCTTTCGTATCTTTCAAACCGCTTATCCGTTTGACCTACCGTTTCTTCCTGCATGTTTGTAATTTGATTCTCCATCATATGGAGTTAAAATCCGACATCCGGCTTGATAAAATTCAAGACTTTTAAGTCTTCGGCTTATTACTCTTTTACCAAATTTTGACCCGGTTATGCATTTTATCAAACAAACGTATTTATTTGATTCCTATATTTCATACACCTCATCAAATAATTGTAATATACCATATTAGGTTCTAATCATAGGTTTATTACACAAATTAAACCCGTTTTCACTAGTATGCTTATTTTGACCCGTTAAGGATATTTTAAGCACTTTTAAGCTCAATTTCGCTTTCAATCTAATCTAGCGTTGTAATCTATATCTCTTATCTAGTACTCTTCCATCACAAATAAATGTGTGTTGGATTTAAAGTAGATATCTATGTGTTACGAACTTACACCTCTTGAAATATCATTTTACGGCAAAGACTCATATGGAGTCTTTTGACCCAAGAATTTCATCTTTCACTATACGTACTCGTTCTAAACTTTTGTTTAATCATAAGACTCCTTTCCAAACAACCTCTAAGAGTTGTTTGTTCAATTTAGCCTACAAGGGCGTTTTGGTCGATTTTGGTCCTTCTTTTACATTGAAGGGCTATCACCAATTATTCGACCAAATTAGCACTTTTACATACATCATA
This sequence comes from Helianthus tuberosus, assembly GCA_030545235.1. NCBI lineage: Eukaryota > Viridiplantae > Streptophyta > Magnoliopsida > Asterales > Asteraceae > Helianthus > Helianthus tuberosus. The sequence continues at coordinate 20,712,082 of CM060364.1, read as the reverse complement.
AATAAGCGTACCTGGCTCGGATCAACAAATAGACCCGATTTTAATACCTTGCTCGGATCAACATTGAAGGGCCGAATTGACCGTTTATCTTTGCGAGATGATATTTATTATCATCTCCTCTACATGACTCATTCCGTTTAACATCGTACGGTCATTTTAACTTATAAACCGTTTATTACTTTCGACATAATATGATCGAATTATCGATTTACTTCTTTTTAACCATTATTACGGTTTCTTTCATCTTTGATTATCTTGTTCCGTTTGACTACACGACGGAACATCATATTTCAATTGTTTAGATATCTCATTCGTAAATTATATGATGAGAAAATATTCCACAATTTAAGACTAGTGTAAGCTATACTTACCTTGCATCCGAACTATGCTTTTCCGTCATTCTTGCTTCGTTTGACCCGCTTTGTTCCCAAGCTCCCACCTAGCTTGTCAAGCGTCAAACTATCATCATAATTCGTAAGACGGTTATATTAGTCATCATTAATTATGACTATTCCATCTTACATATTTTCTATCACAATTACCATTCGATCTTATTAATGGTCGGTTTGACTATTTAAAAGTCAAATCACCAATTAACACATATGATTGCACTATCAAGTTCACAAGACTCAATTAGGCATATTATCAACACTTAGTTCTCATTTAGGCATTTTAACAAACACCTAATGTGCATGATTTTACATATTTACTAACTAGTTCCTAACTAGTTATTTTTACCAAGATTAACATCAAAATTCACCACTATCACTTATGATCAATTACTCAAACTTGCAAATTGTTCAAGTATCTTGTTCCTACTAGCAACTATGATGTTTTTAAACATGTGTACATCATCATCATCTTTACTACATAATCAAAACCCACTTGACACATGAGTGTATGATCATGGATTCACAACCATGAACATCAATTCAACAAGTACATGACTAGGGTTTACTCCTAGACATAGTTTCATCACTAATTTCATCCAAATAACAAACATGCAAGTTCAGATTCGAGTTCTCTAGGTTTGCTCAGAATTTCAACTAGAGATTTCTCAAGAAATTTACATACCTCATGACTCCTTTTTCAATGGAGATCACTAATTCATACTCGGATTTTGATTTGGACATGATTTGCCCCTTCAATTTGATGAAATTGTGTTGATTAGGGTTTGACCCTTCTTGGTCGCCCCTGAGCTCGATCCAGAACACACACTGTGTGTGTGTGTGTTTGTTTTTAATAAATAACTTTTCTAGTTATCCCGCTTTAACCCCTCGTGTTTGGTTCGTTATTAAGTAGGCCACAACCTACTTATTTCTTTTAACAATTTTCCCACTTATTAACTAGGTTAAATATTCCTAGTTAACTTAGCGGGTTCGGGAATATTTATGACTAAGTTTATTTTAGGTCCCGTTAACTCGGGCCTTCTAAGCTTTTATTTCTTAAAAGCTTTTATTCACTTTTTTTTTATTTATTATTAGGATTAATTATTTAAATCCTAATATTTACCGGGTAAATTTTTACCACTAAAGGTATTTTACCCGTCTTTACTATTAACGTGGTTTGATTACCAAAGCCGTTTTCGGGGTGTTACAACTGCGATGCATCGCACACTGGCATGGGGTGTGTGCTTATGCAGAAAGGAAATGTTATTGCCTATGCATCACGACAGTTAAAAGTGCATGAAAAGAATTACACCACCCACGACTTGGAGTTGGGTGCCGTTGTATTCGCACTAAAACTGTGGAGGCATTATCTATATGGAATCAAGTGTGTGATCTATTCTGATCACAAGAGCCTCCAGCACATGTTTAATCAGAAAGAATTAAACATGAGGCAACGCCGTTGGATGGAAACTTTAAACGATTATGATTGTGAAATAAGATACCATCCCGGCAAGGCGAATGTAGTCGCCGATGCCTTGAGTCGAAAGGAGAGGGTGAAACCCATCCGAATCAATGCCAAGCGCATGGAGATAAATAATAATTTGATTGAAAGGTTTTTAGCTGCACAGAAGGAAGCTGTGCTGGAAGCTAACTATCCTAATGAAAAGTTAGGAGTAACTGAGGAGCAGTTAACTCTTAGCAAGGACGGAATTCTAAGATTAAATGGACGAATATGGGTTCCAATTTATGGAGGACTTCGAGATGTCATCCTCCAGGAAGCCCATAGTTCCAAATACTCCGTTCATCCTGGAGCTGATAAGATGTACCAGGATCTAAAGGCAAATTATTGGTGGATAGGCTTGAAAAAGTCTGTAGCCACCTATGTAGCTAAATGCTTGTCATGTGCGCAAGTCAAAGCCGAGCATCAGAAACCATCAGGCTTGCTACAACAGCCTGAACTTCCTACTTGGAAGTGGGAAATGGTAACTATGGATTTTATTACCAAGTTACCCAAGACAAGGAAAGGAAATGATACAATATGGGTCATAGTTGATAGACTGACTAAGTCAGCACATTTCTTACCCATATGTTAGCCCAGTTGTACGTTGATAAGATTGTAGCCTTACATGGCATACATGTGTCTATTATCTCTGACCGAGATACTAGATACACGTCACATTTTTGGAAGAGTTTCCAACAATCTTTGGGCACACGTTTGAATTTTAGTACGGCTTATCATCCTCAGACTGACGGTCAGAGTGAGCGTACTATTCAAACGTTGGAAGACATGCTACGTGCATGTGCGATCGATTTGGGTGGTAGTTGGGATAAGAAACTACCGTTAATCGAATTCTCCTACAACAATAGCTACCATACCAGCATTAAGGCTGCGCCCTTCGAGGCATTATACGGTAGAAAGTGTAGATCGCCCGTTTGTTGGGCGGAAGTTGGAGACGTCCAATTATCAGGACCAGAGATAGTGTTCGAGACGACGGACAAGATTGTCCAGATTCGTGACCGTCTCAAAGCTGCCCGTGATAGGCAGAAGAGTTACACAGATCCAAAGCGTAAAGCTTTTCACTTCGAAGTAGGTGACAAAGTGTTACTTAAAGTATCACCCTGGAAGGGGGTGATGAGATTTGGTAAGAAAGGCAAGTTAAGCCCGAGATACATAGGACCTTTCGAGGTTATCGAACGTGTCGGGTCGGTTGCCTATAAGTTAAACTTACCGGAAGAGCTCAGTGGAATTCACAATGTGTTCCACATCTGCAATCTGAAAAAGTGCTTCGCTGATGAATCACTGGTTATACCACATACAGATGTGCATATAGATGAGAGCTTAAAATTTGTGGAAAAACCTTTGTCGATTGAAGATCGACAGGTAAAGAAGCTTCGAAGGAAGCATGTACCTATTGTAAAGGTCAAATGGGATGCCCGTAGAGGTCCCGAATACACGTGGGAGGTTGAATCCACGATGAAAGAAAAGTACCCTTATTTATTTTAGTAAATCTCGGGTCGAGATTTATTTTAAGGGCGTGAGGATGTAACACCTCGAAAATTCACGTCCTATAATGTGTAGACACGTGTTAAATGTTTAAACGTGTGAAAGAAATATTATAGAAGGACAAAAGTTGACAATCATGGAAAGTATGTGGATATACGTATTCTAAATGTCAACAGTGAATAAATATATTATATTAACCCTACAAGATGCTCATACCTTCAAACGAATAAATCATGGATCATACGGAGCTAAAAGTGAGAGATTACAAACTACAGGGACTAAATGTGTCAACATGTTTAAGTTATACCTCTGAGTGACCTTTTGACAAACCCGAAGCTTTGTAACGGTTAATTATGCTCACTAGAATGCACGATTTAAATTTCATAAAGTTTCGTTATCGTATGAGAAAGTTATGATCAAATTCGTGTGCGAAGGGTTAAAGCGTAAACGTTGAAAGTTAGGACTTTTCGGGTAACAATAAAGTTAACCGGGGACTTAACAAAGTGGGTATATGTTTTAAAGCCCTTATAGGTCAATTATGAGGGTTCATAATGCAAGAAACAAATGCCTAATTGAATTTTGAAGAGCCAAGGATTAAATAGCAAAAGATCTAAAAATCAGATTTGCTGCAGAAGGGCCTCGCGTCACGCGAGGGTCCCTGGGGGGGGGGGGGGCTTGGCGTCGCGCGAGGGGTCATCTGATCCTATTTTCTTAGGTTTTTGCCTGCTATGTGCTTTCTACTCGACTCTTGAACGATTTTCCACATAATGGGCGACCCCTAAATACCTCCTAGGACACTAGGGACACATGTGGGAGTATTGTGGTCACTTGTAGACTTACATGTCAACAAATTGTGGTGATTAAATCACTATAAAAGGCCCTCATGTGCAACAACTTTGATCACACCTTCATCTGCAATTGTGGAGCATTTCTGTAGCTTAGGAGCAGATCCAAGACATCCCTACTCGTGCATAGGACCCTTGTAAGTACCCTTGACCTTCCTCGATTAAGTTTAGCTTAGTTATTTAGCTAAAAGTCAAACCGTCGTAATTACGGTTTGACTTCGAGATTAGTCAACAATGGCTCAGTCATATCTCGAATTAAAAGTAGTTATAAGTTGGTAATTATGTGGGTAATAAACCCTCAAAAGGGTTCCCCCTGATTCCCACTCTAACTAGGTCTAATGCCGGGTCAAACGTGTAATTAAAAAGTCAACAGAAGGTTTAAATTGCAATTTATGCATGATTAGAAATGTAGAGCACATACAACCTATTTGATCATTAATATAACTTGGTAATTAGTGTAAGAACATGTCTAAACATGTTCAACCCGACAATTTCCTGTTTAGACCCGGTTCGGAACCGAAAGTCGCATAGTTTGACTTATACTTTGACTTTCAGTTCTGACCCGTTTTGGTATGATTTAGAAATACCTAAGACCTTCATTTGGACCAGGTTACATGCTAGTATAACCCTCTGTGATTATACACCTCGGATCATTAGTTATCCAATTAATATGCATGATTCCGTTAATTGCTCATATGTTGACCATTATGCCCTTATTACCTTAAAATGTGATTTTTGGAAATGTAAAAGAGTAGAAACTTTAATTACTGATATATAAACTTGTATGCAAAGTTTGACATCAGTTTGAAGTGTAGATTGAGAGTTATGCTCATTAGCGCAAATTGAAAGCTTTATGTTAAATAAACGGCGTATTTAGCGTATAGCCTACTTAAACATACTTTTTGATATCCAATATTTTACCCACTGATGTAATATATTATTTTGGGATTTTTAAAGATTTTTAATTAATTTTAGGCTGAGCATAACTTATAGTCGTAGGCTTAATCCGGTAATTGTCGGTTTTGCCCTTACGGGCCATAAAATGAGTTTTACATATCTAAATGACTCCAAACCTTTTGCTACTGATCACATATGATAAATAAATTATTTTAAGCCTGCTGGAAATATAAAAATATCAGATTTATGTATCAAACCCGGAAATGGCCTCTAATCGCCTTATTAAACGTTTTTAGCGCATAGTATGTACTAAAACTATTTTAAACATACAAGGGTTGATACCTACTGATATTTGAGGCAACTTATAATATTTTAACAGTAAGCAAAGGTTGTTAAAATCAGACTTCAGTTTTGAGCTTTTCGGCTTATGTGAAATTACCAAAATACCCCTACGGGGCATAGTTGGTTATAATTGATAAATTTCACATATATACTTTATCCTACTGTTATAACTTAGTAAAATAAGTATTTTTGCTGATTACATCAGACCTGTAACTCAGGTGAATACTTAAACTCTTTTACAACCTTTTAAATGACCAAACTACCCCTACGGGGCATAGTTTGTGTTTAAATTCGTTTCGGGCATAATAAAAGACATCTTACTGATGTCACAACATATATGAAGCATATTAACTTAGGAAACCTGTAAATGGCTCTCATTATTACCCGTTACGCTTATTACGCGTTCGGTTCAAGTTATGTAACTAGTTTACATAAACTAGCCTAAACGGGTCAAACCTTATCGTTTTATCTCAAAATACAGAGTGTGTATGAAATACCCATATTAAGCAAGTCTCCGAACTTGTCGGGTCTAAATCACATTCTATCCGGTCTTCGCTTAATAGTGCGTACGAACCGTATCATTGAAACTAACCGGTCTAAGCTAAGGCTTAATTAAGGACCCGTTAGAAATCTAATAGGTTATTATAAACCTTCGTTCCAGATTAGGAGCCCAGTAAAAGTACTTGCATTTGCTGTATTTGATTGATACTTTGCTCAGGTAAATACTCTTAACTTATTTTCCCTATACGGGCTTGGGGTACGGTACTATAAAACTACCGCTTGGTCGAGTATGTAGTCATTTAAATCGGATTGTGATTAATGTATTTACATAACCCGCTTTATTCTGTATTATTTGATGTATGGCCCTTGGGGGTTAAATGACCATGTCCCGGATATCCTTGGCATCATTTTACGAAATGGCCACGACCTAAGCACGGGGTGTAGGCGTACACCTGACAGATGCATTATGTAAAAACTGGTAATCCACTAAAGGAATCAACCTTGTGGGCATTATACCTGTGGCGTGTCAGTTAACTTAAACCGGCTCTTCTAACCGGTGCTAATGGACGGCAAATAAGTAAATCTGTATACAAGATTATATACAAATAATTGTCCCAAGTTATAAAGATATTTTATGCCGAAGTGCATTCAAATCAATTTGCAAACTCTTTTCAAAACGAGTCAGTTGAGTTGTATTTACCAGTGTAAACTGACGTATTTTCCAAAAAGGTTAAGTGCAGGTGCTAGACGAAATAGGCTGGCTACTCCAGGCATCATTACTCAAGTCTCGCAAGCTCTAGATGTCAAAGTCTGTTGAACTATTGTTTATATTTCATTTTCGATCCTTCTGTGGATAAACTTCCGAATATTGTGACATTTGATATTACAATATTAAATTCGGTTGTATTATATCTTTTAAAATTGCTTCCGCTGTGCATATTAAATATTGTGTTGTTTGACTATTATGTTGCCAACCACGTCACGATACTCCCCACCGGGCCCACCGGTGACACGTGGAAAGTCGGGGTGTGACACTTGGAGAGTTTCCAATTTACAGCTTCCTTTGCCATTTGCCCATATGACCCGGCAGGGCCCTTCCCAATTGGGACCTAGTTTTCCGGTGCTCTCCTCCTGTAGGCTGGCTTCGTTTGCTCTTAGGACCAAATCCCCCGGGACGAGCCTAAGCTTTTTCATCTTGGCATTGTAATAGCTTTCCAACTGCTTCTTATACTTGGCCTCCCTGACCGCTGCCACTTCTCTCCTTTCTTCCAGCAAGTTCAGGTTCATCCGGAGGTCCTGTTCGTTCTCTGCCTCCCTGAGCTTCATTCTTGCAGTCGGGGATCCTATTTCAGCCGGGATGACTGCCTCCGTCCCGTAAGTTAAGCTAAAAGGAGTTTCCCTGTTACAGTCCTTGGGGGTGGTCCTGTACGCCCAGAGTACAAAGGGTAGCTCCTCCAGCCATCCTTTTTGTTTCCTCCCTAGTCTTCCATTCATCCCTTTGATAACGCTTTGGTTGGCTCTTTCTACCAGCAAATTGGACACCGTTATCACTTACCAGCTCTTTTGGGACCCCGTACCTGCAAATGATGTTGTCTAATACAAATCGCCTCATCTGTTCCCCGGTTATTTTTGCCAAGGGCCTTGCTTCGATCCACTTGGTGAAATAATCAATAGCAACCACCACATACTTGACTCCTCCTGGACCCTCCGGAAATGGCCCAATTATGTCGATGGCCCACTTTTGGAAGGGCCAGGACGTCGAGACTGGTATCATCGGGTGTTTGTGTCGATGAGTCATAGGTGCATGCACCTGGCAATTGTCACATTTCTTAATTTCTTCGGATGCGGTTTCGTACATTCGAGTCCAATAGAACCCCACATTCATTGCCTTTACTACTACTGTCCTTGGCCCCAAATGCATTCCACAAATCCCCTCATGTATCTCCCTAATCACATACTCAGCTTCCTCCATGTCAACACACTTCAGGGATGGACCCAGGTACGATCTTCGGTATAGTTCCCCATCAACCAACTCATATAGCAAGGCCTTTACCCTTACCTTCCTAGCTTCCCAGTCTCTGAGGAATTTTACAATTGGTGTCATCCATGTTTCTTGTGCGTTTTCAACTGCAGCTACATCTTATGTGCTGAGGGAAGGAGAGGTTAGGACTTCCACTTTGACTTCTCTTGCTAGGTGATCAAATGCTACTGAGGCCAGCTCACTGAGGGCATCAGACTTTCTGTTTCACCCGCGGGGGATGTATTCCAGCTTAAAAGTTTTGAATCTCTTGGCCGTCTCTTTTACTTTTGCCACGTATTGAGCCATGGTGCTGTCTTTGGCCTCGTATTCTCCTTTGTATTGCTTGACTACCAACTGTGAGTCAGTGCTGGCTTCCACATGCTTTGCTTTCATCTTTTTCGCCAGCCTCATTCCTGCTAAAAGGGCTTCATATTCTGCAGTATTGTTGGTGTTTTCGAAGTCCAGTCTTATGGCATAGGTTAGCTCAACTTCTTTAGGGCTTATCAAAGTAATACCTGCTCCGCTCCCTTCTTCGCTGGAGTGTAACACCCGTTCTTCTTATTCAAGGTTTAACGTATATTTTACGAAAAACAATCATGTAATTACGATTACATATACTTCGGAAATACGGGTTTACTAAAACTTTTGCAAATCCTAAGTTATTCTACATCACGTGGTTGAATTCGTTGTTTAAAATTTACAACGTGGCAAAGTGCGGAAGCGTGTATCTATATCGTGTTCGGTTCTTCGTTGAGCTTGATCGTCTTCCGGCATCCCAAAGTGTACCTACATTTCATAAACATGAAATGCTTTAGTCTTACGGGGTTTAAATCATGTCCAAACGAGTCCAGGAAACAATTGATTTTCAAAAGAAAAACAAAAACTTGAAAAAAAGATCTCCACCGTAACTTACGGTGGCACCGTAAGTTACGGTGGCCCCTGTGCTCATACTCTTCTACCGTACATCAGTAGGTTACCATCGTAACCATATCAGCTCCACCGTAACTTACGGTGGCACCGTAAGTTACGGTGGCTCCTGCATCCAGCTTTTCCATTTTGCCGTAATTTGACACGAAATCTTTCGTATCTTTCAAACCGCTTATCCGTTTGACCTACCGTTTCTTCCTACGTGTTTGAAATTTGATTCTCCATCATATGGAGTCAAAATCCAACATCCAGATTAACAAAATTTAAGGCTTTTAAGTCTTCGGCTTATTACCATTGTTACCAAATTTTGACCCGTTCGCGATTTTGTCAAACAAACATGTTTATTTGATCCTTATTCTTATGATATTCATAATTTCAATAATTCCTATCATATTAGGTTCAAGTCACGGGTTTCTTACGTATCATAAACCCGTTTATGCTCATTTGCGTATTTTGACCCGTTAAGGTTATTTAGACATATTTTGAGCATGAAACGCTTTCATTCGTTTCTAGCGTTATTATACAACATTTCTTATCAAGTAATATTCCACCACAACTATATTTGTGATGGACTTAATGAGGTGATCTATATAATCCGAGTTTTTCTCGTCGGATTGCTAATTTACGACAAAGATTCATATTGAGTCATTTGACCGAAGATTTACATCTTTCGCTTCTTACACTTATTCCAATTATTTATTTGATCATAAAACTCGTTTCAAAACTACCTTTAAAGGTCGTTTGTTGAAATTAGCTTATAAGGGCGTTTTAGTCCATTTAGCCAATCATTTACGATGAAGGACTTTTGAAAGTATATTTGACCCATAAACCCTCTTTTAACTTATGATATTGTTTGAAAATTCATTAAGCTTTCCAAACGCAATGTTCATTATTTAAAACATTCGGTTTACTTATCAAGTAACCAAATGTCTATGTTGACTACCTTTAATACTCCTTGAACCACATGTTCTAAATGAGTGTTACTCTATTTCACATACCTGGCGCGGATCAATATATTGACCCGTTTTTAATACCTTGCTTTTATGATTGCAAATTCTTAGCGTTGCGAATATCCATTTGACATTTACTCCTGAAATAATATAACTCGACAATATTCATTAGTCGTTATTGTCAAAAGGTGATACCTTCACCTTTTGACCCATTTGGTCTAAGTGACCGATTTTGTTGGCAAGATGATATTTATTACCATCTCATCTACATGACTCGCTCTGGTTTACATCGTGCGGTCATTTCACTTATTAATCGTTTCTTAACGATTTTTAGTCTATCATGGCTTACGTCCTACCGTGTCTTTCAAAACCAATAGTTATGGTCAACGCATGACCACTTTACCGTTTTACCCTTATTGTTTGTTTTGGTTTACCCTATAAGGTAATCATTCCAAAAGTTCATTTTTCCAATTTGTCATAAAAAGATCGAATTACCGATTTAACTCCTTTTAAACCATTAACATGGTTTCTTATTATGCTCGACTATCTTGTTCCGTACGTCTACACGCCGGAACATCACACCTCGATTTTGTATTCAACTTATTCATAACTAACACGATAAGAGAATATTCTGAAATATAAGACTAGTGTAAGCTATACTTACCTTGCATTCGAATTATGCTTTTCCATCATTCTTGCTTCGTTTGACCCGCTTCCTTCCCCAAGCCTTCACCTAGCTTGCCAAGCGTCAAACTATCATTGTAATTGTAAGATGGTTAGGTTAGTCATAATCATTTACGACTATTCCATCCTACTCTTCTTATATCGAATTTACCATCCGATCATACACTTGGTCGATTTGACTTTTTAAAGTCAATCGACTTATCAACTTATTCATTGCACATTTTCACTCTAATTTCAACACTTTAGTTTTCATTTAGGCATTTTAACAAACACCTAATGTGCATACATTGTTTTTACACATTTTACAACTAGGTAACATGATTTCAAGCATCTATATCACGATCTTAACATCAATTCTTTTATATCATATAACAACCCATTTCATGGTAAATATGATTTATGTACCCAAACACCTAAATGGTTCAAGTACTTTGTCTTACTAACTAATATGATGATTCTAAACATGTGTAAACCATCATCTTCACTACATAATCAAAACCCACTTAGCACAAAATAGGTTAATTATCAAATCCCTAGTTTTAACACCAATTCTCCAAGTTTTTCAACTAGGGTTTGTTTCTAAACAAAGATTTCAACACAATAGCACTCATAGATTCAATATTCATTCCAGAATTTCGATTATGATTGTTCATCATAATCTCAAGGTATCACCAAATCTTAAAATTCGACATACCTTGTGATCCCCACGACTAGGTGATCCTTAATATGTGTTCATGCATCCGATTCGGGCTAGATTTGATCTTCAATTTGTTAGTTTTGTTGAAGTTAGGGTTTGAGCTCCCTAGAGCTCTTCCTGGTCGATCCCCACACACACACGCACACACACTCTTGTGTGTGTGTTGTGTTTTGTTTTTAAGTTTTTAATTCCATTTTCAAGTTACCCGGCTTTGGTCCCTCGTGTTTGGTTAGTTATTAATTAGGTCACAACCTAATTATTTTCAATAATATTCTTACTTATTAACTAGGTTTAATATTCCTAGTTAACTTAGCGGGTCCGGGAATATTTATGACTAAGTTTATTTTAGGTCCCTTTAGCCCGGGCCTTTTATCCATTTTATTTCCTTAAAAGCTTTTATTCACTTTTTATTTAATATTAGGATTAATTATTTAAATCCTAATATTTACCGGGTAGAATTTACCACTAACGGTACTTTACCCATCTTTTAGTGCTAATGTGGTTTGATCACCAAACCCATTTTCGGGGTGTTACAAGTCTATCCCCCTTAAAGAGGTTTCGTCCTCGAAACCTTTTCTTACATAATTCATTGAGTTTCAACCCAATGTACATAAACTGAGTAACCTTCTAAGCGTTACTCACACATTGACCATTTGTTAGTGTCATCAGACAAATATGGTAACATCTTTTAATTACACATCATATGTGTCTTTTATGCGAATTAACGCAGTTCAGGATAACGCCTTCTTGTTATTTCGACTTGTTTGGTTAACTTAGTGAAATCCATCGCCTTATACTTTCGGATTCTTTGTGAATCTATTATTTTCACCCATTGGATGTTTCTAGTGAGATCTTTCACTTTTACAAACAGACCCTTTCCTTTACGTACTTATTCATTTGGTTCATTCCTACAGAACTCGCCGCAAAAATGAATTTCCTGATTTTATCTTATGTATTTAGCACTATCTAGATGTGCTATTAACGCAATTCTACAAGGCATATTACCACATACCTTTCGGCTTATCCTTTTATCGTGCTTTTACTCTAACTAACTTCCCAACACTTTGCTTGTGTTGTCTTGTGATCGCTCAGTATAGGCGATCAATACTTTTTGTTATTATGACCTCATGGACCATCACTACCGTTTTGTACTCACTTACCTTTATTATTTGGCTTGACTGCGTAGTCATTTGGCCACTTGGTCATACACGCTTATCAACTATGATTATTTCACGCTAATCTTAATATAGATAGCGTGTTGAACACTTTCTTAATTTAAATATTGACCTTAACCGGCCTCACTGACTAGTCTTATTAGTCCAGTTACTTTATACCCATCTCTCGGGCTACTATGTGATTTTATTTCACATAACTTTCCTGACCGTGATCGCGTCACATCGTGTTTTAGGTTTATTTCCCAATCATCTCATACTATATATGTTTGATAAAACGTTGTTTTTGACTAAAACAGAATTTTAGTTTAATGTTTTATCTTCAATTTATGTCAAGCAATTTTGACGACTTGGCATTTACTCTTTTACATTCATTGTTTTACGCGAGGATTCTCACTGGTTCTCTCGCTTCATTTCTATATTCCGATTTTGTCCTCGAGTTTGACGTTTTACAAAAACGACTCGTTTAGGGACATATTCGCATTTTCCGGGTTCGAGTGTAAGTACACTCCCTCCCAATGCTTGTCTAAATCATTTTTCAGGTTTGCATTTTCTGGGTTCGAGTGTAAGTACACTCCATCCCAATACTCGTCTAAATCATTTTTCATGCTTGCGTTTTCTGGGTTCGAGTGTAAGTACACTCCCTCCCAATACTTGTCTAAATCATTTTTCATGCTTGCGTTTTCTGGGTTCGAGTGTAAGTACACTCCCTCCCAATACTTGTCTAAATCATTTTTCATGCTTGCGTTTTCTGGGTTCGAGTGTAAGTACACTCCCTCCCAATACTTGTCTAAATCATTTTTCATGCTTGCGTTTTCTGGGTTCGAGTGTAAGTACACTCCCTCCCAATACTTGTCTAAATCATTTTTCATGCTTGCGTTTTCTGGGTTCGAGTGTAAGTACACTCCCTCCCAATACTTGTCTAAATCATTTTTCATGCTTCTTTGTCCCTTCACTCGGGCTCATCATCCTAATGTAATACGCTTCCGTCACCCGGCTGTGCGTTTACATTATTATTAATTATTTTGCTCATTTGATTCATTTGGGTACTTTTAAGTTAGTCCCATTCGCACCGCCCTTACTACATTGGATGTAAGTAACGCCTCTATTTGTTTCTCTTGGAACAATATCCCGAATACATTTTCTATTCGGGTTTTTCCAAGTTTTGAATCTACATATGCAACCTTCAATTTCTACTTATTTGTTGCATATTACTATTTGTGCGATTATTTAAAATGTGCACCTGGTAATGTTTGCCCCAACGGGCGTTCCTTGCCATTAACCTTGTTCGCGGTCGTTACGCGATTTAGTCCTCGGTGAGCATGCTACTCTCGTCATACTTCGGACCGTTCCATCATCATATCCACAATTCGTTTGACTCTCGTCGTCTTCAAACGCGAGTGTCCTTCAATTAAAACATTCACAAAGTTAGTGACGTCAACTTCAATAATCGCCCGTATTATAATACAAGGCTTTTTCTACTGTATGCGTCAACGCGCGTATTTTCGTCAACTATACCAATCATTTTAATTGGGGTAACGTGTATCACACGATAGCCCTATGTGTTATTTACAACACTTTAGCATGCTAAACTATTAACATACTTGTACTTACCGGATTTGCGATCAAGCTTCGAACCGAACACTATTCTTTGTCAGGAGCATAAGGTTTAAGTCCAAGCATGGTTCCTCCCCACCATACTCGAATCTCTTAAACCAAGGCTCTGATACCAACTTGTAACACCCGTTCTTATTATTCAAGGTTTAACGTATATTTTACGAAAAACAATCATGTAATTACGATTACATATACTTCGGAAATACGGGTTTACTAAAACTTTTTCAAATCCTAAGTTATTCTACATCACGTGGTTGAATTCGTTGTTTAAAATTTACAACGTGGCAAAGTGCGGAAGCGTGTATCTATATCGTGTTCGGTTCTTCGTTGAGCTTGATCGTCTTCCGGCATCCCAAAGTGTACCTACATTTCATAAACATGAAATTCTTTAGTCTTACGGGGTTTAAATCATGTCCAAACGAGTCCAGGAAACAATTGATTTTCAAAAGAAAAACAAAAACTTGAAAAAAAGATCTCCACCGTAACTTACGGTGGCACCGTAAGTTACGGTGGCCCCTGTGCTCATACTGTTCTACCGTACATCAGTAGGTTACCATCGTAACCATATCAGCTCCACCGTAACTTACGGTGGCACCGTAAGTTACGGTGGCTCCTGCATCCAGCTTTTCCATTTTGCCGTAATTTGACACGAAATCTTTCGTATCTTTCAAACCGCTTATCCGTTTGACCTACCGTTTCTTCCTACGTGTTTGAAATTTGATTCTCCATCATATGGAGTCAAAATCCAACATCCGGATTAACAAAATTTAAGACTTTTAAGTCTTCGGCTTATTACCATTGTTACCAAATTTTGACCCGTTCGCGATTTTGTCAAACAAACATGTTTATTTGATCCTTATTCTTATGATATTCATAATTTCAATAATTCCTGTCATATTAGGTTCAAGTCACGGGTTTCTTACGTATCATAAACCCGTTTATGCTCATTTGCGTATTTTGACCCGTTAAGGGTATTTAGACATATTTTGAGCATGAAACGCTTTCATTCGTTTCTAGCGTTATTATACAACATTTCTTATCAAGTAATCTTCCACCACAACTATATTTGTGATGGACTTAATGAGGTGATCTATATAATCCGAGTTTTTCTCGTCGGATTGCTAATTTACGACAAAGATTCATATTGAGTCATTTGACCGAAGATTTACATCTTTCGCTTCTTAGACTTATTCCAATTATTTATTTGATCATAAAACTCGTTTCAAAACTACCTTTAAAGGTCGTTTGTCGAAATTAGCTTATAAGGGCGTTTTAGTCCATTTAGCCAATCTATTACGATGAAAGACTTTTGAAAGTATATTTGACCCATAAACCCTCTTTTAACTTATGATATTGTTTGAAAAGTCATTAAGCTTTCCAAACGCAATGTTCATTATTTAAAACATTCGGTTTACTTATCAAGTAACCAAATGTCTATGTTGACTACCTTTAACACTCCTTGAACCACATGTTCTAAATGAGTGTTACTCTATTTCACATACCTGGCGCGGATCAATATATTGACCCGTTTTTAATACCTTGATTTTATGATTGCAAATTCTTAGCGTTGCGAATATCCATTTGACATTTACTCCTGAAATAATATAACTCGACAATATTCATTAGTCGTTATTGTCAAAAGGTGATACCTTCACATTTTGACCCATTTGGTCTAAGTGACCGATTTTGTTGGCAAGATGATATTTATTACCATCTCATCTACATGACTCGCTCTGGTTTAAACAGTGCGGTCATTTCACTTATTAATCGTTTCTTAACGATTTTTAGTCTATCATGGCTTACGTCCTACCGTGTCTTTCAAAACCAATAGTTATGGTCAACGCATGACCACTTTACCGTTTTACCCTTATTGTTTGTTTTGGTTTATCCTATAAGGTAATCATTCCAAAAGTTCATTTTTCCAATTTGTCATAAAAAGATCGAATTACCGATTTAACTCCTTTTAAACCATTAACATGGTTTCTTATTATGCTCGACTATCTTGTTCTGTACGTCTACACGCCGGAACATCACACCTCGATTTTGTATTCAACTTATTCATAACTAACACGATAAGAGAATATTCTGAAATATAAGACTAGTGTAAGCTATACTTACCTTGCATTCGAATTATGCTTTTCCGTCATTCTTGCTTCGTTTGACCCGCTTCCTTCCCCAAGCCTTCACCTAGCTTGCCAAGCGTCAAACTATCATTGTAATTGTAAGATGGTTAGGTTAGTCATAATCATTTACGACTATTCCATCCTACTCTTCTTATATCGAATTTACCATCCGATCATACACTTGGTCGATTTGACTTTTTAAAGTCAATCGACTTATCAACTTATTCATTGCACATTTTCACTCTAATTTCAACACTTTAGTTTTCATTTAGGCATTTTAACAAACACCTAATGTGCATACATTGTTTTTACACATTTTACAACTAGGTAACATGATTTCAAGCATCTATATCACGATCTTAACATCAATTCTTTTATATCATATAACAACCCATTTCATGGTAAATATGATTTATGTACCCAAACACCTAAATGGTTCAAGTACTTTGTCTTACTAACTAATATGATGATTCTAAACATGTGTAAACCATCATCTTCACTACATAATCAAAACCCACTTAGCACAAAATAGGTTAATTATCAAATCCCTAGTTTTAACACCAATTCTCCAAGTTTTTCAACTAGGGTTTGTTTCTAAACAAAGATTTCAACACAATAGCACTCATAGATTCAATATTCATTCCAGAATTTCGATTATGATTGTTCATCATAATCTCAAGGTATCACCAAATCTTAAAATTCGACATACCTTGTGATCCCCACGACTAGGTGATCCTTAATATGTGTTCATGCATCCGATTCGGGCTAGATTTGATCTTCAATTTGTTAGTTTTGTTGAAGTTAGGGTTTGAGCTCCCTAGAGCTCTTCCTGGTCGATCCCCACACACACACGCACACACACTCTTGTGTGTGTGTTGTGTTTTGTTTTTAAGTTTTTAATTCCATTTTCAAGTTACCCGGCTTTGGTCCCTCGTGTTTGGTTAGTTATTAATTAGGTCACAACCTAATTATTTTCAATAATATTCCTACTTATTAACTAGGTTTAATATTCTTAGTTAACTTAGCGGGTCCGGGAATATTTATGACTAAGTTTATTTTAGGTCCCTTTAGCCCAGGCCTTTTATCCATTTTATTTCCTTAAAAGATTTTATTCACTTTTTATTTAATATTATGATTAATTATTTAAATCCTAATATTTACCGGGTAGAATTTACTAGTAACGGTACTTTACCCGTCTTTTAGTGCTAATGTGGTTTGATCACCAAACCCATTTTCGGGGTGTTACATGGAGGCCCCATCTGTGAACAGTTTCCACACAGCCTCGTCTACCTTCTTTTTTTCTTCTCTTTCCAAGGTTTCCCATTTTAGGAGTTCCTTTTCTTCATCTTCAGGGACTTCTGCTAAGAAATCGACCAGTATTTGTCCTTTCACGGTTGTCCTGGGTTTGAACTCCAAGGAGTGTTCTCCCAGCTCCAAGGAGTGTTCTCCCAGCTCCACGGTTCATTTAGCCAGTCGTCCCGATAGGTCCGGCCTCCTGAGTACTTTTTGGAGGGGCTGATCTGTCATCAGGGTGATCTTGTGCCCTTGGAAATACCTCCTGAGTCTCCGGGATGCAAAAACAAGGGCTAATGCTAACTTCTCCAGAGGCATGTAGCGTTCTTCAGGACCTTTAAGTGTTCTACTGATGAAATATATTGGTATCTGTCCCCCCCCCCCCGTTCCACCATCATGACCGCACTTATGGTTGTTTTTTAGGTGGACAGATACAAGGTCAGATGTTCCCCGGGTGTTGGGGTGGCCAACGTTGGGAGTTTACAGATATAGGCCTTCATTTCTTGAAAAACGGCTTCCGAGAGGTCCATTTAAACTTGTCCGTTTGAAGGCAGTCCTTCAGCACCTTCATGAAAGGAAGGGTTCTGTCAGCTACTTTTGATAAAAATCGGTTTAATGCGATTATCCTTCCGTTCAGCTGCTGGATGTCCTTCAGGGACCTGGGAGATCGCATTTCGGCCACAGCTTGAGTCTTTTCCGGGTTAGCTTTGATTCCTCCCTTAGTGACCACTACCCCCAAGAATTTTCCTTCTTCTACCCTAAAATAACACTTTCCGTGGTTTAGTTTCATATTCACGTCTTGCATGGTGCGGAGGGTTTCAGCTATATCATCTATCATGGCCATCTTGGTTAGGCTTTTGATAACGATGTCATCGACGTATACCTCCAAATTCCTTCCCCGTTGTTCCCTGAAGAGGGCATTCATGAACCTCTGATATGTAGCACCAGCGTTCTTGAGTCCGAAGGGCATTTTGGTATAGCAAAACGTCCCTTCGTATGTGATGGAGGCACACTGTTGTTTCCCAGGGGGTGTGACACACTGTTGTTGAACCCTACCAGAGGGATGGAATCCTCCTCAAGCCTGTCCCTTACATCCCTGTCGAACCTGAGGAAACAGTGCTCGTATATAACTTCTACCCCAGATCCCCCGTCCACGTGTATTCTGGCCACCTTATGGCCAGCTATTATGGCTGAGATGTTTAGTGGGAGCCGCTGCACCTCGTTTTCCTCCAAGTGTGGCATTAGGATGGGAGCTTTCATGCAGTCCGGGGAGCCCAGGATTCTGGCCTTTACACTCCTGGTGGTATCAAATTCATTCCTTCTTCTAATCATATCTACATCTGCCCTCCCAGGCTCCCTTGCATCTTTCCCTTTGCGATCCCCCCCTCCTTCCTTAATTTCCTTAACCAAATGGGCCAGTTTTCCTCTTTTTACTGTGACAACTCGTATTTCAGAACCTATTTACGTGCTTAATGTAACGTATGTGAACGTGGTGTGATTATCTGATATGTTGATTTAATGAATGTTATGAGATTTTATGTTTGTAATATGTGAATTTATGTATGTATATATATGCATATGACTCGGATCGCACAACACAACCCAGTCGCACAAGCCCTGTTGGGTTGCACAACTTGTGATCGAACAAAAGGGGAGCCCATGTAAAGGGTTCGGCCCACTCTCTCTTTTACGCATACAAGCACCCACCAATTGGGTTTGTTCCTCATTTGTTGCAAAACTAGAACACACACAAACCCTACTCTCTCTTTCTCTCCTCTCAAACTCGACGGCTCGATTGACCTTTCGTTTATCTGCCGAGCTAACCTAAGGTGTGTTCACACTTTCTACAAAGCATGGGATTCCCAGGGGTTGGGAATGGGTTAAGGAATATGGATTCCTCGTCCTTCTTGGGTAGGACAGTATGGGTTAAGGAATATAACTTCCTCGTCCTCTTGGACAGTTAAATTTCACTAGACCAAAACTCTATCACGAAGTCCCTCCTTTTTATATCGACTTAATCGCCGGGCCAATGGCGAGCGGGTCATTAGTTAGATAGCGCTATTTAGGTCTGACAAGCCTCACACCGTGCCGCAGAGGACGGGCGTGAACTAATGGATCTGGGGCACGTCAATGATGATAGACATTGACGCTAAGGGCACATAAACATGACTACAGTCAGCGGTCGATATGGTAACGAGTCTAGTAGTATATACATGGGGTATCCCCCACGACCGGAGAGCCAGATAATTAAACATGGGGTAGCCCCCACGACTGGATTGCCAGAATAAACGGGATTAAACAAAACACGTTTTCAACTATGGGGTAACCCCCACGGCAGGATGCAGTCAAAGGAAACAGTTTTTGGAACAACTTAAAACAAACACCCAACTGTGAACTCGCTCAACTTTGTTGTTGACTCGTTACTACATGCTTTGCAGGTCAATAGGTACTTAGCTGGAGCTTGCATGGGGAAGAGTCGTTGTGGGACATGGATATTTGTGTGCCATGTTACACATTGAAACATTTGAACTTATATTTTGTTTTGGATTTAATCGTTATGCTTCCGCTTGCAACTTAAACTATGTTTTGTTTGGATACCAATTGTATTGGTTGGATTTTTATAATTACTTACATGCTTGTTCAATATGATTGGTGGCTGGATCCTGGTCAGTCACGCCTCCAAGCGGTGATACTCCGCATGTGGATTTTGGGGGTGTGACATTTACCGCGGCTTCTATTTCCCTCTTTAGGTACATGCAATCATCAGTTCTATGGCCAAACCCTTTGTGAAAGTCACAGTATTCGTTCGGTTGTGCCTTTGGCCCAGGCTTTATGGGTGGTGGCCTTGGGAAGGAGCTCTTCACCCTCTCAGTGGCCAATATTTCACTTGGGGTCTTGGTGAGAGGGGTGAAACTGTCAGAGTAGGGGGATGAGCCTCTCCCCCGAGGTCTATACGGGGAGTACGAGGGCCTTGCCCTGTCATGCAACATTCTATCAAAAGCAGGTTTTCTGGAATAAGGTGTACCTTTATCAGGGGGCTTTGAGACCGGGGTGACCCTTCGGGGTAGGGTATCTGTCTCCTTAGCCTTGCTGACTGTGTCTTTGCCTCTGACAAAGGCTCTGACCCTGTCCATGAGATTGTCAAATGAGTGCGGGAACTCTTCCCCCAGTTTCTCACATAGTTGTACATGCTTTAATCCATTTATGAAGCTGCTGATCTTCATGACCTCCGGGACATCCTTTATGTTCATGCTTTCCTTGACAAACCTCTCCATGTATTGGTCTATCCGCTCGTTGTCCCTTTGCCTTATGTGCAAAATCTCGTTTTGGTTCTTGACTACCTTTTTTTGTTGACCAAAGTTTCTCAGGAACTATTCACTCAGTTCTTCGTAGCTATCAATCCCCCCAGGAGGGAGGCTATCGAACCAGAGCAGGGCCCCCTTCCGTCAGGGTCTGTACAAACATGTGGCACCAAACTGGCATGGGCCACCGCCCTAGTTGTCCCGCCCCCTGAAGGCATGGAGATGATCTTCAGGGTCTCTCGTCCCATCATACCGATCAAAGTTTGGGGGCAGCTTCGTCTTAGGGGGCATTGGTGCCTTTGCAATCCTCCGGGTGAATTTTGAGACTTCAGCTAGGTCCCGTGGGAGGTAGCGTTGATCTAGGCCATCATTGCTTTGACTCTCCTTTTCCTTTTCTTTTCCTTTCGGTTTCTTTCCCGTGATGAGATCCTCCCTTTCTTTCGAGGACATCTGTCTAAGGGCTGTCATGAACGTTTCCAGTGGGTCACTCCCACTGCCCTTGTTTTGATGGTCTACCCCGTCTTGATTAGAGGGTGTATCGAATGATAGTCTAGCCCTGAGGCTGTCAAGTTTTTCTTGTCTTTCTAAGTCTTTGAGACACTTTTTTAGTTTCTCTTTGTGCATGGCAACGAAATCCGGAGTGATGGTCTCTTCCTTTTCCAGAATTTCCACTTGATTCTCATTTTCTTCTTCAAGAGTTATATCTTCCACTGTGACCTTATCATGGTCGTTTTGTGCTATCTGGACGGTGAGTGAGCTGGGTGGAGTAGTCATGTTGTTTCTTGTCAAAACGGGTTATCTTAACGTCGGAATTTCAGAGTGGGAGCACCAGCTGGACCGATGTCCCACGGATGGCGCCAATGTCGAATACCCAAATCCCTGGTGACGTTAAATGGGGTCTTCGCTGACGTCCAGATATCCCGTTCCGTGTAGCTACAAAAGAATAAACCGTTAGCCTCGTCACGGAGGGCCCCGGGAGGGGGATCCGTGACCAAGCTCCGACGTGAGAGTAAGTAAACTTGCCGGGGAATGAGAGGAGCTTATTCCGATGAGTGTGATCACCGGAATGTTTCCTCTAAGGTGTTAATCCAATGTATGTGTGTGTTAAATGTATAAGAATGTTGGTCGGAATTAATGAGAGAAGAGTAAATGAGAGAGTATTAAATATGATACCTCCGATCCGCCTTATGGTTATCTTCTTGACTCTTATATAATCCTCAGCCCTTATCCCACATGTGAGATATTTTATCAAAATGATCCAACGGATTCTGCGGGCTTTCGAGGGGTTCAGGCACGTGTCTGACCCCTAACGGTAAGATGACAGCCTTATTTAATTTTCCGGCCGGAGAAGTACAATTGCCAGCCAAGATCCTCTTCTTGTCAAGCATTAAATGAGACCTTCTTCTTCTGATCATGGTTTCCCGCGCATGTCTAACGAAGGGAACCTTAATGGGCAAGGCAACTTGTTATTTGGACTTGCACCTTGTTGGGCCCGGATGAAGGCAGCCCAAAGCGGGTAAAATGGGATTTCCCATTGGCCCGTCATCACCAACTCCAATTATGATTTAAATGATTTCATCAATCTTTGTCATTGGCTTCAGACAAGAAAGCATGATCACTCATTCAATGTTTGGTCCCATACAATCACATAAATATGTGGTATTGACCCAAATAAAGAAGAGATAAAAAGAGCAACACGTATAGATAGAGAGAAAAATGAGGTGAGTGACGATATAAAAAGATGTTTTTCTTTATTAGAGTTGAACTTTTGGGGGATATTGTAACCTATTAATGTGTTATTAATGTGTTGATATGCAACTTATTGAACTTTTGGGGGACCATTAGGAGCCACAGTTGTAACTTATAAATGTAAGAGTTAATTACACACTAATCCTTGTAGTTTGACCAAAATTACACTTTTATGTATAAATTTGAAAGTTAGTAAATTTGTGACTTGTAAGTAAGTAAATTTGCGACTTGTACTTGTCAATTTGTAACATGTGTGAGGTTTAACACTAACTTTAATAAAATATATAAAAATAAATAAATTTTGAATCTACATAGATCATTTGTGTAAATTACCTAGAATAATAAAGAAAAAAAGAGCCCATGGCATTATAGCCTAGTGGCATCTTAGGGGTGAGATAAGGTTTTGGGACCATTAGGTTCTGGGTTCGATTCTCACAAGGGGGTTTTCCCATATTTATTGGGTTTCCTCCTGAATTGGTGTATAGGCATTATAGCCTAGTGGAGATGGATATGATCGGGTGGTTCTGCTGGTGGCACGATGATACTCCAGTGGTCCGTCAGTGATCCTAATTTACCGTTCAAAAAAAAATAAAGAAAAAAAGAGAGAGAATCTATTTGCACCCACACTTTAAAACTTACGTAAAAAACAAATAGTTCAGATAATAAAGTTCAACCTTATGTTCAAATATTTAGATCATCCACAATTTACAAACCCCACAAATCGTCACCTCAACACCATATTAGATTTAAATTTTTTTCTAAAAAACCTCATTTTTCTGGCAATGTACAATCTTCCACAAGGGGAAGGTTCATTTGAGAAGAAATTTAATGTGAGAATAAAAAGAAGAAATGGCATATTAGTAAAATACTATTTAATTTATAACTCATATAATTAATTTTTCTCTCTTTAATTAATTAGTCAACTAATCATTAATTATCCTACATATAATCTACAAAACTACACATATCAAAATTTTCCTACATATACCCTAAACATTATAGAATTTTATCCTACATAGTCGAAATTTATCCTACACACCTTGAAATATATCCTACACAAGTCGTAATTTATCCTACACAACTAGTAATTTATTCTACACTTTAAATTAAGTTGTTTTTTTAATTTGGAAATCGTATATATTTTGAAAATGAGTTACAAATTTAATTTAGTTAGTTATTAAAGGGGAAAAATACAAATTAATGATTTATGTGAGTTTACTAATATACCCTTATATTAAAACTAGGTTATAACCCCGTGTATTATACGGGTCGAATAAATGAATTTTATATACTAAATAATAAAACAATATATCTTTAAAAACCTTTTTTATTGCACGGGTTGAATAAATATAATTTTATATATTAAATAATAAAAAGTTATATCTATAAGAACCATATTGTACTGGTTGAATAAATATAATTTTATATACCAAATAAAAAAGTTATATTTTTAAAACCGCTTGTTTTACACGAGTTGAATAAATGTAATATTGTTTACCAAATAATAAAATAAAACATCTTTAAGAAACCTCTTTTATTAAACGGGTTGAATAAATGTAATTTTATATACCAAATAATAAAAAAGTTACATCTTTAAAAATATGTGTATTACACGGGTTGAATAAATGTAATTTCCTTTACTAAATAATAAAAAATATATATCCTTAAAAAAACTACGTGTATTGTACGAATTGAATAAATCTAATTTTATATATCAAATAATAAAAAGTTATATCTTATTTGATGTATGGCCCTTGGGGGTTAAATGACCATGTCCCGGATATCCTTGGCATCATTTTACGAAATGGCCACGACCTAAGCACGGGGTGTAGGCGTACACCTGACAGATGCATTATGTAAAAACTGGTAATCCACTAAAGGAATCAACCTTGTGGGCATTATACCTGTGGCGTGTCAGTTAACTTAAACCGGCTCTTCTAACCGGTGCTAATGGACGGCAAATAAGTAAATCTGTATACAAGATTATATACAAATAATTGTCCCAAGTTATAAAGATATTTTATGCCGAAGTGCATTCAAATCAATTTGCAAACTCTTTTCAAAACGAGTCAGTTGAGTTGTATTTACCAGTGTAAACTGACATATTTTCCAAAAAGGTTAAGTGCAGGTGCTAGACGAAATAGGCTGGCTACTCCAGGCATCATTACTCAAGTCTCGCAAGCTCTAGATGTCAAAGTCTGTTGAACTATTGTTTATATTTCATTTTCGATCCTTCTGTGGATAAACTTCCGAATATTGTGACATTTGATATTACAATATTAAATTCGGTTGTATTATATCTTTTAAAATTGCTTCCGCTGTGCATATTAAATATTGTGTTGTTTGACTATTATGTTGCCAACCACGTCACGATACTCCCCACCGGGCCCACCGGTGACACGTGGAAAGTCGGGGTGTGACAGGTTGGTATCAGAGCCAACACTGAGTGAATTAAACACTAGTCTTTTGTGTTTAATCTTAGTTACACAGTTGCACATTCTTGAGTCTAGACAAGAACATAGGACAAATTCTAATTCTTTTCATTTTGTCCTTATTTGATTCCTTTGTTATTTTTCTGATTTGCCCTTGCATGGGCAAGTCATTTTTATTAGAAGTCCCGTTTAGGGCAACCATATACTTGTTTAAATTTAAAGGAACGATTATATATTTAAAATATCATTCCTATATTATAAGATCTACCATTATAATAAAATGGCAAAATCTAAAAGGACAAGACCTAGCCAGATGTCACATTAAGACAGGGCCAAGATGGTAGATCCACAATTAGATTCAGATCCTTGTTAACAGTTCAATTAGGATTGTTTTGCGTTAAATATTAAAAAGAATCTTAAAGGTAAAACCTGGTCTAAATGTCACTACAGACAAGGCCAAGATGGTAGAACCTATTCAAGAGATTCAAATCCTTATTAAACATCTGAAAGCATATTGACATGCTCGACAAAGTGTGATACAATAAAATCACATAGGTCATTTTTAATTGGGTTATTCTAAATTCCCTTATTTATATAATCATCCTTTATGGATGAAGTGCCCACGGGCTATGAATAACGTCCTCTGAGACTAAAGACAGTGGTAGCCTACAACTCCCTGTCAAGAAAAGGTAATGAACTTTGATTCAAACCTTAATGCCTCGATTCTCTGAAATCATGGCTTATAAATTATACTTGTCTACGTGACTAGGCCTTTTGTGCTATTATTAACTTATAATTTAGGATTATGATAAAGATCCTGAACAATTTTATATTTAACAAATTAACTGAAATGTGTATTAAAAGCATGGTTAATAAATCGTTTAAGAACGATAGTACTGTAAGGGCGTCTAAATAAACCTTGCCCTTATTTTTCTTTTGTAGCAACTAAGACTACATGGCTGAATCTGACGAGATAAACAGTCATCCTTTGGAAAACCGCGATGATAATGATAGGGTTAATATAATCAAAGGAGAGCTTCGTTCACTGATTAACACAGCTGTATCTAAAGCTGTAGAAGAAAAATTTAAGGAGTATAGTGGGACGCATAGTCGAGCCTCATCTGTACCCCACTCTAAGTCTGTCCCTAAAACTCATTCAGAGCCTCATAACAAGCCGCCCTCTAAGAATGAAGGACCAAAGAAGGATGATGATCGTCATTCATCAAATGAACACAGTGTTCCATCCAAGAAGCTAGTGTTCGATAATGAACCACGTACCAAGTCTTGTACCTATAAGTACTTTGTTTCCTGTAAACCCCGAGATTTCACTGGGGAGAAGGGAGCAGTAGATTGTATGACCTGGTTGGATGAAATGGACACGGTGGTGGACATCAGCGGTTGTGCTGAAAGGGATGTAGTAAAGTATGTATCCCAATCGTTCAAAGGAGAGGCACTGGCATGGTGGAGGTCTCTCATTCAAGCTGCTGGGAAGATCCCGCTTTACAACATGTCATGGGAACAATTTGTTACCCTTATTATGGAAAACTACTGCCCTCAACATGAGGTCGAAAGAATTGAATCTGATTTCTTATCATTGGTGATGACTAACTTAGATTGTCAAGCTTACCTCACCAGTTTCAATACCCTGTCCAGACTGGTTCCTTACCTTGTAACACCAGAGCCCAAGCGAATTGCTCGCTTCATTGGGGGTTTAGCCCCAGAAATCAAGGCCAGTGTTAAGGCTTCAAGACCTGCTACATTTAGGTCAGCAGCTGATCTCTCATTGTCCCTTACTTTAGATGCGGTCAGGTTGAGATCGCTAAAGAAATCTGAAGAAAGTAAGAGGAAGCGTGAGGATGATAACTCACGAGGGTCAGAGAAGAAGCACAAGGGAAACACTGATTCTAATAAGTTTGGGTCTGGAAGGAACAGTCAGCGAACAGAGGAAAAACCAAAGTGCACGACTTGCCAGAAACGCCACTTTGGAAAGTGCAGACTTGAGTCCAATTCTAATTCAGGAGCACCTGCATGTGGAATATGCAAGTCTAGAGAGCACAAGTCGATAGAGTGCAAGAAGATAAAAGATGCCACATGCTACAACTGCAATGAGAAAGGGCATATCAAAACCAACTGCCCTAAGTATGACAAGAAGACTGGAGAGGTCAAGAAGACAAATGCTAGAGTCTTTCGATTGGATGCCAAAGAAGCGATTCTAGATGACAATGTGATTAGAGGTACTTTCCTTGTAAATGACGTCTATGCTAGAGTACTTTTTGATTCAGGCGCTGATAAGTCTTTCGTTGATAATAAGTTTTGTGAATTGTTGAAATTACCTGTCAAAACCTTGAGTATAAATTATGAGGTAGAGTTAGCATATGGCACCATAGAAACCGTCTCCACTGTGTTAGATGGATGTGTGATATCCATTAAGAACCACTCTTTTCCTCTTTCTCTACTTCCTTTTAAATTGGCCGGTTTTGACATAGTATTGGGTATGGACTGGTTATCTCATAACCAGGCCCAAATCATCTGCAACAGAAAGCAAGTGGTAATAAAGACTCCGTCTGGTGAATCACTTACCGTTCGGGGAGATACCCAGTATGGGCTACCTGAGCAAGTGACTATGCTCAAAGCTTCAAGATGTTTAAAGAAGGGTTGTGTCATCTACATGGCACAAGTAATTATTGATGAGCCTAAAACAAAGATAGAAGACATCCCTGTCATTTCTGAATACCCAGAAGTTTTTCCGGTAGAACTACCTGGTTTGCCACCAGATAGGCAAGTGGAATTCAGGATTGATATCATCCCCGGGGCAGCACCAGTTGCCAGAGCACCTTATAGGTTGGCTCCAACGGAGATGAAAGAATTGAGGACACAGCTAGATGAATTGCTAGCTAAAGGTTTCATAAAACCTAGTTCGTCTCCATGGGGAGCGCCAGTCCTGTTTGTCAAGTAGAAGGACGGATCGATGCGTCTGTGCATCGATTATCGTGAACTTAATAAGGTCACGATCAAGAATAGGTATCCTTTGCCTAGGATCGACGATTTGTTCGATCAATTGCAAGGAGCAAGTTATTTCTCAAAGATTGACTTGAGGTCAGGCTACCATCAACTAAAGGTTAGAGATGAAGACGTGCATAAAACAGCATTTAGGACTCGTTATGGTCATTACGAGTTCCTAGTGATGCCTTTTGGGCTCACTAATGCACCTGCCGCGTTCATGGATCTCATGAATCGCGTTTGCAAGCCTTACTTAGATAAATTTGTCATCGTTTTCATCGACGACATTCTTATCTATTCGAAGAATCAAGCTGACCATGAGAAACACCTTCGATGTATTCTCAAACTACTGCATCAGGAGAAACTCTATGCCAAATTCTCTAAATGTGAATTCTGGCTACGAGAAGTCCAATTCCTTGGACATGTGGTGAGTGAGCGTGGTATCCAAGTGGATCCCGCTAAGGTTGAAGCAGTTATGAACTGGCAAGAGCCAAAGACGCCTACAGAGATTCGTAGCTTCCTGGGATTGGCAGGATATTACAGGCGTTTCATTGAAATTTTTTCAAGGATTGCTGCACCCCTAACTTCCTTGACCAAGAAGAAAGTAAAGTTCGTTTGGGGCCCTAAGCAGCAAGAATCCTTCGATATCCTTAAGCAAAAGCTGAGCAACGCCCCAGTACTGACGTTGCCAGATGGAATAGAAGATTTTGTGGTTTACTGCGATGCATCGCACACTGGCATGGGGTGTGTGCTTATGCAGAAAGGAAAGGTTATTGCCTATGCATCACGACAGTTAAAAGTGCATGAAAAGAATTACACCACCCACGACTTAGAGTTGGGTGCCGTTGTATTCGCACTAAAACTGTGGAGGCATTATCTATATGGAATCAAGTGTGTGATCTATTCTGATCACAAGAGCCTCCAGCACCTGTTTAATCAGAAAGAATTAAACATGAGGCAACGCCGTTGGATGGAAACTTTAAACGATTATGATTGTGAAATAAGATACCATCCCGGCAAGGCGAATGTAGTCGCCGATGCCTTGAGTCGAAAGGAGAGGGTGAAACCCATCCGAATCAATGCCAAGCGCATGGAGATAAAGAATAATTTGATTGAAAGGTTGTTAGCTGCACAGAAGGAAGCTGTGCTGGAAGCTAACTATCCTAATGAAAAGTTAGGAGTAACTGAGGAGCAGTTAACTCTTAGCAAGGACGGAATTCTAAGATTAAATGGACGAATATGGGTTCCAATTTATGGAGGACTTCGAGATGTCATCCTCCAGGAAGCCCATAGTTCCAAATACTCCGTTCATCCTGGAGCTGATAAGATGTACCAGGATCTAAAGGCAAATTATTGGTGGATAGGCTTGAAAAAGTCTGTAGCCACCTATGTAGCTAAATGCTTGTCATGTGCGCAAGTCAAAGCCGAGCATCAGAAACCATCAGGCTTGCTACAACAGCCTGAACTTCCTGCTTGGAAGTGGGAAATGGTAACTATGGATTTTATTACCAAGTTACCCAAGACAAGGAAAGGAAATGATACAATATGGGTCATAGTTGATAGACTGACTAAGTCAGCACATTTCTTACCCATCAAGGAGACTTATAGCTCCGACATGTTAGCCCAGTTGTACGTTGATAAGATTGTAGCCTTACATGGCATACATGTGTCTATTATCTCTGACCGAGATACTAGATACACGTCACATTTTTGGAAGAGTTTCCAACAATCTTTGGGCACACGTTTGAATTTTAGTACGGCTTATCATCCTCAGACTGACGGTCAGAGTGAGCGTACTATTCAAACGTTGGAAGACATGCTACGTGCATGTGCGATCGATTTGGGTGGTAGTTGGGATAAGAAACTACCGTTAATCGAATTCTCCTACAACAATAGCTACCATACCAGCATTAAGGCTACGCCCTTCGAGGCATTATACGGTAGAAAGTGTAGATCGCCCGTTTGTTGGGCGAAAGTTGGAGACGTCCAATTATCAGGACCAGAGATAGTGTTCGAGACGACGGACAAGATTGTCCAGATTCGTGACCGTCTCAAAGCTGCTCGTGATAGGCAGAAGAGTTACGCAGATCCAAAGCGTAAAGCTTTTCACTTCGAAGTAGGTGACAAAGTGTTACTTAAAGTATCACCCTAGAAGGGGGTGATGAGATTTGGTAAGAAAGGCAAGTTAAGCCCGAGATACATAGGACCTTTCGAGGTTATCGAACGTGTCGGGTCGGTTGCCTATAAGTTAAACTTACCGGAAGAGCTCAGTGGAATTCACAATGTGTTCCACATCTGCAATCTGAAAAAGTGCTTCGCTGATGAATCACTGGTTATACCACATACAGATGTGCATATAGATGAGAGCTTAAAATTTGTGGAAAAACCTTTGTCGAGATTTATTTTAAGGGGGTGAGGATGTAACACCTCGAAAATTCACGTCCTATAATGTGTAGACACGTGTCAAATGTTTAAACGTGTGAAAGAAATATTATAGAAGGACTAAAGTTGACAATCATGGAAAGTATGTGGATATACGTATTCTAAATGTCAACAGTGAATAAATATATTATATTAACCCTACAAGATGCTCATACCTTCAAACGAATAAATCATGGATCATACGGAGCTAAAAGTGAGAGATTACAAACTACAGGGGCTAAATGTGTCAACATGTTTAAGTTATACCTCTGAGTGACCTTTTGACAAACTCGAAGCTCTGTAACGGTTAATTATGCTCACTAGAATGCACGATTTAAATTTCATAAAGTTTCGTTATCGTATGAGAAAGTTATGATCAAATTCGTGTGCGAAGGGTTAAAGCGTAAACGTTGAAAGTTAGGACTTTTCGGGTAACAATAAAGTTAACCGGGGACTTAACAAAGTGGGTATATGTTTTAAATCCCTTATAGGTCAATTATGAGGGTTCATAATGCAAGAAACAAGTGCCTAATCGAATTTTGAAGATCCAAGGATTAAATAGCAAAAGATCTAAAAATCAGATTTGCTGCAGAAGGGCCTCGCGTCACGCGAGGGTCCCTGGGGGGGGGGGGGGTTGGCGTCGCGCTAGGGGTCATCTGATCCCATTTTCTTGGGTTTTTTTCCTGCTATGTGCTTTCTACTCGACTCTTGAACGATTTTCCACATAATGGGCGACCCCTAAATACCTCCTAGGACACTAGGGACACATGTGGGAGTATCGTGGTCACTTGTAGACTTACATGTCAACAAATTGTGGTGATTAAATCACTATAAAAGGCCCTCATGTGCAACAACTTTGATCACACCTTCATCTGCAATTGTGGAGCATTTCTGGAGCTTAGGAGCAGATCCAAGACATCCCTACTCGTGCATAGGACCCTTGTAAGTACCCTTGACCTTCCTCGATTAAGTTTAGCTTAGTTATTTAGCTAAAAGTCAAACCGTCGTAATTACGGTTTGACTTCGAGATTAGTCAACAATGGCTCAGTCATATCTCGAATTAAAAGTAGTTATAAGTTGGTAATTATGTGGGTAATAAACCCTCAAAAGGGTTCCCCCTGATTCCCACTCTAACTAGGTCTAATGTCGGGTCAAACGTGTAATTAAAAAGTCAACAGAAGGTTTAAATTGCAATTTATGCATGATTAGCAATGTAGAGCACATACAACCTGTTTGATCATTAATATAACTTGGTAATTAGTGTAAGAACATGTCTAAACATGTTCAACCCGACAATTTCCTGTTTAGACCCGGTTCGGAACCGAAAGTCGCATAGTTTGACTTATACTTTGACTTTCAGTTCTGACCCGTTTTGGTATGATTTAGAAATACCTAAGACCTTCATTTGGACCAGGTTACATGCTAGTATAACCCTCTGTGATTATACACCTCGGATCATTAGTTATCCAATTAATATGCATGATTCCGTTAATTACTCATATGTTGACCATTATGCCCTTATTACCTTAAAACGTGATTTTTGGAAATGTAAAAGAGTAGAAACTTTAATTACTGATATATAAACTTGTATGCAAAGTTTGACATCAGTTTGAAGTGTAGATTGAGAGTTATGCTCATTAGCGCAAATTGAAAGCTTTATGTTAAATAAACGGCGTATTTAGCGTATAGCCTACTTAAACATACTTTTTGATATCAAATATTTTACCCACTGATGTAATATATTATTTTGGGATTTTTAAAGATTTTTAATTAATTTTAGGCTGAGCATAACTTATAGTCGTAGGCTTAATCCGGTAATTGTCGGTTTTGCCCTTACGGGCCATAAAATGAGTTTTACATATCTAAATGACTCCAAACCTTTTGCTATTGATCACATATGATAAATAAATTATTTTAAGCCTGCTGGAAATATAAAAATATCAGATTTATGTATCAAACCCGGAAATGGCCTCTAATCGCCTTATTAAACGTTTTTAGCGCATAGTATGTACTAAAACTATTTTAAACATACAAGGGTTGATACCTACTGATATTTGAGGCAAATTATAATATTTTAACAGTAAGCAAAGGTTGTTAAAATCAGACTTCAGTTTTGAGCTTTTCGGCTTATGTGAAATTACCAAAATACCCCTACGGGGCATAGTTGGTTATAATTGATAAATTTCACATATATACTTTATCCTACTGTTATAACTTAGTAAAATAAGTATTTTTGCTGATTACATCAGACCTGTAACTCAGGTGAATACTTAAACTCTTTTACAACCTTTTAAATGACCAAACTACCCCTACGGGGCATAGTTTGTGTTTAAATTCGTTTCGGGCATAATAAAAGACATCTTACTGATGTCACAACATATATGAAGCATATTAACTTAGGAAACCTGTAAATGGCTCTCATTATTACCCGTTACGCTTATTACGCGTTCGGTTCAAGTTATGTAACTAGTTTACATAAACTAGCCTAAACGGGTCAAACCTTATCGTTTTATCTCAAAATACAGAGTGTGTATGAAATACCCATATTAAGCAAGTCTCCGAACTTGTCGGGTCTAAATCACATTCTATCCGGTCTTCGCTTAATAGTGCGTACGAACCGTATCATTGAAACTAACCGGTCTAAGCTAAGGCTTAATTAAGGACCCGTTAGAAATCTAATAGGTTATTATAAACCTTCGTTCCAGATTAGGAGCCCAGTAAAAGTACTTGCATTTGCTGTATTTGATTGATACTTTGCTCAGGTAAATACTCTTAACTTATTTTCCCTATACGGGCTTGGGGCACGGTACTATAAAACTACCGCTTGGTCGGGTATGTAGTCATTTAAATCGGATTGTGATTAATGTATTTACATAACCCGCTTTATTCTGTATTATTTGATGTATGGCCCTTGGGGGTTAAATGACCATGTCCCGGATATCCTTGGCATCATTTTACGAAATGGCCACGACCTAAGCACGGGGTGTAGGCGTACACCTGACAGATGCATTATGTAAAAACTGGTAATCCACTAAAGGAATCAACCTTGTGGGCATTATACCTGTGGCGTGTCAGTTAACTTAAACCGGCTCTTCTAACCGGTGCTAATGGACGGCAAATAAGTAAATCTGTATACAAGATTATATACAAATAATTGCCCCAAGTTATAAAGATATTTTATGCCGAAGTGCATTCAAATCAATTTGCAAACTCTTTTCAAAACGAGTCAGTTGAGTTGTATTTACCAGTGTAAACTGACGTATTTTCCAAAAAGGTTAAGTGCAGGTGCTAGACGAAATAGGCTGGCTACTCCAGGCATCATTACTCAAGTCTCGCAAGCTCTAGATATCAAAGTCTGTTGAACTATTGTTTATATTTCATTTTCGATCCTTCTGTGGATAAACTTCCGAATATTGTGACATTTGATATTACAATATTAAATTCGGTTGTATTATATCTTTTAAAATTGCTTCCGCTGTGCATATTAAATATTGTGTTGTTTGACTATTATGTTGCCAACCACGTCACGATACTCCCCACCGGGCCCACCGGTGACACGTGGAAAGTCGGGGTGTGACACTTGGAGAGTTTCCAATTTACAGCTTCCTTTGCCATTTGCCCATATGACCCGGCAGGGCCCTTCCCAATTGGGACCTAGTTTTCCGGTGCTCTCCTCCTGTAGGCTGACTTCGTTTGCTCTTAGGACCAAATCCCCCGGGACGAGCCTAAGCTTTTTCATCTTGGCATTGTAATAGCTTTCCAACTGCTTCTTATACTTGGCCTCCCTGACCGCTGCCACTTCTCTCCTTTCTTCCAGCAAGTTCAGGTTCATCCGGAGGTCCTGTTCGTTCTCTGCCTCCCTGAGCTTCATTCTTGCAGTCGGGGATCCTATTTCAGCCGGGATAACTGCCTCCGTCCCGTAAGTTAAGCTAAAAGGAGTTTCCCCGTTGCAGTCCTTGGGGGTGGTCCTGTACGCCCAGAGTACAAATGGTAGCTCCTCCAGCCATCCTTTTTGTTTCCTCCCTAGTCTTCCATTCATCCCTTTGATAACGCTTTGGTTGGCTCTTTCTACCAGCAAATTGGACACCGTTATCACTTACCAGCTCTTTTGGGACCCCGTACCTGCAAATGATGTTGTCTAATACAAATCGCCTCATCTGTTCCCCGGTTATTTTTGCCAAGGGCCTTGCTTCGATCCACTTGGTGAAATAATCAATAGCAACCACCACATACTTGACTCCTCCTGGACCCTCCGGAAATGGCCCAATTATGTCGATGGCCCACTTTTGGAAGGGCCAGGACGTCGAGACTGGTATCATCGGGTGTTTGTGTCGATGAGTCATAGGTGCATGCACCTGGCAATTGTCACATTTCTTAATTTCTTCGGATGCGGTTTCGTACATTCGAGGCCAATAGAACCCCGCATTCATTGCCTTTACTACTACTGTCCTTGGCCCCGAATGCATTCCACAAATCCCCTCATGTATCTCCCTAATCACATACTCAGCTTCCTCCATGTCAACACACTTCAGGGATGGACCCAGGTACGATCTTCGGTATAGTTCCCCATCAACCAACTCATATAGCAAGGCCTTTACCCTTACCTTCCTAGCTGCCCAGTCTCTGAGGAATTTTACAATTGGTGTCATCCATGTTTCTTGTGCGTTTTCAACTGCAGCTACATTCTATGTGCTGAGGGAAGGAGAGGTTAGGACTTCCACTTTGACTTCTCTTGCTAGGTGATCAAATGCTACTGAGGCCAGCTCACTGAGGGCATCAGACTTTCTGTTTCACCCGCGGGGGATGTATTCCAGCTTAAAAGTTTTGAATCTCTTGGCCGTCTGTTTTACTTTTGCCACGTATTGAGCCATGGTGCTGTTTTTGGCCTCGTATTCTCCTTTGTATTGCTTGACTACCAACTGTGAGTCAGTGCTGGCTTCCACATGCTTTGCTTTCATCTTTTTCGCCAGCCTCATTCCTGCTAAAAGGGCTTCATATTCTGCAGTATTGTTGGTGTTTTCGAAGTCCAGTCTTATGGCATAGGTTAGCTCAACTCCTTTAGGGCTTATCAAAGTAATACCTGCTCCGCTCCCTTCTTCGCTGGAGTGTAACACCCGTTCTTATTATTCAAGGTTTAACGTATATTTTACGAAAAACAATCATGTAATTACGATTACATATACTCAATGTTGTAGAAGGCGCTAGGCGCTAGTCGGGCGGTGAGGTACAGCCTAGGGATTAATCGGGATTAATAGGGATTAATCGGGATTAATCGGAATGGGATTTCTATGTATAATTTTATAAATTTATATATATATATAGAGATAACTTTATACTTTTTATTAATAAATTTACAAGTTTAGGAACCATAATGTAAACTTGTAAAAGATAGAGGGGTTAAATCTTAAAAAAACCTAAACTTAATATAACCTAATCCCACCCACGTATACCATAGGCCGCCTCTAACCCATCCTCTTGAATCCCCTGTTCTGCAAGTTATCACTTATCAAGATTCAAGACACACACATTACATCTTTCCCTCCTCTCTCTCGGTTATGTATCCGGCGACAACCACAGAGAACCGGCCGACTGCCAGTGGTTAACTTCTTTAGGCGAGACACCCCACATCTCTATACGGTATCTAATCAATTAGTTCTTCAATGTGGTTCGATTTTGCACAATAAAGATGAGTTCAGATCCAATTTTGGTTCGAATCAAGGTAAGAACCTTTTCCTCTTCGACTGTTTTGGTTTGATTTTGGCCATTATAATCCGATTTTGACCCACTTCAACTAAAATTTGGGCTCTTGAAGGTGAAAATTTGGGTTTATTAAGTCAAAATACCTGGGCCGATTAGTCCGATTAGTCCGATTATGACCGACTTTTGACCGATTTTCACCGACTGTTGACCGATTTTGACCTGGACCGATTTTTTGACCGACTAGCTCATTTTTAGGCGATGACCCACCGATGAGCGTTTAATCGCCGCCTAGGCGGCGCCTAGGCGCGATTTCTGCAACATTGCATATACTTCGGAAATACGGGTTTACTAAAACTTTTGCAAATCCTAAGTTATTCTACATCACGTGGTTGAATTCGTTGTTTAAAATTTACAACGTGGCAAAGTGCGGAAGCGTGTATCTATATCGTGTTCGGTTCTTCGTTGAGCTTGATCGTCTTCCAGCATCCCAAAGTGTATCTATATCGTGTTCGGTTCTTCCTTATTCTTATGATATTCATAATTTCAATAATTCCTATCATATTAGGTTCAAGTCACGGGTTTCTTACGTATCATAAACCCGTTTATGCTCATTTGCGTATTTTGACCCGTTAAGGGTATTTAGACATATTTTGAGCATGAAACGCTTTCATTCGTTTCTAGCGTTATTATACAACATTTCTTATCAAGTAATCTTCCACCACAACTATATTTGTGATGGACTTAATGAGGTGATCTATATAATCCGAGTTTTTCTCGTCGGATTGCTAATTTACGACAAAGATTCATATTGAGTCATTTGACCGAAGATTTACATCTTTCGCTTCTTACACTTATTCCAATTATTTATTTGATCATAAAACTCGTTTCAAAACTACCTTTAAAAGTCGTTTGTTGAAATTAGCTTATAAGGGCGTTTTAGTCCATTTAGCCAATCATATACGATGAAGGACTTTTGAAAGTATATTTGACCCATAAACCCTCTTTTAACTTATGATATTGTTTGAAAATTCATTAAGCTTTCCAAACGCAATGTTCATTATTTAAAACATTTGGTTTACTTATCAAGTAACCAAATGTCTATGTTGACTACCTTTAACACTCCTTGAACCACATGTTCTAAATGAGTGTTACTCTATTTCACATACCTGGCGCGGATCAATATATTGACCCGTTTTTAATACCTTGCTTTTATGATTGCAAATTCTTAGCGTTGCGAATATCCATTTGACATTTACTCCTGAAATAATATAACTCGACAATATTTATTAGTCGTTATTGTCAAAAGGTGATACCTTCACCTTTTGACCCATTTGGTCTAAGTGACCGATTTTGTTGGCAAGATGATATTTATTACCATCTCATCTACATGACTCGCTCTGGTTTACATCGTGCGGTCATTTCACTTATTAATCGTTTCTTAACGATTTTTAGTCTATCATGGCTTACGTCCTACCGTGTCTTTCAAAACCAATAGTTATGGTCAACGCATGACCACTTTACCGTTTTACCCTTATTGTTTGTTTTGGTTTACCCTATAAGGTAATCATTCCAAAAGTTCATTTTTCCAATTTGTCATAAAAAGATCGAATTACCGATTTAACTCCTTTTAAACCATTAACATGGTTTCTTATTATGCTCGACTATCTTGTTCCGTACGTCTACACGCCGGAACATCACACCTCGATTTTGTATTCAACTTATTCATAACTAACACGATAAGAGAATATTCTGAAATATAAGACTAGTGTAAGCTATACTTACCTTGCATTCGAATTATGCTTTTCCGTCATTCTTGCTTCGTTTGACCCGCTTCCTTCCCCAAGCCTTCACCTAGCTTGCCAAGCGTCAAACTATCATTGTAATTGTAAGATGGTTAAGTTAGTCATAATCATTTACGACTATTCCATCCTACTCTTCTTATATCGAATTTACCATCCGATCATACACTTGGTCGATTTGACTTTTTAAAGTCAATCGACTTATCAACTTATTCATTGCACATTTTCACTCTAATTTCAACACTTTAGTTTTCATTTAGGCATTTTAACAAACACCTAATGTGCATACATTGTTTTTACACATTTTACAACTAGGTAACATGATTTCAAGCATCTATATCACGATCTTAACATCAATTCTTTTATATCATATAACAACCCATTTCATGGTAAATATGATTTATGTACCCAAACACCTAAATGGTTCAAGTACTTTGTCTTACTAACTAATATGATGATTCTAAACATGTGTAAACCATCATCTTCACTACATAATCAAAACCCACTTAGCACAAAATAGGTTAATTATCAAATCCCTAGTTTTAACACCAATTCTCCAAGTTTTTCAACTAGGGTTTGTTTCTAAACAAAGATTTCAACACAATAGCACTCATAGATTCAATATTCATTCCAGAATTTCGATTATGATTGTTCATCATAATCTCAAGGTATCACCAAATCTTAAAATTCGACATACTTTGTGATCCCCACGACTAGGTGATCCTTAATATGTGTTCATGCATCCGATTCGGGCTAGATTTGATCTTC
This sequence comes from Helianthus tuberosus, assembly GCA_030545235.1. Taxonomy (NCBI): domain Eukaryota; kingdom Viridiplantae; phylum Streptophyta; class Magnoliopsida; order Asterales; family Asteraceae; genus Helianthus; species Helianthus tuberosus. Next base: position 20,673,450 of record CM060364.1, on the reverse strand, counting down.
AATTTGTTAGTTTTGTTGAAGTTAGGGTTTGAGCTCCCTAGAGCTCTTCCTGGTCGATCCCCACACACGCACACACACTCTTGTGTGTGTGTTGTGTTTTGTTTTTAAGTTTTTAATTCCATTTTCAAGTTACCCGGCTTTGGTCCCTTGTGTTTGGTTAGTTATTAATTAGGTCACAACCTAATTATTTTCAATAATATTCTTACTTATTAACTAGGTTTAATATTCCTAGTTAACTTAGCGGGTCCGGGAATATTTATGACTAAGTTTATTTTAGGTCCCTTTAGCCCGGGCCTTTTATCCATTTTATTTCCTTAAAAGCTTTTATTCACTTTTTATTTAATATTAGGATTAATTATTTAAATCCTAATATTTACCGGGTAGAATTTACCACTAACGGTACTTTACCCATCTTTTAGTGCTAATGTGGTTTGATCACCAAACCCATTTTCGGGGTGTTACAAGTCTACCCCCCTTAAAGAGGTTTCGTCCTCGAAACCTTCTCTTACATAATTCATTGAGTTTCAACCCAATGTACATAAACTGAGTAACCTTCTAAGCGTTACTCACACATTGACCATTTGTTAGTGTCATCAGACAAATATGGTAACATCTTTTAATTACACATCATATGTGTCTTTTATGCGAATTAACGCAGTTCAGGATAACGCCTTCTTGTTATTTCGACTTGTTTGGTTAACTTAGTGAAATCCATCGCCTTATACTTTCGGATTCTTTGTGAATCTATTATTTTCACCCATTTGGATGTTTCTAGTGAGATCTTTCACTTTTACAAACAGACCCTTTCCTTTACGTACTTATTCATTTGGTTCATTCCTACAGAACTCGCCGCAAAAATGAATTTCCTGATTTTATCTTATGTATTTAGCACTATCTAGATGTGCTATTAACGCAATTCTACAAGGCATATTACCACATACCTTTCGGCTTATCCTTTTATCGTGCTTTTACTCTAACTAACTTCCCAACACTTTGCTTGTGTTGTCTTGTGATCGCTCAGTATAGGCGATCAATACTTTTTGTTATTATGACCTCATGGACCATCACTACCGTTTTGTACTCACTTACCTTTATTATTTGGCTTGACTGCGTAGTCATTTGGCCACTTGGTCATACACGCTTATCAACTATGATTATTTCACGCTAATCTTAATATAGATAGCGTGTTGAACACTTTCTTAATTTAAATATTGACCTTAACCGGCCTCACTGACTAGTCTTATTAGTCCAGTTACTTTATACCCATCTCTCGGGCTACTATGTGATTTTATTTCACATAACTTTCCTGACCGTGATCGCGTCACATCGTGTTTTAGGTTTATTTCCCAATCATCTCATACTATATATGTTTGATAAAACGTTGTTTTTTACTAAAACAGAATTTTAGTTTAATGTTTTATCTTTAATTTATGTCAAGCAATTTTGACGACTTGGCATTTACTCTTTTACATTCATTGTTTTACGCGAGGATTCTCACTGGTTCTCTCGCTTCATTTCTATATTCCGATTTTGTCCTCGAGTTTGACGTTTTACAAAAACGACTCGTTTAGGGACATATTCGCATTTTCCGGGTTCGAGTGTAAGTACACTCCCTCCCAATGCTTGTCTAAATCATTTTTCAGGTTTGCATTTTCTGGGTTCGAGTGTAAGTACACTCCATCCCAATACTCGTCTAAATCATTTTTCATGCTTGCGTTTTCTGGGTTCGAGTGTAAGTACACTCCCTCCCAATACTTGTCTAAATCATTTTTCATGCTTGCGTTTTCTGGGTTCGAGTGTAAGTACACTCCCTCCCAATACTTGTCTAAATCATTTTTCATGCTTGCGTTTTCTGGGTTCGAGTGTAAGTACACTCCCTCCCAATACTTGTCTAAATCATCTTTCATGCTTGCGTTTTCTGGGTTCGAGTGTAAGTACACTCCCTCCCAATACTTGTCTAAATCATTTTTCATGCTTGCGTTTTCTGGGTTCGAGTGTAAGTACACTCCCTCCCAATACTTGTCTAAATCATTTTTTATGCTTGCGTTTTCTGGGTTCGAGTGAAAGTACACTCCCTCCCAATACTTGTCTAAATCATTTTTCATGCTTCTTTGTCCCTTCACTCGGGCTCATCATCCTAATGTAATACGCTTCCGTCACCCGGCTGTGCGTTTACATTATTATTAATTATTTTGCTCATTTGATTCATTTGGGTACTTTTAAGTTAGTCCCATTTGCACCGCCCTTACTACATTGGATGTAAGTAACGCCTCTATTTGTTTCTCTTGGAACAATATCCCGAATACATTTTCTATTCGGGTTTTTCCAAGTTTTGAATCTACATATGCAACCTTCAATTTCTACTTATTTGTTGCATATTACTATTTGTGCGATTATTTAAAATGTGCACCTGGTAATGTTTGCCCCAACGGGCGTTCCTTGCCATTAACCTTGTTCGCGGTCGTTACGCGATTTAGTCCTCGGTGAGCATGCTACTCTCGTCATACTTCGGACCGTTCCATCATCATATCCACAATTCGTTTGACTCTCGTCGTCTTCAAACGCGAGTGTCCTTCAATTAAAACATTCACAAAGTTAGTGACGTCAACTTCAATAATCGCCCGTATTATAATACAAGGCTTTTTCTACTGTATGCGTCAACGCGCGTATTTTCGTCAACTATACCAATCATTTTAATTGGGGTAACGTGTATCACACGATAGCCCTATGTGTTATTTACAACACTTTAGCATGCTAAACTATTAACATACTTGTACTTACCGGATTTGCGATCAAGCTTCGAACCGAACACTATTCTTTGTCAGGAGCATAAGGTTTAAGTCCAAGCATGGTTCCTCCCCACCATACTCGAATCTCTTAAACCAAGGTTCTGATACCAACTTGTAACACCCGTTCTTATTATTCAAGGTTTAACGTATATTTTACGAAAAACAATCATGTAATTACGATTACATATACTTCGGAAATACGGGTTTACTAAAACTTTTGCAAATCCTAAGTTATTCTACATCACGTGGTTGAATTCGTTGTTTAAAATTTACAACGTGGCAAAGTGCGGAAGCGTGTATCTATATCGTGTTTGGTTCTTCGTTGAGCTTGATCGTCTTCCGGCATCCCAAAGTGTACCTACATTTCATAAACATGAAATGTTTTAGTCTTACGGGGTTTAAATCATGTCCAAACGAGTCCAGGAAACAATTGATTTTCAAAAGAAAAACAAAAACTTGAAAAAAAGATCTCCACCGTAACTTACGGTGGCACCGTAAGTTACGGTGGCCCCTGTGCTCATACTGTTCTACCGTACATCAGTAGGTTACCATCGTAACCATATCAGCTCCACCGTAACTTACGGTGGCACCGTAAGTTACGGTGGCTCCTGCATCCAGCTTTTCCATTTTGCCGTAATTTGACACGAAATCTTTCGTATCTTTCAAACCGCTTATCCGTTTGACCTACCGTTTCTTCCTACGTGTTTGAAATTTGATTCTCCATCATATGGAGTTAAAATCCAACATCCGGATTAACAAAATTTAAGACTTTTAAGTCTTCGGCTTATTACCATTGTTACCAAATTTTTACACGTTCGCGATTTTGTCAAACAAACATGTTTATTTGATCCTTATTCTTATGATATTCATAATTTCAATAATTCCTATCATATTAGGTTCAAGTCACGGGTTTCTTACGTATCATAAACCCGTTTATGCTCATTTGCGTATTTTGACCCGTTAAGGGTATTTAGACATATTTTGAGCATGAAACGCTTTCATTCGTTTCTAGCGTTATTATACAACATTTCTTATCAAGTAATCTTCCACCACAACTATATTTGTGATGGACTTAATGAGGTGATCTATATAATCCGAGTTTTTCTCGTCGGATTGCTAATTTACGACAAAGATTCATATTGAGTCATTTGACCGAAGATTTACATCTTTCGCTTCTTAGACTTATTCCAATTATTTATTTGATCATAAAACTCGTTTCAAAACTACCTTTAAAGGTCGTTTGTCGAAATTAGCTTATAAGGGCGTTTTAGTCCATTTAGCCAATCATTTACGATGAAAGACTTTTGAAAGTATATTTGACCCATAAACCCTCTTTTAACTTATGATATTGTTTGAAAAGTCATTAAGCTTTCCAAACGCAATGTTCATTATTTAAAACATTCGGTTTACTTATCAAGTAACCAAATGTCTATGTTGACTACCTTTAACACTCCTTGAACCACATGTTCTAAATGAGTGTTACTCTATTTCACATACCTGGCGCGGATCAATATATTGACCCGTTTTTAATACCTTGATTTTATGATTGCAAATTCTTAGCGTTGCGAATATCCATTTGACATTTACTCCTGAAATAATATAACTCGACAATATTCATTAGTCGTTATTGTCAAAAGGTGATACCTTCACCTTTTGACCCATTTGGTCTAAGTGACCGATTTTGTTGGCAAGATGATATTTATTACCATCTCATCTACATGACTCGCTCTGGTTTACACCGTGCGGTCATTTCACTTATTAATCGTTTCTTAACGATTTTTAGTCTATCATGGCTTACGTCCTACCGTGTCTTTCAAAACCAATAGTTATGGTCAACGCATGACCACTTTACCGTTTTACCCTTATTGTTTGTTTTGGTTTACCCTATAAGGTAATCATTCCAAAAGTTCATTTTTCCAATTTGTCATAAAAAGATCGAATTACCGATTTAACTCCTTTTAAACCATTAACATGGTTTCTTATTATGCTCGACTATCTTGTTCCGTACGTCTACACGCCGGAACATCACACCTCGATTTTGTATTCAACTTATTCATAACTAACACGATAAGAGAATATTCTGAAATATAAGACTAGTGTAAGCTATACTTACCTTGTATTCGAATTATGCTTTTCCGTCATTCTTGCTTCGTTTGACCCGCTTCCTTCCCCAAGCCTTCACCTAGCTTGCCAAGCGTCAAACTATCATTGTAATTGTAAGATGGTTAGGTTAGTCATAATCATTTACGACTATTCCATCCTACTCTTCTTATATCGAATTTACCATCCGATCATACACTTGGTCGATTTGACTTTTTAAAGTCAATCGACTTATCAACTTATTCATTGCACATTTTCACTCTAATTTCAACACTTTAGTTTTCATTTAGGCATTTTAACAAACACCTAATGTGCATACATTGTTTTTACACATTTTACAACTAGGTAACATGATTTCAAGCATCTATATCACGATCTTAACATCAATTCTTTTATATCATATAACAACCCATTTCATGGTAAATATGATTTATGTACCCAAACACCTAAATGGTTCAAGTACTTTGTCTTACTAACTAATATGATGATTCTAAACATGTGTAAACCATCATCTTCACTACATAATCAAAACCCACTTAGCACAAAATAGGTTAATTATCAAATCCCTAGTTTTAACACCAATTCTCCAAGTTTTTCAACTAGGGTTTGTTTCTAAACAAAGATTTCAACACAATAGCACTCATAGATTCAATATTCATTCCAGAATTTCGATTATGATTGTTCATCATAATCTCAAGGTATCACCAAATCTTAAAATTCGACATACCTTGTGATCCCCACGACTAGGTGATCCTTAATATGTGTTCATGCATCCGATTCGGGCTAGATTTGATCTTCAATTTGTTAGTTTTGTTGAAGTTAGGGTTTGAGCTCCCTAGATCTCTACCTGGTCGATCCCCACACACGCACACACACTCTTGTGTGTGTGCTGTGTTTTATTTTTAAGTTTTTAATTCCATTTTCAAGTTACCCGGCTTTGGTCCCTCGTGTTTGGTTAGTTATTAATTAGGTCACAACCTAATTATTTTCAATAATATTCCTACTTATTAACTAGGTTTAATATTCCTAGTTAACTTAGCGGGTCCGGGAATATTTATGACTAAGTTTATTTTAGGTCCCTTTAGCCCGGGCCTTTTATCCATTTTATTTCCTTAAAAGCTTTTATTCACTTTTTATTTAATATTATGATTAATTATTTAAATCCTAATATTTACCGGGTAGAATTTACCAGTAACGATACTTTACCCGTCTTTTAGTGCTAATGTGGTTTGATCACCAAACCCATTTTCGAGGTGTTACATGGAGGCCCCATCTGTGAACAGTTTCCACACAGCCTCGTCTACCTTCTCTTTTTCTTATCTTTCCAAGGCTTCCCATTTTAGGAGTTCCTTTTCTTCATCTTCAGGGACTTCTGCTAAGAAATCGACCAGTATTTGTCCTTTCACGGTTGTCCTGGGTTTGAACTCCAAGGAGTGTTCTCCCAGCTCCAAGGAGTGTTCTCCCAGCTCCACGGTTCATTTAGCCAGTCGTCCCGATAGGTCCGGCCTCCTGAGTACTTTTTGGAGGGGCTGATCTGTCATCAGGGTGATCTTGTGCCCTTGGAAATACCTCCTGAGTCTCCGGGATGCAAAAACAAGGGCTAATGCTAACTTCTCCAGAGGCATGTAGCGTTCTTCAGGACCTTTAAGTGTTCTACTGATGAAATATATTGGTATCTGTCCCCCCCCCCCCCCCCCGTTCCACCATCATGACCGCACTTATGGTTGTTTTTTAGGTGGACATATACAAGGTCAGATGTTCCCCGGGTGTTGGGGTGGCCAACGTTGGGAGTTTACAGATATAGGCCTTCATTTCTTGAAAAACGGCTTCCGAGAGGTCCATTTAAACTTGTCCGTTTGAAGGCAGTCCTTCAGCACCTTCATGAAAGGAAGGGTTCTGTCAGCTACTTTTGATAAAAATCGGTTTAATGCGATTATCCTTCCGTTCAGCTGCTGGATGTCCTTCAGGGACCTGGGAGATCGCATTTCGGCCACAGCTTGAGTCTTTTCCGGGTTAGCTTTGATTCCTCCCTTAGTGACCACTACCCCCAAGAATTTTCCTTCTTCTACCCCAAAATAACACTTTCCGTGGTTTAGTTTCATATTCACGTCTTGCATGGTGCGGAGGGTTTCAGCTATATCATCTATCATGGCCATCTTGGTTAGGCTTTTGATAACGATGTCATCGATGTATACCTCCAAATTCCTTCCCCATTGTTCCCTGAAGAGGGCATTCATGAACCTCTGATATGTAGCACCAGCGTTCTTGAGTCCGAAGGGCATTTTGGTATAGCAAAACATCCCTTCGTCTGTGATGAAGGCGGTCTTTTCCTCATCTTCTATTGACATTTGAATCTGATGGTATCCTTTGTAGGCATCCAAGAAGCACTTCAGAGGATACTAGGATAAAGAGTCCACTTGGACGTCTATTTCTGGGAGAGGGTAGCAGTCCTTGGGACATGCTTTGTTCAAATCTTGAAAGTCAATGCACATCCTCCATCCTCCATCTTTCTTCTGGACCATAACCGGGTTAGCAACCCAAGACGGGTACTTCACCTCCCTTACTATTCCGGCTCTAAGCAGCTTCCTGGTTTCTTCACAGGCGGCCCTCCTCTTACTGGGACCCATGCTTCGTTTTTTCTGCTTTACTGGCTTTGCCCAGGTGTATGTATTGAGCCGATGTTCAGTTAGGCTTCTTGGGATTCCTGTCATATCCCCATATTGGAATGCAAACACATCTATGTTGAGAAGGAGCAATTCCTTGAGAGCACTTTTGCATTTGTCACTCAGGTGACTTCCTACTTTAACCGTCTGTTCTGGGAATCTGTCGCAAAGGACCCATTCCTCGATCCCCTCCTTCTGGGGCTTCTCGGATGCTTCCCCTTCGGACACGGAGGAAACTACTTCGTATGCAGACTTTACCCAGGCCAAGCCCTTTGGTGTCTGGAACAATAAGGCTCCGTGTGGGGTGGATGCCTGTGCTTGCAAATCCCCAATTCCAGGTCTTCCCAGGATTGCGTTGTACTTTGAGGGTGCTCGGACCACTGTGAAAGTTAGGTTTATAGTTCGAACGCGGTCTCCTACCCCTACTGTGAATGGGAGTCTGATCTTTCCCAGGGGGTGTGACACACTGTTGTTGAACCCTACCAGAGGGATGGAATCCTCCTCAAGCCTGTCCCTTACATCCCTGTCGAACCTGAGGAAACAGTGCTCGTATATAACTTCTACCCCAGATCCCCCGTCCACGTGTATTCTGGCCACCTTATGGCCAGCTATTATGGCTGAGATGTTTAGTGGGAGCCGCTGCACCTCGTTTTCCTCCAAGTGTGGCATTAGGATGGGAGCTTTCATGCAGTCCGGGGAGCCCAGGATTCTGGCCTTTACACTCCTGGTGGTATCAAATTCATTCCTTCTTCTAATCATATCTACATCTGCCCTCCCAGGCTCCCTTGCATCTTTCCCTTTGCGATCCCCCCCTCCTTCCTTAATTTCCTTAACCAAATGGGCCAGTTTTCCTCTTTTTACTGTGACAACTCGTATTTCAGAACCTAATTACGTGCTTAATGTAACGTATGTGAACGTGGTGTGATTATCTGATATGTTGATTTAATGAATGTTATGAGATTTTATGTTTGTAATATGTGAATTTATGTATGTATATATATGCATATGACTCGGATCGCACAACACAACCCAGTCGCACAAGCCCTGTTGGGTTGCACAACTTGTGATCGAACAAAAGGGGAGCCCATGTAAAGGGTTCGGCCCACTCTCTCTTTTACGCATACAAGCACCCACCAATTGGGTTTGTTCCTCATTTGTTGCAAAACTAGAACACACACAAACCCTACTCTCTCTTTCTCTCCTCTCAAACTCGACGGCTTGATTGACCTTTCGTTTATCTGCCGAGCTAACCTAAGGTGTGTTCACACTTTCTACAAAGCATGGGATTCCCAGGGGTTGGGAATGGGTTAAGGAATATGGATTCCTCGTCCTTCTTGGGTAGGACAGTATGGGTTAAGGAATATAACTTCCTCGTCCTCTTGGACAGTTAAATTTCACTAGACCAAAACTCTATCACGAAGTCCCTCCTTTTTATATCGACTTAATCGTCGGGCCAATGGCGAGCGGGTCATTAGTTAGATAGCGCTATTTAGGTCTGACAAGCCTCACACCGTGCCGCAGAGGACGGGCGTGAACTAATGGATCTGGGGCACGTCAATGATGATAGACATTGACGCTAAGGGCACATAAACATGACTACAGTCAGCGGTCGATATGGTAACGAGTCTAGTAGTATATACATGGGGTATCCCCCACGACCGGAGAGCCAGATAATTAAACATGGGGTAGCCCCCACGACTGGATTGCCAGAATAAACGGGATTAAACAAAACACGTTTTCAACTATGGGGTAACCCCCACGGCAGGATGCAGTCAAAGGAAACAGTTTTTGGAACAACTTAAAACAAACACCCAACTGTGAACTCGCTCAACTTTGTTGTTGACTCGTTACTACATGCTTTGCAGGTCAATAGGTACTTAGCTGGAGCTTGCATGGGGAAGAGTCGTTGTGGGACATGGATATTTGTGTGCCATGTTACACATTGAAACATTTGAACTTATATTTTGTTTTGGATTTAATCGTTATGCTTCCGCTTGCAACTTAAACTATGTTTTGTTTGGATACCAATTGTATTGGTTGGATTTTTATAATTACTTACATGCTTGTTCAATATGATTGGTGGCTGGATCCTGGTCAGTCACGCCTCCAAGCGGTGATACTCCGCATGTGGATTTTGGGGGTGTGACATTTACCGCGGCTTCTATTTCCCTCTTTAGGTACATGCAATCATCAGTTCTATGGCCAAACCCTTTGTGAAAGTCACAGTATTCGTTCGGTTGTGCCTTTGGCCCAGGCTTTATGGGTGGTGGCCTTGGGAAGGAGCTCTTCACCCTCTCAGTGGCCAATATTTCACTTGGGGTCTTGGTGAGAGGGGTGAAACTGTCAGAGTAGGGGGATGAGCCTCTCCCCCGAGGTCTATACGGGGAGTACGAGGGCCTTGCCCTGTCATGCAACATTCTATCAAAAGCAGGTTTTCTGGAATAAGGTGTACCTTTATCAGGGGGCTTTGAGACCGGGGTGACCCTTCGGGGTAGGGTATCTGTCTCCTTAGCCTTGCTGACTGTGTCTTTGCCTCTGACAAAGGCTCTGACCCTGTCCATGAGATTGTCAAATGAGTGCGGGAACTCTTCCCCCAGTTTCTCACATAGTTGTACATGCTTTAATCCATTTATGAAGCTGCTGATCTTCATGACCTCCGGGACATCCTTTATGTTCATGCTTTCCTTGACAAACCTCTCCATGTATTGGTCTATCCGCTCGTTGTCCCTTTGCCTTATGTGCAAAATCTCGTTTTGGTTCTTGACTACCTTTTTTTGTTGACCAAAGTTTCTCAGGAACTATTCACTCAGTTCTTCGTAGCTATCAATCCCCCCAGGAGGGAGGCTATCGAACCAGAGCAGGGCCCCCTTCCGTCAGGGTCTGTACAAACATGTGGCACCAAACTGGCATGGGCCACCGCCCCAGTTGTCCCGCCCCCTGAAGGCATGGAGATGATCTTCAGGGTCTCTCGTCCCATCATACCGATCAAAGTTTGGGGGCAGCTTCGTCTTAGGGGGCATTGGTGCCTTTGCAATCCTCCGGGTGAATTTTGAGACTTCAGCTAGGTCCCGTGGGAGGTAGCGTTGATCTAGGCCATCATTGCTTTGACTCTCCTTTTCCTTTTCTTTTCCTTTCGGTTTCTTTCCCGTGATGAGATCCTCCCTTTCTTTCGAGGACATCTGTCTAAGGGCTGTCATGAACGTTTCCAGTGGGTCACTCCCACTGCCCTTGTTTTGATGGTCTACCCCGTCTTGATTAGAGGGTGTATCGAATGATAGTCTAGCCCTGAGGCTGTCAAGTTTTTCTTGTCTTTCTAAGTCTTTGAGACACTTTTTTAGTTTCTCTTTGTGCATGGCAACGAAATCCGGAGTGATGGTCTCTTCCTTTTCCAGAATTTCCACTTGATTCTCATTTTCTTCTTCAAGAGTTATATCTTCCACTGTGACCTTATCATGGTCGTTTTGTGCTATCTGGACGGTGAGTGAGCTGGGTGGAGTAGTCATGTTGTTTCTTGTCAAAACGGGTTATCTTAACGTCGGAATTTCAGAGTGGGAGCACCAGCTGGACCGATGTCCCACGGATGGCGCCAATGTCGAATACCCAAATCCCTGGTGACGTTAAATGGGGTCTTCGCTGACGTCCAGATATCCCGTTCCGTGTAGCTACAAAAGAATAAACCGTTAGCCTCGTCACGGAGGGCCCCGGGAGGGGGATCCGTGACCAAGCTCCGACGTGAGAGTAAGTAAACTTGCCGGGGAATGAGAGGAGCTTATTCCGATGAGTGTGATCACCGGAATGTTTCCTCTAAGGTGTTAATCCAATGTATGTGTGTGTTAAATGTATAAGAATGTTGGTCGGAATTAATGAGAGAAGAGTAAATGAGAGAGTATTAAATATGATACCTCCGATCCGCCTTATGGTTATCTTCTTGACTCTTATATAATCCTCAGCCCTTATCCCACATGTGAGATATTTTATCAAAATGATCCAACGGATTCTGCGGGCTTTCGAGGGGTTCAGGCACGTGTCTGACCCCTAACGGTAAGATGACAGCCTTATTTAATTTTCCGGCCGGAGAAGTACAATTGCCAGCCAAGATCCTCTTCTTGTCAAGCATTAAATGAGACCTTCTTCTTCTGATCATGGTTTCCCGCGCATGTCTAACGAAGGGAACCTTAATGGGCAAGGCAACTTGTTATTTGGACTTGCACCTTGTTGGGCCCGGATGAAGGCAGCCCAAAGCGGGTAAAATGGGATTTCCCATTGGCCCGTCATCACCAACTCCAATTATGATTTAAATGATTTCATCAATCTTTGTCATTGGCTTCAGACAAGAAAGCATGATCACTCATTCAATGTTTGGTCCCATACAATCACATAAATATGTGGTATTGACCCAAATAAAGAAGAGATAAAAAGAGCAACACGTATAGATAGAGAGAAAAATGAGGTGAGTGACGATATAAAAAGATGTTTTTCTTTATTAGAGTTGAACTTTTGGGGGATATTGTAACCTATTAATGTGTTATTAATGTGTTGATATGCAACTTATTGAACTTTTGGGGGACCATTAGGAGCCACAGTTGTAACTTATAAATGTAAGAGTTAATTACACACTAATCCTTGTAGTTTGACCAAAATTACACTTTTATGTATAAATTTGAAAGTTAGTAAATTTGTGACTTGTAAGTAAGTAAATTTGCGACTTGTACTTGTCAATTTGTAACATGTGTGAGGTTTAACACTAACTTTAATAAAATATATAAAAATAAATAAATTTTGAATCTACATAGATCATTTGTGTAAATTACCTAGAATAATAAAGAAAAAAAGAGCCCATGGCATTATAGCCTAGTGGCATCTTAGGGGTGAGATAAGGTTTTGGGACCATTAGGTTCTGGGTTCGATTCTCACAAGGGGGTTTTCCCATATTTATTGGGTTTCCTCCTGAATTGGTGTATAGGCATTATAGCCTAGTGGAGATGGATATGATCGGGTGGTTCTGCTGGTGGCACGATGATACTCCAGTGGTCCGTCAGTGATCCTAATTTACCGTTCAAAAAAAAATAAAGAAAAAAAGAGAGAGAATCTATTTGCACCCACACTTTAAAACTTACGTAAAAAACAAATAGTTCAGATAATAAAGTTCAAACTTATGTTCAAATATTTAGATCATCCACAATTTACAAACCCCACAAATCGTCACCTCAACACCATATTAGATTTAAATTTTTTTCTAAAAAACCTCATTTTTCTGGCAATGTACAATCTTCCACAAGGGGAAGGTTCATTTGAGAAGAAATTTAATGTGAGAATAAAAAGAAGAAATGGCATATTAGTAAAATACTATTTAATTTATAACTCATATAATTAATTTTTCTCTCTTTAATTAATTAGTCAACTAATCATTAATTATCCTACATATAATCTACAAAACTACACATATCAAAATTTTCCTACATATACCCTAAACATTATAGAATTTTATCCTACATAGTCGAAATTTATCCTACACACCTTGAAATATATCCTACACAAGTCGTAATTTATCCTACACAACTAGTAATTTATTCTACACTTTAAATTAAGTTGTTTTTTTAATTTGGAAATCGTATATATTTTGAAAATGAGTTACAAATTTAATTTAGTTAGTTATTAAAGGGGAAAAATACAAATTAATGATTTATGTGAGTTTACTAATATACCCTTATATTAAAACTAGGTTATAACCCCGTGTATTATACGGGTCGAATAAATGAATTTTATATACTAAATAATAAAACAATATATCTTTAAAAACCTTTTTTATTGCACGGGTTGAATAAATATAATTTTATATATTAAATAATAAAAAGTTATATCTATAAGAACCATATTGTACTGGTTGAATAAATATAATTTTATATACCAAATAAAAAAGTTATATTTTTAAAACCGCTTGTTTTACACGAGTTGAATAAATGTAATATTGTTTACCAAATAATAAAATAAAACATCTTTAAGAAACCTCTTTTATTACACGGGTTGAATAAATGTAATTTTATATACCAAATAATAAAAAAGTTACATCTTTAAAAATATGTGTATTACACGGGTTGAATAAATGTAATTTCCTTTACTAAATAATAAAAAATATATATCCTTAAAAAAACTACGTGTATTGTACGAATTGAATAAATCTAATTTTATATATCAAATAATAAAAAGTTATATCTTATTTGATGTATGGCCCTTGGGGGTTAAATGACCATGTCCCGGATATCCTTGGCATCATTTTACGAAATGGCCACGACCTAAGCACGGGGTGTAGGCGTACACCTGACAGATGCATTATGTAAAAACTGGTAATCCACTAAAGGAATCAACCTTGTGGGCATTATACCTGTGGCGTGTCAGTTAACTTAAACCGGCTCTTCTAACCGGTGCTAATGGACGGCAAATAAGTAAATCTGTATACAAGATTATATACAAATAATTGTCCCAAGTTATAAAGATATTTTATGCCGAAGTGCATTCAAATCAATTTGCAAACTCTTTTCAAAACGAGTCAGTTGAGTTGTATTTACCAGTGTAAACTGACGTATTTTCCAAAAAGGTTAAGTGCAGGTGCTAGACGAAATAGGCTGGCTACTCCAGGCATCATTACTCAAGTCTCGCAAGCTCTAGATGTCAAAGTCTGTTGAACTATTGTTTATATTTCATTTTCGATCCTTCTGTGGATAAACTTCCGAATATTGTGACATTTGATATTACAATATTAAATTCGGTTGTATTATATCTTTTAAAATTGCTTCCGCTGTGCATATTAAATATTGTGTTGTTTGACTATTATGTTGCCAACCACGTCACGATACTCCCCACCGGGCCCACCGGTGACACGTGGAAAGTCGGGGTGTGACAGGTTGGTATCAGAGCCAACACTGAGTGAATTAAACACTAGTCTTTTGTGTTTAATCTTAGTTACACAGTTGCACATTCTTGAGTCTAGACAAGAACATAGGACAAATTCTAATTCTTTTCATTTTGTCCTTATTTGATTCCTTTGTTATTTTTCTGATTTGCCCTTGCATGGGCAAGTCATTTTTATTAGAAGTCCCGTTTAGGGCAACCATATACTTGTTTAAATTTAAAGGAACGAGTATATATTTAAAATATCATTCCTATATTATAAGATCTACCATTATAATAAAATGGCAAAATCTAAAAGGACAAGACCTAGCCAGATGTCACATTAAGACAGGGCCAAGATGGTAGATCCACAATTAGATTCAGATCCTTGTTAACAGTTCAATTAGGATTGTTTTGCGTTAAATATTAAAAAGAATCTTAAAGGTAAAACCTGGTCTAAATGTCACTACAGACAAGGCCAAGATGGTAGAACCTATTCAAGAGATTCAAATCCTTATTAAACATCTGAAAGCATATTGACATGCTCGACAAAGTGTGATACAATAAAATCACATAGGTCATTTTTAATTGGGTTATTCTAAATTCCCTTATTTATATAATCATCCTTTATGGATGAAGTGCCCACGGGCTATGAATAACGTCCTCTGAGACTAAAGACAGTGGTAGCCTACAACTCCCTGTCAAGAAAAGGTAATGAACTTTGATTCAAACCTTAATGCCTCGATTCTCTGAAATCATGGCTTATAAATTATACTTGTCTACGTGACTAGGCCTTTTGTGCTATTATTAACTTATAATTTAGGATTATGATAAAGATCCTGAACAATTTTATATTTAACAAATTAACTGAAATGTGTATTAAAAGCATGGTTAATAAATCGTTTAAGAACGATAGTACTGTAAGGGCGTCTAAATAAACCTTGCCCTTATTTTTCTTTTGTAGCAACTAAGACTACATGGCTGAATCTGACGAGATAAACAGTCATCCTTTGGAAAACCGCGATGATAATGATAGGGTTAATATAATCAAAGGAGAGCTTCGTTCACTGATTAACACAGCTGTATCTAAAGCTGTAGAAGAAAAATTTAAGGAGTATAGTGGGACGCATAGTCGAGCCTCATCTGTACCCCACTCTAAGTCTGTCCCTAAAACTCATTCAGAGCCTCATAACAAGCCGCCCTCTAAGAATGAAGGACCAAAGAAGGATGATGATCGTCATTCATCAAATGAACACAGTGTTCCATCCAAGAAGCTAGTGTTCGATAATGAACCACGTACCAAGTCTTGTACCTATAAGTACTTTGTTTCCTGTAAACCCCGAGATTTCACTGGGGAGAAGGGAGCAGTAGATTGTATGACCTGGTTGGATGAAATGGACACGGTGGTGGACATCAGCGGTTGTGCTGAAAGGGATGTAGTAAAGTATGTATCCCAATCGTTCAAAGGAGAGGCACTGGCATGGTGGAGGTCTCTCATTCAAGCTGCTGGGAAGATCCCGCTTTACAACATGTCATGGGAACAATTTGTTACCCTTATTATGGAAAACTACTGCCCTCAACATGAGGTCGAAAGAATTGAATCTGATTTCTTATCATTGGTGATGACTAACTTAGATTGTCAAGCTTACCTCACTAGTTTCAATACCCTGTCCAGACTGGTTCCTTACCTTGTAACACCAGAGCCCAAGCGAATTGCTCGCTTCATTGGGGGTTTAGCCCCAGAAATCAAGGCCAGTGTTAAGGCTTCAAGACCTGCTACATTTAGGTCAGCAGCTGATCTCTCATTGTCCCTTACTTTAGATGCGGTCAGGTTGAGATCGCTAAAGAAATCTGAAGAAAGTAAGAGGAAGCGTGAGGATGATAACTCACGAGGGTCAGAGAAGAAGCACAAGGGAAACACTGATTCTAATAAGTTTGGGTCTGGAAGGAACAGTCAGCGAACAGAGGAAAAACCAAAGTGCACGACTTGCCAGAAACGCCACTTTGGAAAGTGCAGACTTGAGTCCAATTCTAATTCAGGAGCACCTGCATGTGGAATATGCAAGTCTAGAGAGCACAAGTCGATAGAGTGCAAGAAGATAAAAGATGCCACATGCTACAACTGCAATGAGAAAGGGCATATCAAAACCAACTGCCCTAAGTATGACAAGAAGACTGGAGAGGTCAAGAAGACAAATGCTAGAGTCTTTCGATTGGATGCCAAAGAA
The DNA here is from genome assembly GCA_030545235.1 of Helianthus tuberosus. Lineage (NCBI taxonomy): Eukaryota > Viridiplantae > Streptophyta > Magnoliopsida > Asterales > Asteraceae > Helianthus > Helianthus tuberosus. The sequence continues at coordinate 20,656,782 of CM060364.1, read as the reverse complement.
GCGATTCTAGATGACAATGTGATTAGAGGTACTTTCCTTGTAAATGACGTCTATGCTAGAGTACTTTTTGATTCAGGCGCTGATAAGTCTTTCGTTGATAATAAGTTTTGTGAATTGTTGAAATTACCTGTCAAAACCTTGAGTATAAATTATGAGGTAGAGTTAGCATATGGCACCATAGAAACCGTCTCCACTGTGTTAGATGGATGTGTGATATCCATTAAGAACCACTCTTTTCCTCTATCTCTACTTCCTTTTAAATTGGCCGGTTTTGACATAGTATTGGGTATGGACTGGTTATCTCATAACCAGGCCCAAATCATCTGCAACAGAAAGCAAGTGGTAATAAAGACTCCGTCTGGTGAATCACTTACCGTTCGGGGAGATACCCAGTATGGGCTACCTGAGCAAGTGACTATGCTCAAAGCTTCAAGATGTTTAAAGAAGGGTTGTGTCATCTACATGGCACAAGTAATTATTGATGAGCCTAAAACAAAGATAGAAGACATCCCTGTCATTTCTGAATACCCAAAAGTTTTTCCGGTAGAACTACCTGGTTTGCCACCAGATAGGCAAGTGGAATTCAGGATTGATATCATCCCCGGGGCAGCACCAGTTGCCAGAGCACCTTATAGGTTGGCTCCAACGGAGATGAAAGAATTGAGGACACAGCTAGATGAATTGCTAGCTAAAGGTTTCATAAAACCTAGTTCGTCTCCATGGGGAGCGCCAGTCCTGTTTGTCAAGTAGAAGGACGGATCGATGCGTCTGTGCATCGATTATCGTGAACTTAATAAGGTCACGATCAAGAATAGGTATCCTTTGCCTAGGATCGACGATTTGTTCGATCAATTGCAAGGAGCAAGTTATTTCTCAAAGATTGACTTGAGGTCAGGCTACCATCAACTAAAGGTTAGAGATGAAGACGTGCATAAAACAGCATTTAGGACTCGTTATGGTCATTACGAGTTCCTAGTGATGCCTTTTGGGCTCACTAATGCACCTGCCGCGTTCATGGATCTCATGAATCGCGTTTGCAAGCCTTACTTAGATAAATTTGTCATCGTTTTCATCGACGACATTCTTATCTATTCGAAGAATCAAGCTGACCATGAGAAACACCTTCGATGTATTCTCAAACTACTGCATCAGGAGAAACTCTATGCCAAATTCTCTAAATGTGAATTCTGGCTACGAGAAGTCCAATTCCTTGGACATGTGGTGAGTGAGCGTGGTATCCAAGTGGATCCCGCTAAGGTTGAAGCAGTTATGAACTGGCAAGAGCCAAAGACGCCTACAGAGATTCGTAGCTTCCTGGGATTGGCAGGATATTACAGGCGTTTCATTGAAATTTTTTCAAGGATTGCTGCACCCCTAACTTCCTTGACCAAGAAGAAAGTAAAGTTCGTTTGGGGCCCTAAGCAGCAAGAATCCTTCGATATCCTTAAGCAAAAGCTGAGCAACGCCCCAGTACTGACGTTGCCAGATGGAATAGAAGATTTTGTGGTTTACTGCGATGCATCGCACACTGGCATGGGGTGTGTGCTTATGCAGAAAGGAAAGGTTATTGCCTATGCATCACGACAGTTAAAAGTGCATGAAAAGAATTACACCACCCACGACTTAGAGTTGGGTGCCGTTGTATTCGCACTAAAACTGTGGAGGCATTATCTATATGGAATCAAGTGTGTGATCTATTCTGATCACAAGAGCCTCCAGCACCTGTTTAATCAGAAAGAATTAAACATGAGGCAACGCCGTTGGATGGAAACTTTAAACGATTATGATTGTGAAATAAGATACCATCCCGGCAAGGCGAATGTAGTCGCCGATGCCTTGAGTCGAAAGGAGAGGGTGAAACCCATCCGAATCAATGCCAAGCGCATGGAGATAAAGAATAATTTGATTGAAAGGTTGTTAGCTGCACAGAAGGAAGCTGTGCTGGAAGCTAACTATCCTAATGAAAAGTTAGGAGTAACTGAGGAGCAGTTAACTCTTAGCAAGGACGGAATTCTAAGATTAAATGGACGAATATGGGTTCCAATTTATGGAGGACTTCGAGATGTCATCCTCCAGGAAGCCCATAGTTCCAAATACTCCGTTCATCCTGGAGCTGATAAGATGTACCAGGATCTAAAGGCAAATTATTGGTGGATAGGCTTGAAAAAGTCTGTAGCCACCTATGTAGCTAAATGCTTGTCATGTGCGCAAGTCAAAGCCGAGCATCAGAAACCATCAGGCTTGCTACAACAGCCTGAACTTCCTGCTTGGAAGTGGGAAATGGTAACTATGGATTTTATTACCAAGTTACCCAAGACAAGGAAAGGAAATGATACAATATGGGTCATAGTTGATAGACTGACTAAGTCAGCACATTTCTTACCCATCAAGGAGACTTATAGCTCCGACATGTTAGCCCAGTTGTACGTTGATAAGATTGTAGCCTTACATGGCATACATGTGTCTATTATCTCTGACCGAGATACTAGATACACGTCACATTTTTGGAAGAGTTTCCAACAATCTTTGGGCACACGTTTGAATTTTAGTACGGCTTATCATCCTCAGACTGACGGTCAGAGTGAGCGTACTATTCAAACGTTGGAAGACATGCTACGTGCATGTGCGATCGATTTGGGTGGTAGTTGGGATAAGAAACTACCGTTAATCGAATTCTCCTACAACAATAGCTACCATACCAGCATTAAGGCTACGCCCTTCGAGGCATTATACGGTAGAAAGTGTAGATCGCCCGTTTGTTGGGCGAAAGTTGGAGACGTCCAATTATCAGGACCAGAGATAGTGTTCGAGACGACGGACAAGATTGTCCAGATTCGTGACCGTCTCAAAGCTGCTCGTGATAGGCAGAAGAGTTACGCAGATCCAAAGCGTAAAGCTTTTCACTTCGAAGTAGGTGACAAAGTGTTACTTAAAGTATCACCCTAGAAGGGGGTGATGAGATTTGGTAAGAAAGGCAAGTTAAGCCCGAGATACATAGGACCTTTCGAGGTTATCGAACGTGTCGGGTCGGTTGCCTATAAGTTAAACTTACCGGAAGAGCTCAGTGGAATTCACAATGTGTTCCACATCTGCAATCTGAAAAAGTGCTTCGCTGATGAATCACTGGTTATACCACATACAGATGTGCATATAGATGAGAGCTTAAAATTTGTGGAAAAACCTTTGTCGAGATTTATTTTAAGGGGGTGAGGATGTAACACCTCGAAAATTCACGTCCTATAATGTGTAGACACGTGTCAAATGTTTAAACGTGTGAAAGAAATATTATAGAAGGACTAAAGTTGACAATCATGGAAAGTATGTGGATATACGTATTCTAAATGTCAACAGTGAATAAATATATTATATTAACCCTACAAGATGCTCATACCTTCAAACGAATAAATCATGGATCATACGGAGCTAAAAGTGAGAGATTACAAACTACAGGGGCTAAATGTGTCAACATGTTTAAGTTATACCTCTGAGTGACCTTTTGACAAACTCGAAGCTCTGTAACGGTTAATTATGCTCACTAGAATGCACGATTTAAATTTCATAAAGTTTCGTTATCGTATGAGAAAGTTATGATCAAATTCGTGTGCGAAGGGTTAAAGCGTAAACGTTGAAAGTTAGGACTTTTCGGGTAACAATAAAGTTAACCGGGGACTTAACAAAGTGGGTATATGTTTTAAATCCCTTATAGGTCAATTATGAGGGTTCATAATGCAAGAAACAAGTGCCTAATCGAATTTTGAAGATCCAAGGATTAAATAGCAAAAGATCTAAAAATCAGATTTGCTGCAGAAGGGCCTCGCGTCACGCGAGGGTCCCTGGGGGGGGGGGGGGGGGTTGGCGTCGCGCTAGGGGTCATCTGATCCCATTTTCTTGGGTTTTTTTCCTGCTATGTGCTTTCTACTCGACTCTTGAACGATTTTCCACATAATGGGCGACCCCTAAATACCTCCTAGGACACTAGGGACACATGTGGGAGTATCGTGGTCACTTGTAGACTTACATGTCAACAAATTGTGGTGATTAAATCACTATAAAAGGCCCTCATGTGCAACAACTTTGATCACACCTTCATCTGCAATTGTGGAGCATTTCTGGAGCTTAGGAGCAGATCCAAGACATCCCTACTCGTGCATAGGACCCTTGTAAGTACCCTTGACCTTCCTCGATTAAGTTTAGCTTAGTTATTTAGCTAAAAGTCAAACCGTCGTAATTACGGTTTGACTTCGAGATTAGTCAACAATGGCTCAGTCATATCTCGAATTAAAAGTAGTTATAAGTTGGTAATTATGTGGGTAATAAACCCTCAAAAGGGTTCCCCCTGATTCCCACTCTAACTAGGTCTAATGTCGGGTCAAACGTGTAATTAAAAAGTCAACAGAAGGTTTAAATTGCAATTTATGCATGATTAGCAATGTAGAGCACATACAACCTGTTTGATCATTAATATAACTTGGTAATTAGTGTAAGAACATGTCTAAACATGTTCAACCCGACAATTTCCTGTTTAGACCCGGTTCGGAACCGAAAGTCGCATAGTTTGACTTATACTTTGACTTTCAGTTCTGACCCGTTTTGGTATGATTTAGAAATACCTAAGACCTTCATTTGGACCAGGTTACATGCTAGTATAACCCTCTGTGATTATACACCTCGGATCATTAGTTATCCAATTAATATGCATGATTCCGTTAATTACTCATATGTTGACCATTATGCCCTTATTACCTTAAAACGTGATTTTTGGAAATGTAAAAGAGTAGAAACTTTAATTACTGATATATAAACTTGTATGCAAAGTTTGACATCAGTTTGAAGTGTAGATTGAGAGTTATGCTCATTAGCGCAAATTGAAAGCTTTATGTTAAATAAACGGCGTATTTAGCGTATAGCCTACTTAAACATACTTTTTGATATCAAATATTTTACCCACTGATGTAATATATTATTTTGGGATTTTTAAAGATTTTTAATTAATTTTAGGCTGAGCATAACTTATAGTCGTAGGCTTAATCCGGTAATTGTCGGTTTTGCCCTTACGGGCCATAAAATGAGTTTTACATATCTAAATGACTCCAAACCTTTTGCTATTGATCACATATGATAAATAAATTATTTTAAGCCTGCTGGAAATATAAAAATATCAGATTTATGTATCAAACCCGGAAATGGCCTCTAATCGCCTTATTAAACGTTTTTAGCGCATAGTATGTACTAAAACTATTTTAAACATACAAGGGTTGATACCTACTGATATTTGAGGCAAATTATAATATTTTAACAGTAAGCAAAGGTTGTTAAAATCAGACTTCAGTTTTGAGCTTTTCGGCTTATGTGAAATTACCAAAATACCCCTACGGGGCATAGTTGGTTATAATTGATAAATTTCACATATATACTTTATCCTACTGTTATAACTTAGTAAAATAAGTATTTTTGCTGATTACATCAGACCTGTAACTCAGGTGAATACTTAAACTCTTTTACAACCTTTTAAATGACCAAACTACCCCTACGGGGCATAGTTTGTGTTTAAATTCGTTTCGGGCATAATAAAAGACATCTTACTGATGTCACAACATATATGAAGCATATTAACTTAGGAAACCTGTAAATGGCTCTCATTATTACCCGTTACGCTTATTACGCGTTCGGTTCAAGTTATGTAACTAGTTTACATAAACTAGCCTAAACGGGTCAAACCTTATCGTTTTATCTCAAAATACAGAGTGTGTATGAAATACCCATATTAAGCAAGTCTCCGAACTTGTCGGGTCTAAATCACATTCTATCCGGTCTTCGCTTAATAGTGCGTACGAACCGTATCATTGAAACTAACCGGTCTAAGCTAAGGCTTAATTAATGACCCGTTAGAAATCTAATAGGTTATTATAAACCTTCGTTCCAGATTAGGAGCCCAGTAAAAGTACTTGCATTTGCTGTATTTGATTGATACTTTGCTCAGGTAAATACTCTTAACTTATTTTCCCTATACGGTCTTGGGGCACGGTACTATAAAACTACCGCTTGGTCGGGTATGTAGTCATTTAAATCGGATTGTGATTAATGTATTTACATAACCCGCTTTATTCTGTATTATTTGATGTATGGCCCTTGGGGGTTAAATGACCATGTCCCGGATATCCTTGGCATCATTTTACGAAATGGCCACGACCTAAGCACGGGGTGTAGGCGTACACCTGACAGATGCATTATGTAAAAACTGGTAATCCACTAAAGGAATCAACCTTGTGGGCATTATACCTGTGGCGTGTCAGTTAACTTAAACCGGCTCTTCTAACCGGTGCTAATGGACGGCAAATAAGTAAATCTGTATACAAGATTATATACAAATAATTGCCCCAAGTTATAAAGATATTTTATGCCGAAGTGCATTCAAATCAATTTGCAAACTCTTTTCAAAACGAGTCAGTTGAGTTGTATTTACCAGTGTAAACTGACGTATTTTCCAAAAAGGTTAAGTGCAGGTGCTAGACGAAATAGGCTGGCTACTCCAGGCATCATTACTCAAGTCTCGCAAGCTCTAGATATCAAAGTCTGTTGAACTATTGTTTATATTTCATTTTCGATCCTTCTGTGGATAAACTTCCGAATATTGTGACATTTGATATTACAATATTAAATTCGGTTGTATTATATCTTTTAAAATTGCTTCCGCTGTGCATATTAAATATTGTGTTGTTTGACTATTATGTTGCCAACCACGTCACGATACTCCCCACCGGGCCCACCGGTGACACGTGGAAAGTCGGGGTGTGACACTTGGAGAGTTTCCAATTTACAGCTTCCTTTGCCATTTGCCCATATGACCCGGCAGGGCCCTTCCCAATTGGGACCTAGTTTTCCGGTGCTCTCCTCCTGTAGGCTGACTTCGTTTGCTCTTAGGACCAAATCCCCCGGGACGAGCCTAAGCTTTTTCATCTTGGCATTGTAATAGCTTTCCAACTGCTTCTTATACTTGGCCTCCCTGACCGCTGCCACTTCTCTCCTTTCTTCCAGCAAGTTCAGGTTCATCCGGAGGTCCTGTTCGTTCTCTGCCTCCCTGAGCTTCATTCTTGCAGTCGGGGATCCTATTTCAGCCGGGATAACTGCCTCCGTCCCGTAAGTTAAGCTAAAAGGAGTTTCCCCGTTGCAGTCCTTGGGGGTGGTCCTGTACGCCCAGAGTACAAATGGTAGCTCCTCCAGCCATCCTTTTTGTTTCCTCCCTAGTCTTCCATTCATCCCTTTGATAACGCTTTGGTTGGCTCTTTCTACCAGCAAATTGGACACCGTTATCACTTACCAGCTCTTTTGGGACCCCGTACCTGCAAATGATGTTGTCTAATACAAATCGCCTCATCTGTTCCCCGGTTATTTTTGCCAAGGGCCTTGCTTCGATCCACTTGGTGAAATAATCAATAGCAACCACCACATACTTGACTCCTCCTGGACCCTCCGGAAATGGCCCAATTATGTCGATGGCCCACTTTTGGAAGGGCCAGGACGTCGAGACTGGTATCATCGGGTGTTTGTGTCGATGAGTCATAGGTGCATGCACCTGGCAATTGTCACATTTCTTAATTTCTTCGGATGCGGTTTCGTACATTCGAGGCCAATAGAACCCCGCATTCATTGCCTTTACTACTACTGTCCTTGGCCCCGAATGCATTCCACAAATCCCCTCATGTATCTCCCTAATCACATACTCAGCTTCCTCCATGTCAACACACTTCAGGGATGGACCCAGGTACGATCTTCGGTATAGTTCCCCATCAACCAACTCATATAGCAAGGCCTTTACCCTTACCTTCCTAGCTGCCCAGTCTCTGAGGAATTTTACAATTGGTGTCATCCATGTTTCTTGTGCGTTTTCAACTGCAGCTACATTCTATGTGCTGAGGGAAGGAGAGGTTAGGACTTCCACTTTGACTTCTCTTGCTAGGTGATCAAATGCTACTGAGGCCAGCTCACTGAGGGCATCAGACTTTCTGTTTCACCCGCGGGGGATGTATTCCAGCTTAAAAGTTTTGAATCTCTTGGCCGTCTGTTTTACTTTTGCCACGTATTGAGCCATGGTGCTGTTTTTGGCCTCGTATTCTCCTTTGTATTGCTTGACTACCAACTGTGAGTCAGTGCTGGCTTCCACATGCTTTGCTTTCATCTTTTTCGCCAGCCTCATTCCTGCTAAAAGGGCTTCATATTCTGCAGTATTGTTGGTGTTTTCGAAGTCCAGTCTTATGGCATAGGTTAGCTCAACTCCTTTAGGGCTTATCAAAGTAATACCTGCTCCGCTCCCTTCTTCGCTGGAGTGTAACACCCGTTCTTATTATTCAAGGTTTAACGTATATTTTACGAAAAACAATCATGTAATTACGATTACATATACTCAATGTTGTAGAAGGCGCTAGGCGCTAGTCGGGCGGTGAGGTACAGCCTAGGGATTAATCGGGATTAATAGGGATTAATCGGGATTAATCGGAATGGGATTTCTATGTATAATTTTATAAATTTATATATATATATAGAGATAACTTTATACTTTTTATTAATAAATTTACAAGTTTAGGAACCATAATGTAAACTTGTAAAAGATAGAGGGGTTAAATCTTAAAAAAACCTAAACTTAATATAACCTAATCCCACCCACGTATACCATAGGCCGCCTCTAACCCATCCTCTTGAATCCCCTGTTCTGCAAGTTATCACTTATCAAGATTCAAGACACACACATTACATCTTTCCCTCCTCTCTCTCGGTTATGTATCCGGCGACAACCACAGAGAACCGGCCGACTGCCAGTGGTTAACTTCTTTAGGCGAGACACCCCACATCTCTATACGGTATCTAATCAATTAGTTCTTCAATGTGGTTCGATTTTGCACAATAAAGATGAGTTCAGATCCAATTTTGGTTCGAATCAAGGTAAGAACCTTTTCCTCTTCGACTGTTTTGGTTTGATTTTGGCCATTATAATCCGATTTTGACCCACTTCAACTAAAATTTGGGCTCTTGAAGGTGAAAATTTGGGTTTATTAAGTCAAAATACCTGGGCCGATTAGTCCGATTAGTCCGATTATGACCGACTTTTGACCGATTTTCACCGACTGTTGACCGATTTTGACCTGGACCGATTTTTTGACCGACTAGCTCATTTTTAGGCGATGACCCACCGATGAGCGTTTAATCGCCGCCTAGGCGGCGCCTAGGCGCGATTTCTGCAACATTGCATATACTTCGGAAATACGGGTTTACTAAAACTTTTGCAAATCCTAAGTTATTCTACATCACGTGGTTGAATTCGTTGTTTAAAATTTACAACGTGGCAAAGTGCGGAAGCGTGTATCTATATCGTGTTCGGTTCTTCGTTGAGCTTGATCGTCTTCCAGCATCCCAAAGTGTATCTATATCGTGTTCGGTTCTTCCTTATTCTTATGATATTCATAATTTCAATAATTCCTATCATATTAGGTTCAAGTCACGGGTTTCTTACGTATCATAAACCCGTTTATGCTCATTTGCGTATTTTGACCCGTTAAGGGTATTTAGACATATTTTGAGCATGAAACGCTTTCATTCGTTTCTAGCGTTATTATACAACATTTCTTATCAAGTAATCTTCCACCACAACTATATTTGTGATGGACTTAATGAGGTGATCTATATAATCCGAGTTTTTCTCGTCGGATTGCTAATTTACGACAAAGATTCATATTGAGTCATTTGACCGAAGATTTACATCTTTCGCTTCTTACACTTATTCCAATTATTTATTTGATCATAAAACTCGTTTCAAAACTACCTTTAAAAGTCGTTTGTTGAAATTAGCTTATAAGGGCGTTTTAGTCCATTTAGCCAATCATATACGATGAAGGACTTTTGAAAGTATATTTGACCCATAAACCCTCTTTTAACTTATGATATTGTTTGAAAATTCATTAAGCTTTCCAAACGCAATGTTCATTATTTAAAACATTTGGTTTACTTATCAAGTAACCAAATGTCTATGTTGACTACCTTTAACACTCCTTGAACCACATGTTCTAAATGAGTGTTACTCTATTTCACATACCTGGCGCGGATCAATATATTGACCCGTTTTTAATACCTTGCTTTTATGATTGCAAATTCTTAGCGTTGCGAATATCCATTTGACATTTACTCCTGAAATAATATAACTCGACAATATTTATTAGTCGTTATTGTCAAAAGGTGATACCTTCACCTTTTGACCCATTTGGTCTAAGTGACCGATTTTGTTGGCAAGATGATATTTATTACCATCTCATCTACATGACTCGCTCTGGTTTACATCGTGCGGTCATTTCACTTATTAATCGTTTCTTAACGATTTTTAGTCTATCATGGCTTACGTCCTACCGTGTCTTTCAAAACCAATAGTTATGGTCAACGCATGACCACTTTACCGTTTTACCCTTATTGTTTGTTTTGGTTTACCCTATAAGGTAATCATTCCAAAAGTTCATTTTTCCAATTTGTCATAAAAAGATCGAATTACCGATTTAACTCCTTTTAAACCATTAACATGGTTTCTTATTATGCTCGACTATCTTGTTCCGTACGTCTACACGCCGGAACATCACACCTCGATTTTGTATTCAACTTATTCATAACTAACACGATAAGAGAATATTCTGAAATATAAGACTAGTGTAAGCTATACTTACCTTGCATTCGAATTATGCTTTTCCGTCATTCTTGCTTCGTTTGACCCGCTTCCTTCCCCAAGCCTTCACCTAGCTTGCCAAGCGTCAAACTATCATTGTAATTGTAAGATGGTTAAGTTAGTCATAATCATTTACGACTATTCCATCCTACTCTTCTTATATCGAATTTACCATCCGATCATACACTTGGTCGATTTGACTTTTTAAAGTCAATCGACTTATCAACTTATTCATTGCACATTTTCACTCTAATTTCAACACTTTAGTTTTCATTTAGGCATTTTAACAAACACCTAATGTGCATACATTGTTTTTACACATTTTACAACTAGGTAACATGATTTCAAGCATCTATATCACGATCTTAACATCAATTCTTTTATATCATATAACAACCCATTTCATGGTAAATATGATTTATGTACCCAAACACCTAAATGGTTCAAGTACTTTGTCTTACTAACTAATATGATGATTCTAAACATGTGTAAACCATCATCTTCACTACATAATCAAAACCCACTTAGCACAAAATAGGTTAATTATCAAATCCCTAGTTTTAACACCAATTCTCCAAGTTTTTCAACTAGGGTTTGTTTCTAAACAAAGATTTCAACACAATAGCACTCATAGATTCAATATTCATTCCAGAATTTCGATTATGATTGTTCATCATAATCTCAAGGTATCACCAAATCTTAAAATTCGACATACTTTGTGATCCCCACGACTAGGTGATCCTTAATATGTGTTCATGCATCCGATTCGGGCTAGATTTGATCTTCAATTTGTTAGTTTTGTTGAAGTTAGGGTTTGAGCTCCCTAGAGCTCTTCCTGGTCGATCCCCACACACGCACACACACTCTTGTGTGTGTGTTGTGTTTTGTTTTTAAGTTTTTAATTCCATTTTCAAGTTACCCGGCTTTGGTCCCTTGTGTTTGGTTAGTTATTAATTAGGTCACAACCTAATTATTTTCAATAATATTCTTACTTATTAACTAGGTTTAATATTCCTAGTTAACTTAGCGGGTCCGGGAATATTTATGACTAAGTTTATTTTAGGTCCCTTTAGCCCGGGCCTTTTATCCATTTTATTTCCTTAAAAGCTTTTATTCACTTTTTATTTAATATTAGGATTAATTATTTAAATCCTAATATTTACCGGGTAGAATTTACCACTAACGGTACTTTACCCATCTTTTAGTGCTAATGTGGTTTGATCACCAAACCCATTTTCGGGGTGTTACAAGTCTACCCCCCTTAAAGAGGTTTCGTCCTCGAAACCTTCTCTTACATAATTCATTGAGTTTCAACCCAATGTACATAAACTGAGTAACCTTCTAAGCGTTACTCACACATTGACCATTTGTTAGTGTCATCAGACAAATATGGTAACATCTTTTAATTACACATCATATGTGTCTTTTATGCGAATTAACGCAGTTCAGGATAACGCCTTCTTGTTATTTCGACTTGTTTGGTTAACTTAGTGAAATCCATCGCCTTATACTTTCGGATTCTTTGTGAATCTATTATTTTCACCCATTTGGATGTTTCTAGTGAGATCTTTCACTTTTACAAACAGACCCTTTCCTTTACGTACTTATTCATTTGGTTCATTCCTACAGAACTCGCCGCAAAAATGAATTTCCTGATTTTATCTTATGTATTTAGCACTATCTAGATGTGCTATTAACGCAATTCTACAAGGCATATTACCACATACCTTTCGGCTTATCCTTTTATCGTGCTTTTACTCTAACTAACTTCCCAACACTTTGCTTGTGTTGTCTTGTGATCGCTCAGTATAGGCGATCAATACTTTTTGTTATTATGACCTCATGGACCATCACTACCGTTTTGTACTCACTTACCTTTATTATTTGGCTTGACTGCGTAGTCATTTGGCCACTTGGTCATACACGCTTATCAACTATGATTATTTCACGCTAATCTTAATATAGATAGCGTGTTGAACACTTTCTTAATTTAAATATTGACCTTAACCGGCCTCACTGACTAGTCTTATTAGTCCAGTTACTTTATACCCATCTCTCGGGCTACTATGTGATTTTATTTCACATAACTTTCCTGACCGTGATCGCGTCACATCGTGTTTTAGGTTTATTTCCCAATCATCTCATACTATATATGTTTGATAAAACGTTGTTTTTTACTAAAACAGAATTTTAGTTTAATGTTTTATCTTTAATTTATGTCAAGCAATTTTGACGACTTGGCATTTACTCTTTTACATTCATTGTTTTACGCGAGGATTCTCACTGGTTCTCTCGCTTCATTTCTATATTCCGATTTTGTCCTCGAGTTTGACGTTTTACAAAAACGACTCGTTTAGGGACATATTCGCATTTTCCGGGTTCGAGTGTAAGTACACTCCCTCCCAATGCTTGTCTAAATCATTTTTCAGGTTTGCATTTTCTGGGTTCGAGTGTAAGTACACTCCATCCCAATACTCGTCTAAATCATTTTTCATGCTTGCGTTTTCTGGGTTCGAGTGTAAGTACACTCCCTCCCAATACTTGTCTAAATCATTTTTCATGCTTGCGTTTTCTGGGTTCGAGTGTAAGTACACTCCCTCCCAATACTTGTCTAAATCATTTTTCATGCTTGCGTTTTCTGGGTTCGAGTGTAAGTACACTCCCTCCCAATACTTGTCTAAATCATCTTTCATGCTTGCGTTTTCTGGGTTCGAGTGTAAGTACACTCCCTCCCAATACTTGTCTAAATCATTTTTCATGCTTGCGTTTTCTGGGTTCGAGTGTAAGTACACTCCCTCCCAATACTTGTCTAAATCATTTTTTATGCTTGCGTTTTCTGGGTTCGAGTGAAAGTACACTCCCTCCCAATACTTGTCTAAATCATTTTTCATGCTTCTTTGTCCCTTCACTCGGGCTCATCATCCTAATGTAATACGCTTCCGTCACCCGGCTGTGCGTTTACATTATTATTAATTATTTTGCTCATTTGATTCATTTGGGTACTTTTAAGTTAGTCCCATTTGCACCGCCCTTACTACATTGGATGTAAGTAACGCCTCTATTTGTTTCTCTTGGAACAATATCCCGAATACATTTTCTATTCGGGTTTTTCCAAGTTTTGAATCTACATATGCAACCTTCAATTTCTACTTATTTGTTGCATATTACTATTTGTGCGATTATTTAAAATGTGCACCTGGTAATGTTTGGCCCAACGGGCGTTCCTTGCCATTAACCTTGTTCGCGGTCGTTACGCGATTTAGTCCTCGGTGAGCATGCTACTCTCGTCATACTTCGGACCGTTCCATCATCATATCCACAATTCGTTTGACTCTCGTCGTCTTCAAACGCGAGTGTCCTTCAATTAAAACATTCACAAAGTTAGTGACGTCAACTTCAATAATCGCCCGTATTATAATACAAGGCTTTTTCTACTGTATGCGTCAACGCGCGTATTTTCGTCAACTATACCAATCATTTTAATTGGGGTAACGTGTATCACACGATAGCCCTATGTGTTATTTACAACACTTTAGCATGCTAAACTATTAACATACTTGTACTTACCGGATTTGCGATCAAGCTTCGAACCGAACACTATTCTTTGTCAGGAGCATAAGGTTTAAGTCCAAGCATGGTTCCTCCCCACCATACTCGAATCTCTTAAACCAAGGTTCTGATACCAACTTGTAACACCCGTTCTTATTATTCAAGGTTTAACGTATATTTTACGAAAAACAATCATGTAATTACGATTACATATACTTCGGAAATACGGGTTTACTAAAACTTTTGCAAATCCTAAGTTATTCTACATCACGTGGTTGAATTCGTTGTTTAAAATTTACAACGTGGCAAAGTGCGGAAGCGTGTATCTATATCGTGTTTGGTTCTTCGTTGAGCTTGATCGTCTTCCGGCATCCCAAAGTGTACCTACATTTCATAAACATGAAATGTTTTAGTCTTACGGGGTTTAAATCATGTCCAAACGAGTCCAGGAAACAATTGATTTTCAAAAGAAAAACAAAAACTTGAAAAAAAGATCTCCACCGTAACTTACGGTGGCACCGTAAGTTACGGTGGCCCCTGTGCTCATACTGTTCTACCGTACATCAGTAGGTTACCATCGTAACCATATCAGCTCCACCGTAACTTACGGTGGCACCGTAAGTTACGGTGGCTCCTGCATCCAGCTTTTCCATTTTGCCGTAATTTGACACGAAATCTTTCGTATCTTTCAAACCGCTTATCCGTTTGACCTACCGTTTCTTCCTACGTGTTTGAAATTTGATTCTCCATCATATGGAGTTAAAATCCAACATCCGGATTAACAAAATTTAAGACTTTTAAGTCTTCGGCTTATTACCATTGTTACCAAATTTTGACACGTTCGCGATTTTGTCAAACAAACATGTTTATTTGATCCTTATTCTTATGATATTCATAATTTCAATAATTCCTGTCATATTAGGTTCAAGTCACGGGTTTCTTACGTATCATAAACCCGTTTATGCTCATTTGCGTATTTTGACCCGTTAAGGGTATTTAGACATATTTTGAGCATGAAACGCTTTCATTCGTTTCTAGCGTTATTATACAACATTTCTTATCAAGTAATCTTCCACCACAACTATATTTGTGATGGACTTAATGAGGTGATCTATATAATCCGAGTTTTTCTCGTCGGATTGCTAATTTACGACAAAGATTCATATTGAGTCATTTGACCGAAGATTTACATCTTTCGCTTCTTAGACTTATTCCAATTATTTATTTGATCATAAAACTCGTTTCAAAACTACCTTTAAAGGTCGTTTGTCGAAATTAGCTTATAAGGGCGTTTTAGTCCATTTAGCCAATCATTTACGATGAAAGACTTTTGAAAGTATATTTGACCCATAAACCCTCTTTTAACTTATGATATTGTTTGAAAAGTCATTAAGCTTTCCAAACGCAATGTTCATTATTTAAAACATTCGGTTTACTTATCAAGTAACCAAATGTCTATGTTGACTACCTTTAACACTCCTTGAACCACATGTTCTAAATGAGTGTTACTCTATTTCACATACCTGGCGCGGATCAATATATTGACCCGTTTTTAATACCTTGATTTTATGATTGCAAATTCTTAGCGTTGCGAATATCCATTTGACATTTACTCCTGAAATAATATAACTCGACAATATTCATTAGTCGTTATTGTCAAAAGGTGATACCTTCACCTTTTGACCCATTTGGTCTAAGTGACCGATTTTGTTGGCAAGATGATATTTATTACCATCTCATCTACATGACTCGCTCTGGTTTACACCGTGCGGTCATTTCACTTATTAATCGTTTCTTAACGATTTTTAGTCTATCATGGCTTACGTCCTACCGTGTCTTTCAAAACCAATAGTTATGGTCAACGCATGACCACTTTACCGTTTTACCCTTATTGTTTGTTTTGGTTTACCCTATAAGGTAATCATTCCAAAAGTTCATTTTTCCAATTTGTCATAAAAAGATCGAATTACCGATTTAACTCCTTTTAAACCATTAACATGGTTTCTTATTATGCTCGACTATCTTGTTCCGTACGTCTACACGCCGGAACATCACACCTCGATTTTGTATTCAACTTATTCATAACTAACACGATAAGAGAATATTCTGAAATATAAGACTAGTGTAAGCTATACTTACCTTGTATTCGAATTATGCTTTTCCGTCATTCTTGCTTCGTTTGACCCGCTTCCTTCCCCAAGCCTTCACCTAGCTTGCCAAGCGTCAAACTATCATTGTAATTGTAAGATGGTTAGGTTAGTCATAATCATTTACGACTATTCCATCCTACTCTTCTTATATCGAATTTACCATCCGATCATACACTTGGTCGATTTGACTTTTTAAAGTCAATCGACTTATCAACTTATTCATTGCACATTTTCACTCTAATTTCAACACTTTAGTTTTCATTTAGGCATTTTAACAAACACCTAATGTGCATACATTGTTTTTACACATTTTACAACTAGGTAACATGATTTCAAGCATCTATATCACGATCTTAACATCAATTCTTTTATATCATATAACAACCCATTTCATGGTAAATATGATTTATGTACCCAAACACCTAAATGGTTCAAGTACTTTGTCTTACTAACTAATATGATGATTCTAAACATGTGTAAACCATCATCTTCACTACATAATCAAAACCCACTTAGCACAAAATAGGTTAATTATCAAATCCCTAGTTTTAACACCAATTCTCCAAGTTTTTCAACTAGGGTTTGTTTCTAAACAAAGATTTCAACACAATAGCACTCATAGATTCAATATTCATTCCAGAATTTCGATTATGATTGTTCATCATAATCTCAAGGTATCACCAAATCTTAAAATTCGACATACCTTGTGATCCCCACGACTAGGTGATCCTTAATATGTGTTCATGCATCCGATTCGGGCTAGATTTGATCTTCAATTTGTTAGTTTTGTTGAAGTTAGGGTTTGAGCTCCCTAGATCTCTACCTGGTCGATCCCCACACACGCACACACACTCTTGTGTGTGTGCTGTGTTTTATTTTTAAGTTTTTAATTCCATTTTCAAGTTACCCGGCTTTGGTCCCTCGTGTTTGGTTAGTTATTAATTAGGTCACAACCTAATTATTTTCAATAATATTCCTACTTATTAACTAGGTTTAATATTCCTAGTTAACTTAGCGGGTCCGGGAATATTTATGACTAAGTTTATTTTAGGTCCCTTTAGCCCGGGCCTTTTATCCATTTTATTTCCTTAAAAGCTTTTATTCACTTTTTATTTAATATTATGATTAATTATTTAAATCCTAATATTTACCGGGTAGAATTTACCAGTAACGATACTTTACCCGTCTTTTAGTGCTAATGTGGTTTGATCACCAAACCCATTTTCGAGGTGTTACATGGAGGCCCCATCTGTGAACAGTTTCCACACAGCCTCGTCTACCTTCTCTTTTTCTTATCTTTCCAAGGCTTCCCATTTTAGGAGTTCCTTTTCTTCATCTTCAGGGACTTCTGCTAAGAAATCGACCAGTATTTGTCCTTTCACGGTTGTCCTGGGTTTGAACTCCAAGGAGTGTTCTCCCAGCTCCAAGGAGTGTTCTCCCAGCTCCACGGTTCATTTAGCCAGTCGTCCCGATAGGTCCGGCCTCCTGAGTACTTTTTGGAGGGGCTGATCTGTCATCAGGGTGATCTTGTGCCCTTGGAAATACCTCCTGAGTCTCCGGGATGCAAAAACAAGGGCTAATGCTAACTTCTCCAGAGGCATGTAGCGTTCTTCAGGACCTTTAAGTGTTCTACTGATGAAATATATTGGTATCTGTCCCCCCCCCCCCCCCCCCGTTCCACCATCATGACCGCACTTATGGTTGTTTTTTAGGTGGACATATACAAGGTCAGATGTTCCCCGGGTGTTGGGGTGGCCAACGTTGGGAGTTTACAGATATAGGCCTTCATTTCTTGAAAAACGGCTTCCGAGAGGTCCATTTAAACTTGTCCGTTTGAAGGCAGTCCTTCAGCACCTTCATGAAAGGAAGGGTTCTGTCAGCTACTTTTGATAAAAATCGGTTTAATGCGATTATCCTTCCGTTCAGCTGCTGGATGTCCTTCAGGGACCTGGGAGATCGCATTTCGGCCACAGCTTGAGTCTTTTCCGGGTTAGCTTTGATTCCTCCCTTAGTGACCACTACCCCCAAGAATTTTCCTTCTTCTACCCCAAAATAACACTTTCCGTGGTTTAGTTTCATATTCACGTCTTGCATGGTGCGGAGGGTTTCAGCTATATCATCTATCATGGCCATCTTGGTTAGGCTTTTGATAACGATGTCATCGATGTATACCTCCAAATTCCTTCCCCATTGTTCCCTGAAGAGGGCATTCATGAACCTCTGATATGTAGCACCAGCGTTCTTGAGTCCGAAGGGCATTTTGGTATAGCAAAACATCCCTTCGTCTGTGATGAAGGCGGTCTTTTCCTCATCTTCTATTGACATTTGAATCTGATGGTATCCTTTGTAGGCATCCAAGAAGCACTTCAGAGGATACTAGGATAAAGAGTCCACTTGGACGTCTATTTCTGGGAGAGGGTAGCAGTCCTTGGGACATGCTTTGTTCAAATCTTGAAAGTCAATGCACATCCTCCATCCTCCATCTTTCTTCTGGACCATAACCGGGTTAGCAACCCAAGACGGGTACTTCACCTCCCTTACTATTCCGGCTCTAAGCAGCTTCCTGGTTTCTTCACAGGCGGCCCTCCTCTTACTGGGACCCATGCTTCGTTTTTTCTGCTTTACTGGCTTTGCCCAGGTGTATGTATTGAGCCGATGTTCAGTTAGGCTTCTTGGGATTCCTGTCATATCCCCATATTGGAATGCAAACACATCTATGTTGAGAAGGAGCAATTCCTTGAGAGCACTTTTGCATTTGTCACTCAGGTGACTTCCTACTTTAACCGTCTGTTCTGGGAATCTGTCGCAAAGGACCCATTCCTCGATCCCCTCCTTCTGGGGCTTCTCGGATGCTTCCCCTTCGGACACGGAGGAAACTACTTCGTATGCAGACTTTACCCAGGCCAAGCCCTTTGGTGTCTGGAACAATAAGGCTCCGTGTGGGGTGGATGCCTGTGCTTGCAAATCCCCAATTCCAGGTCTTCCCAGGATTGCGTTGTACTTTGAGGGTGCTCGGACCACTGTGAAAGTTAGGTTTATAGTTCGAACGCGGTCTCCTACCCCTACTGTGAATGGGAGTCTGATCTTTCCCAGGGGGTGTGACACACTGTTGTTGAACCCTACCAGAGGGATGGAATCCTCCTCAAGCCTGTCCCTTACATCCCTGTCGAACCTGAGGAAACAGTGCTCGTATATAACTTCTACCCCAGATCCCCCGTCCACGTGTATTCTGGCCACCTTATGGCCAGCTATTATGGCTGAGATGTTTAGTGGGAGCCGCTGCACCTCGTTTTCCTCCAAGTGTGGCATTAGGATGGGAGCTTTCATGCAGTCCGGGGAGCCCAGGATTCTGGCCTTTACACTCCTGGTGGTATCAAATTCATTCCTTCTTCTAATCATATCTACATCTGCCCTCCCAGGCTCCCTTGCATCTTTCCCTTTGCGATCCCCCCCTCCTTCCTTAATTTCCTTAACCAAATGGGCCAGTTTTCCTCTTTTTACTGTGACAACTCGTATTTCAGAACCTAATTACGTGCTTAATGTAACGTATGTGAACGTGGTGTGATTATCTGATATGTTGATTTAATGAATGTTATGAGATTTTATGTTTGTAATATGTGAATTTATGTATGTATATATATGCATATGACTCGGATCGCACAACACAACCCAGTCGCACAAGCCCTGTTGGGTTGCACAACTTGTGATCGAACAAAAGGGGAGCCCATGTAAAGGGTTCGGCCCACTCTCTCTTTTACGCATACAAGCTCCCACCAATTGGGTTTGTTCCTCATTTGTTGCAAAACTAGAACACACACAAACCCTACTCTCTCTTTCTCTCCTCTCAAACTCGACGGCTCGATTGACCTTTCGTTTATCTGCCGAGCTAACCTAAGGTGTGTTCACACTTTCTACAAAGCATGGGATTCCCAGGGGTTGGGAATGGGTTAAGGAATATGGATTCCTCGTCCTTCTTGGGTAGGACAGTATGGGTTAAGGAATATAACTTCCTCGTCCTCTTGGACAGTTAAATTTCACTAGACCAAAACTCTATCACGAAGTCCCTCCTTTTTATATCGACTTAATCGCCGGGCCAATGGCGAGCGGGTCATTAGTTAGATAGCGCTATTTAGGTCTGACAAGCCTCACACCGTGCCGCAGAGGACGGGCGTGAACTAATGGATCTGGGGCACGTCAATGATGATAGACATTGACGCTAAGGGCACATAAACATGACTACAGTCAGCGGTCGATATGGTAACGAGTCTAGTAGTATATACATGGGGTATCCCCCACGACCGGAGAGCCAGATAATTAAACATGGGGTAGCCCCCACGACTGGATTGCCAGAATAAACGGGATTAAACAAAACACGTTTTCAACTATGGGGTAACCCCCACGGCAGGATGCAGTCAAAGGAAACAGTTTTTGGAACAACTTAAAACAAACACCCAACTGTGAACTCGCTCAACTTTGTTGTTGACTCGTTACTACATGCTTTGCAGGTCAATAGGTACTTAGCTGGAGCTTGCATGGGGAAGAGTCGTTGTGGGACATGGATATTTGTGTGCCATGTTACACATTGAAACATTTGAACTTATATTTTGTTTTGGATTTAATCGTTATGCTTCCGCTTGCAACTTAAACTATGTTTTGTTTGGATACCAATTGTATTGGTTGGATTTTTTATAATTACTTACATGCTTGTTCAATATGATTGGTGGCTGGATCCTGGTCAGTCACGCCTCCAAGCGGTGATACTCCGCATGTGGATTTTGGGGGTGTGACATTTACCGCGGCTTCTATTTCCCTCTTTAGGTACATGCAATCATCAGTTCTATGGCCAAACCCTTTGTGAAAGTCACAGTATTCGTTCGGTTGTGCCTTTGGCCCAGGCTTTATGGGTGGTGGCCTTGGGAAGGAGCTCTTCACCCTCTCAGTGGCCAATATTTCACTTGGGGTCTTGGTGAGAGGGGTGAAACTGTCAGAGTAGGGGGATGAGCCTCTCCCCCGAGGTCTATACGGGGAGTACGAGGGCCTTGCCCAGTCATGCAACATTCTATCAAAAGCAGGTTTTCTGGAATAAGGTGTACCTTTATCAGGGGGCTTTGAGACCGGGGTGACCCTTCGGGGTAGGGTATCTGTCTCCTTAGCCTTGCTGACTGTGTCTTTGCCTCTGACAAAGGCTCTGACCCTGTCCATGAGATTGTCAAATGAGTGCGGGAACTCTTCCCCCAGTTTCTCACATAGTTGTACATGCTTTAATCCATTTATGAAGCTGCTGATCTTCATGACCTCCGGGACATCCTTTATGTTCATGCTTTCCTTGACAAACCTCTCCATGTATTGGTCTATCCGCTCGTTGTCCCTTTGCCTTATGTGCAAAATCTCGTTTTGGTTCTTGACTACCTTTTTTTGTTGACCAAAGTTTCTCAGGAACTTTTCACTCAGTTCTTCGTAGCTATCAATCCCCCCAGGAGGGAGGCTATCGAACCAGAGCAGGGCCCCCTTCCGTCAGGGTCTGTACAAACATGTGGCACCAAACTGGCATGGGCCACCGCCCCAGTTGTCCCGCCCCCTGAAGGCATGGAGATGATCTTCAGGGTCTCTCGTCCCATCAAACCGATCAAAGTTTGGGGGCAGCTTCGTCTTAGGGGGCATTGGTGCCTTTGCAATCCTCCGGGTGAATTTTGAGACTTCAGCTAGGTCCCGTGGGAGGTAGCGTTGATCCAGGCCATCATTGCTTTGACTCTCCTTTTCCTTTCGGTTTCTTTCCCGTGATGAGATCCTCCCTTTCTTTCAAGGACATCTGTCTAAGGGCTGTCATGAACGTTTCCAGTGGGTCACTCCCACTGCCCTTGTTTTGATGGTCTACCCCGTCTTGATTAGAGGGTGTATCGAATGATAGTCTAGCCCTGAGGCTGTCAAGTTTTTCTTGTCTTTCTAAGTCTTTGAGACACTTTTTTAGTTTCTCTTTGTGCATGGCAACGAAATCCGGAGTGATGGTCTCTTCCTTTTCCAGAATTTCCACTTGATTCTCATTTTCTTCTTCAAGAGTTATATCTTCCACTGTGACCTTATCATGGTCGTTTTGTGCTATCTGGACGGTGAGTGAGCTGGGTGGAGTAGTCATGTTGTTTCTTGTCAAAACGGGTTATCTTAACGTCGGAATTTCAGAGTGGGAGCACCAGCTGGACCGATGTCCCACGGATGGCGCCAATGTCGAATACCCAAATCCCTGGTGACGTTAAATGGGGTCTTCGCTGACGTCCAGATATCCCGTTCCGTGTAGCTACAAAAGAATAAACCGTTAGCCTCGTCACGGAGGGCCCCGGGAGGGGGATCCGTGACCAAGCTCCGACGTGAGAGTAAGTAAACTTGCCGGGGAATGAGAGGAGCTTATTCCGATGAGTGTGATCACCGGAATGTTTCATCTAAGGTGTTAATCCAATGTATGTGTGTGTTAAATGTATAAGAATGTTGGTCGGAATTAATGAGAGAAGAGTAAATGAGAGAGTATTAAATGTGATACCTCCGATCCGCCTTATGGTTATCTTCTTGACTCTTATATAATCCTCAGCCCTTATCCCACATGTGAAATATTTTATCAAAATGATCCAACGGATTCTGCGGGCTTTCGAGGGGTTCAGGCACGTGTCTGACCCCTAACGGTAAGATGACAGCCTTATTTAATTTTCCGGCCGGAGAAGTACAATTGCCAGCCAAGATCCTCTTCTTGTCAAGCATTAAATGAGACCTTCTTCTTCTGATCATGGTTTCCCGCGCATGTCTAACGAAGGGAACCTTAATGGGCAAGGCAACTTGTTATTTGGACTTGCACCTTGTTGGGCCCGGATGAAGGCAGCCCAAAGTGGGTAAAATGGGATTTCCCATTGGCCCGTCATCACCAACTCCAATTATGATTTAAATGATTTCATCAATCTTTGTCATTGGCTTCAGACAAGAAAGCATGATCACTCATTCAATGTTTGGTCCCATACAATCACATAAATATGTGGTATTGACCCAAATAAAGAAGAGATAAAAAGAGCAACACGTATAGATAGAGAGAAAAATGAGGTGAGTGACGATATAAAAAGATGTTTTTCTTTATTAGAGTTGAACTTTTGGGGGATATTGTAACCTATTAATGTGTTATTAATGTGTTGATATGCAACTTATTGAACTTTTGGGGGACCATTAGGAGCCACAGTTGTAACTTATAAATGTAAGAGTTAATTACACACTAATCCTTGTAGTTTGACCAAAATTACACTTTTATGTATAAATTTGAAAGTTAGTAAATTTGTGACTTGTAAGTAAGTAAATTTGCGACTTGTACTTGTCAATTTGTAACATGTGTGAGGTTTAACACTAACTTTAATAAAATATATAAAAATAAATAAATTTTGAATCTACATAGATCATTTGTGTAAATTACCTAGAATAATAAAGAAAAAAAGAGCCCATGGCATTATAGCCTAGTGGCATCTTAGGGGTGAGATAAGGTTTTGGGACCATTAGGTTCTGGGTTCGATTCTCACAAGGGGGTTTTCCCATATTTATTGGGTTTCCTCCTGAATTGGTGTATAGGCATTATAGCCTAGTGGAGATGGATATGATCGGGTGGTTCTGCTGGTGGCACGATGATACTCCAGTGGTCCGTCAGTGATCCTAATTTACCGTTCAAAAAAAATAAAGAAAAAAAGAGAGAGAATCTATTTGCACCCACACTTTAAAACTTACGTAAAAACAAATAGTTCAGATAATAAAGTTCAAACTTATGTTCAAATATTTAGATCATCCACAATTTACAAACCCCACAAATCGTCACCTCAACACTATATCAGATTTAAATTTTTTTCTAAAAAACCTCATTTTTCTGGCAATGTACAATCTTCCACAAGGGGAAGGTTCATTTGAGAAGAAATTTAATGTGAGAATAAAAAGAAGAAATGGCATATTAGTAAAATACTATTTAATTTATAACTCATATAATTAATTTTTCTCTCTTTAATTAATTAGTCAACTAATCATTAATTATCCTACATATAATCTACAAAACTACACATATCAAAATTTTCCTACATATACCCTAAACATTATAGAATTTTATCCTACATAGTCGAAATTTATCCTACACACCTTGAAATATATCCTACACAAGTCGTAATTTATCCTACACAACTAGTAATTTATTCTACACTTTAAATTAAGTTGTTTTTTTAATTTGGAAATCGTATATATTTTGAAAATGAGTTACAAATTTAATTTAGTTAGTTATTAAAGGGGAAAAATACAAATTAATGATTTATGTGAGTTTACTAATATACCCTTATATTAAAACTAGGTTATAACCCCGTGTATTATACGGGTCGAATAAATGAATTTTATATACTAAATAATAAAACAATATATCTTTAAAAACCTTTTTTATTGCACGGGTTGTATAAATATAATTTTATATATTAAATAATAAAAAATTATATCTATAAGAACCATATTGTACTGGTTGAATAAATATAATTTTATATACCAAATAAAAAAGTTATATTTTTAAAACCGCTTGTTTTACACGAGTTGAATAAATGTAATATTGTTTACCAAATAATAAAATAAAACATCTTTAAGAAACCTCTTTTATTACACGGGTTGAATAAATGTAATTTTATATACCAAATAATAAAAAAGTTACATCTTTAAAAATATGTGTATTACACGGGTTGAATAAATGTAATTTCCTTTACTAAATAATAAAAAATATATATCCTTAAAAAAACTACGTGTATTGTACGAATTGAATAAATCTAATTTTATATATCAAATAATAAAAAGTTATATCTTATTTGATGTATGGCCCTTGGGGGTTAAATGACCATGTCCCGGATATCCTTGGCATCATTTTACGAAATGGCCACGACCTAAGCACGGGGTGTAGGCGTACACCTGACAGATGCATTATGTAAAAACTGGTAATCCACTAAAGGAATCAACCTTGTGGGCATTATACCTGTGGCGTGTCAGTTAACTTAAACCGGCTCTTCTAACCGGTGCTAATGGACGACAAATAAGTAAATCTGTATACAAGATTATATACAAATAATTGTCCCAAGTTATAAAGATATTTTATGCCGAAGTGCATTCAAATCAATTTGCAAACTCTTTTCAAAACGAGTCAGTTGAGTTGTATTTACCAGTGTAAACTGGCGTATTTTCCAAAAAGGTTAAGTGCAGGTGCTAGACGAAATAGGCTGGCTACTCCAGGCATCATTACTCAAGTCTCGCAAGCTCTAGATGTCAAAGTCTGTTGAACTATTGTTTATATTTCATTTTCGATCCTTCTGTGGATAAACTTCCGAATATTGTGACATTTGATATTACAATATTAAATTCGGTTGTATTATATCTTTTAAAATTGCTTCCGCTGTGCATATTAAATATTGTGTTGTTTGACTATTATGTTGCCAACCACGTCACGATACTCCCCACCGGGCCCACCGGTGACACGTGGAAAGTCGGGGTGTGACAGGTTGGTATCAGAGCCAACACTGAGTGAATTAAACACTAGTCTTTTGTGTTTAATCTTAGTTACACAGTTGCACATTCTTGAGTCTAGACAAGAACATAGGACAAATTCTAATTCTTTTCATTTTGTCCTTATTTGATTCCTTTGTTATTTTTCTGATTTGCCCTTGCATGGGCAAGTCATTTTTATTAGAAGTCCCGTTTAGGGCAACCATATACTTGTTTAAATTTAAAGGAACGATTATATATTTAAAATATCATTCCTATATTATAAGATCTACCATTATAATAAAATGGCAAAATCTAAAAGGACAAGACCTAGCCAGATGTCACATTAAGACAGGGCCAAGATGGTAGATCCACAATTAGATTCAGATCCTTGTTAACAGTTCAATTAGGATTGTTTTGCGTTAAATATTAAAAAGAATCTTAAAGGTAAAACCAAGTCTAAATGTCACTACAGACAAGGCCAAGATGGTAGAACCTATTCAAGAGATTCAAATCCTTATTAAACATCTGAAAGCATATTAACATGCTCGACAAAGTGTGATACAATAAAATCACATAGGTCATTTTTAATTGGGTTATTCTAAATTCCCTTATTTATATAATCATCCTTTATGGATGAAGTGCCCACGGGCTATGAATAACGTCCTCTGAGACTAAAGACAGTGGTAGCCTACAACTCCCTGTCAAGAAAAGGTAATGAACTTTGATTCAAACCTTAATGCCTCGATTCTCTGAAATCATGGCTTATAAATTATACTTGTCTACGTGACTAGGCCTTTTGTGCTATTATTAACTTATAATTTAGGATTATGATAAAGATCCTGAACAATTTTATATTTAACAAATTAACTGAAATGTGTATTAAAAGCATGGTTAATAAATCGTTTAAGAACGATAGTACTGTAAGGGCGTCTAAATAAACCTTGCCCTTATTTTTCTTTTGTAGCAACTAAGACTACATGGCTGAATCTGACGAGATAAACAGTCATCCTTTGGAAAACCGCGATGATAATGATAGGGTTAATATAATCAAAGGAGAGCTTCGTTCACTGATTAACACAGCTGTATCTAAAGCTGTAGAAGAACAATTTAAGGAGTATAGTGGGACGCATAGTCGAGCCTCATCTGTACCCCACTCTAAGTCTGTCCCTAAAACTCATTCAGAGCCTCATAACAAGCCGCCCTCTAAGAATGAAGGACCAAAGAAGGATGATGATCGTCATTCATCAAATGAACACAGTGTTCCATCCAAGAAGCTAGTGTTCGATAATGAACCACGTACCAAGTCTTGTACCTATAAGTACTTTGTTTCCTGTAAACCCCGAGATTTCACTCGGGAGAAGGGAGCAGTAGATTGTATGACCTGGTTGGATGAAATGGACACGGTGGTGGACATCAGCGGTTGTGCTGGAAGGGATGTAGTAAAGTATGTATCCCAATCGTTCAAAGGAGAGGCACTGGCATGGTGGAGGTCTCTCATTCAAGCTGCTGGGAAGATCCCACTTTACAACATGTCATGGGAACAATTTGTTACCCTTATTATGGAAAACTACTGCCCTCAACATGAGGTCGAAAGAATTGAATCTGATTTCTTATCATTGGTGATGACTAACTTAGATTGTCAAGCTTACCTCACCAGTTTCAATACCCTGTCCAGACTGGTTCCTTACCTTGTAACACCAGAGCCCAAGCGAATTGCTCGCTTCATTGGGGGTTTAGCCCCAGAAATCAAGGCCAGTGTTAAGGCTTCAAGACCTGCTACATTTAGGTCAGCAGCTGATCTCTCATTGTCCCTTACTTTAGATGCGGTCAGGTTGAGATCGCTAAAGAAATCTGAAGAAAGTAAGAGGAAGCGTGAGGATGATAACTCACGAGGGTCAGAGAAGAAGCACAAGGGAAACACTGATTCTAATAAGTTTGGGTCTGGAAGGAACAGTCAGCGAACAGAGGAAAAACCAAAGTGCACGACTTGCCAGAAACGCCACTTTGGAAAGTGCAGACTTGAGTCCAATTCTAATTCAGGAGCACCTGCATGTGGAATATGCAAGTCTAGAGAGCACAAGTCGATAGAGTGCAAGAAGATAAAAGATGCCACATGCTACAACTGCAATGAGAAAGGGCATATCAAAACCAACTGCCCTAAGTATGACAAGAAGACTGGAGAGGTCAAGAAGACAAATGCTAGAGTCTTTCGATTGGATGCCAAAGAAGCGATTCTAGATGACAATGTGATTACAGGTACTTTCCTTGTAAATGACGTCTATGCTAGAGTACTTTTTGATTCAGGCGCTGATAAGTCTTTCGTTGATAATAAGTTTTGTGAATTGTTGAAATTACCTGTCAAAACCTTGAGTATAAATTATGAGGTAGAGTTAGCAGATGGCACCATAGAAACCGTCTCCACTGTGTTAGATGGATGTGTGATATCCATTAAGAACCACTCTTTTCCTCTATCTCTACTTCCTTTTAAATTGGCCGGTTTTGACATAGTATTGGGTATGGACTGGTTATCTCATAACCAGGCCCAAATCATCTGCAACAGAAAGCAAGTGGTAATAAAGACTCCGTCTGGTGAATCACTTACCGTTCGGGGAGATACCCAGTATGGGCTACCTGAGCAAGTGACTATGCTCAAAGCTTCAAGATGTTTAAAGAAGGGTTGTGTCATCTACATGGCACAAGTAATTATTGATGAGCCTAAAACAAAGATAGAAGACATCCCTGTCATTTCTGAATACCCAGAAGTTTTTCCGGTAGAACTACCTGGTTTGCCACCAGATAGGCAAGTGGAATTCAGGATTGATATCATCCCCGGGGCAGCACCAGTTGCCAGAGCACCTTATAGGTTGGCTCCAACGGAGATGAAAGAATTGAGGACACAGCTAGATGAATTGCTAGCTAAAGGTTTCATAAAACCTAGTTCGTCTCCATGGGGAGCGCCAGTCCTGTTTGTCAAGTAGAAGGACGGATCGATGCGTCTGTGCATCGATTATCGTGAACTTAATAAGGTCACGATCAAGAATAGGTATCCTTTGCCTAGGATCGACGATTTGTTCGATCAATTGCAAGGAGCAAGTTATTTCTCAAAGATTGACTTGAGGTCAGGCTACCATCAACTAAAGGTTAGAGATGAAGACGTGCATAAAACAGCATTTAGGACTCGTTATGGTCATTACGAGTTCCTAGTGATGCCTTTTGGGCTCACTAATGCACCTGCCGCGTTCATGGATCTCATGAATCGCGTTTGCAAGCCTTACTTAGATAAATTTATCATCGTTTTCATCGACGACATTCTTATCTATTCGAAGAATCAAGCTGACCATGAGAAACACCTTCGATGTATTCTCAAACTACTGCATCAGGAGAAACTCTATGCCAAATTCTCTAAATGTGAATTCTGGCTACGAGAAGTCCAATTCCTTGGACATGTGGTGAGTGAGCGTGGTATCCAAGTGGATCCCGCTAAGGTTGAAGCAGTTATGAACTGGCAAGAGCCAAAGACGCCTACAGAGATTCGTAGCTTCCTGGGATTGGCAGGATATTACAGGCGTTTCATTGAAATTTTTTCAAGGATTGCTGCACCCCTAACTTCCTTGACCAAGAAGAAAGTAAAGTTCGTTTGGGGCCCTAAGCAGCAAGAATCCTTCGATATTCTTAAGCAAAAGCTGAGCAACGCCCCAGTACTGACGTTGCCAGATGGAATAGAAGATTTTGTGGTTTACTGCGATGCATCGCACACTGGCATGGGGTGTGTGCTTATGCAGAAAGGAAAGGTTATTGCCTATGCATCACGACAGTTAAAAGTGCATGAAAAGAATTACAACACCCACGACTTGGAGTTGGGTGCCGTTGTATTCGCACTAAAACTGTGGAGGCATTATCTATATGGAATCAAGTGTGTGATCTATTCTGATCACAAGAGCCTCCAGCACCTGTTTAATCAGAAAGAATTAAACATGAGGCAACGCCGTTGGATGGAAACTTTAAACGATTATGATTGTGAAATAAGATACCATCCCGGCAAGGCGAATGTAGTCGCCGATGCCTTGAGTCGAAAGGAGAGGGTGAAACCCATCCGAATCAATGCCAAGCGCATGGAGATAAAGAATAATTTGATTGAAAGGTTGTTAGCTGCACAGAAGGAAGCTGTGCTGGAAGCTAACTATCCTAATGAAAAGTTAGGAGTAACTGAGGAGCAGTTAACTCTTAGCAAGGACGGAATTCTAAGATTAAATGGACGAATATGGGTTCCAATTTATGGAGGACTTCGAGATGTCATCCTCCAGGAAGCCCATAGTTCCAAATACTCCGTTCATCCTGGAGCTGATAAGATGTACCAGGATCTAAAGGCAAATTATTGGTGGATAGGCTTGAAAAAGTCCGTAGCCACCTATGTAGCTAAATGCTTGTCATGTGCGCAAGTCAAAGCCGAGCATCAGAAACCATCAGGCTTGCTACAACAGCCTGAACTTCCTACTTGGAAGTGGGAAATGGTAACTATGGATTTTATTACCAAGTTACCCAAGATAAGGAAAGGAAATGATACAATATGGGTCATAGTTGATAGACTGACTAAGTCAGCACATTTCTTACCCATCAAGGAGACTTATAGCTCCGACATGTTAGCCCAGTTGTACGTTGATAAGATTGTAGCCTTACATGGCATACATGTGTCTATTATCTCTGACCGAGATACTAGATACACGTCACATTTTTGGAAGAGTTTCCAACAATCTTTGGGCACACGTTTGAATTTTAGTACGGCTTATCATCCTCAGACTGACGGTCAGAGTGAGCGTACTATTCAAACGTTGGAAGACATGCTACGTGCATGTGCGATCGATTTGGGTGGTAGTTGGGATAAGAAACTACCGTTAATCAAATTCTCCTACAACAATAGCTACCATACCAGCATTAAGGCTGCGCCCTTCGAGGCATTATACGGTAGAAAGTGTAGATCGCCCGTTTGTTGGGCGGAAGTTGGAGACGTCCAATTATCAGGACCAGAGATAGTGTTCGAGACGACGTACAAGATTGTCCAGATTCGTGACCGTCTCAAAGCTGCCCGTGATAGGCAGAAGAGTTACGCAGATCCAAAGCGTAAAGCTTTTCACTTCGAAGTAGGTGACAAAGTGTTACTTAAAGTATCACCCTGGAAGGGGGTGATGAGATTTGGTAAGAAAGGCAAGTTAAGCCCGAGATACATAGGACCTTTCGAGGTTATCGAACGTGTCGGGTCGGTTGCCTATAAGTTAAACTTACCGGAAGAGCTTAGTGGAATTCACAATGTGTTCCACATCTGCAATCTGAAAAAGTGCTTCGCTGATGAATCACTGGTTATACCACATACAGATGTGCATATAGATGAGAGCTTAAAATTTGTGGAAAAACCTTTGTCGATTGAAGATCGACAGGTAAAGAAGCTTCGAAGGAAGTATGTACCTATTGTAAAGGTCAAATGGGATGCCCGTAGAGGTCCCGAATACACGTGGGAGGTTGAATCCACGATGAAAGAAAAGTACCCTTATTTATTTTAGTAAATCTTGGGTCGAGATTTATTTTAAGGGGGTGAGGATGTAACACCTCGAAAATTCACGTCCTATAATGTGTAGACACGTGTCAAATGTTTAAACGTGTGAAAGAAATATTATAGAAGGACTAAAGTTGACAATCATGGAAAGTATGTGGATATACGTATTCTAAATGTCAACAGTGAATAAACATATTATATTAACCCTACAAGATGCTCATACCTTCAAACGAATAAATCATGGATCATACGGAGCTAAAAGTGAGAGATTACAAACTACAGGGGCTAAATGTGTCAACATGTTTAAGTTATACCTCTGAGTGACCTTTTGACAAACTCGAAGCTCTATAACGGTTAATTATGCTTACTAGAATGCACGATTTAAATTTCATAAAGTTTCGTTATCGTATGAGAAAGTTATGATCAAATTCGTGTGCGAAGGGTTAAAGCGTAAACGTTGAAAGTTAGGACTTTTCGGGTAACAATAAAGTTAACCGGGGACTTAACAAAGTGGGTATATGTTTTAAATCCCTTATAGGTCAATTATGAGGGTTCATAATGCAAGAAACAAGTGCCTAATCGAATTTTGAAGATCCAAGGATTAAATAGCAAAAGATCTAAAAATCAGATTTGCTGCAGAAGGGCCTCGCGTCACGCGAGGGTCCCTGGGGGGGGGGGGGTTGGCGTCGCGCTAGGGGTCATCTGATCCCATTTTCTTGGGTTTTTTCCTGCTATGTGCTTTCTACTCGACTCTTGAACGATTTTCCACATAATGGGCGACCCCTAAATACCTCCTAGGACACTAGGGACACATGTGGGAGTATCGTGGTCACTTGTAGACTTACATGTCAACAAATTGTGGTGATTAAATCACTATAAAAGGCCCTCATGTGCAACAACTTTGATCACACCTTCATCTGCAATTGTGGAGCATTTCTGGAGCTTAGGAGCAGATCCAAGACATCCCTACTCGTGCATAGGACCCTTGTAAGTACCCTTGACCTTCCTCGATTAAGTTTAGCTTAGTTATTTAGCTAAAAGTCAAACCGTCGTAATTACGGTTTGACTTCGAGATTAGTCAACAATGGCTCAGTCATATCTCGAATTAAAAGTAGTTATAAGTTGGTAATTATGTGGGTAATAAACCCTCAAAAGGGTTCCCCCTGATTCCCACTCTAACTAGGTCTAATGTCGGGTCAAACGTGTAATTAAAAAGTCAACAGAAGGTTTAAATTGCAATTTATGCATGATTAGCAATGTAGAGCACATACAACCTGTTTGATCATTAATATAACTTGGTAATTAGTGTAAGAACATGTCTAAACATGTTCAACCCGACAATTTCCTGTTTAGACCCGGTTCGGAACCGAAAGTCGCATAGTTTGACTTATACTTTGACTTTCAGTTCTGACCCGTTTTGGTATGATTTAGAAATACCTAAGAGCTTCATTTGGACCAGGTTACATGCTAGTATAACCCTCTGTGATTATACACCTCGGATCATTAGTTATCCAATTAATATGCATGATTGCTCATATGTTGACCATTATGCCCTTATTACCTTAAAACGTGATTTTTGGAAATGCAAAAGAGTAGAAACTTTAATTACTGAAATATAAACTTGTATGCAAAGTTTGACATCAGTTTGAAGTGTAGATTGAGAGTTATGCTCATTAGCGCAAATTGAAAGCTTTATGTTAAATAAACGGCGTATTTAGCGTATAGCCTACTTAAACATACTTTTTGATATAAAATATTTTACCCACTGATGTAATATATTATTTTGGGATTTTTAAAGATTTTTAATTAATTTTAGGCTGAGCATAACTTATAGTCGTAGGCTTAATCCGGTAATTGTCGGTTTTGCCCTTACGGGCCATAAAATGAGTTTTACATATCTAAATGAATCCAAACCTTTTGCTACTGATCACATATGATAAATAAATTATTTTAAGCCTGCTGGAAATATAAAAATATCAGATTTATGTATCAAACCCGGAAATGGCCTCTAATCGCCTTATTAAACGTTTTTAGCGCATAGTATGTACTAAAACTATTTTAAACATACAAGGGTTGATACCTACTGATATTTGAGGCAAATTATAATATTTTAACAGTAAGCAAAGGTTGTTAAAATCAGACTTCAGTTTTGAGCTTTTCGGCTTATGTGAAATTACCAAAATACCCCTACGGGGCATAGTTGGTTATAATTGATAAATTTCACATTTATACTTTATCCTACTGTTATAACTTAGTAAAATAAGTATTTTTGCTGATTACATCAGACCTGTAACTCAGGTGAATACTTAAACTCTTTTACAACCTTTTAAATGACCAAACTACCCCTACGGGGCATAGTTTGTGTTTAAATTCGTTTCGGGCATAATAAAAGACATCTTACTGATGTCACAACATATATGTAGCATATTAACTTAGGAAACCTGTAAATGGCTCTCATTATTACCCGTTACGCTTATTACGCGTTCGGTTCAAGTTATGTAACTAGTTTACATAAACTAGCCTAAACGGGTCAAACCTTATCGTTTTATCTCAAAATCCAGAGTGTGTATGAAATAACCATATTAAGCAAGTCTCCGAACTTGTCGGGTCTAAATCACATTCTATCCGGTCTTCGCTTAATAGTGCGTATGAACCGTATCATTGAAACTAACCGGTCTAAGCTAAGGCTTAATTAAGGACCCGTTAGAAATCTAATAGGTTATTATAAACCTTCGTTCCAGATTAGGAGCCCAGTAAAAGTACTTGAATTTGCTGTATTTGATTGATACTTTGCTCAGGTAAATACTCTTAACTTATTTTCCCTATACGGGCTTGGGGTACGGTACTATAAAACTACCGCTTGGTCGGGTATGTAGTCATTTAAATCGGATTGTGATTAATGTATTTACATAACCCGCTTTATTCTGTATTATTTGATGTATGGCCCTTGGGGGTTAAATGACCATGTCCCGGATATCCTTGGCATCATTTTACGAAATGGCCACGACCTAAGCACGGGGTGTAGGCGTACACCTGACAGATGCATTATGTAAAAACTGGTAATCCACTAAAGGAATCAACCTTGTGGGCATTATACCTGTGGCGTGTCAGTTAACTTAAACCGGCTCTTCTAACCGGTGCTAATGGACGGCAAATAAGTAAATCTGTATACAAGATTATATACAAATAATTGTCCCAAGTTATAAAGATATTTTATGCCGAAGTGCATTCAAATCAATTTGCAAACTCTTTTCAAAACGAGTCAGTTGAGTTGTATTTACCAGTGTAAACTGACGTATTTTCCAAAAAGGTTAAGTGCAGGTGCTAGACGAAATAGGCTGGCTACTCCAGGCATCATTACTCAAGTCTCGCAAGCTCTAGATGTCAAAGTCTGTTGAACTATTGTTTATATTTCATTTTCGATCCTTCTGTGGATAAACTTTCGAATATTGTGACATTTGATATTACAATATTAAATTCGGTTGTATTATATCTATTAAAATTGCTTCCGTTGTGCATATTAAATATTGTGTTGTTTGACTATTATGTTGCCAACCACGTCACGATACTCCCCACCGGGCCCACCGGTGACACGTGGAAAGTCGGGGTGTGACACTTGGAGAGTTTCCAATTTACAGCTTCCTTTGCCATTTGCCCATATGACCCGGCAGGGCCCTTCCCAATTGGGACCTAGTTTTCCGGTGCTCTCGCTGGCTTCGTTTGCTCTTAGGACCAAATCCCCCGGGACGAGCCTAAGCTTTTTCATCTTGGCATTGTAATAGCTTTCCAACTGCTTCTTATACTTGGCCTCCCTAACCGCTGCCACTTCTCTCCTTTCTTCCAGCAAGTTCAAGTTCATCCGGAGGTCCTGTTCATTCTCTGCCTCCCTGAGCTTCATTCTTGCAGTCGGGGATCCTATTTCAGCCGGGATGACTGCCTCCGTCCCGTAAGTTAAGCTAAAAGGAGTTTCCCCGTTGCAGTCCTTGGGGTGGTCCTGTACGCCCAGAGTACAAATGGTAGCTCCTCCAGCCATCCTTTTTGTTTCCTCCCTAGTCTTCCATTCATCCCTTTGATAACGCTTTGGTTGGCTCTTTCTACCAGCAAATTGGACACCGTTATCACTTACCAGCTCTTTTGGGACCCCGTACCTGCAAATGATGTTGTCTAATACAAATCGCCTCATCTGTTCCCCGGTTATTTTTGCCAAGGGCCTTGCTTCGATTCACTTGGTGAAATAATCAATAGCAACCACCACATACTTGACTCCTCCTGGACCCTCTGGAAATGGCCCGATTATGTCGATGGCCCACTTTTGGAAGGGCCAGGACGTCGAGACTGGTATCATCGGGTGTTTGTGTCGATGAGTCATAGGTGCATGCACCTGGCAATTGTCACATTTCTTAATTTCTTCGGATGCGGTTTCGTACATTCGAGGCCAATAGAACCCCGCATTCATTGCCTTTACTACTACTGTCCTTGGCCCCGAATGCATTCCACAAATCCCCTCATGTATCTCCCTAATCACATACTCAGCTTCCTCCATGTCAACACACTTCAGGGATGGACCCAGGTACGATCTTCGGTATAGTTCCCCATCAACCAACTCATATAGCAAGGCCTTTACCCTTACCTTCCTAGCTGCCCAGTCTCTGAGGAATTTTACAATTGGTGTCATCCATGTTTCTTGTACGTTTTCAACTGCAGCTACATCCTATGTGCTGAGGGAAGGAGAGGTTAGGACTTCCACTTTGACTTCTCTTGCTAGGTGATCAAATGCTACTGAGGCCAGCTCACTGAGGGCATCAGACTTTCTGTTTCACCCGCGGGGGATGTATTCCAGCTTAAAAGTTTTGAATCTCTTGGCCGTCTCTTTTACTTTTGCCACGTATTGAGCCATGGTGCTGTCTTTGGCCTCGTATTCTCCTTTGTATTGCTTGACTACCAACTGTGAGTCAGTGTTGGCATCCACATGCTTTGCTTTCATCTTTTTCGCCAGCCTCATTCCTGCTAAAAGGGCTTCATATTCTGCAGTATTGTTGGTGTTTTCGAAGTCCAGTCTTATGGCATAGGTTAGCTCAACTCCTTTAGGGCTTATCAAAGTAATACCTGCTCCGCTCCCTTCTTCGCTGGAGTGTAACACCCGTTCTTATTATTCAAGGTTTAACGTATATTTTACGAAAAACAATCATGTAATTACGATTACATATACTTCGGAAATACGGGTTTACTAAAACTTTTGCAAATCCTAAGTTATTCTACATCACGTGGTTGAATTCGTTGTTTAAAATTTACAACGTGGCAAAGTGCGGAAGCGTGTATCTATATCGTGTTCGGTTCTTCGTTGAGCTTGATCGTCTTCCGGCATCCCAAAGTGTACCTACATTTCATAAACATGAAATGCTTTAGTCTTACGGGGTTTAAATCATGTCCAAACGAGTCCAGGAAACAATTGATTTTCAAAAGAAAAAGAAAAACAAAAACTTGAAAAAAAGATCTCCACCGTAACTTACGGTGGCACCGTAAGTTACGGTGGCCCCTGTGCTCATACTCTTCTACCGTACATCAGTAGGTTACCATCGTAACCATATCAGCTCCACCGTAACTTACGGTGGCACCGTAAGTTACGGTGGCTCCTGCATCCAGCTTTTCCATTTTGCCGTAATTTGACACGAAATCTTTCGTATCTTTCAAACCGCTTATCCGTTTGACCTACCGTTTCTTCCTACGTGTTTGAAATTTGATTCTCCATCATATGGAGTCAAAATCCAACATCCAGATTAACAAAATTTAAGGCTTTTAAGTCTTCGGCTTATTACCATTGTTACCAAATTTTGACCCGTTCGCGATTTTGTCAAACAAACATGTTTATTTGATCCTTATTCTTATGATATTCATAATTTCAATAATTCCTATCATATTAGGTTCAAGTCACGGGTTTCTTACGTATCATAAACCCGTTTATGCTCATTTGCGTATTTTGACCCGTTAAGGGTATTTAGACATATTTTGAGCATGAAACGCTTTCATTCGTTTCTAGCGTTATTATACAACATTCTTATCAAGTAATCTTCCACCACAACTATATTTGTGATGGACTTAATGAGGTGATCTATATAATCCGAGTTTTTCTCGTCGGATTGCTAATTTACGACAAAGATTCATATTGAGTCATTTGACCGAAGATTTACATCTTTCGCTTCTTACACTTATTCCAATTATTTATTTGATCATAAAACTCGTTTCAAAACTACCTTTAAAGGTCGTTTGTTGAAATTAGCTTATAAGGGCGTTTTAGTCCATTTAGCCAATCATTTACGATGAAGGACTTTTGAAAGTATATTTGACCCATAAACCCTCTTTTAACTTATGATATTGTTTGAAAATTCATTAAGCTTTCCAAACGCAATGTTCATTATTTAAAACATTCGGTTTACTTATCAAGTAACCAAATGTCTATGTTGACTACCTTTAACACTCCTTGAACCACATGTTCTAAATGAGTGTTACTCTATTTCACATACCTGGCGCGGATCAATATATTGACCCGTTTTTAATACCTTGCTTTTATGATTGCAAATTCTTAGCGTTGCGAATATCCATTTGACATTTACTCCTGAAATAATATAACTCGACAATATTCATTAGTCGTTATTGTCAAAAGGTGATACCTTCACCTTTTGACCCATTTGGTCTAAGTGACCGATTTTGTTGGCAAGATGATATTTATTACCATCTCATCTACATGACTCGCTCTGGTTTACATCGTGCGGTCATTTCACTTATTAATCGTTTCTTAACGATTTTTAGTCTATCATGGCTTACGTCCTACCGTGTCTTTCAAAACCAATAGTTATGGTCAACGCATGACCACTTTACCGTTTTACCCTTATTGTTTGTTTTAGTTTACCCTATAAGGTAATCATTCCAAAAGTTCATTTTTCCAATTTGTCATAAAAAGATCGAATTACCGATTTAACTCCTTTTAAACCATTAACATGGTTTCTTATTATGCTCGACTATCTTGTTCCGTACGTCTACACGCCGGAACATCACACCTCGATTTTGTATTCAACTTATTCATAACTAACACGATAAGAGAATATTCTGAAATATAAGACTAGTGTAAGCTATACTTACCTTGCATTCGAATTATGCTTTTCCGTCATTCTTGCTTCGTTTGACCCGCTTCCTTCCCCAAGCCTTCACCTAGCTTGCCAAGCGTCAAACTATCATTGTAATTGTAAGATGGTTAGGTTAGTCATAATCATTTACGACTATTCCATCCTACTCTTCTTATATCGAATTTACCATCCGATCATACACTTGGTCGATTTGACTTTTTAAAGTCAATCGACTTATCAACTTATTCATTGCACATTTTCACTCTAATTTCAACACTTTAGTTTTCATTTAGGCATTTTAACAAACACCTAATGTGCATACATTGTTTTTACACATTTTACAACTAGGTAACATGATTTCAAGCATCTATATCACGATCTTAACATCAATTCTTTTATATCATATAACAACCCATTTCATGGTAAATATGATTTATGTACCCAAACACCTAAATGGTTCAAGTACTTTGTCTTACTAACTAATATGATGATTCTAAACATGTGTAAACCATCATCTTCACTACATAATCAAAACCCACTTAGCACAAAATAGGTTAATTATCAAATCCCTAGTTTTAACACCAATTCTCCAAGTTTTTCAACTAGGGTTTGTTTCTAAACAAAGATTTCAACACAATAGCACTCATAGATTCAATATTCATTCCAGAATTTCGATTATGATTGTTCATCATAATCTCAAGGTATCACCAAATCTTAAAATTCGACATACCTTGTGATCCCCACGACTAGGTGATCCTTAATATGTGTTCATGCATCCGATTCGGGATAGATTTGATCTTCAATTTGTTAGTTTTGTTGAAGTTAGGGTTTGAGCTCCCTAGAGCTCTTCCTGGTCGATCCCCACACACGCACACACACTCTTGTGTGTGTGTTGTGTTTTATTTTTAAGTTTTTAATTCCATTTTCAAGTTACCCGGCTTTGGTCCCTCGTGTTTGGTTAGTTATTAATTAGGTCACAACCTAATTATTTTCAATAATATTCCTACTTATTAACTAGGTTTAATATTCCTAGTTAACTTAGCGGGTCCGGGAATATTTATGACTAAGTTTATTTTAGGTCCCTTTAGCCCGGGCCTTTTATCCATTTTATTTCCTTAAAAGCTTTTATTCACTTTTTATTTAATATTATGATTAATTATTTAAATCCTAATATTTACCGGGTAGAATTTACCAGTAACGGTACTTTACCCGTCTTTTAGTGCTAATGTGGTTTGATCACCAAACCCATTTTCGGGGTGTTACATGGAGGCCCCATCTGTGAACAGTTTCCACACAGCCTCGTCTTCCTTCTCTTTTTCTTCTCTTTCCAAGGCTTCCCATTTTAGGAGTTCCTTTTCTTCATCTTCAGGGACTTCTGCTAAGAAATCGACCAGTATTTGTCCTTTCACGGTTGTCCTGGGTTTGAACTCCAAGGAGTGTTCTCCCAGCTCCAAGGAGTGTTCTCCCAGCTCCACGGTTCATTTAGCCAGTCGTCCCGATAGGTCCGGCCTCCTGAGTACTTTTTGGAGGGGCTGATCTGTCATCAGGGTGATCTTGTGCCCTTGGAAATACCTCCTGAGTCTCCGGGATGCAAAAACAAGGGCTAATGCTAACTTCTCCAGAGGCATGTAGCGTTCTTCAGGACCTTTAAGTGTTCTACTGATGAAATATATTGGTATCTGTCCCCCCCCCCCCGTTCCACCATCATGACCGCACTTATGGTTGTTTTTTAGGTGGACAGATAAAAGGTCAGATGTTCCCCGGGTGTTGGGGTGGCCAACGTTGGGAGTTTACAGATATAGGCCTTCATTTCTTGAAAAACGGCTTCCGAGAGGTCCATTTAAACTTGTCCGTTTGAAGGCAGTCCTTCAGCACCTTCATGAAAGGAAGGGTTCTGTCATCTACTTTTGATAAAAATCGGTTTAATGCGATTATCCTTCCGTTCAGCTACTGGATGTCCTTCAGGGACCTGGGAGATCGCATTTCGGCCACAGCTTGAGTCTTTTCCGGGTTAGCTTTGATTCCTCCCTTAGTGACCACTACCCCCAAGAATTTTCCTTCTTCTACCCCAAAATAACACTTTCCGTGGTTTAGTTTCATATTCACGTCTTGCATGGTGCGGAGGGTTTCAGCTATATCATCTATCATGGCCATCTTGGTTAGGCTTTTGATAACGATGTCATCGACGTATACCTCCAAATTCCTTCCCCGTTGTTCCCTGAAGAGGGCATTCATGAACCTCTGATATGTAGCACCAGCGTTCTTGAGTCCGAAGGGCATTTTGGTATAGCAAAACGTCCCTTCGTCTGTGATGAAGGCGGTCTTTTCCTCATCTTCTATTGACATTTGAATCTGATGGTATCCTTTGTAGGCATCCAAGAAGCACTTCAGAGGATACTAGGATAAAGAGTCCACTTGGACGTCTATTTCTGGGAGAGGGTAGCAGTCCTTGGGACATGCTTTGTTCAAATCTTGAAAGTCAATGCACATCCTCCATCCTCCGTCTTTCTTCTGGACCATAACCGGGTTAGCAACCCAAGACGGGTACTTCACCTCCCTTACTATTCCGGCTCTAAGCAGCTTCCTGGTTTCTTCACAGGCGGCCCTCCTCTTACTGGGACCCATGCTTCGTTTTTTCTGCTTTACTGGCTTTGCCCAGGTGTATGTATTGAGCCGATGTTCAGTTAGGCTTCTTGGGATTCCTGTCATATCCCCATGTTGGAATGCAAACACATCTATGTTGAGAAGGAGCAATTCCTTGAGAGCACTTTTGCATTTGTCACTCAGGTGACTTCCTACTTTAACCGTCTGTTCTGGGAATCTGTCGCAAAGGACCCATTCCTCGATCCCCTCCTTCTGGGGCTTCTCGGATGCTTCCCCTTCGGACACGGAGGAAACTACTTCGTATGCAGACTTTACCCAGGCCAAGCCCTTTGGTGTCTGGAACAATAAGGCTCCGTGTGGGGTGGATGCCTGTGCTTGCAAATCCCCAATTCCAGGTCTTCCCAGGATTGCGTTGTACTTTGAGGGTGCTCGGACCACTGTGAAAGTTAGGTTTATAGTTCGAACGCGGTCTCCTACCCCTACTGTGAATGGGAGTCTGATCTTTCCCAGGGGGTGTGACACACTGTTGTTGAACCCTACCAGAGGGATGGAATCCTCCTCAAGCCTGTCCCTTACATCCCTGTCGAACCTGAGGAAACAGTGCTCGTATATAACTTCTACCCCAGATCCCCCGTCCACGTGTATTCTGGCCACCTTATGGCCAGCTATTATGGCTGAGATGTTTAGTGGGAGCCGCTGCACCTCGTTTTCCTCCAAGTGTGGCATTAGGATGGGAGCTTTCATGCAGTCCGGGGAGCCCAGGATTCTGGCCTTTACACTCCTGGTGGTATCAAATTCATTCCTTCTTCTAATCATATCTACATCTGCCCTCCCAGGCTCCCTTGCATCTTTCCCTTTGCGATCCCCCCCTCCTTCCTTAATTTCCTTAACCAAATGGGCCAGTTTTCCTCTTTTTACTGTGACAACTCGTATTTCAGAACCTATTTACGTGCTTAATGTAACGTATGTGAACGTGGTGTGATTATCTGATATGTTGATTTAATGAATGTTATGAGATTTTATGTTTGTAATATGTGAATTTATGTATGTATATATATGCATATGACTCGGATCGCACAACACAACCCAGTCGCACAAGCCCTGTTGGGTTGCACAACTTGTGATCGAACAAAAGGGGAGCCCATGTAAAGGGTTCGGCCCACTCTCTCTTTTACGCATACAAGCACCCACCAATTGGGTTTGTTCCTCATTTGTTGCAAAACTAGAACACACACAAACCCTACTCTCTCTTTCTCTCCTCTCAAACTCGACGGCTCGATTGACCTTTCGTTTATCTGCCGAGCTAACCTAAGGTGAGTTCACACTTTCTACAAAGCATGGGATTCCCAGGGGTTGGGAATGGGTTATGGAATATGGATTCCTCGTCCTTCTTGGGTAGGACAGTATGGGTTAAGGAATATAACTTCCTCGTCCTCTTGGACAGTTAAATTTCACTAGACCAAAACTCTATCACGAAGTCCCTCCTTTTTATATCGACTTAATCGCCGGGCCAATGGTGAGCGGGTCATTAGTTAGATAGCGCTATTTAGGTCTGACAAGCCTCACACCGTGCCGCAGAGGACGGGCGTGAACTAATGGATCTGGGCACGTCAATGATGATAGACATTGACGCTAAGGGCACATAAACATGACTACAGTCAGCGGTCGATATGGTAACGAGTCTAGTAGTATATACATGGGGTATCCCCCACGACCGGAGAGCCAGATAATTAAACATGGGGTAGCCCCCACGACTGGATTGCCAGAATAAACGGGATTAAACAAAACACGTTTTCAACTATGGGGTAACCCCCACGGCAGGATGCAGTCAAAGGAAACAGTTTTTGGAACAACTTAAAACAAACACCCAACTGTGAACTCGCTCAACTTTGTTGTTGACTCGTTACTACATGCTTTGCAGGTCAATAGGTACTTAGCTGGAGCTTGCATGGGGAAGAGTCGTTGTGGGACATGGATATTTGTGTGCCATGTTACACATTGAAACATTTGAACTTATATTTTGTTTTGGATTTAATCGTTATGCTTCCGCTTGCAACTTAAACTATGTTTTGTTTGGATACCAATTGTATTGGTTGGATTTTTATAATTACTTACATGCTTGTTCAATATGATTGGTGGCTGGATCCTGGTCAGTCACGCCTCCAAGCGGTGATACTCCGCATGTGGATTTTGGGGGTGTGACATTTACCGTGGCTTCTATTTCCCTCTTTAGGTACATGCAATCATCAGTTCTATGGCCAAACCCTTTGTGAAAGTCACAGTATTCGTTCGGTTGTGCCTTTGGCCCAGGCTTTATGGGTGGTGGCCTTGGGAAGGAGCTCTTCACCCTCTCAGTGGCCAATATTTCACTTGGGGTCTTGGTGAGAGGGGTGAAACTGTCAGAGTAGGGGGATGAGCCTCTCCCCCGAGGTCTATACGGGGAGTACGAGGGCCTTGCCCTGTCATGCAACATTCTATCAAAAGCAGGTTTTCTGGAATAAGGTGTACCTTTATCAGGGGGCTTTGAGACCGGGGTGACCCTTCGGGGTAGGGTATCTGTCTCCTTAGCCTTGCTGACTGTGTCTTTGCCTCTGACAAAGGCTCTGACCCTGTCCATGAGATTGTCAAATGAGTGCGGGAACTCTTCCCCCAGTTTCTCACATAGTTGTACATGCTTTAATCCATTTATGAAGCTGCTGATCTTCATGACCTCCGGGACATCCTTTATGTTCATGCTTTCCTTGACAAACCTCTCCATGTATTGGTCTATCCGCTCGTTGTCCCTTTGCCTTATGTGCAAAATCTCGTTTTGGTTCTTGACTACCTTTTTTTGTTGACCAAAGTTTCTCAGGAACTTTTCACTCAGTTCTTCGTAGCTATCAATCCCCCCAGGAGGGAGGCTATCGAACCAGAGCAGGGCCCCCTTCCGTCAGGGTCTGTACAAACATGTGGCACCAAACTGGCATGGGCCACCGCCCCAGTTGTCCCGCCCCCTGAAGGCATGGAGATGATCTTCAGGGTCTCTCGTCCCATCATACCGATCAAAGTTTGGGGGCAGCTTCTTCTTAGGGGGCATTGGTGCCTTTGCAATCCTCCGGGTGAATTTTGAGACT
This sequence comes from Helianthus tuberosus, assembly GCA_030545235.1. Classification (NCBI taxonomy): domain Eukaryota; kingdom Viridiplantae; phylum Streptophyta; class Magnoliopsida; order Asterales; family Asteraceae; genus Helianthus; species Helianthus tuberosus. Next base: position 20,612,482 of record CM060364.1, on the reverse strand, counting down.
TCAGCTAGGTCCCGTGGGAGGTAGCGTTGATCCAGGCCATCATTGCTTTGACTCTCCTTTTCCTTTCGGTTTCTTTCCCGTGATGAGATCCTCCCTTTCTTTCGAGGACATCTGTCTAAGGGCTGTCATGAACGTTTCCAGTGGGTCACTCCCACTGCCCTTGTTTTGATGGTCTACCCCGTCTTGATTAGAGGGTGTATCGAATGATAGTCTAGCCCTGAGGCTGTCAAGTTTTTCTTGTCTTTCTAAGTCTTTGAGACACTTTTTTAGTTTCTCTTTGTGCATGGCAACAAAATCCGGAGTGATGGTCTCTTCCTTTTCCAGAATTTCCACTTGATTCTCATTTTCTTCTTCAAGAGTTATATCTTCCACTGTGACCTTATCATGGTCGTTTTGTGCTATCTGGACGGTGAGTGAGCTGGGTGGAGTAGTCATGTTGTTTCTTGTCAAAACGGGTTATCTTAACGTCGGAATTTCAGAGTGGGAGCACCAGCTGGACCGATGTCCCACGGATGGCGCCAATGTCGAATACCCAAATCCCTGGTGACGTTAAATGGGGTCTTCGCTGACGTCCAGATATCCCGTTCCGTGTAGCTACAAAAGAATAAACCGTTAGCCTCGTCACGGAGGGCCCCGGGAGGGGGATCCGTGACCAAGCTCCGACGTGAGAGTAAGTAAACTTGCCGGGGAATGAGAGGAGCTTATTCCGATGAGTGTGATCACCGGAATGTTTCCTCTAAGGTGTTAATCCAATGTATGTGTGTGTTAAATGTATAAGAATGTTGGTCGGAATTAATGAGAGAAGAGTAAATGAGAGAGTATTAAATGTGATACCTCCGATCCGCCTTATGGTTATCTTCTTGACTCTTATATAATCCTCAGCCCTTATCCCACATGTGAGATATTTTATCAAAATGATCCAACGGATTCTGCGGGCTTTCGAGGGGTTCAGGCACGTGTCTGATCCCTAACGGTAAGATGACAGCCTTATTTAATTTTCCGGCCGGAGAAGTACAATTGCCAGCCAAGATCCTCTTCTTGTCAAGCATTAAATGAGACCTTCTTCTTCTGATCATGGTTTCCCGCGCATGTCTAACGAAGGGAACCTTAATGGGCAAGGCAACTTGTTATTTGGACTTGCACCTTGTTGGGCCCGGATGAAGGCAGCCCAAAGCGGGTAAAATGGGATTTCCCATTGGCCCGTCATCACCAACTCCAATTATGATTTAAATGATTTCATCAATCTTTGTCATTGGCTTCAGACAAGAAAGCATGATCACTCATTCAATGTTTGGTCCCATACAATCACATAAATATGTGGTATTGACCCAAATAAAGAAGAGATAAAAAGAGCAACACGTATAGATAGAGAGAAAAATGAGGTGAGTGACGATATAAAAAGATGTTTTTCTTTATTAGAATTGAACTTTTGGGGGATATTGTAACCTATTAATGTGTTATTAATGTGTTGATATGCAACTTATTGAACTTTTGGGGGACCATTAGGAGCCACAGTTGTAACGTGAGAAAAGGTGTTGGGAGATAGGGTTCAGGTTGGGTTTTTAGAGGCGTCGCTTTAGATCTGAATTTTAGGAAGCTATCAATCGAGCATATATTTCGGCTTATAAACGAACTACAACAAGGGCGATTCTTTTGGATTATGATGGCACTTTGATGCCTCAATATTTCATCAATATAAGCCCGAGTTCTATGACACGTTTTGACCCTAATTGGTCTTCATCACTTTGCAGGTAATTAGCAGGCAGCAGGCTCAATGGAGACTGTATGTTGCACCCTTTTGTTGGAACAGATTTATCTCCATGGATACCAGGACTAGCTCAATGCAATAATGGTTATCGCCCTAGGCAAAGACGGAGTCCAAATAGAGGTGGGCTATACCCTCTAGCGCGCTTAGTAGAATTTGTTTTAATTTGATATGTATATTTAGATGCCTCACGTTGGATTCGTTGGATTTGCTTTTGATTGTTCTTAATTTGTAAGCCCCGGCCGCAACGCGGCGGGGGGTTCCATCTAGTTTTCCTTAAAAACCATACTTCTCCCACAGTATACAAACTTCCACAAACCCCATTAAAAAAACATATATATGTGTACTTGAGTGAGGGGCCTCACGTACCTTGTCCGCTAGAGGTCCAAATCTGCCGACTTGCTACAAACCAAACCACCTTTAAACCTCTTCAAAGTTTGCCACATAGGATTCGGACTTGATAAGAGATAGCACATTGTGGGTGCTCTTACAATATTATTTAGTATAGAAGCTAAACCATATAGTAATATAACTATCCTTATTATATACATGTAGTAGTTATTTCTAATATTCAGAAAAAATATTGCAAATGTTAGATGGACCAATCTAATAACACCACATCGGCTTTGTTTGGTTTCTTCATTTGTGACTTCTAAATCAATGCAATAAAGATATTTTTGGGTGATGAGTTTTTTTCTTAAAAGAAGATTAACTTCATTAGAACCAACAGGAAAAAAAAAAAAAGTCTCCTTACAAACATAGGAGACCACCACCCAACATATACAAAACTACACAAAAACAAAATTACACTAATTGATCCATTCTATCGATTTGAATCTTGATTTATTTCTATACCATAAGAAATCATTAGACTTCACATATGCAATTATCTGCTCTATCTTATAACTTATTTGCCGGCTCATTTCTAGCTTTCCATATTCTCTAACAAGCGATAATCACTTTAGATTGAAATATTGCCTTCCCTCAATCCCCTAAGCCAACCGTCTTATGCATTTCCAGCATGCCCCTAACTTTAAAAGCAAAGATCGGAGGGACCTTACACCACAAACTCACAAATTGCCACATAACCGCAACCACCATACGACTTGTGAAGATATGATCCGTAGATTCAATATGCGGAGCCACACATGATGCACCTATCGGAATTAATAGGAATGACCCTTCTACTCAGAACTTTAAAAGTGGGGTGTATGTTCAATTAAGCTCTCCATGCAAATATGTTACATTTTGTTGGCACCCACTTACACCATTCCATCACAAAAAGTTGGCTAACATCTATCGTAGAGTACAACAGTATTTTGACCGATCTAACTGAGAATCTATCAGAAACATCCTGCAACCAGACCCATTCATCCTGCCCGTCGTTCCACCCAGCCGACACTATTGCTCCAATACATTGCTCCCATTCTGTAATCTCTTCTTCTGATGTCGGTGTCTCTTCCAGCCCCACTTCCAATCTATCTCGTTATTCAATCATCTAACACGATCTTTAACTCCAAAAAGCTTGTTCTCTTCCAACCAGAGCCGTCCCCGAGAACTCTTAAAAATAGCAAACCCTTGGTGGGGGAGTCAAGACTTGAACTTGAGACCTTTATATTATCTTGAGATGGTTTTTCCACTCAACCACCAACACTTTTTTGCATAATGAGTAGATGCATATATTAAATATATAATTAAGTATATATATAAAAGCTCATAGAAACCTTTCGGGCTCTTTAAAATTTGGGCCTCGAGCGACGACACGGGTTGGCCGGCCGAAGAGCGGGCCTGCTTCCAACCTAAATAAAGAAGGAAATGCTACTTGAAGAGTTGGAGCAAAATATTATTTTTGGTAAATATTGTGCAATTTAGATGTTTAAATTAACTAGTCTTACACTTCTAATCCTTTGATATTAAATCAGTTACCAACAAAAAATAAGTTATATACAGCGCAATATATTTCGTTTTTATCCAAACATAAACTAACGGAATGATATTTAGTTGTTGATTCAATCCGATCCTAGTCCTTTCGAATTGATGGTACAACAATGTAACATGTAAAATACCATTAGAAGGTGTTTTGAGATGACTCCTTCAACATATCTAAGGACGTCAAGTCAATACACCCTCAAAAGAGAGGAAAAAAAGGGTCATATTCCTACATCCCTGCTATCTTACTCTCACACCCTTTTTACGTTATGTCTCTCTATATATGTATGTATATATAAAGATAGATAGAGGGAAATGATGTGTGAAAAAAAAAAAAAAAAAAAAAAAACTGGTTGCCCAACTGCCCAAGGGGAAATAATTTTCATGATGGGTTGTGGAGTTGGGTCATGTCCAATAGACCGAAACAGTTCGAGTCTGGACCTAAATGTTAAGCCCAATATAGGCAAGATGTACACATCACATCACACAATCCAAACAAAACAACACATGACAAAATGGGTTTTATACTTGTATTTTAACTGGTGTTGGGTTTAGTCCGTTTATGGTTTGAATAAAATCGAGTCTCTTTGAAATATTTCTTTGTGATTAATGTATTATAAAATGATAATTAATTAAGTTGTAGTTAATGTACACATTGCTTTACGCATATCCATAGACCAACAATTGTTGTTATGCATGCAATGACTTGCATATAACAAAAAATATGTTTATTTGCAGATAACAAAAAATTTACTAAATTTATGATTATTACTTATTAGGCCTACAATAATAGTAAACAAACTAAATACACAAGATACAATTATGTCAATTAGAAGGCAAATTTTTTGCTTCTTGAAAAAGTCTAGTAAGACTGTAAGAGTAAGTCAACTATAGTGAGACTGTAAGAGTGTAAAACCATCCTACGTTTGAGACTTGACGGGTGCTAAGCGAAAGTAGCAACTTACTTAAGGCCCATTGTGGCGCCATGTTTGTGGGCTGTGGGCATACTTCATAGATATAAAAAACGAGGAGTGGGCTATAGTGTAGGGTCTTATTAGTATTTTCTTTTATTATATATTGTATATACTTTTTTCTTAAAAAGTGTATTGTACAAAATGGCTTAACGTACGCTACGTACGCGATGTGAAATTGCATGTGATAATTTTGATGAAATCGCATGTTGGTTTTTTGTAACAATTTCGCATGTGGTAATTTTGATGAAATCGCATGTTAAAAAACCAACATGCGAAATTGTTGCAAAAAACTAACATGCGATTGCAATGTGGGATGAAGATCTGACGACTGAGATGATCGCGTACGTAATGTAGGATAAGGGCTCTTGTACGTTAACCTAACTCTACTTTTTAAAAGTTTAGAAAATTTATATAAACATTGATATATTCATTAACCTTACTAAAGTATAGATTATAAATACATAATAAATATGTTTTAATACTTTAATGAAATAAATTTGTTTTACTATAAGTTCAAACAATTAAAATTTATAATCCGTGAGTTGAGATCTGGTACAAACCATGTTAATTGTAAAAACGGTGAGAACAAATCCGAGTCATCTATATATTTAATCAATGATGGTCGAGACGATTATTGCTATGCATTCTGGCGCGCCCTACCTCCACGAGCTGGCGCTGCACCACCACCGCCGTAGCTGCTTATTGTATTTTGGTTTTGTTGTTTTACATTTGAGACATTGTAAATATTAATCTTATGTTTACATTTTATCTTGTTTGTATAATAATTGTTATCGTATTGTTTATCATATGCATATGTTTTGCTTATCCGATATCTATAAAAAAATAATATGGCAAATATTATCGTAATATAGACATTTCACATAATAAAGTGGAAAATTATTCAACGTTATTAGTACGTTTAATTACAAACTCGTAAAAATAATAATAATTATATACGGGGTCGTATAACATTATACGACCTGTATACCAGCGTAAAAAACACAAAAAACCTGATAAAATCTCACACAAAAAACACATCAGGTCGTATAACATTATATTGCTCGTATACAATTTTATACAGCTCGTATAATGTTATACGGCCCGTATACATGTAAAAAAACATTTCACTGCGTTTATTTTTGTGCAACAACATTCTATACGGGTCGTATAAAGCTACACGGCCCGTATACATTTTGGAATGTGAAAATAAGAATATATAGATGTGAGAATAGTACACGTCTTATAGAATAACTTAACCCGTTATATAATATAATAAGATAGAATGAGGAGGTAAAAAAAAATCAGATTTCCGAAACCTTAAAAGGAAGAGCCATACAAAATTTGTTGTCAATTATTTAATCATTAAAATATTTGGAATATCAGAAGGACAGTTCACCTGGTGTACTTATCCAAATATTTAACTTCAACTCACAATATTTTTTTTTTTGAACGGCGATATTTCTACAACAGGCGATAGAGATCGCACCTACCCTATAACTCGGGTAGGCCCCTCCGCCCCACTCCGGCATCCAAGGCTATGTTGTCTTAACCGGGCCCACGCTTGGTGCGTCAGAGTTTGGCTAAGGCGTTCCCCGAGAAAATTTCCAGCCCACTGCCCACCCGATTAACCGGGAGCGTGTAGTTGCACCCTCCACAAGAGTCGGGGACTCTCTGGAGTAAATGCACTGTAATAGAAAACTCGGGGTGGCTCCCGGGTTTCGAACCAACTGGCCCTCCACCCGTTCATTGCCATTCCCCCAAATGTGATGGGAGTGGGGATCGAACTTGGCCATCCTAGGAAAACCAAATCCTTTCCACCACTCCACCACAAGTGGAGGATATTCAACTCACAATATTTAACCAAATAGAATATCAATTTCAAAACGGCAAACTCATCGGTTACCACACCAATCCTGTAATCCAGAATGGACCGAAAATGTAAAATATGTTTCTTTTTTTTTTAACGAACAATAAAAGTCTTCTCATTAATATATTAAAACAACCGACTACAATCAAGTGGCATGTAAACAACTAATAAGGTGTACCGTAACCCTCTTTTAAATAGCAAACCAAATTCCTACTAAAGAGAAAACTATGGGTCTTAAGGATTGAGAAATTACTATCGACAATCCTCTTGAATCTATTCAGGAATTCCACAACCTCTAAGACTAACAAACCATATGTATCAAAAGCAAACAATATATAGATGCTGTTATAGACTATACTTTTAAGTTTTACCAATAGACCGTCAACTTCATTAGTGTAAATGTAAAATATATGATAGAAAAAGTAAAAAAAAAATAATAGAAATTAAGCAGTTGGAAAATTTTAAACATAGACATATAAATCTAACTTTCACAAGTAGTTAGCCCTTGTTTCTTTAACCAGAAGTCGTCACATCAGCTGCACCGTCTAACATGACTACAATTTAACCAATACTTTTATCCAAGACATCTAGACAAACGCAGACTAAGGTAAAAAACGCGGACTTATTTACTTATTTGCTTATTTGAAAAGCAAATAAGTCATAATGGAATGACTTATTTACTTATTCCTCTCACATAATAAGCTAACCCAAACACCTTTTAACTTTTCAAAAAGCAAATAAGTAAATAAGTCAAAAAAATAAGCTTAGCCAAACAGCCCTTAAGCCTGCGCTTTTAAACATCGACGAAGGCTTTGCACGTGTTTTTAGGACCGACTAGAAATCCATGTCTATTTTTTAAAATTTCCGGTAATTAATTTTCCCCGGGACCACTACCTTTCAGGAAAAAAAAAAAAAAAGTCGGTGAAAAACATTTCCAAAATCCTCAGGCGAAAAATTGGCCATAATAAAACATATGTTGCTCTTCAGATTTTTTCTCAACAAGCAAAGCAATCCAGTGGCTTAATAATAATAATCTAGGGTTTACAAATATGCTCTGTTGTATACCTGTTTTCTCCGTTTAATTCACCGATTTCGTGTTCGGTCTCTTCATTCGCGACGATTGAGGTATCAAACTTACATCAACTTTGATTTATTTCAACTTAATTGCATTCGTTACGTGTTAATTGTATTAGTATTTGTAGACATTTAGTTCGAATCGTTAGTAGAACAGTTTGATTTGGAGATTTATAGTTATGTTGACTAGAAATTGATGTCAGTTATTTTTGTTATTTGAAAATATTTTGGAGTTTCAAGCGATTGTGTTTGTTTGTGTAGTTGTTTGATTTGATACGCACTTTGTTTATGATTGGGAGTATGAGGCTTGTTATTAAACCAGAGTAGTTAAATCATGAAGAAGTGTGTTGCACACTTGCACATGCCCTAGATTTGTATCTGATTTATTCGATGCTTTACTGAAAACATACTTTATTCGTGTATGGATTAGTAGAAACGAAACGAAGGCGGTGCTATGATGATGGATTCTGTGTTATGATACGATACGATACGTTGGAAGATATATTTGTGATGTAGTGAAGTGGTTCGGTTTGCTTGTGTTGATGCTGACTGTGCAAATGTTAACATTGGTAGAATGCACTTGAGGTAGAATGTCAGTGGTGAATTCTAACCTTAATGCATTTATTTAGTTGGTGAAAAACGTTTAGTCCGACTGATTTGGAGTTAATTGCATTGAGGACGATAAAGGTATCAAACTTACATCAACTTCGACTGATTTCGAGTTAATTGCATTGGTTACATTTTATCTGTAAGTAGTTTTTGAAGACATTTAGTTCGAATCGGTTGTAGAACGGTTTAACTTGAATGAATTTTGAGGTAAATGAACCGAATGTATGACTTGAATAGTGTTGACTAACATTTGATGTCAGCTATTTTTGTTACTTGAATATATTTGGGAGTTTTGGACTCATTTTTTTACTCCTAGTTGGAGATGCAGTTGTTTTTGTTCGTGTAGTTGTTTGATTTGTTTATGATTGGGATTTTGAGGCTTATTATTAAACCAGGGTACTTAAATCATGAAAAAGTGCCTATTGCACATGCCCTAGATTTGCCCTAAACCTCACAACTGGAATCAAAGTTGTCAAATGTGCCATTGACAGCTTAATTTTGTACGGATTACTAGAAACTATATGAAGGATGGGGTAAAGTTGGTGCTAAAATGATGGATTATGTGTTATGATACTTTGGAAAATGTTTTCGAGGTAGAATTAGTGGTAAATTATAAACTTGATGCATTTAATGTTATGATAACTTAATTTATGTTGTTTATCGTTCGGAATCTTGTTAGAGGGCGTTTGCTTGTGTTGATGCTGACTGTACAAACTACAAAGCTTAACATTGGTAGATTGGACTTGAGGTAGAAATTAACGGTAAAATTCTAAATTTGCAATGTTTTATGTCATGAGCTTGTAATGCATTTAGGGTTGTTATAAAGTTTATCCATGTTGCTTATCCTACAAAATCTTATTAGAGGACGTTTGGATGTAATTCTAAACTAGTTATTGCATTTTTGTTTATTCTGATTATTGCGATTTGAAGGAGCAATTATTAGATCTGAGTGTTTGAATAAAGTGCTTATGATTTTCTACTTATTTAGGTTAAAAATATTCGGACTAGTAAAAGTAGATAGGAAGTTGCTAGAAGAAAACTGGTTATCCGTTCTGATGATTGAAATAGCAATATTCTCTTTGAAAACACCCTTCCACTTACTTAGAGATCATGCTTGCCCTTATGTTTATAACATCTCAAATGAAGAAACTTTCGAAATTTTTAACTATTTGATCATGCATCTACAGAATATTATTACCTTTTCTTGTTACGGTATCTAAATTTGTTATGATCTATCTGAATGAAGTTTCTTTTCAGGATCAGAGTGAAGTGATGGATAGTGAAGTGAATGCCATAAACGATATTAATATTCAAGATACGAAATCCGGCCAATACACAAATGTTTCCGATAACAAAAACAATGATCGGGTTGATACATCAAGCCGTGCATGTACCAGCCCTCGTTGTACCGATAATCCTAAGGCCTCAGTTGAAGAATTAACCATAACAAATCTCAGTAGCGGGAAATCAGAAATAATCAACGCATCAAACACGATAGACCGAATTAAAACCACCAGTACACCAAACCCTAGTGTTTGGCAAGATTCAGATTCTAATATTTTCTCAGAATTTCTAGAGAAAAAACAAGAAATCGTAAGTCAAATACAAAACGAGACAGCTAACAATTCCCCACAGGATGAACAGCAATCATCTCATGGAGGTATTCGAACAAAGATTCTTTCAAAATCTGGTTTCTCTGAGTTTTTTGTGAAGAACACACTAAAGGGCAAAGGAGTCATTTTCAAAGGTCCAGCTCGAGACAGAGCTGGTGTTCAAATTCGTGGTCAAAGTGATACCATTGTGAATAAACCGTCATTTATTGTTGACAACAATAATAGTGTGAGTTTAAGAGAATGGTTGACAACTCGCAGGAATAAACTCGATAAATCTAAAAGCCTGTTTATATTTAAACAAATATTAGATTTTGTAGATTCATCACATTCTCGAGGTGTGGTCTTGCAAGCCTTAAGACCATCGTGCTTTAAGTTGTCACCTTCAAACCATGTTTTATACCTTGGTGACAAGGAACTCACGGAAACCAACAAGAAGCGAAGACTTGAGGACAACCGTAATTCATCTGCCAGGTGGCTACAGTTCCCAAATCGGGTATCTGGTCACGGATTAAACGAAGAGAATGTCGGTATTGACGGTGATTTTTTAGAAGCACAGTGGTATGCGTGTCCCGAGGAAGTTAGAGAGAGATGTTCTACAGTGTCTTCAAATATATACTCTTTAGGAGTTCTTCTATTCGAGGTGTGAATAAAGTCATAAACCGTCATTTATTGTTCACCTGTTTTCCTTCTTGATTCTGTAAATTCTATAAATAGTTTTTATGTTGTTTTACAGCTTCTTGGATCGTTTGAATCGGGTAGAGAACATGTGGCTGCGATGATGAATTTACGTCAAAGGATTCTTCCACCTCGTTTCCTTTCTGAAAATCCTAAGGAAGCTGGATATTGTTTCTGGTTGCTTCATCCTGAGGCTTCCGCACGACCAACAACTAGGTAATGTGGTAGAATTTATGTGGTTATTGAGTAAAATGCCATTTCCGTTGCTGAGGTTTGGCCAGTTTTGTGACTTTCGTCCAAAGGTTTGTTTTCCCGCATCTGGACCCAAAAGGTTTGAAATCTTGTCTTTTTCGTCCAGCTTGTTAACTCAATCCATATTTCTCCATTAAGTCAGGGGTATTTTCGTCTTTTTTATTTAGTAAGGGTATTTTTAATACTTGTACATTATGCTAAATGCTTATACATAAAGTGAACAAGACCAAAGTGCCCTTTGAGTTAACAAAAAAATGAAAATACCTCTGACTTAACGGAGAAAAATGGATGGAGTTAACGAGCCGGATGAAAATGGCAAGATTATAAACCTTTTGGATCCAGATGCGGAAAAACAAACCTTTGGACGAAAGTCGCAAAACTGGCTAAACCTCAGGAACGAAAATGGCATTTCTCGTAGTTATTTTTTTTATTATGTTTATGGTGTCAACCATGTTACCAAAGCTATTCTATTTGGGGAATAGTTTAATGTTTTGAATTAAATGATTTAGGAGGTTTTAAGCTATTTTGTTAGTTTGCTCATTTGATCCGTTAAGTTTACGCCCCGCTTGCAGTATGCGCATATAATGTATATATGTGTGGGCCATCGGGGGCCAAAAGTGAAAGTGCACTAATTTTAACGTTATTTTACTAATTTCGTGAAAATAACGTTAAAAGCTGACGGTTAATCATGCATCATGTGGTGGCGTTGATAGCTGAAAGACAAAAAGGTACATGCACTAATCGGTCTTTGTCCCGATTGCCGAGTGTTATGTGCCTTATGTCCAAGGCTTGATGCAAAACTACTATCGAGCCGGGGGTCTCACTGGAAGCAGCCTCTAAGGCTGTCTACATCTTATCATCCTCAGACCCTACCTTTGCTTTGCTATTGGTGAGATTTACTGAGTATGATGATGATCCGTTAAGTTATAAAGCATAACCAAGTAAATGGGTCGATCTTGCCACCTCTCTCTCTATATATATATATGTCTGACAACTATGATCTGGTTTATTGTAAATATCTTTGCATTGGTGTACAACAGGTGCTTGTAAGTGGAACGCCATTAGATAATTATAAATTGTTTTTATATTTTGTGTTTTTCAACTACAATCTAACAGAGATATCTTAAAATCCGAGCTTGTAAGTGGAATAGAAGAAATGTCAACAGCCGAATTACTCTCTTCCATTGTTCAAGAGGATTCCGAATCAGAATTGTTGTTACACTTTCTTGCATCATTAAAAGAGCAAAAGCAGAAATGCGCCACCAAATTGGTTGAAGACATTAACTGTATAGAGTATGACATCTCAGAGATTGAATCACGTCGTGCAGATAGTTCAACGTTCGAGACAAGCGTAACATCATCAGGTATGATAAAAACCAATTTAATTCATCTTGAAAACGCTTACTTCTCGGTGAGATCCGGCATCAATGTTTCTAAAAATGATACAACGGGAATTTCTGATCGGCTTGGGGAATTTTATAACGGTTTTTGCAAATATGCTCGGTTTAGAAAGTTTGAAGTTTCTGGTAATTTAAGGAACGGTGATTTTAGTAGTTCTGCAAATGTTATATGTTCTCTTGGCTTTGATCGGGACGAGGATTATTTTGCAACTGCTGGAGTGTCGAAGAAGATTAAAGTATATGATTTTCATATGTTATTGGATGATTCGGTTGACATTCATTATCCTGCTGTTGAGATGTCGAATAAATCGAAGCTTAGTTGCATTTGTTGGAATAGTTATATCAAGAATTATCTTGCTTCTACGGACTATGATGGCGCGGTGAAGGTGCGTTCATTTAAGATTTTACCTTATTTTTTGATAAACGATGTCTAAATTTGTCATAAATAGTGATAATAAACTAACTTGTTAATACCTAATAGCAAATAAATTGCGTTTCTCATATTTAGTTATAAAGCTTCTTTAGATAAGCTTGAAATTAATTTTATTCAAACAAAAACTCTTTACTAATTACTTATTTACTTATTTATGCTTCTGGGCTAATATTATATATGATTTCAGTTATGGGATGTTGGAAGTGGTCAAGCAGTTTCTCATCATACCGAGCATGAACGGAGGGCATGATCGGTTGACTTTTCTCATGGGGACCCCACAAAATTTGCCAGTGGAAGTGATGACTGTTATGTCAAACTTTGGAGCATTAATGAGGCAAGCTCGCTCTTTCTGTTGCAATATTATCGATTTTCCACCCTCTATTTTTTATATTTGAGTGATTATCGGTTTTGTGCATATAGATCTAATAGTTCTAGTAAAATATATTTGAAATGCAGAAGAAGAGCATATCGACAGTAGAAAACATTGCAAATATTTGCTGTGTTCAGTTTTCTCCGTACTCTGCTCATTTACTGTGTTTTGGGTCCGCCAATTATCAGACGTATTGTTATGATCTTAGAAACGTTTCAAGTCCGTTGTGTATATTGACTGGCCATGACAGAGCTGTTAGTTACGTGAAGTTTTTGGATTCCGAAACCTTAGTCTCTGCATCCACTGATAACACATTAAGGCTTTGGGATCTCAAGAAAACCGCCAATGGTTGTGCCTTAACGTTTAGAGGACACACAAACGAGAAGGTTCGTTCTTTTAACTTAGTATTTCATAATATTGGATTTACTATTTATTCTAATATGGAAATGATATATTTATAGAATTTCGTTGGTTTATCTGTTGCTGACGGGTACATTGCTTGCGGTTCAGAAACAAACGAGGTAATGCTTCTTTCGTTAGTCTTTATATGAAAGATGAAAAATCGTATGTGCCTTCAGTTTGAAACATATTAGTCAGCTTTTGACTTTCAAAAGTTAACATTCTCATTTGAAACATATCCAGTTCCTTTTGTAGTAATTGCGTTTTTTTTGTACAGGTGTTTGCTTATTATAGATCACTGCCCATGCCGATCACATCCCACAAATTTGGCTCGTTGGATCCCGTTTCTGGCAAAGAAACCGACCATGGGAACAACCAGTTTGTTTCAAGTGTGTGCTGGCGTCAGAAGTCAGATATGGTGGTTGCCGCCAACTCCAGTGGCTGCTTGAAGTTATTGCAGATGGTGTGAGCCATTTGGGTACCCCAAGTGTATATAGTGCGCTGAAAATAAAGCAAACATCCAGTTCCGATAAGCGTGCCTTTAGGCTGATCCAATCGTCTGTTTTTGAGACGAGGTCGAGAATTTTGCAGCTATTCGTTGGAAACTATAGAGGGGTTATAGTGCAGTCCTTTCGTAAGGAGTTTTGCAAGTTCAGTATACATAGATAAGTATACCTTATACCTAGATAGTTTTTAACTGGAAGAAAAAGGTTATGTTTTTAGCTTTTGATGTATGGTTAGTGTTCATCTGTAATATCATCATCATCATCATCGTACTCAGTATATCCCACCTATAGCAAAGCTAAGGTAGGGTCTGAGGAGGGTGGGATGTAGACAGCCTTACCTCTACCCCGTAGAAATAGAGAGGCTGCTTCCAATGAGACCCCCGGCTCGATTGTGGTTTTGCATCAAGCCTTGGACATAAGGCACATAACACTCAGCAATTGAGACAAACGCCAATTGGTGCATGTACCCCCTTGTCTTTCGGCTATCAACGCCACCACATGATGCCTGATTAACGATCCCCTCTTTTTAACGTTATTTTCACGAAATTAGTAAAATAACGTTAAAAATTAGTGCACTTTTTCTTTTGCCCCCCCGGGCGCCCACACATATATTACATTATATGAGCAGACCGCAAGCGGGGCTTGAGTGTTCATCTGTAATATGTTGTATCTAAATGTTGGGTTGGTGTTCATTGGTTTAAATCGAACCTTAGAATAGAACGAAACAAAGGAAACCGGTTTGGTAATTGGTAACGGTTAAGTAGCGGCCCTAAACTGGACCGTTAACCAAAAGAAACCGTGGTTAGTTTTTAGTTTTTAAATAAAATAAAACATTAGGAGTTTGAAAATGAATTTAAAAATCACGGTTTATAATTGAAATGAACTGCATACGAGCTGATTTTAAACAATCTCGAGCCTAAAAACAAGCTCGCTTAGTAAACGAGCCCACTGTTTCTATAATTTTTAATCAACAAATTAAATATATATTTAAATAATAATAATTACGATTGATAAAAGTATAAAATAATAACTAAATTGTGTATGAAATAATAAGTATAATTTATATAAATTAATTAATAAATAATAACAGAGCCAAGCTCGAGCTTGAAAAACTCCTTACGAGCCGAGCTCGAGCTTTAGAAACAAATGTCGAATCAAGCCTAGCTTTTCATGAGTTAAATGAGCTCGAGCTCGGCTCGTGCCAAAGCTTGTAGGTTTTACGAGAGGGAAAGAGAGAGAAAGTGTGTGGTCCGTGACTTTAGAGGATGGAGAAACCGGTTCACTTAAACAACCACTACGGACAGTCTTATCGAACATGGTAATGTGGCTGCGGTCCATGACCCCATACAACAACGAAAGCTTACCAAAGATGTCAAAATCAAAACAAAATACAAACTTAAATAGTCTTTCTATCTTCTTTTCAGACACATAAATGTATATATGGGGTCAAAAATTAAATCATGAATTTTATCCAAAATCCATGTCAGCACACCAATAACTCTCTGCCACACAAAATCATTCCTTCTAAACACCTTCTCCATAGATCATGATTCCCAAGATTTCAATCACATTGTTCTTAACCAAAATATTTTCTTGATCAAATTGTAGGTTAACCAAAATGGAAACAATCATCACATCTCACACTGTTTCATCACTCAATCTCAAAAGCCCATCACTCAAATCCAAATTTAACCCATCATTGTTCCAGCATGGACCTAAGTTAACATCTTTTCAACCCTCTGTGAGATTACAATATAGTTTTAATGATGAACTGAGACTATGTTCACACAGAGGTTTGGTAAGGGCTTCAAGTGCTGGTCAAAGTAATGCAACTGATGATGAAGAAGATAGGTGGCTTCTTGAGCCTGTTGGTGAGTAACTTTGTTTCTTGTTTTTCTTCATTTTCTCATATGTGTTTCTTTCAAATGAAACTTGGTTTTCTTGATTTTTGCTTAGTTGGTTTGAGATTTATGTTGGGTTTGTTTAGTTTGATTGCTATTTTAAGTAGAAAACTATGAAAACAACATAAGTGTTTTTACATATTGTTTTGATTATCTTATGGGAGAGAGAAAGAGGTTAGATAACCGTCTTACCGTATCCTACTAAAATATGTGATTATCTAGTTAAGGTCGATTATGTATTAATCGAGCAATCCTATAATTATAATTGATACCTAGTTGGACAAAGTCAAACGCATAAAAAAGGGCCCAACTTAAAACACCATAACTTGAGGTAGTTTGAAGTTACAAGACCCACTAATGAAAGGTGTTAACGGACCGGATCATGTGACAAACCCCCATGGTTTGGGACACCCAAATTCATCATGAGCGCCTAATTTTAGAGATCGTTATTTATTTCCCTTAAAAAGAAAAACCGCTTAATCTTTTATTTGAGTAATTTTCGTGTTTATTTACAAAGTCAGATTTGTATTTAGACCGTCTGTAATCTTGTATATATACTAATAAAGTAGAATTTAAGCCATTTATTAGGTGTCACTTGGACCTATTCTTAAGCCAAAAAGGGAAAAAAATCTAGGTAATTAAACTTGATAATTTTTGTTTAAAAAAATCTACTTAGTAAACTTCAGTTAGATTTTAGATACATAGGTTTATTTTCTTGTGACATACTTTTTCTTGTATTTTTAATTTATAGATAAACACTTATACTTGTACATAGGGCTCCAAACGAACCGAACAAACACGAACAAAACCTTGTTCGTGTTTGTTTGTTAATAAATATATGTGTTCACGAACTGTTCATGAACGCTTAACGAATGAGATTTTATGTTCGTATCCGTTTATTAAGGAAATGAACTTGTTCGTGTTCGTTTGTTAATTTTAGGCAACGAACGAAAACAAACGTTGATGAACACAAATGAGCACAAACTAATGTTCATGAACACAAATGAAAAGAAACAAACACAAAGCAGCGTTCATGAACTAAATATATAATACACATACACTTATTAAATATATTATTTGTCGGTATTTTGAAGTATTTAAATGAACGAACACGACATTTATGTTCATGAACAAACATGAACAAATGTCGTGTTCGTTCATTTATGTTCGTGAACGTTCGGTAAACATATATATCATGATTTTAACCTATCTATGCTACAAAATATTAACAAAAAAACATTTATTCAAACTGTGTAATAGATGAGTTTCTATTTCTAACCTAGTACCTAATAATAAGTAACCAGTTGCGCCACATGTCACAATTCTGTTAGCCCAGTATTATTTTTTCCACTTATCTTATTTCACTCTTCGTATACTAATTCAGTCATACCCTATCTCAATATATCGTTTTATAATTCCTAATCCTTCGTTACCACAGGTGACGGAGATTCACGACACATCGGTTTCAAGGTTGCTATGCCAACTGCATTTGAGATAACATCTGTAAGTTGTTTAAACCCTTTTGTTTTTTTTACTTTTTGACATTTGAAAAGAACTTGTGAGTGTGGGCATGAGCTAGAATGTGGTGACCGTTGGACGTGTTCCTGAGAAAGCCGATATAGTTATCCCGGTTGCAACAGGTATTGTTATTATTATGACATCTAGTCGTTTTTCGCGTATATATTTTAGATCATTTCAGTTGATATATGCAATATCTTCATGTGTAGTATCGGGTACACATGCTCGATTTCAAAAGCAGGGTGGTACTCTTTTGGTCACGGATTTGGACAGCACGAATGGTACATTCATTGACGAAAAACGCCTTACGCCAGGCGTGCCCGCCATTGTTCCCCCTGGGAGATACATTACATTCGGTGCGATTTTCATCCCTACTGACTATTAATAACCGGTCTGGTTGAGTCTATTTGAACCACCTTCATTTGAACCAGTTAGACAGGATTTCAAAAAACTTTTTAGTTTTTTCAAAATATTCAATTAATATTTCAGACTTCATGTTTTATTTATCATTGATTTCATATTTAAATATTATTATTATTATTATTATTATTATTATTATTATTATTATTATTATTATTATTTACGAAGGCATCCGGTTTATAAAACGGTTGAACCAGTCGGACCGGCCAGTCCAGTTATGAAAACATTAAACGAAAAAACAAATATGCCCTTTTGTGCATCCCGTTAATATTCTATCAATAATTGAAAGATAATCAGTACAAGTATTAGTGAACAACACTTGCTTATGGTAAAAAAAAAAAAAAAAAAAAGATTGTGTTCCACACGTTATTATAATTGTTTCTATAGAAGTATTTATCATTTTTATTTTATAATTTGTTGCAGGTGATACCAATCTAGCTATCTTTCGTGTTTCAAAGCTGAAACCTATTCCGAAACCTAGCGAATCCGAGCCCCTGGTTGAGTTAGAAACCGGAGATGCTATCAATGTTGTGGAGAGCACCAGTCAAAACGCTTAAGTTGATATAATTTTCTTTTGTTGTCGCCTTGTCGGTAATGTCGACATAGTATAAGTCAACACTTTATAGTCAACCCTAGGATTTGGATGATCGGTCAAAACGGGTAATTTTTTTGGTATGGACAGAGTCCATAATCAACGTTTTTGTTTTTTTTTTTCTTTATTGTAAAATATCACATTATTATGGCTTTAATGTAATTTACTTAAACAAAAATATTATGAGGTTTATGAGATAATTCTGAAGGCTAAATTTAGTAGTTCAATCAGGGGTATGGTTAACCACTCTAAGAGCATTCACATCAAATCCACTAAAAATATACATACATTCCACTAAAAAACAACTCCTATATCAATATATTTCCACTAAAAACAAATACTTTTTCTCTCTCCTTTTCAATATATATTACATTTTCTCTCTCCTCTACTCAAAACCACTTTCAAAATATATTAAAAAATTATACAGGGTGAACAATGTCCCCCAAATATACAGATGAACAGTAACATTTTCTCTCTCCTCCACTCACAACCACTTAAACCACTTTTTATAATTTAAAAACTCATCTCTCAAGATTTGGTGGATAGAATGTGAATGCTCTAAGGTGTTTGAGTTGTATATTTTTTTATTGGTTCCTCTCTCCTCCATCACCCTTCTCCACCTTCGGTGACTTTACACCGATTCTTCACCCTCTCTCCTACTCAAACACCCTAACTCAATCATGAGGGTATGGTCACCGATCGGTGACACCCACTCACCGAAGATTATACCCCCCCACCCTAATGATATACTTAGAGAAGTTATGGATTTTATGTATGTTCTATGTAATTACTAAGAAACACACCCATTTTTGGGTGAAGGTTTCACTTGATTTGATTTATTTAATGGTGATGCTGCTAGCTTTGTTGGTCACATACATCCCTCGAGCTCGCGAAACTTCTCAGAAGCCGAGCTCGAGATTAGGCGAGCTCTGGCTAGGCTCAGCTAGTTTACAACCCTAGCTTCGACCCAATTGATATATGCTATAATCAGGCAAATCAAAAGGTTGAAATTTTTATAGAAAATGAAATCAAAAGAGAACAGAACATTTTTCCTTTTCCAAGTCTATCTTACAATTAAACACAATTCACAGTTTTCATCAACTCCAACATTTTTAGGAATAATAATAATGAAAGAAACAGAGACCAAAAGGTAAGGGAAAAGAAGCCCTTCTCACGATATCCCATACCTTTGGGGAGCATAACTATCCCATGGCATACTTTTGAGTCCAGCTTCGTGCAGTCGTCTCATACTTGTTCCGGTCAGTTTTGTACATGTGAGCAATCTCGGGCACCAAGGGGTCATCTGGGTTTGGGTCCGTCAACAGGGAGCATATTGACAATAATACCTAATATATTTGTGTCCCCAAAAATAAATCATCACTACACATGAAATTATGTGAGCCCAGAACGGGTAAAATTACAAAGAAAAGAGTAAAATGCCATTTTCGTCCCAAGGTTTGGCTAGTTTTGCGACTTTCGTCCAAAGGTTTGTTTTTTTGGCATCTGGATCCAAAAGATTTGAAATCTTGCCATTTTCATCCGGCTCGTTAACTCCATCCATTTTTCTCCCTTAAGTCGATAGTATTTTTGTCTTTTTTGTTAACTTAAAGGGCAATTCGGTCTTTTTCACTTTTTAAAATTTAAAATACCCTTGATTGAGAATTCATTAGACCAAATTGACCTTTAAGTTAACAAAAGGACGAAAATACCCCTGACTTAACGGTGAAAGATGGATGAAGTTAATGAGCAGGATGAAAATGGCAAGACTTCCAACCTTTTGGATCCAGATGCGGAAAAACAAACCTTTGGATGAAAGTCGCAAAACTGGCCAAACCTCAGGGACGAAATGGCATTTTACTCAAAAAAATAACTATTATTACAACCAACTTTTACTTAGGTAGTGAAGCACAAACCTTGGAGATAGTAAGAGCTGGGCTCCACTGTTCTTTCAGAATATCAAGACAAATGCTACCATTGCTGTTGATGTTCGGGTGGAAAACTTTCGTCCTGAAAGCTACCTAAACAAGTTTACCACAAATGCATGATAAGCAGCAAGCAGAATGAAACATGATATGAAGATAACTCATTATAGAAACTTATAAATTGAAGAAACTTTGAACAATAAGTGAAAAGCAATAATATTAATCAGCATTGAATATGATGAGTACGCGAAAAATGTAACGGTTACCTTAGGTGGCTTAAAAGGATAATCTGGGGGGAAATGGATGGTAACTAGAAAGACACCACCGGAATAAGGACTATCAGGAGGACCCATAATTGTTGCTTGCCAGTGAAACATGTCTTCTGCCACCGGGCCTAAAAAGCAAAAAAGTTAGGGTAAATGTAATGAAGAACTGACGGTTTTTTATACTAATGTTACCACGAACATCCACCATGTGGAACAATATATGAGATAAATAAGTGATGTTGGTATGCAAATGCACAGGGTGCTTGACTATATAAAAAAGATAAGTGATGCATATGGTGTCATTTTGTTACATATGTAGTTTTTTTGACACACATGAAGACAATATACCATCATTGCGATCTACAGATTCAGTTTACCTAACTAAACGCATCAATGGAACGACTAACGACAATAACATAAGAAGAAACAAGTGGGAATGTTTTGTAGTGAATTGCTATAAGATCCCACCATTTTTGGTACAATACCTATTACAATCCAGAAATTTTGATAAAAATAGAAACTTGCTCCAGTTACATACAAAGGCAACAAGAAAGTGCAATATAGCGCTTATCCACTACAATTGGAAATTTTTAAGAGATCACAGAAGCTGTGTAATCTTAAAGCACCTCAGACATGTGTTTTCTTAAATACAGATCACAGAAGCTGTTTCAAATAAGGCAATAAGCCGACCCAAACACCCCATAGCAATTATCTTATCTTTTGCTGTTTCAAACCAATGTATTTGACACAAATCACTTGAATTATTACCATAATAATACCCTTTCCAACTAGCTGCAGTATTACTTAGTAAATTTCACTTATGAACCTCCAATCATTCTGTGAGATAGATAAGCTCCTTAATAAACAATCAGATTTTTAACTCAATATCCATTAAACAGCCGGAGCTGGCGATCTATGAAGCATGTAGCATGCTCATAATATAAAGCTACAACTCCATAAAATCTTCATATAATTACAATATCAATACAGTAATCCTCAAAATCAATTCAAATGATGTAATTATAACAACACCATCACTATGTCACACCTCAAGGTTTATAAATAACCTAATCTAAAACCTAAAAAGACATGCTATATATACACAAGGCGATCGATCGATCATACATGATAACTTCTCCCACACACAAAGCGGTCACGATCTACAACACACATCAACAAACAAGCAAACCTATCCTACAAGCAGCTTCACCTACACCTTAACCAGAGAAATCAAACCATATTCTCAACAACATCTACCTAATCACCAACAAATCAACCATTTCCTCACATAAAAACACCAAATCAAACCCAAATTCACCACACAACACACACATAACCCTAAATCACACAAGATCTCATAAAAAAATCATACAAAACAGGATCTAACAGATCGAAATGGATGCAATACCTGCACTGCAAGAGGTAGGAGGATCTTTCTGAAGATCCTTGAGCTCTTTCAAGATCCGCTTCGAAGCCATCGCTCAATAACAGACGAGAATCCTGAAATTTGAAACCCTAGGTGAAATAAAATTGTGTAAAAAGTATGTGTTGAAGTAGATAAGGAAATTAGAGAGGAATCGAAGAGATAATGGAGAGAGATTAGGAGAAAAGTGCGTAATTGATCACCTCAAAGAAGATCAAAGATCCTGACCTCTGGTTGTTGTTGCTTCTTGTTAGGATTCCGTGAATAAAGTGACGGTGTGTGTACAGATGGTATCTTATTATTATTATTTATATAATCAGGATAACATAATTCAATTACCCACTAATAATTACTTTAATAATGTTTTCAAATTATTTTAAAGTGGTTTCAGAAAAAAATAGATTTTTTTTAAATGTGTACATCGATTGGAAACCCAATACCCAGGGGCGTACCCACCCTAAGCCAAGGGTGGGCGGGTGGGCGGGCGGGCGCACCCCATGAAAAAATATTTTTTAGTGTTATTTTTCGCCGGAAATCTCGACCACATCCCTTGGAATTTTTCACCTGTACCCCTTGAAAATTTTCAACCGGCTACTTAGAAAAAAAATAATTATTAACCACTTATTCACTTAATTATTTAATCCAATCAAAGCCCAATCTGCAATCAATTTTTATTAACACAAGCCCAAACTCAACCTAAAGAAATTTGAACTAAATAAAATAACTTACACCCATCCACCCATTCCATTTCCAAATCCCGCCCCCAAAAAAACTCCCAGCGACTTGACGCCACTGCTCACGACCTGGTGGCTTTTTTTACCGGGAAATCCAAAATTACAGTTGGACCGACCCATATTACGTCAGAATTCCAATATAGAACTAGTATGATTTATTTATTTATTTATTTTGTTTTATGTGATGATAAGGAGAAAATATAGATGTGTAAGGGTTTAATCTTTATATATATATATATATATATAGGGAGAGGCTCATGCGAGAACCACCCTTATTGTGAGAACCGCGAGAACCAATGTGAACACAACCTAAAATAGCTAAAAAAACCTAAAAAAAAACCTAACCCCACCCCCCCCCCCCCCCACCCAAGCTAAAATGCTAAAAACTAAACCCCAAAAAAACCTAAAAAAATCTAAAAAAATAAAAAAAAATCTAAATTTTTTTTTTGAATTTTTTTGAATTTTTTATGTTAAAATCGCTACTTTTAGAAGCCAAAAAAAATAAATTTAAAAAAACAAATTTTTGGCTTCGAAAAGTAGCAATTTTTTTATAAAAAAATATTAAAAAATTCAAAAAAAAAATTTTTGTGTGATTTTTAGCTATTTTTAGACATTTTTGGTTGTGTTCACATTGGTTCTCGCGGTTCTCGCAATAAGAGGTGGTTCTCGCATGATCTTCTCCCTATATATATATATAGGTAGAGGATCCTGTAAAAAGTGCTCAAAGTGTGAGAAGTGTATTATAACACTATATATAATACTATATAACACCATATAAACACCGTATAACAATATGTAACACCATATAATACCATATAACACTATGTAACACTATATATAATTATATAACAAATATAACACTATAGGTTGTCTGATAGCATGTCTATGATAGATGTATAGTGTTATATTTGTTATATAATGATATATAGTGTTATATGGTATTATATGGTGTTACATATTGTTATACGGTGTTTATATGGTGTTATATAGTATTATATATAGTGTTATAATACACTTCTCACACTTCTCACACTTTAGGCCCTTTTTACACTATCCTTACCCTATATATATATATATATATATATTTGTTGTTCTAGACTTGTAGTTAAATGATTTTGTTGTTTTATTTATAGTTTTGTTTGTTTAAATGATTAGTTACAAGTAATCAACATTTAATATTAGGGCTTGAATGTTTAAAAATATAATTGAAAGTTATGGGCTATGGTTGAACATGATTGTTTATTTTGTTTAAATGTTTAGTGTTGTTTTATGAACTTATGGAGCAAATTATATATGTTAGGAACAATGAATAAGAATGTAATGAACTTATGGCGTGTTTAGTATCTTTAGATGATATTTTGGATATATTTCAAAAATAAAAAAACCTGTAGGGCACAATTTTAAATACGTTTGTAATTTGTAATGACGTTTGACGTTTTTTTGATGATTTATAAATTTTAGTTTGATGTTCTTTTGTCTTACATGATCCGACCCGACCCACTATGAACCGATATTTTTATACAGCTAGGGGCCTAAAGTCTTTGAAAATATTCCGCACCCCAGGAAAAAATTCTTAGGTCCGCCACTGCCACTACCGACTGCGCTTCAACCCTTTTTATCGGAAGCACAGCCACCCGGGTTCGAATGAGGGGTAGTGCAGTGCAGAGCCCTTCCTCGCACCTCGTGGAAACTTAATCCCGACTGCCAGGCTCGAACCCGTGACCCCGGTCAGGAACCCCACCAAGGTGGGTAAACCTTACCACTTCACTTGCAAGGGGGATCAAACCTGAGCCTCATTTGAGAACTCAAGCACTTTCCGCCACCACTGGACCACAAGGTCATTGGCTTCAGAAAAAATAGATGAAAAGAATATATTAGAGATATAAGTTTGTGTAAAGGAATAAGAGATGAAATGTTAACATTATTTACGTCTACAGTTGAAATACGACGAATACAGCTTTTCTTAATGTCTATAGTTGGAATATGACATGGGGTCATAATAATCTTGCTATGACCTTTCTTTGATGTTATTCTTGGTGTCAAAACATAAGCTTGATGTGGTGATCGGCGCTTGGGCGTACCCACTCACGAAGGAAGGGGCAGCCACCCCTAAAAAATTAGTTTTATTTTTAAGTAAAAATCTTGATCGACCCTTTAAAAGTTTGGTTAAGCCCTAGTCTCCACTGAAATATTTTTTTTTATTTGCCACTAGACTGGCGACACAGACGTTGTTGAGAAGCTGGGAAAAGGCGATATGGGAGTGGCGTGGCAACGAGAGAGGGAGAGTGTTGGAGGATTTTTTTTTTTTTTTTTTCATCTTAAATTTTAGAAGCATTGGCTAGTCTATAAGATTTCAAAATCTGTCTTATTGAAGATTTTCCCTGTATTTTTCATACATTTTCTTTTTATGAAATCCAATTAACAGGCCATTAAAAGAAACATACACCCTGGAATACCAACAACCCTGTCTGAATCTACTCGTATATTTTCCGGATCTGATCAAATATGCAAGTGGTCATAAGTTCATTAGATTTTTTTTTTTTTTTGTCAAATGTCCAATGGAAAACCTTCATGAGTCAAGATGGCTATTTTTGGGTCAAACACACGCTTTCACTTGACCACTTACCAAATTAGAGGACCACTTCTAATCTTGGTGACCATTTCTTTCGTTCGTTCATCGCTACAACACATGACAAACAAGAAAACTGCAAAGGAACATAACATATTTGAAAGCAAATCTTTCCCATAATAGATGAAAACATAGGAGCGAGTTTTGTCTATCTTACAATAGCCACTTATCGATTAAAACAATTTTCATTCATAACAATTTTATAAAACAAAAAACCAGAAATCATAAGATCATTCAACTGCTTCCTCGATACTAGCCCATGGCATACTTCTGGGTCCAGCTTCTAGCCGTTGTCTCGTACTTGCTCCTATCTGTCTTGTACATGTGAGCAATCTCAGGCACCAAAGGGTCATCTGGGTTCGGGTCTGTCAACAGGGAGCATATCGACAGCAACACCTACAAATCATCTCAAAAAGTGTTCATCACATATAAAATTATAACGCTGAAAGTCTGAAACCTTTATTTGACTATCAAGCCTCTAAAATTGTGTGTGGTCAGGTAACTTGCAAGTTGCAATGCCTTGAGTTGACTGGAACTTCACATTAAAGATGGCGTTTTTGACCCGTTTACTTTATGACCGGATCAATTCATGTTATGTCTAATCTATAAAGGTCAAACGGGTACAATACTTTAAATGACTATTCAATGGTCAATACTTGCAAAGAGCTTCTAATAAGGTTATATCGATTAATATATACTAAATTACACGACGTATATTGTCTCAAAACCAATCAAAATCTTTAGCATGAATTTATGGGTGTTCGAGCGAACATGAACTCTAATACACTAACCTTGGAAATAGTAAGAGCTGGGCTCCACTGTTCCTTCAAAATATCAAGACAAATGCTGCCATTACTGTTGATGTTCGGGTGGAACACCTTCGTCCTGAAAGCCACCTATGGAAACACAAAAGCATACGTTAACTCGTTAAGCAGCAAACAGAATCCAGTTAAAATTTGAACATGTAAACACAAAGATAATCAATCACATCTCAATTAAAGGAAACCGCATTTAATGATTACCTTAGGTGGCTTAAACGGATAGTCTGGAGGGAAATGAATGGTAACTAGAAACACTCCACCCGAGTAAGGACTGTCGGGAGGACCCATAATGGTTGCTTGCCAGTGAAACATGTCTTCTGCCACTGGGCCTAAACTCACGTTACAGAATCAAGGTAAACACATAGAAGATCCACAAATGTACAATAATATTTAAGTAGCAGAGGGCTTATGATGCTTATTTTAAAAATTAGCTCGTATTCGTGTTTAATGTTTGATCCAATAATAATGTGTATTTTACAAAATTTTGTATCATGTGACACATCCCAAAATAAAAAAGAAACCATACTTGTGTTAGAAAAGATCAACTTTTTAACCATCATTAGACCACTCGTAGTGGCTGCCCAAAGGGGCGTTTTTTGTGCTCAATATCGCCCAATCACGCCGAAGGGCCACTACGCATGGGCGTGTTTGGCGTTTTTTTTTGTTATGGCGTGTTATAAATCACGCTGGTGGGGCAATTTCTTGGCCAATCACATTTGAGCTTCCTTTTTTTGGCCAATAAGATTTTTTCAAATGTTTATTTTATTTTATTTTATTACAAACATAATGCCCCACAATCCCCACATCCCCACTACAACCCTTTTGTAAAAAGGCCCAATAATGCTCCATTGCTGACTGGGCTGCCACATGGCGCAAAACACCCTAGGTGGTGGGGCATTATTCACCCCAATGACTACGCATGGTCTTACACAAAATTCATGAGATGTATGCTATGATACATCAATATTCACATATTTTACAACTATAAACTCTAATCATTATAGTTACAGAGGGGATCTAATTTAAAAAACCTAAAACATACTAGCTTGATTTGCAATTATCATCAAGAAACTTACAAATCAAATGGAGGTACCTAAAGATCAAACTAACAAACCCTAACTTTCAGCTGAAAAGAACATAATAATCAGGCAAAAGAATTACAAACCTAGAAGATGAGAGATGAATAAGCTAAACTTAAAACAAAAACAAAAAGAAGGATCTAAATAACAGATACAAACACAACACCTGCACTGCAAGAGGTAGGAGGATCTTTCTGAAGATCCTTGAGTTCTTTCAAGATCCGCTTTGACGCCATCACTGACCACCACCTACAGCATCCAAAAGTAGAAACCTCAACACATCTAACAAGAATGAAATTGCGTAGTACACATAACCATGCATCTACTACATCAGATATAAAAGAAAAAAGGAAGATCGAAAGGGGGATGAAGAAACAAACACCTTCAACAAACCTCCTCCTCCTCCTGTTAAAATGATTAGAGTTGTGAAAAATGGAAGGAATCTCTTCTGGTGGTGGTGGCCTTATATGTATGTCATTACAGAAGATGAAGAAGAATAGATATTTTTTAGTCTTCCGGTGGGCTCCCATCGTTTCTTACCCACCTCACCTGCTCCATTCCACGATTTTTTACAGGATAGGGTGTGGTCATTACCCTCATGATTATCATGTAGGACTGTAAACGAATCGAATGTTTAGCGAACGAACAGTTTGTGAACCGTTCGGCGGGAAGTTCGTTTATGTTCGTTCGATTAGCTTAACGAACGTACACAAACAAAAAATTATGTTCGGTTAGCTTAGCGAGCGAACACGAACACATGTCTCGTTCGTTCGACTGTGTTCGTGAACGTTCGGTAATATGTTCGTTTGATTATATTAAAAAATAATAAATAATAAACCTTTTATCTAAATATATTGAAAACTTGAAACCCTATTTTTTTAAGTTAGCTAAAATTTGAACATTCGAAAACATTTTTTGGGATAATTATATCTAAGTTAGTTAAACTTTATTTATCGTTTGGTGGTGTGATACTGGTAGACTTCTTGTGTTTTGATTTATCATTTGATGGTTGTATTTAACTACTTATATCCAATGTTTAAGAATAACAATGTTTTCATTTTTTTATTTTCAAGTTAAATGTTCGTTTGGATTCATTTTTATTTGCTTGCGTTCATTTGTGTTCGAGACCAATGTTCACGAACTGTTCATGAACAATTGAATTTCTTTAACGAACGAACACGAACATAAACTTATGTTCGGTATGCGTTCATGAACAGTTCGCGAACATGTTAATTTCCCTAACGAACGAACACAAACATGGCCTTGTTCGTGTTCGTTTACAGCCCTACTACCATGACCCTTCACGTCAGTGTCATGTCATTCACCTCTAATCTACCATTCAAAACCAATACCCTTAGACCATGCATAGTGGTAAGGATGAATAATGCCCACCCTTGGGCGTTTTCCGCCATGTGGCAGTACAGTAAGCAAGGGGCATTATTGGGCGTTTTTAAAAAATGGGTGTAGTGGGGATGTGGGCATTATATTAAAAGGGTGTAAAGAATTAAATAAAAATAAAAAAACCAACAAAAAAAAAACTATTGGACTAAAAAAGGAAGATTAAATGTTATTGGCCAACTCAAAATGTTCAAAGCGTGATTTGAATCACGCTAAAACAAAAAAACAAGCCAAAAACGCCCAGGGGGTGGATCCCCGGCGTGATTTGGCGTTTTCAGGCACAAAAAACGCCCCAAATGGAGCCACTACGGGTGGTCTAACATTATGTTCCCGAGTCTCATTTAATAGGGGGGAAAGAAAAGAGGTGAAAATATGAAAAAACCATGTTCCCGATATTTTTTAAGGATAGTAGGGGAGGGGAAATAAGGGAAACGGGAAGAAAATTTGTAAATATATTTATCATCCCAAATTGGAGAGATTATGAGAGAAAACCTTATTAATTACTAAATTACCCTCATATATAATTAAAATGTTTTATGTTTAAAGGTTATAATGGTAAAATTGTTCCTTTCTTTTCTTTTCCTCCCAACTTGGGAAGACATAAAATGCTTTATTTCTTTTTTCCTTTACTTTTCATTAAACTTTTTTCCTTTACTTTTCATTAAACTCGGGAACACGAAAAAAAATCACACATTTTCCTTCATTTTCTCTCTTAATTCATTTCCCTTCTCATCCCCCAATTAAATGAGACCAAGGAACATTGTGTAAGGCTATGGTCATAATCAAAACCACTATCTCCTTATTTATTTTAATTTATCTTTATCTAAAGAAAAAGGAAATGATTTCTTGAAAATGGAAAGGAGGATCATGATTGTCATAGTTTAATCTATGCAAACCATGGTGGATCATGTAAGGGGGTGATATAGCATTCCATTTATGTTTCTACATGGGCCATGGCGAATCATGTTTCTATTTTTAGCTGATAGAGAGCTAATTACTATATTTTTTCTTCCCAACAACAATAAGTTATTTTAGCTAAATCTAAACCTAACTCTTTATTATCACATTCAAGCACGAAAAAAGCATTTAAATACAATCTTCATAAGCTCATCGATATATAATCAGACCACACGGGTCGGTCAAACCAGAGACCAGTTAAATAATTGTCCGATTGAATCGAGTCCGGACTGCCCTCATTTGAATCGGTAGACCAGACCAGGTTGTTGGACGGGATTACAAATTTTCTTATTCTTCCACAATCTTATTTAGTGATTTATTTACTACTCTAGGGCTACATTTTGTTTATTTTAGACTTGATACTTTGTAAAGTTTACCCAAAAGTTGGTTTTGACTTGTAATTATAGTGAGTTTGGTCGGGTAAACTTCTATCTTGTTGCCATGTTGTCAACAATATGAATTTGATCTAATAAACACTAAATATAACAGTGGAATCAATCTACAAAGTGATGAGCATCGTCAAAATAACAAATCAGTAGGTAATCGATCACATAATAATGCACACACCTGATGAACACGAAAGCTAAATAAACTTGGTGAAATTGTATTCAAGCAAACTGCAAACGTGTACATGCTTACAAATTAGAACTGCTACCAATACAAGCACAAACATATCCTATATTAAATCGTCAAAACAGTCGTAACTCTCACATAAGCAAACTTGCGATAGCTGACTTGTTCTGCAAGAACTGACTTCTCGCATGAGACTTTCGCATACCTTCAACCACTTCCCTTGACGGATCTAGAAGAAAATTTCAGGGGTATCGCAAAAAAAATATACATTCATACAGTGTATTTTTTTACCGTACATTTATAGAACCGGATACACAATAACATCTAAAATTAATAGCTAAACCTTAACCTAAAATCCTATTTCGTCCCTTTTGTGTTAGAATACCTATGCTTAGGGGCAATGGCGAAACCAGAAACATTTTGCCGGAGGGTCATAGTAGATTTTTATTTAAAAAAAATGATAAAGGGTAATTAATTTGAGTTGTTTTTACTAAAGGTTTTTTTTTTTTTTTTCTTTTTGGGTAAGATAATGACTTCTTATGATGAATTATTACTAAGGGGAATGTTCATTTGAGAAAAAAATTTAATTGAGAAGAAAAAGAACAAAGGGTAATTTTATAAAACATTAAATATGTTTTCACTTATCTCATTTATTATTATCTTTAACTAATTAATTAGTCATAAATACTAAGGTCCTCCACACTAACTTTTTTTGCCTAGATACATCAAAAGTTATCCTACATATTTCGAAATTTATCTTATACGTTGAAATTTATCTTACACAACTCGTAATTTATCTTATACACCTCGCATTTATCCTACACTTTAAATTATTTTATTTTATTTTCTTGAAAAAAAAATATATTTTGAAGATAAGTTACAAAAAATTTAACATAGTTAGCTATTAAAAAGTAATACTACAAATTAATGATCTATGTAGATTTACTAACATACCTTTATAGTAACATTAACTACTTATATTAAATGAAGTAAAATAAAACATCTTATTTGTTGAATTTTTTTTTTCTTCTTAAATTTTTTTTTTTCTCATTTGAACCTTCCACCTATTACTAAATATAACAAATATGACAGCTTCTTAGCCACAGTGTAATAATTGGACACCAATGTGACATTATTATACATATGAATACAAAGAGGCCATGAACAGTATTTTTTGATTTTTTTTTTTTTAATATTGTTTTCTTTCTAGGTTTTATATTATATTGTTTTATTAGTTTAATTGATTTAAACATACATTTTTATATAAATTTTAAGATACGATCAAAATACCAGTTATCAAACAATTGTTCAGTACGGTATGGTGGCGATACTATATTAATTCACCGAAAGCAAAAACACTAAAAATAAATATTGATACGGATACATATGTTATTCAATCGGTTTTGATTGAATTTGTTACAATAGCGACACAATATCCGTTTAAAAAATATATCGTAATGTTGAAATAAAAAAAGGGGAACAATTGTTTTTGATTTTTTCAATATTGTTTTTTCTAAGGTTTTATTATTTTATTGGTTTATTACTTTAACTGATTTAAGTATATTTTGTTCTCTCATATAACTTTTAAGATACGATCAAAGTACCCGTTATCAAACAGGAAACAATAAAACGGAATGTATATCGGTACCGATGATGTTTGGTACAATATGGTAGCGATCAGAGGCGGACCCATAAATTATTTGCTGGGGTGCGGATGAGGTGTTCAACCATATTTTTAAGGGGTGCGGTCGGGTTTTTTGCCTAAAATATACACTAATTTTTTTTTTCAAGGGATGCGGCCGCCCACCCTTGCCAAAGGCTAGGTCCGCCCATGGTAGCGATACAGTATCAATTTACTGAAAGCAAAAAGAACTAAAAAAAATATTGGTACCAATACAAAAGCTGTTCAATTGGCTTGGTACGATAGCAGCAGAATATCCGTTCTAAAAAAAAATCGTAATGTTGAAATAAAATAGACATAAAATGCAAGCGAACCGAACCGATATCAACTGAACAACATATATAGGTACCATATCAATATGTGTTTTTTGTTTTCGATCGATGTAGTGCTTTCTCTTTCAATTACAATATCGAGTGCAGGTACTATAACGAATCAAATTGATGCCGACTTAATCCCGCCGTAAAGCACGAGGGAATATTACTAGTTAATTATAATTTTACCACCTAGACTTTATTCACCAACAACCTCTTCACCACCTAGCGGATAAGCTTACTTTTTTTATTATTTTTTTTATTTTTTAAGTTTAGTGTACTCCCCTTAAGTTTTTATTTTTGTTAAAGTTTAGTTTACCCCCTTAAGTTTTAATGTTTTCACCTTGGCCATCCATTTTTTAAAAACTTTTTAACCCTTCATTTTTTTTCTAATAAATGTATGTATAATTGCGAGTTCGTCTACGTTAGAGGTCACGTGAGTTACTTGGTGTTATAAATTCATACTTTTCTTTTACGTCTTTTCCGGTTTTAATCGTTGTTGGCTAGCTACATAGCACGCTTCAACCTCCCCCCACCCCCACCCCCAACGTTTTACGCCCCGTAACACGGGGGCCTTATAACTACTATATAATAAATAAAGTATAGCAATTATCAACAAAATGATTTATAACCATTAATAAAATGAAGTTCGAAATTCCTTTTAACTTTTGAGTAATAAACCAACAATTAACAAATAATACAAAACATACTTTATCATATCATCATAACATTGTGTAGTCAAGTAGTTGTCTACTCTGATATTTTCTATTTAATATAAACTAGTAAAATTACTTTGCGTGTTCCGGCGAGAGTTCAGTCGGTATCATGGTTTTGTTGTTGTATCGTACATTATAAATGTTCGGTATAACAACTAAAAGATAAAACCCAAAAACTAAAATCACGATATAATAAAAGAAAATCTACTGATGTTTTATCGAAAACCATACAAACAAATATAAGGTAGTACCAATACTGGTAGTGATGTTGTTTAGTTGGAATCGATGTAGGGACAATATTGTTGGAACAATATCAGTTCAGTTCGTCATGTTATCGATAAGCTATCAACACCTGCTATAATTTACGATATAAAAATACACTCTATTGCGTATACAACTTCATTTTCAACAAAATTATACTGGAACTATAAAAACAATATTGGTACTGTTTTCAACTCGGGACGGTCTTCATGGTAAAAATTATGAAAAAATCAATTATATATGATCAAACTTAGCATGATAAGTGAAGTTATAATGATTTTTTCAAAAAAGAAGGTGAAAATTATTTGAAAGATTGAGTTGAATGCTCCAAATCATCGCACAAACTAACAGAGCCCCACAACCAAATCAACTAGTTTAATACCCGTCTGGTGGACGGGTTACGTTCAACAGCGTAAAAAAAAGATAATCAATAATAAGTATACACAAATTTAAACAACATTACAAACAAAAACACATTCTTCAATTTATAAAAGAAAACGAACGTCAACGCTTTAATACCCGTGCGTTACACCTTTTTAATATTGTGATGTTAAAGGATAAAAGAAACGTACCTCTTCCCAATCTTAAAGGACGTGTTTAGATATCTACAAAGAATAAAAGCAATCCTTGTAGGATCACTTGGTGATGTGCTCTATCATTAAAGCAGAGAGATACAAATGAGAAATGTGGCGTGGAATGAGAAAAAAGAGAAAAAAATAATAGCATCAACCTATGGGTTTTCAATGCTACTTGACACATATTGGCTCTGTATTCAGTGCTCAATGTTGATCCTTCAATAATTTGTAACTGGACCAAGAGCATAGAATATTGAAGACAAGAAAAAAGAGACCAAAAACTCAAAATTATATAGACAGCTAACTGTAATAATATGGACATTTTGGCAACATTCTATTTGGAGAATAATTGAACTAAATGATAGGGGGTATTAAAATTATGAATAACTTAATTTTGTAAGCAACTTTATGGGAGATGGGGAGTATGAGTTATAAATTGTAACTTGTAATTAAGTTTCGATTTATTAGTACCTTTTTTTCATACGTCAATCAAACTCCTAGACAATTACTCGTTAATTAAGAAAATAAAGGTGGATAGCTACATAATGAGGCCTGAAAACACTAGTTAAGCGCATACACACATACAAAAAAAAAAAAAAAAAAAAACCTCAGCTAACCAAGAGCATATAAGCATTTAACATCCTCATAATTTGTAAGCCTCAACTTCTTTTTGCAGAATATAGTATGCGCACCATTTATCACAACTTAACATAGCTTGAGTTAAAATACCCATTTTCTGCTAAGAAAGCCTCTCTTATTTGCCATGTGAAAATCACATGGCTTGCAGCTATATAACTGACTTTATGCCCTGAACAAAAAATTACTTGATTAAGTAGTCTCTATCGTCTCATTTTAGACATGATTCATAGACAAAAGTGTATAATAAGCATTAAAGTATACACCTTTCCATGGCAAGCCTTTGTTCGGTCTTTGCTAGAAGATAGTTTCTCCTATCAAAACAACATTAAAACCCTTAAAACATGGAACCAATGATAAAATTTGTGAATCTACAATATTTGTGATCTACATACTATAAGATTTAGGGTTAAAGCAACTTAGAGTTCTGTAGAATACTTGTTATCTTCATTCAACCTGGTACAAGCATATTTCTATCCCCATAAGAGCATTTTTCACAGCCTTATATGGCTATATAACAACCCATATACAACGAAAATATTCCAGCCCCGTACGGGTATAATTCCCAGCCATGTACGACTGTTATAAAACAGGTTCAAAGTCATACGGAAAATATTCAATGTAGATTAATAAAACAAAATTAAGATTATTACTATCTTTCAAACTAACACTTAACACAGTGATAAAAAGTAAATGAATAAAATAACTTTTACCTGACCCAACCAATTTTGATTTGTACTATTAAGAAACTTCCATGTTTTGACTGAGCATGCACATGTTGAAACTGCACCAACTTTGGACGTAACAGTACAAACCTCATCAAGTTAGATGCAACCAGTTGTTAATTGGGATCACTTTCATCAATCATCCGATGTAATAGCTTATCAAATCATTTTTCATACCATCGCCCAACCATCCCCATTTTCCTTTTCAATATCTTCAAAAGAAATTTCATATGTACTTATGTTCTTCATCATCATGTCATCTTTTGATGTATTTTACTTTCATGAACAAAGGCAAGAGCACCTTGTGAGGCTGCACATGCAGTTCATTGTGTTCTTCCACATAAAATACAAGATTCAAAGTAAATGATAACTGAAATGTTTTATCATTTTTAAAAATAAAATAAAATAACTTGATATACTCTCTTTCTAGCCATAACAATATCTTGTGTTGATACTTGTCTAAAGACCATCCAATATTTCTACTGTAGACTTTAAAGGTCATACCATTTACCACATGCTTTCAAGAAAAGTAAGACGATTTAAATTTAAAAAATAAAAACAAAAGAACAGTTGATGTACATTGCACTAACCATTTCTGTCAGGCGGTTGTTTGGAAGTTGGATGACTGCAATCACAGAAATCCCAGGATGTTTTATATCACAGTTTCTACCTACATTAAACCCAAGTTCAAAATATTAACACCTGCTAATATGGAACTTCCTATTTATCTATAACAAACTTCACTCTGATTTTGTCGTACTAAATACCATTGAATTTCAATCTTTTATTTTACCACTCAAATCAACATTCTTAGTTTGTTGGTTCACTTGATTCTTACCTCTTCATGATATATATTTTGCCCACCCTGATACACCCTTTTATGTACCCAATGAGCCATAAATTACCATGATCGCTTATCCGTCCTATATCACCAGTTTCATGCCAGCCTTCATCGCCATGATTTTCTTTTGTTTGAATTTGGTCCCAATATACCTGATCATTAGGGGGACGCCCCTTTGTTAACTCCATGTACGGTGTAGGCTTTCCAACACACACATCCTCTTGTTGATTGTCCACATCTAACTTGTTTTCAACAGTTTGCTCAATAGGATCTTGAAGGGTCATAAAAGTTACAAACGAACAACCCTCCCGCATCCCTTTCAATACAAAAATAAAAAGAAATAAAAAATTAAATAAATAAAGCAATAAAAAGCAAAGGACTGAACTTTATAATGTACATATAATTTGGAGGTTAACAAATATAGATAGAAATATAAACCAACCATAAGCTAGGAAAAGTCTAGCATTATATAAAAGCTATATCATCTAAGATGCATTCATACTACCTTAACAGAAAAAGAATGCAAAAGTAAATCAAGTTGGGAAAAGGATAAACGACAGTGGTCACGGGACAACAAACAAACACTCACACTTAATGAGGTGGAAAATGGGTCAAGATGTGTAACCTTTCAATACAGGTTTGGTTGACCAGCCAACACAATTTTGTCTATTTCTTTTCAGTTTTAGATAACCAATGTATTAATTGTGATTAAAAAAAAGTCTACTACAAAAACAATAATCCATCCTTTATAATAAAATATTATAGGAGGTTATAAGAATATGGGAGCAAATACTCCTTTACATTTTAGCAACAATAGTTTACAACAGTTACCCGTTTAACCCATTAGAGATAAAATAAATAAACCAAATCACCTACTGATATGGTTTGAAATTCCTCGGATAACAGAAAACATGTAATGGTCGAGCTGCCAGAAAGTTCAGCTTGTTAGATTTATCTGTGCACAACGAAGCAATTTATCAACCATGTTTCAAATTTGATTTATAGAAAACCAACCTTTATATCAATTAGAACTTACAGCATATAGTTGTTCCAAAGGAACCAAGGCTCAGCCTGTGGAAAAAAAAAACAGCAGAGTTTATAAATAAATAGAAATGGAAAATATATGCCAAAAGCAACCGTATATATTTAGTATATGTGGAGATCTATGAAACGGAATCAAGTCTAGATACAATTAACTCAATATAAAGAATTTCAATTGAAGACAACACTTGCCTGCCTCCAAAGAGGAAGATGCCTTGGTTCATCACCCAAGATTTTCAACCGCTGTGAACTGCAAGCGGAAAATGGAACCAAACAAAAAAATGGTCAAATGGTAAGTTCTATGCCAAACTCATAGTCCAAACTGAATGTCATGGTCATTGTGAATAATATTGAAATAATGAACAATGCATAAGAACAATATAACTCACAACGTAGTTCTAAAGTATAGAAGGTTCCGTCAAGGTTTGTCAGCGATTGATTCAAAGTGATTAATCTAAATCAAGAACCCATAAAACGAAGAACTTGACGAAATCAAAGAACAAACAGAAATTTGAGTTGAATTTCACAATTATTTCAAAAAAAAAAACTAAAAAAAACAAACAGCACTTAAACAGATTACGATGGTTAGCAATCAATATAATAAACAATCACTAAAAGCATACGAGAATAAAATAGAAGGGTTAAAATACCTCTTGAAATAATTGATAAGGAAACAATGATGGTTCTTCAATCAACTATTAAAGCGATGATACAAGGGTGATTCTTCAATCAGCAATTGAAACCGGGATGGTATCTGTTGGAAGAGGATCTGGTGGTAGTGCATGCCTCCGGCGGTACCGCGACCTCCAGGATGCTTACGGTGCACGCCTATGTTCCCAAGTGTAGTGATGATTGCAGGGCTATGATTCACAATTACGTCGTGCATCTGATGTCGATAGATAGTGGATGAATCGCACCATCTAATGCAATCAAGGTTCAGAAAAAAGTCCTAATACAGATGTGAGAGATGGAGTGATTTTTTTGGATGTAACTGCATTATATAACAATACTATTCAACTGAATTGAGGGCACTGCCCATGTTTGTAGGAGGCTTGAATTGTGGAGATAATGGGCAGAAAAAGATGGTGGTAACCATTTGATGAAGAAACTGTAAAGAAATGCCATGAACTGCCATCATGGAAGTTATTTTTATGAGTTTAAGTGGCTGAGATTTAATCTCAGCCAAATCCAATGGTCAAGGTTGATTTCAAAGGTAACTTCCACTTAATGGGTTCCATATATATATATATATATATAATATAATAGCCTGAGTATTTAAAATACCCATGTCAAGATATTAGAGCATTCTCATCCCTTACATCTTTTTCATCCTATAATTTCATTAAAAACAATTATATTTTATCTCTTTTTCAATTAAATAATATTTTGTATACTTTTATCATTACCTTTTATTTCTCCTCCACTAACAACCACTTTCAAAATATATTAAAAAACTAGGTTTTTACCCGGGATTGCTTCCCGGGCTCGATAAAATTACTTTAATCAAAATCTATTTATGATTAATATATAGTTAAAATCATACAAAAATAAAATCTTCGCGAAAGAAAAAGAGGTACATGATCAAAGTGCAAATGCGACATGGTTATAATATAAGCATTAAAATGAGCAATGTAAACCTCAAAAGGTTTACATAGTTAAGAAATAGATAATAGATAGTAGATAATAGATAAGTGATGTGAAACTCATTTTTTAGATAACATGGTTAAGAAACGTACAAATGTAAGGTACACATAAGCCATTACGTTATCCTAAAAAGATCCTAGTGTAAGGTGATGTGTCCAAATGGATGGATCGTGATTGATAATAGTGATATATACGCAAATTCCTAGAGGTCACGATCACATCAAGAAAGCCTCATCTTCTAAGATGTTTTCACACATCTTGATTCTAAAGGCTGGCTTAGTCTCAGGCTAAACTTAAGACAAACTCTCGAAAGTTTATTGCAATTAATTAGCGGGCTAAGATTAATAGATACACATAAAACTTACAGGATTACAACATACCGGGGGTAGTTAAGGTAGTAATTATTTATATAATGTGTTCTAAAACTTTTGACAATAGTAAGTGTTTTGGGTCAATCCAAACTATACCAAAGCACCCGTTGATGAAGCAGGTTTACGTTCTGAACTGTATCCTATCCCCAAACCAAAATCCATTCCCACGCACACCTCGATTGCCACCTCCCCTTCCTTTTGCTCTTTTCCCACCTGCACAAATATGAAACAAATTGAATGATGATAATGACTTCACCCAGTAAAAAGTGAAAATGTATGCATGCAGTTCGGCCATGTAGATTCGACTTTGCATAGGTTGTCCTTATGCGCAGATCATTAGAAAATGGGCAGAATTCTAGATCACTCATAAAATCAGAGAAAAATACAATTGAAACTGTATAAACAATGTACAGATTTTGTTCATTTTCTCGATCGCTGAAAATCATTTCTGTAACCTGTAATGCGGTGATACTGGAATAAGATGAAGCCATACATATTAAAGTACTGAAATGCCGTGATACTGGAATAAAACAAAACCATATCATATTGAAGTATTTTGACAACTACCTAACAAACTATCACCAGTAACCAAGCTGTCAGATAAATATAAATTGTAAGTGGCAACTACATATGTGAAACCAAAAGGTTGTAGATAAACAATAAAATGTGTTAAGTCACATAACATACAAGCTTAATGTTAGGATCTGAGGCTTTCATGATTGTGTTTGTTTGTTAAATTTGAACAAATCAAATAGATATGAACAGTTTTAAGTGCAGCGGAAATGAATAACAAACTTTGTAAACACAATTAATAGGAGAAGATAGTTTGATAAACAATTGCTTTTCATAGAGTCGAATGATTTACAAT
The DNA here is from genome assembly GCA_030545235.1 of Helianthus tuberosus. Classification (NCBI taxonomy): domain Eukaryota; kingdom Viridiplantae; phylum Streptophyta; class Magnoliopsida; order Asterales; family Asteraceae; genus Helianthus; species Helianthus tuberosus. The sequence continues at coordinate 20,572,713 of CM060364.1, read as the reverse complement.
TCAAAAGCAAAAGATTACAGTGAAAGCTTACAAACTAAACTCCCCCTCAGCCTGATGCCTCAAGGTTGGTTGCACAAGATGAAAGGATTAGACATGAGGAGAAGAACCCGCTCAGTCAATCAAATGTAACAGTACAGGATACTGTTACATTTATAGGCAAACCAAACCACTGGGGTATTTCAGCTGACGTCACCATGAAAGCGACGTCTAACAGCCTAACAACCTGTATCTACTGTCCTTTTACAAATACTGCTATACCTAACCACTGACTATACATAAAACAGATAATTCACTAAACAGCTGCTCTCTCTTTACATCAGTGCTTTCCTCAAGGTTGATCAGTCCTTGATTGGGCAGAGCTTTGTCATCAGCAGATTGTACCAGCAGTGCTTAGTGTCCAGCAGTCTTCTAAGCTTCATCAGTAGTTATGCAGAACAGCAGCAGTTGTATCCGGTCAGTGGATGCAAGACCATCAGTTGTTATAAATCATTTTCAAGGGGGAAGCTTAATGTAAACCGCTGCTTATTGTGGATCCACTGTTGTGACCAGGTTTTGGCTTTACATTATCTGTTCCTCTGGTAGGGTTCAATCCCAACAATCTCCCCCTGGAACAGATAATGCCAAAAACCTGTCATTATTCTGGATCTTTATTACTCATCAAAAGTTCCATTGATTTTCTTTTAAATTCTTCTTCAAATGCTTTGGAGCTTGTATCATCTTCATCCCGGCACAGTGTAAGTTCAAGGAGATCCTGCAAATCTTGAACACTAAGGCCTAGTGCTTCTTTCCTTGATATATACTTCACCTCTCCATTGGATCTGACCAGAGTCAATACGTGGGTCTTTTGATCAGAGAGCCACTTTAGTACTTTTAAACCCAATGGATTTCTTGGGAGAGATTTATTTGATGATGAGCTTTGAGATATTGGCCTTGAGAAGACTTGCAGACTTTCAGACATTCTTTTGAAAGCCATTTCTATGACATCATTTGCTGCAGCTATATCTTCTGCAGTTTCTCTTTCAATCAGCTCCTGCCTTTCAATGTCTGTCATGTCTGTTGAAGTGTTTGGTGATGCAGGTTTGGTTAACATCCTTTTAAAAAGGTTTTGAAGTTTTTCTGAGTTTTCTTCTTTTAGACCCATTTTCATGATGGATTCTCTGAAGTACTCAACCTCCTTTTCTTTCACCTCTTCACTGGTCAACTGTTCTTTTTCTTCTTGATTTGTCACAAAAGTAGACCGGAACAGTGTTTTGAGGTTTTCTATCTGGTGTTCAAGCTTCATTCTTTGTTCATGCTTCTTTGAGGTGCTTGATACAGTTATCTTTCTTTTCTTCAGCCTTTCATAGGCTTCATCAGTCTGCTGTTTTGACCATTTTGATATGGCTTCAGCAGTATCCATTTTTGCATCCACCAGCTCCTTTTTCTTTCTCTTATACTCAGCAGTTAGGTCAGCAATGAGCCTTTTGTATTTGCTCCAGTTTGGAGCATTCTTCTTCTTTGTAGGATCATTCTTGATTTTCTCAATCCTTTCTGCCTCATGCTTTAGAGCGATTATTGGCCATTCTTCGAACTGTTGTTCTTCAGCAGGATAGAATTTCTCTTTCATGATGTAGGCTAGATATTGTTTTCTCAACTTTTTCCTTTGATCAGCCTTTTCTTTGTTTAGGTCTTGTGCAAACTCTTATATCTGCTTTACTTTTGTGAAGTAGAACTCCAGTCTTTTAGCAATGCCATCTTCGCTTAAACGTTCACGTTCACTCTCAACTTTAGCTCTTAGTTTAGCTTGCCTTGCCTTGACTTTGAGGTAATCATCCATATCATCTGGTGGCATGTAGCCTATGAGTGAGGATAATCTTCTTTTTGAAGGATCTTCTTCTGTATAGAATTGCCTCATCTCATTTTTGATAGCTTCAAGTTCCAGTGGATGTTGTGCAGCATTAGGATCATGTATACCCTCATCGGCAGAGATTAGCTTTCTTTTTCTGTTGAAGAGCTTTGGTTGTGATGTAGAGAAGGTGAGAGCAGTGGTGGATGATTGACTAATAGTTGTTGAAACAACTGGTGTCTCAACATCTGTTGTCATTACAACTGCTGATATGTCAGCAGTTGTCTTCTGCTTTTGAGCAGGGGATGGAAGTGGTGAGGTAGTTTTTGATGGTGGTGATGGTGGTGGTGAATCATCATCTGATATGAGATTCCTTCTCCTTTTTAATGAAGAAGGGGCAGATGATGTTTTGGGTGAATCAGTGGTTTGAATGATGGGGAGTGTCTGACAAACAACTGTTGAAACAACTGGTGCTTCAACCGCTGCTGTCATTACAACAGATGTTGTAACATCTGTTGTCTTCTGTTTTATGACAGGAGGCAGTGGTGATGGTGTGATTGTAGATGATGGTGGTAGAGCAGTAGTTGCAGTGGTATGTGGTAGAGTGGTGTGTGTTGAAGATGTGTGTGTTGATGACATGGCAGCTGTTTGGCTACTGACAGCAGTTTTTGTAACTACTGTTGTATCAGCTGTTTGACTAACATGTTTTGATACCTGCTTTTCTTTTTCTTTTTCTTTTTCAGGCTCAATATAAAGGACATGTTCTATTCCCATCTTATTCATTTGTCTCAACAGCTTGATATTCTCCCCCTTTTTGGCATTATCTGAAGGAGGGTTATCAAGAAAGGATAGGGAAGAAGGAACTTTGCCAGAGACACTTTGAATGCTAGCCTTTATAGCCTTGATATCTGCTTGAGTATCTTTGAACCTTGATTCCACCATGTTGGTCAGCATTTGTACATGAGTAGCATGCTTTTGATCAGCCATTTGTTGCTGTTTTTCAAGCATGGGTTGAAAGATATTCCAGAGCTCATTTGCAGCAACTGCATGTTGTGCAGATGCTTGAGTAGGAACAGATGCTTGTGGTGGGGCAGCAGTAGACTGTGCTTTTTGAGCTTTTAAAATCTCTTGCACCATCTCCTTTATTTCAGCAACTGAATCTTCAAGTTTGTCAACTCTGTTCGTCAATTCCTGATATTTTGAATCATCACCTACTTTAGTAGGATCATCTGAATCCTCACCAGCAGTGGTTATATCAATGTGTGACTTAGGAACAGAGTCCCAAAAATCACCCATTGATGCCCCTTGTTCTTGGTACTGGGGACTTCTTTCTTCAGCACTCGATAAACCTTTGATGGTACCAGTGGTTAGATCCAACTCACTGGTTGTTACCGAAGTTGCCATGGAAGAAATTGCCTTCAAGGGAGTCTTACTTATGAAACAACTGTCCAACTAAAGATCTGTTGATCCACCAGTTGTAGTTGCTGCTCCACTTGAACTACCACCGAGAGTTACTTGTAACTCAGGGGGTGTAACCTCCTCAATTGTTGCTGGGATAGCAGAAGTAGTAGCATCAGACCCAGTCTCTTGTGGGGGTATACTCTCAGTGATAGGTGATAGAGAGGAACTGGTTTGTGTCTGAGCTATAGCAGCTGCATGCAACAAGGGTAGCATGGATTGTGGCATTATGATTGGTGAGGGTATAGGTGTTGAAAGAGACATGTCCTTGGGATCAGGACTGTGGAAGATAGAGCCAAGTGGATCTAGAGCTTCATAATTTGGTGTCCCTGTGATTACAACCTGATCCTTTTGTGAGGATGCAGGAGGAGTTTCAGGCATGGGTTGAGATCTTTCTTCCAACTGCTGTGAGGAAGTAGCAGCAGTGGTTTGTGGTGACTTTTGTGTTGTCACAGGCATTTCCTCTGGGATCTCATCTTCCAGAGTTGCCTTTGTTTTGGGTTTGGTGGGTTTTCTGGATGTTTTTCTTTTGGTCTTTTTGGTGATATCAGGTGTGGGTTTCAAAGCAGTGGTTGTGTTGCTTTGATCACCTGGAGCAGTGGGCTCAGCAGCTAATACCTGAGGAGCAGTTGTAACCGCTAAAATCTGCTCAGGTACCCCTGCTTTTGTTTTTATTGGTGCCAACATTCTAGTGAATGTTTCAGGTGTCAAGCTTTTTATTTGAAAATAGACACCTTGTTTAAGCAAATTTTCATTTTTCTTATCAAATTTTTGTATAAAATAATAACTCAAAAATCTTGGAAACAACAAAAATGCTTTACTTTCAATGTTTTTCACCATGTCATTGAAAATCTCCTGGGAGTAGTTGTAGTCTTTATTATTCAAAATAGCGTAACCCAGGCATTGAATTTTTAATGGTATTTCGTTAAAAGATGTTGTTTTATTCGAAGCACACATCAGAAGTGTGTGAAATAAAAATCTGGGTGCAGATGGAAAATAACCCTTTTGTAGGGTATCTACCTTTGACTGTTCTGCATAGCCCCTTTTCAGAAAATCAGCTTTTAACTCGTTTTTGTCAAAAGAAGCTTTACCTTTCTGATCATCGAGTTTGAAGATTTCTGATAATGATTGCGGAGTGATTTGAATCGCAGTACCCTGTATCGAGGAGTTAATGGCTACTACTTTATCATCTTGTTTTTCAAGCGTAGCATTTTTCCAGAACTCTCTCTGGGTTTGCAGATATATGGGGGCGTCTACTGTCAACAAAGTTTTGTACTTTGATGTAGATATGGTGTCGAGAATGGAATCGAAGGTATGATTGTTTGTGGGTTTTGTGAGTAAACCCAAATAGTTGTGAGATTGTTTGTATGGTATCTCATTGGATTCTTCGGCCGTTTGAGCGACTTCATTTGAAGGTGGTGGTGATTTAGGTTTTGATTTTGATTTTGACTTTGATTTTGTCATTTTTGCGGAGAAGAACGAAGAAGGATTTTGGAGATTTTGAGAAGAAGGGTTGGAAACTGCTATGAGAAGAGAATTTTGGAATTCAATTCGACAGTGTAAAACCCTGTTTGGGGTTTAGGGCAGGGTTTTATTTAGGAAAAAATGATCGCTGATGTGGTAGCGGTTATTATGATCTGAAGGCTAAAGACTGACCACGTGTCAAACACTAATGAAATGGATGAAGGATGGAAAACAGTTGTTTTAAGGGCCACTGACGTATCAAGCATCAGTGGTTAAAACGGTAAAAATTATGGGCAGTGGATGATTTTTACTATCAGTGGATAGGACACTGATTTTGAACATCAGTGCTTGTCAAGAAAATGAGGGATCAGTGGTTAACTTTCAGCAGTGGACAATGTTTAGAGATCAGACGTTGGAACAAAACAGTGGTTAGGGTAAATGGTACAGATCTGAAGGACAAGTATTCCAGCAACAGTTTTGAGAATTTTCATTCAAGGTTTTGCCACATGTCAATTTTGAAAGACAGTGGTTTAGTACCCCAGATGATGAAAACTTTTTGCTAAGGCAACTCATTTTCGTTTAATACTCAATTAAAACATGAGTACCCTAGTAATTCAAAAACTGATACATAAATACTAAAGTTGAATCCGCTGTAGAAGCTGTTATAACTACACCATAAGTGCTAGTCTTTAACAGGACTTTGCCTTCAACAGTGCATAGCCCTCATGAGACAATAAGCCCATCAGTCTTTATATGGAGCAGGAATTAATTATAACAGTCCTTAGCATGATCAGCTGTTATAACCACACCACCCTTTCAGAGTTGGACCATTAAACAAATCCTTGACACTATTAATCCTCTGTTGACTTACCAAACAGATCTACAGACACAATTCAACATCAACATAATCTAAATATTACTGAAACAATAAATAATAAGTAAAAATAAAACACAACAAAGATTCATAAAATTATATTTAATCATTTATTCAGGACCTTAAAACTAAAAGTCCAATAATTACATGACATACTGAACAATATTCAAGTTCAAATCTAAGAATAACAGCAAGAACTAATAAACTTTAGTTTCCACTACATCTATTGCTGAACCTCTTGATGTATGTCCTTCAGCATCGCCATAAACTGCACGTCTCTATCACCACACTCCATATTACTGACAACACAAATAAGAATAAGAAACTAATCTAAAATTCAAACGTGTCTTTTTCATTTTTATTGCACATCTGAGTATTCATGAGCTTTGGACGAATGTATACTTTCTTTAAAAGAAGAAAATCTTCCTGGAGCAAGAAAACGTGACTTTGGATTTAACGGAAATCAAAAAAAAAATGGCACATGTAACTTTAAAGTTGCATCTCTGCCATCAAAAAAGGTAACACATGCAACTTTTCACGATGTTGCAACAATGATATTGCAGCATCGATATTGAAAGGTTGATGTGGGATGCGAATTTACATTGAAACAGCGATGTTGGAACAATGATACATGAACGATAACATGTAAACATTATCAACAAACATTCGAACAAAGAAGTGTAATGGGAAATTAGCTGCTAAATCACAAGAAAGATGCATTTGAGAGAGAAAGATACGGTCACATATATGAGCGAGCGAGATTTGAATGTGAAACCAGATAATTGTATCTTATTTATAGAATAATAAAAATATATATGGTTTGAAATTTGAATTTCAAAATTACTAATATTAATTAGTAATTACTGATTTGATTTGAAAGCAATTGTTATGATGTTTTTTGGGAACTGAAATATGCAAAGTAGGAAAAAAAAAAAAAGAGAACGTCAATTTTAAATTACCTTTTACATATTTTTTATTTCAAAATTACTGAGAGATAATAACCGTCAGTTTGAAATTCTAGTTTTGCATATTTTAAAAGTCCAAAGCTCAAGAAATTACAATTAATTACTATTGATTAGATTTGCAACAAATAGTCAAAAAGTATTTTTTTTATTTTTTAATTTAACATTAAGGATAAAAATATATATGGTTTGAATTTTGAATTTCAAAATTACTGATATTATTAGTAATTACTGATTTGATTTGACCGCAATTGTGTTGATGTTTATTGGGAACTGATGTTTATTGGGAACTGAAAGGTAAGTAGTGTATATCTTTATATCCCTCCTTATTAAAGTAAATAAATATTAGTAATCATATGCAAAGTAGGGAAAAAAAAAGAGAACGTCAATTCTAAATTACCATCTTGCATAAATTTAATTTGAAATTCATATTTTGCATATTTTAAAAGTCCAAAGCTGAAGAAATTACCATTAATTAGTGATTTGATTTGCAACAAATACCCATCAAGTATTTTTTTTTTAATTTAACATTAAATTTCATCAGGAAAACAATATTGGAGGAACTCTTATCTCATTGCAATGTAACGATTAGGTAAAATGGTAATTTCATTTTAATTCTAGTTTTTATTTGATAATTTCAATATATCACTAATTAACACCATGGATGGTAAATATCAATGGATGTCAAGAATAAAAAAGTGACCAGTGGCTATTTTTTCCTATCAGTAGATACCGAACGTCAATTGTCATTATGACTTTTCTGTAATTACTGATATTATCAGTAATTACTGATGATGATTTGAAAGCAACTGTCATTGTCATGATGACTTTTCTAATTTTTAAACCGTGAGTTTGAAATTCACATTTTGCATGTTTTAAATGTCCAAAGCTCAAGAAATTAGCATTAATTACTGATTTGATTTCCAACAAATAGTTATAAAGAATTTTTTAAATTGTATGATCAAAACAATGTTGGAGGAAATCTTACCTCATTGGTATGTAAAGATGAGGTAAAATGGTAATTTCATTGTTATTCTAGTTTTTATTTGATAATTTCAATCTATCACTAATTAACACCATCAATAACAAAAAAGTGAGCAGTGGCTGTTTTTTAGGAAAACAACTGATGGTCAATATCAATAGATGCCAACAATAAAAAAAGTGAGCAGTGGCTATTTTTCCTATCAGTGGATACCCAACAGTTTTTTAAACACTGATGTTTGGTCAGTCAATGGTCAACAGATTTTGAAGAAACATATGTTTCGCCTTAAACAGAATTTTGCCCATAAACAGAAGTTTGACCATAAACAGGTGTTTGCACATAAAGAGATGTTTATCTGGTGGTTTAAAACCACTGTTGGGTCAAACAAATTTCACAACAGGACCAATACTCAAATAGATGTTGACCTTAAACAGATGTTTGGTTTAGAGCCAAACATCTGTTAAAGCCCAAACATCTGTTTAACCCTGAACAGGGGTTTCCATTAACTATTGACCAAATTGCAAACAGATGTTAAAACCACTGTTTGTTATTGTACTTCTTTACAAAATTACATAGAATTCAAGAAAACGAAACAAACACTTAAAGAACTATAATTTAACACATAATCTAATCGGGCAAAGCAATCTATTATCTAAGAATTCACTGATTCTTACAACATGAAACAAACTCATAATGAAATACTAAAGTTACATAAGAACCACTGATAATTAAATACTAAATTTGAATCCGTTGTAGATGCTGAACCACTGCTGATACTAAACAGTCGTTTTCCTTTGATTAATCAAACTCTAGGTACATAAAGTGCAAACAGTCGTTTTCCTGAACAGATGTTTAAGTTAATAACATCTACTGTTCAACCTAACAGGGGTTTCCATTAACTATTGACCAAATTGCAAACAGATGTTAAAACCACTGTTTGTTATTGTACTTCTTTACAAAATTACATAGAATTCAAGAAAACGAAACAATCACTTAAAGAACTATAATTTAACACATAATCTAATTTGGCAAAGCAATCTATTATCTGAGAATTCACTGATTCTTACAACATGAAACAAACTCATAATGAAATACTAAAGTTACACAAGAACCACTGATAATTAAATACTAAATTTGAATCCGTTGTAGATGCTGAACCACTGCTGATACTAAACAGTCGTTTTCCTTTGATTAATCAGACTCTAGGTACATAAAGTGGTTGTCTTTAACAGGACCTTGTCTTCAACAGTGGATAGGCCTCATCAGTCTTTGTTCATAAAGAGCTCCTTTAAAACAAATTTTATGCTTCTTTTAATACAAAAAAGGTAGGAAACACCATTACTCTAGACTCTCTAGTAACATAAAATCTTATCTTACAACAATAGCAGATCCTTTCTTGCGTTTAGTAGGAACTACTGTGGGTTCTCCATCATCATCTTCTGCACAAGTCAATTATAATCATCATCATCATTTAGACATAAGCAAAAATTATTTTAACTATAAATTTAATAATCTTTCTTTGTGTTTAATTAAACTTTATGCTTCTTTGAATACAAACCTATAATAACCCGCAACAGATTGTATGAATTTCAAACAACTGTGATTAGACTGAAATATAAACCGAGAATTAGAGTATATCACTTCAAAATAAAAAAACTCAAAATTGAAAATCAGAGTAGCAAAAAACACATACTTTAAACGATGTTGGAACAATAATACTGGAAACAACCGTGGAACAATCATCATCATTATATGAGAATACCCTTAATTTATGGAACCTGTAGAATGAAATGCTCCACTGTTGGGTTATTAACTTTCAACCTCACTTTCCCTAAATTTATCAATTCTAATTTTCAACAGGATGTAATACAATTATTACCTTAATTAAGATATCTTCAACTGCAAACAACAATAGCAAACAACATCAAACAACAATAGCAAACAACATCAGACAATAATAGCAAACAACATCAAACAATAATAGCAAACACCTGATGTTGAATCCACTGTAGATGCTGAACCACTGCTGTTACAAACAGATAATACCTCGAGAACTGGAAATGAAACTCTAATTTCAGAAAGAATAATGGCTGAACATACTCAAACATCAATAATCAACATATGTTATACTCATATGATGACCATCTAGAAAAAAAACGCTAATTTCAAAACATATTCAAACATACCAGCTTATGGCAGAAATCTATCCGCAGCTAAGCGGATTTCAACTTTGATGACAACAACCCTGGAACCATATGATTAGATTACGAGTAGAAATTAGGATTAGTGTAAATAAGAGGAAATCATGAAAGTATTTCAACTAAAAAAAAGAACAAACCTTTTGATGAAGTAATCGATGAACAAAAGAAGATTTTATGGTGGCGTCTGAAGAAGATTAAGGTTTGGATGGAAAGAATTATCTCAATAATTTGCAGGGTTTGTGAAATTTGAATTTGAATCGCCTGAATATAGAGAGAGAAAGAACCCTAGGCGTTTGTAAAGAAAGATCAGAAGTGAGAAGAGGGGTTATATAAGGAAAAGGGGATGGCACTGTTGGGCGGGAAAAGAGAACTGAGGATGCCCTAATCAAGTGACACGTGGCCCAAATAACTTTCATTTATTATATATAATAGATTATTGAGGCTCAAATTTACAGATAAATATTAATGTATTCTCTCTCCTCTACTCACAACCAATTCCTACATGAAATAAAATTAAACTCGTCACAATTTAACTAAATAACCAAACACAATCAATTTAACTAAATAACAAAACACAATCACACGAAGTAGAGATTTAATTCAGATTAAAATTAAATCATGCATACAAAATTAATATCATAATTCATAAAACCTTTGGAAAGATACAACACAAAATAATGCCATGAAAGTATCATAAATTAATTCATCGAGTTAATGAAGCAAGATCTGAACACTCGTTAAACACCTGATAATTCCGTCTCAAAAATCTCCGGCCTTGGCGGCGTCGAACTTTCCGGCAAGCGAGGCCGGTTCTCCAGTACCTTACTCCGTCTAACATCTTCCAACATTCTAACAACCTCGGTCATTTTCGGTCTCTGATCAGGTACCCTTGCGACACATGACATTGCAATCTGCAACATCTCCACCATCTCCTCCTCAATGTTGGGGTATTTTAGTAATTCCACATCAAACACCTCTCCGGTCCACTCTTCCCGCACCACTGAGTGGACCCACCGAACCAAATGAACGACCTCATCGCCACTCGTGGTGTGGACCGGTGACTTACCAGTCAACAGCTCGAGTAAGAGCACACCGAAGCTATAGACATCCGAAGGCTGGGTAGCTTTTCGGGTGTCGGTGATTTCCGGGGCCCGGTAACCCGCGGCCCGGGCAATCGGGGTGGCAATTTGTGACATGACTGTTGACAAACCGATGTCAGAGATGCACCCATAGTTTTGGGAATTTAGGAAAACGTTTGATGATTTGATGTTGCCGTGAACGAGCTTCACGCCTGCTTCGGTGTGGACCCGAGCGATGCCACGGGCCGCACCGACGGCTATTTGAAGGCGGGTTTCCCAAGTCAACGTGACCCGGTCTTCCCCTCTGTTACCTACAATAATTGTAACACAATAAGGTGAAGAAAGTTGATACAACTATTACACATTTGACTTTTGTGGGGCAAATATAAATGATTTTATATATAAAATTTGACAATGATGAATACAATACAAATGCAAACAACAAATGGACCAAAATATTTCTAGTAAAGATTCCCTTATCCCACATGGATTGATTCTAATCAATCAAGAACTTATTTCTCTTTCATGCATAATTCAATATTCCATCAATATCAAATATAACATAAAAAATGTCTTTATATTATAATATAATACATATATTGGAAAAATGGGTTGTCTTTCATAATATAGTTGTATCTTTCTGTATCATGACATTCTTTGCATGATCCATGTGTGGTCACAACCCAACTGGTTTTTCAGGTTCATTGATATTGTATGGTTGGAGTATGAAGACGGACAATTAACCTTCGGTTTGTGGGTCCAGGGGCGGATTTAGGCCACTTTTATGGGTTCCCAGTAGGGGTGCAAACGAGCCGAGCTACTCGCGAACTACTCGAGCTCGGCTCGAAAAAAAGCTCGAACGAGCCGAGCTTAAACAAGCTCGAGCCCGAGCCTAAAAACAAGCTCATCTAGTAAACGAGCCCGAGCTTCGCTTATCGAGCTTGAGCTAGTTCGCGAGCCTAAACGAGCTTTCTGTTTATATATTTTTATTAATATATTAAACATATATGTATATAATAATAATTACCATTTATATAAATATAAAAAAATAACTAAATTATATGTATAATAATACTTGTAATTAATATAAATCAATTAATAAATACTAAACGAGTCGAGCCGAGCCGAGCTCGAGCTTGAAAAATTACCTTCGAGCCGAGCTCGAGCTTTAGAAATAAAACTCGAATCGAGCCGAGCTCGAGCTCGAACTTTCATATGTTAAACGAGCTCGGTCAAGCTCGGGCCGGCTCGGCTCATTTGCACCCCTAGTTCCCAGGAACCCATTCGGTTTGGAAAATATGGAAAAAATAAATGCATGATTTGGAAAAAAATAGTGAAAAATAGTGAGAATCTACCAAAAGGAACCTGGTAAAAAAGGTTCTTAGACCCGCCACTGCGTGGGTCCGTCTACATCTACGATAAGATGAAGACTGGACACACGACATGAAGAAAGTTAAGGTGAATGAACGAGTCTAAACATTAAAGAGTTAGAGAAATCATTTGGATTTGATTTACGTCTATTATTTGCGTAATCCTTTAACCTAATCTAGTAAAATACAAACAGCATAAGTCCATTTGAAGTTCATGCATGATCCATGTTGTGTGGTGGCATGCTAGACAAATGGTTCGGGTCCAATTCAGTCTAATTCGATTTGTGGGTCTGGTCTGGTCTTTATCTATAATGATATGAAGATCGGGCCCACTAAACGACGGAAGTTAGTGTGAGTAAATGGGGTAAAGTTCTTGTACAAATAATCTTAACATACTAAACATACAAATTGAAGGAAAACTCAAAAAGACAAGGTGGCATTTTTGTAATTATCAATAACTATCAAAGTTACTCTACAAATATACCTAAAAAAACCTAACCACTCCCCCCCCCCCCCCCCCCCCAAGCTAAAATGCTAAAAACTAAACCCCCAAAAAACCTAAAAAAATCTAAAAAAATAAAAAAAAAACACACAAATTATTTTATTTTATTTTTTTAACATTTTTTATTAAAAAATCCCTTCTTTTTTTTTTGCTAACGAAATGTAGCGATTTTTTAATAAAAAATGTTAAAAAAAAAAATTTGTGTTTTTTTAGGTATTTTTGGTTGTAACTTGTAACTTTGATAGTTGGTGGTAATTACAAAAATGCCACCTTGTCTTTTTGGGTTTTCCTTCAATTTGTATGTTTAGTATGGGCATGTTTGGATGGGCTTCTCAAAACAACTTATTGGCTTATTGACTTATCAAGAAGCCAATAAGTTGTTTTTGTGTTTGGATAGACTAAAAGGACTTTTGGAAATAGCTTTTTGCAAAGAAGGAAAATCAGATTTTGAAAAGCCAATATTTCATGACTTTTGGATCCAAAAGTGACTTTTCAAAAATGAATTTACTAAATTACCCCTTCTTTACCCCCTTATATTTAAAAGAATGCCCATTTTAGTCATTTTACACCAATAAGCTAATCCAAACACTTTTTTTAAAAACTCCTTTTCAAAAAGTCCTTTTCCCAAAAGTCCTTTTCCCAAAAGTCCTTTTTAACTCTAATAAGCCCATCCAAACATGCCCTATGTTAAGATTATTTGTATTTGATCTTTTGCCAATGAACCATAAACCTTCAAGACTACCTAACTTGGATTCTTGTGATAGTTATTTGTCATTTAACCCTAAAAAGTAATAAGAACAAGATCCCAACTTTAATTACCATTTAAGGTTTATGAGTTGAAGGATTAGAATATGATAATCAGTTCTATTATTACAAGCTTACAAGTTACAACTCCTTAAGCATTTGTCAAAATCTATTTGTTTTTATCCTAAAGCACTAAAAAGTGATAATATCGTAACTAAAACAAGAACGTAATTAAACGAGTTAAATAATTTAAAGAGATTAAGAACATACCATGTAACATAGCGGCAACGCTCCCTTGACTGTAATACTCACAAACCGTTAACTTCTCATCTTTCGAGTAGTAATACGCCCTCAAATCAATCACATTCTCGTGCTTAATACTCCCAACGATCCCCATCTGCTGCTCAAACTCGTGTTTCCCGACACTCAAATCTTTCAACCTCTTCACCACAACAGACGTCCCGTCTTCAAGAATAGCCTTATACGACATCCCAAAAGTACCCTTACCCAAAACCTCAGCCGAAGCCCTCAACAAATCTTCTAAATCAAATGCATAATTACACCCCTCAAAGAAAACCAACCGGTTATTCGCATCTTGCGTTCTCGAAATCGCTTTTTCGGGCGACATTCCGCCTTTTTCGAGCTTCGACGAAATCCCATCTCCCTTATTCCTTTTCAAACAACAAAGTACCCAAAAGATTGCAAAACCAATCAACCCAATGGCACAAACAGCTACAATTATACCCAAAAGCGCTTTCTCGCTTAACTTTTTACCGCTTTTCGTGCTTGGCTTATGAGGGGGCATAACAATTGGTACCTCATTAGGTGAATACATAACAGACACATTGTTACCAACAAACACTGATTTTGGAAACTTTTGAAGTGATTTTGGGACTACCCCAGTGAGATGATTGTTGGAAAGGTCAAGAACTTGAAGATCATGCATACCCAAATCAGGAATCTGACCACTAAATGAGTTATTAGCAAGATTCAAAGCAGAAAGATGGGTCAAACTTGAAATGGAGCTTGGAATTGACCCATTAAACTTATTGTTTGAAAGATTAACAATTGCTAAACTCTTCCAAACAGAGAAATCAAGAGGCAATGGGCCAGAAAACTGGTTAAACTGAAGGTACAATAAAGATAAATTCTTGAGGTTAACAAAATCAACAGGAAAAGGACCAGAAATACCATTGGATCTGAGGCTCAAGATCTGCAAAGCTGAGAGTCTGCTAATGGTGTTTGCCGGAATATGACCGTGAAAACCAACTCCGGGAAGCCGGAGACCAATGACACGTGACCCATCTTCACTGCACGTGACTCCAGTCCAGTTGTTACACACTGTAGTTGAGTTGGAATCCCAATTTAGTGAGCGAGAGTGTGCAAGATTGTGCATTAAATCCAACAATGCTCTTTTATCATCTTCAAGAACAGCAGCATTGGTTCCAACACAGAGTAAACCAATCAAGAAAATCTTGAAAATCTCCATTTTTTTTAATAAAGATTCAGTTTTTTTTTCCACAGAAGTTCAAGGTTACAACTAAAGATTGATAAATACAGCTGAAAATGAAAAACCCATACAAGAAAAAGGCTAAAAATCCCAACTTTTTTTCAAACAAAAGTTGAAGATTACAACTAAAGATTGATAAATAATACAGCTGCAAATGAAAAACCCATGTGAGAAACTTATAAAACTAGTGAATCAAATCAAACCCATAAAGAGAAAATGCTAAAGATTCCAACTTTTATTCAAATTGGGTGAAGAAGGCATGTAAAAAGGTGAGGAAAGCTGAAGAGAAAGTGAGGGTGTTGTGTGAGAAAATGGGGTTTAAAATGAGGGTTTGAGTTGGGAGTGGTGAGATTAGTCAAAAGGGATGCAGTGATTTTTAATTTAAAGTAAATGGGTTTAAGCAGCAGTAGCACAGCACAAGAAAACAAAGCTTTTACTTTTTGTTATTTGTTATTGTTTGTCTGTTCATCACCGCTTGGGGGAGACTCAATACTCAAGAATGTCCTCTGGAACAGCAAAAAAGTTTTTATTTTAAATATGGAATGTGTATAAAATCTGAAGTTATATATTTTATAAACTGATAAAAGTTAAATTCTGGCTTTTATATGTTTTATGAGTTAAATACCCGGATAGTCTCTGTGGTTTGGCGCTTTTTTTTTTTTTTCACATTTAGTCTCTAACTTTCTAAAATTACAGCTATAGTCCTCAACTTTTCAATTTTCGTTCCCGGATAGACCCTGGAGATGAAGGTGGTGGTGGTTTAGAGAGGGGGGGGGGTCTGAATGTGTTACGTGTGTAAATATTATACATTTTACATATATTTAACAATTATTTAATATATTTTGTTTTTATACTGAAGGGCATGTTAGTAATTTCACAGCTACTTAACACCAAAAACTAACCCCCATTCGCGTCAGGGACTATTCGGGAACGAAAATTGAAAAGTTAGGGACTATAGCTGTAATTTTAGAAAGTTAGGGACTAAAGGTGAAAAAATGTCAAACCACATAGACTATCCAGACATTTAACTCTATATTTTATAAATAAATGATAAAAGTTAAATTATGTTTTTTGTAACGACCGATGTTACTCTATTAATATATTCCTAATGTTATTTCATGTCAGGAATTGAACAACGGTATTCTCCTTAAGAGATAAGAGGCTTTACCACTTAGTCGGCTAGAGTAACTTAAAAAATTAAGAATTATGTAATCTGATTGTATTGGTTTTTATTTAAATTGCTTAATTTTTTTGAACTATCTTAGTGTAAAAATCATTTTACAAATTAAATCATATGTATCATAGTAAATTAAATTATAAGTAATGAAAAGTTATTGAATTTCTATTGATAAACTGTGTTTACATATTTGCTTAAAAATATAAACTAGGTTAAAACCCGTGTATTACACGGGTTAAATAAAATAAGTATAGTTAATAATGAAGATTAAAATATGATAAAATTGTTTTTGTGATAAGATATTATTGATTTTTTTAATAAAAAATTTAAAATTGAATAATAATAAAATCCGAAACAGAGTAAAATAAGAGGGAAAATAAATCTTGGCTCACTAAATTGTAACATATGACGCAAAATAATGATGATAACAACAATAATAATAAAAGTATTTTATGCAGTTTTGTAAATAATTTGTAGAAAGAGTTAATTGCAAAAATCGTCCCTAAGGTTTGGGCACATTTGTCATTTTCGTCCAAAATGACACTTTTGTACCAAATTGTCCCCCAACGTTTGTAACTTTTTGCCATTTTCATCCAAACCACTAACTTAGTTTATTTTTTCTGTTAAGTTGAGAATATTTGGATGAAACTGGCAAATATAAAACTACAGGGACGATTTTAGCAATTTACTCAAACCCTTTTTAATTTCTTTTATTTAATTATTTTTGTTACATATATAATAAAAAGAGTTAAATGCCATTTTAGTCCCTGTGGTTTGGGCCATTTTGCCAGTTTAGTCCAAAGGTTTCATTTTTAACCTGTGGGTCCAAAAAGGTTTCACAGTTGCCGTTTTAGTCCACTGGGTTTACTTCATCCATTTTTTCTGTTAACGAGATGGCCAATTCGGTAATTTTGTATGTAATTCTGTTAACTAAAAGGGCAATTCAGCCATATAAAGTGATCGAATTGGTCTTCTCGTTAACAGAAAAAATGGGTGGAGTTAACCCAGTGGACTAAAATGGAAACGGTGAAACCTTTTTGGACCCACAGGTTAAAAATGAAACCTTTGGACTAAACTGGCAAAATGGTCCAAACCACAGGGACTAAAATGGCATTTAACTCTAATAAAAAAGAATATACATGGAGTTTTTAGAAAAAAAAATAATACTTTTGTCACATAATTTTTATAAATTTTCATCCAAATCACTATGTTTATTTTTTCTGTTAAGGTGAAGGATGTTTTAAATTTTATAAATTAAGACATAAATTAATTTACAGCTTCTTTATATAAATCAGTTTTATAAAGAGAAACGTCATTGGTGTGCAACACATAACAATCGATTATAACTTTTAGTATTTATCAGTTGTAGAGATAGAAAAAAATTGTAAAACGTTACATATTTTTTAAATGTGTTGAGCACATAGAAAATATGTTGGTAGAAATAAAGTATTTATTTAATTAAGATTATGAGGGTAACTAACTAATACTTATTCTGAGTGGCTTGAGTAAAGAAACTTTTGGTTCATAGCATTATAATTGCAATTTGGTGGGTAATTTTAAGGTTTGGTAACGATATGTTGTTTGATAAAGGGGGCGGGCACTGGCTTCTGTTTTTCCTTAGAACCTAATTTAAAAGAGTAGAAGATGAATTACAAACTTGATACATATGATAATATTTTTTTAATTGACCTTTTTCAATAGGGTCACCAGCATTTTAGTTTTATAAAATTTAGAGGTTTAAGTAGATTTTATTTTTATAAAACTTATCTATATAAAAAATTAGAAATTAATTTCTGTCTTAGTTTATAAACATCCTTCGCCTTAATAGAAAAATTAACTTAGTTAGTGGTTGGATGAAAATTTATAAAAATTTTGTGACAAAGCTATTATTTTTTTCATATAAAAATTGCATGTATATTCTTTTTTATTATATATGTAACAAAATTAATTAAATAAAAGAAATTTAAAAGAGTTTGAGTAAATTGCCAAAATCGTCCCTGTGGTTTTATATTTTCCAGTTTCATCCAATTATACTCAACTTAACAGAAAAAATAAACTAAGGGCCTGTTTGGTTGGCTCTGAATGAAACCATTCAGAGGTGCACCTCTGATTCGGTCAGAGGTGTAGTTGTTTGGCACGCAAAATGTTAGCCTCTTAATGGCATGAATCAGTCTGTATCATACAGATCTAATATCATGCTGAATGGAAACAAAAGACTTGGTTACCCTTTCCCCTCTCTTCTCCTTCTCTTCTCAACAACAAACCCAAGTTCATCAGCCAACACCTCCGCCGCCTCCTCCCTCTCCTCACCACCTCCGCCTCCCGCCGCCTTCCTCCTCCCTCTCCTCACCACCTCCGCCTCCCGCCGCCCTCAGAGCCGCTGGATCGAAGATCGATGGCGGTGGCGGTGGCGGTGATGATGATGGCGGTGGTGGAGATGATGATGATGGTGGAGATGATGATGATGGCGGTTAAAGTTTGGTGGTGGAGATGATGATGATGGCGGTGGCAGTGTTGCAGGTAGGGAGAGAAAGGGGAAGAGAGGGGGGGGGTGAATACTGATGAATGTTGATGATGATATTGGGTTTTATAGAAAAAGGGTTTATTTTGTGGGGAGGGGTAAAAATGTCATTTTACACTGTCATTCAGATATGAAACCAAACAGCACTTTACTGGTTCAGCACTTACCCATTCAGACCATCTTATCCATTCAGACATCTTATTCATTCAGCACTTATTGGTTCAGATGTTGCCAAACAGCCCCTAAGTCAATGGTTTGGATGAAAATGGCAAAAAGTTACAAACGTTGGGGGTAATTTGGTACAAAAGTGTCATTTTGGACGAAAATGACAAACCTGCCCAAACCTCAGGGACGATTTTGACAATTAACTCTTGTAGAAACAGTATTTTATGCAGCTCTGTAGCTAATTTGTAGAAACACGTTTATTAGACGTCATGATAGCGCTAGGCTATAAGTCGGCTATCTTTTATGAATTTAATTAGGAAATATATAAATAACATGTTTAAGTACACGTGTGTTACACCTATCAATTAGAAAATATATAAATAATACTTAAACATAAAGAACACGGTCAACTGATAAAGACAAAACTTTAAACACTTGGAGGAGGGGAGGTCTTGGGTTCAAGTCCTAAAGACATCATTTGTAAAGAAATTTGCCGTTTAGAAAAAAAAAATACAAAACCAATGATATTTATATAAAATTTATACTATCAAATCCATGATATTTAATAACCATCATAAAAATGATACAGATTAGATGTATATTTAGCATTATGAAACACATACAATGTATTAATAAATATTACCGCAATGCAATAACCACATTTTTTTCTAGACCATACTTATTTAATTTATTATAACAGGGATAAACTTTTGTGTGTAGGTGTAAAATTAATAATTAAATGTATATTAAATTCAATGCAATTGTATAATTATCTTTTAATTATTTTGTGGAAAAAGAATTACTTATTTAAAAAAATAAAAGATCATGAGTAATTTAGGGAATTAACTAAATTAGAGAAAAAAGGGCGGGGGAAAAATTTCTGAGAATGCATAACAATATTTCATAGGAGATTATCTATAATTAATTAGAAGATATTAAACTAAATGATAATTATCCATAGAGTACATGGCCTAATATGATGACAAGTGTCCCAAACATGGTTTCTTTTATTATATAGTACTAGGTGGACACCCGTCCGATGGACGCGGGAACATCTTAAACATTGAATGTAAACCTACGTTTATACGTAAAATATGATGTGAAATTATTTAAAAAATTCACATTCACATTATACTTAAGAATACATTAAATGCATTTTCCATGATTAACTTTAGACACAAGAGAATCATAACGAACCCACGAAAAATCTTTAATTTCACTAACACATAAAAACAGTAATTATAAATATATTATCTAATACATCATTTAGTTCCAAACCAATATATTCCAAACCAACACTGTTCCAAACATAATGTAAAGACAATATGTCACCAATGCAGACTTTCATTAAAACCAGTCTTATTTTTTGTTAAATTCATGATGAAAAACCATATAAATGAAAAATATGAACACAAAACAATGTTTAAAATTTGGATTTTCAAAACAAACACATATGCCTTTAGAAACATTCTCCTGAAAAAACCGCAGCTTTTCCAAAGCCGTTAGATAAAACTGCATGAAAAACAAAATCGATAAATTTAGGGAAAATGGGTTTGAAAGATGATAACCCAACAGTAGAGGATCTCATTCTACAGCTTCGATAAATGCAGTGATGTTCTCAAATAAAGTTTCCTAGATGTTTGAAGACCAACAAAGAATGACAAATGTCTACAGTGCTACTTCTTTCGACATTTGTCGGTCTTCAAACATCTAGGAAACATTATTTAAAAACACACCTGAATTCATCGAAGCTGTAGAATGAGATCCTCAACTATTGCGTTATCATCTTTCAAGCACATTTTCCCTAAATTTATCAATTCTGTTTTTCATACCTTCCAAAGCCACCTATCCGCCTCCAACTCAATACAAAAATTAAAACCTGAATCAATGAAAAGATTTTGTTAGAGTTATGATCATGAAAACAACTGTTTTCAGAAAAGGTTTTAAGTCATAATTATAATCAAATACAAACATTTGATAGAAAACCTAACGAAAGAAGGTGCCCAAAACAACCAAACTTAGAAAAAAAAAAGTGCTACATATTTGCAGTACTAACGATTGTTATGTAATTGAAAAGTATACCTAATTCCATAAAGCGCATCCAGTTTCATAAAATGTATGTATTCCTTTTCATACACATATACTAACTGGAGTGAAGGTGGTGATCAATACCAAGCGGAAAGGCAATGGAAGCAGCCATGATTTCAGCAACGTCTATTGTTTCCTTATTTAGATAACAATTCAATCATGATGAATAACTTAAAACCTGAATCAATGAAAAGGTTTTGTCAGAGTTATGATGACCAAAACAACGATCATGAAAAGGTTTTAACTCATAATTATAATCAAGTGCAAACATTTATCTAACAATTCTATAAATATATACACTATGAAAAAACACTTGTTTAACTACCATCGTAAACATTGAATGTTATAAAGAACCAGAACTTTTGACTTAATAAGTGAAAACCACTACTTCCAAATTCAGAATCTACTCACATGTCATTTCATTTTTAGTTCCAAAATAACGTTGAATTATAATTCAACATAATGGGAACATAATTTTATCAAGAACCAGAACTTTCAAAAACCAATTTTAAATTAAAGTATTACAGTTGACATATAAAAGTCAAAAGATCAAAAGTCAAGCCTAAAAAAACAATACTTACTTGTAATCCTGTTCGTCTCAACTGTTTAACAGCCACTTCTAACCGTTTATCAGAATCTGTGAATAGTGAACTTGATGACCAAATAGATTCTGATGGAGTTTTTGACCGAATTGTGTGTCTAATTCACCAATACCATTGTCAGAACACCAAGCTCAGATTGTGCATAAAGATGACAACACCATGGCTGCAAGAGAGGTTGCATGAACAACTGCCATCCTACAAACTTGTCATGCCATGATGCTATCTTCATTCAATTTTTACTTACATCTACAAAATCATCATAGCCTCATCTTGAAATAAAAAGAAAATTGCACTTTGCATTCATTTTTACTAACACAAATATTCTTTGTTTATAAATCTGATCCAAGCCAAAGCCATGTACACTAAATCTGGTCCAAGCCCAAGACCTGTTTATTAAAACTGTCCCAAAAGCCCAAGCCCATATGTTGAAAACTAAATATTTAATCAGTCGCATTGGGTTTTGTAAATCATCAACGATTGAAGGTCATCGAAACCCTTACACCAGTTCTATCGATTCAGAGGGGAGAATCCTTGTTTCCAGATAACGAACGGAGATCAATCGATACCGCACAATCACCACCGAAACCACGACAGTATTCTCTTCACCTTCAATTTCATCTTTTACTAATTCAGTATATTTGGTTTATTTGATAAAAAATTTCTTATCATTTAGCTTTCTTTTGAAGTTGTATGAGTCAATATTGTTGTTTATTTACATGTAAATTCTAAAGATTGTCTATTACTAATCAATAACTCCTAATAGCATTGCTAATCAATACAAGACATGAAAAAATAAATAAAATAACAGTACCTCGGTAGCAACATCACGTGGAGTTGGTCTAATTGACCAACACCATTGTCAGAATGTCAGGCTCAGATTGTGCATCAAGATGACAACACCATGGCTGCAAGAGAGGTTGCATGAACAAATGCCATCCTACAACCTTACCATGCCATGATGCTATCTTCATTCAATTTTTACTCAGATCTACATAATCATCATAGCCTCATCTTGAAATGAAAAGAAAAATGCACTTTGCATTCATTTTTATTCACCATCACAGTCAACCCTAAATGATACAGGGTGTAATGAATACATAAACAGAAACATTGCTAAATGCAGCTGCAAGTGTTTTTTTTTCTGGCCAAAAGCCCCTTCCCACCATAATCACCACCTAACGAAGGAAGATATAAATAAGCACAACTATTCATACAACTGGAAAATTATCATTCAGTTACAGTTGAAATAACTTAAGGAAACTGCAGAAATGTAACAATAAATCGAAAATAACTCTTCAAAACAGGTAACAAATTTAGCAAAGATACATGTAAATTACTAACAAAACAACTATCAATTAATGTCATTACCTCGATCATTTTGCAGGTCACTTGACCCGTTTGAGCCGTTTAATAGAACTTACCCATTTGGCCATGCAATAAAAATTACCCATTTTGATGGTCACTTATTACCCATTTGACCCGTTCAATGAAAATTAACCATGGACTCGTTCAAAAAAATAATGGTTAATCTTATGCAAAATCATGGATTTTTAATTTCATGTTACAAGTGGTACCTTTGCTCTCTAAATTAGTTTCTTGCTTTTACAAAAATCTCAATCTTACTTCTCGCATCTTTTTCAATCTGAGCCTCAACCCATATTAGAGGTTTTATTATTAACTAACCTTTTTTCACCTGAAGATGTCCACTGGGATGCCTTGTAGTAAATTGTGTTAGTGATCTTCATAAACTCATGTGGATTTATCTTCAGCTCCTGTCTTCAAATGAAATGCATTGACTGACCAACTACATGAATTAAATGAGGGGAAAATTAAGATCCACAAGATCTATTTATCATCTACAAGTATTCTAGATGATTGTCAGACAAACGTTTCATTCTAAAGAGTAGTTAAATAAATCCATATAGATCTCGTTAACAAATCTATAAATGAAACATTTATAATACTTGAGATACCGTACCGACAACGAACGAATACTCCATACTCACTTGGAATCAGTATTTTTAGTACCGGTACCAATACGGTACGATCCCGATCCCATCCTTACTTGGTAATATGACAATGTAATTACTAATTAACAACATGAAAATCACTAGCCTCAATGTAAACCATTCATCTTCGATACAATGCTTTACCATGAACAGGATTAGCATCTACTACCTGCACAATAGAAAAACCATCGTCCAAGTGCCTTCAATTATTGTCCATTAAAATCAACCACCAAAATATTATAATCATAGTAAAAAAAAGTATATTAAAAAATAAAGAAACTTACTTTATTACACACGTCTCCATTGACTTTCGACAGTCTCCCATGTTCAGGTAGCATGTAACCACATTCAGAATATTTTGCACTAAAAAGGTTAAAAAGAAACAGAAGATTAGGGATGGGTTGTTAGTGTCAATCTAGTTGATCAATAGACTTTTGATACATATAACTTGTCTTGTTAAATAACATTAAAAAAGGAAATATAAGTTACTCATGATAACTTACGAGAAATAGTGATGTATACTCATGTATTTGCGAACTCCTTTCCCTCTTCATCATCTTGACGATTGACTTGTTTGAATTCACTTAGAACCTGCAACAAAATGCATAATCATTTCATATTTATAACCAAAAATCACATCTTAATAAGACCATACTTTCATATTCACATATTAAGTTCTGAAACTCGGTAGTTTTGAATTTATAACACAACAAATGGTCTAGAGGTTGTACCCTCTTATATTTGGTTTTGGCAAGTGCAAATTTTCCTTCTTTAAATAGCCTGTTAAGCTTGTTACCCTGGATAAGAAACAGGACCTTGTTATTCTAAATAGCCAGTTAAGCTTGTTACCCTGGATAAATAGCCTGTTAAGCTACATCAAGCGCTCTCAGAACAGGCAGTTTATGTCGCTTTAGAGGCAGCTCCAACAGCTTTTCGTATATTCTCTTTGGCAATCTTCTTTGCTTCTATTACTTGATTCTAACTAAAGCCATCTACTAAAAGCAACCTACCAATCAAAGGTTTCAGTCTAAAGCGATGACATACTAACATATCAAATGATAACACAAATCTAAAAGAAACATTAACAATCAGACGTAAAATAGTATATATCTAAATCGATCGAACAATTAATAGATCAAGTGATATTGCAGACCTAAGATGGAAACCTAAATATAATGTGAAGAACAATAAAAATCGATATCAAAATACCTCAATTGTTGTGTGCTCATCAGATCAAACCAGACAAAAGAAAGACCCAATCATTGTGAATCTTGAGCGTTTCACCCAAATCGCAGTGATGAAACTGGTTTGTGATGGAGGTGTAGGATTTCGCCATTAGGGTTTGTGACGGAGGCGCAGGAAGAGGATGAAAGGAATGGGGGATTTAGTATTTTAGAAGTTTTATATAGCCGGGTCATAACCGAGTCGCGAGGTATCCATTAACAAATCACTATGACCTATCCATTTTCCCGCCCAAAACCTAGCGAGGTTGGACCACAACACGCCACGTGTCCGAAACCCAGAATGCCATGCGTGTCCGTGCTGTCAATGACAACTGGACTTGTGAGTATGAATAAAATAGTTTCAGTTAAGTCATGAAATTCATAAAGTGAATTGAGGAATTATTAATGTATTTAAAGCTAACTTAAAAAAATCATAACACAATAATGAACAATTAATGTATTTAAAACCAACAAACTTTTACGCCTGACCCAAGAAAAGGGCAATCATATATGGCTTGAACAATCGATGCTTCAATGTCACGACCGACCCCATATCCAATTTTTGCCTCCTTATAGCTTCCTAAAATCTGTAAATAACGAATTCTTTATTTTTTGACAAAAAACACACTATCACACACACACAATATATATATATATATATATATATATATATAGAGAGAGAGAGAGAGAGAGTTCAGAGATTTCTTATGGTGCAAATAAAGTTGGTTAAACGAAACAGAGATTGGACCATAATTGAATTTTTTATGTAATTAACCTGGATGTTACAAAAAGGCGTAAAATTTTACAAGTTTTCGTTTATCAGTCGAAAACAATACCTTTTTGAGGTCTTTGACTCCAAGTTCTTTCATACTCCCATGCGGTATATCCAGAAATTTCTGTTGGACTCCTGAGAGTGATAGAAACAAAGAGTTAGAACAAAAAGGCATGATGCGTCTTTAAATACGAAGTATGCTGACCACTTATAGAAGTTAAAATGGAGACTGCGTTTAATGACATCAACACAACATTATTTGCAATCTGCAATGCCTCATCTAAAGTTACTAAATCTTTTTTCTAGAAGTGCATCGGCGTCAACCACTGCATTGCAGAAGAAAAAAGTTTGCATGTATTTAAATATACGTCGAATAAGTAACAATGAAAGAATGGCATCTAACTATCTAATATACAATACTCACTGATACAGAAATCTGTAAGCCCATCAAGTTTGTGGTAGTTGAGGTTGTGAACATCACATTTCTCCCAGCCACTTCACTCACATCAGAAACTTCCTCCAACCACTGGGTCACTAACTTCTCGTGGATCAAGTCCCAAAACTTCATCCTAAAAAATAAAACATGATTAAAACTCAATCACGGTGAAACAAAAAAGATGTTAAAAATGGAAACTTGTGATTGAATACCGCAAAAGTGTTGGCTCTAACAACATCAAGCATAGTAACACCAAGCAGGCGTTTGGGATCATAAGTACCAGCTTTCTTGAAAACTTCTGCAGCGATTTTTGTAATTAGACGAGTTGATTCTAACCCCGCGCGTTGCGGCGGGATATTGATTACAAATTACTCTAGTATTAGTATATGAGAAGTGAAAATTCTTATGTTTGTGCAAAAATTTTGTATTATTTACCTAACCTCTATCCTACAACACATTTTTCTTAAAAACTTAATTCGCATTTGATGCTACCAAATAGTTAAAAAGTTTTCCACATGCAAAACAACAAAACAAATTATTTGCATTTAGTGCCACCAAATATTCAAAATAGTAAGCCTTGGCTTTTTTCACTTTTGAACAGAAATGTGTAACTGAGCCATTTAATCCCACACACAACATCTACTTTTTTCATGGTTTGATATATTGAACCAACTTAAAATATTTTGGATGAATTAAAATTATTAGGCACCTAATCAGAGAGTTTCAAGTCTTTAAGTCTTAACAAACAAATTTGACTTGATTTTCCATCACATTCAGACCATGCTTCTGTTGGAACATGAGATATTTTTTAATCATTCACATTTCCCATGGATTTACTTACGGTACGCACAACCAATCGACTGTAGCGACCTATGGTTCAACCAATAACGTTTTTATTCATAGAAGGTTGATTTGGAAAATGGGGGAACAACATATGAAAAAAATATAAATTATAACTTAAAAAAGATTGATATTGAAGTTAAATAAAACATGTTCAGATGTCCAACACTTAAATCATTCATATACACAATAGTGGAAAAAAAAGAAGTGCATTATATCCGTAGAATACATACACTTTTGGAAACCAAATTGAATGGATGGATCTAACAATTTGCATATTACTACATCCTAATATAGGAATTTGCATATTGATTGAATAAACACCCATTCAATTAAGCTTTTTCGTTGTTCCGCGGTGCATTTTTCCATTCAACAAATTCGAGTTATTGATGGAATCACACCGCAATCAAAGAACCAATGCCAAAATTTGTCAAATCAATTTACCAAAGTAAAAGTATAGATTAAAGTTAGAAAAAAAACTGTCAAGAAATTTAAGTGTGCAAAGATTTCGATCAAACTCAAAGGAATGACATTTAATGCTAACTTGAACATGGCTGTCGTGAAGAATGAGAATTCTCTTAGAAAGAATATGTTAATTCTTTAAAATCCGCATAACAATATGGGCATGGAAACCTAGGTCGTATCTCTTCTTCAACCGATTTGAAAAAACAACAACAAATCAGATCAAAACGATGAGTAAACAACATCCAAGATCGTCAAATCGCTAATATCCATACATAAAAATCCAAACTTTAACAACAATTTCATAACAATAAGCAAAAACGACGACTAAATAACATCAAAGATCGTGAAATCGCTAATACCCATAAAAAAATCTAAACTTTAACAACAATTTCATCAGAATAAGCAAGAACTATTGACAAAAATCAATATACCTAAGTCAAAGAATATGTTAAAATTAGAAAAGATTATAAATGATCCGTCAAGAAATAATACCGATAAGTGTCTATAATCAAACCGGCAACATAGGAATTAGGGTTTGTGAGTGTTGGTGTTGGTGTTGTGGGAGATGGCGGTGGAGAAGATTTGTGGTGGAGGTGGGCGATGGAGAATATTGGTGGTGGAGAATCAACATCCCCAGATCTAGAACCAGGTTTGAGAGACAGAGAGAAGAAAGGGAAAGAAGGAGGTGGGTTTGAATTTTGAAATGAGATTTTCTGTTTTTGTTGGCCGCTCATCATTCAGGGTTTAAATTTTAAAGTTGTCAAATTAATCAAATATGAAATAAATGAAGTAATAAAATTATGATGATGTAATAATTAGATAAGAAAATCCTAGTTGGCATAGCTAAGAGGTTGACACCTAAGCTTTTCTTATGTCAGCATTACTTCTCCTTTTATAGATAAGTAGATAGATATATAAGATAACATAAAAGGTAAACTGTTAAAAATAAAGATATTGTTTAAAATAAACGGTATGATGCAAAGTTTTAATATGTAAGTCTTTTTCGTCAATATGTGTGCAACCTTCAAATCATTTTTATGCAAATAAAAGAAATGTTATTAGGCACACCCTTGTACTTATTTAATTGATCTATAAAATTTACCAAGGTAACCCTTTATCTAAAAAAATAAATAAAAGAAATGTTTAATAACATAAGTTATAAAAAGTTGAGTAAATTTTTGTTTTCGTTCCTAAGGTTTGTCCATTTTAATTAGTTTAGTCCAAAAATCTAATTTATAACAAAACCATTCCTAAGATTTGCATTTCTTAACGCTTTTCATCCCTAAGGTTTGCATTTCTTAACGTTTTTCATCCCTAAGATTTACATTTTTTAACGCTTTTCATCCCTAAGAATTAAATGAAAAAGCACCCTTAGGGATGGAAAACGTTAAGAAATGCAAACTTCAGGGCTGGATTTGTTATAAATTAGATTTTTGGACTAAACTAGTTAAAATTGACAAACCTCAGGGACGAAAACAGAAATTTACTCTAAAAAGTTTAAGCAACTAAGGTGCTGTTTGTTTCTTTTTAAAAGATTTGCGTAGGTTTTTCTGTCTGCGCCGTGTAGACCACGCGCAGACATTATCATTGTCAAACAGTTTGTTTTTCTGAAGGCGTTTCATTAAAAAACGTCTGCACGAGCTTTTCTTGGTGCAGACTTGACCCAACCACTTCTAATATCTCCTAAGGTCTGCAGAGGGTTAAAAACCACCACCCACCACCATCGTCCACCACCACCACTGTTCACCACCTTCCATCACCACCACCACCACCACAACCACCCACCGTCCACGTCCACCACCACCACCACCACCACCACCGTCTAGTGCCACCACCACCATCGTTCGTACACCACCACCACCGGTTTATTTTAGAAGTTTACATGCATTAAAAAACAAATAGCTTTCTTCTTGCAGACTGGGATGTTTGGTCCACCTCTTATTCTATAGATGTCTGCAGATATGATCCGCAGACTGCAGACATTTACTTCTTAAAAAATACACAGCAACTAAGTTTCTAATTTTCATGATTGTTACAAGAGAATACGCACAAAATTGTAACCTTTCAGGTTGGATTGAAACAATTAGTATGGTACAAATGAAAGTTTTAAGGATGTTATATTTATTTTTTAGTATTTTTTTAACTTTCAACGAAATAAAAGCTTCATTGCCTGAGGTAATCTAATGGCAAAAGGTGACCTCATACGTCCGTGACTGCAAATAGCGTTGAGTAGCCCAAGCCTACCATCTCTAATTTTGGGGAAAACCAGTTGCCCATATGCCTACTGCTTATAAAACCTGATTGGGATCGGATTTGAACTTTAGACCTAGAACCTCAAATCTAGATCTTCCAATTGAGCTACAGCTCATTGGCTAACGGTTTAGTATTGCGAGAATGTAAGTGTGGATTGTGTACGAGAATAAGCCACATGTTAATTTTAAGGTTTACAGTCCACAAAATCAACCGCATAAGTGGTTGATTTGATTAGAACCTACACAAGTGAAAGTAGGTAGACGAGTTGACTTCTTTGTAAGAATGAGATTATACTTGGTCACACATCAAACGTCAAAGTGTAATTTGTTAAATTGTCAGCATAAATTATTATCAACCAGCTAATGAATCATGATATGGATAAATTAAATCTAATTTATGTTATTTTTATTATATATATATGCTTGTTTAAAACTTAAACTCTGGGTGCCTTCGTGATGGCTCACGTGGTGGTGTGGTGGTCGTGATCACACTGCCACAAGTGGTGTGATCATAGTGGTGATGGTGTGACGGTGTGATCATAGTAGTGATGGTGGTCATGGCCGTGAAACTTGTCAACGGTCTTTCTAACCGTTAATTTCATTAAAAACAACATTAAAACATGTTGATGAATGGAGGAGAAGAGAAATTTGCACGTTAGATGTGTTGATGAATGAAGAAAAAGATAATTTAATTTTTTTTGACACAGTCAACCCTTCAACCTTCAAATAATTAATTCCTTCGACTTTTAAAGTTAACTATTAGCGCCTCTATTTTAAAACATCTTTTGTTTTTTTACCTTTTTATATTTTTATTGAAAAAAATATTAAACGATAACATTTTCTAATTTATTTTACATTTTAAAAAATTGTAAAATTATAATGTTTCTATGTTTATAACATTATTTTTAATTTTGTTTTCTTACTTACTTTCTTTCATTTATTTAGTTTTTATATTTAATTTTATGTATTTAAAGAATGTTTTTATTTAATTTATTTTATATTATATTTAGTTAAATAATATAAAGTGTTGGAAATGTGATGATGTGATAGATGATGCAAGTGATTCAACGATGGCGTGATAGAATTGAAGGGGACGAGGTTTCACTTGTGATTCGATGGTGTTATTTAATGATGGGGTGATGAGTGTCATTTTCGCCTCAATTCGTGATAGGGGCGAAGACAATGTATAAGAAGGGGTCAACTCTGTCTTCGTAGTGTAAAAATATTCTTCAACTCCGTCTGCGTAGTATAAAATTTTTATTTTTTATTCAAAGGATGCCCTAATCCAAAAAACAAAAAAAAAGATACCCTTAAATTTTTTTGGCTAACTCCGTCACTAATTCGTAAGACTTAAGCAAGGAGGATGTTAAATATGTTTTGATATAATGATGAGGATATTGAAAAGGTTTTTGTGTTTTACCCATTGAATCTACTTTTGACACTTTTACCCTTTGTGAAACAAAAAGCAATTGAGGAGTGAGTACTCATTACAACGACAACTTGGTTGGATATAATTGTAGAAGATTGATTCGAGATTTTAATCATGAAAATGAAAAGGAGATATACAGAGAATGAGTGCACATTACTAATGATGTACTTAACTACAAGTCTTTCTTAATAGTTTATATAGAGATAGATAATTAATTATCTTATTTTGTCCTTTTGTAAACTTGTTATTTTGTCCTTTTGTAAACTTGTTAATTCTATAGATAAATTAACTACTGTTCCTTTATATCTGGTTCTTATTAAAGGACCTGGAAAGCAGAAATGGTTTGTACGGATGGAAGATTTCAACAATGAACTTTACATAACTACCAGATTGAAGTAGATAAAGAATGACTTGTCAATAACTGCTGATCATCTGATTGTCTTTGAGATGATAGATCTTCAGACTTTTCATATCACGGTTTTCAATTGTGCTACCCGCGATCATGGTTGTAAAAGTCGCTAGGCGCTCCCTAGTCGGTCGACCGGGGAGTTGAGAGTACTCGGCATAGGCTGAGAGTACTCGGTGAGTACTCGGACATGTTAAATTATAAAGAAATTAGTTTTCGAAAATTAAATATATGTCTAATAACATAACTTTCTAATATTTATAACAAAATACGTGAAAATGATATTCATTATTTAATATGATAGTCATATAAACTATGTTTTGTTATTTTTTAAGTCAAACTCGGCCCGAATTGACCTACTAGATCAGATTTTGGCCGAGTTTGACCGCGTTTGATCGATTCCGATTAATTAGGCGGAGTTAGAGAAAGTCGCCTCGGCAGCCTACCTTGTAGCGACTACTCAGGGAGTACTCGGCCTTGGAAACCTTATTTTACAACCATGCCTGCGATTTAGTGCTTCTACCGGAGGTCTGTGCTGTTGTTAAAGAAAAGGTGGTAGAAGAGATTATCTTGAGTTCAGATATTGAAGTTGTACAGGACATCGTTAATGTCAATGAAGGTGGTATGGTTGTTGTGAATGAAGATAATCAGATCGTACCTATTTCTTTCCGTGTGGACGGTCATTTTGTAAGTTTGTGATGATGAGTTTACTAATATATAATACTTTAGTCAGATTTTAAAGATGTGTTAATTCTTTGTTTATTGAATTGTTCGTTGTTTGTTACAACGCCTTTTTAAAAGACAGGCTGAAGATCTCGGACTGAATCGTAAGATGGGTTTGAAGATTGTGGACGTGGCAGGTGATGTTTGGAATGTTCAAGTTGCTATAGGTTTATCTCGAGGTCAACCAAGATATTATGTGCAAGGAATGAGAAAATTTGTGAATAATAAAGGCATGGCTCCAGGTCAAGCATTTACACTTAACTTCGTGAAAGGTAAAAAGTTTTTTTTGTTCGGATGAATGTTCATGGGATTGAAGAAGGCAAATGCAGAAGGATAGATGGAACCAAGTTTTTGGGTTGTAGTTGTTCACTTTTAGAAACCGATGGTAGAGTTGTTGGTTTAGTTTTGAAGTTGTCGTTCTAAAACAATATATGTAGATGTAAATTATTGGGTCCATGTCTAACGGAAACAATGTGGCCAGCCAATGCTGAATTTTGTAATGACCGTTTTATAAAGTCAGAAACTTGCAGCCGTTAATTTTAGTTTTAAAACCGGTATTGATGTTGGTGAATTTTGAGACACCGGTATAACCACACATCTAAGCAAAGAAACTTCAAGAAATAAATTCAGTTAGATACTACCGGAGATGTAAGCTAAAGACAGTATACTCAGTTACTCGCTTGAAACGATTCCTTGATTAAAAATATAGTACAAACTAATAGCAAAATCATGTTCAAAGTTATAAGCCCTATTCTTTGACAATGATAAGCTGGTTAATTATGCCATTAAAGGAATAAAAACATCGAGTTCTATTCTCTGATAATCATTTCAAGCAAATAGAAACACATACAGCTTCGATTATATTAAGAAACATATCGCCTTTTGCCGCGACTGGTGTCCACAATTTCCAAACTAAAACTGAAATTGATCAAACGAGTCATGTTAAATATCTATAAGAAATCATGTACGGGTCAATTCGTTTGACTTTTGGTCAACATGTGCTTGACTTTTGGTCAACATCTGTTTGACTTTTGCTCAACATCTCATTTAGTATCCAACAAACGTTTGAATAACTCAAACAGTGGTTTGAACATCTGTTTGACTTTTGGTCAACAGTTGATGGAAACCCATGTTAGGTTGAACAGTGTTTTGAAGAGGAAAACAGTGCTAAAATATGAAAAGACAGTGGATCTGGTTAAACATATGTTTGACTTTTGGTCAACAACTGTTTGACTTTTGGTCAACATCTGTTTGCCCGATTAGATTGGGTGTTAAATTATAGTTCTTTAAGTCATTGTTTCGTTTTCTTGAATTCTATGTAATTTTGTAAAGAAGTACAAAAACAAACATTTTTACAAAATCCCAAATCACCCGATCACGTAAGTGCATTGAAGTAAAAGTGGAAATGATGTTATTCATGTGGTCCTGTTGCGCTTTTGTGTGACCTCTAATATGGGTTCATGATCTAATCCGGTGATGTGAAGACATTGTTGTTGAATCCAATAAGATGCTTGATGTAATGGGGTCGTATTAATAACAAATAATAAATAATATAACTAAGTTTCCCGAGCCCGGGAAGCACACTTATATGAAAGAAAGCATCATGCTAACTGTAAAGTGATATGTTAACATAGACTAGTTCTCCTCTATATCTTGTTGTATAATTACCACGATGTAAATGAGCAAAATACATGTTATTTGACTTTTGGTTATAAAACTGTGTCTCATATTTGAAATAATACCCATTGGGTGTACAATAAAGATTATTTGGCTCTCATGTTTGATTATAAAATTATATTATATACCTGAAATAATACCCATTGGGTGTTGGATATACTTATAGGTAGCGGGTATACATTTTAGTTTGTTAAAATTTCTTATTGTTTTAGTTATAATATAATTTTATTACCTGAAAAAACAAGTAATATTAAAACTAAAAATTAGTAGTTTATTCTATGATCCAAGGACAAAAGAAAAATAAGTATGTTTACGGGTTGGTTCAACTATATATGTATAATCAAACATATGTTAGGTCCCATTGTACACCTTATCTTTGCTTTAGTCCCATTCCTCTTGACGACTTATACCTGAAATAATACCCATTGGGTGTTGGTTGGATACCTGAAATAATACAAATTATTTGACTCTCATGTTTGACTAAAGCCCATACACCTTGATCTGTCATTGTACATCGCGCTTTGTGCTCTAACAAAAGGCTTAAGCAAAGATAAGGTGTATAGGTCGTCAAGATGAATGGGACTAAAGCGCATAGAAGAAGGGAATATGAGGGAAACCTAACCTAGTTGACTGGAGATCCCAAGATCTAAGTTCAATAGGCAAACTTAATCATAAACCAAAAGGGAGCCACTGTGGGGGATTGCCCCAAAATTAATAAAGGGAGTTGTATACTTCCTAGTCCATTCCAATCAGTGACATGAAGGAAAGGTTAAACATGTTGTGGTTAAGGATTTTGAGGAAATCCAAAATTAACCATGATGCTTTTAATGATCCAGAGGAATCACATATGTTAGAGAGAAGTGGGGTCGCTTCGAATGGATTTGTGGGGTCCTAGAGCTCTCGCAGAACCAGGAAAGTGTTCCATGACCATAAACAGACACAACCATGAGGTCTTGACTGAACTAGGGAGAGTATTGTGTGAATGTATATTGTCGCCTACATAAATGGGGGATTATTCAAAGACACCTACCTATCATGCTCAGCTGTTGAACGTTTATCGTTGAAACTTGATAGATCGATTTCTATTCATGTGGGGGATTGTTGGAAATTTGTGAAAATAACATTTTTCACAAATATAGGAAAATGATTTTTTTCCTATTTTGGACTAGAAATAAATATAAGAAAATGAGCGGGTTTTATATATTTATTTGTGGGTTTGTGTTCTATGTTGGAAGAGCTTCGCAACGAACTAAACCATGTCCAAAACGGAGCTAAGATGAATGAGATATTGATGCTCAAAGTTTGGTGTTTGAAACTTGAATGCTGAAAAAAGTGGGAAGGTGGCACCTTGTCCCACATAGGAGAAGAGATGAAACTTAAAGGGGTATTTAAGTGGGAACTCTCCATCCTTATTGTTTCATGGAAGCACACACTAAGTGTACTCGCGAAGGGTGCGGAGCATCCTAACTCGCATACTTGCACGCATGGCGTGGGCGATGAGGCGTAATGTGGCGCTTTGATGGCGCACTTTGCACTTCGCACGCTCGCATCGCAACGAGCCGCTTGAGAGACACCTTTGTATTTTTGACCACGTGCGCGTAGTGGCGCATGACGTGGCAGGGAGGCGCGCGATTGTGTAGCAGGCGCGCATGGAAGTGAGCCAAAATGGCGCACACGCGCATGAGCGTGCAGATTTACGCGCGCGCACCAGTATGTCTTGCGCGCGCGCGCAGAAGCTTCCAGCAGTTAATGCCAGTGCAGTTACACTTGAGCATTTGAAACTAATGAGTCAATGCTTTTGACTGAGAATTAAGTGACGAATTAAAGTGCATTGAAGACGTTTAATGCAGTTTAATTCTCTCATCTAATTCTTTTACAGTTTCGAGTTCAGATCTGCAGTATAAATAGGAGAAACCTGCTGCAGCAACTAGACACCGAATTTCACAGCAAATACAATCTCTCTCTTCTGAATTTTCTTCATCTTCAAGCAGCAAGGTACACCTTCGAGTTGGAGTCAAGACCGGCAGTGCAACTGCTTCAGACTATTGTATCCTGGAAACAAACGTGTTCTCCTGGGAGACACGGAATTTGTTTTGAGGGACCCGTGTCTAACACGATCCTCAGCCAAGAACACAAGTGTTGTTTATAATTATGTTCTTGTTTTTTTCCTTTTCCTTCAGTTGTAATTGTTTTGTTTCAGTTTCATTCTGTTAGTGTATTGTATTTCAAGTTAATAAATTATTTTATTTATTTTTGCACGAACGGATTCCTAAAGTCATGACCCTCATCACCACCATCATGACCCTCCACATAGGCGCAATGTCACCCACCTCTAATCCACCATCCAAAACCATTACCTTAAGGGTGTGGTCGTGACCCAAACCACTACCCCCTTTATTATTTTATTTATATAATCTTAAATAGAAATGTCGGTGACCCAACCAAAAGACATACCTGCCCCTCATTTGTCTTATCTACCTTTACCTTTATCTTTTCATTCCAGACAAACACAGTTCTTCTTTGTTTCCTCACATTTGCACGCCATGGATCTTCAAGATGGTCTCCGAACCACCCACCACCGCCGCGCCCAATCCGAAACCTTCTTCCGCTTCCCCGACGACGATATCCTGCTAGACGACGTCGTTGCAGACTTCAATTTCGCCACCATAGACTTACCCTCTATTCCCACTACAACCGCCGATTCGGATGCAGAGTCTTCGGATGTTAACGCCGTTAGATCCACGGATACTAAGGCTGACGCCGTTAATCATCATGTACGGAGTTTGTCGGTTGATGGTGATTTTTTTAATGGGTTAGGGTTTAGCGCCGCCGCTGACGGCGGTGGTGGCTACCGTCATAGGCGTAGTGGGTCGGTTGATGGGTCTAATGCGTCGTCGTTTGATGGGGATTCGGTGTTGATGATGGTGGATAATTCGAAGAAAGCTCTTGCTCCTGATAAGTTAGCGGAACTTGCTTTGGTTGACCCTAAAAGAGCTAAAAGGTTTGATTTTTTTGCTGGGTTTTTGTTTATTTTTTGTGGGTTTTGTTTAGTTTTTGTTGAATTTTTCTGGGATTTTGTTGGTTAATTAATTGGGATTTTGTTTTTTTGTTTTTTTGTTTTTTGTTTTTTTTTTTTTTTTGGGGGGGGGGGGGTGGATTTTGTAGTGTTAGTTAATTGGTTGGTTTGATCTTGGTTATATGCAGTTTAAATATGCTGAGATACAACTGCTCTGTGTTTTGGGTATTTTTTTTATTTTATTTGATTATTTGGTTAATTAGGGATTTAGGGTTAGTTTAACTTTTATATATAAGGCCAAACAAATTACACCAAGATAGCCGGTAAGCGGGCAACAAGCTGCGCCGCTACCCCCTTTTGAATAGCGAAACCTAACCCAGTAAAAACGAAACCCCGATCTCTAGGAGACGAAATGTTGCTGTGAACAAGCCGCTGGACCCGTTCAAGAAATCTGATGGCTTCTGGGGCTAGCGAGCCAAAGGTATCAAAGGCAAAAGGGATAAAGGAATGTTGATTATCCTCGCAGGCTTTTGCATGTTTGTCCATTTTCTTCGCTGCCGCCCTTGCAATCGCCTGACTAGGGACAAAACCTGTATCCCGAAAGCCTACAAGGGGGGAGACCCCGGTAAGATCAACACAAGCGTGTTTACCTGCATCCCACCCGAAAACTAAAACGTCCGCGGGGCGCAATGTGGATCTTCCTTCCCTCGGATCTGTCAAAAAGTTTACGGGGGCTTCTTTCTTCACCGAGATCCCCGCCCGTTTGAGGATGTCCGCCAAGACATCCCGCACCCAGTCGTGCCTATACTTAAAACCTGGCAGTTCTTTACAGTGCAGAGCATGCTCCCCAAATTGGTCTAAGCAAGTTTTCCGGCAAATCGGGCATTGCTCATCATCAGGGAACATAGGAATCATGAGCCGATATTTTAAGATAGCACGGTATTCAACGGCTGACATCTTTTGGCCTAAGCCCTCGATGGGGATGACCGATAGAAAATCTTGGGCGTGGGGGCCCCGCAAGCATTCTAGGACGGCGTTCTGACGAGGGGTCGTACAGAAATCTGATCCAATATTCTGAGCGATACGACAAAACAGAGCACTCGCCAAAGTCTTCTGGGTCTTCGGTGGGGCGGTGTCCCTGTTAGCGAAACCGCCAATATCCAAATCCGGGAGGTGTCTATGCAACTCCCCCAGAGCCATGTCATAATCCCCATCCATTCCAACAACCCCACTCTCGCGCAAGATGTGATCTTGCAGCCCCCACGATTGAGCTCGCGAGGCAACAAAACCGTAAATGGAGACATCCATGGCGGATAGAAGCCCCAGCCCCCCCATCTTACAGGGCAAAGAAGCAACCCGCCACTGAAAATCCCCAAAAAACGGACCCCCACACACCACAATGTCCTCTATAGCCCCCCGTAGCCCTTTATCGAATAAGGATACCGCCTCCTTTACAAACACAGGTTGACAAGTTCGCAGACCAAAAAGGAGCTTGGCGACACCCATGCAAGAGCGCAGCAGGAGAAGCTCACTTTGCGGGTCTCGGAGTTGCGAAAGGCCACTCATAAGGTCCACTGCCCGGGAAGCTCGCCGCGCAGCCAAAGCACTAATGAAACTGGGGTCCCGGCTCACAGCTCCCCCAAGGAGTCTCACGCCCCCCGTTGGTCTTCCAATCTCCTTCGGGAATAAACTAGCCTCCAATTTTTCTCCATTGCAAGACGGCCAATATACCTCTGTTTTTTTTATATTAAGCCGAAGCCCCAAAGGTGGCCCCTCAGATTGAATGATAGCCAGAGCCTTTGCTACCTCAGATGTTTTTCCCATAATAGTACCATCATCCAAATACCACGCGTGGAAGGGGAGGGTGCAACTGTCTCGTATACGTTGTGTGAGGGGGTGCAAGACAAGGGCGAACAATAGAGGCCCCAAAGGATCCCCCTGCTGGACCCCCGTGGACGACCCAATACAGTCATTACCCACATAGTTTGGTATTGTCAAATGGTGAAATGTAATTACTTATTGTGTTCGAATCTCAGTTGATCTTACTTATAAGATTTCGATTTAATTTCAATCATGACGATTGTATCGTATTGTCGGAATTGACATTCTTTTTACATATATTACCAGACACATACATTAACAAAGACAAATTAATATATATTATCAGACTTGATATTGCAATGTATGTTTAGAATAAAATACAGTGGTTATAATTGTTTACCATTCTTCTACATTAAAGCGCTTCTAGCCAATTGGATTTGATTAATTTACTCTAGAAATATGTCAACATGACTTAGGTATTGGAAACTTTTAATATGTGATATGTTGGGAGCATAAGATAAATGCATGAATCCACTATACAAATGCTGAAATCACAGTTATTAGGTGCACTCTTTTGTCTTTTTGTTTTTTGTAATAAGTAAAGTTGGCTAAGAGTTTTAATAATTAGAATTTTGCAGTGTGGTGTTCAAAATTGATTTGTGCATTTCGGCAGATTACAAATGTTAGGAGCCCATGGTTATGTGGCTCGCTTTTCGTCATGTTAACCATGACCAGCTCTTGGATGTTGCTGCTCTTAATACCCGAGGCCAGTGAAGATCTTTTAGAAAGACGAGAGACCTAAGGCCCCAAATCACCCGGTATGCTTAACTTATAAAACAGAAACCCTTTATATAGACATAATGAATGAATATACTGTAAAAAGTATTTGTTCTATTTCTCTTAGTAAACGATCAGCCAAGTGGTCTTTATAAAGTGTGCGATCCAACCAAATGGGTCATAAAATTTCTACTACGACATTAAATTAAAGGCTAACCATTAGCAGCTATTTAAAAGCGTAAAAAGAAGGTGTGCATTTGGATGCTTTTCGTTTCAGTTACTTGAATTTTGATTTATTATAATATTGTCATATATTTAGTTTCCTTAGAAAATGACCGGATGTATTATACTTTGGTGTAGGTTCTGTTTGTGGGCATCCAAGGTTACTGATCATTCACACAACTCTTTGGTTACTTCAGTTATAGTTGACGAACAACACCAACAAGCAGCCAACCTAACCGTCGACATCCAACGGATCAGCTGTCGCTAGGGATGAGCAAATTGTACCGGGTACCGGTTCCGAGGTAACACGTTTTCAGTAACTTTTTTTTCAGTAAAGAGCCGGTCAAATATAAAGTATAAATACGTTTTCATTCGACGGTGACATAATTTTTTTTAGTAAAGAGCCGGTCAAATATAAAGTATAAATACGAGTTAATTTAACTTTCGACGCCGCCGCAACGCGCGGCGGGTCAAAATCCTAGTTATATCTTTGTCTCAAAGTCATCAAATGAAGGGTCGTGGTAATCGTGCTTTAATCCATGCTAACCACCCACCATGAATCAAGGGGGGGGGGGGGGTAGCATTTCATTCATGTTCTTACGTGCCGAATCATGTTCCAACCATGACTCCTACACCCTTCAACCTAAAGGGATGGTATAGCACATCATCCACCATCCTAGGTGGCAATCCATGACCTATCTCATGCCCCCTGTACCCCTTAACCTATACTATTTTGTATCTCATAAACTCGTTCCATCACATTATTTATCGGAACATATGGATTAGAATATATACTTTCTAAATGTTTCGTTTGAGTATTGAAATATACCCTTCGGATAGTACAAAACATTAATTGTGGCCAAATATCATAAAGGTAGTCATTTCTTGTTAGAAAATTAGATAGGAAGAGATTAAATGAAGAAAGAAATTGAAATTTTTAATAGACTGTTCTGAATCACTTTTAATGATTAAATATAATTCGACCCTAAATGCATGCATTACACGACGATTAATCTGAGGTAATCTATCAAAATAACTTTGACTCAAGGAAACAAATTAACGACCAACGAATTCTTCAAATGGACTACTGACGAAATTCATCAAATCGGGATACACTCGCCTCCGAACCGGGGAAAACCCTCACCTAGGGCCGAAGCCGTGAACACTCGCCCGAAGGCACGACAGTGCGGTGGGGTAAAACCCGCTCAGTTCAAGGATCGAACTAGCGATCTCCGCCTACTCACCTAGTCTCCCATAATCACCAGACACCAGTGCCGCAGAAAATAATGAGGAGAGCAGTAATCAAACTTAAGTCTCTTAGAACATCAGATCTCTTCCTTACCACTCCACCACCTAATCATTTGCGATTCAAGGAAACAAATCATAGTACCAAATGTGAGGTAGGTGTATCTCATAGTAACATATGTGCATTGTTTCTTCTAGAGAACCGTCAAGCATGTGCCGCCTATGTCGGTTCTTATTTGCTTCTGATCGAAAGTCCCAAACGGTCTTTTTTTTTTCCATTTACGGTTATAGGTACCTAACATTCTTATCCACATGTATTTGAAATGATTACGCCCCTAACACTGCTCCTGCTCCTGTAGAGACACGAAAGGGAAATAGACGTTTCTAGTAAAACGTCTAATAAGAATAAATAAAATTAGAAAGTAATAATTATGTCATTTGAAGGTATTGACCATGACGGATGGTCTAAAGTCAACAAAATTTTGTTTTTAAGACTATGTGTGATGTGAATTATTGGGGCGTGAAAGAGCTTGATAATGCTCCCTAAGCGTTATAGGAGCATGAAGAGAGAGAGAAAAGCGCTTCTAGTATAACATAATTAACATTAAATGAGAAATAAAATTTGAAAGTAATGATTTGAAGAGCATTAAAAGAACCATTACACATTTTTAAAAGGACGTTATGATATTGATGTGGCATAAAACCACTTACATTTCTAATACATGTTACTTTAATCTACTGATCCGTAAATGTATGATATATTAACCAACATGTTACTTTAAAATGTTTGTATATTCGAAAAAATGAATCATGTCACACATGTAACAGCTTAGTGGATTAACCCTTTTCCATTTCATTTATCTTGGATGAAGTTCACATGTGATTAAAACACAATAACAAATGCAGAATAAGACAAGTAACATAACTACCATTCTACCAAACATATCACGAGATAATAACATATGTACCAAGCATAGTACCAGGGGCGCAACCCCCCCCCCCCCCCCCACACACACACACACTCGAATTTTTCGCTCAGTAGTGTTATATATGTAGTTTTCGTATATAAATTTTTTGGTAACTACCATTCTACCAAAACATATCACGAGATAATAACATATGTACCAAGCATGTACAAGTCAACGTGCTCTCAAACAACTTAAGCTTTTGATGCATACAAAATACAAGTCTGGACGCACAACATAAAACACCCCTCTTATAGTTCAAATGAAATATTAATACATGTAAAAAATCTATATAATAATCAGAGCACATTCAATACAAAACTAGTTTAAAGTAGAGAGTTGTAAGAACCGCATAATACATTTGTATGTAATGCTTTGTTGATACAAATATACGACTAAAAAAGAGAGCGACTGAGATAGACGGTTGCATAACAATTGTATTTATTATATTTTTTAAGTGAAAAAACAAATGTAATATACAA
Organism: Helianthus tuberosus; assembly: GCA_030545235.1. Taxonomy (NCBI): domain Eukaryota; kingdom Viridiplantae; phylum Streptophyta; class Magnoliopsida; order Asterales; family Asteraceae; genus Helianthus; species Helianthus tuberosus. Next base: position 20,530,429 of record CM060364.1, on the reverse strand, counting down.
TTTCACACTTCTTTATTTATAAATACTCGTAATACTCATTAGTCATAAAGTAGCGATACTAGGATGACTTCTAGTATTTTTTTTATTATTATACGATTTCACATTTTTTCACACTATAAGATTTCAAATACGTTTTCACACTAATTTTTAAAACATCATACTATTAGGGTGTACGCATTGATACATTCTCCTAAGGGTGTCCAAGGGTTGGTTAATCGGTTATAAAACCGGCTTTGGTTAATTTTGATTATTAACAGTAACTTTAACTTAAGTAAACTAACATTTCGGGTAAAGTTAAAAAAAAATTACATGTCAATGGGCATATAAAATAAGAATGAAACCCACCATGTTGAATTTAGCCTGAACCTTTTTTTATAAGACAACCATAACTACACTTTTTGGCTAAACTACCGATGTGGGATCCATTTTAATAAAATAGTTGTGTAGTTCATTTTATACAGAAGATTCATACGATCATTATCCTCAGTTGTTCATCAATTTTAAAGACATCTACATCAATATCATTTTTTTACTAGCATATTTTTATATTAGTAAAATACCTCTACATGGTTATTGTAAAACATAAATCTTTTATATAGAATTATAGACTTAACATTGTTCAGTTCAGTTTCGGTAATATCGGTTAACCAAAGCCTTATAATCATAACCATAACCGATATGTCGGTTAACCAAGTTTCATAACCATAACCATCGATTATATTAGTTATCGGTTAAAACCGGTTTCAATTATATCGGTTATGATTCGATCATGACAGTTAATTTGCCCACCCCTAAGTGACTCTCTCACTCTTATCTCTCTCTATGTATAGAGGAAATAAGATTTCAGGTGTACTAAAAAAATGCTATTAAAATTGTCAATCTCTATTTCACATGAGTGGTTGGCATTTGAGAGCATGGCCCTAGTAGGAGGACAACACAAGCCTCAAACCACCCAATTTGGTTCTCAACCACTCTTCTTTTAGTAATGGAATTCTATCTTTTCAATAATTAAGGTGCACATGTTTGTAATAATGTACAAAATATAAATTACAGACCCTATTATGGATGTACTTATCATGAGTCATTTAAACGTCAAAATCAAATTATTAGCCATAGAAGAGTAATTAATTAAAGTTGTATATTACTAGGTTATAACCCCGTTAATTACACGGGTTAAGTAAATAAAAAATCAAATAGTTAATAGATAAATATAAATTATCAGTAATTATTAAATTATATAACTTTAAAATTTAATTATCTGGACATGAGTTGCATTTTAAAAGGATGGTTGTTTTAGGATAAATTTATTAGTATGATAAATGTAATTAATGTTCTTCTTACATTTTAAACATATATTAAATTTAAGAGTAAAATGCACGAATAGTCACTAATGTTTTGTAAAATAACACCAATAATTCCCAACTTTTGAAAAATGCACGAAGAAAGCGTTTATCGATGAGGGAGTTGCAGGTGGTGGGGGTGAGGGTGGGGTGGGCCACTTGAGTTAACTTTATATTTTAATATTTTTTAATACAGTAAGGGCATTAAGGTCATTTCACACCCACTTAACTGAGAAAACTAACCGCCATCCACTTCAAGGACTATCCGAGTAACAAACTGTCAAACCACAGGGAGCACCGGTGTAATTTCCAAAAGTTAGGGACTATAGGTGTTATTTTACAAAACTACAGGGACTATCCATGCATTTTACTCTAAATTTAATAATTTAAATTAAATAATAATTATCTACAATTAAGGAATTAAGATATAATTTTTAACCTAGTAATTAATATAAATAAATAATAAGATATTTTATAGAACTTTATCGGTAGTTTCTTAAATGTTTGAAACATATTAAATTAAATAATAATTATATACAATTAATGATGGTCTAAAACAATGAAAAGTGTCCCTCCATACTAATGGGTAATGATGGGTCAATACCACATAGGCCCAAACTATCTACACACCAAGTGTGTAGATAGCCACACCCCAAAAGGTGTTTTTTGTCCTATATGTACACCCTTCAATGTCGAGTTGTGACCAAAGCGCGGCGTTTTGGTCCGGTCAACCAGAAAAAGACTGACGGGTGTCTGACGGGTCTGTTGACCGGACCAAAACGCCGAGCTTTGGCCGCGTTAACCAGACAAAAGTGTCACGATCCGCCTAAATACAGAAATTTTTTCGCGAGTTCCGGAAGATTCCGGAACACTAAAGAAGCATCTAGGGCTGCCCGGAAGTTTCCAGAACAGCCTACAAGTTGCTGGAACGATTTGGCATCATCGGAATGTTCTAGATCAGCTTTCAAAGATCTAGAAAGGGATGATATTTCCCAAGCCAAGAATTCTCTAGAAACACCTTGAAAATACTTGATATTTTGCAAGAAGGCTCTAGAAATCAACTTATAAATATCCAAGATATTATGTAAAGAATTATCTAGATGGAGAATTCTCTAGAACTAGGAAGGACTAGTATAAATAGGATGATGGGGTCTCATTTGGAGATCACCCAACAATATCACAAGTAAACACACTTGTACTTGTAAACACACTCTTGTAAATCTTCTTGTAATCAATACAAAGTTGTTTCTTTATATACACAACTTGCAACCATCACTTGAATCACTCAAAACACTACATCGTTGGGGCACATAGCTTAACTTAGATCAAGTCTAAGTTGCTACACGTGAGTCAAAAGTTAACTCCGTGACAAGTGGTATCAGAGCGGGACGATTCATTCGGGATGGCAACCGAAACAAAAGGCGATGAAAGACGCATAACTAAGAAAGAACGAGAGGCAACATATGACAAGCGCATTGGTGACACCGAGGTGGCGGTCACTGAATTGGGTGCGCAACTCGACCTTGCATTCCAACGAGTACAGGCGTTGGAAACTGATTTTGAAACTTTTAAAGACGACGTCAAGTCTCTCATGGGAGTTTGGCGCCACGAGCTGCGAAACGAGGTGGAGAATAGTATTCGTGATTGCCATCGAAGCTTCTTGGACCTGGAAGCTAAAGTAAAGGAAAATAAGCAAGTAGTTGTGCATTCAGCCAACACCGATCTCTTCACCCCTAGGGTGGAGATCCCAAAACCATCTCCATTCCTTGGCAAAAGAGAAGCACGAGCGGTTGACGACTTCGTATGGGAGATGGAACAATACTTGGGTGGAGTACAAATCAAGGATGATGCCACCAAAATCAAGACGGCCAGCATGTACCTAAAAGACACGGCAGCACTATGGTGGAGACGTCGATACACGGACATCACCAAAGGTACGTGCACTATTAACACTTGGGCTGAATTTGTCCAAGAACTAAAGAAACAATTTTACCCGGTCAATGCTGAGCACGAAGCTAGGAGCAAATTGAGAAAGCTCAAGCATACCGGAACCCTCAAGGACTATGTTAAAGAATTCACAACACCTGTCCTTGAAATCCCCGATCTGTTCGAAAAGGATTCCCTTTTCTACTTCCTCGACGGGTTAGAATATTGGGCTAGAACAGAATTGGATCGTCGCAATGTTCAAGATTTAGCTACTGCCATCGCCGTAGCTGAAAGCTTGATCGATCTTAAGGAAAAACGCCCAACTAAACCCGTAGTCGAAGAACCTGATGACGACATAGGTGGGGGAGCAAAACCAAGTTACACTCGAAGGACGGAAGGTCCAAAAACCCCAGGATATAATAGCAACCAGCCCGCAAGGAGAGGATGCTTCATTTGCGAAGGGTCGTGTAACACCCCGGCCGGAGGCGGAAAAGCCAAAGGTGTCACGAAACTTGATAGAATGCATTTGAGCACATGGAGATTATATTAAGTTGAAATATAGTTTAGGTTCAATTCAATAGATTGCATTCACATCTGAAAATATAACAGTACATAAACAAAAACAACATAAATTGTTTCACAAATGATAAATTCGGATTTATTCTAAGGTATAAGTCTTGATCCATCCTATGTGAAATATCCTTGCAATTCATGGTATCACACATTGTCACCTGAAACATATGTTAGGAGTAAAAGGATCAACAAAGGTTGAGTGAATTCATAGGTTTTGTTTCTGCAAAAATGTTAATGTGATATAGATAAAGTTTTAACAAAAGTGGTTGTCGATATGTCTTTATAGCAAAAGAGTAATACATGTAGTTACTTAGTGGTACATTCAAACCTATGACGATACTCGGAAATATCACCTCACTTCTAAGTTTCACATGAGTACCAACAACAACAACAATTGCAACAAATAGTTTGAGAAGTGAGATGGGGCGTCAATCCTATAGCGCTATAATACAACCGATGGGCAAGTACATGCTAATGAACGTAAACTTCTTAAAGTAAACAACAAAGTATTAAGCAAATGCAAAAACAATCGGGGAAACCATGTATAGCAAATAGTTTGTATCACATTGTAACATATGTATCATCCCAAAAATAATGTAAAAAGGGACTATGAACTCACCTTGATTTCGGTTAAGTCCAAACAAGTATGCAAAGTGTGAGAGTTCTTGGAATTAAGATTCCACGTCACTCTATTTGATTGAACATGCAACAATATGGAACATGTATCAACAATAATGTTTAAATTGGATAATTGGAAATCCTAAATCTATAGGATTCGGTAGTGTTTTGTTTAAATGGTAATTATGTGATTTGGATAACCTAACAAGAGGACTCGGAAAATGAATATGATTTAACGGAATTATTTATGAAAAATATTAATTTGACATAAATAATAACATTGCAAAGATATGTAATTGTTTTAATATAAATATTTGTAATAATAAATCAAATATAATTAATTAGTATAATTAAATAACATAATTAAATATAATGATTATTGGTAAATATTTTACAAGTGATATAATTAATTTATAAAAATTATAAATTAATTTAGATGGTTAGAATATATATTATTTGATAAATGAATAATATTTTGTTTAAAAGAAAATATTGTGATAATTATATAATTAATTATCAAAATAATTATAGTAAATTCTGAATAATTAAAATAACATTTTTAATTATTGAACTAGGATATTACTGGTTTAAAATACTTATTATGGCAGAATATATATACTTTTAGAATAAACAATTATTTATAGTTTCAAAATGAAATAACATGATATTTATCTAAATAATTATCTAAGTAATTAATTTAAATCAGAAAAATTAAAAATAACATTTTAAATAATTAACATGCAATATTACTGATTTACAGTAATTATTAGGGTTCTGGAATAATTTTATACAAATAAGTGGAATTAAAATGGTTAAAATATCAGTATTTAAGTTTATAGAGTTATAAAAATAAGGTGTAAATAAACAAATCAGTTTCTGAATTTTTATAAACTCAGAAAAAATGTGTACTTTGTTATAAAAATATTTTTGGGCAGAATTTGTATAATCATATAAATAAAACAGTTAAGTTTAGTTAAATAACTTAACTGATTTAATTATGTAAAATAGTATGTAAAGAACCCAACAGTAACCTAATTTATATAAACTCAGAAAAAAACATGTAATATCATAAAAATAATTTTGGACATCAATTATATAGTTATTTATTTTTAGATATGTTAAATCAAACTATATTTTTATAGTGTAAATACGGATTTATTTATAAAAATAACAGAATTACATGAAATATTAGTAATAAAATTATTTCTGTAATGTACAACATATAAAATAAGTATCATAAAATTTTCAGATTTTATTTCTGAAAATCGGATTTAATATGAATTTTAAAGTATAAATCTGTTTTAAAAATATAAAAATTGGTTTTATAAATACTTTTGCAAGTTTTATATTTTTAGTAAATGTATCAGTGTTTAAAGTATACATGTTAAAAATTTCGTACTTTAACTGATTAAAATCGATTAAATATGAATTATTGAATAAAACTGTTTAAATAAAAAGAAAACAAAATACTATTCATTGTTTTCTTCCCCAAACTGGTCAACGATAGTCAAACATCGAAATTAACCGATCAAAACTGGTTTATTTTCAAATTAATTTTACAGGGGCATTCTATGAGTATAAACAAACGGATTTAACGATTAAAAACATACCGGTATCGTCTGTAATGTCGGAACGGCTAGATTCCGGCAACCGTGACTGTTCCGGCAGTTGCAGGTTTCTGTTTCCGATGAGAATCGATGTTTTAAAGTAATGTGAATGGTGTAGGATGTTCATGAAGGTACGGGGAACTTAAATAGCGTTTCAGATCGATCTCAGATTCGACCAAACATAGTGGGATCGATCCACTTTTATTTTTTTTATAAAAATTCTGATAACAATTGGTTTGGCACGTTGTTATGTCAAATTGGAGTGGGTAATCGAGTTGGCAAGTGATGGGGAACAACGTGGGAATGTTTCCGGATCAATTAAACGAATAAGCAAACGAAACAGATCGAACCGGCAACTTGTCCGATTCAGATTTGATTTATTATATTTAATTCGTAAATAGTGTATAAGTATAATATAAATCAGTTATAGATCGGATGTGGCATGCCCGGCCGAGTGGTTGTCTGTTTGTTTGTTAACCGAGAGGTCCCGAGTTCGATCCTGATAAGAGGCCGGTTTTCCATAAAACCTTTTTCCTTTTTTTATTTTATTTAAATGTAACAGAAGTTACAGTTAGGTCCCTGAGGTTTCATAATATACAAAAATAGCCCCAGTAATAGTTAACTGGATAGACTAACTTGGTTAGTCTCTAAATGAGAAAACCTTTGTAATTTAACTAACCCGGTTAATGTTATTAGGTTAAAAAGAGTTTTAAGATGACAAGAACAGTCCATGTAGTTCAAGTTTAAGAAAAAGGCCAAATGGTCCCTTGACTTTTAATTCAAATATATATATATTTGTTTTATTTAAAATATAAGTATCAAAAATGACATTTTGAACCCTAGACTTTTAAAAGTTTAAAAATTTAATTCTTTTATTTATAAAGTAAGTTTCAAAAATGTCATAAAGGACCCTAAACTTTATAGTTTTCAAAAATTACATTTCTAACCCGAACTTATAAGATTTCTAAAAATGACAATTTAGTCCCTAAACTTTGTTCTTTCTAAAAATGATGGTTTTAGTCCTCGGATTTAAAATCAACGTTTTCAAGCAAGTTTCAAGGAATGAAAATTATATCCCTCAAATTGTAGTTTCACAAAATGTCATAATAGGCCCTTATAGTTTATGTAACTTTGTTTAATAGCATAAAACTCAACAAATTTGCAATCGTTTCATATGTTTGTGTTTGTAATAGTATGTATAGGCACAAAGCAAGTATGTTCAAATAAGTTTTATTCCAAACACGGTATTTGTTACCATGCAAGTCGGAATAAATGCGAGTGTGAAAACCATGGTGGTTACAGTCTCCCCTACTTTAGAAAATTTCGTCCCGAAATTTATTCGAAAGAGACCGTAGAATGTAATTGTAATGATTAGAAAAAAAATAATCAAATCATTGTTTGATGCTGTAAATTTTTTGAGGAATTTACAAGGATCATTGTATAGAAATTGTGTTGCATGGCACTATGTCATGCTGGATTTGTAATGTAGATATTATGCAAACAATCGTGTGTACAAATGAGCAAATAATGGATAATCACATAACCACATAATGTTTTTATATGCCACCTTACTTAACAAGGCTTACTATGATTCTCATGCATCGAACCCCGTAATTAAGTGTGCACCCAAAATTACGCGTTTCATTGCATGGTCCACATAGCACTTCTAGTTAAGCGAGGAAAACGAATAAAGTTGAAGCATTGTTTAAATCAAATAAGCATCAATATAGCACAACATTAATTACATCAAAACATTGTTTCACATTAGCAATGATAGCATTGTTTGTTTGACATTCTATTGAACAAATTTACATTTGAAATAAGTTATGTAATGGATCAAATTCAGGATTATAAGGTGGTGGAAGTGGTAGAGGCAGTTGCATATGATCAGTTATTTGTATCAGCATGCTTTCCAACCATTGATTTCTTTCTGTCAACAATCTTATTTGTTGAGACAAATTTTGAACTTGATGGTTTAACCTAGTCACTTCGTCTCTCAATGAATCTGGAGGTAGATTCATTTGAGACATCGTACTTGGGCCTGCTATATCAGTTGGTGGCAGTTGTTCTACTTCGTTCAACAGTGATTGGAAAGAATGTGGCATTAATGGTGCTTGCAAAAAGGGTTCTGATTCTAACTGCTCTTGAGTCACCATGTTTTCATCAAACCAAGTTCCTTGTATCATTGAATTTTCCTCGAAAGGTAACGGTGGGAAGCTTGGTAAGACATTCGGTATTAAAGGTTGGGGTAAGTTAGTTGTAATAGGTTCTTGTATGTATGGCAGCGGTGGTTGTATATCAAACTGATAAAAAGACGGTTGAGGAAACTGCAAAAATGATTGTTGTAAATTTTGTGGGAAGGTATTCTCTAAGATAACTGGAGCTCCCTCCAACTGTGATGATTGTGTTAGCGTACCAATATGAACAGGGGTTAGCTTCATGGTGTAAGGATTTACAATCCCAGGTGCCTTCGGTGGAGATAATCCCTGGATAATCTGATCACTTAAGACACCTAATGATTGTGCTATTTTTGTAATGTAAGACCCTCCCATGAGACTTCTCAGAGGATTTGATTGTTGACTAGAAAAATATTCAGCAAGCTCGTGGGCAATATTACAGGGAACTTGCTCAAAAATACTATACAAATAGAAAAGTTCGATTGTTTTAACCCTGTGTATATTATGTTTGCGCCCCGTGATAGTGTGGGCTAAAACACGGTGCATATATTGATAAAAAGGGTCTATGAAGCTTGTAGAATTGTTGTTGATACACCATTCTTTTAATGAATGGTATTGCCAATAATTTACCATATTCACGGAGGAACCAGATGTTGATGCCTCCGTAAAAATGGGTTGTTTGACTTCTTCATCTGTATATATGCCCAGATGAACTGCGAATTCTGTTAATGACATAGTATGAAATTGCCCACAAAGTTGAAAATGAATGGATTCATTGACAAGATTTTCATTAGATTTGTAATAGAAAGTGGACAAGAACTCATACACTAGTTCATCATATGATGGTTCTAGGATGTCGAAGAAACGACGCCAGGGTGTATTAGGTTGTAGTGATCTTGCCAGCAAACCACTGAAATCAAACATTCCTATTCGTTGCCAATCAATACTGCTAATAGTAAGAACTTCTTTATGCTTGAGTTTTTGATACCTCTCTTGATAGTGTAAAGTAGTAAACTGAAGGAAGGGATGAATTTTTGCTGCATTTGAAGATTCAGCATATGCTGTTGGGAGATTTGCCATTTGAATATGGGGTTTTGTTGAACTAAGAAAGGTTTGGGTATGTGTTGAGTTATATCAGAAGTTTGTAGTTCTTGTGTAGATTAGCTCGTGTAGTGAGTTTCTTATATAGATAAGGAGATTCCGGATTACACCATGTGATCGGTTAGTGCTTCCATGCTACGTTCTGCAGCTAGTTTGAAAATTTGAATCTGACAGGTATGGTCTCGAGAAAATTTTGAAACTTTGAAAAAGAGGGAATCGTATCGTAATAAATTGATAATAGTACAACGTAGATCGATAAAAACTTGGATTGTTCTGAAACGGAGAAAAAAAAAAGCCTTTTGAATTAGGGTAACATGCCTTGAGCCGATAGGCGTACTGTACTCTCATCGGTAGTTCCCAGATAGGCAAACGTGTGTTTCGTCATGGAGGCATTTTCTGAAGGAAAGATTATAGTGATTTCATAATGGGGTAATGTAGTTTCATAAAATTAATGAGGATCAAAGAAGACACGTAACAAGATGGATATTATTTATTCCACAAATAAATGACATCAATGACAAGTCAAAGTAGTTGGGTTCTTATAACTTGGTGAAGTCATGCTTTAGCCTATAAGTGGATACTCATCCCAAGAATTCCCAGGTAAGCACAACTGGTCTCGCGTCTGATGAGATTTATACGAAGTGCTTGCCTAGACAGAAAACTCAGAATACAGGCATCCACCCTTCCAGATTGCACAAGTTCGTTATTAGAGCCCAAGACTTTGATGAGAATTTAAAAATCAGAAGAGGTTTTGAAAATAATCACCTAAGGATAGGTGATGAGCATTTGTAAAATCTAAAGATGAGATCTGTGATGACGAGGCATTGGTTACAAAAGATAAGAATAGAGATGAAGTTAAGGCAAAAATAACGGAAGAGTTACTAATGGAAAGTGTCCTAGGTAAGTTATAGTCTAGGTCAAAAGTAATTTCTAATAACCTAAATCCCTATAACCATGGCTCTGATACCAATCTGTAACACCCCGGCCGGAGGCGGAAAAGCCAAAGGTGTCACGAAACTTGATAGAATGCATTTGAGCACATGGAGATTATATTAAGTTGAAATATAGTTTAGGTTCAATTCAATAGATTGCATTCACATCTGAAAATATAACAGTACATAAACAAAAACAACATAAATTGTTTCACAAATGATAAATTCGGATTTATTCTAAGGTATAAGTCTTGATCCATCCTATGTGAAATATCCTTGCAATTCATGGTATCACACATTGTCACCTGAAACATATGTTAGGAGTAAAAGGATCAACAAAGGTTGAGTGAATTCATAGGTTTTGTTTCTGCAAAAATGTTAATGTGATATAGATAAAGTTTTAACAAAAGTGGTTGTCGATATGTCTTTATAGCAAAAGAGTAATACATGTAGTTACTTAGTGGTACATTCAAACCTATGACGATACTCGGAAATATCACCTCACTTCTAAGTTTCACATGAGTACCAACAACAACAACAATTGCAACAAATAGTTTGAGAAGTGAGATGGGGCGTCAATCCTATAGCGCTATAATACAACCGATGGGCAAGTACATGCTAATGAACGTAAACTTCTTAAAGTAAACAACAAAGTATTAAGCAAATGCAAAAACAATCAGGGAAACCATGTATAGCAAATAGTTTGTATCACATTGTAACATATGTATCATCCAAAAAATAATGTAAAAAGGGACTATGAACTCACCTTGATTTCGGTTAAGTCCAAACAAGTATGCAAAGTGTGAGAGTTCTTGGAATTAAGATTCCACGTCACTCTATTTGATTGAACATGCAACAATATGGAACATGTATCAACAATAATGTTTAAATTGGATAATTGGAAATCCTAAATCTATAGGATTCGGTAGTGTTTTGTTTAAATGGTAATTATGTGATTTGGATAACCTAACAAGAGGACTCGGAAAATGAATATGATGTAACGGAATTATTTATGAAAAATATTAATTTGACATAAATAATAACATTGCAAAGATATGTAATTGTTTTAATATAAATATTTGTAATAATAAATCAAATATAATTAATTAGTATAATTAAATAACATAATTAAATATAATGATTATTGGTAAATATTTTACAAGTGATATAATTAATTTATAAAAATTATAAATTAATTTAGATGGTTAGAATATATATTATTTGATAATTGAATAATATTTTGTTTAAAAGAAAATATTGTGATAATTATATAATTAATTATCAAAATAATTATAGTAAATTCTGAATAATTAAAATAACATTTTTAATTATTGAACTAGGATATTACTGGTTTAAAATACTTATTATGGCAGAATATATATACTTTTAGAATAAACAATTATTTATAGTTTCAAAATGAAATAACATGATATTTATCTAAATAATTATCTAAGTAATTAATTTAAATCAGAAAAATTAAAAATAACATTTTAAATAATTAACATGCAATATTACTGATTTACAGTAATTATTAGGGTTCTGGAATAATTTTATACAAATAAGTGGAATTAAAATGGTTAAAATATCAGTATTTAAGTTTATAGAGTTATAAAAATAAGGTGTAAATAAACAAATCAGTTTCTGAATTTTTATAAACTCAGAAAAATGTGTACTTTGTTATAAAAATATTTTTGGGTAGAATTTGTATAATCATATAAATAAAACAGTTAAGTTTAGTTAAATAACTTAACTGATTTAATTATGTAAAATAGTATGTAAAGAACCCAACAGTAACCTAATTTATATAAACTCAGAAAAAAACATGTAATATCATAAAAATAATTTTGGACATCAATTATATAGTTATTTATTTTTAGATATGTTAAATCAAACTATATTTTTATAGTGTAAATACGGATTTATTTATAAAAATAACAGAATTACATGAAATATTAGTAATAAAATTATTTCTGTAATGTACAACATATAAAATAAGTATCATAAAATTTTCAGATTTTATTTCTGAAAATCAGATTTAATATGAATTTTAAAGTATAAATCTGTTTTAAAAATATAAAAATTGGTTTTATAAATACTTTTGCAAGTTTTATATTTTTAGTAAATGTATCAGTGTTTAAAGTATACATGTTAAAAATTTCGTACTTTAACTGATTAAAATCGATTAAATATGAATTATTGAATAAAACTGTTTAAATAAAAAGAAAACAAAATACTATTCATTGTCTTCTTCCCCAAACTGGTCAACGATAGTCAAACATCGAAATTAACCGATCAAAACTGGTTTATTTTCAAATTAATTTTACAGGGGCATTCTATGAGTATAAACAAACGGATTTAACGATTAAAAACATACCGGTATCGTCTGTAATGTCGGAACGGCTAGATTCCGGCAACCGTGACTGTTCCGGCAGTTGCAGGTTTCTGTTTCCGATGAGAATCGATGTTTTAAAGTAATGTGAATGGTGTAGGATGTTCATGAAGGTACGGGGAACTTAAATAGCGTTTCAGATCGATCTCAGATTCGACCAAACATAGTGGGATCGATCCACTTTTATTTTTTTATAAAAATTCTGATAACAATTGGTTTGGCACGTTGTTATGTCAAATTGGAGTGGGTAATCGAGTTGGCAAATGATGGGGAACAACGTGGGAATGTTTCCGGATCAATTAAACGAATAAGCAAACGAAACAGATCGAACCGGCAACTTGTCCGATTCAGATTTGATTTATTATATTTAATTCGTAAATAGTGTATAAGTATAATATAAATCAGTTATAGATCGGATGTGGCATGCCCGGCCGAGTGGTTGTCTGTTTGTTTGTTAACCGAGAGGTCCCGAGTTCGATCCTGATAAGAGGCCGGTTTTCCATAAAACCTTTTTCCTTTTTTTTTATTTATTTAAATGTAACAGAAGTTACAGTTAGGTCCCTGAGGTTTCATAATATACAAAAATAGCCCCTGTAATAGTTAACCGGATAGACTAACTTGGTTAGTCTCTAAATGAGAAAACCTTTGTAATTTAACTAACCCGGTTAATGTTATTAGGTTAAAAAGAGTTTTAAGATGACAAGAACAGTCCATGTAGTTCAAGTTTAAGAAAAAGGCCAAATGGTCCCTTGACTTTTAATTCAAATATATATATATTTGTTTTATTTAAAATATAAGTATCAAAAATGACATTTTGAACCCTAGACTTTTAAAAGTTTAAAAATTTAATTCTTTTATTTATAAAGTAAGTTTCAAAAATGTCATAAAGGACCCTAAACTTTATAGTTTTCAAAAATTACATTTCTAACCCGAACTTATAAGATTTCTAAAAATGACAATTTAGTCCCTAAACTTTGTTCTTTCTAAAAATGACGGTTTTAGTCCTCGGACTTAAAATCAACGTTTTCAAGCAAGTTTCAAGGAATGAAAATTATATCCCTCAAATTGTAGTTTCACAAAATGTCATAATAGGCCCTTATAGTTTATGTAACTTTGTTTAATAGCATAAAACTCAACAAATTTGCAATCGTTTCATATGTTTGTGTTTGTAATAGTATGTATAGGCACAAAGCAAGTATGTTCAAATAAGTTTTATTCGAAACACGGTATTTGTTACCATGCAAGTCGGAATAAATGCGAGTGTGAAAACCAGGGTGGTTACAGGTCGCACGATGCACGCGGTTGTCCAAAGAAGTCTAAGTTAACAGCCCTTATCAGGACTGAAGATGATGAAGCCGAAGATAGCGGGGAGGCTCGTCTAGGAGCAATGCAACTTCAAGTCATCAATGCTTTAAGTCTAACCCAAAGGAAGCCGTTAAAAATGGTTCATGACCCCTCGAGAAAAGCCAAGGTTAGTCATTCAGATGGAGAGCCAAAAGGTCTTCGGTTCGTAACTCTTGAGATTAACGGAGAACAAGCAAAAGCCTTAGTCGATACCGGAGCCAGTCACAATTTCATTACCCGGGACGAGGCCAAAAGACTTGGTTTGCGGATCACTACCAAAGAAGGACTAATGATGAAGGCTGTTGGTGGGGAACCTAAGTCAATCGAAGGCGTAACCTATGACGCCAAAGCCAAGATCGGGACATGGAAGGGCAAAATTACTTTCTCAGTCGTTCCCATGGACGACTACAAAATTGTGCTCGGGTTGGCATTCTTCGATAGGTCAAACGCCATCCCCGATGCATTCCTCAACACCTTGTACCTCATCAAGGACAAGGAGGTTCACACGGCACCCATGGAGACGGATACAAGGCACCGAGGCAAAACCTTATCCACCATGCAGATCGTGAGAACAAAGTAACAACCACGCAAGCGACACGACGAGGGCGTCGTGAATTTAGGTGGGGGAGAATGTCACGATCCGCCTAAATACAGAATTTTTTTCGCGAGTTCCGGAAGATTCCGGAACACTAAAGAAGCATCTAGGGATGCCCGGAAGTTTCCAGAACAGCCTACAAGTTGCTGGAACGATTTGGCATCATCGGAAGGTTCTAGATCAGCTTTCAAAGATCTAGAAAGGGCTGATATTTCCCAAGCCAAGAATTCTCTAGAAACACCTTGAAAATACTTGATATTTTGCAAGAAGGCTCTAGAAATCAACTTATAAATATCTAAGATATTATGTAAAGAATTATCTAGATGGAGAATTCTCTAGAACTAGGAAGGACTAGTATAAATAGGATGATGGGGTCTCATTTGGAGATCACCCAACAATATCACAAGTAAACACACTTGTACTTGTAAACACACTCTTGTAAATCTTCTTGTAATCAATACAAAGTTGTTTCTTTGTATACACAACTTGCAACCATCACTTGAATCACTCAAAACACTACATCGTTGGGGCACATAGCTTAACTTAGATCAAGTCTAAGTTGCTACACGTGAGTCAAAAGTTAACTCCGTGACAAAAGACTGCCGATAAATAATTAGAAAGAGGACATTAAGTAATCATAACTCCTAATTTTAACAAAAATAATTATTATATACTATTACATCCTTTTTGGTTTATGAGATATCCCATTTTCCTTTATTTTATATACAAAAATCTACACTATATAATAAAGAGAACTAATGAAGATAATATATTATTAGATTAAATAGAATAATGCTATCCGACATTCAAAGTAAGATAAGATTTAATATTAATTGATTATTTATTATTTAATTAATTGATATAAGATAAATATGAAAATGCAGGAAATTAAAATGTAGACGCCTTCAATGAGTGACACGTGTCCCAAAGTTGGTTTCTTTTATTATATAGTATAGATATAGATAGATTAAGGAATATAACACTCATCTAGTCATCTTGAAAGGTTATTACCATAAGGTTCTATGTCATTTATATTCTCGTTATTTTAAATTTTAAAGCAATCAAATAAAATCCGAGTTAGAATAATCAAATACAAAAAATTATTCTTGATAAGGATTAAATCAATCGAACCTTTTCAAATGCAACTTTTGATTTGACAAAAGAGGTTACAATTTAGGATATTGGCATTTGGCACATCTTTGATGGATTTTTCACAGCATGACAAGTTCACGATTCGTATAAGTATATAATTTTCTTTTACATGAACTATACGACTTGTATACAAATATTCGAGTCATATATATTTTACATGGACTACATGACTTGTATATAAATATACGAGTCGCATATAGACATCTCACCCAACAAAACATATACGACTTATATGCGTTGTGCGCATATACGAGTCATATATCGAGTGTCAAAGATCCAATTAGGTGCATGTATACTAGTACCCTTTGAAACTTCATTAACATGGCTGGCCCTGAGGGTGGGCGGGGAGGACCACCGGCCAGGGCCCGATATTTCGAAGGGCACGTTATTTAAAAAAACTGATATTTATATGTAAAAAAAATAAATTAATAGGTATACCCATACAAACGCCAATATAGGTCCACTTACAAAACAATTTTTAAGGTTTAGATTAGTTATTAGCCCATTGTCATTAAGTTTAGACATCCCAATACCCAATTTCATTAAGGCCTAAGGATACGTTTTTTCGAGCTCGAACATGGTACACAAATTCTTAGGGCTGGCCCTGTTCATTAATATGTGAATGATTCATGTAATTTGATTGATGTGAATGATTCAGTGAATCCATATATAGTAACATGTATCATGTAAAGATTGATGAATAAAAATTTGACAACACATTTTTCTCTCTCTTACAAATTGTTAATGTATTTACTTTGAGACAAACAACAATCCATGGTGTTTTTACAACTGATAAATTTATGTACTTAAATTATAAAAGACAGGTAATAAGCAACAATCAGAGTGGCGCAGCGGAAGCGTGGTGGGCCCATAACCCACAGGTCCCAGGATCGAAACCTGGCTCTGATAAAAAGAGTGGCTTCCGTATCTCTTTTTTTTTTGTTTTCCTCTACAATCTACACTAGTTTTTCTTACAGTTTATTTCCTTTATTCTATAAAAATGTTTGCAACTAAACATGTTGCAGCAGTAAGTTATCAAGCATCCTTTCAATGTGACAGTTGTATGTGGTGAAATGAAGAAAGATAAAAGATGTGAATTTATCGAGGATAATTAAAATCTATTCATGGGTTTTGTCGATTCTACAGACGCTGATGTGAAGAATAGAGAGAGGAGAGTTGTTGACATGAAAGAGAGAGGGAGAGTTGTAGCGGCCCAACAACCCCTCGTGTGATGCTCTAACATTATTTTCTTGCAAATAGAAGAACGCACATATAATGGTCACGATTCTAAAAATCCATTAATATTTTCAAAGTGCGGATAGCTCCAAACGACCCGTCCATTCCTCTCCGGGTTTTAAAGTGATGGGCTTCTCAACTGCTGCCCCATCCACACATATTGTTTGTCTATATTCATCATCACCCATATCAACTATTGCTTTTGCTTTCTTTTCCCATGGGTTCCAAACAACTATATACAAATATAATCATGTTTCAAAAATTGTTTTAAGGAATTTGAGTAGTAGTTTTATAAAAAAAAAAAAATCGTGACCCGGTGTTTTACCTGCGTCAGGAAGACCTTCCTTTCGTATGAGGAATGTTCGCTTCTTTTCGTGGTCGAATACCCCGATCATATGAGGCGAACCAACGTAGATGCGGTCCACCTGTGTGATAATTGTTGGTTAGACATGTTTGTTTTCGATGTGGTCTACTCGCTCTATTGTAGAATAGTTGTCCACTAGACAAAAATGTATGATTTAAATTACTCGTATGGTAAAAGACTGGTTTAACCTCGTTTTCAAAGGTGAGAGCGTCTCCTTGCTCGGTGAAGCGCTCTTTATGGTGTAAATTGTCGAGATAGTCAAGCGTTTCCAGGCCTTCGACTCTAACTTCACTAATATCAGACACAGAGAAATACGTGTGGTATGCTATTGAGAAACTAAACGCCTTACAACCGATGTTTCTAACACGCGATATTAGCTTTAGAGCCCCGTCAGGAGTCAACAGTATTCTCAGTCGAAATTCAAAACTGGTGTAGAAAGTTATAAAACGTTAACGTATATATAATCAACACTCATCTTAAATCACCAACATGTTAAAAATAAGAAAACACAAAACAATCACCTATGAGGCCAAATCTTCATATCTTCTTCAGACGGTTTAAGTAGTAAGTCGATAAACGCTTTCCCATCACAATCCTTGCGATGAAGAGGAGGAGGGTTGCGGTCGATTTTCCATATCCTGTTTCGTGCAAATCCATGTTGCTCTAGAGAACCGCGATTCCCAAACTTTGGACAGTCAACAGTACACTATTAATGTCACTGTTGTGACATAAACAACTAAACAAGCTAACGTGCCATTTTTATTTTTATTTTTGTGACAAGCGATATTATATGGACTCAGAACATTTATCAAAGTGTCACCCTGTTGAAGGTTATTAACCCTAATATTTTCGAGTAACAAAAGAAACATAATATACCTGTGGAAAGCAAATGGGGATTCCTGCTCTCACTGGTGCAGGTGGTTTGGAGTTTGCCTATGAAACATATGTTTTAACATATTATTGAAATGGCTTTTTATTAAATTTTATAGAATGAGTGATTATGTGGTATTTATTTAACAAAAATTGGGAAAGAAATGGAGAATTAATGTCACCTTACTACTTTTAAACAGCAGTTCTTCGCCACGATCGTTTTTCCAAGAAATAACTTGACCACCATGCAGACTGACCTACGTCACAAGACATGTTTCGTTTTGTTTAAGGTTGTTTCATATTTCCTCTTGAATTGGTCCAACGTATGATTGTTTTGTGTAAGAACAGAACAACAAAGTGACACCACAAGATAATTATAAAAAATGAACAATATTAACCTTTGCCGAAAAACCTCTAGGATTTTGAAGTGTAATAAGATCAACACCATTCTTATCTTTTGTGATTTTAACTGCTTCAGACTCCTGATCTCCTAACGGAGAACTCATCGCTCTCACACGCACACTCTCTTTCAAGAACAAAGGTAATTAAATAGGAAAAAAACATTGGAATGACTAAAGAAGATGGAAATGTGAATATGTGCTTTTGCATTAATGGGTGATATCTTTCTTGTGACTTCAAAGCTCATTTCTTGTGAAATTTTACCAACATTTCAACCGCCAACACTCGGTTTATGGTTTGTAATTCCCTTTTGAAAACGTTACTACGTGAGTGTAAGCATCCGGCGACAATAATTGACGCCTTTTCTTTATTAGCGATAAATTTCTATCCATTTAACTGATTATGAACTGATCCACGTGAAGGCGTTCTACGGTCTTTGATTACAAATAGAACATACTGGTACAAACTTGATTGTACAAGGTTTATCTGCCAAAATTTCTAACTTACATAGAGAGTAATATATGACCAGACACAAAAAAAAAAAAAAAAAAAGAAGGTAAATGTACGGTACCCTGACCGCGGGAGGGATCCCCCTCCCCAGTTTGCTACCCGACCAAGCGCCCTGGCGGTGAATTCCCCAGTCTGCTCAGGGTAAGAATCGAACTTGCGACCTCCCCCTTGCAGGTTTTAAGGGGTGTCGGTGGCCACTAGGCTGACTCATCTGAAAATGAGATTATGTGTGTATTTGTAATCCAACCTCTCATACCGATCAATATTTTCTGTTTTGCCCACTACGAGCTCATGGGTAGAAATTTTACAAGTCACCCATACTAAATTGTTCTTACCAAAACACACTTTAGTTTTAGAGTTCTCATCTCATCCACAATCAATACGTCGAAAATGCGCTGGTGGTATTTAAGGTCCGACAATTCTTATGAGCCCAACATCATGTATGATTTTCTTGAGGTGTAATAGTATTTCTAACTATTCAAATTACACCTGATTCAAATATTTGAAATCACTCAACCTATAAATGGGTTCTTAATTTACATAAAGACCATTTCTGAATTTTAAAACATAATCGGAGTCAAATATTGTAGCAAACTTACAAAACATATATATTTCCAATGAAACTCAAGAATGAATAGAAGTGTGTATCCTAAACTCCTCAAGAAGCTGCACATATGGCCCCTGGAAAATAATCATTTACCAAGTAATTGTAAGGATAAATATACACACAAATGAAAATATTTACTTGATTCAACAATTTGAGTACATCCAGATCATTTACATCATTCTTAATAATATCATTCCTTAAATTTGATAGTGAATAATAATGATGGTTTTCTTTATATATTTTACTGTTTGTTTTTACTTTGTATGCTAATTAAGAACACCAGCTCTTGTTTGTGATCATTTAGCATTTTTCATTAAATTTAATCATTTTCTTATCTATATTTTGTTTTACACAAATCGACCCATTTATTAGTAAATGGAGTGTTAGATGAACAACCTGAAGACCAAGACGAGCAACAAAATTTCCCTTCATCAATATGCTTCACATCAAGACCAATGAACCATGATCCAACGCTCACATCATCATGAGCATATGCACGAAGGATTGACCTAGCAAGCACAGGATTATACAACTAACGTCAGCTAATTGTAATCGCTGATCATAAAAATATCACAACAAATGGCACAAAAATATATTAAAAGAAAAATTAAAAAGCCAATGCTAACTTGTTTATTGAGATAAACTGAGCCAAAGCTCGAGATACAGCAAATATTTCCCCGGAAGCATGTATATCTGTGGGTAGAAACAAGTTCAGCTGGATCAGTAAGTAGGGATGCAAACGAGCCGAGCTGCTCGAGATCGACTTGAGAAAAAGCTCGAAACGAGCTGAGCCTTATTGAGCCCGAGCCGAGCCCGAGCCGAGCTTGAGCCTAAAATAAAGCTTGTTTGTTTATCGAGCCCGAGCTCGAGCCTGGCATGTGAAGCTCGTCAGGCTCATCGAGCCCTAGTGTAATACTATTTTCTATTAATATTTAATAACATTTACCCCTTACATTTGAAGTTGTCTAGTAAACGAGCCGAGCTTATTTAAACTTGTTTAGGAGTTGGGCCCGAACCTAAAACTTAAGCTTGTTTAGTAAACGAGCCCGAGCTTCACTTATCGAGCTCACGAGCCTAAATGAGTCTATTATTTATATTATTTTTATGTAATATATTAATTATTAATTAATAGATAATAAATGAGCCGAGTTCAGGCTTGAGAAACTACCAACGAGCCAAGCTCGAACTCACATAAGTAAATCGAGCTCGGGTTCAGGCTCGGGCCCGGCTTGTTTGAAACCCTATAAAAACATTGCAGTCTAATATGCAAAACATCACCACCAGTCCATCAGTGATAATATGTTATGGGGAACTTACGATTTTTTATCCCCAAATTTCCACCACTCTGGTTCATACCATCTGTCACTCCTGCAAAATATCAGAGGGGAACAACTAATGAAATTAAACTTTGGATAAAAGTATAAATGCAAACAATAATACAAAAAAAAAAAAATCTTTAACGCACGGTTTGGAGAAAACACCACCAGATTTCATACACCCAATATAGGCCCGAGGCTTGTTCACATGGGTTGAAAGAATAGCACCAAGGGCATCTGCATAAAATAATGACAATTCATGCAAGGTCAAGAGCAATTGAATTAGAAGAGACAAACAAACATTTCAATTATAAAGACTCGTTCACTCATACCAATATTTAGATAAATGTCATCATTGACCTTTACATAGAACTCTGCATCCCAGTGTTGTAAGGCATCAACAAAGAACGACTTGGTTTTTATTGGTTGTTCTAATGACTCCACGTGATCATTCTGTCAAAGCAATGATGCATGAGAGAAAAAGATTTGTAATATCATTAACATGTCAAATGAATAGCCAAGAATGCCGGATATATGAACGTACAAGAATAAGGAAGTCATTTGTCCTTTTGTTCTCGTTGATGATGTCACTGTCTGAATTATTTCCATGATTCGAGCTGCAAACATGGTCAATGCCAAATTAGATATGATATTATGATTCTAAATCATCGTTTGTTTATGTTAACTACCAAGACAAATACCTTCTGCCTATAACAAATCGTATGATTATGCCTTTTTCTTCTTCCAGTTTTTTTAGAGTTGTTCCTGCATGAAGTGTTTCAAGGTATTTATAAATGGGATATAGCTGAAAAATTAGTAATAACATGAATAGCACTCCAAGTTATCATAGAAGCTTCAATAATCTATCAACTTGGAACATGTTACAACATATGATCATCAAGAGTAACTCAAGAGATCAAAGAAACTAACAAGACTACAATAAACGTCAAACTAAATGTGATATAATTAGGATAACAATGGATGTTAAGGATGGTGAGAGTGAGACTAGGAGTCACAGGGGGTGCTTGTTTTTTCTGAAAAACCTCTTCTAACCTCTTATGTCTGCGCCACTCAGACCACGCGCAGACGTTTAGCTCTGCAGACCATTTGTTTTTTAGAAGACATTTCATTAAAAAATGTCTTCAAACCTCTGCGCATCCTCTTCCCCACGCAGACATGGTCCAATGTCTTCCCACCTTTTCCAACCCTCTCCTCCTAATCTCAAAACACAGACATGTTCAAGAGACAGATCACAGAGACATGAACATATACACAATTGAACAAGAAATAACACCCATCAAAAGAAGGATCACAGAGACCCAACAGAATAATAAAATCTCTTCCCCTTTGTAAACAACCCCCCCCCCCCCCCCTCTCATCTTCTTCTTCTAGAGGCTTCTTTCTCTGCAAGTCAATGGCGTCCGATCTCGTGACCAAGGCGAAGGAGGCTTTCATCGACGACCACTTAGAACTCGCCGTTGACCTCTACTCTCAGGCCATCCTCATCGACCCTACCAATGCCGACCTCTTCTCCGATCGTGCTCAGGCCAATATCAAACTCCATAACTTCACCGGTACACTTTCCTCTTTGTTCGATTTGTTATCTCTTCAGATCCGTACTGATTCTAGATCGTATAACTTGTTTTTGATCCGGTAGCGGTTTTAGCGTTAGTTTAGGTTATAGATATAGCTACGGTTATGCTCAATGCATGTTTGCAGATCTGAATTGTTAGTGAATCTATATTCAAGAGAAAGGGGTTTGGGAGAGAGAAAGGGAAAAAGAGTTTGCAGATGTGGGTAAAGAGGTGAGATAATCAAACACTCTTTTTATTACACTCCACAGACATTTGGTCCACCTCTTCTCGTGCAGACGTTTGCAGATGTGGTCCGCATACTGCAGACCTTTTGCATCAGAAAAAACAAACACCACCTTAGTAAAATGAAGATGGCTTCAAAAGTACAACAAAATTACATGTCGAATATTGATCATGTTTTCTAACGCCTTTCACTTTTCCCAACTGAAGTAACGCAAAAGTAATATAATTTAACCTTACAACTTGGTGTGGCTGTAATCGGCAACTAATCAGGTCGCCTAAGAACAAACCAATACAAAATTTGTATACATGTTATTCCTACACGATTCATGTGTGACATGACATCCATATTTTTTGCAACCTTACACATACAAATTAATGACCAATAATTTGAAATTCTAAATTGTAGCGTGGTTTAGTGGCATTATATCGGTTATCGTCCCCATGTAAAATATCGGTCAAGATATCGGTACCGATATTATGGACGATATTGACTGATATTTAACCTATATTTGACCAATATATCACCGATTTTCCTAATATCAGTACCTTTCTTCTTAGTTCTACCATTCGTCTTTATTCTTATTGCTGCTATTAGTGCTTTAAGTCTTAATTAGTTCCTACTTGCTACAATTGTTAGTGTTTTGCAAGTTGCAAAAGGTTAATTTGTTAATGGTAGGAGAGTATACTGAATTGTTAGTGTTAAATTGCTATATATATAAATTCTGCATGATATTAAAATTACTGATATCCCACCGCGATAACCTATATCTCAAATATCGGTCCTTGACTGATATCCAATTTTTTACCGCATTAACTGCTCACCACATACTATAAGAAAGTTGGTTTAAAATAAACAGGAGTTGAGACGAAACTCACAAAAGGAAAGGGAATTCTACCAGTAGGCATCCATGCCTTACGGATCGCATCTCTATTATGTCTACGACCAAATCCCGTAAGAATTCCCACAACCGCAAGAAGCTTCTTCTTTTCACCATCCCCTCTACTTTCCAACCGATTCTTCGGAACAAACCCTTCCTTATTAGCTTCATCCAGCTCCTTCTGAAGCATAGCCATCCTCTTTCGCTGTTCCCTATAAATAAAAACCAATCCATAATTAACAATTCAGTTCAACGGTCAAAACACACTTTCCCTTTAGATCTAGGGTTTCTAAAAGAATCAGAAACTGCTTAAAAATGGAAAAACTAGCCTGCATTCTATAACTTTCAATGTGTCATCAACAGATATAGCAGATTCCCCCTGCATATGCAATCATATATTTAAACATTAACAGAAATAACTAAAAATTAAGCAAAATAACATAATAGTGTAATACTTATACTACCTACCTGACCGGTTCTTCTATCGAGTTCTTTAACTAAATAAACCCTAGATTCGGCCTCCTGCCACAATCTATTAAGAGAAATTAGGTTAAATGAGTGTGAATAAGTGAAGAAAACACATCATATATTATGAATTAGAGTTGAGATACCGGGAGGCAACGAAGAAGGCGGCCATGGTGGCGAACATGGAGAGAATGAGAGATGAGATTCGCCATTGAAAGGCTGAGCGAGAAGAGGATAGCCGGTTGTTGGATCCCCGGCTACGCATTGCTTACTTGATTGATGAGCGATGTGTTGTGTTGGATGGGGATAAAGTGGTGAGGATCTGAGTAAGATCGGAATGAGGAGGGTTGATTGGTGTGCGTGTGTATCGATCGATGGCTGTTAGTTTTGTCCGTTGATTTGGGAGAAATGCAAAGGATGCTTGATGATGGCAGTTGGTGCGAGAAAGAGACAGAGGAACAACAAACTGATGTCGAGCTGGTTTAGTGGTCACACTTTTTTTTTTTAAAGGCAAATTTCTTTTATGCCTGTTAACTTGTATCCAAGACCACGGGTAAAATGTGTATGTTTAATTGTTTAGGAGTGAATTTAGAGGGTATATGAATTAGCCGTTCTAAAAAATCTTATTAATACAAAACTAAATATATATGGTACAACTGTTTCACTATTAATATCTGCAATGCGGTGCGTTGAACTCAAAAACTCTGACATAGAACTAGAAGATAGTCATCTAAGGTGAAGGAGAGAAGCAATTAGACACTATACATGGAGGAGAGATAAGAGAGGAATGTATTTGGTGACGAATCTATATGTGAAGAAATTAGGCGTTTTGTGATGGGAGGAGAACGAGGATACGTTGGTCCGTGAAAAGTCCATGATCTCATCAGTTTTTCGCTGAAAAAAATCAGCTCTATAGGTCCTGGAGTTCCAAACCATTTATTGTACTCTAAATGTACTCTAAAAATCAGCTCTTGATGTTTTTTAAATTTAAAAACTTCTTCATTTTTAAATTGGAGTAGAGTTGAAGCGTGGTGTCGGTTGAGTCCTAGTTTTGCTTTTGATGTGACGGACCTTTTGAGAGTGCCGGAGATTCAAACAAAGTCTAAAGAAGCGAGATACACCTTAAGAGGTATTGTTTACACTACTATGTGGGTGTTGTGGAATGAGCGTAATGCTCGTATTTTTAACAACAAGCGGCGGAGACCGATTGAGGTTTTGGAGATTGTAAAGTCGACGTCATACTTTTGGATTCGTAATAGATCTAGGTGGAAAGATATAGATTGGAAAAATTGGTGTATATATCCTTTGGATTGATGTTTTCTCGTTTATTTGCTCGAAGGTCCTTGCTTTGAGGTCCTCTCGAGGTGTTTGAATGAAATTTTCCTTTAAAAAAATATATAATTATAATTTAGAAAGAAAAGAAAATAGCTTGACAAAGTTAACTTTAGTTATAAAGGAAACTATTACTGATGGTCTGTGAAAACAAGGTTAGATTACAGATTTGTTGCTTGTTTAGTTTTCATAAAGAATTTATTTAAGAAAATACAATGTATTAGCAATGAAGAAAATTACACTATATAATTTTTCCTTTTCTTCTTATTGAAACACCTTCTTACATTACAAAATGTTATTAAGTATTGTTTCTACAAAACAAATACAAAAATCATTGTGTGTAGCTGTAAAAACAATGACTAAGTCCAATAATCAATATAAGAAAAGATACAAAAAATTGCTTTACACACTGATATACCATTCAAGTTAACAAAAAAATTAAAAAAGATGTTTGGTATATTTCTGAAGTAATATTTTTCACAAAAATAAGAAATAAATATATACCATATAATATTTCTTTTTCGGTTTCGATCTATATGGTTCCATAAATCCCAGGTTCGAACCTGACGGGGGGCGAGAGTTTACGGATTCCATCCGGCTGCGCATTAGGGGGCACGGTCTCATGGCGATCGAGGAGTCGACCTTGTACATAGCCTTGAGTAGGGTGAGTTTACATGTGAGATTTTTTGCCATTAAAAAAAGAGTAAACTTCTGTTTTGCTCCCTGTGGTTTGGTCGTTTTAACGGTTTTGCCCCAATCCTTTAAAAATAATCATTTTTTACTCCCTGATTTATGAAGCTTATCTCTATTTCACTCCTCGCCCCTAACGCCATCCAATTCAACTGTTAAATCCTGGTTCAGATTTGGGATGAGAAAAGACTAAATGCCCCTCATGTGAGGGGCATGTGACCATGATTTAACAGTTGAATTGGATGACGTTAAGGGCGGAGAGTGAAATAGAGATAAGTTTTATAGATCAGAGAGTAAAATGACTACTTTTAAAAGATTGAGACAAAACCGTTAAAACGACCAAATCACATGTAGCAAAACGAAAGTTTACTCTTAAAAAAATATATTTTCCATAAATCCAGATCCACCGATGCGTGACAACGAGTCCATACTCCATCGGCCATTGGTTACAAACTTTGTTGTTTTTATTTTAGCTTCAGAGACCGACCATGTGTCCCTTCAAAGACCAACCACGTGCCACTTCAGAGAATATTATATCAAATCACTAGGTTATAACCCCGTGTATTACACGGGGTTGAATAAGTAAATTTTATATACTAAATAATAAAACAATATATCTTTAAAAATCTTATTTATTGTATAGGTTGAATAAATATAATTTTATATATTAAATAATAAAAAGTTATATCTATAAGAACCATGTAATACACGAGCTGAATCATAATTATAATATTAAATAAAAAAATATGTCCATAATATGATCTAAGTATATATAATATAGAGTAATATGCAGACCAAATACGAAATAAATATTGGAGTTTGTATAGCCATTCATAATAATATGATATGTTATTTGTTTTAAGATTTGTCATAGGAACTTAAAATTTTGTACCACTACTAATATTTGTTGTGACATTTTCTTGTTCAAATGTAACGTGTCTGATTTTATCTGATAATAGATTATTCAGAAGGATTAATGTTGACATAATATTATATTTTCTACCATCCAAATATAGTTTCCTCACTTTCGCTATCACTAACATTAATATAAGGTATGCTCGTATTCAAAGCTATAAACCAATATGAATTGTACGAAATAATTACTTTTATCACAATTAGTAAGGAAACCAATAAAAACTCTTGATAATGTAATATGTCCCATACCATTTGAAAGGTCTGAAAAAGGACTTCTAGACAGATAAAAGTAATGTAAATGAATAGATGGAAATTGAATCAATAAAACAAATTAACTATAGTTGAGAAAATACTATGTATAGTGTAATACTTTACATGTACAATTGAACCAATAAAACATATATATAAGTGAAAAAATAAAGATATGAGACGCTATACGACAACTAAGTAAATCTAAATTTAAAAAAAAAGTTATGACATTCCAAATGTAAAGATATCTTTCACACACCTCTACATCTTAGTTACAGTAGGAAAAAAATATGTATCTTAAGAGTTTACCTTGTTTTAAAACACATATATCTAGAATTTTTTTAAAATAATTTAAAAAAAAATCTCATTTGATTAAAGGGGAATAAATTATTACTTATTTTCATGATAAACTTATCTAGAAAAACATGATGTATTCTATGTGAAATAGATAATATGATGAAGAGTAAAATAACATACCTAGTATGTAGAATGAAGTGGGGTTTAATTCAAAATATTGGATGTAATATATTGAATATTAAATAGTGATTTTTTCTATTCTTGACAAAACTTTAATTAAAAATCTAATTTGATAAGTAAAACATACGAAATTATTATATATATCAATTGTCAACATAGGTTTGCGCTAGGAAACCTGACAGTTTTTCTACTTTAGCCACAAGAGTTTAATGCCATCTCATTTGAGCCTATATTGTGCCTTTAAATTGCCATCTCACTTGAGCCTATAACGTGCCTTTAAATCCGGTTCCTCGACCTCATCTGTAGCCTTATATTATTATCTTTATACTTTGACAAAATAACATGTTATTTTATTTATAACATTTATGAAGTATGGTGAACATTAGTTCACGGCCCAATTAATTTACGATTTTATCCATACTTTAAAATTATGATTTTCCCATCAGCTTATAGTTACGTTTTTACCCCCAGTTCAAAAATAAAATTATGTTTTTGCCCCGAGTTAAAAATTACAATTTCACCGTTAGTTTTGTTTTGTTCCTCCCCACTAAATTACGATTTTGTCCTCAATTTAAATTTGCATTTTTGTCATGTTTTGTTTGCTTTCCCAGTAAAATTACGATTTTGCCCCAATATATAACTACATACACAAGATAAGGGAATAGTGTCAGGAAGCTGCCTGACACTCCCCTATTGGCCCAACCAATTTACGATTTTATCCCCGCTTTAATATTACGATTTTGCCATCATTTCAAAATTACGTTTTTACCCCAGTTCAAAATAAAATTATGCTTTTGCTCCTATCTAAAAATTACCATTTTGTCCTCGGTTCAAAATTACGATTTTGACCCCTTTAAATTTACAGTTTTGCCATTAGTTTTGTTTTCCCACCCCTCCCCCCCAGCCAAATTACGATTTTGCTCAATTTAAATTTACATTTTTTTTCATCGTTTTCCTTTGCTTTCCCAGCTAAATTACGATGCCCCAGTGTAAAATTACAGTCATGCCATCGTTTTAGTTAATTTTACAAAACTATTGTAGTGCTTTGTTTTGATTGACACGGTGTAAATTTTATTCATGTCAGGCGGCTGCCTGGAACACGCTCATTTATCATGAAAAAATACAATTTTGCCCCCTGTTTAAAATTATCGTTTTTCTATCGTTTTTGTTTTCCTTAAGCAAACGTATGATAGTGTTTTAATTTAGTTGGTTGGCTCAGTGTAATTTTTTTTGATCGTGTTATGAGTAGTATATACAAGTAAATGAAACATAGACATACATGTTAAGAGAGAAAAATATTCGGCTTAGTGCCCCGCAACGCGGGCGGGGCAAAATCTAGTTTATATTAATTAACATTAAAATAAGGGTTTTTTTTCTAAAAAAAACATTTAATTGATTAAATGGTTAATAATTTTATGGGTTTTTATTTTAATAATTTCAAATCAAAATTAAATCCATAAATTAAAGATTAGATTTTAAACACATTTTAGACTTTAGATTTACAATCAAATAAAATTCTAATATAATATTTAAATATTTTTAATTTGAAATTTAAAATTTATCTATAAATTATTAATGCCCTCATTGAATGACATGTGTCCCAAATCAGGTTTCTTTTATTATATAGTATAGATACCATTGTGATATGCTAATACTCATTTTATGGTTAGAACATGCGTAGTGGTTTTATCAATAATGCCTCCACCATGTTGCGTTTTCTGCCATGTGGCAGTCCAGTCAGCATGGGGGCATTATTGGGGGTTATTGCAAAAGTGTCGTAGTGGGAATAATGTCCAATAACGCCCATGCAATCATTACACAATTATTTTTTTTAAATTTAAAACATAAAACTCTTCATTAATTTAAAAAAAAATTACACTACTTGAAATAAAAAAAACCCGCAAAAAAAACAGAATATAAAAAAAACGGAAAGGGCATTTCAGGGTCAACGGAGGATGATGTTTTTGACCGTTTAGCTTGACGTCTACTACTAGACGTCATGGTCACTACGTCCGCCCACTTTGGACTTTTTCGTAGTAGATCCCAACACTTATAGTACGGGAAAGGGCATTTCGTTCTCTCGTACTCTTCCAAAGACTTTGTTAAAACCCCGACGTCACCTTCTCCGCTCGGGCGATTATCGTAGTTACGTTGGTACACTTCTTGGAAGGAGTGACACTTGTTGTTGATGTCGGTCCATTTGCTAGAAATGGAATCTTTGTCCCGATGCTCGTCTTTACCCCACGTGCTATAAAAGAGTGCACGAACCCTATTCCAAAAAACGGGGTCCGTTTGAAAGTTTGCTACAAATTGAAAAAATAAAAGTAAAAATATAACTAAAAAATAAGTAAAAAAAAATATAAAAGTTACCAATTTCGGGGTCCTCCGAAACCTCGAGCCATGACCGAGCCAACGTGTATTCCTCCTCCTTCGTCCAATTAAGGTAAGAATGCTTACGTCGAGGTTCGTTCGCTTCCTTCTTCTTATGCGACCTTCTGCCGCGTTTCGATTTCTCTGGCTCCGGTTCGGGTTGCGTCTCCGGCACGACATCGGGTTCGGCTTGTTGTTGTGAAGGTTGCGACCCGCCGGCTTGACCAAAGCCGAAAGTGGGTTGCACGAATGGAGTAGCGCCACTCAAGTAAGCCGCGTACGTTAACATGTTCGGGTCCATGTCTTGAAGGTTAAACGGGTGTTGCGGTTGGGTTGTGTTCGGGTTCATGGGTCTCGAGGGGACACCAAATGGGGGTCGGAATGGATGCATCTTTTTATAAAATATAGAAGTAGTAGAGAGAAAGTTTGTGAGTTTTTTTTATAAAAAATGATGGAAAAGTGGGTAATATATATAGTGGGTTAATGTTGGAATTAAAAAAAATAATAATAAACAAATGACCGTTTGGCAACGGTCAATTCAAGTTCCCATTCGAAATTTGGCGTGATTTCAAAAACGCCAAAACATTAGTATTAACAACTAGGTTTTGAGTAAATTTTGGCGAAATTTGGCGTGATTTGGCGAAATTTGGCGTGATTTAAAAAAAACATAAAAAAGTAAACCGTGAGGCAACTTTTGACTTGTACGTTTATGATTCGATAACTTACACATTAGTATTAACAACTAGGTTTTGAGTAAATTTTATATCTCCACGTATACAAAAATAAGCATATCACAATGTCATACTCAAAAGTTTATAAACATTCTATCCTAAAAGTTATAACTATAATAAAAAAAAAAACATTTCATTTGTTATAATAAAAAAACATTTCATTTGTTTATACTTTTTTACACTATATGGCCCAACCTGCAAAAGTCAATGGTCTTCTGGATAGATGCTAATTTTATAAAGTAAAAGGCTATGTCCACTGACATAGCCTTTTAAGTCCCCTGTAGTGGGGCGGTATGAGGGGCTATAGCGCCCAATGGCGCTGCCAAACACCGGGACGGAGGGCGCCATGAAGGAAAAAGAGGGGTGGGGCGCGAGCTCCATAGCGGCGCTATGGGGTGTTTGAATTTTTATATGTTTTTATTTATTTGATGGTTTTCCCCTCACTCACAAACATATATACATACATACATATGTTTTGCTCTGTTTCTGTTTTGTTGCAGGTATAGAAGAAGGAAGAACCTCTGGAAACGGCTGGAAAAAAATAGGTTTTCAGTTTGTATTGAGCTGTGATTGAAAGAATTTTAGGGTTTTGTTTTTGATGGGCTTTGGGCTGGGCTCAAAAGGTTTTGTGGTTTTATTAAGCCAATAAGCCCGGTTATTATAATTTGAGTTAATTAGTGTAAAGTTTATTTATTTATTTTATTTTAACGCTTTTTTTTATTTTATTGTAATGTTTTTTTTTATTTAATGAAATGGTTTTTAATTTTATAAAGTTAGAAATTAATTAAAAAAACAAAAATTAATTAATTGAGTAATGATGAGGTTGGGGCTTTATGACTACGTGCTCTAGTGACATAACGCCCCATAAAGCCTCTGTGTGACGTGGCACGACACGTGTCGCATAACGCCCACAAAGGGGCTTTATGACTACACATGACCTAAAAGATATTATATCTTAAAAGTTATAACCATAATAAAAAGAAAACATTTAATTTGTTTATACTTTTTTACACTATATGGTCCAACCAACAAAAGTCAATGGTCTTCCGAATGGATGCTAATTTTATAAAGTAAAAGACTATGTCCACCGACATAGCCTTTTAATAGATACAGTAAAATCATAAACATTACTTCACGACAAATATTTTCTAAAATCATAAGCATTACTTCACGACAAATATTAACTCAAACTCTTTTAACTTGTATAAGTGGAGCCCAAATCCGAAATCTGTACCAACTCATTAACTTAAATAAGTCGAACCCAAATATGAAATCTGTACCAACTCAATAACTCTTGGTCCTCACATTTTCCAATCACCATCACCAAAATAAAACTCAGGTACTATTCATGTACTTTCAACCAAATAAAAGGACTAGGTATAAAAATACAATAACACGTTTCATGTGACCCTGTGACGATTAAAACTAAATAAATTTATACAATCCTTCGTTCAATCTGCCATCTGCCCCAATCTCATTATCCCTAAAATCTCTCTGTTCTGTTTCCCCAAATTCAGATCCAAAAATGAACGATGCAGATGTTTCAAAGCAGATTCAGCAGATGGTCAGATTCATCCGTCAAGAAGCGGATGAAAAGGCCAACGAGATCTCTGTTTCCGCTGAGGAAGTAAGTTTCTGATCAAATCGATTAAGTTTCTTCCTCACTTTTGCTTGATTGCTATCATGTTTGTGTATACCTAGGGTTACGTAACTGTATGAAGTATGTTCCTGATTAAATACGGTGTTTTCTTTCTGTTGATTGTTCATATGTTATTGATTATTGAAGCCTTGTGATTTTAAGATAGTATGTATGTTTGAGTAATTTTGTGGTTTTGTAGTAGGTATGTACGATACGGTTATTCGTTTATTTGGTTGATTGTTGCAGGAAGTTAACATTGAGAGTTTGTATCGATTTACCATTCAATTGATGTAGTTTAGGTTATGATTATGATCTGTAGATGTAGTTTATGTTATATGAATCTGTGATCTAAAAAGACGGTTATTGAGCTTTATTTGGTTGTTGAAGGAGTTTAAGGTTTGGTGGTTTCAACTAAAAGCTCGATAACTGTCGTTTTAGATCACAGACTCACGATGTTACTTGTCACGGTTATATAGCCTAAACTAGACATATAGATCATCAAACAAATCACTAGGAAATTGATACAGACTCTCATTGTTAACGTCCTGCAACGATTGAACCAAATAAAGGAAAAGTCGTATCGTGCATACCTATTACAAAATCCACGAAAGTGTATGGTAGTACTTTTGTTTGTTTATTTGGTTGATTGATGCAGGAGTTAATTGAATATTTGTAAACAAATTAAGTATATTAAGAACTATGATCTTTAAGTAAAGCACTATCAAGAAATGGAGTTTATATGTTTTGTGATTGATTATAGACACTAAGTCTTGGAAATTTTTTATCATTATATGCAATTAAGTCATTAAGTCGGTATGATGTAACTTTATGGTAGCAAGTACACAAGTCAACGTTGTAAGTTAACCTTTTTAATTGTTTGACTATTGCAGGAATTTAACATTGAGAAATTGCAATTAGTGGAGGCAGAGAAAAAGAAGATCCGACAGGAATACGAACGCAAACAGAAGCAAGTTGAAGTTCGAAAGAAAATGTAAAATTCTCCTAACATTTTTTACTCAATTTTTTATGCACATACATCATATGTTTATTTGTTGATTTGTTCTTCTGTTACTAATTTTCACTAGTTTAATAGTTTTGAGGATGACCATCATATGTTTTAGGTTTTTCCTATTCGTAAGAGATAATTCAATTTTAGCAAATGGGTATTTTAAACTTTGTATGTAATTACTTTTTACATTTTTTATTGCAGCGAATATTCCATGCAACTGAATGCTTCTCGGATCAAGGTTCTTCAAGCACAAGATGACTTGGTTAGTGCCATGAGAGAAGCAGCATCAAATGATCTGTTGAATGTGAGCCATCCGAAGTTTCAACACCATCATAATTATGAAGGACTGTTGAAATCTCTAATCGTACAGGTACTAATTAAGCATATGTTAACCCTTGTATATTTTTAGAGTAAAATGCCATTTACGTCCCCGAGGTTTGGCCCGTTTTGTGACTTTTGTCCAAAGGTTTGTTTTTCCGCATCTGGATCCAAAAGGTTGGAAATCTTGCCATTTTCATCCGGCTTGTTAACTTCATCCATTTTTCTGTGTCAAGTCGGGCAATTCGGTCTTTTTCACTTTTATGTACAAGCATTTAGCATAATGTACACGTATTCAAAAGACCGAATTGACTTTCAAGTTAACAAAAAAAGACGAAAATACACTTGACTTAACGGAGAAAAATGGATATAGTTAACAAGTCGGATGAAAATGGCAAGATTTCAAACCTTTTGGATCCAGATGCGGAAAAACAAACCTTTGTACGAAAGTCGCGAAACTGACCAAACCTCAGTGACGAAAACGACATTTTACTCCGTATTTTATTAATATTACCATATAATATCACAATAAGCTACGTGTTTTCAGGGTTTACTCCGACTGAAAGAACCATCGGTGTTGTTGCGTTGCCGGAAAGAAGACGAGCATATCGTTAAATCTGTTCTTGATGCAGCAAAGGCAGAATATGCTGAGAAAACAAGTGTTCATGAACCTGAGATCATAGTTGACAGTATCTACCTTCCAGCTGCCTCTTCTCCTGACGATCCTCATGCTCTTTCCTGGTACATTATTAATTTTAGTTTTCTTTGTTTAATTCCATATATACCCTTTACAGACTTGAAAAAAATTATATATACCCAACCAAAACTAAAAATGTCATATATGCCCTTACAAAGTAGTTAAAATATCAAATATACCCAATTTATTAAAAACATTATAATAAATGATCGTTTTACCCTTATTTTTTTTAACTTCAAGTTTTCATATTTGCTCATCTTATAACTTCGTATTTTTATACAACCCATTTTTAGCTTAATTTATTTTTGCTCATTTTTTTTAAACCCATAAACAATAGTATACTCCATATATTATATTTAAGCTAAATAAATTAAGCTAAAAATTGGTTGTATAAAAATATGAAGTTAAAGGTCATATTTGAGATTTCAAAGTTTTAGAAAAATAAGGGTAAAGTTGTCACTAATGAAATTTTTGTTAACGAATTGTGTATATATGATATCTCAACTACTTTGCAAGGGTATATATGAATGATATTTCAACTACTTTGCAAGGGTATATATGATATTTATAATTTTGCATGGGTATATATATGATATTTTGCAAGTTTGTAGGGGTATATATGAATTTGCCCCTATTATTTTTATCTACTTAGATATTGGAAAAAAACAGTGTCTTGTGATGTTTACTTATGGTGGTGTTTGGGGTTTTCAGCTCGGGAGGTGTGGTTCTGGCTTCTCGTGATGGTAAAATCGTGTTTGAAAACACGCTTGATGCTCGTTTGGATGTTATATTCCGTGGGAAACTTCCCGAGGTACCTTTTCTTTCACATCCTTTTTGTTCTCACATTGAAGGAAGAAATTTGTGTGGTGTTCACTTTTTAAATATTGTTTGCAGATTCGCAGGCTATTGTTTAGCCAGGTAGGCGCTTAAAAGAGGCTGGTGATATCTTGTATCTATGTTTCTATCTATCCATTCCAAGCCTTGAATAGAAGAGCCAGAATCGGATGATTTCAGAGGTCGTAATTTTTGTTGTCATCGTCATTGTGTTTTAAATATTTATGTTATTGTGACCCTTTGCTTAGTGGACACAACTCATTTGTTTGAATAAATAAACGTCGTGTCGCATGTTGCATTCTTTTAAGATATATTTTGTCACCTTTGTGAAATGTAATGTTAAAGACCTTGTTTGAACCCCTTATATGCTCGTATGTTGCTTAAATGTGCTATTGTGTTTTTGTTAGATAGTTTTTTTTTTTCTTTCTAAATATTAGAAATTACTATGAGTATCAGGAAACTTGATTACGAAGGGGAAAACTAGTTCGGGACTGATAACTCAAGTGGTACTTATTTGGATAGGTGAAAATGTTAAGGTTTCGAATAAATAGTTTTTTAGTTGGATTGTAGTTTTTAATATAAGTAGCAGGGTTAAACACGTGTATTTACACGATACTGATGGAAATTTGATCGGTATGGGTTTAGTTCGCTATTGATACATGCTATCTGCTCTTCGCGGTGGGGCAGACTGACTTCAAACTAAATGTAAGTGAAAACGTAGACGTAGTGTTAAAATAAAAATTTTGGCCGACTTTGGTTCGACTTGGTGTTCCTTGTGACCCAGGTTCGACCAATGAGGTAGTGGTGGAGTGGTTGGGGAAAGACTTGGTGTTCCTTGTGACCCAGGTTCGACTCTCACTCTCCCCATTATTTTCTGCGGCATCCAGGGGAAGGGCGAATAAGGGTGGCGCCGGTTCGTCTTGGATGAGAGGCGAGGTTTTACCGATTATTCTACTGTCGTGCCTTCAGGCGGGTGGAGGTCCGGTTTCCGAGCATCTGGGAAAGCTAAGGGGCTGGCAGCGGTCGAGTAGTTGACATTGGCCACAGCGCCCAGTGTCACGGTGGTTGGCATGTCGTTCCTCACCGTTAAAAAAAAAGGAAACGTAGACGTAGGTATTGTTTGTTTTTGCAGACATAAACTGTCTGCAAGCTGATTTCATATGTTTTCATGTCTGCAACTGAAGATGTGGTTTGAAGCTCTGCAAGCTGAAAATATAAGACTGATTGTTTTTAAAAAAAAGATAATGTATGCACAAACTAAATCATCATACATTCATGAGCAACTACACCAGCCGTTTGGTGGCGGAAGAGAGGAGCCTGGGAGTCGTTTTTCCAGCCAAAAGCCGGCTTACAGACATTTTCTTTTTCCGGCAAGCCAACCCCCCCCCCCCCCATCTTGTACCACCTTATACACGCATCCATCTGTGAGAGAGAGAGAGAGATCGACGAGAGAGTGAGAAATATCGGGGGAAAGAGAGAGAGAGAGAGAGCGCAACAGGAGAGAGAAAGCGGCCGGCCACCACCGACGGTGGCGACGCATGGGCCGTGGCAGAGCCCCACAGACGACGACGCAGTGGGGGTGGCGTCGGGTGGTTGTTTCGAGCGAGAGAGAGGAAGTTGTCGAGGGAGAGAGAGAGACAGAAGAGAGAGAGAGAGGACGGTAGGAGGGAGGGCTGACCACCGCTCGCGGTGGCGGTGGCCATGGTGGTGCTAGTTGTGGTGGCGGTGGTGGAGGAAGAAGTTAAAGTGGGGGTTTGGAGATTTGTTGAGTTCTGATCTGTTTTAAGAGTATATGAGTTTTGTGAAGATGTTTGAAGAAAGGGTTCCATAGCTTTTTTTTAAAGATGAAAGAAGCAATTTTCAGATCTGTTTAAAAAACAAAAACAAACGGTCTTCAAGGGTAATGTATGCACGCCTGCAGACATCACCTCCTTGAAGATGTTAGAAGAAAAAACAAACATCCCTGTAGTGTTAAAATAAAAATTTTAGTCTACCGGCGCTTAGTATAACAACTAAAAAGAAAAAAAAAAGTTGCCATGTGGCCATATGTGTTTTTTTACATCAATCGAAAACCTTAAAATGCAATCCAATCTGAAAGTAAAATGATAAATAAACCTTAATGGTGACCCCTTATCTTTTTAATTATTTGTATAATTTATCTAGGTTAACACTTGCATTATTTTTAGAGTAGATTACTTGGTAAGCTTATGTAGTTATTACTAGGGCTGTTCAAATTGCTCGACGCTCGAAACTCGTTCGATGCTCGATCGAAAAATGTTCGGAATTTGCTCGTTCGATTAAGCTCGATTGAAAAAGACACTCGGTTCGAATCGGTTCGGTTTGAAACGAACCGAGCATGAGCAAAGGTCTGCTCAGTTCGGTTCGACTCGGTTGGCTCGGATTATTTTTAATATATATATATATATATATATTACTATATATAATGTAATGCATAAGGTACAACACATCAAAGCTACAACTCATAAAGCTTCTAAAACACAACCAATAGAAATGCAGCACAAGGATTATGATCCACACCGTCTATTCCAATCCCCATCCACACTTGAAAGATAATCTTGAACCATCAAAATTCAAAAACCCTTTAGGCTCTCTTTTGCCCTAATTCCCTTTCTCCTTTGAT
Organism: Helianthus tuberosus; assembly: GCA_030545235.1. Lineage (NCBI taxonomy): Eukaryota > Viridiplantae > Streptophyta > Magnoliopsida > Asterales > Asteraceae > Helianthus > Helianthus tuberosus. Next base: position 20,492,311 of record CM060364.1, on the reverse strand, counting down.
GACTAAGAATGTGCGATGAAGAACAAACAAATTATCTCCACATCTCCGCTCTGCTCCATCTGCTTAGGGTTCCGACGATGGTAAAGCCATCGGAGGTTGAATCTCTGTTGACCATAACCATCTTCGTCTGCCGCTCTTGCAAACCTCAAGTAAGTTATGTATTGTTTTTTTTTTTTTTCTAATATTTTATCATATAGGTTTATGGGTCATGGGTTTTTAAGAAATATCTCCATTTTATCTTTTGATGAAGGGTACTCTCTGTTATTTGTACACTTATCTCTTGATGAAAGATAAGGTTTATTAATAAATTATATATGTTGTTTTTATATGTGTTTATTTGATATTATTATTATTATTGTTGTTGATTTGTGTTTTATGTGTTTGCAGGTTCTGGATTTGTGTCACAAGACCTTTATTTTCATGGATTCTTCAGTGCCTTGCGATGTTGTTACTTTTTATGTGATTTTTATATTTTTTTAATGTTTTCAAAAATAATATTTCCCCTCTTTGTTCAAGTCTGATGGGGGCGCCGGTGAACCGACTGTTATTAAACTGGAATTTTACAGACGTTATCAATGGTGTGGGTGTGTAGTGAAGCATGTACCACCCTCACTAACTTATACGCTTCCTCACTAACTTATACGCATTGCGGCGGGTTTCATTTCTAGTTCTACTAATTTTTTAAATACAACACTCAGATCTTGGTTGCCATTTTTTTTTTTGTTACAGTTATGATGAAGAGGTTAGGTACTTTGATGCAAATGTACCATATGAAAAAAGAAAGCAATTGGAAGAGAAACTGATGCAAGTAATGTTTCTTGTCACTTGCTAAACATGATTCTTTATTTGTGTGTAGTATTTCCTGATGCAAGTAATGCTTCAATCGGTCGACGATTCATCTTTCCGTTTGGATGATCTCGGTAGAACCGGTTTCTTTTTATTCCTTGTTACTTAGTAAATTTATATTTGTGTTCTAATTGGACGAAACCTTAGGTACGAAAACTGCACTTTACTCTAAATACTAACAACCCCATCATCACTTTTCTATTTGTTATGCGACGCTCGATAGTCGCTCGACGCTCGTTCGAAAAATACTCGGATCGAAAGGCGCTCGTTCGACTTTGGCTCGGTTGAAAAAACGCTCGGTTCGATTCGGTTCGGTTTGTAAACGAACCGAGCATGAGCAAAGGTCTGATCGGTTCGGTTCGGCTCGTGAACAGCCCTAGTTATTACATATTTCATCTTTCCTCCCTTGCTTTCAAATTACTGAAATGGCCCAATATGTCAAGAACATGGGCCGAAGTTTATGGGGGCCAATAGAGGCCAGACCCCTCCTAATTTTTTTTCTTCTTAGAAGTGCTATTACTATAGCCCATTAACAAATAACAATGAATAATATTATTAGTATTTACTTGGGCCCCTCATAATTCAAAAGCCCATGGATTTGATTTTTTCATAGCCCAAACTTCTTTTTTGATTTATTGTCTTTGTTTGGTGTTTTTTTTATGCGTAATATTTTCGCACAATGTTCAAGTTTCACCACTGTTCAGGAAGTCAAAATTACACCGTCTTGTTAGAACCAATCCATTTTTAATTTCATTTGAGTTAAAAAAAAATGGTTTTGGTTTTGATTTGCTAATGTGAAGTTCGACATGTGACTTTGGTTTGAATATAGCCATTTGGATTTATTGTGAATCTCACTCAGACATTTGTCATATCTTCTCAGAATCTCAGAGCAACAGTTTGGAAAATCTGTTCATGCATTTATTTTTGGTTTTATGTGATAATACTCTCTAGTTTTGCAATAATGTATCATGGTTTCACAAATTAAGTTATTTTTCTGGCATGCAAAAAGAAAAAAAAAACGTAACAAAATCATATTTTTTTTAAACTCAAGTAGTGTACAAAAGCGTCAAATGCGAACTTAATACCTCTTGGTATATTATTGTAAATAATGCTTATTGGAAGGTAGAAATTTATGAGTTGGATACAATAAAAAGTATTTTAAAACTTATACAGTTGGGAGGCTCAACGGTTAGGGATGGCAATGGGTCAGGTTGGGACAAGTTTAGGTAATCCCAATCCCAAACCCGATTAGATATGCTTGTCCCAAACCCGTCTCAAAACCCGTCGGGTTTCTAGCAGGTAAATACGGATAACCCATTAATTTAAAAAATTTACCCGTTTGGGTATACCCGACCCAAAACCCATCGGGTAACTACTAATCAGTTACATTTAGTATTATCACTAAAGAAATATGTCAAATAACTATAATGTATACGTGATAAAATACATATGTGTATAGAAAAAAGGATGTATTATATATTTACATATTTAAAAATATAAAATAAATTATATCGGGTAAACCAGTTTACTTTATCGGGTAATTGGGTCGGGTAAATGGGTATATCACCAAAGCCCAAACTCATCCCAAACCAGTGAAAAAAATAAAAACTAGTCCCAAACCCGCCCCAAACCCGATTAACCGACCCCAAACCTGTCCCAGATGTGTCGGGTTTCGGGTTTACCTATTGAATTCGGGTTCGATTGCCATCCCTATCTACGGTCTACACTAACCTTGCGTTCTTTAACACGTACAATCCAAAAGGGTCGTTTTTAAGCTTATCTTCGTATCTGTTTTATATTGGCTTAGGAACAGTGATATTTTTGTTTTGTCTTGTAATGAAAATTGAGGGTTTTTTGTCAATAACAATTCACATGGGTCTTGAGGAAAAGTGATTTTTCTTTTTTTAGTCTTTTATTGTTTCTTTTTTCTTGTAATGTAATGAAAAGTAATTTTTTTTTGTCATGAATTAAGTTTTTACATTTTCAGTCCCTCAAGTTTGTATGCTTCACTTTGGTCTTTCAAGTTTTGTCATTTTTGATCTTTAAAGTTTTTTTTTTTGGTATAAATTCGAATTTATATACGTTTTATGCCAACTTGTGGTATAAGTTCGCGTTTATCTTTGTCTACGTTTTACATCACATGGTAGTATAAATTCACGTTTTTGTTTACGAATTTCTCGATTTTAATCATCGTTTGCTTACTACTAGACACAGTATTACAACCCCGCAACCGCAATACGAGTGTTAAACACTAGTTAAATCTAAAACATGAACAGTCATTGTTTTTAAAAAAGAACACATATTCGAATTTTTTACCTACTTTATTATTATATTATATTCATATTAAAAAGCTTTTTACACGAAAATTTAAAAAAATAAATTTCTTATTATATAGAAAACCTTTATTGGTAAAATAAAATTGACAATAAATAAACTTCTTGAAAGAAGTGAGACTGAGATATCATAATTTATGGAATCATGAGTCATGACTAATGATTGACAACGATTATGAGGGGTGAAGTTAAACGCATCTCTACTTTTATATGCATCTTCTATAAAAAATAGTGCTTGATGTAAATTTTCGGTAGGGTTATTCAGTTAAAAACTTTAGGAAAGACTAAGGGGCTGTTTGGTAGTTTTTGAATGGTTAAGTGCTGAATTAGTAAGAGATCTGAATTACTAAGTGTTGAACCAGTAAGATGTTTGAATAATTAAGGTAGTGTTTGTTTTTTGGAAGAAGAGCTTCCTGGCCTCTTCTGTCTGCACCGTGCAGACGCGGGAAGAGGTTTAGCCTCAGAAGAGTGTTTGTTTTTTTTTTTTCGAGAAGTGCTTTTTACCTCTCCCCAACCTCTTCTTGGGGAAGTGATGAGAGGTAAGCTTCTCCAAGAAGAGGTTTACCTCTTCTTGGCACCACCTCCACCTCCACCCCTGCTCCGCCACCACCACCCCTGCTCCGCCACCATCATCATCATCACCACCCCTGCTCCGCCACCACCACCTACACTCCGCCACCACCTCCGCTGCTCCAGCCCCAAATCGACGTCACAAACAAAACCCCCAAATCTTCTCCACCTCCACCTCCACCTCCACTCCGCCACCACCTCTGCTCCACCTCCGACATCTGCTCCACCTCCACTCCGCCACCACCTCCGACATCATCATCAACAAACAAAACCCCCAAATCGAAAACCCTAAAATCGAAAACCCCCAAATCGAAAACCCTAAAAACGAAGAGAGAGAGAGATCGTAGAGAGAGAAGGGGCGGCGGTGGGTTTTGATGGCGGTGATGATGATGGCGGTGATGAAGTGGTGGTGATGATGATGGCGGTGGTCAAGTGGTGGTGATGATGACGGTGGTGATGATGACGGTGGTGAAGTGGTGGTGATGATGGCGGTGGTGATGATGACGGTGGTGAAGTGGTGGCGGTGGTGAAGATGGCGGTGGTAGAGAGAGAGTAGAGAGAGAGTAGAGAGAGATCTGTGTGTGTGTTTGTGTGTGAAGAGGTTTTATATAAAAAAAAAAAAACAAACCCTCTTCTCCTTGCAGACTGAAGACATTTGGTCCACCTCTTCTCCTGCAGATGCCTGCAGATGTGGCCTGCAGCAGAAGAGGTTTTCGTGCAGAAAAAACAAACAGCACCTAAGAGACAATATAATGCTTAACAGTTCAGATGCAAATGTCTGATAAATTCAGAATAGAGGTCTTAACCATTCAGACCCTGTATAATGCTTAACTATTCAGAGGCGAATGTCTTAACCATTCAGACATCTACTTCCGAAACAAACAGTCTGAGCCATTAAGTGCTGAACCAGTAAGAGGTCTGAACCATTAAAAGCTTCATTAAAAGCTAAACCAACAGCACTAAGAGATACATTTATCACAATAAATGTGTTAGGAAAGAGACACGTTTATCACAATAAATGTGTTATATATGATTGACAATGTCATTTTGTTTGTTTGTTTGTTCGGACGATTTCTTGGACACTTTCGATTCATATTATGTTAATTCCAACTTGCTTAATCTCAACATCCACGACTCATTCAGGCTTAACCTAAACGTGTGCTCGAGAGATAGTTGTACACACATGGATAGGATGCACTGGTTCAACTACATACGAGTGACATAACGGATGTTAATCAAAGACATGGGTTGTCACTTATCAGCTCCTAATCCGAATATCCGACAGGCATGATCTAAACATGTTTGGATTAAGTCCGTGATATATATGATCATATATTATTTTATAGAATGAAACTTACAATGGTAATCATTTCATCTCATAATTTTTTTTGTTAAGATAACTCTTTAGTTATTTTATAAAAGGAAAAAAAAAAAACAAATAAAAAGGATGTCTCATCATATAATAGAACTCAGCAAAATCTAGTGCATGCTTTCTCTGACTGGCCCTATGAAAGTTTTGTTGATTTGAATCTTTTATGTTATGTCACATCTTTTGTAAATAAATAATTTCCGTTAATAATTTTTTCTAACGGTCAACAGAGTCAATCCCGAGCACTCTCGGGACATCTACTGGACCAAACAGAGTCCACCACCAATTCCGAGGAAAACTTTTTTTCGTTAAATAACTTATTTGATATATTGATTCGTATAAAAACGATCTACATATATACCATATAGGCAGGGCATCCATATACATACTATACATGATCAATGCATACATGCTCGTAGACTAAATTCATGATTGATCCTTGGTTACACTCCATCAGAGGGTGATCCCTCCAGTAACGACCTCAGAGTCCTTTATAACAGGTTTCTATGATGTTTACAACGTAACTCCTAGCTCAACCTTAGAGCCCTTTTTAACAGGTTTCTATGGTGTTTACTAGGGGTAACCTGAAAATCAAAATAACCAAACCGTAACTAAAATAACCGAAGAAACCGAACCGAAACAAAAACCGACGGTTCGGTTTTCGGATTTTTTAATAACCGAAAGTTTTGGTTCGGTTTTTGGATAACCATTTTCAATAACCGGAAAAAAACTGAACCGAACCGAACTGATAAGTTATAATAGCAAGCCTAGTCCATATATTTTTATGTTTATGTTTATGTTTAAGTTGTTAAGTATTTAACCCATGCTAGTAGAAATTATTATATTTATCCTTGCATGTTATATATTTATAATAAGAACATTAACATGTTTATTTATAATTGAAATGATTTGTTTATTGTCTATAACAAATAACATAATTTAATTAAAAAATAAAGAATCTTTAAAGTATTATAAAAGAAAAACGTGTTAATAAAAACTTTGGAGAAACACAAATATAGATTAGAAGGTTATGTTTATGTAAACAATATTAATTAAAAATGTTATATATAATAGCTTAAGAAAGATTCTGAAATTTTAAATTACACTTTCTATTTTTGAATCTTACATAATTTTGTTCTAAAAACCAAAAAAAACAAACCGAACCGTTGTAAAAACCAAAAAAACCGAAATCGAAGAAACCGAAACCAAACGGTTTTCAAAAACCGAAAACTGATATTTCAATTTTAGTTTTATCCAAAAACTGAACCGTGTACACCTCTAATGTTTACAACCTAACTCCTAGCTCGGGACCACAAGAAAGCCTTAATAGGTTGAGAGAATCATCAAGTCCACTTGAATAAAGCTCGGATACCTGTTGTATGAATCTTTGTAGCACCAATACAAATTAGCATCGATTGAATAAAAGACTAAATAGCAAAGGAAAAAGTGTTTTAATGCTTTTACAGAATTTCAGATACATGGTAGGTACTTTTATAATGTTCAGTGAGGACATCATTCAGCTACATGGTAGTTACTTTTACACCATCGGGTGTGGTTTGGGTAGTCCCTTTGGGGACTATCCGCCACGTCAGCATGGATGAAGGACCATCCCCTTAGGAACTGTTGGCAGCGGTAGATTAACACATTTCGAATGAATATCAGAATTGGATTTACAAAACTTGTTAACGGAATCCATGTTAAACTTCGATCAAATGAACAATAACAAACACACACTCAGAACCGAAATGAATATGAGATCGAAGGGGATATTGTATAATATCTTGGTACCAGAATTGTTTACCGGTTAATGTCTATATATACACCAGAAGTGACGGTTGATGCGGAAGTTGACCTTTTGGCGGGAATAACCGTCATTTGAAACGGTTGCAGCCAACCGTCGTTCCCCTTCACTTATTTTGTTACATACATACATAATATAAGTTTCGATTATCCTAAGAATATATAATACACAAATATAATTAAGTTTATAATCTAATACACTCCCCTAAACTTGATTATATTTCCGAGAATGCATTAGAACACTTCGGTTAGCTTCATCTACAACCTTATCCACTTGTTTGAAATCGAACCTTTGCCTTTTCTGCAGTTTCTTCATCCCATGCCAGTCGTTTCCTGCAAAGAGTGCATAATGATCTCCTTCTTCTTCTGGGATGCAACCATCACTCAGGTTTCTTTCTCTTCGACCTGCAACTGTGTCTTGATTGTCGATGAAATTCCGACTTTGGCTCATAGATTCATTATTCTTCACTGTTTCTCTTTCACAAACATTCTGCTGTGTTGTTTTGAATTTGTAATAAGCGGTCCCACGGGGAGTTAGCTGGCATGAGCTCCCGGACCCGACCGATCGTTCCAATATCGGTCAAAAACTGAATATCAATGGTCCGAGGCGCATCCAGAACCATCTCCCGTAATCTGCCCAAAACCCTATAGGCAGTCGTACCTCGGGGGATATCTCTAATAAACTGCCCCGTCTCAGTAAAATCGGGCACAATCTCCACCTCCTGTCCACGTCCACGTCCCCGTCCGCGTCCACGTCCACGGCCCCGACCCTGACCTCGACCTCTACAGGCCGCACCAGCTGCTGATGACTCAGCCATATCGTCTGTAAAAATAACAATTACAACTTAGCAATCACTATACGATTAGCGTTAACGTATTATACGACTACTGTTCTTGTATACGAACGTATTGTACATATCATATACGCTCTGTACACATCAAGTATAGGTTTCGTATACTCACGTGTTATACATCTCGTACACGATCCGTAAACATGAAGTATACGACCGTACGCGCAAGTACTATACGCACGTATTATACGTCACGAATACGAAAAAAATATAACAAACTGGGAAAAAAATATAAGTTCATACGATCGTATACAACGTCTACGATTGTATACAGCTTGAATATTCAACCAGTATACGACTGTATATATAATATACGATCGTATACAGTTTGAATATTCATATGCTATACGATCGTATATAGTGTATACGATCGTATAAAATTTGAATATTCAATTGTATACGATCGTATAAATTGTATACGACCGTATACACTTGAATAATCAGGTACAATTTTCAGTTTCAATTTTTTTTCAAATTCAATTATACAATCGTAATCGTTACGCCTATCTACGCTATTCGATCCTTTACTATACAAGACCATAATCTAACATGTTACGGAATTTGAAAGTTTACTATACGAAAACGTACCGTATAGGATGTAACAACACTCATCAAAACTATTACTTCTTATTATATTTTGTCCAATAGGAAACCCTAATTAAGACCCCCAAGTGATCCTACATAAACCCTAAAATTTTCAGAACAATCGGAATCAGGATCAGGGCCCCTAAAACTCAGGGGGGGGGGGTAAATTCCCGTTAGTATTATCTAAACAGTTTTACGTGTAAAAAGAATTCGAACGAACGACCAACTCACCTGAGCTACTGGGACACGGGGCTACCCTATGCTAGGGTGGTACCCCTCGCGCCACGCGAAGGCCCCTCGCGCCACGCGAGGGCGCTCTTTTTCCAGTATATATTCAGGGGTTTGGCACTTGCAATTACGCGTTCGTTCGACGTTCAAACTCAAAACGTACACTGAGATATTGTAGAAACAGTCCCAAAACACATATAATCTAGAAGTTCTGCCGCGATAACAGGGTAATAACTCGATCGCTGCTACGATTCAATGTCCGATCGATTGAAACTATCCAATGGATGTTTAAGTGCTGCCCACATTAGGGTTATGCTTTGTCATTCGTCGTGAATTCGATGGATGTTTAAGTATCGCACTTTGTCATTTATTGTGAGGGTTTAATCTCGTGAGTTATCGAAAATGTTGTATTAGTTACTGACCTAGTTCATGTGCATGTTATTAATTTAGGTAACAAGGTTAATTAGTAGACTAGACTCTGCCCGTGTTAAATCTGCAATGTGAGTCATTCTCTTTTTATCAAAGTGCTTTATAAATTCTTAAATGTTTTCAAAGTTATAATTACAGGGATTAAGTCTTTGTAGTCTCCATATTACAGCCGGTATGTGGGGTTTTGTATACATTACTTGATAATCATCACCATTGGACAACGGGTTAGCCAATGGGTGATATGACCATAGTCACAGAAACGAGTCGAGTGACAAATACCGTTGGGTAATTGGTTGATATATAAACATTGTAATCGCTCTTAATACTGTAAATTATAACAACGTGTCGTTTTAGTAAAAAGAATGATTCACCAGTATTTCCCTGCTGACAAAACCTTTTTCAAACATGTTTCAGGTGATCTGTTGTGATCCAAGAAAAGTGCCGCGAAGCACTACAAGCTTAAGGAAGTGGCTCAATATAAATAAAGAAACATGTTTTGTAAAATAAAGATTTCCCAGTGAAATCATTTGATTGTAAATTACCGGGGTTTTATCCCGAATTATGAAATAAAATAATCGGGCATTTTCAGTTTTTAAAAGATCCTGCTAAAATCTTCCGCTGTTAAACTCAATTAAATAAATACCACGGGTTCTCCTGTCCCGCGGCTCCTGACCGGGTCAAACCGGGCCGGGGGCCGTGACAGGAAAAGATGGTATCAGAGCCACTGAGTTAAGCTAATTAAGTATTTGAGAAGTACTTAATTTTCCTGATTACCATTTTGTGATTATGTGTTTTATTAACTGACTACTTATTAATCACAGTATGGGTAAGCAAAAGCTTTCGAACATCTATCTTAAATTAGATAATACACCAAAATAGAAGGGAAGTTCATCCCAATCAAAATCCTCGAGATACTCAGTAGATACTGAGGAGGGAATATTTGTTCGTAAAGGCCATTATGAGGAACCACTTTCTCCTAATAAAAGAAGTTTGATTATTAGGAAAAGTCAGGAGAAAATAAAGAAATCCCAATCAAAAGAAATGAGAGTTAATCAGGAAACCCGGGAACTAGGCAGTAAACCACCATGGGAAGACCAGTTAGATGAAAAATGGGCAGATCTCTATATGCTAGCCACTGTAGCAATAAATGCAAATCTTTAAAATACCCTGACCTAGTATTAGCATCCTTATCACCTACAATCAAGAAACTTTACCCAGTAAATAAATAATTTTACAATAAACCCTAGTATGTTTAAATTTCAGTTGTTCTTTGTATTAAATTAGCCACACGGTATGTAATAATACTTGAAGGTTATCTGTTAAATTTTGTTATAAAAATTTAACTTAGTATTTTGCATATATGCTAAACAGCATGAATGAGTTATCTGAAGCCCTTCAGAATCTCAATCTTTATCCGGTGAAAATAGAAGTTTCCAGAGACTTTACTGGTTACATACCCGATATAGAAGAACCTATGGAATTCAACGCTCCACCTCCAGAAAAACCAAAGCCCAAGAAAAGAAGAAGATTTGTAGGTTGGAGACGTGTACGCAGGAGGAAACCAGCAATTAGGAAAATTCCCAAAATAGAGAATCCCATAGATAAAGGAAAAGGAATTGCAATCGGGGAAGATTCTAGGCATGTAGAAATGGAAATTGGGGAAAGTTCTAAACAAGTCGAGGAATTGCCATTACAGGAGGAATTGGATCGCGTACTGGCAAGCTGTGATATTCTCAGGCCCATAAATAACAACCTTTACCCTTATCCTGCTGAAACTCAACTTCCAATAAAATTGGAACCAGCCATTCCAGAACCTTTAATCCATACTCAACCTTTAGGCGAAATGGACGAGTGGTGGACTAACGATTGGCAGTTTCAAAACCTCCTTAATAATCCTTATACATTTCTCCCTCAGTTCGACCCAGAACCTATACCAAACCCACCAATGAGCAATGAAAACTTAGCTGAACTCCGTCATTTTGGCGAAGAGCTGGTGGATGCAGGGAATAGGATCAGGGAAGCGGGAGAACAGATCTCCTGGAAGTACGACGAAAGGGAACGTCGTTACTGAAGTGCTAATTGATGAGGGTGATGGTAAAACTATGGATTGTATAATAATAATAATCATACTAAATAAAAATATAAAGTCTGTAAAATAATTTAGAAATAAAAACTTTGTAACATAATGATGTGTACGGATGCATAATAGGATATATAAAAAGGAATCGAGAAATCGATAATTTTGGATATATATATTTATGTTGTGAAATATGTATGATTGTTTTGTGTAGAATTGTTATTTATTCTGTACTAATAAATTATATATATTAATTATCAGATGGAAAACGCTAATAATGAACCAGTTAACGAGGTTAATCAATCTGAGCAACATCAGGAGGATCACTTTATGACTAAGCAAGATATAGAAAATATCGTTGCTCAAGGAATTGCCAATGCTATTCCAGCAATCCTTGCTGCTGCCCAGAAACCTGTTGAACCTCAACAAATCATTCCTAGCAAATGTACTTCTGAAGATAACTTCAGTATAGCGTAAACGAAGGCGGTAATCATACTAATAACAATAAAGATCCACGGCAGGCCCCGCTCCCTAAGAAAATGAAAGCTGCAACGCCTGGTTGCACTTACAAAGAATTTCTTGCTTGTAAACCAGTTGAATTTGCAGGCAATGAAGGAGCGACTGCGGCACTGCGTTGGTTAGAGAAAACCGAGGCAGTGATTATAATAAGTAAATGTGCGGAAAACGACAAAGTCATGTACACGTCGAATCTTTTCAAAGAAGGGGCGCTAGAATGGTGGAATACAGTACTGCAAGCCAAAGGAAGAAGTGTGGCTTATGCCATGAATTGGGAAGAATTTAAAAGTCTGATAGAAAGAAAATTATGTCCCGAATATGAAAAGGAACAAATGGCGAATAAATTTCTGAACCACCGGATGGTGAATGTAGACTGTCGAGGGTATACTTCGACATTCTTCGAGTATGCTAGAGTAGTACCAACATTGGCTTCGCCAGAGTCGGTGCTCATTTCTCGTTATATTTGGGGATTGATTAGCGAAATCCGTAATATCGTTAAAGCTGCGAGACCTCGCACTATTGACGATGCGGTAGAATTAGCTAACACCCTAACTGACGAGCTGATACGCACAAGAGATGAAAACAGGAAAAAGGAACTGGCTCAGAAAATTACCCAAGGATTTCGTATGGGTAATAATAGCAACTTCAAGAAAAGAGGAACAGGGCAATCCTCAACTCCGCCATTCTGCAGGAATTGCAAAAAGAAACATTATGGAAGATGTAATGTAACCTGCAATTTTTGCAAAGTTGTAGGACATCGCGAAGAAGACTGCAGAAAGAAAACAAGGATCTGCTATAACTGTGGAGAAGTAGGACATTTTAAACCATAATGCCCTAAATTGATTAAACCAGCAGACAATAAAGCCAAGCCAGCCGACGGAGCTACCAAGAAGAATGTTCGAGCCTTCCAGTTGACTACTCAGGAAGCCGAGCTAATCCCTGATGTGATAGCTGGTACGTTCTTAGTTCACAACGTTTACGCAAAAGTATTATTTGACTCTGGTGCAAACCAAAGTTTTATAAATACTACATTCTGCCAAGCTCTTAACTTACCCTTAACCAACATTAGGCAGATTTTTACAGTCGAAACTGCAGAAGGAAATTCTGTTAAAATAGATAAGGTTTTGCTAAAAGAAAATATAGAACTTTCAGGTCATAAATTTCATGCAAACCTGTTACCTATGAAATTAGCCGAATTCGATGTTGTATTAGGAATGGATTGGTTAGTAGCCAACCATGCTCATATCCTCTGTGATAAGAACTCTATAGAGATTCGTGCACCCACCGGAGAAGTAATCACGATTACAGGAGATAAGCCACGTAAACCCATGAAGTTCATATCAGTAATGAAAATTGCTAGTTATGAGCGAAAGCAAGGAATAGTGTATATGATTTCAGTAATCATTAACACTAAGGGAAAGGAACTTAAGGAAATTCCAGTAGTATCAGAATACCCAGATGTATTCCCAGAAGAACTACCGGGATTACCACCTGATAGGGAAGTAGAATTTAGAATTCATCTAATTCCTGGAACTACACCGATAGCTAAGGCACCTTATCGGTTAGCACCCACTGAAATGCTAGAATTGAAAAAGCAATTAGATGAATTATTAAGTAAAGGATTCATACAACCTAGTTCATCCCCTTGGGGAGCACCAATATTGTTTGTAAAGAAGAAAGATGGGTCTATGAGAATGTGTATTGATTATAGGGAATTAAATAAGGTTGCAATTAAGAATCAATACCCATTACCTAGGATTGATGATCTTTTTTATCAACTTCAAGGAGCTAGATACTTTTCTAAGATAGATTTACGCTCTGGATATCATCAATTGAAGGTACAAGAAGAAGACATACCTAAAACTGCTTTCAGAACTAGGTATGGTCATTACGAGTTTACAGTCATGCCCTTCGGACTAACGAATGCACCTGCAGCATTCATGGACATGATGAATCGGATCTGTAAACCGTATTTGGATAAATTTGTGATTGTCTTCATCGACGATATACTTATTTATTCCAAAAGCCAGGAGGAGCATTGTGAACATCTGCATGTACTCTTAACTTTGTTAAGAAAAGAAAAGCTTTACGCCAAATTCTCGAAGTGTGAATTTTGGTTGCAGGAAGTACAATTTTTAGGCCACATGGTGAACCATGAAGGTATTCATGTAGATCCTGCTAAGATAGAAGCAATTACCAAATGGAAGGCCCCACAATCAGCTATGGAAATTAGAAGTTTTCTAGGGTTAGCCGGATACTATAGACGATTTATTAAGGATTTTTCCAAAATAGCTGTACCATTAACTAAGCTAACCTGTAAATCAGTTAAGTTTGAATGGGGACCTAGGCAAAAAGAGGCTTTTAAGATTTTGAAGCAAAAGTTAACAAATGCCCCAATCTTAGCCTTATCAGAAGGAACTGAAGATTTTGAAGTATACTGTGATGCTTCAAAACTAGGATTAGGATGTGTGCTAATGCAACGCAGGAAAGTAATTGCGTATGCATCAAGGCAATTGAAAAAGCACGAGGAGAACTATACGACTCATGATTTAGAATTAGGAGCCATAATTTTTGCCCTTAAGATTTGGAGACATTACCTGTATGGAAGTAAGTTTACTATCTATACAGATCATAAGAGTTTAAGATATATATTTGGGCAAAAAGAATTGAACATGAGACAAAGGAGATGGATGGAAATCCTAAGTGATTACGACTATAATATTCAATATCACGAAGGAAAGGCAAACGTAGTTGCAGATGCTTTAAGTCGTAAGTATCATGAGAACCAAAGACGAGTTCGTGCTGTCAGATTAAATCTACAATTAGATTTAATGGAGCAACTGAAAATTTTTCAAGAAAAAGCAATAGAGGACGCTGCTGAAGGAATGAAGGGACGAATAAAGGAATTAGAGCAAGGAGCTGATGGAATTTGGAGGTTCCATAGGAAAAGGATTTGGATACCTAAGCAAGGAGAATTAAGAAATAAGATTTTAGAAGAAGCTCATAAATCTAGGTATACCATGCATCCTGGTAATAATAAAATGTATCAAGACTTAAGAAATAATTTCTGGTGGATAGGAATGAAAAAGGACATAGCTAGATATGTTTCTAAATGTCAAACTTGTTCACAAGTTAAGGCAGAACACCAGAAACCTTCCGGTCTACTACAACAACTAGAAATACCTGTATGGAAATGGGAACTCATAACAATGGATTTTGTTACTAAGTTGCCCAAAACCAGAAAAGGTAATGATGTGATTTGGGTAATTGTGGATCGATTAACCAAATCAGCTCATTTTCTACCCATAAAAGAAACCTTTAGCATGGAAAAGTTAGCCAAGTTGTATGTAGACAAAGTCGTATCCCTACATGGAGTTCCACTCTCCATTGTATCAGATAGAGATAGTCGTTTCACTTCCCACTTCTGGACAAGTTTCCAAGAAGCCATGGGAACTAAACTGAACTTGAGCACTGCATATCATCCTCAAACAGACAGACAAAGTGAAAGGACGATACAAACCTTGGAAGACATGCTTTGGGCCTATGTAATAGATTTTGGTGGTAACTGGGACGACCACCTACCCTTAATAGAATTCTCCTATAATAATAGTTATCATTCAAGTATCGAATCTGCCCCATTCGAAGCACTATATGGACGTAAGTGCAGAACTCCAGTATGTTGGGCAGAAATAGGAGAAAGTCAATTATCAGGTCCTGAGATAGTACAAGAAACTACCGACAAGATCACTCAAATCAAGGAAAGACTAAAGACGGCTCGAGATCGTCAAAAGAGTTATGCAGATAATCGACGCAAGCCGTTAGAATTCCAAGTTGGAGATAGAGTACTATTAAAAGTTTCTCCTTGGAAAGGAGTAGTTCGGTTCGGTAAGAAAGGAAAGCTAAGTCCACGATATGTAGGACCATTTCCAGTAATCCAACGTATAGGACCAGTTGCTTATCGTTTACAACTTCCAGAAGAGTTAGCTGGAGTACATGACGTATTTCATGTATCCAATCTCAAGAAATGTCTATCTGACGAGTCCCTGGTAGTACCTCTTCAAGATATAAAGGTAAATGAAAAGTTAAAGTTTGCTGAGAAGCCATTACAAATAGAAGATAAAAAGATCAAGTTTCTCAAACATAAGCGGTTAGTGCTCGACAAAGTCAAGTGGGATTCAAAGAGAGGATCCGAATACACTTGGGAACTGGAATCAGAAATGAAGCGAAAGTATCCTCACTTATTCCAGTAAATCTCGAGGACGAGATTTTTTATTAAGGTGGGGAGAATGTAACAACACTCATCAAAACTATTACTTCTTATTATATTTTGTCCAATAGGAAACCCTAATTAAGACCCCCAAGTGATCCTACATAAACCCTAAAATTTTCAGAACAATCGGAATCGGAATCAGGATCAGGGCCCCTAAAACTCAGGGGGGTAAATTCCCCTTAGTATTATCTAAACAGTTTTACGTGTAAAAAGAATTCGAACGAACGACCAACTCACCTGAGCTACTGGGACACGGGGCTACCCTATGCTAGGGTGGTACCCCTCGCGCCACGCGAGGGCGCCCTTTTTCCAGTATATATTCACGGGTTTGGCACTTGCAATTACGCGTTCGTTCGACGTTCAAACTCAAAACGTACACTAAGATATTGTAGAAACAGTCCCAAAACACATATAATCTCGAAGTTCTGCCGCGATAACAGGGTAATAACTCGATCGCTGCTACGATTCAATGTCCGATCGATTGAAACTATCCAATGGATGTTTAAGTGCTGCCCACATTAGGGTTATGCTTTGTCATTCGTCGTGAATTCGATGGATGTTTAAGTATCACACTTTGTCATTTATTGTGAGGGTTTAATCTCGTGAGTTATCGTAAATGTTGTATTAGTTACTGACCTAGTTCGTGTGCATGTTATTAATTTAGGTAACAAGGTTAATCAGTAGACTAGACTCTGCCCGTGTTAAATCTGCAATGTGAGTCATTCTCTTTTTATCAAAGTGCTTTATAAATTCTTAAATGTTTTCAAAGTTATAATTACAGGGATTAAGTCTTTGTAGTCTCCATATTACAGCCGGTATGTGGGGTTTTGTATACATTACTTGATAATCGTCACCATTGGACAACGGGTTAGCCAATGGGTGATATGACCATAGTCACAGAAACGAGTCGAGTGACAAATACCGTTGGGTAATTGGTTGATATATAAACATTGTAATCGCTCTTAATACTGTAAATTATAACAACGTGTCGTTTTAGTAAAAAGAATGATTCACCAGTATTTCCCTGCTGACAAAACCTTTTTCAAACATGTTTCAGGTGATCTGTTGTGATCCAAGAAAAGTGCCGCGAAGCACTACAAGCTTAAGGAAGTGGCTCAATATAAATAAAGAAACATGTTTTGTAAAATAAAGATTTCCCAGTGAAATCATTTGATTGTAAATTACCGGGTTTTTATCCCGAATTATGAAATAAAATAATCGGGCATTTTCAGTTTTTAAAAGATCCTGCTAAAATCTTCCGCTGTTAAACTCAATTAAATAAATACCACGGGTTCTCCTGTCCCGCGGCTCCTGACCGGGTCAAACCGGGCCGGGGGCCGTGACAGGAAAAGATGGTATCAGAGCCACTGAGTTAAGCTAATTAAGTATTTGAGAAGTACTTAATTTTCCTGATTACCATTTTGTGATTATGTGTTTTATTAACTGACTACTTGTTAATCACAATATGGGTAAGCAAAAGCTTTCGAACATCTATCTTAAATTAGATAATACACCAAAAGAGAAGGGAAGTTCATCCCAATCAAAATCCTCGAGATACTCAGTAGATACTGAGGAGGGAATATTTGTTCGTAAAGGCCATTATGAGGAATCACTTTCTCCTAATAAAAGAAGTTTGATTATTAGGAAAAGTCAGGAGAAAATAAAGAAATCCCAATAAAAAGAAATGAGAGTTAATCAGGAAACCCGAGAACTAGGCAGTAAACCACCATGGGAAGACCAGTTAGATGAAAAATGGGCAGATCTCTATATGCTAGCCACTGTAGCAATAAATGGAAATCTTTAAAATACCCTGACCTAGTATTAGCATCCTTATCACCTACAATCCATAAACTTTACCCAGTAAATAAATAATTTTACAATAAACCCTAGTATGTTTAAATTTCAGTTGTTCTTTGTATTAAATTAGCCACACGGTATGTAATAATACTTGAAGGTTATCTGTTAAATTTTGTTATAAAAATTTAACTTAGTATTTTGCATATATGCTAAACAGCATGAATGAGTTATCTGAAGCCCTTCAGAATCTCAATCTTTATCCGGTGAAAATAGAAGTTTCCAGAGACTTTACTGGTTACATACCCGATATAGAAGAACCTATGGAATTCAACGCTCCACCTCCAGAAAAACCAAAGCCCAAGAAAAGAAGAAGATTTGTAGGTTGGAGACGTGTACGCAGGAGGAAACCAGCAACTAGGAAAATTCCCAAAATAGAGAATCCCATAGATAAAGGAAAAGAAATTGAATCCAAATAGTCCATAATCTCTGTAATCAAAGTCAAGTGCAGTTAAGACAAGTCAAATAAATACGATTATTAAACAAAAATAATATAAAACTTACCGTCGGTTTTTTTGCGCGGCAACTTTGATTGTATTCGCTCGTACCAGTAGTTGTAGTCAAGATCGGTCGTTGAGTTAATTAGCTGGCCCCACTTGTAAAGAAACCTGTCCCGGCTATCATATGTTTTAAAGCTTTGCCTGCAATGTTTGAAGATGTTTTGCAGTATGTGCCACCTACACAATGAATGTCTAGCCCTGGGAAACACGGTTGCACATGCGTTCATTAGGGCGCGATCTCTATCCGTACTATTACACAGGGTTCCATAACACTGTCTAATGAGTGTTTCAACCTCTGTAGAACCCATGTGAAGTTTTCCTGTTTCTCGTTGCTTACGAACGCATGAGCAATGCAAAACGACATCAACGTGGATGTAACACCGATAATCTGGACTAGCAGCATTTTGTACCGATTCGTCTTGTAGGTGGAGTCTATAAGCAACAAATGCGGGAAGGCGCGCCACAACATGTTCAACTCCGGGTGGATGAAGAAAACATCCTCGACCCGTTCGCCGTTTTGAGATGTTCTATGGTAAAAAACAAACCCAACCTTCTCCAACCGGTCGAAAAGTATCTGCATTGGAGTCTCGCCGACTTGTTCCATTCGACCCAATTTGGCCCGAGCGTTGTATATAGTGTTTCTTGTTGAGACATTATGGGGGTTATGTTCTTTAATGGCAGCAATAATGTCTCGTGGTTTTATGTTCTGATGCGTCATTTGCTCCACCGTCCTCTCTTCCGATGGAGTCAGCCTCATAAGGGACGGATGACCCTCTGGATACAGAAATGGTTCGTGGTTATGTTTAGCTTCCTCAACCCTTAGATCCCAATAACCTAACCTCTTTCTGTATGTCCCGATCAGTTGGAACTTGCAATCGGTTTTCCTAGTCCCGCTGCGTCTGACCGTGGCTGTTGATTTGTACTTGCCGGCACAATCGCACGTAAGCCAAATTTTTACCGGCTGACCGCTAGGGGGTTTATCGTAGATGGTGCGTTTGGTGACGAGGGCGTAGCCGTTTACGCGTCCGACGTCTCTACACCACTCTACCAATTCATCCATGCTAGCGAATTTCTAACGAAAACACTTATATGTATCAATTAATGATTAACTCAAATGATTAACCCATCGGTTTAGTTTTAGTATAAACGGGTTCGGGTCAGTTTCAGGTTGAACCTGCGAACCCGTTTGGGTTAACGGGTCGGGTTCGGGTCAACATGGTCGGGATGGCGGGTTGACCCGTTACACATTTATACTATATTATATTTTTTACAATATATTTTACGTCATAAATTAAATGGGGTGCGTATTTTTATGCCATGATTATAAGTTAAAAAGAGAAATTAACATAGATTTTATAACTTAAATATGATATTATTATACATATAATTGTGTTTTTTAAGTAAATTTTAACTTTAATATATTAATTTCAGAAAAAAAAAAAAAAATTCGGGTTTAATGGGTCGTGTTCGGGTCAACCCATGAAACTTCGGGTCGTATTCGGGTTCTTATGTATGATACGATTTTCGGGTTCGGGTTTGTGTAAAATTTTCAGGTTCAGGTCGGGTTGAACCCACCAACCCGCGAACACGACCCGTTGAGCAACCCTAATCTAAGATTTTAATAAAAACAACATCAAACGTAAAAACACTAAAATAGTTAACGTACAACAAATAAACGTATAATTAAATGTTATACCTGCTTGTTTTGAAACTCACTACGTTCCTGTTCAGCATTTGGACCCTCGGGCGGTCCACAACTTATGGGAGGAGAATGAGAACTATCAGTCGGCGGTCCAACACTAACAGGAGGGGCTTCAAAATTAACCGGGTGTTGCGATGAATAATAACCAGCATAATTAGGCTGAAAGGCATCCAAACCCCAATTATCCTGACCTGCATCAGACGCAAGAATGGGATCGAACGGAGCATTCAGATCAAACATGCCCGCTTTGTTATCTTCATTGTTATCATAACTCCCCTGATTCGCCTCGTTATCAAACACATTAAAAAAGTCACCCCAACCCGACGTTATAGCGTAAATAATTTGAATACAGGGAAAAATAGAAGAAACGAATAGAAGTTGAATGAAAATGAATGAAATCAGTGTCGTTTATATAGAGAATTTTACGGAATATTACATCGTTTCAAATGATTAACACGCGAATCGAGGAATCTAACGTCGAATCAAATAACTCGCACGAATATCGAGGAATCTAACGTCTAATCACATAACTCGCACGAGATTCGAGGAATATAATATCGAATCGGAGAATCTTACATCTAATCACACGTGAATCGAGTAATAATACGTCGCGTCATATAGTAATAAAACAATAAAATAAACGAAAATCATTGTATACGGGTCGTATAGATATATACGAGCCGTATAAAATCGTCGTATAATATATATACGACCACAGTATATTCTTATTCTAACATGGTTGATACGGGCCGTATAAGTTTATACGGCCCGCATAGAATAAAGTGAACTGATAAAGGCTGCTGGCACAGGGGCTGGCGGCAGTCGACCTTGGCCACAACGCCCGGTGTCACAGTGGTTGGCACGTCGTTTTTTGCTGTTCAAAAAAAAAAAAAAAAAAATGGAAACGTAGACGTAGACGTAGTGTTAAAATAAAAATTTTAGTCGGTATTGGTTCAATTCATTACGACACTGGTACGGTACCGGCACTTAGTATAAGAACTAAAAAGAAAAAAAAAAAGTTATGCCCAAATGTGTTTTTTACATGAATCGGAAATCTTAAAAATAAACATTAGTGACGGTTCTAATAGTGCGATAAACGCAATCCAATCTGAAAGTGAAAATGATAAATAAACCTTAATGGTGACCCCTTAGCTTTTTAATTTTTTGTATAATTTATCTAGGTTTTAACACTTGCATTATTTTTACTTGGTAAGCTTATGTGGTTATACAAATTTCATATTTCCTCCCTTGCTTTCAATCAGGAACATGGGCGGAAGTTTCTGAGGGCCAATAGGGGCAGACCCCCTTTTTTTTTAAGTGCTATTACTATAGTCCCGTTAACAAATAACAATGAAATAACATTATTAGTATTTACTTGGGCCCCTCATAATTCAAAAGCCCATGGATTTGATTTTTCATAGCCCAAACTTCTTTTTTGATTTATGGTCTTTATTTGGTTTTTTCATGTGTAATATTTTCGCACAATGTTCAAGTTTCACTACTGTTCAGGAAGTCAAAATTACACCGTCTTGTTAGAACCAATCCATTTTTAATTTCATTTGAGTTAAAAAAAAAGGTTTTGATTTTGATTTGCTAGTGTGAAGCTCGACATGTGACTTTGGTTTGAATATAGCCATTTGGATTTATTGTGAATCTCACTCAAGACATTTGTCTTATCTTCTCAGAATCTTAGAGCAACAGTTTGGAAAATCTGTTCATGCAATTATTTTTGGTTTTATGTGATAATAATACTCTCTAGTTTTGCAATAACGTATCATGGTTTCACAAATTAAGTTATTTTTCTGGCATGCAAAAAGGAAAAAAAATGTAACGAAATCAGATTTTTTTTTCTCAACTTAAGTAGTGTACAAAAGCGTCAAATGCGAACTTAATACCTCTTGGTATATTATTGTAAATAATGCTTATTGGAAGGTAGAAATTTATGAGTTGGATACAATAAAAAGTATTTTAAAACTTATACAGCTGGGAGTCTCTACAGTTAGGGATGGCAATGGGTCGGGTTGGGACGGGTTTAGGTAATTTCAACCCCAAACCCGATTAGATATGCTTATCCCAAACCCGTCTCAAAACCCGTCAGGTTTCTAGCAGGTAAATACCCATCAGGTATCGGGTATACCCGCGGGTTTCGGATAACCCATTAATTTAAAAGTTTACCCGTTTGGGTATACCCGACCCAAAACCGATCGGGTAACTACTAATCAGTTACATTTAGTATTATCACTAAAAAAATATGTCAAATAACTATAATGTATACGGGATAAAATACCTATGTGTATAGAAAAAATGATATATTATATATTTGCATATTTAAAAATATAAAATAAGATGATGTTTGCCGTTCAAAAAAAATTTAAAAATATAAAATAAATTATATCGGGTATACAATCGGGTAAACGGGTTTACTTTATTGGGTAATTGGGTCGGGTAAACGGGTATATCACAAAATCTCAAACCCATCCCAAACCCGCGAAAAAAATAAAAACTAGTCCCAAACTCGCCCCAAACCCGTCCCGGATGTGTCGGGTTTCAGGTTTACCAATCGAGTTCAGGTTCAATTGCCATCGCTATCTACGGTCTACACTAACCTTGCGTTCTTTAACACGTACAATCCAAAAGGGTCGTTTTTAAGCTTATCTTCGTATCTGTTTTATATTGGCTTAAGAACAGTGATATTTTTGTTTTTTTTTTGTTTTGTCTTGTAATGAAATTGAGGGTTTTTTGTCGATAACAATTCACGTGGGTCTTGAGGAAAAGTGATTTTTCTTTTTTTAGTCTTTTATTGTTTCTTTTTTCTTGTAACGAAAAGTAAATTCTTTTTTTGTCATGAATTAATTTTTTACATTTTCAGTCTCTCAAGTTCTAGTTTGTATGCTTCACTTTGGTCTTTCAAGTTTTGTCATTTTTGATCTTTAAGTTAAAGTTTTTTTGGGTATAAATTCGAATTTATTTACGTTTTATACTAACTTGTGGTATAAGTTCGCGTTTATCTTTGCCTATGTTTTACATCACGTGGTGGTATAAATTCACGTTTTTATTTTACGAATTTCTTGATTTTAATCATCGTTTACTACTAGACACAATATTACGACCCCGCGTCCGCAACGCGGGGTTAAACACAAGCTAAATCTAAAACACGTACAATCATTGTTTTATATGACTAATAAATTCACTTTAAAAAGAACACAGATTCGAATTTTTTACCTACTTTATTATTATATTATATTCATTAAATCTAAAACACGTACAATCATTGTTTTATATGACTAATAAATTCACTTTAAAAAGAACACAGATTCGAATTTTTTACCTACTTTATTATTATATTATATTCATATCAAAAAGATTTTGACACGAAAATTTAAAAGAATAAATTTCTTATTATATAGAAAACCTTTATTGGTAAAATAAAATTGACAATAAATAACCTTCTTGAAAGACGTGAGACTGAGATATCATAATTTATGGAATCATGAGTCGATTGGTCATCTGTAGTTATAAAGCTCCTTTGTGAGTATTATACGACACGTGTCGTGTCACGTCATACAGAGGCTTTATAGGACATTATGTCACTTAGACCACCCGTAGTGGGGCGGTATTTTAAAAAAAATTTGAAAAAACCGCCCCAAAACGCCCCCACCCCATTACGCTAGGCGTTATCCGGCGTTGTTTTTCAAAAAAATGCATGTAAGCATTATAATTAAAACGCTGAAGTTGTTGGGGGGATTTTGCATGTGGCCAATGGGATTTCTCCAATGTTTGACTAGCCACTGTTTGCTTTATTATTATTATTTTTTTAATGAATGGAAGGGGCATTATTAGGTATTATTCCCACTACACCACTTTCGCAATAACGCCCTATGCTGACTGGGATGACACGTGTCGAATAATGCCCCATGGTGGGGGCATTATTTTTCTCTACCACTACGCATGGTCTTAAGGCCGTAGTCATAAAACCCATACCTCATCATTATTCAATTAATTAATTTTCAATTTTTTTAATTAATTTCTAACTTTTTAAAATTAAAAACCATTCCATTAAATAAAAAACAATACAATAAAATAAAAAAAAGACGTTAAAAAAAAAAAAAAAAACATTACACTAAAAAAATACATTTATTCTTCGTCTTCATTGTCGTTCTCTCCTTCCTCCTCTTCGTTTTCTCCAGCATCCAAACCTACGTCTTCAAAGTTCCCGGCTTCGAATTCCTCAACTTCTTCTTACTCGGAATCTTCTTCGCCGTCACCATTGTGTCGCATTGGGCGAATCACCCAAGCATGCTCGACCAAATCCGCCTTCAACGTGTTATGTATTTCCTTAGATCGCAATAGTTGAGCATTTGCGAGTCTCTCTTCCATTGTTGCTTGGGTTCCTTCAACTAAATCTTTCGGAATATGGTTTTGGCATATCGTTTTTCCATCATCCTCTATGATCATATTATGCATAATGATGCAAGCATACATGGTCATTCGTATTCTATCCTTATGCCACATACGACAAGGATTTCTGATAAAATGCCATCGTTGCTGTAGAACCCCAAAACACCTCTCAATAGTATCCTTTCTCGAAGACTCTTGTAGTTTTTTAAAATACTTTCTTTTCTCATCGAATGTTTCAGAAAACGTTTTAACAATAATCGAATACTCCCGGCATATACCATCGCCCAAATAGTAGCCATGCTCGTAGTCGTTCCTGTTTGCATGAAAACCGGCCTTTGGTATCGTTCCAGAAATGTAATAATGGTGAAGCCTCTAAGGTATTAATGTCGTTCATACACCCGGCTACACCAAAGAAAACCGACCAAATCCAAAGGTCGTATGACGCAACCGCTTGTAAAACCAAAGTTGGCCCTTCCTGGTCACCCCGTGTATGTTGAACTCGCCATGCGGTTGGACAATTATGCCAACGCCATTGACGACAATCCAAGCTACCAATCATGCCGGATATTCCATGTTTTTCTAGATGCACCTCATGCATTTGTAGAAGGTCGTTCCAAGTGGGATTTCTCAAATAACGTTTTCCATATAACTGGCATATACCTAAAATTTAATTTAATTTATAAAAGTTTTCCTAATGATTTACTTAAAAATAAATGTAACTATATAAAAGTAAATAAATAAAAGTGATTAAAAAAGGGTTATTGGATTTTATCATCCTTAACTATTGGTCATTGGCCGCTGCTACCCCCGACTAACACTTTGACACCCGACACCCTCAACTTAACACTTAGTGTGTTATGGCACCACATTGTTAACTTTGCACTAACTTAGTTAGTGTTTTTTTGCTGACGTGACCATACTTTGCTAACATGGCGTGGTGACGTGTCATGTAAAATATTATATTTAAAAAAATATCTTTTTTAAAACTTTTTCAAAATAACTATAAGATTTTTATAAAACCCGAAGCCCCACCACCTCCTCTCTCCTCACCCTAAAGCACCACCACCACCATCACCCCCACCACATCTTGCCGCCGCCACCACAACCTCCTGCCACCATGACCTCCTGCCGCCTGCCTCATACCACCACAACCACCTCCGTCACCACCACTACCAACCACTACCACCATCACTTCCACCAACCACCATCGCCTCCGGCACCCTCGTTCTTCCGGCCGCCGAAACCACTGTTCTTCAGACCTTATGTGTGTTTTCTGGTGAGAGGGGAACAACTTGGATGGTGGTTCCCCTTACAGTGACGGTGAAAACACGCCGGCAAATGCGGCTAATCGGATGACTGGAAACGACGCCAGAAGGGTTGATCTCCTCCGCGTTTTCTTTGGGTGAAAAAAATCTTCGGTAAATATTAGTGAACGAATCTTCCGATGGGGAACCCTTTTTTTTAGAATAGGGTGGGAGTAGTTTCTACACTTTTATAAAAAAATATAGAGAAGAATGGAATGAGATATGATGAACTGTATAAAAAATGGGAGATGTGGGAGGTATTTATAGATTGGAAATTGAAATTTAAAAAAAAAATCTGACCGTTCAACAGTCATAATTTGAAAACAAACCATCAATGGCGCCGCGAAGGTTATGCCGCTGCCATCTTTCTTTTTTGTTCGATAAAGCCCCTCATCGCGGTGTTGAGGGCACCATTGGGCGCTATGTTTGGCTTTTTGGGGCATATAGCGCCCCACTACAGGGGACCTGAGGGGTGAAGTTAAACGCATCTCTACTTTTTTTACATGTTTGGGAGTGCTTATAAAACTCCTTATTGACTAGGGGTGTTCATGAGCCGATCCGATCCAATCCGATCGAGGGTCTGCTCATGCTCGGATTGAATTACAACCGATCCGATCAGATCGAATTTGCAAAACCGAGCACAAAAGTGATGCTCATGCTCGGATTGAATTTGAATCAATCGGATCGTTTTCGCTCGGTTTTTATCAAATCCTAAAAAAAATCGAGTGGATCGTTTTCGCTTGATTGAATTATAAGGCTTCGTTCAACAAAAACAAATCCTAACTTAATTAAAACATGTCCAACACTTTACTAACAAAAGCAATACATAACTAGGAATAGGATTTAGGGTTAGATTTTCATATTAACTATTAAGTTGGGCTGGATCTTCGATTATGACTGAATATTGTTTTAGGAATAGGAATTAGGGTTAGATTTTCATATTAACTATTAAGTTGTGCTGAATATTTTTTGGGCTTTTAATTTTTTTGGGCTAGTATATTTTTTTGGCTTTTAATCTTTAAGATCTATAATATATATATATATATGGGTGAGGTTCTTGCGAGAACCACCCTTATTGCAAGAACCGCGAGAACCAATGTGAACACAACCTAAAATAGCTAAAAAAACTTAACCCCCCCCCCCCCAAACAAAAACCTAACCCCCCCCCCCCAAAGCTAAATGCTAAAAACTAAAACCCCAAAAAAACCTAACCCCCCTCCCCCCCCCCCCCCAAAAAAAAACCTAAACCCCCCTCCCCCACCCCCCAAAAACCTAACCCCCCCCCCCCCCCCCCCCCAAGCTAAAATGCTAAAAACTAAACCCCCAAAAAACCTAAAAAAATCTAACATTTTTTTTAAATATTTTTTATGTTAAAATCGCTACTTTTAGTATCCAAAATTTTTTTTTAAACATTTTTTTTTGTTTCGAAAAGTAGCGATTTTTTTATAAAAAATATTAAAAAAAAATTTGTGTGATTTTTAGCTATTTTTAGGCATTTTTTGTTGTGTTCACATTGGTTCTCGCGGTTCTCGCAATAAGAGGTGGTTCCTAACGGATCTTTGTCCTATATATATATATAGGGTGGGGTTCTAGAGTGAACACTAGTGTATTTGCGAACTGAGTGAACAAATCCTGGCCATTGATCTACACACGTGTATGGTCAGGATTAGTTCACTCAGTTCGCAAGCTACACTAGTGTTCACTCTTGAACCTAATCCTATATATATATATATATATATATATAGGGAGAGGATCATGAGAAAACTAGATATAAATGAGAAAACTAACTAAAAACACCTAAAAAGGAGGGGGGAGACTTTTAATGAAGGAGGGGTGGACTTTTAATGAAGGAGGGGTAAAATTGGAAAAAAAAATATATAACTTTTCAAACATTTCCCATTTCTCCATACGTTATCATTTTAAAACAAAAATGGCACCATAAGATCACAAATTTTTGTATCTTTCATTCAAGTATATTCGAGCATATTTTTTATGACATAAAAAAATATTTATGGTGTCGTCTTGTTTTCAATACTATTATTATAGTAGTGCACATGTGCAATATAACATGTAATACAATTGCATTAGATGCTTAAAATTAGCTTTTTGAGTCTAGTTTAGCTTTTAGGGTTGGTTTTTTTTGAGGTTTAGGATTAGGATTAGGTTTTTGGGTGTGGGGGGGGAGGGGGGTTTAGGTTTTTGGGGGGTGGGGGGGAGGGGGTTTAGGTTTTTGGGGGGTGGGGGGTTTAGGATTAGGTTTTTGGGTGTGGGGGGGAGGGGGGTTTAGGTTTTTTTCGGGTTTATGTTTAGGGTTTAGTTTTAGGTTTTCGGGAGGGTGGGGGGGGGGTGGGGGGGTTAGGCTTTTGGTGGGAGGGTGAATTTAGGTTTTTGGGGGGTGGGGGGTTTAGGTTTTTGGGGGGTGTCGGTGGGGGGTGGGTTAAGTGGTTTAAGCTTTATGTATCAGTGCACATGTGCAGTACAACCAAAAAAAGAAAATTTTTTTTTTTTTTTTGAAATTTTTTATCCATACATAAAAAGTAGCGATTTTTATATAAAAAATTGTAAAAAATAAAAATAAAATTTTTTGGTATGTTTTTAGGTTTTTTTTAGGCTTTTTTGGTTAGTTTTTTGGTTTTCTCATTTAAACTAGTTTTCTCATGATCCATCCCCTATATATATATATATATATATATATATATATATATTAATAAAAATAATTCGAGCGAAACCGAGCGAGCGGACCTTTGCTCATGCTTGGATTGAATTTGAATCAAACCGATCCGATCGGCTCATTTACAAACTGAGCAGGAATCGAACGAGCATTTTTCGAGCAATCGTCGAGCGATCCTCGATCGTCGAGCAGTTTGGACAGCCCTATTATTGACCTTTTGGAAAAGTCAGTATGGAGTGATTATTTGGAAAAAGTCATTTTTCTCATCACACTCTCATTGCCAAACATCATTTTGGAACTTGTGACTTTTCAAAAAGCTAATAAGTTAATAAGTTGTTTCAAAAACCTTAGCCAAACATGCCATGCATCTTCTATAAGAAATAGTGCTTGATGTAAATTTTTAGGTAGGGTTATTCAGTTAAAAACTTTGGGAAAGAGATACGTTTAGCACAATAAATGTGTTATATATGATTGACAATGTCATTTTGTTTGTTTGTTTGTTGTGACGATTTCTTGGACACTTCTGATTCATATTATGTTAACTCAACAACAACAACAACAACCATACCCAGTATATCCCACAGATAGCAGAGCTATTTGTAGGGTCTGGGGAGGGTGGGATGTAGACAGACCTTGCCTCTATCCATAGGGATAGAGAGGCTGCTTCCAGAGAGACCCTCGGCTCGAAAGCGAACATCAAACCAACATACCAAGTCAAAGAATACAGAAATAAGAAGTCGGCCATACTAAGAAAGTGATAAGAGTGGGACAATATAATGTGAATCATGTATAATGGCATGTAACATCATTTTGGGCGTACACATAATGTAAATCATGTATAATAGCATACAACATCATAGGCACAAGAAGGCAATCATCGGAAAAGTCCCTTAAAGAAAAGGAAAAGCCTACGTCCATGGAAAACACCTAAGACCTTTCTACAATACCCTCTAGAAGTCCTTAACCCTAATCCTACGCCTCCACGAAGTCCTATCGTGGACCATGTCCTCAGAAAGATGCAACTCTAGTAAATCATGCCTAATCTGCTCATCCCATGTCAGTTTGGGTCTGCCTCTTCCTCTCCTCCCCTCCACAGTAAGAGTTTCCACTACTCTAACCGGTGCTATCGCTTCCCTCCGCTTCACATGCCCAAACCATCTCAATCTCCCCTCCTTAATCTTCTCCGATATACTAGCCACTCCTAGTCTATCCCTAAAAACCTCATTTCTTATCCGATCTAACCTTGTGTGTCCACACATCCACCTCAGCATCCTCATCTCTGCTACCTCCATCTTGCGCGCTTGTGTCTTCTTGATAGCCCAACAGTCTGTTCCATATAGCATAGCTGGCCTAACTGCTACCCTGTAAAATTTCCCTTTTAGTTTAGTTGGGAACCTCCTATCGCACAAAACCCCACTGGCTGCCCTCCATCTACACCAGCCGGCCTGTATGCGATGAGTTACATCACTATCTATGTCACCATCTCTTTGTACAAACGACCCCAGATACTTAAATCTGGTTACCTGCGGGACCAATTGATCCTCAATGGTGATTTGGGTTTCATCGTCAATGGCTACACCGCTGAAATCACCGTGTAGATATTCAGTCTTAGATCGACTAATCCTAAGGCCCTTGCCTTCTAAAGCTACTCGCCACTCCTCTATCCTCGCGTTTAGGCGCTGTTTAGTCTCTGCAATCAACACAATATCGTCTGCAAAAAGCATGCACCACGGAACTGTCTCCTGAATCAACTTAGACAACTCATCCAAGACAACCGCAAAAAGAAAAGGGCTCAACGCAGACCCCTGGTGGAGTCCTACCTCCACAGGAAAGAAGTTTGTATCTCCTACAGGCGCGCGAACACTAGTTTCCGTTCTATCGTACGTATCCTTAATTATGTCTATATACTTTCCCGGTAGCCCTCGCCCCTCCAAACTATCCCAAATCAGTTGCCGTGGGACAGTGTCATATGCCTTTTCCAGGTCGATAAACACCATATGTAAATCTTGCTTCTTTGCTCTATATTTTTCCATCAGCCTCCTTAGAATATGTATCGCTTCTGTAGTTGACCTCCCTTTCATGAATCCAAATTGGTTTACTGAAACCTGAGTTTCTCTTCTAATTCTAGTCTCAATTACCCTCTCCCAAAGCTTCATAGTGTGGCTTAGCAGTTTGATTCCTCTGTAGTTCCCACAACATTGAGCGTCTCCTTTATTCTTGTATAAAGGCACCACGATACTATTCCTCCACTGATCAGGCATTTTTCCAGTCTTGAAGATACAATTGAACAAAAGTGTTAACCATCGGACTCCTTCTTCTCCCAAACACTTCCACACCTCAATCGGTATGTTGTCCAAACCCATTGCCTTCCCTCTTCCCATCTTCCTAAGTGCCATCCTCACCTCGTCATGTGTGATCCTCCTGCAGTAGCAATTATTCTGTTGTAGCCTTTGAATCCTGGGGTTGCTGCTCTCCTGTTGGTATGCCCTACCTTGGTTGAAAAGATTATGGAAGTATGTTTGCCATCTCATCTTAATGTCTTGTGCCTTGACTAAAACACGTCCATCCTCTCCTTTGATAAACTTTACTACTCCTAGATCTTGTCTTCTTCGCTCCCTAGCTTTGGAAATCTTAAACATATCATGCTCCCCCTCTTTCGTTTCCAAACGTTCATACATTTGTTTATATGCTGCGTTTTTTGCCTCGGTCACCGCCTTTTTTGCTTCCCTTTTTGCCTTCTTGTAGATCTCCCTTACCCTCAGCCGCTCCTCCTCATCTGTGCACCTCAAAAGATCTCTAAAACTATGTTGCTTATCCTTTATTTTGGTATGCACGTCTTCATTCCACCACCAAGACTCCTTATGCCCACTAGTCTTTCCTGTTGTGACCCCGAGCGTCTCATTCGCCACTGTAGTGATCGTAGTCGCCATTGCCTCCCACATCCGGTTTGCGTCGTCACCTAGTTGCATCGATGTCATTGCGATAACTCTTTCTGTGAACATCATAATTTTTTCTCCCTTCAAGTTTCCCCAACGGATCCTGGGTCGGGTTTTCCTTTCCCCCTCAGTTAGTCTTACTTTTAGGGCTATATCTGCTACTAGCAAATGGTGTTGAGTCGCCGCAGTCTCCCTGGGTATAACCTTGCAGTCCATCCACATCCGTCGATCATCCTGCCTCATCAAAAGATAGTCGATTTGCGTGTTGCGACCTCCGCTACTAAAAGTGATCAAGTGAGATTCTCTCTTCCTAAAGAACGAGTTTATAATACCTAGGTCGTTGTTTGCCGCAAAGTCTAGAAGGTCTCTACCAGGGTCATTTCTATCGCCAAAACCAAAACCCCCATGTACCAACTCAAAGCCATCACGATCCTTACCAATGTGCCCATTAAAATCTCCTCCTATAAAAATTTTCTCCTCCCTAGGTATGGCCCTTACTACTACATCTAGACAATCCCAAAACTCTCTTTTCTCTTGGTCTCCTAATCCCACTTGCGGTGCATATGCGCATACCACTGTCACTATTTGCTCACCTAATACTAACCTTAACACCATAATTCTATCGTTGTGTCGTATCACCTCAATTACATTCTTATGCAATTCTATAGATACCAAAAATCCTACTCCGTTCTTGGCTTCATCCGACCCTGAATACAACAACTTGTACCCATTGCGCTCTTCTGCTCTCTGTCCTTTCCACCTAGTCTCCTGAAGGCACGCTATATGTACCCTACGTCTTTTAAGTGCGTCTATCACTTCCAGCAATTTACCACTGAGAGTTCCTACGTTCCAAGACGCCACCCGTAAACTACAGCCTCTAACTTTACCCTTACCTGCACCTCTCGTCCTTGGACATGATCTCAAGTAAACGTCACGTTTTCTATTGTCTATGTTTACAAGTAACAACAGGTAGCAAACAACGTGCAACACAAAGGGTGAAACTACGTTCTTCCTTTTTTTTTTTTTGACTTTTTCTTATTAATATTATTTTTTCTAATGATTAAATGAACCCCAAAGTTAACAAGAGCAACACACACAAGAAAATCCAAAAAAAACACAGCTTCTTGTATATTTACAAAAAACACACAGCTTCTTGTATATTATTTCGATGATTACATGACCGTTAAAATTAACAGAAACAACACACGCAACAAAATTCAACAAAATTTCACAGAGCTTGTTGTATATACACAAATTATAGCCTAATTCACAAAAGGCAATAAAAAGCAACACACACAATCAATCAGAAGCGGATTGAGCAACAAAATTCAACAAAATAACACTGAGCTTATTGTATATACAGAAATTATAGCCTACATTCACAAAATCCACACACAAAATCAATCTGAAGAGAATCGAACAACAAAATTCGACCAAATATCACTGAGCTTCTAGTATATACACAAATTATAGCCCAAATTCACAAAATCAACACACCAAATCCACACACAAAATCGACACTTCACACACGTTCAACCTACTGCCTAAAATCTTAAAAGTCAACACACAAAACAATCAGAAGCGGCTTGAACAACTAAAGAGTGGTCGAATACGACCTGGTTGAAGAAACATACGATTAAAAGAAACATACGATTAAAACAATCATATTACGTTAACTCCAACTTGCTTAATCTCAACATCCATGATTCATTCAGGCTAAACCTAAACGTGTGCTCTAGAGATAGTTGTACACACATGGATAAAGGATGCACTGGTTCAACAACATACGAGTGACATAACGGATGTAAATCAAAGACATGGGTTGTCCCTTATCAGCTCTTAATCCGAATATCCGATAGGCATGCTCTAAACATGTTTGGATTAAGCTTGTGATATATATATGATCATGTATTATTTAGAACTAGGTTTAAAGAAGTTCGCCGCGTTGCGGCGAATTTCTTTTGTTATTTAGTCTGTGTTTACATATATTTTGAAATCACTACCAGCGTGTTCCGAACGGAACTGCTGACAAGAATAAAAAGAAAATGTAGAAAAAAACACTAAAAGATAACCAAAAGAAAATCAACCAAAAAGTTGCATAGTAACGATGTTGTTCGTATGAATCCCCTGGTCAGAGATGAGCAAATTGTTCTGGGTACCGATACCAAATTTGCCGAACCGAAAGATATTAAGTACCAATTCGGTA
This sequence comes from Helianthus tuberosus, assembly GCA_030545235.1. Taxonomy (NCBI): domain Eukaryota; kingdom Viridiplantae; phylum Streptophyta; class Magnoliopsida; order Asterales; family Asteraceae; genus Helianthus; species Helianthus tuberosus. Next base: position 20,458,866 of record CM060364.1, on the reverse strand, counting down.
CCGACTTTTGGCGTTCCTGGTACCGGTTCACTACTGTTTTTACCTTCATATACCGGTACTATAACCGGTATTTTCGGTATCAGTACCGATTCTGCATCGGTTGGCACCGAGCTCATCCCTACCCCTGAAACTAAAAAAAGAAAAAATTAAAAGTTGAAGAAAATCAACAAAAAAAGTTGTACGATACCGTTGTTCGTACGGTAACCGTGATCAGGGATGAGCAAATGGTATCGGGTAGTAGCACTGAATTTCCCGAACCAAAAGATTTCCAACATCAATTCGGCACCAACTTTTGGCGTTTTCTGTATTAGTGCCGGTTTTTACCTTCATGTACTGATACCGAACAGGATCGTACCGGTATTTTCGATACAAGTACTGGTTCGATACTGGTTGACACCAAGCTTATCCCAACCCCTGATATTAAAAAAATTAAAGTTAAAAAGTAAAGAAAATAACTATTGTTATAATATTAAAATAATAAAAGTATTAAAAACTATATATTATTATAATATTAAAATCACTATTCATTTCAATTGGTCTAGTAATATATAGTAATAATAATAATATATAGTAATGAAACTTACAATGGAAATCATTTCATCTCATAATATTTTCCTTTTGTTAAGATAACTCTTTAGTTATTTTACAAAAGGAAAAGAGTTAATTACTGTTTTCGTCCCTGTGGTTTGTCAAAAATCACTATTTCAGTCCATTAGTTTAAAAATTGCGATTTCAGTCCCTGTGGTTTCACTTTCGTAACCATTTCAGTCCCTATGGTTTTACTTTCGTAACCATTTCAACCCATTATTCTGTTAAGTATAGGGACTGAAATGGTTACGAGATGGACTGAAATGATTATGAAAGTGAAACCACAGGGACTGAAATTGTAATTTTTAAACTAATGGACTGAAATATTGATTTTTGACAAAACATAAGGACAAAAATAGTAATTAACACAAAGGGGAAAAACAAATAAAAAGGATGTCTCATCATAATAGAACCCAGCAAAATCTAGTGCATGCTTTCTCTAACTGGGCCTATGAAAGTTTTGTTGATTTGAATCTTTTGTGTTATGTCACATCTTTTTTGTAAATAAATAATTTCCGTTAATAACTTATTTGATATATTGATTCGTATAAAAACGATCTACATATATATTATATAGGCAGGATATCCATATACATACTATACATAGGGGAGGGATAGAAAGAAAACTCAATTGAGTTAATAAAACTCAAGAAAACCTTATATAACAAAATTCTTTTTTCTAAAAAAAATAGAGAATGTAATTACATGTTATCGAACGTTTTGTAACAAAAAAAAAAGCGCCGAGGGGATTTTTTTATAAAAAAATAAAAAATACAGTTTTTTAGCATATGTATACAAAACACTGAATTTTCAAAAAAAAAAAAAAAAAACCACTCCGCGCTTTTTGTTTTTTTTATTTGTTACAAAACGTTAAATAACATGTAACTTACATTCGCTATTTTTTTTAGGAAAAAAAAGTTTGTTACATAAGGTTTTTTTGAGTTTTCTTAACTTAAGTGAGTTTTCTCTCTATAATTCCCCCTATACATGATAAATGCATACACGCTCCTACACTGAATTCATGATTGATCCTTGGTTTCTATGATGTTTACAACGTAACTCCTAGCTCAACTTCAGAGCCCCTTTTTAACAGGTTTTTATGGTGTTTACTAGGGGTGAGCAGAAAATCGAAATAACCGAACCGTAATCGAAATAACCGAAGAAACCGAACCGAAACAAAAACCGACGGTTTGGTTTTCGGATTTTTCATAACAAAAAATTTTCGTTCAATTTTCGGACAACCATTTTCAATAACCGGAACCGAACCGATAAGTTACAATAGTAGACCTAGTCCATATATTTTTATGTTTATGTTCAACTTGTTTTAAGCGTTTAACCCATTTTAGTTTGAATGTTAAGTATTTATAATAAAAACATTAACATGTTTATTTATATTTATATTTGAAATAATTTATTTATTGCCTACAACAAATAACAAAATTTAATATAAAAATTAAAGAATCTTTAAATGATTATAAAAGAAAACGTGTTAATAAAAACTTTAGAGAAACACAGATATATATTAGAAGGTTAGGTTTAATATTAATTAAAAAGATTATGTATAATAGCTTAAGAAAAATTCTTAAATTTTAAATTATGCTTTCTATTTTTTGAATCTTACATAATTTTGTTCTAAAAACCAAAATAACCAAAAAACCAAACCGAATCAGTGTAAAAATCGAAAAAAATCAAAACCAAATGGTTTTCAAAAACCGAAAACCGACATTTCGGTCTCTGTTTTAGTTTTGCCTAAAAACCGAACTGTGTACACCTCTAGCGTTTACAACCTAACTCCTAGCTCGGGACTACAGGAAAAAATTAGTAGGTTGACACAATCATGAAATCCACTTGAATAAAGCTCCGATACCTGTTATATGAATCTTTGTAGCACCAATACAAATTAGCATTGACTGAATAAAAGATTAAATATCAAAGGGAAAAAATATATATATCAAAAGAAAAAAAGAATTTGGTTTTTAATGAATCAAACTGGAATCGTTTCGATCTCTAGTAATTTTGCAGCTTTTCCTATTTTTGTTGTGTATTGTTTATGTGTTCTTTCGAGCTTCTTGCTTGCGGGTCTCTTCTAACGAAGTGCCGCCTTTCAAAAAAAAAAAGTATTTGCAATGCTTTTACAGAATTTCAGATACACTAGTTTTTTTTGGTCGCACGTTATGACGAAACAGAACAAATGATAATTTAAACAAACATTTGAAAAGGTAGCATGTTGTTTATAAAGCCAAATCGTTATAATCGGTTTACTTTATCATCGTATCATTATACGATACCAAATAAATACTTTTATTTTTAAATATAAATTCGTTTTTAATAAAACTTATACTGATCGAGGGTAAACATTAAGTACAACTACGTACTTAATTTTTAGAAAAAAAATTAACGAACATAAGTTATTAAAGAAATATCAAATTAATTGATAAAGTAAAGATGATTTAAAACAAGAAAAAAAAATTATTAAAAAAAATATATAAAGGAAATATGGTTTTAGAAAAGGAAAAAATGAAAATACGTTAAAAGCTAAAAGTAAATAGGAAAAAATGAAAATATGTTAAAAGTTAAGAGTAACTATTAAAAATGATATATTGATATAATAAAATATTAAAAAAGCTATATATTATTATTTTAAATTTAAAATTACTATTCATGATCTTTCAAAAACTATATATATAGTTTTTTATATCGCGCGTTGCGGCGAAACCAAGCAAATGATAATGTAAAACAAACGTGATTTGAAAATAAAGCATGTTGTTTAGAAAGTCAAACCATTAGAAAGATTTAGTTTATCGTCGTACCGTTTTATTATAACAAATAAATACTTTATTTTGAGTATAACCTCGTTTTAACAAAACTTATAACGGAATGTCAGGGAAAGAAATCAAGCACAACTATATACTTAAGTTTTTAGAAAAAAAGTTATAAATGTAACTTATTAAAGAAGTATCAAATTAATCGATAAACTAATATATGTTAAAAAAACAATTATTAAAAAAAGGTAAAGGAAATAGATGTTTTAAAAAAAGAAAAATATGTTAATAAAAGTAAATATAATAATAAACTATTATAATATATTAAATAATAAAAGAATAAAAAACTATATATTATTATAAAAATAAAATTACTATTTATCGTCATTCGAAATCAATATACATAATATATATAATATAATAATTTAAAACAAGAAAAAAAATATTAAAAATAAATATAAATGATAAAGGAAATATAGTTTTAGAAAAGAAAAAAATAAAAATACGTTAAAAGCTAAAAGTAAATAGGAAAAAATGAAAATATGTTAAAAGTTAAACATATATAATAAAATATTAAAAAAAACTATATATTATTTTAAATTTAAAATTACTATATTAATTATCTTTCAAAATATATATATATAATATTGTTGGTGCATATGTCTGTCGACTTCGTCTTGTATCGAGTCTTGTATTAGTTTAGATAGATAAGGGCACGTTGTTCGAGAAAATTGAGAAATGTATAGGTGTGAGCCATTTCGCACGAAATGGAAAAGCCATTTCGCACGAAATGGAGATGTCCATTTCGTACGAAATGAAGATGGCCATTTTGTGTGAGCCATCTCGTGCAAAATGGGCTTGCCTATAAATAGGTGCCTTGTCCAGTTCATTTGTAACGTTTGGATTCCGGTAGCGAAGCTCTGCCGAATTGTCTCCAGCATTGTAAAACGATCTGATATCAATACAAGAGATGGTGAAGGAGAGAAAGAGAAGAAAGAGATTGAGGATACTTACAATGGAGAATACTTTGAAGAGAGCAAGAAGACTGATAAAGACTGAAGATGTGACATACCGAAGACTCGACACTAAAGACTTCGTCAACATCCAAGGGGGAGTCTGTTGGTGCATATGTCTGTCGACTTCGTCTTGTATCGAGTCTTGTATTAGATTAGATAGATCAGGGCACGTTGTACGAGAAAATTGAGAAAAATATAGGTGTGAGCCATTTCGCACGAAATGGAAAAGACATTTCGCACGAAATGGAGATGTCCATTTCGTACGAAATGAAGATGGCCATTTCGTGTGAACCATCTCGTGCGGAATGGGTTGCCTATAAATAGGTGCCTTGTTCAATTCATTTGTAACGTTTGGATTCCGGTAGCGAAGCTCTGCAGAAGTGTCTCTAGCATTGTAAAATGATCTGATATCAATACAAGAGACAATTTAAGTGAATCTTAGTGCTAATCAGCTGAAATAACTCCGATACGTCTGTTTCCGCCTTTCGTATTGGACGAGATCTCTTCTGAACGACTCGTTTGGTCGTGCAAACGATCCTACAAATATAATATAATGGTAGGTACTTTTATAAAGTTCAGTGAGGAGATCAAGTGCCTATGAGATGTTTCCAGTGTCTAGTATGTTAATTAGCTAATCCGTTCGTGAACAACTGAACACATTTATTTTCTTAATTAACGAATAGGAATAAGGCCTTGTTTGTGTTTGTTTGGTTTGTTTACATCCTTATACAAAACCTAAATACCCATCACTACCCAAAAACCTAAAAAAACATAATCCCCACTCCCACCCCCAAAAACCTACACCCCCATCCACCCCACCCAAGCTAAGACTAGCGGGTGTGGGGCGTTGGTTGGGCAGGGAATGCCAGGCAACGCTGGCTAACCCACACCGTGCCAACGTTGGATAGGGCGTTGCTCCGCTAGTGTGGCTTTGAAGCCCGGCGTTGGGCGGGGGCGGTCTGGGGTGGCTGGCTAGGATTGGGTGGTGGCATTGGACCGTTTGGGGTAGCTGTTAGCCATGGCCGTTAGGGATGGCGGTTTTGAAGTAAAAAAAATTTAAAAAAATATAATATTTTACCTATAAATACCCATCCCAAACTTCATTTTTCCACAATTATTTACAAATCTTCTTCAACCAATCCCACACCAAATAACAAATCTTTTTCAACCAAACCGAACATGGTGCATTGGACGGAGGAGGAGGAGATCGCACTTGTCACATCGATCGTCGATGCACAATGTACGTTACAACGCGGTCAAATGGCGTATTGGGGACAAGTGTTCCAACAATAACAACAACACATTGGAAACGCTCGTCACAATTTGAACGCCTGCCAACACAAGTGGCGTGAACTCAAATCGAAGCTGGATCAGTTTAAAGTTTGTTTCGACCATGTCCCTGCGGCCAACCTGAGCCACGGCGATCGAGTGGAGATCGCGAAGATCGAGTGCAGGCACGACGAGAATTCGGAATTTAAGTGGGTTCCCCACTTTAACATTTATCGAATTCTGTAATTTTTTAGGAATTAGTAACTTTTTTTAATTTTTTTAGGATTTAATAAGTAGTTTTTTTTTTAAATTCTTAGGATGTTATGTAACTTTTTTTTAAACTAATATAAGTTTGTGTTTTATTTTATAAATCTGAACTATAAAAAAAAACATGGACCACCAACGTCCCTTCCACACCCACTTATTTTTGGGGTGGACTGGTGGAGCTCACAATCGTTACGTGTCGAGCAATGCCCTCAACCCAAGCCCCCCCCCCCCCCCCGCGAGCACACACCCCATAGTCTAAATGTTGAAAACTAAACCATAAAACTAAACCCCACAACTAAATGCTAAAAAAGTTTTTTTTAAGGGACGGAAATTAGCAATTTAAATTAAAAAATTATTTTGTTGCCCGTCTATCTTCTGTTTTAATGTAACTTGGCAAGTATGAATGGAATAAACTATCTTTTCAGTTTTTTATTTTTTAGGTATTTTTTATTGTGTTCACACTGATTCTCGCAATAAAGGGTAGTTTCTAACGGATCCTTATCCTTTATATATAGGGTTAGGATTGTGTGAGAAGCATTAGATAAATTGAGAAACTTGAGAAGCATTCTGAACCACACATTTTCCCTAAGTTTTTCGTAATATACACATATGCATAGTTTAAAATTGACTATATACATATTTGTATAATTTAAGATTTGACAATATACATATATCTATATAGCTAAGTTTAGACTATACATATGTGTATATTACGAAAAACTTAGGGAAATATGTGGTCCAGAATGTTTCTTAAGTTTCTCAAATAGGATAGACTTCTCTTAGGATCCCTACCCTACATACATATATGGGAGGATTCGTTGGGGAACACTAAAAAAGTGGGGAACCGGAGAACACTCTTAAAATTATATTTAACATGTTAAAAATTATTTTTTTCGACACACTTTTTCTTATAATTACACGTAGAAATATTTTTAATAAAAAAATCAAAAACTAAAAATATAAAAAAACATTTAAAAATATATATATATCTTATAAGATTAACTTAACATGTTAAAATCACTTTTTAAAAATATTTTCAGCGCTTTTACTTATAAAATGGGTAGAAACTATTCGAAATAAAAAAAAAAAAAATTTTGTAAAAAAAAAATAGCCTTTTTTTAACTGTATTTTTTATATTTTTAGTTTTTGATTTTTTTTTATTAAAAATGTTTCTACAAGTATTTATAAAGGGAAGCGTCGAAATTTTTTTTACATGTTAAGTTAAATTTTTAAAAGTGTTCCCCGGTTCCCCACTTTTTTAGTGTTCCCTAATGAACCTCACACATACATTGTTTGTGTGTGTGTATATATATATATATGATAAGGATCCGTTAGGAACCACCTTTTATTGCGAGAACCGCGAGAACCAGCGTGAACGCATGGCATTTTTGTAATTATATTATGTTTATAAAAAAAACACGCATTCTTTTTTTTTTCCTTATGTAACTGTTATCTCCATTTTAGGGTTTCAGTAGTTCACCAGTTCATGGTCGTCACACTCGTCTAAGAGGCATTCACGACGGTTTCACGGCGGCGAAGAGCCGTGCACGGTGGTTTTCACGGCATATAGATAGTCGACGTTCATGTATTTCACGGTGATTGCAGTTGGCACGATGTTTACGGCGACATATGGCTTTTCCTAATTCATCATCTGTAGATCCTTGTATATCTGATGATCCTCCTCATACATTGTCTGAATATCATCCTCATACAACATCTGATGCCGACTTTGGTGGTCCATCTGCTGTCAATCCCGTTGATAGTCACATAATTATGTAAAAAACTGTTGTAAATCAACATACCCTTCATGGCTTTGAAATTCAGACTCTTGAATCTATGTCTACATCAGACAATGTTGTCTTATAATCAATGTATCTGATCGTTCATTATCTTTTGATACTACTTCGACTAGTACAACACCTACAAATACAGAACATCAAGAGTTGCAATTCATTCGATTTGTTACTAAAGGTAATATGTTGACTGTAAATGATTTATATACTTTGAATATGATATTATATTAAATGATATGCACATGTGCATTATATTTACTGTAATTGATGTTGTATTAAATTATATTCACATGTGCATTATGTTGATTGTAAATGATATTGTATCAAATTATATGCACATGTGCATTATGTTGAAAATTAGATTATGTCGTTGATGTATGGATTCCGAACAAGTGCCTTATGGATGACTATCCAATTATGTACAGGATTGCAGCAAACAAAGGGGCTTGGGTGGCGGATAACTACAAAAAAATAAGGGGAGGTGACTGTGTGGGATTTGCAATGGAAGAACAATCCGACAACCGGGGAGGCATGGGTGGAGTTTATGTAGCTTTTGGCGCTGCTGAGAGACACCAGAATGAAGACGGGTCAATATGGGTGGGGTTGGCACTCGGAAAAATAAGTCGACTTTCAATGTTAAAACCATTAGAGAGGATTTATGTGTCACAAGCAGGGACCTATCGAGTAGCTTTGTAATGACCTAGAACGGCAGGGCTACACCTAAAGCCAATATGTTAGCATGGAAAGGCGTCGAAAGCAGGTTACCGACAAAGACGAAGCTGAAAAAAGGGTGTCACACCCCAACCGATGACGGAAACATCGGGGCGCGGCACTGAGCGAAACAAATTATCCAAGAGAAATTCCATAACAACTAAATTACCAGATAGTTAATATTATGTCCCATACCATAACCCATCAAGCAATCAGTTATTACAAACATGGATATCTCAAAAACAAATAAAACTGTTCCGACAACTCAGATTTAAATAAATTGTTCGCTGGTTTCTAGACTCTCCTAAGCTTGATTCCCCTGAAAGAAAGCAAGCATCCTAAGCATTCAAACACCTATCACATACGTTAAAATAGCGGTCAATATACACAGTGTAAAGGTGAGCATACAAGTTTAATAGTAATAGTAGAGTTCGAAATCGTTTACGCATAACCAACATGTAACATGTATGGTGCGAAGCTAGTAGGTTATCGACAATGAAATATGCACAGACTAGACTGCGAGTTGTAGAATGCGCAACACATATCACCACTGTGACATGTGAGAGGTAACCTTAACAACCCTAGTCCATGACAGGTGCTGAGTCCAAACAAATAGTACTATCGTTGCTAAGGCGTCAGGCAACAATCACTGTGTTAACATAACATACAAGCAGTCATCGAGTAAAAGTAACATGCAATAACGGCCAGCGTATAAATAGTGTTTGCGTTGTGTGTTCGATTGTGATTTAGAATATGTAACGTATGTAACACCCAAAAGTGCATAAAGCAAAAAGGGATAGAGTATACTCACAGCGATGGAAATGGATTGAAGGGAGCGCTAGAGTGGTTATCCTGAACAGTTAACGATAGCATAAGCGAAGAGCGGTGCGTAAAACGGTGAAAAATGACCCAGTGTCCAACGGTAATCCGATCGGATGGCAATCCGATCGGATGGTCACTCGATCGGATGTCAATCCGTTCGGATGGTCATCCGATCGGATGGCCATTCGGTCAGATTGACATTCGGTCAGATTGACATTCGTTTGGTAAGGATGTGTTTGTGTATGATGGCTTTGAAGTTTTCGTTGTAGCATTTTGAAAATAGAGAAGTATCTCTACCCTTCAAGTCGTTCGATCGAATGGTCGCTCGATCGGATAGCGATCCGATTGGCGAGGCTTCTCAGTTGAGAACAGCTTCATAGCAGGACGATCACTCGATCGGATGGCAATCCGATCGGTTATCCGTTAGAACTGACTTATGCATTGAAAATTGCGGTTCGATCGGATCAGATTGCGGTTCGATCGGATGGCAATCCGATCGGACGACAATCCGTCCCGCATTCTGATCGTTTTGCAACTTGAAGGTTTGTTAAGTTTTGAAAATTCTGTGGTTTGTTCGAGAAGGTTTGACTACGTGCTAAACAACAGAACCTCGTCAAGTCCCAAGTCGTCCGATCGAACAGGAATCACCCAAATCCGATCCGTTTACTGGTTCGTGACGGTTGTTCTTGTTTAACCCGAAATCGGTTGTCTCCTTGATGGTAACCAGATCTTGAACCAACTCATCACTAAGAAAGAGTAGAAGATCAGAACGAGCTATGGTTCTACCGGTTTTAAGTGCTTTGAGTGTAAAAGAATGAGAAAACTTGTACATATTTCTTTTAACTCTTTTATTCTTTTGAAAATGTTTAGAATTATGCGGAATCGTTGTGAAATCATGTGGAAATCCTTCAGATCTGAGTTGTTCTTAGTGGAATGAAGCCAAATCTTGAAGTTCATAAGAACTCCATGATGACGTCACCCTAAAACACCTCAAATCCGGTGATTTCACGGTTAAAATTTGAGATTCAAAGGGGAAAATGATGAAGAAGTGCGTGTAGATCATAGAAGTACAAGATTTGAGTTGAAAACTTACAAGAATCGCGAGAAATCGAGAGAAAAGAGGGCTTGAGTGCTGCTGGTCGAATGGGAGAGCTGTCACATCACAAATGATGTGACAGGAGGGTATTTATAGGGTTTCCAAAAAGGGAAAGTGCGCAAGTGTCGGATTGGACACCGGTCGGATGGCGCTTCGATCGGATGGTGCTTCGATCGGATGGTAATCTGATCGGATGGCCACTCGATCGGTTGGCCATTTGATCCAGGTGTCCGGCGTGTTGGGTTTTGTTGTTTCGATTCGCGTGTTGAGCGTTGCGATGCGTTTCGAGCGAGCGATGCGATAGTGTTACCCAATAGTCACACAAATAACCTAACTACAATATCTAATATACAATCACTATAAATAACTTGCGTTTAGCGTTTGCGATTGCGATAAAACACCTCAACATAAACATAACATGCACAAATAGCACATAAGAGCACACACACGTAAAACAATATCCAGAACACATACTTCGAGTTGCGAATGCAATAGCGATGCGATTTGCGATAAGTCAATTAGCGATTAAACAAGCGATGAAACTTCGATTATTAATAGATACTCCACATAATACAACTAAAGCGATTAGATAAAAAGATTCGATTACAAGTCAAATCATACAATCAGTAGTTAAGCAAGGAGTGACAGATCGCAATTAGCAATCTTTTCTTCCTTTGACTTTGACTTTGACTTCCCAAAAAGCAGGTTGTTACAGCCTCCCCTACTTTAGGAAATTTCGTCCCGAAATTTAAGAAGTAGGCGTAACAAACAGTTGCGGGTACTTCTGATGTGTGTTAGGTGTGATATATATTTAAGTATATTTTAAGCCCTTTTTAATACTTTAGTCAAGTTTTAAATTTATAAAACATGATATTTTACTAACACTAAACACACATATGGGTAAGTGCACCCATCGTGAGCGTAGTATAGCGTTGGTAAGATTCATAGGTCGTCTAAGGACACAAGAGCTTTTAGTACCGGTTTATCCTCAACGTCTAATCAAATCAAAAAGTTAGAAAAAGGTTTTTAAACAAGAAAATAAAAACTAATTAAAAATGCTGAAAATAAAAATAAAAGAGATAGACAAGATGAATCACTTGGATCCGACTCGCCTTTAGTGTAACCTTTGATGTTTTCCGCACTTTTGCACTTCTTAAGAGATTATCTTAGTTATAGTAGTAGGCCCCTCTTTTGAAGGTGACGTTACCCTCAACCCAGTAGTTTGAGTCAGCAAGGATACAATCCTAAAGGGTTGGATTATTGGAAGATAATTAATTAAGTTATTAATGCGTAATGTGGTAGGCCCCTCTTTTGAAGGTGACGTTACCCTCGGCTAAGTGGTTTGAGTCAGTAGGGATACAATCCCAAGTAGCCGGGTTAATGTATTAATAGTAGTTTACATATGAGGGGATCAAGCTATTCACACCCCCGCCATCCAATACCAGTGGGTATTGAAGGAGGTCCTAGTAAGCTTGACCCAGGTCCTTGCAGGATCTATACACTGAATAAGTCAAGAACCTTACCAAACCATTCCCTTAACCCCCGACCAGGTAGCCAACATATCTCCATATAGACCGTGGAGATATGAATGGTGTAAATCTTTTATTTTATATAGACAGTAAAATAACGCCAAGACACCACAGACAAATGATAAGGAAGTTTGACCTTCAACATAAGAAACTAGTTATTAAAGTCATTAATACAAAACCAAATAAAAAGTGCGAAAAGATTAAAAAACAAAAGTATTACACTAAATGCTTGTCTTCACCAAGTGATGTAAGAGACTTAGGCAAACATGGCCTTTGATTGTCAAGAACTCTTACTATCAATCTTGGATCCTGAGACTACTACACACACTCTATGATGGATGATGGATGATGGTGGTGGATGTGGGTGTTGTGATGGTGGTGGAGTGTGGGTGAAGTGGGAGAGAGGTGGTTTGTCGAGGGATGCCTTTGAAATGAACCAAGCACCCCTATTTATAGCCTGCACAGAAACCCGGACCCGGCCCCGTGTCCAGTGGGCACGACCCCGTGTCCATCCACTTTCTCTTTCTTCATTTAATGCAGTTCGTCTGTATTAGTTGACCACGCCCCCGTGTCCGCTGGGCATGGCCCCGTGTGCAGAAGCGTATCTGTACTATCAAGATTTGCTTGGATTCTGCGAATCTTAGCGTTGACCACGGCCGTGTGGAGCTTGGCACGCCCCCGTGTTGGGAAATTGAAGCTTCTACAACTTTGTCCTTTCTCCAGACACTTGATCACGTCCCCGTGTTCGCTGGGCATGGGGCGTGTTCAGCCTCCTGTTGTTCTGTTTTTGCTTGGGAAGATGCTGTCGAGGGGTCGGGCATGCCACGTTTATTCCTTTTCTTGTATTTGTATTAGATTTAGCTGTATTTTTGCTTCTTTTGTTCATTTACGCTCATTTAACCCTGAAAATACAAAAAGAAGACAAAAGCACACTTTTTCCAACATTAGTACTAAAAAAGGGTTAGTTTTATGCCTTATTTGATGTAATTTATATGTTGCATTTTACACACATCAAATACCCCCACACTTGAATCTTTGCTTGTCCTCAAGCAAAACTCTTTATAATGTGGCTTACACACCCAAATGGAATGGGTAGAAGAGAAGGTTTTGGGCTTGTCTAGAGTGTCGGGATTCCAAGATCTTTATTAGGTTTTATTTTTAAGTTATTTACAATCCTATTCGTTATGATTTATTTAGAACATTTCATAAGAGAAATTACTTATTTGGGCATAACATGCCTCTTTAAAATTCCATTTATATACAAGTTCACATACCTCACGGGGGATCACTCAACACTCGGCCGAAGATGTATTTTTGTGAAACACTCGAGACCGACATGGAACTTACTTCTACCATATGCTTGCCAAGCAATCAATCCTCCTCCTTTTTAACTATAAACCTTTGTAAATATCAAGAGGACTTTGGGGAAGGTTTAGGCTTGGGTTAAAGGTAGGTGGTTTTGGGTCAGTGGTTAGTAGAAAAGGGCGAAAGGCGTAAAAAGCGTCGGTTTTCGTAAAACATTTTGTTTTTGTGACTTTTTATTCAAACGAAGTACTTTTCAAACAAAGTTTCTTTTGATGAACTTGTTTGTTTATTGCTAAACTTCATCATATTTTTTTTTTTTTTGATAAGGATGTCACAAGAAAACCGAGCTTTTTACTAAAATAAGGGGTTTAAAATGAAAAAGGGTTTTGGTGGGTAAAGGGTGTTTGTTTTGGGTTTAGAAATGAAAAGGTTTAGGCTCAAAGGGGTTAACTAGGGGGATTTTGGGTTGGTGGTAAAACAAAAGAAAATAATGGTGTTGAAATAAAAAGGGTTAGTCCTAATGCCTCCATCATTTACTTACTCGGGTTTAAGTTGGTAAGGACTGGGAATGCATCGTCATGGCAAGTTCTAGAGTCATAAGAAACCAAGCGGCTATTCACACAAGAAACGAAAAATGAGCATTTAGTTTAAAGATGTGTATTTGTATGCTCAATAAAGGCTCAAAACTCACTTTTTGTGGGAATAGGTTTTTAATGTGATCAAGTATATATAATCAAATTTTAACTAGATTTGTCATGTCGTTTCATAATTTTCTTATGTTGGTTCTTTTTATCACGACGCTATCGGTTGTAAATTTGTAAAAATATAACATTTTTAGAACTTGTTATTCCCAATTTAAACCAAGACAAGTAAAAAATGAAAAGTTTTTAAAAAAATTTGGGGTGTTTAGCGGTTCCAATAGAGTTTTGTGTAAGACTTGTAATTATGACTTGCAAAATTTAAGGTTTTAGCATCCCCCCCCCCCCCCCCACTTAAATTACACATTGTCCTTAATGTGTCCCAAAAATAAGTTTTTAGATTGATTGAATGTGTAAAAAAGGTGTGTTAAACAAAAATTTTATGTTACTGGGCACCTGGACACGGGCTGTGGTGACCGGGCACGGCCCCGTGTTCAGACTGCCAGTAACAGAAAGTAACAAAATGTAACAGAAGGCTGGGCACGGTGGCGTGTTCAACGAACACGCCCCGTATCCAGTTACCTGAACTGGGCGTTTTATGCAGACCCTTGAGCACGGGGCCGTGTTGGCGGGGCACGGCCCGTGCTGAACTTGCTGTAATGAAGAAAAATGTTCGGGAGGCTCTGTTTTTGTGCATGGGGTGTTGGTTCAAGTCTTCCTTAGTATCCTTCATCATTGATGTGTACAAAATGCAACATATAAATTACATCAAATGAGGCATAAAACTAACCCTTTTTTAGTACTAATGTTGGAAAAAGTGTGCTTTTGTCTTCCTTTTGTATTTTCAGGGTTAAATGAGCTTAAATGAACAAAAGAAGCAAAAAGGCAGCCAAATCTAACAATAATACAAGAAAAGGAATAAACGTGGCATGCCCGACCCCTCGACAGCATCTCCCCAAGCAAAAACAAGAAAACAGAAGGCTGAAAACGCCCCGTGCTCACTGAGCACGGGGGCGTGCCCAAGTGTCTGCAGAAAAGACAAAGCTGTAGAAGCTTTTATCACCCACCACGGGGGCGTGCCCAGCGGACACGAGGCTGTGGTCAACGCAAAGATTCGCAGAATCTAGGCAAACCTTGATAGTACAGATACGCTTCTACACACGGGGTCGTGCCCAGCGGTCGGGCATGCCACGTTTATTCCTTTTCTTGTATTATTGTTAGATTTGGCTGCCTTTTTGCTTCTTTTATTCATTTACGCTCATTTAACCCTGAAAATACAAAAGGAAGACAAAAGCACACTTTTTCCAACATTAGTACCAAAAAAGGGTTAGTTTTATGTCTTATTTGATGTAATTTATATGTTGCATTTTACACACATCAACTTCGCCTTCATGTCACTTTCGAGTTCCCAGGTGAACTCGGCGCCTCGTTTGCCTTCCCAGCGAACCTTCACGATGGGAATACGCGAGCGTCTGAGCACCTTAGTTTCTCATCCCATGATCTCGATAGGCTTTTCCACGAAGTGTAATGTTTCATCCACTTGTAAATCCTCAAGAGGGACATGTAATTCCTGGTCGGCAAAGCACTTTCTGAGGTTCGAAACGTGGAAAGTTGGGTGGACATTACTCATTTCCTCTGGTAGTTCGAGTCTGTAGGCCACTTTTCCAATCCTTTCCAGAATTTTAAAAGGTCCAATATATCGAGGCGCGAGCTTTCATTTCTTGCCGAATCTGATCACTCTCTTCCAAGGTGCAACCTTTAGGAGTACGTGATCACCAACGTCAAATTCAAGGGGCTTGCGGCGTCTATCAGCGTAACTTTTCTGTCGGCTCCGAGCTTTCAATTGATTGTCTCGAATTTGGAGGATTTTGTTAGTCGTTTCTTGCAACAGCTCAGGACCGGTAATTTGCGCGTCTCCGACCTCGTGCTATACAATAGGCGATCGACATTTCCTTCTGTATAATGCCTCAAATGGTGCCATTTGTATGTTAGAATGATAACTGTTATTGTACGAGAATTCGACCAAAGGTAAGTGCACGTCCCAATTACCACCGAAATCTATGACACACGAGCGAAGCATGTCTTCAAGGGTGCGAATCGTTCTTTCAGTCTGACCGTCGGTTTGGGGATGGAAAGCGGTTCTTAGATTAAGAGTAGTACCGAGAGCGGATTGAAATGTTTCCCAAAGACGCGAGGTAAGCCGACCATCGCAGTCAGAGATGATGTCACGAGGCGTCCCGTGTCGACAAATGATCTCATCGGTGTAGATTCGGGCTATTTTTTCTACCTTAAAGTCTTCTCGTACCGGCAGGAAATGGGCTGATTTAGTCAAACGGTCAACTACAACCCAGATGCTGTCGTGACCTGACGTTGTGCGCGGGAGTTTCGTTATAAAGTCCATAGCTATACTCTCCTATTTCCACATCGGGATTTCGGGTTGAACGAGTAAGCCAGAGGGTCTTTGATGCTCAGCCTTGACCTTGGAACAGGTCAGGCATTTCGAAACATACAGGACAATATCCTTTTTCATGCCCGGCCACCAGTACTCGTAGCGCATGTCCAGTTACATTTTGTCAGCACCGGGATGAATAGAATACCAAGATTTGGAGACATGGAAAATTATCTCTTAGGGTATAACCTGTAGTTGGCTTCCATTTCCAGATCCATGGAATAGAGAATTCTATAAAAAAGTACATTGAAGCTATACCTTTAAACCAAGTGTTGTTATAATTTGCTTCTATAAGATCTGGTGATACACGGACCCATTCTGCATATAAACTTTTGAATGGTTCAGGCAAAATTTGAACCGTTGGTCCATATAATAGGAACCGCTTTTGAAACCAGCAGGGTATTCCTTGCTTAAACACATTATCACTGACTTTTATAAACCAGGAAGGTTTCTTCTTTGAGTTTTCGTAAAACATACATTTTTCAAAACTATGGATGTAATCCCAGTAATTATACTTATAAGTTTGTCTATTATTTGTCTCTGGATATATAAATTCCCTTTCTTTTAGGGTACTTAGCCCCCATTTTTGTGGAGATATGATACCCTTTATAAAAATTTTGCTGAAATTATACATATGTTTTTCCCTATCACTAGGATAAAAATGTCTAACTTCAGCTGTTTCCGTTAATTGGAGAATATTTTCATAATACTGACGGGTTTTATAAGAAGTTGCATCATAGGATCCGGGATCCAAATATTTTTGCATGAGGACCCATGGGTCATCAAGAAGTTTTATGTCTTCTTGATTTAGAATGATTATTTTCTTTTGCCTCTCGGTTATGAACCAAGAGTCATCTTCATCATTGTCTTATGCCGTTGTAGCATAGGTAGGAGGTTTTGTGATCTCTTTCTTTTGAATGGTTCCGGCAAAATTTGAACCGTTGGTCCATATAATAGGAACCGCTTTTGAAACCAGCAGGGTATTCCTTGCTTAAACACATTATCACTGACTTTTATAAACCAGGAAGGTTTCTTCTTTGAGTTTTCGTAAAACATACATTTTTCAAAACTATGGATGTAATCCCAGTAATTATACTTATAAGTTTGTCTATTATTTGTCTCTGGATATATAAATTCCCTTTCTTTTAGGGTACTTAGCCCCCATTTTTGTGGAGATATGATACCCTTTATAAAAATTTTGCTGAAATTATACATATGTTTTTCCCTATCACTAGGATAAAAATGTCTAACTTCAGCTGTTTCCGTTAATTGGAGAATATTTTCATAATACTGACGGGTTTTATAAGAAGTTGCATCATAGGATCCGGGATCCAAATATTTTTGCATGAGGACCCATGGGTCATCAAGAAGTTTTATGTCTTCTTGATTTAGAATGATTATTTTCTTTTGCCTCTCGGTTATGAACCAAGAGTCATCTTCATCATTGTCTTATGCCGTTGTAGCATAGGTAGGAGGTTTTGTGATCTCTTTCTCCTTTTGAGCCTTTATAAGGTCCATGATCTTTTCATATAAGGGATCATTTTGATTAATTTGGATATCTCCTGTATCTGTGCTGCTTATGACCTCATTTGAGCTAGAAGTGATATTTGAAGCTATGAGTCTTCTGTTTCCTATTTGGGCTAGAACCATATCCTGCCTGTTATTATTAGCAGAATTGTAACCTCTCCCCCTATAAGAAGGAGTCTGGCCTCTTCCATAAGAGGAGGATTTTCCTCTTCCCCTAGGATTCATAGATGAGAAAACAAAACCATAAAAGTTATCCGCAGGAAAGTATAATTTTCTTATCATACAAGGCTTTTATTCTACCCAGTGCTTCATAAATTGTCTTATAATAAGACCTGATACTCATTTCTTTATGAAGAGGATCTTGAGTAAAATCACGTCTGATGTTATTGATTCTGATCATTTGATCTCTTATAATTAGATCCTGAATATTCATGTCATTCCATATTTTATGGATTGAGATTTTCAGAGGGCCTTTTGTAGGATCGTTTACACGACCAAACGAGTCGTTCAGAAGAGATCTCGTCCAATACGAAAGGCGGAAACAGACATATCGGAGTTATTTCAGCTGATTAGCACTAAGATTCACTTAAATTGTCTCTTTTATTGATATCAGATCGTTTTACAATGCTAGAGACACTTCGGCAGAGCTTCGCTACCGGAATCCAAACGTTACAAATGAAATGGACAAGGCACCTATTTATAGGCAACCCATTCCGCACGAGATGGTTCACACGAAATGGCTCACACCTATATTTTTCTCAATTTTCTTGTACAACGTGCCCTGATCTATCTAATCTAATACAAGACTCGATACAAGATGAAGTCGACAAACATATGCACCAACAGACTCCCCCTTGGATGTTGACGAAGTCTTCAGTGTCGAGTCTTCGGTATGTCATATCTTCAGTCTTTATCAGTCTTCTTGCTCTCTTCAAAGTATTCTCCATTGTAAGTATCCTCAATCTCTTTCTTCTCTTTCTCTCCTTCACCGTCTCTTCCAGAATCACAACCTGGCTCTATACACCTCTTGATCAGGTCTCTTGATTCCTTAAGTTCTTCAGCATCAGCAGCTTGCTTGGACAGCATGATTCAAACCTGTCTCTTTCCCATTCAAACTCTCCCTTGAATGTTGATCACAGATCTAGGATCAGAAACTAGCTCTTGCATCTTCAGACTTCCCCTTTCGATAAGCTGGGATCGTAGTCTGGAATTCTCTATCTACAGGCTTTGGATCGTAAACCTGGCTCTTATAACTTTCACAGGTTCTAAGATCGTAACCTGGCTTTCAGTAGCAACAGAATCAGAAATCTGGATTTAGTCTGCATATGCTCATGAGAAAAATCCTCAGGTATCGGAACCTGGCTGACCTGCACATCCTCTCCCTCACAATAAATTTCACAAATTTAAAAAATTTGACAAATTTATAATCTCTGCTTACCACTTGACAAAATCAATCTAAAAACATCACTTATTAGATTATGACATTTCTCAAATTTTCTCAAACTTTTAACTTCACTCTTCATTTCAAACAAAATCTCCCAAACCTGTTGATCATCATGTTTAGCACTCGGAATTTTGAAAATCAGCTTTTCAACATCAGTTGTCGAAAATGAGATAAAATAAAATCTTTTTGGATTTTTCAAAATTTATGCTAAAACACACTGAAAAACTTTTTGAAATTTTTGTTTAATGAAAAGCTGTAAAGAAATATTTACAGACAATATTTTTGTGAGTTTGTGTAAGAGGATTATATCAGTTTATAAGACAAATCACTAGCATCGTTGAGCTTTAAACACTTTAACTTCTAAACAATTCACATAGATTGACGATATTGTTGTCCTCTTAAACTCAATCTAAAAACTTTCGAAATGCTTACCGATACGTTAAGATATATTAATTTTGCACTAAATTCTTATGGACCCCACGATCTCAGCATATCCCATCATCATGCAATACACTGACTCAAGTAATGCCTTTAAACTTTCATCAACTGTGATATGTGCGAAAACAACGCAGAATGTTTAAACATTAACGATCAGGTTGATCTTTCGATACGCAGAGAAAGTCCAATGTTTAAACAAAATAAGAAATAAAAACAAGTTAAAAATGCTTAGATCTTAACCACCAGTTCGATATTCACATATACGCAGAGGTGATCCAAGATTTAAACGAAACACCAAGAAAAATAAAGCAGAATGTTTAGGCACTAACATCCAGTTCGATACTCACGTATACGCAGAGGATATCCAATGCTTAAACAAAATAAAGAAATCAAACAAGTTTAAATCTTTGCAAAATGAAATGCACA
Organism: Helianthus tuberosus; assembly: GCA_030545235.1. Classification (NCBI taxonomy): domain Eukaryota; kingdom Viridiplantae; phylum Streptophyta; class Magnoliopsida; order Asterales; family Asteraceae; genus Helianthus; species Helianthus tuberosus. The sequence continues at coordinate 20,438,786 of CM060364.1, read as the reverse complement.
ATCACAGTGACTTATTCAGCAAGTTGTGAAAGTTCACAAACTGACCAGTTTTTATACTCTTTTAACATTCAGCGATTACTGAGTAGGTACACAGTCACGAAGGATAAAACTAAGTACTATGCTTTCAACCGCGTTTCCCACTAGAACTAGGCTTTTTCATTTAAGTTTGTATCGTTATCGCAAATCTACTAGTCTAGCTGAGCCTATCGTCACATCTTTAGTGAGACCGTTTATCACATTTTAACTTACCATATCTTTAGCGTGCTGTGATAGTCCACTGATTTACTATCATTTCCTCTTTTTCACAACAAAACTTTTTATTTTTTTTTATTTTATCATGTTTTTGGCTTTTTCAAAATTTCTAATGTTTTTGGATTTTCTGAAAAATCTTACTCCCCCTAAAATTCAAAATCAAACAAATAAAATTTGACAAACCGATGTGAATTGCTTCAATTCGCCATCCACTTGGCATAAACAATCAGAACTCCCCCTGTCAACAAACTATTTTCCCATTATGATTTCAAAACACTTAAGTTTGTTTTAATCAAATGGTTTTTCCGAAAAATTAGTTTATTTGAAACCACTTGTAAAATCGAGTTTTTTGTTCATCACTTTGTTCTTTCAATCACTTGTATGAAGATTAAATCAAGTTCAACTTAATGACCTTGATTAACCACTTGTAGGTACTCATCAACCAATACCACTTGTAAGATGAAATATAACAATTTTCAAAAATAATAATACCACCACTTGTAAATCTAAATATCACTGACGTGAATTTCTCAAGAAAAATGCCGATTCCTGCTCCACGATTACCAACTTGGGAGCTCCGGCAAGTCCGGATTTTAGTCATGATAGATTCTATCCCAGTTACTAACCTGGGATGACCCATCTTCATCTGGTTTCTTCGTTTTCAATTCATAAAATTCCTTTACCCCTTTGACCTTCCTGTCAATCATTTTTTCAAAAATATTTTGAACTGTGGGGTTAAAGATTTTTTCAACATCAAATTCTTTCTTTTCAGAAAAGAATTGATTTGAAATTTCAACTTTTCCAATTTTTGATTTTAAATTTTCAGCCCGCAATGGTGGAAAATTTGCATCATCCAATGGCGGAACTGACTTTTCTCCTTTTAGCTCAGCTTGTGGCTCCTCTGACTTTGACGAGTCAGATTCATCGCCAAAAAATAGCTCCTCTGATTTTGACGAATCAGAATCATTGCTAGAACTATCATCTGATTTCTTAACAACCCACTTGTGGTTGTCAAGATTCACCTTTCTTTTGTAAAAACCTTTTGAACACTCACCAACCTCAAACTTTGAATTTTTGAAAGCTTTAAATTGTTTGGTTGGTAGTTCATTCTCAACATTCTTTTCTTTAAGTTTTTCAGAGACTCCCTGTTTTGTTTGGATTGCCTTTGGACAATTCCTGGCAATGTGACCAACTGTTTTGCATTGAAAACAGGTTCTCGTTTCCTTCTTCTGAGCAACTTCATTCTTCATCCCTTCTTGATTCTTCGCAAGGAATTCTTTGTTATATTGCTTCCAGAATGAGCTCTTTTCTTTTCTTTCGAACTTGATCCTGAAACAAATACAATTTTTGGTTTATAAGTTTTCTCATTTTTATGATTTTCTGGTGGAATAAAACCCAATCCTTTCTTTTTGAAATTACCGTTATGGTTTAGTTTCTTTCGATAACCTAAACCAGAACTGTAACCCTTTTTCTTGTTTAACCTCTGTTGAACTCTTGAGGTGTAAGATTTAGGTTTTTCAGAAAGATTTACATCTTTTATTTCAGAAATATTAATTTCTGTTAATTTGAAAACCTTGTTGATCATTTCAGTTTTAACACCTCTTATTGGAAATTCTTCATCAGAAAATAATTAGTCAAAATCATTCAAAGTATAAGCTATTTTGAATGTTTCGTCATTCAAATTATTTTGCGATAACAGAAAATCTTTATTGTAAACCCTTTTGCTCTTTTTGACTGTTGGACTTGAAGTGTCGGACTCAGACTTTGACTCCTCAGTTTCATCTTTTCCCAACACCTGATCAACCACTTTCTTTATTAATTCTGACTCATGATCAGTGTCGGATGATGTGAACGTGACATCAATGTTGTCTGGTAAGTTATCTGAAGACTCAGATTCCCACTGTAAGTTGGTTGCCTTTTTGACTCTTTCTGAATTTGGATTTCGTGGAGAATATCCATTTTCAAGCGGGGGTGGACACTTGTTATAACCAACTCTTTGTTTCTTACCAGAATTCTTCACTTCAGTATCCTCTTTTGTTTTGAAATTCTTCACTTCAGATGTGTCTTCTTCAAATGCCTTCATGCCTTCAACTGTAGGGTAAATCCTGTCAATCACATAAGAAGAACATGAGTAACTTTTTAACAACTTGTTTACTCTTTCAGTTTCTATCCTCTGAGTTTCCAACTTCTGTTCAAGCTCAGCACACATATCAATGTAATAATTGACCATTTCCTGCTTTATCATGTATGCTCCATTGAGTGTTTTCATAGCTGTAGCTTGTTCACTGCTTGACTCATTATATTGATTCATGGCTTTGTTTAGAACATCATACGATTCTTTCAATCTTTTCATGTTGTGAATCAACTCGTTGTTGTGTTTTTTCATAATCTCGCAATTTTCACAATTCTCCGACACCTTTTCTGCATCTGCTTCCTTTTTAATCTCGAAAGCTGGAATTTCTTTGTCTTGCGTCTTTATCACTCGGACTTCTTCATCATCATGTTTATTTCTCTCGGCTAGAAATTTCAAATGCTCTTTCATTCTTTCTGCATAATACAAATTATCATCATCATGATCATCTTGTTTTTCAACCTTCTTCTTTGCCATTCGAGCCTTTTCAGCATCTCTCTCGGCTAGATATTTTAAGTGCTCTTTCATACTATCTGCCCAATACGAATTATCATCAGCACTGTCTTCAACGATTTTAGCAACAAAAGCTTTATCCTTTAAAATCACTTCATCCGGACAATATTTATCCCAGCTAAAACCTTCTGGCAATCTTTCATCCTCTTGATTAACTAGATAAGCTTTCTTTGGTTCTTCAATCTCCTTCCTTGCATGTGAAGTTTGTGGCGATTGTTGATACGACTGTTGAGCAACTTGATGATAAATCACTTTCTAATAATAATCATTATTTCCGAAAGGATTTTGAGCTCCACTTGCTTCGCGGTTTGTGCATTCTCTCTTGAAATGCCCTTTTTCCCTGCAACGAAAACAAGTAACTTTAGATTTATCAAATCCTAAAGTAGAGACATTAGCATCGCGAAAATCATCTCTTCCCGTAATTTGTTTAAACTTTTCAGCTTTTCTCAACACACTAGCCAAACACCACTTTATATCCATTAACTCCATCTCCTCAGCATCAACCTGATCGTAATCCTCTTTTGTCAACATTGGATTTCCGATCCTTCCTGCAACTAAACTCCCATAAGACTCTAACACAGTCACCAACAAAGACATATGGCTTTTGGCTACTTCTTCAGAGTAGTTTTGATCATTCTCAAGATTTAAAACAATGTTGCATTGTAGTACTTTGCCACTCTTTGTTGCTGAAAAAATTGGATCAAACGATGGATATGAAGAAAATCCAGTTTTGCTACTTGATCCTTGAGATGAACCTTCAGAAGAACTTTTTGCATTGAAAGCAGTTTCAATCTTTGGTGCAATGTGGGTCTTATCACTAGTACCTCCTTTGTAATATAGACCAATGTCTTGTTCACCATCATAGTTCTTCATTCTCGCTATCTTTCGTTGTTCCATCTCTTGAGCTTCTAGTTGTTCGATAAACTCGCTCAGCGTTAGATTGTCAAATTCAGGTTTATTTTTCAACATCATAAGATACGTGCCCCAAACATCTTGTGGCAACGCATCGGCCAACTTTTCAATCAATTCTTCTTTATCTTTATTGACATTTAATCTCTTCATGTTCATCACCAAATTGCAATATCTTTCTATAATCTGTTTGGTGTTTTCAGTTATCAATCCACGGAATAGATCAAATTCTTTCTTCAAAAGCGACATTTTGTTCTTGATCATCTCTTTACTTCCAACAAACTTTGATTTTAGATTTTTCCATATAGAATGTGCACTTCCGTTGGAGTAAAATCAAGATTTCTTCTTTAATAGCTTGCTGTAAAAGACTAACCATCATCTTTTCATTTTTGTATTTCTTTTTCTCATCAACACCTAGATCTTTAATATCAACCTTCTGTCCATTCTCCTTAACTGGTCTAATATATCGAAATTCAGTATATTCCCATGCATCTAGGTAATATGCTTGAACCCAATTTTCAAAACGTTCTGCCCATCCACTATACTCCTCAATACTCATAAGCTTGGGCGGTTTTTGCGTAGTGCCCGTTTCATTTTCTAGCATAGCACTCTGAGTCACAGTCATCGGAGTAGCAAAGGCATTGTAGAATTCATTCTCCATGATTCGGTAATCAAAAGTTCACAAAATTTGTCTTTCAAACGAAATGAGAATCTCAAACGAAATGGTTCAAATGAAATGAACACTATTCAAACGAAATGGAACCTTTTACCCACTTCGTGCGAATTGGACAGTATGATTCACACGAATTGAACTTTTCAAACGAAATGACACTTCCAAGCGAAATGGGATACCAATTCGTGCGAAATGATGTCTGTTTCACACGAAATGGACTTTGGTGCGAAATGGAAGCCTGTCTCGTGCGAAATGGATGCAAGTTCAAACGACCTGGTATCAATTCGTGCGAAATGGAGCTGACGTCACACTAACGTACAGTTTTTCAACAAATTGATTAAGTTTTAGGTCGATTTTAAGCCTGATTCTTTCAAGGATTTGTTAAAATAGTATTTTGCACGTTATGTTAGAAAATCAATCCATTTTATCCGTAAAATCTCTGTTAATTTTGAAAAATGTGTAAAAGAAGGTGTCACGGCCCCAGCCCCGGTCAGGAGCCGCGGAACAGGAACCCGTGGTATTTATTAATTGATGCGACAGCGGAAGATTTATCAGGATCTTTCAAACTTGAAAATGCCCGATATTTTTATTTCATAATTCGGGATAAACCCCGTAATTTACAATAGAGGAATTTAAATAGGAAATTCCCTGGTTTCTAAAACATGTTTATTCATTTTATTGAGCCACCTCTTCAAGCTTGTTTGTGCTCCGTAGCACGTTTTCCTTGATTTACAGAAGGTCGCCTGAAACATGTTTTAGAAATATTTTATCAGCGGGGAAATACTGGCGAGTCATTCAAGTATGTAAAACGACACATTAGTTATCAACTACAGCATAAGAGCGATTACAATGGCTTCTATCTTATTTTTATCTGGCGCCGTGTCACCTGGTGACGATGGTCATACCACTATTGGGTCTTTTTCCCCAAGTAGTGATGATTATCACTGTTAGGATTTATTAGCCTAACCGTGAGAAATTAGTAATATGCACAATACCCCAATTAGCCAGTGATTCAAGATAACCACGACTTAATCCCTGTAATTATAACATTTGAAAATGCTTGGAGTATTGTAAAATACTGTTGATAAAAAGAGAATGACTCACATTGCAGATTTAAACGGGCAGAGTTTAGCCTACTGATTAGCCTTGTAACCTAATTTAAATAATAATGCACACGAACTAGGTCAGTAACTAATACAACATTTACGATAACTCACGAGATTAAAACCCTCACAACGAATGACAAAGTGCTATACTTAAACATCCGTCGAATTCACGACTAATGACAAAGTATGGCCCTAATGTGGGCAGCACTTAAACATCCATCGGATAGTTTCAATCGATCGGACATTGAATCGTAGCAGCGATCGAGTTAATACCCTGTATCGTAGCAGCGCCTCGCTATTATGAATGTAATTTACGAATTAGAGCAGTGTAACTTCGTTTTTGAGATTTGGTTTTGACACCATTGAACTACTCCTGATCGAATCTATTTATAGGTGAAAAATGAGTCTTATGCGGCCCGCGTAAGACACACTTAAACTTTACGCGGCCCGCGAGGGTCGCCTACTCGTAGATTAGGGCTAGCCTGTCATCGGTAGGCATGCCACGTGTGTGACACGTGGATCTAGACGCTTATCTGGTCAACCAAGCTTTGACGCGGCCCGCGTAAGGATATGCTTAACCTTTACGCGGCCCGCCTGAAGACCAATATTCTTGATTTCTTGGTTTTTTATATGGATTAGGGTTTCAGGGGTCCGGGTTCGCACTTACGGGTCAATTTGGGACATTTTTGAAGGTCCTTACATCCTCCCCACCTTATTTAAAATCTCGTCCTCGAGATTTACTGAAATAAGTGAGGATACTTTCGCTTCATTTCCGATTCCAGTTCCCAAGTGTACTCGGGTCCTCTCTTTGAATCCCATTTGACTTTGACTAGTACCAACCTTTTATGCTTGAGAAACTTAATCTTTTTGTCTTCTATTTGCAGTGGCTTCTCAACAAATTTTAACTTCTCATTTACCTCTACATCTTGAAGAGGTACTACCAAGGATTCGTCAGATAGACATTTCTTGAGGTTGGATACATGAAATACATCATGTATCCTGGCGAGCTCCTCTGGTAGTTGTAAGCGATAGGCAACTGGTCCTATATGTTGGATTACTGGAAATGGTCATACGTATCTTGGACTTAGCTTTCCTTTCTTACCGAACCGAACTACTCCTTTCCAAGGAGAAACTTTCAAGAGAACCTTGTCTCCGACTTGAAACTCTAGTGGCTTGCGTCGATTATCGGCATAACTCTTCTAGCGATCTCGAGCCGTCTTTAGTCTTTCCTTGATTTGAGTAATCTTGTCGTTAGTTTCTTGCACCATTTCAGGACCTGATAATTGACTTTCTCCTATTTCTGCCCAACAGACTGGAGTTCTGCATTTTCGTCCATAAAGTGCTTCGAACGGGGCAGCTTTAATGCTTGAATGATAACTATTATTATAGGAGAATTCAATTAAGGGTAAATGGTCATCCCAGTTTCCACCAAAATCTATTACACGTGCCCTAAGCATGTCTTCCAGGGTTTGAATCGTCCTTTCACTTTGTCCATCTGTTTGAGGATGGTATGCAGTGCTTAGATTTAGTCGGGTTCCCATGGCTTCCTGGAAACTTGTCCAGAAGTGGGAAGTGAAACAACTATCGCTATCCGATACAATGGAGAGTGGAACTCCATGTAAGGATACTACTTCATCTACATACAACTTTGCCAACCTTTCCATGCTAAAGGTTTCTTTCATAGGTAGAAAATGAGCTGATTTGGTTAATCGATCCACAATTACCCAAATCGCGTCATTACCTTTTCTGGTTTTGGGCAACTTAGTAACAAAGTCCATTGTTATGAGTTCCCATTTCCATACAGGCATTTCTAATTGTTGTAGTAGACCTGAGGGTTTCTGGTGTTCTGCCTTAACTTGTGAACAAGTAAGACATTTAGAAACATATCTAGCTATGTCCTTTTTCATTCCTATCCACCAGAAATTGTTTCTTAAATCTTGGTACATTTTATTGTTACCAGGATGCATGGTATATCTAGATTTATGGGCTTCCTCTAAGATCTTATTTCTTAACTCTCCTTGCTTAGGTACCCAAATCCTTCTTTCATGGAATCTCCAAATTCCATCACTGCCTTGCTCTAATTCCTTTACTCATCCTTTCATTCCTTCAGCATCATCCTTGATTGCGGTTTCTTGAATGTTTTTCAGTTGTTCCATTAAGTCTAATTGTAAACTTAATCTAAGAGCACGAACTCGTCGTTGTTTCTCATGATACTTACGACTTAAAGCATCAGCAACTACGTTTGCTTTTCCTTCGTGATATTGAATATCACAGTCGTAGTCACTTAAGATTTCCATCCATCTCCTTTGCCTCATGTTTAATTCTTTTTGCCCAAATATGTATCTTAAGCTTTTATGGTCTGTATAGACAGTAAACTTACTTCCATACAAATAGTGTCTCCAAATCTTAAGGGCAAAAATTATGGCTCCTAACTCTAAGTCACGAGTCGTATAGTTTTCTTCGTGCTTTTTCAATTGCCTAGATGCATACGCAGTTACGTTCTTGCGTTGCATTAACACACATCCAAATCCTAGCTTAGAAGCATCACAGTAGACTTCAAAATCCTCTGTTCCTTCTGGTAGAGCTAGAATTGGAGCGTTTGTTAATTTCTGCTTTAAAATCTTAAAAGCTTCCTCTTGCCTAGGTCCCCATTCAAACTTAACTGCTTTACATGTTAGCTTAGTTAATGGTACAGCTATTTTAGAGAAATCCTTAATAAAGCGCCTATAGTATCCAGCTAACCCTATAAAACTTCTAATTTCCATAGCTGACTGCGGGACCTTCCATTTGGTGATCGCTTCTATCTTAGCAGGATCTACGTGAATACCTTCATGATTTACCATGTGACCTAAAAATTGCACTTCTTGTAGCTAAAATTCACACTTCGAGAATTTGGCGTAAAGTTTTTCCTTTCTTAACAAAGTTAAGAGTGCATGCAGGTGCTCACAATGCTCCTCTTGACTTTTGGAATAAATAAGTATATCGTCGATGAAGACAATTACAAATTTATCCAAGTACGGTTTACAGATCATATTCATCATGTCCATAAATGCTGCCGGAGCATTTGTTAATCCAAAGGGCATGACTGTAAACTCGTAATGACCATACCTAGTTCTGAAAGCAGTTTTAGGTATGTCTTCTTCTTGTACCTTCAATTGATGATATCCGTAGCGTAAATCTATCTTAGAAAAGTATCTAGCTCCCTGGAGTTGATAAAAAAGATCATCAATCCTAGGTAATGGGTATCGATTCTTAATTGTAACTTTATTCAATTCCCTATAATCGATACACATTCGCATCGAACCATCTTTCTTCTTCACAAACAACACTGGCGCTCCCCACGGGGATGAACTAGGTTATATGAATCCTTTGCTTAGTAATTCATCTAACTGCTTTTTCAATTCTAGCATTTCAGTGGGTGCTAACCGATAAGGTGCCTTGGCTATCGGTGTAGTTCCAGGAATTAGATGAATTCTAAATTCTACTTCCCTATCAGGTGGTAATCCAGGTAGTTCTTCTGGGAATACCCCTGGGTATTCTGATACTACTGGAATTTCTTTGAGTTCCTTACCCTTAGTGTTAATGATTACCGAAATCATATACACTACTTCTTGTTTTCTTGAACAACTGGCCAACTTCATTACTGAAATGAATTTCAGTGGCTTTCGTGGCTTATCTCCTGTAATTACCACTAATTCTCCTGTGGGTGTATGTATTTCTATGGAATTCTTATCACAAAGAATTCGAGCATGGTTGGCTACTAACCAATCCATTCCTAATACAATATCGAATCTGGCTAAATTCATAGGTAACGGGTTTGCAGAAAATTTATGGCCTACAAGTTCTATTTTTCCTTCTTGCAAAACCTTATCTATGTTAACAGAATTCCCATCTGCCGTTTCGACTGTAAAAATCTGCCTAAGGTTGGTTAAAGGTAAGTTAAGAGCTTGGCAGAATGAAGTATTTATAAAACTTCGGTTTGAACCAGAGTCAAATAATACTTTTGCATAAACGTTGTGAACTAGGAAAGTACCAGTTATCACATCAGGAATTAGTTATGCTTCCTGAGTAGTCAACTGGAAGGCTCTTGGGTTTCTCTTGGTAGTTCCTTCTGCAGGTTTGGCTTTATTATCGCTGGTTTGGCCAATTTTGGGCAGTCTGGCTTAAAGTGTCCAGCTTCTCCACAGTTGTAGCAGACTGTTGCTTTCTTCTTCCTACAATCTTCTTCTTGATGCCCCGGAATTTTGCAGAAATTGCAATTCCCTTTGCAACTTCCAAAATGCTTTCTTTTGCAGGTATTGCAAAATGGAATAGTGGAAGTTTGCCCGGTTCCCTTTCTCTTGAAATTACTACGGTTACCCATACGGAATCCCTGGGTAATCTTTTGGGCCACTTCCTTTTTCCGGGTTTCTTCTCTTGTGCGTACCAGTCCGTCAGTTAGGGTGTTAGCTAATTCCACAGCATCGTCAATAGTGCGGGGTCTCGCAGCTTTGACGATATCTCGAATTTCGCTAATCAATCCCCAAATATAACGGGAAATAAGTACCGGTTCTGGCGAAGCCAGGGTTGGTACCACTCTTGCATACTCGAAGAATGTCGAAGTATACCCTTGACAGTCTACATCCACCATCCGGTGGTTCAGGAACTTATTTGTCATTTGTTCCTTTTCATATTCGGGACAGAATTTTCTTTCCACTAGCTGCTTAAATTCTTCCCAACTCATGGCATAGGCCATATTTCTTCCTTTGGCTTGAAGTACCGTATTCCACCATTCTAGCGCCCCTTCTTTAAAAAGATGCGACGCATACATGACCTTGTCTTCCTCGACACATTTACTTATCATAATTACTGCTTCGGTTTTCTCTAACCAACGCAGTGCAGCAGTTGCCCCTTCGTTACCTGCAAACTCAACCGGTTTACAGGCAAGAAACTCCTTGTAAGTGCAACCAGGTATTGCAGCTTTCATTTTCTTAAGGAGTGGGGCTTGCATCCCATCATTGTTGTTATTAGTATGGTTCCCGCCTCCGTTTACACTATTACTGAAATTATCGCCGTGTGTACGTTTGCTAGGAATAATTTATTGAGGTTCAACTGGATTTCTAGCAGCAGCAAGGATTGCTGGAATAGCATTGGCTATTCCCTGAGCAACGATATTCTCGATATCTTGCCTATTCAGAAATTGATCCTCATTGTTATGCTCAGATTGATTAACTTTATTATCGGGTTCATTACCAGCGTGTGCCATCTGGTAATTAATTTATATAAGTAATTAGTATAAAATAATTAATAACCAAATATAATAATATAATTGCACATAATCACGTTAACAAGTATAGCCAAAATTGTCGATCTTTCGACTTTCAATATTTTATATATTAGGCATCCGTACAAACTGGTTATTTTACAAAGCTTTATTTTTAAGGTATTACACATACTTATATATTTTATAGTTATATTATTATTATTAAACATATATTCCTAAAACCACACAACCACGGTCACACCATCCTCGTCAACTGGCATCTTAGAAACGACGTTCCCTTTCGTCGTATTTCCAAGATATTCTTTCCCCTACTTCCCTAATTCGATTCCCTGCATCAATCAGCTCCTCGCCATAATGACGGAGTTCAGCTAAATTTTCAGAGCTCATATGTGGGTGAAGTGGAGGCTCCGTATCAAATTGAGGGAAAAAGGTATTAGGGTTGTTTAGGAGATTTTGAAATTGCCAGTCGGTGATCCACCATTCTTCTAACTCTGCTGGTAGCGGTTGGGAGTGGATAATAGGATCTGGAATTTCAGGCTCTAAGTCAACTGGAAGTTGGGCTTCCGCTGGGTAATTAAAGAGGTTTTCACCGGCAGGTCCGATGAGGTCATTCAGTGCTAGTTTATGATCTAGCTCCTCCCAGGGTGACATTTCCTGGTTTTGCCTAGCACATTCCCCAATCTCTATTCCTTTGCCTTTATCTTTGGGATCTTCCGTCTTTGTAACTTTCCGTGTCGCTGGTTTCTTCCTGCGCACACGCCTCCAACCTACAATTCTTCTTCTCTTCTTTGGCTTAGGTTTCTCTGGAGGTTGGGTTTGAAATTTCATAGGTTCCTCTATGTCAGCACAATACACGGTAAAGTCTTTGGAAACTTCCACATTAACAGGATAGAGATTGAGATTCTCAAGGGCTTCAGACAATTCATTCATGCTGTTTAGCAGATATGAAGAAATACACAAAATTCTAGGTTAAAAGTTTGTAACTTGAATTTTCACATATTCACAGAATGGTAATCAGAAAAATTTTAAGTATTAATAAAATATTAAATGATTTTATATATATATATTACAAATTACAACTGAAAATATACTAGGGATAATTTATTTTAGTCTATTTTTTCTTACTAAGTTGTTTATCTAATGGGAAAGTTTCTTTAAAGTTTCTGGCTTATGGATGATATGGGTGCTAGTACTGGGTCATGGTGTTGGCAGTTTAAAGGTCAACATTTACTGCTACAGTAGCTAACATGTAGAGATTTGCCCATTGTTCATCTAACTCATCTTCCCATGGTGGGTTATCACCTGTTCCCTGAGTCTCTTTATTAATTATCACTTCTTTTGTTTGTGACTTCCTCATTTTCTCTTGACTTTTTCTAATAATCCAACTTCTTTTATTAGGGGTAAGTGGTTTCTCAAACTGTGCCTTACGAACAAATATTCCCTCCTCAGTATCTGCTGAGTATCTTGAGGAATATGATTGGGATGAAGTTCCCTTATCTTTCGGTGAACTATCTAGTTTATGATAGATGTCCGAAATTCTTTGCTTACCCATACTGTAAATTAACAGATAGTCAAGATAGAAACACATAATCATAGGATGGCAATCAGGAAAATTAAGAAATTTTAAATACTTAATAGGCTTAAATCAGTGGCTCTGATACCACCTTTTCCTGTCACGGCCCCAGCCCCGGTTGGACCCGGTCAGGAGCCGCGGAACAGGAACCCGTGGTATTTATTAATTGATGCGACAGCGGAAGATTTATCAGGATCTTTTAAACTTGAAAATGCCCGATTATTTTATTTCATAATTCGGGATAAACCCCGTAATTTACAATAGAGGAATTTAACTAGGAAATTCCCTGGTTTCTAAAACATGTTTATTCATTTTATTGAGCCACCTCTTCAAGCTTGTTAGTACTCCGTAGCACGTTTTCCTTGATTTACAGCAGGTCGCCTGAAACATGTTTTAGAAATATTTTATCAGCGGGGAAATACTGGCGAGTCATTCAAGTATGTAAAACGACACATTAGTTATCAATTACAGCATAAGAGCGATTACAATGGCTTTTATCTTATTTTTATCTGGCGCCGTGTCACCTGGTGACGATGGTCATACTACTATTGGGTCTTTTTCCCCAAGTAGTGATGATTATCACTGTTAGGATTTATTAGCCTAACCGTGAGAAATTAGTAATGTGCACAATACCCCAATTAGCCAGTGATTCAAGATAACCACGACTTAATCCCTGTAATTATAACATTTGAAAATGCTTGGAGTATTGTAAAATACTGTTGATAAAAAGAGAATGACTCACATTGCAGATTTAAACGGGCAGAGTTTAGCCTACTGATTAGCCTTGTAACCTAATTTAAATAACAATGCACACGAACTAGGTCAGTAACTAATACAACATTTACGATAACTCACGAGATTAAAACCCTCACAACGAATGACAAAGTGCTATACTTAAACATCCTTCGAATTCACGACTAATGACAAAGTATGGCCCTAATGTGGGCAGCACTTAAACATCCATCGGATAGTTTCAATCGATCGGACATTGAATCGTAGCAGCGATCGAGTTAATACCCTGTATCGTAGCAGGGCCTCGCTATTGTGAATGTAATTTACGAATTAGAGCAGTGTAACTTCGTTTTTGAGATTTGGTTTCGACACCATTGAACTGCTCCTGATCGAATCTATTTATAGGTGAAAAATGAGTCTTACGCGGCCCGCGTAAGACACACTTAAACTTTACGCGGCCCGCGAGGGTCGCCTACTCGTAAATTAGGGCTAGCGTGTCATCGGTAGGCATGCCACGTGTGTGACACGTGGATCTGGACGCTTATCCGGTCAACCAAGCTTTGACGCGACCCGCGTAAGGATATTCTTAACCTTTACGCGGCCCGCCTGAAGACCAATATTCTTGATTTCTTGGTTTTTATATGGATTAGGGTTTCAGGGGTCCGGGTTCGCACTTACGGGTCAATTTGGGACATTTTTGAAGGTCCTTACAGAAGGTGTAGAAATCAGAATTTTCAGCTGAAATGGTAAGAACTCTTCCTCCTGAGCTCTGATACCACTTGTAGGATCGTTTGCACGACCAAACGAGTCGTTCAGAAGAGATCTCGTCCAATACGAAAGGCGGAAACAGACGTATCGGAGTTATTTCAGCTGATTAGCACTAAGATTCACTTAAATTGTCTCTTGTATTGATATCAGATCGTTTTACAATGCTAGAGACACTTCGGCAGAGCTTCGCTACCGGAATCCAAACGTTACAAATGAATTGAACAAGGCACCTATTTATAGGCAACCCATTCCGCACGAGATGGTTCACACGAAATGGCCATCTTCATTTCGTACGAAATGGACATCTCCATTTCGTGCGAAATGTTTTTTCCATTTCGTGCGAAATGGCTCACACCTATATTTTTCTCAATTTTCTCGTACAACGTGCCCTGATCTATCTAATCTAATACAAGACTCGATACAAGACGAAGTCGATAGACATATGCACCAACACCTTTAATTTTCATCTAGATATTCCCTGGAAAGAAAATCAGGAAGATTATTATCACTCTCCTTTTTATATGATATCTCGAAATCAAATGGGGCTAATTGGGATTGCCATCTAGCAAACATTTGCGTAGATACATCATGTTTGAAATCCTTATTGAACATTTACTTAGCTGCTTGGCAATCTGCTTTTATTAGAAACTTTTTATTGTATAAATCATCTTGAAATTTTAAGACGCATTTTAAAATAACTAGTATCTCTTTTGCTATAGTAGCGTAGTTCTTTTGGCTTTCTATCCATTTTCCTGAATGAAACCTTACAAGATATTCTTGTTTATTATGAGGAGAAATTTGTTTTAATATGCCTCCATATCCTATTTCTGAGGCATCTGTTTCAACTATCTTTTCCCAATTAGGATTTGCAATAGATAAACAAGGAAGATTAGAAACGTTTTGTTTTATTTTAATAACTGCCTTGGTATGAGTTTCATTCCAAGGTTTGGGACTCTTTTTTAATCTATCATATAATATAGACGAATCTCTAGCCAAGTTTTCATAATAAGGAGCTGATTTTTATCTATAATTTAGGCTCCCTAAAAATCTTTGAAGCTGATTTTTATCTATAATTTTGTCTGGAAATCTATTAGCAAATTCGATACTTCTATTAATAGGAATTATCTTTCCTTTTTCTATAATATGTCCTAAAAATCTGACATTTGTTTGGAATAACATCATTTTGGGACTAGAAATAACCAACCCATTCCTTATAATAATATCTTTAAATAAATTTAAATGTTTAAAATGAGTTTCAATATCTTTTAAAAATACTAGAATATCATCTATATAAACTATTATAAAGTTTGAGAAAGGAATGAATATATCATTCATAATCTTTTGAAATTATGAAGGGGCATTTTTTAGACCGAAAGGCATAACATTCCATTCATATTGTCCGAAAGGAACATTAAAAGCTGTCTTATATCTATCCTTTTGATCTATATGGATTTGCCAATATCCTGATTTTAAATCAAATTTTGAAAATATTAGTGCGTCATATAACCTATCTAGTAAGTCTTTCTTGTTTGGAATTGGAAACCTTATCCACTTTAAAACTCTGTTTAAAGGTTTATAGTTTATAACTAGTCTTGGAACACCTCTTTCTTGTTCCGAGTGTTTGTTCACATAAAAAGCAGTACATGACCATGGTGACTTGGAAGGATTTATTAATCCCTTTTTGTTGAAGAGAGGCTATTTCCTTTTTGCATAATTCTAAATATTCAGAATTCATTTGACAAGGTCTTGCCTTAGTTGGAACATTACTCTCCTGAAAATCCTTTTCATAAGGAAGAGAGACTATATGCTGTTTCCTATTCAAAAAAGCATTTGGATGATCATTACATATTTCATTATTAAATTGGTTCTTTATTAATTCAATTTTTGATATGAGTTTTGGATTTTTTAAATTATCTTCTATTGTATGTATATTGATTTCTTCTTTAAGAAAATTTATTTGATTTATCTTTGCCTGTATTAAGATTTCATTTATCATTTTTTCAATAGGTTGAGTTATAAACTTAAAATGATGGTTTTTCCCCTTATAAGTTGCTGAAAACCCTTTGTGGTCAACTTCTCTTAAAGGAAATATCTTGTTTAAAAAAGGGGTTCCTAAAATAGCTTCATTTGAAATGTTTTTAACAAGGACAAATGAAGTGGGAACACATTCCCCGTTATTACAAATTTTTACATTGGGAAGTTTATATTTAACTCCCATATCCTTTTTATCAGCTGCTTTTAAAACCTGTGTAGTTTTTTTAAAATATTTTGTAGGAATAAGACCTTCTCTTAAGCAATTTAAATCTGCTCCCGAGTCTATAAGAGCAATAAAATCCTTTTGGAAACTTTTTTCGATTAGCAAGGTTATTTTTACTAACCATTTTTGAGAAATAATAGTTTCCATAGCTTGCAAATATTCCTCATTTATATTAATTTCTTTTCCTTCTTTATTATCATCCTTTTTAAATAATTGTGCCCATGTAGAAGGTTTTGACGAGGTCTCTTCTGTATTTGATATTTCAGCATGTTTTTCGAGATTTAATATTCTTTTTTCAAAATCGAAATTTTGTTTTTTTAAATTTATTATTTCTCCTTTTAATCTTATAATCTCAACCTTCAAATCCTCAGGGGTTGAAGAGGATTTTTCTTTCTTATTATTTAATATGTTATGAACATATTTCATCGAATAAGGACATTCTGGTTCTTCAATATTATTTTCTTCCTTTTTATTTTCTTGGTATATCATATCAAGGATTTTGATTTTTTTCTTCAGGATTTTTTATTCTTTTAAGAACATCTTCCAAAGTCTTACTATTCAAGACATTAATCTCACTACTTTCTCCTGTATTAATCTCATTATCCTGAAATTGAGATATAATTCTATAAATCATGTCATCTGTTTTTTCTTCTTTACAACAATTTTCACAATCCTCAGAATTTGAAGTTGGATCAGAATCATAATCGGTAGATTCTTCTGATTCAAAGATTTTATATAATTCATTTTTGGTTTCTTCTTCAATATTTAGATTATTAATTTTCTTTTTTATATTTCTTCTTTGGTAGCATTTATTTGCCATGTGGCCTTTCTTTTTACATATATAACATGTTGGTGTCCAATTTTTTTTCTAGTTTGCTTTCTCCTATAACGTTTTTCTCTTCTTTTCTGGAAATATTTATCCCTAGAAGATTTCTTATGATATATATAATTTTCTCTTCCTTTAGTTTCTTTAGTACATTCCATACCAAATTGTTCACAGAATTGACCCAATTGTTTTTTTTTGCTGTTAAATTATGTTTTTTAATTTGGTGATTTAGCTTTAATTCGTTGCATAGAGCTAATCCTTCTTGAACACAAACTCCTATAAGCCCGCCATAGGTATAATTATCATATAAAATCTGAACATTATCTCCTCTAAGAGTTTTTCTAACTCTTTCCGCAAATAGAGGAGGAAGTCCATCAATAAATTTTGATTTCCAATGAGCACTATTATTTTCTGTGAGCTCATAAACTCTGCTTAAGAAAACATCCTTATACCATCTAAATGATGTTAAAGTGTTACATCTTAGGCCATTTAATAATATTCTTATTGTTTCAGAATTATCTGACCATCTTCCAGTAAATTGCTCTGTAATTGTAACTATCAAAGTGTAGACAGCATCAGAGATATCTCTTTCATTTTCCTTTTTAACATGACTATAAATTTGAGCTTGATTTTCTGGTTTTATATAATTATCCCACCATCCTTTTAATTGACCCGTAAATCCTGCAGTTATCATTTTACAAACAATACTATCAGTATTTTGATTATTCTTTGCTATTGTTGCATACATCATCATTCGATGTGTCATCATATATTTGCCTATCAGTGTATCTGTCTAGATTCCATTCATAAATGGATTTCCATTATAGGAATTAGTGATCTCATATTCTTGCTCCTCATGGAGTACATTTTGAGGGGTTGGCCTAGGATAGTAAAACATTCTTTGCCTTGGTTTATCTGCAAATTTTGTATTATATGATTCGGATTTCCGTCTGTTGTCTAACTTTTTAATAGAACTAGTTATAAAACCGTCGCCGCGTTGCGGCGATCTTATTTTGTTATTTATTCTGTGTTTATATGTGTTTGAAATCACTACGACCGCGTTGCACACGGAATCGCTGACAAGGAAAAAAATGTTGAAAAAAACACTAAAATATAACCGAAAGAAAATCAACTAAAAAGTTGTATGGTAATGATGTTGTTCGGTAGAAACCCGTAGTCAGAGATGAGCAAATAGTAACGGGTACCGGTACCGAATTTCCTGAAGCGAAAGATCCTAAGTACCAGTTCAGTACTGACGTTTGGCGTTCCTGGTACCGGTTCGCTACCGGTTTTTACCTTTATATACCGATACCGTAACCGGTATTTTCTGTACCAATACCGATTCGGTATCAGTTGGCACCGAGCTCATCACTACCCCTGAAATTAAAAAAAAAGTTGTACGATACCGTTGTTGTTCGTATGGTACCCGTGATCAGAGATGAGCAAATGGTATTGGGTAGCAGTACCAAATTTCTCGAACCAAAAGATTATCAAACTCAATCCGGTACCGACTTTGGCGTTTTATGTACTACATTAGTGCTGGTTTTTACCTTCATGTACCGATAACGAACCGGTATTTTTGATATAAGTACCGGTTAACACCAAACTTATCAAACTTAAAAAGTAAAGAAAATAACAATTATTGTAGTTATAATTATATTATAATATGAAAATAATAAAACTTATTATATTATAATATAACTTACTATTCATTTCATTCTCCTATTAATATATAGGAGAATTAGTATCATCACTGAACTCTTCTTCTTCTTTTTCTAAAGCATTTAATTCTGTTTTAGAAAGTTTTTCTCTGATAGTTTCTATAAGTTGATCTAAAGGTTTTACCTTATAATCTTCTATTTCTAGAGGTGGTTGAATAGTTGGCTGAACTTTTATAAAATTGTCTTCTTTTGTATTACTTGTTTCTCCTTTTTCATAATTTTGATTTTCTATATATTTTCAAGTTTGTTATTTGTTTCATGAAGGAGATCCGAAATATTTGTGAGGCACAAGTTTGTATAATTGTTCTATTTATTATTTGGTTTATATGAAGAATAGTTGTTTGAAGAGAATCATTGCTTATTAATTTTTTAAAAGCAGAGAAGTATATTTCTTCATTTTCTCTTTTTAGTTCAAAATCTTGTGTAGGAGAAAATACTGATTTTACAATAGTAACTGTGGCTAATTTGTAATTCTTTTCAATTACATAAACATATTTCTGTGAATATTTATTAATGAACCAGACATGAAATTCTATGATTTGTTGGATATTATCAAGATCTTTATAAAATTCTTTCCCAACTCTAAATCTTTCTTCTCTATGAAAAGATTCCATAAACCAATTTTTAAAAGGTTTCCATTTTTCATTTCTATATTTTTCGCATATCTGCTTCCTAGCAGCAGATCCTGGACTAAAATCAAAAGATTTACTATTCATTTATGAATTAAAACTCATTTGAGAGACAGTATCATCCTCTCTACTTGGTGATAAACACCTGAAACTAAATTATCGTTATTAATATTTAAATTTTCTACTCTATTAACTTTCATCTGAGAAGTAGAAGCTCTTGATGGTTCTGGAAATTCTACTTTATAATCTAAGGGTGAAATATAAGATTTTGCAGATTTAGATTTTATAAATCTTTGTGAAATTGAATTTAAATCATTTGAATCATTTTCTTCAAATTCTACCTCTATATTTCCTTCAGGGGTTTCTATAAGTTTGCTTAACCTATGTTTTATTTGTGGTTGTTTTTTAATTGCTTTATCTATGACCCATGTTTCAGGAAAGGTTATTTCTTCTTACTTAACTGGTCTCCTAATGGAAATATTTGATTTTCCATAATTTGTCTCTGTTAGAATTGTTTCATTATTTTGTTCGTTTATTCTTTTGCATCTAGCATTCATAGTAGCCAACAATATAAAATATATTCTATAACAAATACAAATTGTTTCTGATCCTGATCCTGGAGCATAATTATAGCCATGAGTTTTAACATATAAAGTTAAAGCATCATCTACATTATGATCAGATAAAGATAGATGTAGGTCTGGGTATACATCAAAATATACCGGACCATGTGCTAAACTAGTCTCTATAATTCCCATTAGGGATTGTTTTCAATTTAAATTACGAGCATCTCGTAATACTGCTATAAAACTTTCTGGTAACCCTTGTAGAGTTAAAGGTTTAAAAGCCACCTGGACTAATCCTATATGAATAAAATTATAATCTTGTTTGTATCTGACTAGATCGGAAAGATTTAATAGTTTTATTATCATTTCTTCATTACTAATTGAAACATATTCTCCAGTTGTCTTAACAACTTGTTTTGTCTTTAGGAAGCTATCAAAACTTCCAATTTGGTATATGACATTTTTTTTTGAAAGGAAAATTTCATAAAAACAACTCGAGAGGCCCTCAAAGCAAGGACATACGAGCAAACAAACGATACAACATCAACCCAAAGGGAAAATACACCAACTTTTCCAATCGACATCTTTCCATCTAGACCTATTTCGAATCCAAAAATAAGTCGTCGACTAAATGCTCTCCACCACCTCAATTGGTCTCCGCCGCTTGTTGTTGAAAACCCGGTCATTACGCTCATTCCACAGCACATTTGGATTTATATGAGGTATAGTCCATTTATTTAATAAATCAAGATCTTGAGGAATATCATATTCCTCGTTAATACTGTTTTTAACAGTATTTTTCTTTTTAAATAAGTTTATCATGGTGATAATATATATATAAAGCTTGTTGTATACTTTTGAAGTAACGTGGGGTTTTAAGTGGATACATAACTATATAACAGAAAGTTTTGAGTCCATTTATTATTCAAAGCGTGTTCCATTAAAAATTAAATTGAATTAATATAATTTAAAACGAATATATGATAATAAACTATAGATAGTTATTAAATAATGTTTTCCCAATACAAAGAAGTACTTACAAACCGCAAATGTCCTAGTTCATCAGCAAAAAGTCTATAATAGATTTACAATAGATTCACATAAAATAATAACATAATACTGAAAATTTCTTTTATAATTAATCATGTGACGAATAAAACTATCTAAATGTATAAGGATGACATGGATTGAAAAACGACAGGGATACAAAGCAAAAGCAAAGATACCCAAATTTTGGGTTACCTAATATATATTAATTGATGGACAAATCCAAATTGAATTCTGACTTGTTCAATAAACTAGTTATCTCGAACATTGACCCCTTAAGAAACAAGTTGATCGATCAACCTATTTAAGTTTTTTTAAAAGGTTCATGTCTAGATTTTAGATGCGATTATTAAAAAAAAACCTTTAAAAATTTGTTCTGAAACTAGCCTATATGCAAAGTATGAGAAAAATTACACGGAGAGATGTATCTATCATTCCGCTGATGAAGCCCAGCCACTATACCAGAGAACTTTCTCTGAAGACACAATATGAACTATATATACATATATATATATAGGGAGGAGCTCATGCGAGAACCACCTTTATTGTGAGAACCGCGAGAACCAATGTGAACACAACCTAAAATAGCTAAAAAAACCTAACCCCCCCCCCCCCCCCCCCCCAAAATACCTAAAAAAAATCTAAAATTTTTTTTGAATTTTTTATGTTAAAATCGCTACTTTTAGAAGCAAAAAAAAAAATTTATTTATTTTTTTTTTTTGCTTCGAAAAGTAGCGATTTTTTTATAAAAAATATTAAAAAATCCAAAAAAAATATTTTTGTGTGATTTTTAGCTATTTTTATGCATTTTTTGTTGTGTTCACATTGGTTCTCGCGGTTCTCGCAATAAGAGGTGGTTCTCGCATGATCTTCTCCCTATATATATATAGTGTGAGGTTCATTGGGGAACACTAAAAAAGTGGGGAACAGTGGGGAACCGACTCAAACGAACTCCGATTGGACTCATTCCAGCGGCGTTAGAACCGTCTCGTCGAACCCTAACTAGGATCTTTTAACCCTAAACCCTAAATCATAACCCCTAAACCCTAAATATGTTAGGGTTTGACTTTTAGGGTTTAGGGCTTAGCTTTAGGATTTAGCTTTAGGGTTTAGCTTTAGGTTTAGCCTTTAGGGTTTAGCTTTTAGGTTTATAGTTTAGATTTTACGATTTAGCTTAGGTTTTAACCTTATTTTTTAGCTTTAGGGTTTAGAGTTTAGGAGTTAGGATTTAGGGTTTAGGGTTAAGAGATCTTAGTTAGGGTTCGACGAGTCGGTTCCAACGCCGCTGGAATGAGTCCAATCGGAGTTCGTTTGAGTCGGTTCCCCGCTGTTCCCCACTTTTTTAGTGTTCCCCAATGAACCTTCCCCTATATATATATATATATATATATATATATATATATATATATAACACCTAGTTAATCTCAAAAAAAATATAAAACTATCAGTCCAAGTGGACCAATTAACCAAACTATTGTGTACATGTCCTTCGTATGGTATAACAATGAGACTCAATACAATCACACTTAATTTGAGCCTTTGAAGGGAATTTTACAAACACCTTTGGTGTCTGGTGTCGCCAGGCACATTGTAAAAACGGTAAAATGACCACCTTATTGGCTTTATTCTTAGGCTGAGTGGTATGAGGTAGCGCCCCACTCCACCTCAGCCCAAGAACACCCATTAGCGCCCTCTCCTCGTTGTTGGCCTTTTCTGGCTTAAACTGTAAACCATTTATTGTGTTGGACCACTAATACACTCAATACTAGCCAACAGGTCAAACGATTTATTGTGTTGGACCATTTTGAAGCCAAGCCACTGAAGCCAGTCCCACAAGCACACTGCGGTAGCAGTGCGCCACTAAATGACTTTGGAGCCTCCCATACTTAAGTACACTAATAATAACTTGAACTCTTTCTTTTGTCCACTACCTGAGACATGGGATGCTAGATTTTTTTTTAACGGCATACATTTATGATGTCGCTAACCGGGTTAGTAGTTGATATGTTAGTATCATCAATCGAGTCAGGAGTCTCACTGGAAGCAACTTCTCTATTCATACGAGGTAGAGGTAAGACTGTCTACATCTTAACCTCCTCAGACCCTACATTGGTTTTGCTATTGATGGAATATACGATGATGATGATGATGATGATGATGATGATGATGACGTTAGTATTACCAAGTTAGTATTAAAATCTCCCTTACCTGGATAAAGAGAAGCAAAACTTCTTACCTCTCACTTAACCACCAGACCAAAAGATCATTGGTACATGGGATGCTAAATAACATCTTGGGTTACCCAACTCAAAAGTTAAGGCCAAAGTTGGAACATTTGGAACATTTTATTAATTTATTCTCGCATCACTTTTCGAGTATCAACTTTAATTTTTAGAAAGTGGTTAATTCATTTCATATACTCTTCGTTAACACGCGAAATATAATACACACCCAAAATGATTTTCCGTATTTCTAGATATAAAGATATAAACTTGTTCTTATTTAATACATATGTTTCTGCCATAAGTTTATGCATAAAAATTACAGATATCGATCATATTGTTTACTTGTCCGTGTAACGAATTTGATCCATGGGATGAATGTAAAGTAATTATGTTAAGTGGGTACATAATTATCGTTTTGCCTGTTCACTTAAAAGAAAAAAAAAACACATTTTTTTAACAGTTTAATATGACACGTGTGTATGTATACAGGAAAGGAAAAAAACACATTTTTTAACAGTTATAACATGACACATATGTTGGCCATTCAAAAAAAAAAAAAAAAACTAACAAGAAACATATGTATATAGGATTAGGGTGTAGGGAGTGGTTAGACACTTGAAAGTGGTAAACTTTAAAATCAATCAATGAGAGTGTGCCATGTCATTCAACCTTTTTTTTGAAAGATAAACTTCATTAAAAACCGGCGACGTTCGCCTCCAAGAAAGAGACCGAGCCGCCCAAAAACCAAATTACATCAAATTTAATTTACACCACGCATCCCAATCACAATTACTATGTTTTCTCCTATGTTTATACCATAAAAATCCGTAGGCCTTCACGCCCGCTATGATCTCTACTCCCTTTGTCTGAATGCCTCTGAAAACGAACTCATTGCGAGCCCTCTATATGCGCCAACACGTAATGATTATAATCCCTCTTTATACATAGGAGAACGGCCACAGTTGTCTGCAATATCCAATAAGTCTTTGATGTCGAAAGCAAATACATATGGGATACCGCACCATCTCGAGATCACCTGCCAAATACCTGCGGTAAACGCACATGCAGTGAACATATGCATAGCCATTTCGTCTGCCTCATTGCAAAACACGCACCCCGTATCCGCCACATATATGTGTCTTCGAACTAAAGCGTCTTTCGTATGAATACGCTCCATTAAAGCCCTCCACATGAATATTTTGTATTTTATTGGGATCCACTTAACCCACTTGAAACATGGACTCAAGCTTTCTGTTGTAGTTTTTGATAGCCATGATTTTATTGTCGCTACTGAGAAACCATCCTTCGATCCGTGCCATTGCCACTCGTCTCTATCTTTCGAAAGTTGTAATCCTACAGGTTTATTAGTTAATTCCGTCAATTCCAAAAACTCATTCACCAATTCTATCGGCCTCCTCCACTGCCACAGAAACGAGCATATACCATCATCCATGAACATCCGATCTGATACACTACAAAACTTATCTTCTTCTAGTTTAAACTATGCTGAAAAGTGTTGGCAATGGTTAGACACTTCATGAATTGGTAAACTATTTAGAAAAAAAGGAAAAATGTGTGATTGGTTGAGAAGACATGGACCCCACCACACACCCCCTCTCTCTCTCCCATTCCCGGTTTGGCAAACGTTTACCGCCTATCCATCTTTACCGATCGGCAAAACCCACCGGCGGCGGTGTTACCGCGCGGTAAACCGGTTTGCCGAGTGGGTTTGCCGCCCACTCCGAACACCCTTAAGATCAAATGAGAACCAAAAGGTCCAAAAGCACATTTGTGAACTGAAAGAACCATTATCAACCAAACAATTTTTTTATTTTTTTTTCTTTTATTTATATGTTACTAATCTTTTTCTAAATAAAAGAAAATTTGAAAAATATATGTAGACCGATGTGTTAAATACATGTACATCGTAAACTATATATATACACACATGTGTACAATCGCATATTACATATATGTACATTATCAATGTACTTATATTTTTTTTGTTTTTTTTTTTTTCTGTTTTTACAATAATAATCTTTTAATGAAAAACGTTGACAAAAAAGAGTTTCAAATTTACTTGTTGATAGTGGTTCTCGAATAAGTTGCGGTTCTCTCAGGATTCTCAATATATATCTATACTTACTATGTTATAATGCATGAGTGAGGGGTATTTTAAGATACCCAAAAAATAAGAAGTCCCCCCCCCCCCTTAATTTATAGAAAGACCCCTAAAATGAGGGTAGTTTGGTCTTTTAAACACTATTTAATTTTTAGCCCCTAAACTTATTACACTTAAATCAAATTTTAACAAAATTATAGATAATTAGTTACAATTCACCCCTCCACAACAAACTTATAATTTTTTTTACGTATTCTTGACATATCTTATAAATTATACTGTTTAAAAAAATACAAAGATAGCATGACGACCTACACATTTTTGTCGACGTTTCGGTAGTTGTCTTGTTCAATATCGACGCACGGATTAAATGGTACAATTCGATAATGCTTTAATGTACAAGTGATTAAAGAAGAATATAACAACTAATCTATACTATATAATCATTTAATGAGTTAAATAATAGGTTTTATAACATTTTCATTCTAAAAATTTAAAAACTAAAACTATTGTCAAATAATTGATTAAACAATTTCTTTATACTTTAGTCAAATTTTAACAAAACTTCCTAATTTTAAGGAATTAGTCAAATATGAAACGTCAACAGAAACTAACAAAAATTCAATTTAAAAGATTATTCAAATTTCAAAAGAAACTAACAATACTATCCATCTCCATGACTTGCTTAGTTAGTTAGTTACACAAAGACAATATAAAGAAAGAGAAAGAGAGAGAGAGCGTGGATAAGAGAAGCACAATCAACTCAAGATTGGAGCAAGTCGTATCTTCCGAGGTTCTGTTCTTGAACAACTAAGGTTATAATAAACCAATTCATATCTTTTAGTTCCTAAAATGGGGTTTTTAGGATTATAAGTTTTCCATTTTTCAAGATCCGATTTCTGTTCTCGCTCCGATTATGATCCCTGTCACCAGAGAGAGGATTCCGAGAGAGAGGAGAAGAGAGAATATTGTTGGAAATCTAACCTCTGGCTGCAATAGATGGTGAACGGACCACAGTTTCTGCCACGACAGAGTCAGAGTCACCGCCTTTAATTTGTTGGCTTCTTCGTCATCTCGCGTTTGACGTCAAAGGGTTCTTCGCGACGGAATCAAGGTTTTTTTTATGTTTTATGTTAAATTAGGATATCCATGTGTTGATATGAATAAGATATTGTAGTGTACTGAAACTTTTGTCTATACAGAGTTTTTGTGTTTGAAAATGATGATATAAGCTTGTTTCCAAACAAAGAATTATATGGCGATAAGCCACTTAATGGTCCAAATGTAGAAGAAAACAACTACAAAGTCATGTTGTTATAACTCTAGATCCCGTAATTCACCACATAAGTTAAAGGACCATACTGTAACGTCTACTCAACTACTGGCATATACCTCAGCTTTGGAAAAGGTCAACATATTCTATCCTTTTTTATTTATATTTTGTACATCTTTGTGCCTGGTTATAATAATGTATATTTATTGAAGTCTGATATCTGTGCTTGAATTCATGATTTGTCTGTAATATTTTATATTTGTTAGCTTTGTTGGCTTCCGATTGACTACCTTATTGTCGCTAAGTTAGCGATTGTGAGTTAGTTTCATCGTTAATTATCAATTATATATTTTTCATTATCTTATTTGGTACATTAATAATCAATAGACTTATTTTCCTTATCTGTGTGTTAGTGTATTGCATCAATGGTTTCTTAAAACATTGTCAGGTTAAATGCTAAATTTATTAGTTACTAGACATGTGTAATGCTTATTACGTCTATCCAATCACAATGATGCTACAATAAATATTATACGAATAAGAAAACTACCAGAAACGAGTGTCGCAATGCAAAGTGTCGCCCCCGCTGCATCGCGCGGGCACCGGACTAGTTTATATATATATATATGTATATATATATATATGTATATATATAGAGAGAGAGAGAGAGAGAGGTTTAAGTTCATGTAGAAATGATGAAGTTTGTGAGAAGTGTGAGATATGTTATGAAGACGGCACGTGGATTTCATGGATTAAGGGTAATTAGGCAATTAACTTCAAAAACCAATTTAATTATAAAATAGATTGTAACCGATTTAGGAGTTATTTTAAAAGATAATTCTTTACTTTTACATATCAATAACTGATAATGGTATTTTAACACCATTGAAAATGATTGTATTGCTTTTTTTTGAAAGGAAAACTTTATAAAAAACCGGTCGGCCTGACAAAAAAAACGCAGGACCGCACCACACCCCTTACAACATATACAAAGGAAATTTACACCATTCACGCCACTCAATATCCCTATACTTCGATCTATATTTCAGCCAAAAAAAACCAAGCGACCTCAAATCCTAAAAAATCTCGTTATAATCACCATTACCATTAGAGAAGATCTTTGCATTTCTCGCTTTCCAAATACACCAAACCGACACAGCAATGAGGCCACGGACAACTTCCTTCGAACATCTATCCCCACCGAAATTATTATGGAATTCGAGTATATCTTTAAACGAAAAAGCGAACAACGGCGGCATCTTAATCCACGCACAGATTCTGCTCCACACATTAATCACCACCGGACAACCAGTAAACAAATGGTCCAGCTCTTCGATCACATCGCCACATAACACACAGGCATCCGACTCAACGTGAATGTTTCTCCTCACAAGATTCTTCCTGGTTGGGATACGGTCTATCGAAGCCCTCCATATAAAAATATTGACCTTCGATGGGACCCACCTGCAGTTGAACGCTGGAACCGAACCAATCTCAAAGGTAGATCCCGAAGCTAGTTTCTTAAGAGACCTGGAAGAGAACTCTTGTAACACCCCGAAAATTTCGTCCAATAATGTATTGACACGTGTCATAAGCTTTGAACGTGTGAAAGAATACTTTAGAGGGACTAAAGTTGACAAACAATGAAACTAAGTAAATATAAGGGTTCAAAGTGTCAACAACGAATAAATATACTTTACAATAACCCTACATGATGTTTATAACCTTAAACGAATGGATCATGGATCATACGAAGCGAATTGTGAAAGAAAGTGAGAGATTACAAACTACAGGGGTTAAATGTGTCAACATGTTAAAGATATACCTCTGAGTGACCTTATAGCAAACCCGAAGCCTTGTAACGATTAAATATGCTCACTAGAATGTACCATAAAAATTTCACCAAGTTTCGTTACCGTATGAGAAAGTTGTGATAAAATTCGTGTACGAGGGTTATAAGTGTCAACGTTGAAAAATTAGGGATTTTCGGGTGATCACAAAGTTACACGAGACAAAGATGGTATAAGTCTTGAAGCCCTTAGAATTCTACTTAGAGGGCCCAAAGTGCAAGAAATAAAGGTAAAAAATCAAGTTTGGAAGTCCAGGGGTCAAAACTGTCAACATTTGAAAGATTTTGTGCTGCAGAAGGGTAGCGCACCTCTACACTTTTAATGTAGCGGTGCGCTAGCAGGTGTCAGATGCTGAAAAACCCACAGCTGGCTGTTCTAACCCGTTCCACCGACTTTAAACCTAGTATTTCGATTCTATGGGCTGAATAAAGTGGTTTATAACTTATATAGGGCACATGTACTGATCTTGGATCATTACTTCACTCATTTAGCATCAATTTGAAGGATTAAAAGTTCTTGTAAAATTCTCATATTACAACATACAACCTCATATTCACTCCTGATCATTTCTGAAGCATTCCAGCAGATCCCAAGCATTCCAAATCATCCATTAGACGTGTGTAAGTATGTCTAACCCTTCTCGATCAAGTTTTGCTTAATTTATAGCCTAGAAGTCGAACCGTCGTAAATACGGTTTGACTTAGCGATAGATCACAATCGGTCCATAGTTTAGTCGAATCGAAAGTTGTTATAAGTTGGTATTTATATGGGTAATAAACCCCTAAAAGGTAACCCACTGATTTCAATCTTAACTATGCCGTTTGATCGAGTCAAACTCCTTCCGAAAAGTCAACAGAAATGTTAATCGCATATTTAATGATACGGAAGGTGTGTAATCTGTTTTATCAGTCATACAACTTGAAAATAAGTATAATAACTTGTCTAAGCTTGTTTGATTCGACAACTTTATGTTTTGAACCGATTCGGAACCGAGAGACGCAAAAGTTTGACTTTTGCTTTGACCTCAGTTCTGACCCGATTTATATAGGTTTAGACATGCCTTAAAGTTCCATTAGGACCTAGTTACATGTTAGTATAATCCTCTGCGTTTATACTACCCGAATCCGTAACTATCCGACGTTTCCGTTAAATGCCTAAATAATTACCATAATGCCCTTATGACCGCAGAACGAGATTTTAGAAAATTTAAAAGTGCAAAAGTCTTTAATACTGACTATTGAACATGTCTGCAAAATTTCACGTCAATCGGAAGTCTAGATTAGGAGTTATGCTTAATGGCGTATTTATAAACATGTTTATTAATTAAACGGCGCCATTAGCGTAAAACCTATCTAAACTCAGTTTTGACACCAAATATTTTACCCACTGATGTTAAATAATATTCTAGGATTTTTGAAGATTTTTAATTATTTTTAAACTGATCATAAGCTTGGATTAGCGCCTTAATTCGGTAAATACCGAATATGCCCTTTTAGGCCATAAAATGAGTTTTACAAATCCTTTTAACGCCAATCCAATTGCTACTGATTTTAAATAATAAATGTAGTTTTTTGAACTTGTTTAAATAATCAGAAAACTCAGAATACTATTTTAAACCGTACGTCGCTTAAAACGGCTTTATACGCGTATTATACGCATAGTTTGGATTTAAAACTATTTTGACATATAAGACTAATAACCAAATGTTATAACCTGTTAAAATAAACTATTTTACTGATGTATTCAGACCCGGTTCACAGAAACTTAATTAACTCCTTTTATAATCTTTAAAATGACCAAAATACCCCTACGGGGCTTTTTATGAGATTAAACTCGTTTTGGGCATAACGGAAGGTATCCTACTGATATCACAACATATTTAAGGCATGTTAACTTAGGAAACCTGTTTAGGACTCTTACGGTTACCCGTTACGCTTATCACGCGTTCGGTTCGGTTATGTAACAAGTTTACATAAAATAGCCGAAACGGGTCAAACCTTATCATTTTTATCTCAAAATCCAGAATGTGTTTAGTTTACCCATATTATACAAGTCTCTAAACTTGTCGGGTCTAAATCACATTCTACTCCGGTCTTCGCTTAATCATGCGTTTTGAACCGTAAACCTTTCCTTAAAACTAACCGGTCTAAGTTACGACTTAAATAAGACCCGTTAGGATTCTAATAGGTTATTAAAAACCTTCGTTCCAGATTTAGGAGCCCAGTAAAAGCTATCTGTACTTGCTGATTTGATACGGCTGGGATTGAATTTATATTTAGCTCAGGTAAATACTTTTAACTTATTTTCCCTTATACGGGCTTGGGATACGGTATTATAAAAATACCGCTTGGTCGGGTGTAGAAACCTTTTAATCGGAGATGATTAAATTGCATAATCCCGTTTTAATTCGTATTGCTTGATAACAAATAACATTGGGGGTTAATGACCGTGTCCTGGATATCCTTGGCTCATTTTAAAAAGTGAATGGCCACGACGTAAGCACAAGGTGTAGACATAACACCTCCTGTTGCATATGTATAACGTATACTCACTCGTAAGGGTAACTTCTTGTGAGATTATATTTGTGGTGTGTCGATTAATCTTGTCCGGCTTGTATTGTATAATCACCGGCCCTAAATGTTGGACAACCATGTAAATCGGATACAAGATTTTTATTAATAGAATTGTCCCAAGTATAAAAGATTAATTTTGCCTCTGTGCATTTTAATCAATGTGTCAAGATATTTTGTGTCGTTTGCACTCGAATCACTTTTCAAACTCTTTTTCCAAAATGAGTCAGTTAATTGTATTTACCAGTGTAAACTGACGTATTTTCCAAAAGGTTAAGTGACAGGTACTATGCGTAATTGGCTGGGAGCTCAGGGCGTCACTAGGGAATCTTGCAAGTTCTAGATGCCTAAAGTCTGTTGAACAGTTTTCTTTTATTGATCCGCCTGTGGATCCTTTACCTTCCGTTGTAATACTTTGACATTACTTATATTCGGAATGTAATATTTTTACCTTTTGCTTCCGCTGTGCATTATTATATTGTGTTGTTTAACTATTATGTTGCCAACCACGTCACGATACTCCCCCACCGGGCCCACCGGTGACACGTGGAAAATTGGGGTGTGACAACTCTCCAGTCGTTTCCGGTATCCACTTCCAAGAATCCTTACCTGATGACGTGAACAAATTGGCAAGCTCCGCCTCACAGCCTTCAAGCTCTCTGATCTCAACTGTCGAAGAAGGGGGACGGGACCAAGACCAGTTAATACCGGCGAGATTCTCTTGGGCCGGAAGGCGATCACAAACCAAACACTTCTTATTGACTTCCAGAGCAAACAAATTGGGCCAGCACAACATAAGAGGCCTATCACCAACCCACAAATCAATCCAAAATCTAATGCTACACCCATTCTCCACAGTACCTTTGAAAAGATGCAGGATCCTCTTACCATTCACCAGGAGCTTAGACTCCATATTCACTATATTTTTCCCAACATCGGTTAAAGACGGCTTGGAAGGGAGATAAGACCAATTCCTCCTATTACCGTGACATGCCACCACAACTCTACGCCATAAACCTTCCTCCTCAACCTTAAATCTCCGCACCCACTTTGCTAGGAGGGCTTCATTAACTAATTTGAGTTTGCTAATACCCAACCCACCCAACTTTTTAGGGCGACAAACACTATCCCAGGCGACCCAATGGAATAAAAACGATAGCCTACCTACCTATTTAAGGGTTATGGCCCAACTTTAGATTGTACCTAATTATTGCATTTTCCTTTGGAACGGTCATCTCACACGTTTCCTAATTATATTTCTAGATATATAGAATTTATTTACTATAAGACTAAAATTCTAAACCTTTTTAGAAAAGCATATTTTCATTACACATTTATATTACATGTTTTTTTAACGATCAACAAAAATTTCTAT
Organism: Helianthus tuberosus; assembly: GCA_030545235.1. Lineage (NCBI taxonomy): Eukaryota > Viridiplantae > Streptophyta > Magnoliopsida > Asterales > Asteraceae > Helianthus > Helianthus tuberosus. Next base: position 20,406,405 of record CM060364.1, on the reverse strand, counting down.
ATATTATTATGAAAACATCCAGCAAGGAGCTGGGTTAAGATAACAAAGCCCGCAGACCAGAAAAAACAACCCGCAAGAAACTACAAGCTGAAACATTTCCATTTCTCTCACGTGAGACTGTTTCTACGAGGTCGATGCTTTACCCACAAGAAAGAGAGGGCCTTCACTTCCTCCTATATTAGATGTTGTTATCTGTCATTTTCCAAAGATGAATCCACTAATTGTAGAACTGATTCAATTTTGACATTTTTACTCTGATTGATAGTCACGAAGTCATGCATTTTGTGAAGCCTTCCACGTCAGCAAGGGCTCCCCCATCCGTTGACATGGTCCGGACCAAGTGGGTTATACTCAACCTTGGTTTTGGCTTCGGTATTTCTACTCACAATTATCTAATCAAAGTCCCTAGTAAAAGCTTAAGGTTGAAGTGCACTAGAATCATTTTTCTTATTCTTGTAAGTAAGTTTCTTTTTTTCCAAGTGAATGGGTAATTGTGTTTCTCGAGCCTAATCCTAATATATACGATATACTATATAATAAAAGAAACATGTTTTGGAACACTTGTCATTCTCTCATTTAATTGATTAAAATTATTAATAATACTAAAAAATAATATTTAATCTAAATTAATACAAACTAGACGCTTTACGTATATATAATTTAATAACCATTTTAGGTCCATGGATAATTTTAACAGATTTCACCAATTTTTATTAAAATTCTTATTATTAATAATATTAATTTAATCAAATCTAAAATCTAATCTAATCTAATACAATTTTTTATTATCAATAATATTTAACCTAATCTAATAAGAATTCATACGAATTCCAAAGTTGATATTAACTTTCAAATAATTAAAAAAAATCCGCCTAACATCACAAATGTTTCTGTTAAATTCGATTAATTAATTTGTTCAATAATCACTATTATCTTTATCATTCAGTACGGTTAACCGATTTATCATAATACAACCTCCCACCTATTCAATTATATGATTTTTCAATCTTATATTAACTAAATAAATAAAGATTAATATTCAATCTTATCCTACTTTAAATATAAAAAAATCCGTTAGTTCAGTTTAATATTCAATCTTATCCTACTTTAAATATAAAAAAAATCCGTTAGTTTTTTTAAATATATTTTTTAATTATTTGGTATATAAAATCATATTTATTCAACCCATGTAATACACGGGGGTTTTTAAAAATATAACTTTTTTATTATTTGGTAAACAATGTTACATTTATTCAACCCGTGTAATACAATGGTTTTAAAGATACAATTTTTTATTATTTGGTATATAATATTACATTTATTCAACCCGTACAATACATATGGTTCTTATAGATATAACTTATTTTATTATTTAATATATAAAATTACATTTCTTCAACCCGTGCAATAAAGGAGGCTTTTAAAAAGATAATGTTTTATTATTTGGTATATAAAATTCATTTATTCAACCCGTGTAATACACGGGGTTATAACCTAGTCCTAATATATACGATACTAGATTATAACCCCGTGTATTACACGGGTTGAGTAAATAAATTTACATACTAAATAATAAAATATTATATCTTTAAAAACTTCCTTTATTGCACGGATTGAATAAATATAATTTTATATATTAAATAATAAAAAGTTATATATATATAAGAACCATATTATACGGGTTGAATTAATGTAATTTTATATACCAAATAAATTTGTTTTATTTAAAATGTTTTAAATTAACAATTTACAATTTCGGATAATATTTTATTAGAAAAATAGAAGAATGGTATTCGAAATTTAAAGTAGGATAAAATTTAATATTAGCTCATTATTCATTTAATTAATATAAGATAAGTTTGGAAGTAAGGCGAGAAAATCATAAAATAAATACCTACAATGAACTACATGTGTCACACATTAATGTTTTATTATATAGTATAGTATAGATAAAAATTTAGATTGATATAAATAGATTGTTTTGTTGTAGCAAAATTTGTTAACGAAGTCTCAATAAATTTAGCCCATTATTTAAAACTCCGTAAATGTATAAATGATAAATAATATTAGTTAGAGCAAATTACGATTTTGGTTATATCACTTTTACCCTTTTAGCCCAAAAAAGATTTTTTTTTAACATCTGAGCCCAAAACGTATTTTTTTCTAACCCTTTTGGCCCCTAACACTAACCTCATCCATTAAATGTTAGGGGTCAAAAGGGTTAGAAAAACGACGTTAGGGGCCAAAAAGATTAGAAAAAAAGACGTTGGTGATTCAGATGTTAAAAATTCTTTTTGGGCTAAAAGAGTAAAAGTGATATAACAATAGGGGCCAAAATCGTATTTACTCTATTAGTTAAATAAATAATATTATAAATGAGAAGGAGATTAAACGAAATAATAATTATCCATAAAAAATTAAACTAAATAATTATAAATGAGAAGGAGATTAAACTAAATAATAATTATCCATAAAAAATTAAACTAAATAATATTTAGTAGAAGGATTATCTATAATTAATTAGAAAAAATTAAATTAAAATTATACTTATCTATAAAATGTAACACCCCAGAAATATAAAACTTTATATTAGAATTATAAAGTTTAAATAAACAAGAATGCTATTTAACTAGGAAATTATAACCTAGTTAACTACAAGTCTAGAAATAACTTGAAATATGGTTAAAATAGCCAAACTATATGTTGAACAAAAGTGGAGGGGCCTATGTTGTAAAAATTGAAACTATATTATTATTTTTAATAAAAACAAAACCAAACACCCCATTTTGGAGATGTCTGGTCGTACAGAAGCAGGAAGGGGCGATTCCCCACTCTCAAAACCCTAAACATCACTAAACTCTCAAATTGAAGGTCCAAATCTGATCAAAAACAAAAATCGAGCATAGATTATTGATCCTCATCACAAGAGGATTACAAGGTATGTAAAATTTGATGAAAACTCTCAACTTGAAATTCTCATGAAATTGGGAAAATCTGAAATTTATGGTTGCATGTTTGTTTTGTGATGAATTAGGAACAATATAGTGTCTAGGGACAAACCCTAGACAAATACAAGTTGAAATCATGTGAAATTTTAGTAAAATCCATGAACACCATTGTAGGTGATTAGTGGGTTATGTAGAACTTGATAAACACTAGGAAATTGGGTGTTGTTCTAGTGTAATTTGACAATTGTGAAGTGACTTCAGAATTTTAGGAGCTAACAATTGTGTAAAATGGGTTGATTGGTGTGAAATTCGGGCTAGATGATAAAATAGGGATGTACTATATAATCATGTAAAAATTCTGCCTTTAAGGTGTTTGTTGAAATGCCTCAAAAGAGGCTCGAAACTAGAATTTTAAAGTTGAAACACCTAATTGTGATGTTTTGGCTATTATGCGAAATGTGATTAAAAAGAGTTCTAAATATGATATAATTGAACTCTATAGGAAAGGATACCGGAACTTCGAGTGGACAAGCCGGTGGTGATTTGCGGTTGAAGGGGCGTGCACTAAAGGTATGTAACTTGACCCGTTACATTCAATGAATTGTTGTTAAATTTTTGCGAAGTCTCATTTTAGGATAAATATGGTGTCGATTGTAGCGACCATGATCGTTACTTGAATTATTAGTCTAAGAGTGACAAAGAATCGTTTGGTAGTCATCATATTGGAGGATTCCATTAGATGAGCCAAACAGGTCAATTAGTCGTGTAAATTATTGTTCTAGTGTTTTAGAGGATTAAATGGCGATGACAATCATAAAAGCATTAAGCCATGAGATTGGTAAAGAAATGAGAGTGTTGATAAGCCCCGGATGTTGGGTATAAAGTGTCGTAAGTTTACTAGCTAAAAGGTAGTAAATTGTATAAAGTTAAAATGGGTCGAATAAATGCATAATGACATATAGTCTTTCTGTCTGTAAGTTAAACTTTTGGTATGACTATTGTAATAGACACGTTGGTAATGAATTTACAGACGTATAGGAAAAAGAATCACTAAAAACGGACTTACGAATCATAAGTTATGGCAATTTTAAGTTTGGATTTGAATAAACATTGAGATGGGTATGTACAGCAACAGCTCAAGAGACATTCTGTGATTAACAGGGCTAGGCGTGACGCCTAGGCCCTTGGCGTCACGCGGCGCCCCCTTGATCCGGGAAAAAATATTTTTTGTTCTTTTGACTCTTGGAACTTGTTTATATCCATTCTAACTTGATCAAAACTAACATTTGTTGTGGTTTTGATCTTAGGTGATGTTGGAAACTAACCGGAAGATGATCGAGCTAGCTTTTGAAGAACCGAACACAATTTACAAGCTTCCGCAATATTTTAACCCTTAATAGACTATGTTTATGGGATGTAAACAAACTGTTAAACAACTTTTGAATGTTTTAACTTAGTCATTAGTTGACTAAGGTTTTTGCTACTTATGAACTTTACTTATGGAATCTATGTTAATTAGGCATCTTTTATCTAAAATGGTATGAACTATTATCAAATTCAAGTAAAATTAGACGGGTGTTACAAGTTGGTAATCAGAGCTTAAGGTTGTCAATAAAGTGTTCGGTTCAAGCTTGATCAATCGTCCGGTAAGAATTAACTTATTATGTTAATAAATTATATCTTATGTAAGAAATGAGAAATGAATTGATGTGCATGGGAAGAGCGTGTTAACACACTCAAACCCGGAAAGTGCACCAAATGTGAACGGTTAAAGCAAGTTGGGAACTTGGCTAAACCGAAACAAATGAAGCAATGTTATAAATGAAATGTTTAACGTTTAAATGTAAACATTTCAGTTTCAAGATGTCTGACGGAAACGATGATAATCCGGTGCAAACAAGCACCGAACAAATGAAAGAGATAATTGTCGAAGAAGTAGGGAAGGCAATTGAAGGTAGTCTATCTGGGTTTATAGACAAAATTCAAAGCACGGTGTTGTCGCTTGTCGAAGAGCGAGTTAAAAGGTTGGAGGATAGTGTCAACCTTATGAAAGATAAAACGGGAGAACGTAAAGGGTGCTCATATAAAGAATTTATGGCGTGCAAACCGCCAATCTATAACGGGGAAGTTGACCCGATAATCTGCCAAAGATGGATAAGTGACGTCGAAGGAGTGTTTGAACGAACCCATTGTGACATAGGTGACTTTGTTGCTTACGGAACGGGTCAATTGAGGGGTCAAGCCAAGGATTGGTGGGACAATAAAAAGAAGGAAATGGGAGCCGAAGCGGCAAGGGTCATGACTTGGGATGAGTTTAAGGTGCCGTTCCTTAAACACCATAGTCCCAAAGCAGTTATCAATAGGATCAAAGAGGAATTTATCCAGTTAAGACAAAAGGGAGAATCAATTGATAAGATCACGGGCATCTTCATGGATAAGCTGAGATTTTGTGATGAGTTAGTCACCACTGAAGAGCAGAAGATATACTACTATTACAACATGCTGAGTGCTGAATACCGGGAGTTTATGACTCCCTCAAAATATGAAACTCTCACAGAAATCATCAACACCGCCCGGGAGCGGGAAATCGAGTTAAAGAAACAAGTCGAAAGGGGTGAGCGAAGGGCACAGGATGTGAATCCAAGCCCTACAAAGAAAGCTAGAACTGCTGAATCGGGGAAGAAAGTGGAGGCTAAAGGCGGGTCGCCAAGTTGCAAAGTATGTGGAAAGGGGCACAAAGGTGAGTTCCGCTTCAAAGACAAGCCGTGTCCGGTATGTGGAAAGACGGGGCACACTGCATCGCTATGTCCCGGAAAAGTTTCCGTTTGTATCAAATGTTATCAACACGGCCACAAAAAGTCTGAATGTCCCGAGTTGGTTGGAAAGAGAGACACAAAAGAGTCTCCAACAGAAGCTCTCAAAGCGAAGGCTAGGTCCTTCCAACTTACCGCGGCTGAAGCAAAAACAGAACCCGATTTGGTCTCAGGTATATTCACAATTAACTCAATTCCAGCACGTGTACTGTTTGATACGGGTGCGAATAAATCCTTCATTTCGCATGGATTTATTCGACATCCTTCATTTGTATTGACAAAGTTATCTGTGCCCTTAGAAGTAGAAATAGGGGACAACAAAAGTTTTATAGTTTGTGACGTTTGTCGAAGCTGCAAATTAAGCATAGACGATGAGGAATACTTGATAGATCTAATCCCGATGTCAATGGGGGAATTTCAAGTAGTCGTTGGGATGGATTGGCTATCTCAGCACCACGCGAAGGTCGTGTGTTTTCGTAAGGAGATAAAGCTAATATCTCCGAGCGGGAAACACGTCACTATCTATGGCGAAAAAGGAGGCAACCCCATAGTATGCTCAATGTTGAAAGCTCCCAAGCTTATGAAGCGAGGATGCAAGGCATTCATGATATACGCAAATGAGCCCGAGAAAGAATCACGGAAGATTGAAGATGTACCGGTAGTACGAGACTATGAAGATGTGTTTCCGGAGGAATTACCGGGGATACCGCCTGAACGGGAAGTAGAGTTCGGGATCGAATTGTTTCCGGGCGCAAAACCCGTAGCAAAAGCACCGTACCAACTCGCACCGTCGGAATTACAAGAGTTGATGTCCCAGATTCAAGACCTGCTTGACAAAGGATTCATAAGGCCGAGTGTGTCTCCTTGGGGCGCACCGGTATTGTTCATGAAAAAGAAAGACGGAAGCATGCGCATGTGTATCGATTACCGGGAGTTAAACAAACTCACGGTAAAGAACCGATACTCGCTTCCGAGGATAGATGATTTATTCGACCAATTACAAGGTGCGAACTGGTTTTCAAAAATTGACCTTAGATCGGGGTATCACCAATTAAAGGTTAAGGAGGAAGATGTGCCAAAGACGGCTTTCCGCACGCGTTATGGACATTACGAGTTCCTCGTGATGTCATTTGGGCTGACAAATGCACCCGCGGCTTTCATGGACCTCATGAACCAGGTGCGCAAACCGATGTTGGATAAATCAGTCATCGTGTTTATCGATGATATTTTGGTGTACTAAAAAAGTGGAGCTGAACATGCACACCACTTACAAGAGGTGTTAGAGACACTTAGACGAGAGAGGTTGTATGCGCAATTCTCTAAATGTGTCTTTTGGTTACGAGAGGTGCAATTTCTTGGCCACATCATAAGTGCCGATGGAGTATTAGTAGACCCGTCAAAGATCGAGGCCGTGTCAAAATGGAATCCCCCGAAGAACCCCTCAGAAATTAGAAGCTTTTTGGGGCTTGTGGGATACTATAGGAGATTCATTCAAGATTTCTCCAAGATTGCATCGCCGCTAACAAAGCTAACTCGGAAGGAAGAAAAGTTCATATGGGGTGTAGATCAAGAAAGAGCGTTCCAAACGCTAAAGGAGAAGTTAACTCAAGCTCCGGTACTAACATTGCCGGACGGGGTCGAAGACTTGGTGGTGTATTCGGATGCTTCACTATCGGGGCTCGGATGCGTTTTGATGCAATGGGGCAAAGTTATAGCTTATGCCTCGAGGCAATTGAAGATACACGAGAAGAAATATCCCACGCACGATCTCGAGTTGGCTGCGGTGGTATTTGCATTAAAAATATGGAGGCACTACTTATATGGGGTAAAGTGCACCATATTCACCGATCACAAGAGCTTGAAATACTTCTTCGATCAGAAGGAGTTAAATATGCGACAAAGGCGATGGCTAGAAACGGTGAAAGATTTTGACTGTGAAATACACTATCACCCCGGAAGGGCAAACGTGGTGGCAGATGCCCTAAGCAGAAAGACAGATTATGCTCCGATACGAGTACGGTCATTGCAACTCATTGTGACCTCGGGCTTACTCGAACGAATCCGAGAGGCACAAGATGAAGCAGTACAGACGGAAAACTGGAGAAAGGAAAGGATTGTTGGCCAACTTAAGGATCTCGAAGTAGGAAACCACGGTTTGAAAGCACGTTTCAATAGAATCTGGGTTCCTAACACATGTGGAGTTAAAAAGCTTCTACTAGATGAAGCTCACAAGTCCCGTTATTCCATCCATCCGGGGGCGACCAAGATGTATAATGATTTAAAACAAAACTATTGGTGGCCCGGGATGAAAAGAGATATTGTGAAACATGTGGAGAAATGTTTGACCTGCTTGCAAGTCAAAGCGGAGCACCAGAAACCATATGGTAAGTTGCAACCATTGGACATCCCAGTTTGGAAATGGGAACAAATCACCATGGATTTGTTGACCAAATTGCCCAAAACTAACCGTGGGTTTGATGCTATATGGGTAGTCGTGGATAGATTGACGAAAAGTGCTCACTTCATTCCGATTCGAGAGACTTATACATCCGAGAAGATGTCGGAGGTGTACACCAATGAAATCATAGCACGTCATGGGGTACCGATATCCATTGTGTCAGACAGAGATACTTGGTTTACTTCGAAATTTTAGCATGAATTTCAAGAACAAATGGGAACTAAACTGTTCATTAGCACTGCTTACCATCCACAAACGGATGGGCAGAGTGAAAGAACAATACAAACGTTGGGAGATATGATGCGGGCTTGCATTATCGACTTCGGGGGTAGTTGGGATGTCTATCTACCCTTGGTCAAATTCTCATATAACAATAGCTATCACGCTAGCATTAAGATGGCCCCGTATGAAATGTTATATGGTAGAAAGTGTCGAACCCCGGTATGTTGGGGAGAAGTGGGTCCACGAGGGCTAGCACCTACTGATATAATCCGAACTACGAATGAGAAAATCGACATGGTCCGAACTCACCTAAAAGCGGCTCAGGATCGACAAAAGTCGTACGCGGATAAACGAAAGAGGCCGATTGAATTTCAAGTGGGCGATAAAGTAATGCTGAAAGTATCGCCGTGGAAAGGAGTAATACGGTTCAGAAAAAGAGGAAAGTTGAGCCCAAGATTTATTGGGCCATTCAGAATCACCGAGCGGGTTGGTAAAGTAGCATATCGCCTCGAATTACCCGAGGAGTTGAGTGGGATTCATAGCACATTCCACGTGTCATATCTCCGAAAATGTTTAGCAGACGAAACTGCTCATATCCACTACGATGATATCGAGGTGGATAACAGCCTCAACTATGCAGTAAAACCAATTGCGATTCTAGATCGTAAAGAGAAGAGTTTGAGGAACAAAGTAATTAAGCAAGTCAAGGTCAAATAGGAGCATAGAAAAGGTTCGGACACTACGTGGGAGTCCGAAGAGGAGATGCGACGTCTTCACCCTACATTATTTGGTACGTACTTTGGTTTCGGGGACGAAACCCTTTTAAGTTGGGGTGGACTTGTAACACCCCGGAAATATAAAACTTTATATTAGAATTATAAAGTTTAAATAAACAAGAATGCTATTTAACTAGGAAATTATAACCTAGTTAACTACAAATCTAGAAATAACTTGAAATAGGGTTAAAATAGCCAAACTATATGTTGAACAAAAGTGGAGGGGCCTATGTTGTAAAAATTGAAACTATATTATTATTTTTAATAAAAACAAAACCAAACACCCCATTTTGGAGATGTCTGGTTGTACAGAAGCAGGAAGGGGCGATTCCCCACTCTCAAAACCCTAAACATCACTAAACTCTCAAATTGAAGGTCCAAATCTGATCAAAAACAAAAATCGAGCATAGATTATTGATCCTCATCACAAGAGGATTACAAGGTATGTAAAATTTGATGAAAACTCTCAACTTGAAATTCTCATGAAATTGGGAAAATCTGAAATTTATGGTTGCATGTTTGTTTTATGATGAATTAGGAACAATATAGTGTCTAGGGACAAACCCTAGACAAATACAAGTTGAAATCATGTGAAATTTTAGTAAAATCCATGAACACCATTGTAGGTGATTAGTGGGTTATGTAGAACTTGATAAACACTAGGAAATTGGGTGTTGTTCTAGTGTAATTTGACAATTGTGAAGTGACTTCAGAATTTTAGGAGCTAACAATTGTGTAAAATGGGTTGATTGGTGTGAAATTCGGGCTAGATGATAAACTAGGGATGTACTATATAATCATGTAAAAATTCTTCCTTTAAGGTGTTTGTTGAAATGCCTCAAAGGAGGCTCGAAACTAGAATTTTGAAGTCGAAACACCTAATTGTGATGTTTTGGCTATTATGAAAAATGTGATTAAAAAGAGTTCTAAATGTGTTATAATTGAACTCTATAGGAAAGGATACCGGAACGTCGAGTGGACAAGCCGGTGGTGATTTGCGGTTGAAGGGCGTGCACTAAAGGTATGTAACTTGACCCGTTACATTCAATGAATTGTTGTTAAATTTTTGCGAAGTCTCATTTTAGGATAAATATGGTGTCGATTGTAGCGACCATGATCGTTACTTGAATTATTAGTCTAAGAGTGACAAAGAATCGTTTGGTAGTCATCATATTGGAGGATTCCATAAGATGAGCCAAACATGTCAATTAGTTGTGTAAATTATTGTTCTAGTGTTTTAGAGGATTAAATGGCGATGACAATCACAAGAGCATTAAGCCATGAGATTGGTAAAGAAATGTGAGTGATGATAAGCCCCGGATGTTGGGTATAAAGTGTCGTAAGTTTACTAGCTAAAAGGTAGTAAATTGTATAAAGTTGAAATGGGTCGAATAAATGCATAATGACATATAGTCTTTCTGTCCGTAAGTTAAACTTTTGGTATGACTATCGTAATAGACACGTTGGTAATGAATTTACAGACGTATAGGAAAAAGAATCACTAAAAACGGACTTACGAATCATAAGTTATGGCAATTTTAAGTTTGGATTTGAATAAACATTGAGTTGGGTATGTACAGCAACAGCTCAAGAGACATTCTGTGAAAAACAGGGCTAGGCGTGACGCCTAGGCCCTTGGCGTCACGCGGCGCCCCCTTGATCCGGGAAAAAAATATTTTTTGTTCTTTTGACTCTTGGAACTTGTTTATATCCATTCTAACTTGATCAAAACTAACATTTGTTGTGGTTTTGATCTTAGGTGATGTTGGAAACTAACCGGAAGATGATCGAGCTAGCTTTTGAAGAACCGAACACAATTTACAAGCCTCCGCAATATTTTAACCCTTAATAGACTATGTTTATGGGATGTAAACAAAGTGTTAAACAACTTTTGAATGTTTTAACTTAGTCATTAGTTGACTAAGGTTTTTGCTACTTATGAACTTTACTTATGGAATCTATGTTAATTAGGCATCTTTTATCTAAAATGGTATGAACTATTATCAAATTCAAGTAAAATTAGACGGGTGTTACAAGTTGGTAATCAGAGCTTAAGGTTGTCAATAAAGTGTTCGGTTCAAGCTTGATCAATCGTCCGGTAAGAATTAACTTATTATGTTAATAAATTATATCTTATGTAAGAAATGAGAAATGAATTGATGTGCATGGGAAGAGCGTGTTAACACACTCAAACTCGGAAAGTGCACCAAATGTGAACGGTTAAAGCAAGTTGGGAACTTGGCTAAACCGAAACAAATGAAGCAATGTTATAAATAAAATGTTTAACGTTTAAATGTAAACATTTCAGTTTCAAGATGTCTGATGGAAACGATGATAATCCGGTGCAAACAAGCACCGAACAAATGAAAGAGATAATTGCCGAAGAAGTAGGGAAGGCAATTAAAGGTAGTCTATCCGGGTTTATAGACAAAATTCAAAGCACGGTGTTGTCGCTTGTCGAAGAGCGAGTTAAAAGGTTGGAGGATAGTGTCAACCTTATGAAAGATAAAACGGGAGAACGTAAAGGGTGCTCATATAAAGAATTTATGGCTTGCAAACCGCCAATCTATAACGGGGAAGTTGGCCCGATAATCTGCCAAAGATGGATAAGTGACGTCGAAGGAGTGTTTGAACGAACCCACTGTGACGTAGGTGACTTTGTTGCTTACGGAACGGGTCAATTGAGGGGTCAAGCCAAGGATTGGTGGGACAATAAAAAGAAGGAAATGGGAGCCGAAGCGGCAAGGGTCATGACTTGGGATGAGTTTAAGGTGCCGTTCCTTAAACACCATAGTCCCAAAGCAGTTATCAATAGGATCAAAGAGGAATTTATCCAGTTAAGACAAAAGGGAGAATCAATTGATAAGATCACGGGCATCTTCATGGATAAGCTGAGATTTTGTGACGAGTTAGTCACCACTGAAGAGCAGAAGATATACTACTATTACAACATGCTGAGTGCTGAATACCGGGAGTTTATGACTCCCTCAAAATATGAAACTCTCACAGAAATCATCAACACCGCCCGGGAGCGGGAAATCGAGTTAAAGAAACAAGTCGAAAGGGGTGAGCGACGGGCACAGGATGTGAATCCAAGCCCTACAAAGAAAGCTAGAACTGCTGAATCGGGGAAGAAAGTGGAGGCTAAAGGCGGGTCGCCAAGTTGCAAAGTATGTGGAAAGGGGCACAAAGGTGAGTTCCGCTTCAAAGACAAGCCGTGTCCGGTATGTGGAAAGACGGGGCACACTGCATCGCTATGTCCCGGAAAAGTTTCCGTTTGTTACAAATGTTATCAACCCGGCCACAAAAAGTCTGAATGTCCCGAGTTGGTTGGAAAGAGAGACACAAAAGAGTCTCCAACAGAAGCTCTCAAAGCAAAGGCTAGGTCCTTCCAACTTACCGCGGCTGAAGCAAAAACAGAACCCGATGTAGTCTCAGGTATATTCACAATTAACTCAATTCCAGCACGTGTACTGTTTGATACGGGTGCGATTAAATCCTTCATTTCGCATGGATTTATTCGACATCCTTCATTTGTATTGACAAAGTTATCTGTGCCCTTAGAAGTAGAAATAGGGGACAACAAAAGTTTTATAGTTTGTGACGTTTGTCGAAGCTGCAAATTAAGCATAGACGATGAGGAATACTTGATAGATCTAATCCCGATGTCAATGGGGGAATTTCAAGTAGTCGTTGGGATGGATTGGCTATCTCAGCACCACGCGAAGGTCGTGTGTTTTCGTAAGGAGATAAAGCTAATATCTCCGAGCGGGAAACACGTCACTATCTATGGCGAAAAAGGAGGCAACCCCATAGTATGCTCAATGTTGAAAGCTCACAAGCTTATGAAGCGAGGATGCAAGGCATTCATGATATACGCAAATGAGCCCGAGAAAGAATCACGGAAGATTGAAGATGTACCGGTAGTACGAGACTATGAAGATGTGTTTCCGGAGGAATTACTGGGGATACCGCTTGAACAGGAAGTAGAGTTCGGGATCGAATTGATTCCGGGCGCAAAACCCGTAGCAAAAGCACCGTACCGACTCGCACCGTCGGAATTAGAAGAGTGCATTAAAAATATGGAGGCACTACTTATATGGGGTAAAGTGCACCATATTCACCGATCACAAGAGCTTGAAATACTTCTTCGATCAGAAGGAGTTAAATATGCGACAAAGGCGATGGCTAGAAACGGTGAAAGATTTTGACTGTGAAATACACTATCACCCCGGAAGGGCAAACGTGGTGGCAGATGCCCTAAGCAGAAAGACAGATTATGCTCCGATACCAGTACGATCATTGCAACTCATTGTGACCTCGGGCTTACTCGAACGAATCCGAGAGGCACAAGATGAAGCAGTAAAGACGGAAAACTGGAGAAAGGAAAGGATTGTTGGCCAAGTTAAGGATCTCGAAGTAGGAAACCACGGTTTGAAAGCACGTTTCAATAGAATCTGGGTTCCTAACACATGTGGAGTTAAAAAGCTTCTACTAGATGAAGCTCGCAAGTCTCGTTATTCCATCCATCCGGGGGCGACCAAGATGTATAATGATTTAAAACAAAACTATTGGTGGCCCGGGATGAAAAGAGATATTGTGAAACATGTGGAGAAATGTTTGACCTGCTTGCAAGTCAAAGCGGAGCACCAGAAACCATATGGTAAGTTCCAACCATTGGACATCCCAGTTTGGAAATGGGAACAAATCACCATGGATTTGTTGACCAAATTGTCCAAAACTAACCGTGGGTTTGTTGCTATATGGGTAGTCGTGGATAGATTGACGAAAAGTGCTCACTTCATTCCGATTCGAGAGACTTATACATCCGAGAAGATGTCGAAGGTGTACACCAATGAAATCATAGCACGTCATGGGGTACCGATATCCATTGTGTCAGACAGAGATACTCGGTTTACTTCGAAATTTTGGCATGAGTTTCAAGAACAAATGGGAACTAAACTGTTCATTAGCACTGCTTACCATCCACAAACGGATGGGCAGAGTGAAAGAACAATACAAACATTGGGAGATATGATGCGGGCTTGCATTATCGACTTCGGGGGTAGTTGGGATGTCTATCTACCCTTGGTCAAATTCTCATATAACAATAGCTATCACGCTAGCATTAAGATGGCCCCGTATGAAATGTTATATGGTAGAAAGTGTCGAACCCCGGTATGTTGGGGAGAAGTGGGTCCACGAGGGCTAGCACCTACTGATATAATCCGAACTACGAATGAGAAAATCGACATGGTCCGAACTCACCTAAAAGCGGCTCAGGATCGACAAAAGTCGTACGCGGATAAACGAAAGAGGCCGATTGAATTTCAAGTGGGCGATAAAGTAATGCTGAAAGAATCGCCGTGGAAAGGAGTAATACGGTTCAGAAAAAGAGGAAAGTTGAGCCCAAGATTTATTGGGCCATTCAGAATCACCGAGCGGGTTGGTAAAGTAGCATATCGCCTCGAATTACCCGAGGAGTTGAGTGGGATTCATAGCACATTCAACGTGTCACATCTCCGAAAATGTTTAGCAGACGAAACTGCTCGTATCCACTACGATGATATCGAGGTGGATAACAGCCTCAACTATGCAGTAAAACCAATTACCATTCTAGATCGTAAAGAGAAGAGTTTGAGGAACAAAGTAATTAAGCAAGTCAAGGTCAAATGGGAGCATAGAAAAGGTTCGGACACTACGTGGGAGTTCGAAGAGGAGATGCGACGTCTTCACCCTACATTATTTGGTACGTACTTTGGTTTCGGGGACGAAACCCTTTTAAGGGGGGGTGGACTTGTAACACCCCGGAAATATAAAACTTTATATCAGAATTATAAAGTTTAAATAAACAAGAATGCTATTTAACTAGGAAATTATAACCTAGTTAACTACAAGTCTAGAAATAACTTGAAATAGGGTTAAAATAGCCAAACTATATGTTGAACAAAAATGGAGGGGCCTATGTTGTAAAAATTGAAACTATATTATTATTTTTATTAAAAACAAAACCAAACACCCCACTTTGGAGATGTCTGGTCGTACAGAAGCAGGAAGGGGCGATTCCCCACTCTGAAAACCCTAAACATCACTAAACTCTCAAATTGAAGGTCCAAATCTGATCAAAAACAAAAATCGAGCATGGATTATTGATCCTCATCACAAGAGGATTACAAGGTATGTAAAATTTGATGAAAACTCTCAACTTGAAATTCTCATGAAATTGGGAAAATCTGAAATTTATGGTTGCATGTTTGTTTTATGATGAATTAGGAACAATATAGTGTCTAGGGACAAACCCTAGACAAATACAAGTTGAAATCATGTGAAATTTTAGTAAAATCCATGAACATCATTGTAGGTGATTAGTGGGTTATGTAGAACTTGATAAACACTAGGAAATTGGGTGTTGTTCTAGTGTAATTTGACAATTGTGAAGTGACTTCAGAATTTTAGGAGCTAACAATTGTGTAAAATGGGTTGATTGGTGTGAAATTCGGGCTAGATGATAAACTAGGGATGTACTATATAATCATGTAAAAATTCTGCCTTTAAGGTGTTTGTTGAAATGCCTCAAAGGAGGCTCGAAACTAGAATTTTGAAGTCCAAACACCTAATTGTGATGTTTTGGCTATTATGCAAAATGTGATTAAAAAGAGTTCTAAAGGTGATATAATTGAACTCTATAGGAAAGGATACCGGAACGTCGAGTGGACAAGCCGGTGGTGATTTGCGGTTGAAGGGCGTGCACTAAAGGTATGTAACTTGACCCGTTACATTCAATGAATTGTTGTTAAATTTTTGCGAAGTCTCATTTTAGGATAAATATGGTGTCGATTGTATTGACCATGATCGTTACTTGAATTATTAGTCTAAGAGTGACAAAGAATCGTTTGGTAGTCATCATATTGGAGGATTCCATAAGAATTTACAGACGTATAGGAAAAAGAATCACTAAAAACGGACTTACAAATTATAAGTTATGGCAATTTTAAGTTTGGATTTGAATAAACATTGAGCTGGGTATGTACAGCAACAGCTCAAGAGACATTCTGTGAAAAACAGGGCTAGGCGTGACGCCTAGGCCCTTGGCATCACGCGGCGCCCCCTTAATTCGGGAAAAAAAATATTTTTTGTTCTTTTGACTCTTGGAACTTGTTTATATCCATTCTAACTTGATCAAAACTAACATTTGTTGTGGTTTTGATCTTAGGTGATGTTGGAAATTAACCGGAAGATGATCGAGCTAGCTTTTGAAGAACCGAACACAATTTACAAGCTTCCGCAATATTTTAACCCTTAATAGACTATGTTTATGGGATGTAAACAAATTGTTAAACAACTTTTGAATGTTTTAACTTAGTCATTAGTTGACTAAGGTTTTTGCTACTTATGAACTTTACTTATGGAATCTATGTTAATTAGGCATCTTTTATCTAAAATGGTATGAACTATTATCAAATTCAAGTAAAATTAGACGGGTGTTACATAAAACATGGCCTAAACATGGGTTGAATAAATGTAATTTTATATACCAAATAATAAAACAATATATCTTGAAAAATCTTGTTTACTACATAGGTTGAATAAATTTAATTTTATATATTAAATAATAAAAAAATTATATCTTTAAGAACCCCGTGTATTGTATGGGTTAAGTAAATTTAATTTTATATATTAAATAATGAAAAAAGTTTCATTTTTAAGAACCTTATGTATTGTATGGGTTGAGCACATGTAATTTATATACCAATCAATAAAAAGTTATATATTTATAAACCCTGTGTATTATAAAACCTTTGGACTTTAGTAGAAGGATTATCTATAATTAATTAGAAAAAATTAAATTAAAATAATACTTATCTATAAAACATGGCCTAATATGATGACAAGTGTCCTCAAAATGGTTTCTTTTATTATATAGTATAGACTAGGTTTTTACCCGGGATTGCTTCCCGGGCTCAGGAAAGTTATTTAGATTAATTACTATTTGTTATTAATACGACCACATTACATCAACCATCTCATTCGATTCAACAACATTGTCTTCAAATCACCGAATTAGATCATGAACCCATAATAGAGGTTGTTAAGATCTGAATTTCTTTTTTATTGTGTTTTTGTTTAAGAATTAAGAAGATGAACAAGTAATGCAGCAGAATTAAAATGGAAATAAACTTTGCACACTATCAAACAGGAGAAATGCTTTCAACACATATTTTAACATC
Organism: Helianthus tuberosus; assembly: GCA_030545235.1. Lineage (NCBI taxonomy): Eukaryota > Viridiplantae > Streptophyta > Magnoliopsida > Asterales > Asteraceae > Helianthus > Helianthus tuberosus. The sequence goes on along the minus strand of CM060364.1, from coordinate 20,388,960 downwards.
TAGGAAAACATTGGAATAGGTACAAGTAGCAGTGATTGTGTGGTTGTTTGTGGTGGTAAAGTGTCATCATCTAGGACAACATTGGTTACCCTTCTACTTTTGGGTTTAGGAGAGGTTGGGGTTGTTTTGATGGATTGAGTGGTAGTGATTTGAGTGGAAAGTTGCTGACTAACAGTTGTTGGAACAACTGGTGTTTCAACCACTGAAGCGGTAAGACCCGGGTGCAAACACAGCTCGATTATTAGAAAATCATGCATAACATATATTGACAGAATATATAGATATGTGCAGTATCATTGTACCAAAACGTGTTATTTCTTATAGCTAAAAGACAACTATAAGTAAATATAAAAGATATTTAACATGCATAATATATATTGACAGAATATGTAGATATGTGTATCGCTTTGATCATTTAAACATACATTTGCCAATATTACAATGCTGAAAATGAAAACAATAGCTGACTATAACTATCAGTGAATAGCCTATCAGTGGATTAAAACACTGAGTTTTAACAACAGTCATTATATAAACAATGATTCAAGAATCTTCCTTCTAAAAAAAAAACAATATTTTAACCCACCAGTCATTTCAATCCCCTTCAACCTCCACAAAACACTATTTTAACCCAACAGTGGTTTTAAACCACCATTTTAACCAAACAACGGTTACAACCACAGTTTTCTGAACAGTAGTTCCAAACATCTGTGGACATCAATCTGTTGACCAAAGTCAACAGATGTATCAACCACTGTTTTATTTTCAAACATCTGTTCCCAATAACAGAGCTTTGATCATTTAAACATACATTTGCCAATATTACAAGCTTTTACATTCTCAAACCTAAATATTTATTTACTTAATTTAAATAACAAACATGGTTAATAATTTTAACACAACTAATTATATAAAAACTACAAGTGTAAAACAGATGTAACTATATAATAAACAAAGTTCAAAAAAGCAAACAACAATCAATAGAATACAGCATACTAATTCCAAATCAATGCGCGAAACAGCATACAAAGATCTGACGGCTAAGTACTGTCCATGTTACAACCTCTGCTGAATAATGGATGACAGTTGTTAGAAAAGCACTGATGAATCAATATCAATAGTTTACAGTGATCTTCATGAAAACAATAGCTGACTATAACTATCAGTGGATAACCTATCAGTGGATTAAAACACTGAGCTTTAACAACAGTCATTATATAAACAGTAGTTCAAGCACGTTCCTTCTCAAAAAAAAAAAAACTATATTTTAACCCAACAGTCGTTTCAATCCCCTTCAACCTCTACAAAACACTATTCTAACCCAACAGTGGTTTTAAACCACCATTTTAATCATGTTCCTTCTCAAAAAAAAAACTATAGTTTAACCCAACAGTCGTTTCAATCCCCTTCAACCTCCACAAAAAACAATTTTAACCCAACAATGGTTTTAAACCACCATTTTAATGAAACAGTAGTTTTAACCACAGTTTTCTTAACAGTACCTCCAAACATCTGTTTTATTTTCAAACTTCTGTTCCTAATAACAGAGTTTTTATCATTTAAACATAACTTTGCCAATACTACAAGCTTTTACACTCTGAAACCTAAATATTTATTTACTTAATTTAAATAACAAACATGGTTAATAATTTTAACACAACTAATTATATATAAACTACAAGTGTCAAACAACATACAAAGTTCATCCATCTGTTGACCCAAGTCAACAGATGTATCAACCACTGTTTAATTTTGAAACATATGTTCCCAATAACAGAGTTTTGATCATTTAAACAGACCTTTGCCAATATTACAAGCTTTTACACTCTCAAACATCAATATTCATTTACTTAATTTTAGTAACAAACATGATTAATAATTTTAACACAACTAATTATATAAAAAATACAATTGTCAAAACAACAAATAGCATTCAATAAAATACAGGATCCTAATTCCTAATCTATTGGTGAAACAGTAGTTTCGATAAGTAAAGCTCCTTTCGGACCATTGTAGTTGTCAACATGTTGGAGGTATTTCAGAAGTTCGTTGGTCAGATCAACTTCAATCATATCCCCCCAGATGCTTGTTATCAGCCACTTGTTGTCTTCAATTATATTAGTACTTCGGCGTGTATCTACATAATCAACTACACGAGGATTATTAAAAACAAACATCTTCATCCAGCTTTCTTCTTCATATCTGAGCAAATCAGCAGTTAGCTCAACAGACTTTCCAATAACAATCAAATGCAACCTCTTTGCGATGGTCAAAAAATGCCCTTGGCAAGGATTGACTACAATACTCTCGGGAAAATGAAGCATTTTGAAAGTCTCACTAAGAACATCGAAAGCAACGATGTTCCTCTCACCTAGTGGACACCAATAATTTGAAACCATAAAATATATGGTTTTATCAGCATAAACTCCTGTAGACCATGAATAACGACTTGAACCATAATTGTTTACGATACCGAAATTTATTGTTCTCCATGACTCACGACGTCGTGAGTAAACACGAGCAGCAGTTACATTACGGTAACATCTGATGTTCAGCACTTTCAGATCATTGAACTGATCAAAATAAATTCCACCAGTATCAGAGTTTCGATGATGATTGTAATTAAAGTAGTCATCACACAAAACCTTATACCGCCTGATAGTTGGATTCCAAAGAATCAACTGACAGGAAATCCATTCATTGGAAACTAACAACAACCCATTAAATGAAGATAGAATACGTAAGAAGCTAGGGTGGACATTGTTAGGAAAACTTAAGGTTTTGCTTCTAACAACATCCAAATTACCACCAACTACGTCATCAATGACAATTGTCGTGTCTTTAAAGGATAGTAGTTTCTTTTGTACTGAATCTCCACTTCGGAGAGCATGCATCATCTGAAATGCATGACTTGACAATTCCCTATAAAAATTCTTGGAAAAACATTTGAAACGGAAAATATCTTCTGCAGAGAGCCTTGTGAAAATCTCGTCAACAATCACTTGAAACCCAAATTTTTCCATTCTGCAGAGAGCCTTGTGAAAATCTCGTCAACAAAATTTTTGAAGATGACTGAGTAGATGGATGAAAACGGTAATGATCAAAACCTATGCCCAATGTATTTTATATACCCAATGAAGAAGGTTATGACTAAATACATCGTCAGATGAAAGAATATGATGCGACACTCATTAGGCTTTTAATTCATTTACCTATAAGACGCCTTTACCATAAGACAGAAGTGATTGCTTAACGTGCATTAATTGCAAAGTACATATCCCAAGGCATTTTGAATTTGAAATTACCGGCAATTTCAAAACCACTACTATGGTATATGTTTGCCAAAGGAAACACCTGCTAAGTTATACTTTCTTGGCTATGGGCAGTAGTTTGTTGATCTGATTTGAAAGCAATTGTCATGATGAGTTTTCTAATAGCATTAATTACTGATTTAATTTGCAACAAATAGTCATCAAGAAGTTTTTTTATTTTTTAATTTAACTTTAAATTTTATCATGAAAACAATGTTTGAAATTAAATACTGTTAAACATCTGTTTGGACATAAACAGATGTTGAAATTAAATACTGTTAACATAAACAAAGATATAATATCTACAGTTTGGACATATAAATACTGTTAACATAAACAAAGATAGAATATCTATTGTTGATGTTGAACCACTTTTGTTGTTGGGCAGTGGTTCGTCTTTGAGTTTGTATAGGTTTGTTTCGAGAGATAAAGTATACAGAACCACTACTACACTAAACACTGTTACATAAGAAACACTGATACATAAATACTAAAGTTGAATCCGCTGTAGAAGCTGTTATAACCACACTATAAGTGCTTGTCTTTAACAGGGCTTTGCCTTCAACAGTGCATAGGCCTCATGAGTCAATAAGCCCATCAGTCTTTATAGGGAGCAGTGGTTAATTATAACAGTCCTTAGCATGATCAGCTGTTATAACCACACCATAACCCTTTGAGAGATTGACCATCAAACAAATCCTTGACATTATTAAACCTCTGTTGACTTACCAAACAGATCTTCAAACACAATTCAACATCAACATAATCTAAATATTACTGAAATAATAAATAATAAGTAAAAATAAAACACAACATAGATTCATAAAATTAAATTTATTCATTTATTCATGACCTTAAAACTCAAAGTCCAATAATTACATGACATACTGAACAATATTAAAGTTCAAATCTAAGAATAACAACAAGAATTAATAAACTTTAGTTTCAACTACATCGATTGCTGAACCTCTCGATGTATGTCCTTCAGCATCGCCATGAACTGCACGTCTCTATCACCACACTCTATATTATTGACAACACAAATAAGAATAAGAAACTAACCTAAAATGCAAACGTCTCTTCTCAACTGTTGTAGCACATCTGATTTTTCACGATATTGGACGAATCTATACTTTCTATAAAAGAAGAAAATCTTCCTGGTGCAACAAAACCTGACTTTCGATTTAACGAAAATCAAAAAGAAGACAGCACATGTAACTTTTCAAGATAAAAGATACATATCGTCCGTTGAAGCTGCATCTCTGCATCAAAGAAGGTAGCACATGCAACTTCTCACGATGTTGCAACAATGATACTGCAGCATCAATATTGAAAGGTTGATGTGGGATGCGAATTTACATTGAAACGACGATGTTGGAACAATGATACTGGAATGATAACACGTAAACATTATCAACAAACATTCGAACAAAGATGCATTTGAGAGAGAAAGATGCATTTGAGAGAGAAAGATACGCTCACATATATGAGCGAGCGAGATTTGAATGTGAAACCAGATAATTATATCTTATTTATGGGATAAAAATATATATGGTTTGAATTTTGAATTTCAAAATTACTGATATTATCAGTAATTACTGATTTGATTTGAAAGCAATTGTGATGATGTTTATTGGGAACTGAAAGGTAAGTAATGTATATCTTTATATCCTGCTTTGTTAAAGTAATTAAATATTAGAAATGATATGCAAAGTAGGAAAAAAAAGAGAACGCCAATTTTAAATTACCATCTTGCATATTTTGAATTTCAAAATTACTGATGTTATCAGTGATATGATTTGAAAGCAATTGTCATGATGACTTTTCTAATTTTTATTTTAACTTTAATTAAGAGACAATAACTGTCAGTTTGAAATTCACATTTTGCATATTTTAAAAGTTCAAAGCTCAAGAAATTAGCATTAATTATTGATTTGATTTGCAACAAATAGTCATCAAGTATATTTTTTATTTTTTAATTTAACATTAAATTTCATCACGAAAACAATGTTGGAGGAACTCTTATCTCATTGCAATGTAACGATTAGGTAAAATGGTAATTTCATTTTAATTCTAGTTTTTATTTGATAATTTCAATATATCACTAATTAACACCATCAATTATAAAAATGTGTGCAGTGGCTGTTTTTTAGGAAAACCGTTGATGGTCAATATCAATGGATGTCAACAATAAAAAAGTGACCAGTGGCTATTTTTTCCTATCAGTGGATACCGAACAGTTTTTTAAACACTGATGTTTGGTAAGTCAGTGGTCAACACGAAGATTGAAGAAACAGAGGTTGTATTTCAGCAGTGGATAAGTTTTAACAATCAACTGTTTCAACCATCACAACGATTGTAACAGGCTTTTAAACAGATGTTTCGCCTTATATATCAGTTGTCTGGACTTAAACAAAAGTTTGAACTTAAACATATGATTGCCAATAAACATAAATTTGGCCATAAACAGATTTTGGGCCTTAAACAAATCTTCGAGCTAAAACAAATGTTTACCCATAAACATCTGTTTGCAAAAAAGACCAATTTCAAGAATACTATACCCAAACAATCAAAATGAGGAGCTTAATAATCATCCGAGTATACTTTATTTTTATCTATTAGTATAAAAATGAAACAATTGTTCAGTTTATAGTACAGATCAAATCAATGAAGGGATTTGATAAATACTGTTACATATAAACACTGTTGGGATATACACTGTTACGTATAAACACTGATGTCATAAAAATTGTTACATATAAAACACTGAGGTGATAACATTTATCAACCTAACAGACTATAAAACACTAATGTGAAAAACACTGTTACATATAAACACTGTTAACATAAACAAAGGTCTGAGCTTAAACAGATGTTTGCCCATAAACAGAAGTTTGGCCATAAACAGATATTTGCCCATAAACATCTGTTTGCAAAAACAGACCAATTTCAACAATACTATACCCAAACAATCAAAATAAGGAGCTTAAACTTCATCCAAGTGTACTCTGATTTATTTATTAGTATAAACATGAAACAACAATGTCTTCAAATCACCGGATTAGATAATGAACCCACATGAAAAATATCATTTCCACTTTTACTTGAATGCACTTAAATGATAGGGTGATTTGGGATTTTGTACTTGTTTAAAAAATAAGATGTTGACCAAAATTCAAACAGATGTTGACCAAAAGTCAATCAAATGTTGGCCAATAGTGAAATAGATGTTGACTTTAAACAGATGTTTGGTTTAAGGCCAAACATCTGTTTATGGCAAAACATCTGTTTAAGGACAAACATCTGTTTAAGTCCAAATATCTGATACAGAAGGCGAAACATCTGTTTAAGGTAAAACACATGTTTAAGGTCAAACATCTGTTTATGGCCAAACATTTGTTTAAGGTCAAACAACTGTTTAAGTCCAAACCTCTGATATAAAAGGCCAAACATCTGCTAAAGGCCAAACATTTGTTTAACACTGAACATATGTTTTAACTTAATATGATCTACTGTCTTCTCACATTGTTTTCCTCTTAAAAACACTGTTCAAACTAACATGGGTTTCCATTATCTATTGATCAAAATGCAAACAGATGTTCAAACCACTATTTGTTATTGTACTTTACAAAATTACATACAATTTAAAATCTAAGAACAACACCAAGAAATTTACGAACCTAACAGCAAAAATTTAGTGCTTTTAGCTTAAAATTTAGTGCTATCAGCTTTAAACTCCATCAAAGTATATCTTCGACAATCACCATGAACTCCATGGAAGTACTCAATGCATCAACAACAGGATTTATAGAAACCTGATCTCTCGTGAACAGACCAACATGCAGTACATGAAAACACTTCTTCAGCTGTGGAAGAGTAGCCCTGTCCTCATATACTTAATACTTAACTTTGTTCATAAAGAGCTGCTTTAAAACAAACTTTATGCTTCTTTAAATACAAAAAAAGGCAGGAAAGACCATTACTCTAGTAAGATAAAACCTTATCTTACAGCAATAGCAGATGCTTTCTTGCGTTTAGTAGGAACTACTGCGGCTTCTACATCATCATCATCTGCCAAGAGTCACATATAATCATCATTTAGTCACCAGCAAAAATCATTATAATTGTAGATTTAAAAATATTTCTTTGTGTTTAATTTAACTTTATGCTTCTTTAATACAAACCTATAAAAACCCGCAGCAGAGTGTATCAATTTCAAACCACAGTGATTAGACTGCAATATAAAGCGAGAATTAGAGTATATCACTTAAAAATAAAAAAACTAAAAAATTCAAAATTGGAGTAGAAACACACACATACTTTAAACGATGTTGGAACAATGATACTGGAAACAACCGTAGAACAATCATCATCATCATCATCTGCAGCAGATCATTCACAATCATCATTTAGTCACAACTCATATAACAAAACTTCAGTAAAAATCAAAAACAAAAACACATACCATTATCAAGGGAAACCACATATCAACAAATATTTTTCTGAAAATGGGTTAGAGAGAGCTTCAGTTTGCTCTTATATCCTTTACGAATAAATGACGAGTATTGAGAAGAACAGATACATATCGTCCGTTCAACTTACAACTCTCCCATCAAAGAAGGTAGCACAAGCAACGTTTCACAATGTTGCAACAATTATACTGCAGCATCGATATTGAAAGGTTGATGTGTGATGGGAAGCTTCATTGAAACAACGATGTTGGAACAATGATACTGGAACGATGATTATATAAGGAGCAGTGGTTAGTTATAACAGTACTTAGCACATGGAACTTTAACAGGGATTTGTCTTCAACAGTGGATAGGCCTCATCAGTATTTAAGTCCATCAGTCTTTATAAGGAGCAGTTGTTAGTTATAACAGTCCTTAGCATGATCAGCTGTTATACCCATTCCATAACACTTTGAGAGGAACCAAGGGTCGGTCTATTTGATTGAGAGGAATAATTGTATTACATCCCTGTTGAAAAATAGAATTGATAAATTTAGGGAAAGTGAGGTTGAAAGATGATAACCCAACAGTGGAGGATCTCATTCTACAAGTTTGATAAATTAAGGGTATTTTCATATAATGGTTCATGGCTGCTTCCAAAGAATCCGCACTTTGGACATCTGTTGTTCTTCAAACATCTATTATCTATTCTATCTATTATATATAATAAATGAAAGTGATTTGGTCCACGTAGCCCAAATCACTTTCATTTATTATATATAATAGATAGAATAGATAATAGAAGTTTGAAGACAACAGATGTCCAAAGTGCCGCTTCATTGGAAGCATCGAGGAAGAATTATATGAGAATACCCTTAATTTATTGAACCTGTAGAATGAGATCTCCACTGTTGGGTTAACATCTTTCAACCTCACTTTCCCTAAATTTATCAATTCTATTTTTCAACAGGGATGTAATACAATTATTACCTTATTTAAGATAACTTCAACTGCATCATCTGATAAATCAACATTCATTACACTCAAATGATGCCTTCAACTGCATCCAAAAATACCCAAAATAAAACTAATAAAACCATCCAATATTCTTGAGTACTCACCATTAATGTGATGATCAATATAAAATCAAACCGTAATAGCATACAAATCATAAGGAAATATGAAAGAAACAGACCAAAAAACTTGTTGGGCGATTAAAATTAAAAGGATATCATACGCAATATTCAGGTAATTAGAATGACCATTTTTACCTTACTTGACAACAATAGCAAACAACATCAAACAATAATAGCAAACAGCATCAAACAACAATAGCAAACAACATCAAACAATAATAGCAAACACCTGATGTTGAATCCACTGTAGATGCTGAACCACTGCTGTTACAAACAGATAATACCTCGGGAACTGGAAATGAAACCATAATTTCAAAAAGAATAATCGATGAACATACTCAAAGATCAATAATCAACAGATGTTGTACTCATATCATCACCGTTAAGAAAAAAACCCTTAGTTTCTGAACATATTCAAGCATACCAGTTCATGGCAGGAATCTATCCGCAGGTAAGCGGATTTCAACTTTGATGACTATCGATGACAACAACCCTGGAACCATATGATGAGATTACGAGTAGAAATTAGGGTTTAATTAAAAGTTTGTATGAAAATAAGAAGAAATCAACACAGATCTATAAACATAGAAATCAAACCTTAAATGGAAGAACCTTGCAGACGAAGAAGATGAAAGAATCTTCCCAACTATAGCTCGTGATGATAACTACAAAAGCCAGATATTACCTCTTCATGGTATAATCAGACATGAAAATTACAAAGGCTGAATGATTTATGATGAGATGATTTGGTTTGATCTTTGATTAAGAAAGGAGAAGAGTACAGAAGAAGGAGAGGAGAAGAATATTCAGATTCAGGGTTTTGAAAAGTAAAAAAAGAGACGGAGGGAGTATAAAAGGAATGGAAGTGTGGTACTGTTGGGCGGGAAAAGAGAACTGATGATGCCCTAATTAAGTGACACGTGGTTCAAATAACTTTCATTTATTATATATAATAGATAATAGATTTCTAGAAAGAAAGTTATTTTTTTAAATAGTGGTTCTTAAATTATATTTTATATAGAAATTACAGAAGGGTTCGTTAACTCTTTGGCCAGTCAAAGATTGTCTTCTCAAAGTATTTTTAAAGTTAAAAAAAAGTATGGTAGCGATCTTTTAGTTTTTTTTTTGGCATGCCGGAGGCTACACGAGAGACAAGAGGAAGAAGACGATGGGTGGTGGAAGATGCTCTAAATATTGAATTGGCTTCTTATTATAAAAGTTGGTTAGATATCAAGCCTAATATATATATATTTTGTTTATTTATTTATGTTTTTTGTCCACTTCCGTATTACTTTTTCAGATTTTATTGTGTGTTTTTTGTCCACTTCCTGTATTATTTTCATGTATTATTGTGTCTTCATGACTTGTACCATTTCAACTCTATTTTTAGCAACAATTTTCACTTTATAGGATTTTCATTTGGTTCTAGAACACACAACTAATTTTATTAAGATGCAATGTTAGTACAAGGTTTTACGGTATACACCTAGGGCCGGACCTAGAGGCTTTCAAATCTAGGCAACGACTTAGGGCCTCCAAAAAATAGGGCCTCAATTTTTTTTTTAAAATCTTTATATAGTATATGTGTATTACCATATTAGGCCCAAAAGAACAAAACTAAAACTATATTTATTGAGATGCTCAATTACAAATTTGAATTTAAAATAAAAGAGGCTCATTCCAACTACAAGCAATATGTAATTCGTAATTAATTTAGTCCGACATCGTCATTTTAGCTAACTGTAACGTCGCATATGCTAATTTCGCTCAATGACGTCGCTAACTGGGGAGAAATTTGAGGTGAAATTATTGGTGTCGCAATGGTTAACGGCTACTTTTTTTATAATAATATCTATATAAAATTTGAGGTGAAATTATTGAGGAGAAATTATTGAGGAGAAATTACTGTTTGCCCTAAAACCCTAAATGATACCTTAAATCTTTAAATTTGACATTGTGTTTGCGATTGAGACTTCCAATGTTTTCTTTATACCAATTCGAAGGGGCCTCGCCTTTGTAGTTTGCTTAGGGCCTCTAGAAACGTTGGAACGGCCCTGTATACACCAATGGCTATGTATGCTAAATATCTATACAAGCAGTGGCGGACCCAGGATTTTATTTCAATGGGGTCCATTTTCGGGTCGGTCCTCGTTCGGGTCGAGTCAAAGTGAGGTTTGAACTAGATTTAAAAAAAAAACAAGAAAAATGGGCGTATCAAGGATTGAACCCATGACCTCTTGGTGGAAAAGAGGGAGATTTACCACTACACCAGCTTTTTTTTTATTTCTATGGTGTCCACCTAATTGTATTTATGGGGTCCATATACAATTTAATATACCGAATCTACTATTTTTTTAAAAAAGATTGGGGTCCGGGGAACCCGATGACACCAATGTGGGTCCGCCCATGTATACAAGGATATGATAAATAATAGGAGCTAAAGTAATCAATACAATTATGACATATAACCATATTTGACTATTCAGAATGATTTAGAATATTTGAGGTTATAAAATTTAAATTCAATTATTCTTTTTGTTATTGGTTATGATAGGACCCACCATAAAAAATAATTTTCCTCTCACACAGGGCTACACACTAAGGGTGTGCATGGATCGGTTTGGGTCGGTTTTGACCAAAAACCATAACCATAACCGTGATGTCGGTTATTGGATAACCATAACCAATCGGTTATGGTGGTTATGGTTATTCGGTTTTGATGGTTAGGCTATAAGGTATGGTGATGGTCCTCCCTTGGAGGATGGTCCGCCACATAAGCGCCACGTAGGATGGGCATGAGGATGGGGCAAAGAGAATGGAGGTATGGAAATGGGGGATGATCCTAAATATATATTATATATTGTATCTATATATATGTTTGTGAGGTAGTTTTGTCCTCACATGGACCGTCCCCATTGGCAAGAAGAAGACGTTCACGACGCGACGGAGGGGGGGGGGGGCGAGCTGGATGGTGGAACGCCGCCGGAGCTAGACAGCGGAGGACGAACCTCCATACCGTCCAGCCTTATAGCGGGTCGGTTATGGTGGTTAACCATGTATTTAGCTTAACTAAAAATAGCTTAATTTTTTTTAACATGGAATAAATTGTTATTGCATATTTGTATATATTAGTATATTACATAGTATTAAAAAATACGTATAATCTATAATATTAATACCAATTGTTATCGAATATCCAAATAAAGTGATATGATACATTCCATAAATTCAAATAAACATTTAACCAAAACCACAAAATGATATGAAAAAACCCGTAAGTACTAAAAATCTTCAGTAAAAAACATAAAATATTAAAAATATGGTGAAAAGTCCTAAATCCTACAAAGATTTATTACTTGTCGGTTCGGTTCGGTTATGGTGGGTATGGAAAAAAGATAACCATAACCGACCCGCTACTTTCGGTTTTCAAAAAAACCATTAACCGACCCACCGGTTTTTTATTTGGTTCGGTTTTTCGGTTCGGTTTTGTCAGTTAATTCGGTTATGGTTCGGTTAATTCGGTTTTTTGCACACCCCTACTACACACTACACGGGGAGTAAGACGTGTCTAAACATACTCCCTATGTGTTGTTATATTGCTACTTTCGTGTGATACGTGCGTTAGGGATTATCATACTGGTAGATAGTCAATGTATAGTCGTATTGCTACTTTCTTTTTGAATACAAAAGTCTTGGCCAACTCGCCCAGGAGGAAATATGCAAATGAGAAAAAACCCCGAGCCAACTAGGAGCAAATTGCTTCATATGAGACTCCAACTCACGACATCCCTTAAGTAGGGTTGCAAACGAACCGAACGAACACAGACATGACCTTGTTCGTGTTCGTTTGTTACGAAATATACATGTTCACAAATCACGAACTGTTCATAAACACTTTCCGAATTAGATTTTATGTTTGTGTTTGTTTGTTAAGGAAAGGAACGTATTCATAAACACTTCCCGAAATTCCAAATTTTCACTCTATTTCATTATTTAATTATCTATTGTTTACATGATGAAAAATTTTATCTTTGTTGTTACATAACAACAAAATGGGTCACACCTGAGTTCTTTTATCCAGCCGAAGCCCCTCTCCAAATTACTGTTGGGGAAATTTTAGAAACCGGATGATCGGAGAGGCGTGTAATCACTCTCAGATCAAATTATTTCGGTGGTTCACCCGAATAATTCAATCGGATACAACTCTGATTTTGAGAAATTGAACTACGGTATGTTTGTCTGCGAAATTGATTGAACCAGAGAAAAATGACCAAAATCTGAATACGAATTTTTGGGGTTAGGGATCATTAATTGCCATTAGGCAGTTATCTCAATTTTTATTAAGACACAACTGCCTCCAAATTGCCTATTAACTGCCATAATTTGAAGTCTCAACCCCAGCCAGGGGCTCTGCCCCTTGGACTCCACCAGGGGCTGACACCCCTTGGACCCTGCTCCCAGGGGCGCTGCCCCCTTGGAACCCCCGTAAAGTACGGGCTCTGCCCGTACACTTCGAATTATAATAACTCAAACAAGCGTGCACTCCCGCACCTCCTAACTTGCTTTATGTATATTATTATTCGCTTTGATCACCAAGTCAATCCCGATTACACTAAAATATCTAACAATTACCCTAATCCTTAATAGCACAGTGGAGGAATGCTTGATCAGTCAATTGTGTGATCCAACATGGGGTATTATAAAAACCATAACCCTTCTCTTCAAGACCCTGAAACTCACCAGCTCCGATTCATAGAAACCTCCGACGACACTCCGACTACGCCTCCGATTACCTCTCTTCTTTCCGAACGAGTCTCCGGCGACCTCATCCCCACTCCGTTCACTTCGACGCTCCACTCCGACCTATTTAACGGCAGCTCGCGTCTCCGGTACTCGGAACACCGCTTCGATCTACTCTGATACGACCCTCAATCGAGGTTAGATTTCGCGTGGTTTAAATTATTGAAACTGTTTGAATAATGATGGAAACTGTTAAGAACAAAGGATTAGAAATTTGCTTACGTGATGAATGATTAGCTGTTCTAATGTGTTTTAATTAATGGAAGTGTACAACTATAAATGCTCCGTGTACAACCTGGTTATGCATATCGAAATATTGGAAATATTGGAAACTGTTTGATCGATGATGTTGCAGATACTATATTCATTGCTTAATATTTAGATATATTAAACATGAATAATTCCTTGTCAGTTGTTGATTAGTAACAAAAAGGATGGTAGAGTATGTATGACCTAATATGTTATGATCTGTTATTCAAAAAACGAGGAAGATGGGTTTAATGGGGAATGTACAAATGGTTATGCATAAGGTCAACATGATTAGACTAAGCGGTATGGGGGCCGGCTTAGGCCCGGCGAAGCCCGGCGCCGGTCCCCCACACCGCCCCCTGCTTCCGTCCCGGCGTATACGCCGGCGTATACGGCTCCCCACAGACGAAGTCGACGGGCCTCTATCTCTCTCTCTCTCTTCTTTCTCTGTCTTGTCTCTCTCTTTCTCTCTCTAAAAAACAAATAACTTATATTTTTTAATTGTTTTTATAATAGTGTGTGCCCCATCCTCCACCCCTGGGTCCATCCTCTGCAAGCCCCTCCTACGTGGCGCTGACGTGACGGCCCATCCTCACAGGGATAAGCCTCCCTATACCCACTAGTCTTAACAATTGGTGATTTTGAAATCATTAGGATAAAAAGTGTTTTGTCCTTACCTGTTTGATTTTGTTGAGAAAATGTTTCTCTACTAGTAGATGCCCCGTCCGCGTTGTGGGGCGATGGCCGAATAATTCTCAACCAAGTCAAAAAAGACTACTATAATTTTGATATGAAAAAAAACGATGATAAGACCGTATTTTTGGGCTCAGGGCAAAACTGTAATTTTTCAGGACTAATGAGCCAGTGTTAGGCAGCTAGAGTTATGCGCCGCCCGCGTTGTGGGGCGCTAAACCGAGTATTTCTTAGGTTAATAACATGTACGTCTTTATGTCGGTTAGTTATACATGCTACCTATAACACGATATCAAAAAATATACATCAAGTTAACCAATTAAAGAAAAACAGTACCATAGTTATGATAAAAAAAAATAACTAAAACGATGACAAACGTGTAATTTAGAGTTGGGGGCAAAACAATAACTTGTCAGGACCAATTAGCGAGTGCTAGGCAGCTATTTGCCATGAATAAAAACTAAATTAAGTCAACAAAGTAAAATAAAACACTACCATGGTTTTGCCAAGGAAAAAAAACGATGGCAAGATTGCAATTTTTAGCGGAGGTAAAATCGTAATTTTAAAATGGAGGTAAAATAATATTTTGAACTGAGGGCAAAACCAATTTTTATTTTGAAATGGGGGCAAATTCATAATACTTTAGCTGCGGGCAAAATCGTAATTTTTAACTGGGAACCAAATCGTAACTTGGCAGGACTCTAGCTGAGGGTAAAACCATAATTTTATTTTGAACTGAGGGCAAATTTGTATTTTTTAACTGAGGGCAAAATCGTAAATTTAAGCAAGGGGCAAAAGCAAAATTTTATTTTGAATCGAGGGCGAAAGCGTAAGTTTACACCTGGGATAAAATTGTCATTTGGCATCACCTATAAATAACTATTATATGGAAAAAGGGAAAAAAAAAAAAGTAAAAGTGGCCGCCAAAAGTGGCCGCCAAAAGTGGCAACCACATGACAATACTATTCCCCGCTAATTTTTATTTTGAAATAGGGGCAAATTCGTAAGATTTTAGCTGCGGGCAAAATCGTAATTTTTAGCTGGAGGCAAAATCGTAATTTTAAACTGGGAACCAAATCGTAATTTGGCATGACTCTAGCTGATTGCAAACTCAAATTTTTATTTTGAACTAGGGGCAAATTTGTATTTTTTAACTGAGGGCAAAATCGTAAATTTAAGCAAGGGGCAAAAGCAAAGTTTTTTTTTTTATTCGAGGGCGAAATCAAAATTTTACACCTGGGATAAAACTTTCATTTGGCATCATCTATAAATAACTATTATATGAAAAAAAAAAACAAATAAACAAAAAAAAAAGTCAACATGGCCGCCCAAACTGGCCAACCACATGACAATCCTATTCCCCGCTCACGTAATCATCATCTAAATGTTAATATGTATAATGTCGCACAGTTATGGAGGAGTGTGGGGCCACTCCCAAACATGATGATAATCGCACAAACAATCTAGACCCCACACTTTTATCTTAGAGTTAATTGCCAAAATCGTTCCTGAGATTTGGGTACGTTTGTCATTTTCGTCCAAAATAACACTTTTGTACCAAATTGTCCCCAAGGTTTGTAACTTTTTGCTATTTTCATCCAAACCACTAACTTAGTTTATTTTTTCTGTTAAGTTGAGGATATTTGGATGAAACTGTCAAATATAAAACCACATTGACGATTTTGACAATTTACTCAAACCCTTTTTAATTTCTTTTATTTAATTATTTTTGTTACATATATAATAAAAAATAATATACATGGAGTTTTTAGAAAAAAAAATTAATAGTTTTGTTAGATAATTTTTATAAATTTTCATCCAAATCACTAACTCAGTTTATTTTTTCTGTTAAGGTGAAGGATATTTTAAATTTTATAAATTAAGACAGAAATTAATTTACAGCTTCTTTAAATAAATCAGTTTTATAAAGAGAAAACGTCAATGGTGTGCAACACATAACAATCAATTACAACTTTTAGTATTTATCAGTTGTAGAGATAGAAAAAATTGTAAAACGTTACATATTTTTTAAATGTGTGGAGCACCTAGGAAATATGTTGGTAGAAACAAAATATTTATTTAATTAAGATTATGAGGGTAACTAACTAAGGGGTAAGATCAAATAAAAAGTTGATTTTGCTTAAGTAGGATGAGAAGGAATTTTAACCATTCATTTTTCAAATCAATGGTTAAGATGAAAGTGTAGGAGAAAGGATGAGTGCAAGGGTATATTGGGAAAATCCTATTTATGGAATTTCTCTCTCCACATGCAAGGCACATGCATATTCCACCCCCATTTTTTAAACGTTCATAACTTTTTTATACGACATTATTTTTTTCAAAAAAATTTCACCATAAAATCGAGCGTCTTTTTATCTTTAATTTGAGACCATATTGCTATATAAAATATGAAGACTAAAAAACCCACTAAATTGTGTTGTATTTCTATGTTGTATAACATTTTTTGTGCTTGATTTTTGTACTATATTTTTGTGCTAAATTTTTTGTACTGGATTTTTTTATCTTAATTTTTTTTTTCTCAAGTTTTTGTGCTGGATTTTTTTGTACTACATTTTTTTGCTGAATTTTTTTATGCTATATTTTTTTGTACTAGATTTTTTTGTGCTATATTTTTTTGTACTACATTTTTTGTGCTATATTTTTTTGTACTAGATTTTTTGTGCTAGATTTTTTTGTACTAGATTTTTTTTTGTATTTTTAAAAAACAAAAGGGGTGCCACATGTCATTTTCACTCCTATTTATAAGGACCAAAATGCCCTTCATTCCTACTTATTAGGAGTGCCACATGTCATCATCACAATCCTTCTTAGGCTACTTATTCTGAGTGGTTTGAGTAAAGAAACTTTTGGTTCATAGCATTATAATTACAATTTGGTGGTTAATTTTAAGATTTGGTAATGATACGTTTTTGATGGGGGGGGGGGGGGGGTTACTGGCTTATGTTTTTCCTTATGAACGAATTTAAAAGAGTAGAAGATGAATACAAACTTGGTACATATGGTAAGCTTTTTTTATTTGACCTTTTTCAATAAGGTCACCAGCATTTTAGTTTTATAAAATTTAGAGGTTTAAGTAGATTTTATTTTTATAAAATTGATCTATATAAAAAATTAGAAATTAATTTCTGTCTTAGTTTATAAACATCATTCGCTTTAATAGAAAAATTAACTTAGTTAGTGGTTGGATGAAAATTTATAAAAATTATGTGACAAAGCTATTATTTTTTTCATAAAAAAATTGCATGTATATTGTTTTTTATTATATATGTAACAAAATTAATTAAATAAAAGAAATTTAAAAGAGTTTGAGTAAATTGCCAAAATTGTCCCTTGGTTTTATATTTGCTAGTTTCATCCAAATATCCTCAACTTAACAAAAAAAATAAACTAAGTTAGTGGTTTGGATGAAAATGACAAAAAATTACAAACGTTGGGGGCAATTTGGTACAAAAGTGACATTTTGGTCGAAAATGACAAACCTGCCCAAACCTCAGGGACGATTTTGGCAATTAACTCTTTATTTTATTTGAAACTAATAGAACCGCACTCCTTTCCATCATTATCGCACACTCATTGTTGGGCCCACTTCCTTCCAAACATGTAACTTGGTCGCACAATGGAAGGTATGTCGCCAATGTTTTCATAACCGGACCGGACGTTGAACCGGACGTCTTACTGGTTCAATGGTCGGACCTGTCGGACCGAAAATAAGAACCCGGATAATATAAAAAATGACTTAATAATTTATAGATACAAAATTATCAAAAAGATATACAACTTAATTTAGACATAGAATCTAAGTTGCATACAGAAGAAAAAAAAACATAAAATATTTAAACATATTATGCTTTATTTACTAAATATAAATAAATATGTGTTAAAAGAAAATTATAATAAATGAATGGTGTTGGAAAATGAAATTGTCAGAGATATTACATATCTCTAGTATAGACTACTGTGTATCTTTGAAAATCTTTTTTTCTTTAAGGCCATCCGTAGTCATAAAGCCCCTTGTGGGGCGTTATGCGACACGTGTCGTGCCACGTCACACGGGGGCTTTATGGGGCGTTATATCACTAGAGCCCGTAGTCATAAAGCCCCTACCCATCATTACCTATTTAATAATTTTCAGTTTTATTAATTAATATAAAAACTCTATCCTATTTTTTGATTGGCCAAATGAAGTAACCAAACATACATAACGCCGCGAAAAATCTGGCGCCCTCCCCCCATTTTTGAAACATAGCGCCGATGGTTTTGCTGTTCCGGGCGTTTTTGGGGCGCTATCTGTGCTTTGGGCGGTACATGGAGCCCCACTACGGATAGTCTAAACAAATGGATCTTTCATTGTTTCTTGCTCTTCTCTGTTCAAATTTATATATTAGACAAAAGGTAGGAAACTTCCCTCTCACTGCATTGACATAGTCTTCGTCTTCTTCATCTAACATTCCCTCTCACACATTCTCATTCTACAAACCCCATCCTCTTAATTAACCTTCTCTTTCTATATTCTACTTTCTAGAGAGAGAGAAAAAACACATAAACTCATACAACGTAAAAAAAACTAAAGAGTGTAAGGTTTAAATAATAAGCTTAATAAAAGTGGAGGGGCCATATTGTATTTTCTTGGGGATATTATATGTATAAAATGAAAACTATAAGTCGAAGATTTGTAACAAAAATGAATAGTGAAACATTCCAATTCCTAAAAAATTAACCCATAAGTTTATAAAAAGATATTTAAAATTCAAATAATCATCAACACATGTAATCAACTTCAAATTCCTAAAAAGTCAACCCATAAGTTAATAAAAAAATATAAAAATAATTTAATATTTTTTTTCTAATTGTTGGATGAACATCATGTCATCATGTTCTGATTTTTCGACTTTGGCCGTCATTAAAACAATTCTTTGCATTACAAAAGTTTTGATTTCTTTTAGCATAATAATGATAGACTTCCTTTGTGTGACTCGAGTGCATGAATTAAAGCTTTCACTCATGTCTTTCTAAAACACATCATATGCCATATCAAACCTCAAAAAAAACATTTAGACCAACTAATTGGATTTCTTCCCTTAAAGATGAGTGTAAATATGTTCCTTTGCTAATGGGTTTCAACTCTTGTCACTTTCTCCTCAAGCTATTGTTTGGTTGTTGAATTTGTAGCAAACCAAAATATGTTTTTAGACTGATATCCTTGAAATGTTTCTTAAAGTTAGCATAAATGTGTCTTGTACATTGTCTATTGTTAGCATAAGAAGATACAACCTTCACACCTTGTATAGTTTCCTAATGAACAACAATAAATTAACATAAAAACAAATCATATCAACAAATGCATAACATGCGAGTAAATACCTTATGTTTGATTAGATATTAAAGTGAGTCCAAGTCCAACTTCCATTTCAATGTCATCCTTCAATACCTTGTGTTGATTAGATATCAAAGTGAGTCCAAGTCCAACTTCCATTTCAATGTCATCCTTCAATAGATCAATAAATCATTTCCATTCAATAGATCAATAACTCATTTCCAATTTTCCTTATTCTCGGCGGACACAACAACTCAAGCTAAGGGGAGTGGGGGTGGTCACTAGTGATGAAATTCCATCACTCACAAACATCCAATCATGCTCCGCCATGTCAGCAACCATTTTTCCATCACTCACAACCTTTTTTAGTGGCAATGGTCATCACTCACCACCACACCCAACAATTTCCCCCCAACCAACAATTCCTCTCACAAAATCATATCATCACGCGTTAAAGAAATTGGCATTTATCACGCGTTATAAATTGATGGTGGCGGTGGTATCTTCCTGTTTTCCACGCGTTGAAAAGCCCATCACGGAACTTCAACGCTGCCACCCCCAGTGGCCTAATAGAAAAAACATGACTATTGGCATCTCTTCCAAAGCCGAGAGTAACTAACCGCTATTTTTTTTTTATAAAACACCAATCTAAATCCATAACTTTCTTACACCCATCGTTTCATCCACCTTTGGCGCCCTTTAAAATATAGTAACTACTAAAGTATCGGGTTTGTCTTTAATATCCCAGCTTCATAATCTCTGAAAGTCATGCACAACTAATAATCTTTCAACCACCTTCAAACTCATCTAGTACCTTCGTTTTTGCTCTACTACATTGATAAGCACTCACGTTGCATTTGAATTTCCTCATGATATGCGTTTGCATTCCCCTTAAATTAATTCCAAGATTTTCACCTATTTGCTTGAAATATTGTTTTGCAAAACAAGATTATGTAACAAGAGAACCCAAAGAAAAATTTCTTGAGCACATGTGCTTCTCATATAGCTTTTTTTTTTTTTTTTAATAAGTTCTCACATGTAATCCTAGATGCCCAAAGCCTAAATGGGCACTTCCTCACTTTCTTCTTCTTTTTTTTTTTTGCAAAACATAAAGCATTTGAATTATACTAAGCAAAATACATACAGGTGAACCATAAACCAAAAAAGTACTTAGATCATACAATAAAGGTTGTGTTTCCAAAAGCTAGCAAGATTACCATTTATGGAAGAGATTAACAATAAAAAAAAAAAAAAAAAATCACTGGAACCTAGAATTGTGTTACATAATGTGGGTTAAGTTATTATACAAAATGAGTCTTTAACATATAAAATATCTTAAATGTAAGAAGTGAAGGAGAGATTTTTTTTTTTTAATTTTTCCCCATCTTATTAAGCACGTAATTTAATCCCAGAATTAAAAAAAAAAATCGTGATATTACACTGGTAGAGTAACTATGTAATTTTGTAGGGCAAATCTGATTACTCTACAAAATTGTAGTGTAATTATAATTATCCTACTAATATAAAATCACAAATAATTTTTATACATTCTGCAATTAAACATCATTCTTAAGTAGTAGGGAAAAAATTCTAAAAAAAAAAAATTATTCTTCACTTCTTACGTTAAAGGTATTTTGTATGTTAAGACTTATTTATATTTGATCTTTAAATTAAATATCAACGGCTGTTATTATTTTTTATAAATATGGTCAATATTAAAATGTAAGTGAAAACCTTAGATGGTTACCAACTAATGTTATCTTTATTGTGTTCTTAAATCATTTTTTGTTACGTTTGGTAAGAACCGACCATCCAGAATTTTCTTAAGTACATCTAAATAAATAATCAAAATCACATTAATAAAAAAAAGTTGATAAAATGTACTCAGCCCACCTAAATTTTCATAGTACCCATTGCTGAAAACCTGAAATTTATCAAAATGAGGGGTTTTTCATTTATCACAACCCAGAAACAAAATAAAATAAAATAAAGAGTTAAATGCCATTTTAGTCCCTGTGGTTTGGACAATTTTGCCAGTTTAGTCCAACGGTTTCATTTTTAACATCTGGATCCAAAAAGGTTTCACCGTTGCCATTTTAGTCCACCCGGTTAACTTCATCCATTTTTTCTGTTAACGAGAAGGGTAATTCGGTCATTTTATATGTAAATCTATTAACTAGAATGGCAATTCGGCTATATAAAATGACTGAATTGCCCTTCTAATTAACAGAAATAATGAATGAAGTTAACCCAGTAGACTAAAATGGCAACGGTGAAAACTTTTTGGACCCACAGGCAAAAAATGAAACCTTTGGACTAAACTGGCAAAATAACCCAAACCACAGGGACTAAAATGACATTTAACTCTAAAATAAAATAAAAACTAGAAAGTAATATACAAGTTTAGGTGTCAGGTATGTTTAACCAAACGAGTATAGTTGTATTTTTTTACACCTAAACCACCTATCAACTTACATATATACGAACGTAAACAATGGTGTTGCTATAGATTTACCGCTTTCTCTCACAAAACATAAGGGGACCTAAAGTGGAAATCAAAGGAACTAATTTTATTATTATTATTATTATTATTATTATTATTTTGAATAGCAAACGGAACCTTCATTAAAATAAAACGTAGTCCACAAAAACAAAAAAAAAGACTCCCAGCCAGGAGCTGGACAGTCGCAAAACAGAAAAAACAAAACACTCAAACCATCTTTAAAAAATTACATTGAAGTCCCACCATTCCTGTCTTGTTATCGAGCCGTGTTTTGACCTTAGCTTCACTCCAAGATAAGATGACTCCTTTATGTCTTCTATTGCCGTCTGGACCACTCCTTGCCTTCCTTTGAATACTCTCTCGTTTCTGGTCTTCCACAAAATCCACATTGTTTGGATTACGATTGCATATATTGCTTTCTTCACACCTTTGTTTCGCTGAACGCCATGCAACTCCAACAGAAGTTCTTTCAGGCTACCTTCGTTGTTCACCATCGGGATTTTTAACCAATTTGTAACCAGTTCCCAGATTCTTTTTGCAAAATTTAGTATACACCAATGGCTATATATGCTAAATATCTATACAAGGAATACAATTATGACATATAACCATCTTTGACTATTCAAGATTATTTAGAATATTTGAGGTTATAAAATTCAAATTCAATTATTCTTTTTAGAGTAAACTGCAATTTTACCCCCTGAGGTTAGGGGTCATTGGCATGTCTACCCCCCTAAGGAAATAATTGCAATTTTACCCCCCACTGTTCACTATTATGTCGCAACCTTACCCCCCGGTGTCAAAGTCAATAACAGATCTGTTAACTCTAAGTTGAAATGACTATATTACCCTTCCATTTTACCCCCCAACATTCGTGTTAAGTAACACAATTACCCCCCACTGGTAAATTACTAATTTGTCCTTTGTTATTACCCCTTGTACTTTGTGTTAAGACACAACATTACCCCCTGCAACCACTGCCACCGCCATTCACCACCACAACCACCACTGCCACCTCCAGCCACCACCCTCCAACACTCTCAACCACGTCTCTCTCTCGCCGCTGTCCATTTAACTCAAATCACACCCAACCCTCAACCACCTCAGTTCAATTCATCTTGTCATCAACAAAGCATAAACTCATACAGATTAAGGAACAAATTTCTGAAAAAATGAAACTAATTACTAACCTGAAAGGGGATTCTTCCAACATTAACAATAAATGTGACAAAATCTCCATTAATTGAAGAGGTAAATACAACAATCGGATTATACAATATATACTGTGAAGGTCTAACCCATCATATTCATAGCCCTTCCTCTTTCTTTTTCCTTTAGTCACGCTGAAGAAAAATACTTTACGCTCTCTCTCCCTTTAAACTCTCTCTCTAAAACAGAGCAACTCCTTCTTCATCCCTACTCATAAATCAACACCAGATCACAAATCACATTCACACCATTATAGCACTAGTCTGACCAGTAGCAAAATCCACAGTACCAACTGAATTTCTATTAGCAAAACCCATTTAATGAGATGAACCGATGGAGCTTCGCCTGCGACAGGACCCACAAAATCGAAGGACTGTTAATGGTGGTGGTTGAGAGATGAACCACCACGATCGGATGTTCGTTTCAACCCCACCGTCTTTCTTCTCCTCCTCAGATCTGGGCGGTGGCCATTTCAACCCTCTGTTATTTACTTCTTTAAGCTTGGCTTCTGATCTATCAAATAAATCCAACACCAAATCAAGACAAAACTTCAAAACCACACAACAAATATAATAAAAAAATTATCACAATCATCTTCTAATCGGTGCAAATTGTTTTGTTTCCCTACCATTGGCCATACCCACCAAACCTTAAAAATAAAACTAAAACTTGATAATGATTTCAATTCCAGAAAGGGGGAAAAAGAAACTTTATTTCCTTAAAATGATGATTAATAATGACGATTGGCAAACCATTAAAAACTTTGATATGAAACATAACAAGATGAAATCTTTAAAGCAGAATTAGGGTTTCGATTAATATCTGCGTTTGTCAATTAAATCAGAAATTAAACAACATAGAATTCGAATTAAATGCGTGTAGATGATAAAGATGGAGTAAAGGGTACCTGAAGTTTAGAAAATTGAGGATCTTTTGGGATGAAAATCGCTGAAATTGAAATGGAAGAAGGTGTGTGTGTATTCGTTGATTTATGAAGAAGAAAGGTAGAGAATACGTGAGGGGATTGAGAGATAGAAATGATGGATCTGGGTAATTAGAAGATGTTGAAGATGGATCTGGTTTTGAAGATGATGATGATAATTTGATTTTATAAATAATAATAATAATAATAATAATAATAATAATAAATATAGGGTAAGATTACCAAAATACCCCTGCCTATAACAGTCAAATAACTGTTGACTGACGGCAGGGGGTAAGGTTGCGACATAACAGTGAACAGTGGGGGGTAAAATTGTAATTATTTCCTTAGGGGGGTAGACATGCCAATGACCCCTAACCTCAGGGGGTAAAATTACAGTTTACTCTTCTTTTTATTATTGGTCATGATAGGACCTACCATAAAAAATAATTTTCCTCTCACACAGGACTACCCACTACACACAGGGAGGTATGTTTAATTAAACGAGTATAGTTGTTTTTTTTACACGTAAACCACCTATCAACTTACATATAAACTAACATAAACAATGGTGTTGCTATAGATTTACCGCTTTCTCTCACAAAACATAAGGGAGGACCTAAATTGGAAATCAGAGGAACTAATTTTATTAAGATGCAATGTTCGTGTAAGGTTTTACAGTATACACCAATGGTTATGTATGCTAAATATCTATACAAGGATATGATAAATATTAGGAGCTAAGTAATCAATACAATTATGACATATTACCTTTGACTATTCAGAATCATTTAGAATATTTGAGGTTATAAAATTCAAATACTCTTTTTGTTATTGGTCGTTATAGGACCCACCATAAAAAATAATTTTTCTCTCACAGAGGGCTACACACTACACATGGAGTAAGACGTGTCTAAACATACTCCCTATGTGCTGTTATATTGCTACTTTCGTGTGATACGTGTGTTAGGGATTATTGTAGGATCGTTTTGTGACCCAAACGAGTCAATCAGAAGAATTCTTACCAATTCAAAAGGCGGAAACAAATGAATTTACTAGTAAAACAGCTTGATACACTTCTAATTGTCTTGTTTATTGATTATAACACGTTTTCAGATCAGTTGACACATCGGCAGCACTTCGGTACCGGAATCACAAAAGTTACAAATGATTTCGTGTGAAGGGTATTTATAGTGATGGTGATTTCGTTTGAAAGTGTCACAGGTCATTTCAAACGAAATTACCAATGTTAATTTCGTTTGAAATATCACATGTCACTTTCAAGCGGAATTAACTCCTTCAAGCGAAATTACCTCCAAACCTAATTTCTTGAACTACGTGCCCTGATCTAACAATTCTAGTACAAGACTCGATACAAGACGAAGTCGACAGAAGTATGCACCAACAGACTCCCCCTCGAATGTTGACGAGTCTTAAGTGTCGAGTCTTCACAGTCTTCAGTCTTTATCAGTCTTTGGGCTTCTTTTTTTCAGAATCTGACAGTAAGTATCCACATTCTCTGTCTTCTCTTTATCAACTTATACCCCCCTCGAATATTGATCTAATTTTCTTGATCAGATCTCTTGATTTATTAAGATCATCAGCATCTGCAGTTCCAGGATCGTAACCTGGCCTACCTGCACAAACTCTACCTCACAATAAATTTCACAATTTTAACATTTGACAGATTTATTCTCTTGCTTATCAATTGAATACACAAATCAATAAATGATTTTACAATGTTAATCTCTGATGAACCACTTGTATGAAAAACATTTTTCTTTTAAAACCTTTTCTAGTTTCAAACAGACTCCCCCTCACAAGTTGTCATCATGTTTAGCACTTGGAATTTTGAAAATCAGCTCTCCAACATCAGTTGTCGAAAAACTTTTTGTATTTTTCAAAATTTGTGCTAAAACACACTAAAAATCTTTTTGGATTTTGAAATAAATGAAATGCAGTAAAGAAATATTTACAAACCAATATTTTTGTGAGTTTGTGTAAGAGGATCATATCAGTTTTTGAGACAAATCACCAACACCATTAAGCTTTAAACATTTTAAGTTCTAAACAATTCACTTAGATTGTCAGTATACTGATCCACTTAAATTCTCACACAAAGTTCAACTGTTTCGAGATACGAGATTAATGTTTTAAGCGACTTAAACTTATTCGCGTGTCCCACCTCAGAGTATACTCCCGTATCCAGATCCCAATATTCAGTCTTACAGGTGAGTATACCTAAATGATATCTGTAAGGGGTTAAATGCGAGGGCCGTGAGAGCTCAGGTCAGAACTTCCGTTCAGCAGAGAGACGACGACTTCGACTTTTGGTGGGTCCCCTTTAGAGGATCTTTTTTACAACAGCACATGATTAGCATTTTTCAATGTTTCATCATTTTTTATGCTGAGGGTAGGCTATATTTCAAGCAAGCGTAAAGTATTCTCCGGGAACTAGGCCATTGCTTCCGCAAAATCAGAAGTCCCGGGATAATACCCCAGATATCACTAAGCATAAAGACCTAGTATCTCAGAAAGAGGGACCTTTCAAACAAGATTTCGGGGGTTACCCATATATCCGAGAGATGTTCCCTACGATATAAGTAAGTTTGAAATTTAGGTTTATATCTCGTCACAATCTACTAAATGTGTAAAAACCTACTGGCACATCATCAGTGAGACCGTTTATCACATTTGACTTTCCAATTCTTTAGCATGCTGTGATAGTCCACTGATGTACTATCATTTCCTCTTTTTCACAACAAAACTCATTTTGATTTTATCATGTTTTTTACTTTTTCAAATTTTCAAATGTTTTTGGATTTTCATAAATTTCTTACTCCCCCTAAAATGCAAAATCATTTAAAGGAAATTTGAAAACAAACTATACAAGGTAAAGTGACAACTGATATCGAATCACTTCAAATCGCCATCCACTAGACATAAACAATCAGAACTCCCCCTTACAACAAACTATTTTCCTATTATGATTTCAAAACACTTAAGTTTATTTTAATCAAATGGTTTTTCCGGAAAATAAGTTTAGTTGATTTAATAAAACCACATGTAGGTTCGGGGTTCAATTCATCACTTTGTTCAACTTCAACCACTTGAAAAATTTAACAATTTTAAGTTCAAACATCGAATATCACTTGTAGAAAATCAAGTACAACTTAATGTCCCTGATTTACCACTTGTAAGACAAAATATCACCGAAGTGAATTTCTCAAGAAAGATGCTGATTCCTGCTCCACACTTACCAACCTGGGAGCTCCGGCAAGTCATACTTATTACTTATGAAAAACATACATCCAAGCTTCAGCAAACTTGGATGTTTCTTCCTCAACTTCATTTGGGTAGTAAGATGCTTTCTTTGTTTTATAAAAATCCTTTACCCCTTTAACCTTCCCATTGACCATCTTTCCAAAAA
Organism: Helianthus tuberosus; assembly: GCA_030545235.1. NCBI lineage: Eukaryota > Viridiplantae > Streptophyta > Magnoliopsida > Asterales > Asteraceae > Helianthus > Helianthus tuberosus. Next base: position 20,360,921 of record CM060364.1, on the reverse strand, counting down.
TCTTTTTCACATTTCCATTAAAAACTTTTTCGACATCAAATTCTTTCTTTTCAGAATAGAATTGATTCGAGATCTCAACTTTTCCAACTTTTTGTTTAAAATTTTCATCCCGCAATGGTGGAAAATTGACATCATCCATTGACGGTACTGATGTTTCCAGTTTTATCTCAACTTGTGGCTCCTCTGATTTTGTGGAATCAGATTCATCGCCAGAATTTACATCTAATTTCTTAACAACCCATGCTTGGTTGTCAAGATTTCCCCTCCTCTTATAAAATCTTTTTGAACACTCACCAACTTCATATGTAGAGTTTTTAAACACTTTAAATTTTTCAATTGGTGGTTCAATTTTATCAACAACTTTTTCTTTGAGTTTTTAGGAGACTCCCTGTTTTGTGTTGGTTGCCTTTGGACAGTTCCAGGCGATGTGACCAACTTTTTGACATCTGTAACAAGTTCTAGTCTCTTTTCTCTGATGAACTTCGTTTCTCACAATCTTCTATTTTTCAGCCAAGAACTCTTTGTTTGATTGTCTCCAGAAAGAGCTCTTCTTTTCATCCTCAGCAGAAGTACCTGAAACAAATTTTGTATATGTTTTAGACATTTTCTCATTTTTATGATTTTCTGGTGGTATAAAACCAAGACCTTTCTTTTTGTAATTACCGTTATGGTTTGGTTTCTTTTGTAGGATCGTTTTGTGACCCAAACGAGTCAATCAGAAGAATTCTTATCAATTCAAAAGGCGGAAACAGATGAATTGACTAGTAAAACAGCTTGATACACTTCTAATTGTCTTGTTTATTGATTATAACACGTTTTCAGATCAGTTGACACATCGGCAGCACTTCGGTACCGGAATCACAAAAGTTACAAATGATTTCATGTGAAGGGTATTTATAGTGATGGTGATTTCGTTTGAAAGTGTCACAGGTCATTTCAAACGAAATTACCAATGTTAATTTCGTTTGAAATATCACATGCCACTTTCAAGCGGAATTAACTCCTTCAAGCGAAATTACCTCCAAACCTAATTTCTTGAACTACGTGCCCTGATCTAACAATTCTAGTACAAGACTCGATACAAGACGAAGTCGACAGACGTATGCACCAACAATTATCATACCGGTAGATAGTCAATGTGTAGTCGTATTGCTACTTTCTTTATGAACGACAAAGGTCCTGGCCAACTCGCCTAGGAGGAAATCCACAAATGAGAAAAAACCCCGAGCCAACTAGGAGCAAATTGCTTCATATGAGACTCCAACTCGCGACATCCCTTAAGTAGGGCTGCAAACGAACCAAATGAACACGAACATGACTTTGTTCGTGTTCGTTTGCTAAGAAATATACATGTTCACGAACTGTTCCTGAACACTTCCCGAATGAGATTTTATGTTTGTGTTCGTTTGTTAAGGAAAGGAACGTGTTCGTTTGTTAAGGAAAGGAACGTGTTCGTTTGTTAAGGAAAGGAACGTGTTCGTTGTTAAGGAAAGGAACATGTTCGTTTGTGTTTGTTTGTTTGTTAATTTTAGGCAACGAACGTTGATAAACACAAATGAGCACAAACTAATGTTCATGAACACAAATGGAAACAAACGAACACAAACAAACAAACAAACACAAACAAACGTTTATGAGCAGAATATATAATAAACTGACACTTTTAGATATTTTATTTGTGGGAATTTTGAAGTATTTAAATAAAATATAAAAGCTAAAAACACTAGTGAACTATCGAACACAAACGAACATGTTACCGAATGTTCAAGAAACATAAATGAACGAATGCAACCTTTGTTCATGTTCGTTTCATTTAACTAAACGAACGAAATTTCTTGTTCGTGTTCGTTTGTTTAATAAACGAACAAACACAAATGAACTTTCCGTCGAACAGTTCATGAACTGTTCGTCAAACGTTTGGTTCGTTTACAGCCCTACCCGTAAGGAAAGACATGTGGGTTAGAGGTGTACAAATCGTTTTTTTAAGTGGTCCGGTTTTTAACCGAACCGGTTTTTTTTATCCAAAACAAAAATCTTTTTTTTTTATAACCGGTTTCGGTTATTAACCGGTTTTTCAAACCCAAAACAGTAACTGGTCTAACCGGCTTTTGCCAAAACACCGGTTTGTAACCGGTTTTTTAAAACCGGGTTCGGTTTTTAAACCGGTTGCAACGATCAAGAATGGTAACCGGTCACAAACCATCGGTTCGGTTCGGTCCTAAAACCGGTAAAAAAAGCCGATACTTCGATTTTTTCAGATTACGGTTCTAAAACCGGTTTTTTATACACCTGTAATGTGGGTACCACACTTCAGTTTTCACCATAAATTATCTAGTCCTTGTCACCCAGTGTTTTTTTTTTCTTTTGTGACTAAAATGTGTTGAAGTGTTGTATTGAACATTTGAACTCATATTTTCAGCAATAATAATACAGCAAAGCTCCATATTACACTATTACAATAAAAAAACAAGTGAGCTTCATTTCACTAGAACTCGATCATGGTAGACGCTTTCATCAAAGTTTTATGCGGGAATAAAGAGTATACTTCTGATACGTCATCAGTTCTTGATCCATACTCGTGTGCAAATCATGTCATAGTTATTTCTGTCAACACACTCATATTGTTCATGTGTGTGTTAATCATTTTACGCAACTTATCGTGGGTTCGAAAACCGTCAGTCAATGTCAACCCACATGCTGGCTGTCGGTTTTCTCGAAGGTTTTCAATGGTTTATTGGGTTTGGTTTATATAACTGTTGGGATATGGGCAGTTGTGGGAAATTTATTACCGGTGGACCGGTGGGTTGTTGTGGTCCTTCAAGGTGTTGTGACTCGTGTGGTTGTTGACTTTTTATCTTGTAAGTCGTTGTCTTTTGCCTAAGGTTTGTTCGGTCCTGATCTTGTTGTTTTCTGTTTTTTTATGTCTTCCGGCTGTTTTGGATGGTAGTGTTAACCGAGAAACAACTTTGACCGGTGTGTTGAATGCGTTGACTTTTCCGGGTGCGGTTTTGTTTGTTCTTTGTGTGTTCATGGAGAGAAAACCAACCGACGGTTCGCTTTACGAGCGGTTGCAAGCAGATACTGGTACTGATACTGATACTGATATTGTTACTCCGAAGGCCAGAGCAGGAACTTTGAGTAAGCTCACCTTCTGGTGGCTTAATCCGCTATTGTTAAAAGGAAAAAAGAAAGTTCTTGATGCTACCGATATCCCGAAGCTGCAACACGAGGATAGAGCAGAAACGTGTTATTCAAAGTTCATGAAAATATTGGAGAAACGAAAGGCGGAGAGTGTGACGGGTGATCCGTCTATGTTGTCCACTTTGTTTGTGTGGCAGTCAAAACAGCTTGTGATCACGGGGTTGTTCGCACTGATCAAGGTGCTTTCGTTGGCTTTGGGGCCGATAATTTTAAGGGCTTTTATAAAGGTTTGTCAAGGGAAGCAGGCATTTGAGCATGAGGGTTATTATCTCACTTTAGGATTGTTTCTTTCTAAGTGTTTAGAATCGTTTGCAGAGAGACAGATGAATTTTAGAAACCGAGTGATTGGGGTGCAAGTGAAATCTATGTTATGTGCGGCGATTTTTCGGAAGCAGCTGCGATTGTCGAATGATGCTAGAATGAGTTACTCTCCGGGTCAGATCATGAACTATGCGACCGTTGATGCTAATAGAATCGGGGAGTTTCCGTTTTGGTTTCACCAGATTTGGGCAATTGGTTTGCAAATATGTCTTGGGATATTTATAATTTATTTTTCAGTTGGAGTAGCGGCGTTTGCGGCGTTGTTGGTTATAATCTTAACCGTTTTAGGGAATATTCCGTTGGGTAACTTGCAGCAGAAGATTCTAACGAAGCTTATGGCTGCGCAAGACCGAAGGTTGAAGGCTATAACGGAAGCTATTACAAACATGAAGATTTTGAAGTTGTACGCTTGGGAGAGTCACTTCCAGAAGGCAGCTGAAAAGTTGAGGAACGAAGAGATGAGGTGGTTATCGGCAGTTATATCGCAAAGAGGAGTCTACTTGATGTTGTTTTGGTCGTCTCCAGCGATTGTAGCGTGTGTGACTTTTTATACATGTTATTACATTGGAATTCCGCTTGATGCTAGCAATGTATTCACGTTTCTGGCAACGATTCGGATCATTCAAGAGCCAATTCGTCTTATTGCTGATACTGCAGCCGTGTTTATAGAAGCAAGGGTGGCGCTAACGCGTATTCTTAAGTTTTTAGAGGCACCCGAGTTGCAAAAAGAACGAAAGAAGCATGTAAACATCGGACACGAATCGCTAATAATCAACGCTGATGCGATTTCATGGAACAATGACGATACAAAACCGACTCTAACTGGTGTAAATTTTGAAATTTCAACTGGTGAAAAAGTGGCTATATGCGGGGAGGTTGGGTCCGGTAAATCGACACTCATATCAGCTATTTTAGGAGAGGTTCCAAACATTAAAGGCACCGTAAGTCTCTGCCATAGATCAGTTCTATTAACAAAACAAACATGTTATCAATGGTAATCTTATTTTCTTTGATTTTAGATTGAAGTTTATGGAAAGATAGCATATGTTTCACAAACGGCATGGATCCAAACAGGGACTGTTCGAGAAAATATTTTGTTCGGGTCAGTAATGGATGAAGAAAAGTATGAAGAAGTGATTAAGAAATGCTCACTCGTGAAGGATATTGAGATGTTTCCATTTGGTGATCAAACGATTATAGGAGAAAGAGGCGTAAATCTGAGTGGTGGACAGAAGCAAAGAGTTCAGCTTGCACGCGCGTTGTATCAAGATGCAGATATATACCTTTTGGATGACCCGTTTAGCGCCGTTGATGCCCATACTGCAGCCAGTTTGTTCAAAGTAATTATCATTCTCATGACCGATTTCTTCTGTAATATAAATATATCCTGTTAACATGTTTGTTATGTATAGGAATACATCATGGAAGCACTATCAAGCAAGACGGTGTTACTTGTAACTCACCAAGTCGATTTCTTGCCTGCTTTTGATGACATCTTGGTGAGCTACTGAGCTATACAGAAACTAGTCGTTTTTCATTTTTGCCATATGATATTTATATCAATGCTCGTTGTTATCTTCACAGTTAATGGCAGACGGAAAGATTGTGAAAACAGGAACCTATGCTCAATTGCTTGATTCATGCAAAGAGTTCCAAAGCCTAGTTATTGCACTTAGTACTACTTCTGGTTCACATAGTCTATCAGCTGATAGTTCTCAACAACGATCTAACTCCTCAAATCGAGAAATAGAAAATGTTTACGTGAAAGAACAGATTGTAGGAGAACAACTCATAAAGCAAGAAGAACGAGCAACAGGGGATACTGGCCTAAAGCCATACAAACAGTATATTAGCCAGAACAAAGGCTACTTCTACTTCTCTCTGTCGGTTTTGTCACATTTGTCGTACATAATCGGAATGCTCTTGCAAAATCTGTGGCTGGCTGCTAAAGTGCAGGATTCCACGGCGAACCAGTCAAACATGTTACTAGTATACATGATCATGGCTTTTGTGATGATGTTCTTTTTGTTTGGTAGATCTTATTTTGTGGTTAAACTAGGAACTAAGGCATCTATAGCAGTTTTCTCCAAGTTAATAACGTCGCTTTTCAGAGCGCCAATGTCCTTCTACGACTCGACGCCAGTGGGAAGAATAATTAGTCGGGTAAGTCTTGTTACATATACTCGTAGTGCTCAAATGAAGTACAACAAAACTTATGAATTTAAATGCTGTAGGTCTCGTCTGATCTGAGTGTTGTAGACATTGAATTGGCAATGAAGTTCACAGTTGGGGTAGGCACAACGATGAACACATACTTTAGCTTCGGGATCTTGACGTTCCTAACTTGGCCTATCTTGTTTGTGATCATTCCAACGGTTTATGTGACAATACTTCTACAAGTAAGAAATTGTATTCCCAAAACCTTATAACCATGAGTGTTTGATTTAGGTAACCGTGAGAACCCATAAGGGAAAACTCACATGACCTGTCAATACCCTGCTAACCAGTGGGACCAGGTAAAGTGTAGCTTATGTTGGGCATTTGGCTTCATGATGTTCACCTTTTAAGACGGAAACCAGTAGAAGTTGGATTCGAACCTAAGACTTCTCCTAAAAGGGAATCTCGCACTTACCACTGCCCCACCCCCGGAAGGTTTTAACCATATGTTTTCACACTTGACAAATCAATGGACACATGAATAATGCACACAAAAGTAAAACACATGTTTTAAAATAGAGTAAAATGCCATTTTAGTCCTTGAGGTTTGGCTACTTTTGCGACTTCCGTCCAAAGGTTTGTTTTTTCGTATCTGGATCCAAAAGGATCTTGCTATTTTTATCCGACTCATTAACTTCATCCATTTTCTTAACCTTTGTAGTGTTACCACAGGCTATATCCGTGGAAAGTTGTGTTATTTGTTACTCAATATAATATGTGATCCTCGCATCATTTTTTTTTTTCACTCAGAAATACTATTATGCTTCTGCAAAGGAGTTGATGAGATTAGATGGCACGAGTAAATCGTTAGTTGCAAGCCATCTAGCACAATCGATTGCTGGAGTTGTTACCATCAGAGCTTTTGGAGAAGAAGACCGTTTCTTTTCAGAGCATATGAACCTTATCAATGGCAATGCTAGCCCATTCTTTCATAGTTTTTCAGCAAATGAATGGTTGATTCAACGTCTAGAAATGCTATGTGCGGTTGTCGTTTCTAGCTCTGCCTTAGCCATAACTTTGCTTCCCTTTGATGCTTCAGCCTCGGGTTAGTGATATTAAACCACACACACTCAAGCAGTACAAGAAAACATACATGTTTTTCTAACAACACATATTGTAATGACAGGATTCATTGGAATGGCTCTTTCCTACGGTCTCTCATTGAACATTTTCCTTGTTGTTTCGGTTCAATTCCAATGTCAGCTATCAAATCTGATAGTTTCAGTGGAAAGATTGGATCAATACATGCATATTCATAGTGAAGCCCCTGAGATCATAGAAGACAACCGACCGTCAAGAAGTTGGCCAAGCATTGGTAGAGTTGTCATTGAAAACCTGAAAGTATGTAAGATTTTCAACTTTATTTCCATGCATGATAAGACTTCTAGATTTATAAAACTTTTGGTTATGTGTGTGTGTTGCAGATCAGATATCAACTTAATTCCCCTTTGGTTCTTCACGGAATCAGCTGTGTATTTGAAGGAGGGCTCAAGATTGGAATCGTAGGAAGAACGGGCAGTGGGAAAACTACTTTGATTAGTGCTTTGTTTCGCTTAGTTGAACCTACAGACGGAAGGATAGTTATAGATGATTTAGACATCACTTCAATTGGACTTCATGACCTCAGATCAAGCTTTGGAATCATCCCACAAGAACCAACATTATTTAGTGGTTCCATTCGATACAATCTCGATCCCCTATCAGAGCATAGTGATCAAGAAATATGGAAGGTGAAGTTCCACAAGTTCGACTAACCAAGACCATAAACAAATGTTGAATGCTAACTTTCATTGTTTACCAGGTTCTTGAAAAATGCCAACTTAGAGAAGCCATTCAAGATAAAAAGGAGGGATTGGACTCGTTGGGTAAGAACTTCAATTGATGTTACAATTTATTACAGTGTAGCTTGTCGTTGGCAGTTATATAACTATTTTCTGTTATAAGATATTAATATTATTGAATTAAGAGATATAGATCAAGACAGGTTGGAGATAATTCTTGGTGAATTATTTATTGAGTCTTTTATATTTAATTTAGGGATAATTGTTAGTTTTAATTAATATGGTTTATCTAGGAGTTTATTTATTTATATAACTAGAGTATGAGTCGGGCTAGGACTAGAATGAGTTTAGTATAAATAGATGATCAGGGTTATTATATTGGTGTGCTTTGATTGATAAATAATAAAAGAGTCGAACGACTATGTTCATATATCATGTTTGCTAAATCTAGAAGCTTCCATGAGCTTCTATAGTATAGCATAAATAGATCAACTATCTATAACAGGATATAACTGCCAATGACAAGCTATGCTCTAGTACAAGCTGTTAGACTAAATGATATATGACAATATAAACACAGTTGTGCAAGATGGCTCAAACTGGAGCTTGGGACAAAGGCAGCTATTTTGCTTAGGAAGAGCCCTTTTAAAGAGACGAAAGATACTTGTACTCGATGAAGCCACAGCGTCAATCGACAATGCAACAGACACCATCATACAGAAAACTATTCGCGAAGAATTTAAAGATTGCACTGTAATAACAGTTGCTCACAGAATACCAACTGTTGTAGACTGCACAATGGTGCTTGTTATGAAGGACGGTAAGCCAGCCCGCAATCATTAACCTTTACAAATTTAATGCAAATGAATCACTGGTTTGATGAAACTTTGTACTTTACAGGAAAGGTGATGGAATATGACAAGCCCGTGACATTGATGAATGAGCCAACGTCCTTGTTCGCACAGCTTGTTAACGAATATTGGTCTCAACATAAGACCTCGTAATCGGTAAGCTTTGGATAATTTACTAAACCTACATAGTTGATATATATTATGATCATTATAAAGTTTTTGACCACCCTTAGGGTATGAAGATGCTGGAACAAGGAATAAAAGATTTCACATTATATTTCCAGATCAACTGAGGCCTCATTCAGTCATCAATAACTTGACTGATGGCATGATTACTCCTGCTTCTTCATCTAGTAACTTGTTTGGTGCTGCTACAATTTCCTTTTTTTTTTCCCATTTAGAAACTTGATTTATGATATTAAATTGGGTTTGAATATTTCGAAATCCATATGATTGTGGTAATAATCATTAGAAGATTGTGGTAATAATCATTAGAAGATTGTGGTGATGATCGTGTTTTGAGAGATATGTGTCCATGAGATTGGTTTGCAAAGACCAAAAAAAAAAAAAAAACACAAATGGGAATAGGTTGTATAAATAAGACCTCATATAATCACATTAATTAGTCATTTAAGGGTGAAGGGAGTGGTTAAACTTTTGGAATAGGTAAACACTCAAATCACCCAATCAAACAATGCCACGTCATTTTACCTTTTTTGTTTACCTTTTGATTAACTGATATAATGCTATGGCTGGTACTTTATAAGTTAAAGTGTGTTTACATAAGGTTAAGTTGTTTTGTGTTAAAAGGGTATAATAGTAAAATTGTAGGTAGATATTGTTTAGTAGACGCCGGTTTACCCGCCCTGGTATGCCTAACCTGCATTTAATAACGCGTAACCAACAGTAGCAGTAGAAGTGCTACTGGAACAAAATCGGAGACGCCATAGGCCTCCAAATTCCTGTTGCTGTTTGGTTTAAAGAGGAACAAAAAGGCAGCTGTCGCTAATCGTTACGCGCTGCCGGATGGAGTCTGGGGTAGTGGGGTGTGTCGTTCAGGTGGTCTAGGAAGATACAGTCTACGGCTGAACTGGTATGCTAGTTCTAGTTTGATGTGTTCGTTGTGGCTTTGTGCTTCATGTATGTAGAGCAGTCGATTTGAAACTGTAGAATTGTCACAACTGATCCTGTTTTTTTATTAAGTTTTACCATTTGATTAGCTGAAATAATGATGTGGCTGCTACTTATAATTCAAAGTGTTTACATAAGGTAGAGAGGGGTGCAAACGAGCCGAGCTACTCGAGCTCGACTCGAAAAAAAGCTCGAACAAGCCGAGCTTATACGAGCTCGAGCTTAAAAACAAGCTCGTTTAGCAAACGAGCCCGAGTCCGAGCTTCGCTTATCGAGCTCGAGCCGGCTCGCGAGCCTTAACGAGCTTTCTTTTTATATATTTTTTATTAATATATTAAACATATATTTAAATAATAATATTTACCATTTATTAATCTTGACTTGTTGATACCAGGGTAAGCCTTTTATATAAACCAATCTATATCTATATATATAATAAACAAATAAACAATAAACAATAAACAAATAAACAAATAAACAAATAGATAATAAACAAATAAAGTGTGGGACACGTGGCACTATGTAGTGCAACCTCACTTGATTTTTGGCGGGAAAATTAGGGAAAAAACACATTTTCGCATTTGGATCCCGCACTGGGTATCCGTACCCGGATTTTTACCCGACTATATAAATGTTCTAAAACCTAATTCACTCATTTTTTTCTCTCAGCCGTTCCATCTTCCTAAATATGTTAGGGTTTTTTACATTGCAGCCGCCCTGTTCTTCTCCGTCTTCAATCTCCGATCTTCATCTAAATGGTACACTCGAAACCCTAGCGCCTCCCTCACATTTTCTACAGATCCATATGTTGGAATGGAAGAGTTTCACAATCACGAAACCCTAGCCATCGTCATCTTCCCTGTTTTGATTCAAGAAGAAAACCTGTACATGATTTTGATTTTTCATTCATATTGTCTGACGATTCTTTTCCCAGCAGCAGCAACTCTCACTGCCACCACCGCACTCCATCCTACCGTCGCATCACCACCGTCTCCTCTCACAACTCCGTCAACGAAGCACCGTCTAAATTACCTGCGATCGTCTTCATTGTCATTCAGGTCCGATTATCTAATCGCACAAACCCTAGGTTCCGTTTCCTTAATTTTGTTCTTGTTTTCGTACTAATCTGTTCTATTATTTGTGTTTTAGGTGAAATGAATTTGTATATAACTGTGTAAATCTGTTTGATCATTATCTTACGTTAGTAGATTGTGTTTATGTGAAGCTTTTATGTGTGTATGAAGTGATGAATGGCTTATATTTGATGATCGTTCGTTGCGATTAATGTCTTTGTATGTGTATGACGTAATGAAATCGAATTGTTTAGTTTGATGATTGTTATTATTCATTATATATAACGATTTGTGTGTTTCGGTGGTTTCAATAATGTTTTGATGCATTAGAAAGGAAATAATTTACAAGAATTTAGGTATTTTGGAGAGGTTTTGAAGTCTATAATTTTTTAGGTGTGATTTAGGTTTAGTTTGCTGCATATATTAGGCATTTCTTTGCATAGGAAATTTTGAACTTGATTAAACCTGTTTATTGTGTTATTTTTGTGTTTATGGCGATTTTAGGGTGATTTATGTCCGTTCTATAAAAAAGGCTTCATATTATTTGACCATCAACCATATGTCTTAACTCTTTTGCATGGCACATGTACTGTATGCAATTTAGATGGAACTGTACTTGAGTTTTTTCCTTCATGAGACCATAACTCTTTTTCTAATGCAGGGATGTAGGGCGTTGCTGGTAGCTAAAGATAAAAATCCAAAGGTAAAAGATAGTAAAGAAAATCTGGGTGTGTTAAGTAAGCGGGGTGGGTAATGGGTCAAAATGGGTTCAGGTAGCTCAAGTAACGTTGGACCTACTTGCAAAACGAAACACTATCTTATTTCATTTTTCTTAAAAAAATGTTAATGTTATAGATATGAATATGATTACAGGTCAGGTTGGATAGATCCGAAATCAATAATTATGTTACCTAAAATAATGAATCTTACAGCATAAGCTTCATTCTAACATTTAACCCTAATTATCATTCTCTCCTAATCGATTTCAGATTTCCAAAGCATATTCAAAGACCAACCAAATCAAAGGTATCAAAATCTTATTCTTGATGTTTTACTTTAGATCTTCTTTGTAAAATTTTGATTCGAAACAATCAGAGTGTTTCATCGATTAGGTTAAACTTAAATGATATTATTTTATGATAGCCGAATCTTCTCCACTTCTCTCATATCAATCATTGTTGCAAATGCTCAAGAACGATTCTTGCATATCATCAAGAACTATCCACATAATCAAAGGTAAGCACTTCAATTTCTTATTTGTCGTTAAGACTGTCGGTTTTTAATAATGATTTTGAACGTCGTTTTTTATTGTTATGCTAATGTCGATTTTGAAGAACAATACCAAATATCGAAGAAATCAAAGGTATGTTTATCGTTTTGTCATCTCTTTTTTTTGTTCGACTATGGGCAAGATCAAGTACTTTGAGAAGTATTTTGATGATACATTTGATCACAGGTAGTAGTTTTTCATTTTTTCTTTATTAATATTGGTTTGATAGTTGTTTTTTGCCTATAATCCATCTGTTTAGTTATTAATATTTTGAATATTTTTTTATAATTACTTATGATTTGTGATTTGTAGGCATGTTGTTCTTACTTATGAAGTTGTGAAGCTTTTTCCAAAGAATTGACTTACATCCGAGGTATATTGTTGATTTTGATATGTTATAAGGTTTGATATATTTATATCCATTTATCTGTGTTTTAGGGTTCTTATGAATGGTGGCGGCGATGGTCGCTGATGTTTTCGGTTTATTCGGAAGACCGTTAGTGGCGTTTGTTTGCGACGATAGTCGCTGATCTGTAGATCATGAGTTGATTTGGTCTCAAATCCACTGTAGGTATGAGTTTTTAACCAAAATCTAATAAAATCCCTTGCATTAAATCTTTTTAAAATTGTTATAGTATAACATGAAGAACACCGGCAGAGTAGAAAAAGTGTGCCTCCCTCCGTTCAAGCATCAATTTTACATCTTCAAGGTTCGATTACTTTTATGAAAACATAACCTCGGTAGGTAGATCTGGTGTTTTTTTGATGATTTGCGATATTGTTATGGTTTTTGAAAGCAATCTGTGTAGATTATGTTTTCCGAAAGTATTTGGGATATGTATGTATCGCATTTTGAAAGCAATATATGAACACTAGGGTTGAACGAATCAATCTACGACTATTGCCTTTTTTTTTGCCGATGAGTCTTCTTTCCCACCATCACCACCTGATGATTTTCGCTGTGGTTTTAGATATTTATGGATGTTTGTGAGCCCTAATTTGGATGCAATTAAGTATAACGGTGGCTGGCGGTTAATGTGTTAGTTTTTATTGTTTCTGTTTCAGATAAATGGCGTCTTCTGCGGATTCGTGGATGAGTGAGTATAATTAAGCGTCTAAACTTGCTGATGACATTACTGGTATGATATCAGAGAGGAGTTCGTTTGTAGCAGGGTCGGAAGCTCAGCGTCATTCGTCTGCTATTCGGAGGAAGATTGCGATATTGGGAACTAGACTTGATAGTTTGCAGTCTCTTCTGACAAAGCTTCCTGCAAAACAGCCTCTGTATGTATTTAGCTCAGTTTGTGAATTGTAGTTAAGAGAGCGTTATTATCTTGCTTTTGTCTTTCAAATTTTTTAAAGTTGTAACAAAACTATCAATTAACCTATTTTTAATATTTTCAGAACGGGGAAAGAAATGAACAGTCGCAGACATATGCTTGCAAATTTGAGAACAAAAGTAACACAGATGGCGTCCGCGTTGAACATGTCAAGCTTTCGTAATAGGGACAACTTGCTTGGGCCAGGTACTAAATATCTGGGTTGGTGGCTGATGATGGGAGATGATGGCGCCAGGATTTCAGGTCGATGGTGATGGTAGTGGTGGGGCCCACTCAATTTTTTACAATTCAATATGATAGATGGGTCCTACAAATATATCTTTAAATGCTTAATGAATTTTTACAATTGCTTTTATTGGAAGCCCTTCACCATTAATCAGTATGGTATTGAATATAGGAGACTTGATGGCTCAATGTCTTCGTCTGCAAGGGATAGTGCTGTTAAAGATTTCAACACTGATCCTGAGGTGGCTTCCTATTCTTTATAGTTATTACATGAAAATAAGTCTACTGATTACTAGAGTTAGCAAAACGGGTGGGTCGGATAAATGTTTGGGTCAAATAAAATTATTTTTCCTATATGAGTTGAAACAAGTAAGGCTAACCAAGTTATTATTATAGGGCTAAAAAATTCTCACTGAAGTTTCAAAATGGTTGATTTGCCATAGTTAGTAAAGATAACCTGTTAACTTATCTTGAAGTAGTATAGTTGGAATTTGGCTACCTTAAGTAAAAAAGTTCTAAACTTTAATGCAATCAGTTTTTTTTAAACAAATTAGCGTTGAATGATATTACAAAATTTTAGTATTTCATAAATAAAATGATTTAGGAGGTTTTATCAATTAAAGATTCACTTTGGGAGATTTTCAATCCGTTTTACACCAATCTTTTTTATTTGATCTTTTAGATTAATAACATATTCCTAATCAGAACCATTCAAAAGTAAATGGGTTGTTATTCTAAACCAAATATTCGCGAATTTAGTGTTTTCATTTTTGTTAAGAGAGGAAATACGTTACAGGTACCTGTTATGCTGATGTCGCTGAAACCTGGGAATCTTGGTTTGAACACGGTATCTGCATCTCATGTTATTCTTTAAGATCTGTGTTTGAATCTAACTACTAAAGATCAAGCCATTGACCAAGCTCATAGAATCGGTCAAACTCGACCTGTTACAGTGTCCAGACTCATTGTTAAGAACACAGTTGAAGACATAATTCTTGCTCTCCAGGTTTGTACTTCTGGGGTTAAACTGTAATTTCGCTATCTTACCATGTCAAGTGAATCCCAAAAATTTGGTGAATGCAGGATAAAAAGAGGAAGATGGCTGCTTTGGCTTTCGGTGAAGATCAAAGTGGAACTTCAACTGCTCATTTAACCAATGAAGATTTAATATTTTTGTTCATGGGGGCACGTTAAAACTTTCGATTAGTCAGGTGGTATTGTTGGGCCAAGTCGACTATCAGAGCCAAGTCGACTAACAGCGCCGAGCTACGCGAGTGACTTCGAATTGTTTACAATCGGCGTCGGTAGTGGCACCGTGGCAACGTTAGAGCTTCCCGTTGTACCGCCAATTTTGGGGCTTCAATTTTTGTCTGCGAGCTTCTGTTTGCTGCTATATCTTCTGAGACTACCGGAGGCGTAGACATAGATGTTGGCTTCCTGTGACTGTGTTGGTGATTTATGACATTTATGATGAATTTTACCATATTTCATTGTCATTTTATTGACGAGTTTTTGAAATTAACGACACACGTCATACAAACGGGTCATAACTACGCTTGGTAAATGTGTCCAGGACTGAAGTTTTGCCGTTCAAAAAAAATATTAACTAGCAAGATTGGGGCTGGGTTAATCAAACCCGACACAAACTGCCACAACTTCTGATTACATAACTGATTATTATTTATGTCTAATAAACATTTCAAGGATTGTTTCAGTCAACGTGTTCATGTAATTGAATGATTGTTTTTTGATTTTGAGCTCTCTTAGTGTATGTATTAGATTATTTGTACAATTGTATTTGTGTGTTTGTGATAGTTCTTCATACATCAGTAAATCTTTGCTTAAAAACTTAAAATACTTTAGCAACTATTTAAATTTTAAAACTGTTACAAATACTTTGTTTCTAGAACTTTTAAGGTTTTGGAATTTGGTACATGTTACACTTAACAGAAATTATTGATTTACAGAATTAACGATGCTTATTATGACTTGACTAGGGTGCTTTTCTGGTTGTTTTAGACTCTGTATTATTCAGAAGTGCATGTGTAGAAAAGGGTTTGAGGACCTTGAGGTAGTGCATGGTTGTTCTCAGTTTCCTTGTCGTAGATTCCATACTACTTTAACCATTGTTAAGGCGCATGAATCCAAACAAGTCCGTACCTTTCTACAACAGTTTCAATATAGAAGTAAAGCCAGCAACTTGATGCATATTGCAGGCTACAACTATTTTTTTTTGCTGTGAATTATGCTTAGCTAAGATGCAAATAAATTAATATAAACATTTAGTTAAAAAGATTTGAGAATTATTAGCAGTTGACTCTTAAAGTCAACATAGGCATTTGTCATCTTAGTAATGAGGCTTTCATGTAGACTCTTAAAGTGATGAACACATTCAGTGGGTGAAAAATTCCACGCAACTACATGCCACTATTTCCCGGCATGGTATTTGTAGATATAGGGAATTTGATGTTGTATATATAATCTGATTTGAGCTTCCTAAACTAAAGTTAACTACCTAACTGACCAGTGTTGTATTTAATTAATAAAACATTATTATTTTTCGTGTTGTATTTAATTAATAAATCATTATTATTTTTCTAAATGAACCGATTTAGAAACTTGAAGTTTGCATGTCTTCATATTTGGCTAATTAAACAAGTATACTTTTATTTACTTCACCATATATTATAGAGGGTGCAGTTGTTACAACAAATATAAGACCACGGATAGTAACGATATCTCCGAGGTAAAAGGGCTAATGGGTTTTAATTAGCCTAACGCAGGTCGTGGGGTCCCCCACGTTTGCAACACGTGGAGTTGGATCGAGTTGTTATTATTGTTTTGAACTCTGGATTGAAAGATCTTCAACCCAGAATGTTTATGTTTAATTGCTTTTAGTGAAGAATACATCAAGCAAGAAGTAGAGAGAGAGAGAGGAATTTGGTATGGTTATTTGAGTCAAGAGATCTGGTATTTATATTCAGGTTGAAACGGGATACTATGTTTATTTTTGGTACATGCGAAAACATGTTGGGTTGGTCTTACCCTACTTGATGATATTAACTTGATAGCGATCTTGGTGCGGTGGGTGGGTTTGAAGGCTCTTCGTTTTCTGATGATACTGAAGAAGATTTGTTTTGTATGTACCTTGATATGAATAAGTTTAATGCGTCATCCGTTAGCTGGTGAATCGTCATCAGTTGCGATTCCAGTTTCAGCAGGTTTGAGTTTGACTACTGGACCAATTGGAAAGGAATGTGCTGATCTTTGTGGCCTATAATTGCAAGTGTTGCTAATGAAAGTGTTTTGGAATTGTTTAGTAGATTGGCAAGTCGGTTTTTACGCTTTGAACTAATGTTTTCCCTCTTTTTTTATTTGGAATTGTTACAGTTCAATGTGAGTTGCCCGAGTGGGAGTTTAAAAGCTATCTCGGATGGCATGAGCAGGTAAGTTTCATCACATTATCTAGCTATCCGGATGGCATGAGCAGGTAAGTTTCATCACATTATCTTCACATCAATAGAAGTTATGTTTTAAAATTGTTTTTACCATGTATATTTTTTTTAATTTATTTGTGGCAATGATAGGTTAATCGAGTTTAACAAATATTCACATATGGACTTACTGGATTGTAACCGTATAAAGGAAATAATATTTATAAAGAGCTGTCTTTTGAACTCAACAAAATGTACGGATGCTCCACTTCTGTCCAACTCAGTTGTAGATAGACCTGGTAGGTTGTAACAAACTTGAGTTCTTCATTAACTTTTAAAAATTTCTAAGGTAAACCTACAAAGCAAACATTAAATGTTGTTTAATATTTAAAGATTTATGATAATATTGTACGTATGTGAATTAAAATTGTATTCTCACTTTGTCATTAGTTTACTTGGCACATAGCTTTTAAGGAAACTATTTTAATCAACCGGTAAGATTGGGTGGGTCGGGCAGGTTTGGGTCACCGATTGAAGCGACTTTGGGTCAGAATGGGTTCGGGTCAATACGGGTTAGGATTAAACTAATTTGGGGTTAAGACAAGTTCGGAGCAAAATGAGTTCAGTTCAATTAAATAATTATTAATTAAGTTCGGGTCAAATGGGTTTGGAGCAAAATAAGTTCGGGTTAAACGGGTGGTTTTTTTGAAAAAAGAACTTTAAAGTTTTGAAACTTTTTTTGAGCACCTATCTTTATGTGTTACATATGATAATTTTGTCGAAGAAATGGGTTTTGAGAAACAGTTTGATGTTATAGATTACTAAACTCTTCTTCACTAACTTTGATATAAGGGATATATGTTTAAAAACTTCTATGGTTTAAAAGTTACCTGTTTTGATTCTTATTGCCTGAAACCTAATCTTAAATTGAACCCAAACTGACTTGAAATATTATATGCTTAGTTACAATTCTAACAATATAAAGTTCCTAAGAAATTTAATATATTACTTATGATATATTTTTAGATTATATAGTATATTAATATCTTGATTCTTGAGGCCGGTAAAGAGATATGAGATCATTTTCGAGTAATCTGCTGGGCATCACCTAATATCAAATCCTTAGAATTTCCTATACCCCAACCAATCTTTCTCCTTGGGTTCGGAGTTTTTAAGCCATCCAAGTAATCATAAAACCATTTTTTCAGATTCTGCATTAGGTGATTGCTACTCTCATTTTATATAATGGAGAAGAAGGCATTCACTAAACTTTTTAGCAAATTTACACAGGCTATGTTGACGTCTACAACTCTTCCAACTCCAAGTAACGTCAAGGATTCGGAGAAAGTTAGCAAGAAAGAGACTTAGCTCCTATCTCTATGAATTCAAAACAATTTTTATGATTTTTACGTTTTAAACATTGGTTTTTTTAATATTTCAGTTTGTTTGACGTGGTTGTTTGATCTTTATATGCTTTTTTTATATATATGAATAAATCTATCCTTTTTAACCATTTTTTTTCTTTTTAACTTAATCAACTTATCATTTATAGTGCAAGGATTTCATCACGTTGTTTATAATATGTTTATGAATTTTATTAGTTGAAAATTCAAGTAAAAACATAATATAACATAATTAAAAAACAAACAATATAACATTTTCTTTGGGTTTACGAAACAACTTTTAACTCAGATGTCAATAAGAATTAAAAGGTAATAAGCTTTACACGAAAACTATGAATACACAAGTAGACAAACTTAGGATACTGATGAAACGGAACAAATAAATTATTGTGGGAAGGGAAAGAAGATACTAACGAGTTTCAAAATATTGTTTATGTACCTTTTATTATCGAAAACTAAATTTTCCTAACCCGGGATGTTCCCGGGTGATAGCCTAGTTTACCTATATTGTAGTTAAAGAAACTTAAATTTTATCAATCAAGAACCCCTTCTAAATGCACATATTAGTGTTCTTGCTAAGACTGCTCTAATTGGTTATTCATACGTGCACTC
This sequence comes from Helianthus tuberosus, assembly GCA_030545235.1. Classification (NCBI taxonomy): domain Eukaryota; kingdom Viridiplantae; phylum Streptophyta; class Magnoliopsida; order Asterales; family Asteraceae; genus Helianthus; species Helianthus tuberosus. The sequence continues at coordinate 20,342,062 of CM060364.1, read as the reverse complement.
GGTTAGGTGTTGATAATTCACTTGGTCTCGTTACAAAGATGGGAAACGTTACAGGGAGAACCGCCTGCTCTTGATGACTCAGAAGTTGATGATTGGCGTCAATACTTTGTTGTTCTACAAGGACCGAGCTTATACTTATACTCTGTGTCCACTGTAACTAATTTGGTCAATTCTTGAAGACGTGGCCATCTTTTTCGTTTCAACTATTTATCCAATAGGTTAACTAATTTGAAGTATGTTTAGATAAAAGTCCACACGACTCCACCCTTTTGTCTGATGTGGTGGAAGTAAGGATGCATGCCATGTCACACTCAAGAAGACGGGAAATTCGATATTACTTTTGCATAGTAACTCGTCGTGGATTGAGATATGAATACTCAAGTGCTTCGAAATTGCAGGTGCCATTTGATTCCCATAACTTTTTTCTTTGAACACACTCTTGTAAATCGCTACGACTAAAAATATAGATTATTATTGTTACAAAATTTTAAAATAGTTTGAAATATATTTAACATGTAAATCCTTATATATAAGAACGTAAAAGAGGGAGACAGAATTGTTTCACGTCTTGAATGTTTAGTTCAGAGACGCCCTCTATGTTATCATTCCCGACACATATAAAGGAGGTTCTTCTTCATATTCTGCAGTATCTTAATCTACCATCAATTAATTCTAGTCAACAGGTTCAGTTGTACCTAGGCAAGTAAAGCCATGGACCGGACATGTACATATAAGAATGAGCATGTGAGAAAATAAAGTGTTTACATCAAAACGTATAACAACCTAAAACATACATAAAAATAGGCATGAAAACGTATTATATTAGACCCGACTCATTTTTAGGAAAACTTTAGGTCGAAACGTAAATGCGTACTGTTTACGTCCAATGCAAATACATGAATATGTACCGAAATGTCCATAAAAATAAGCACGTGAGAAAATAATTTTTTAAGTTAAAGAATGAAAATAAGGTGCTCGCGTGTTGTGGCGCAACATTTAAGGGCAAATTATCGTTTCTTAAGCGTGTTGGCACGGTGACATTAACGTGTTTAAGCACACGAAAGAAACGTATAAAGATACGGTACGATTAAACAAAATGTATTAAGTTGTGACGAACCAACTACCCATTTCGAATTTATAGCAACATGTAAACGTGATATAAACTAAAAACACGAAGGGAAAAAAGAAAAAAAAATTAAAAACAAAGGAAGTAAAAGTGAAAAGTTTGAAATTTAGATGATAGATTTGTTATCGTGTAAGTTTTAGGAGTAAAACAAATTAGTTTAAAAAAATGAAGGAGCAAAAATGAAAAATTTTTAGGTAGCCAAAATGAGAATGACATTAAAGGACAAAAGGACAACATTGTAATTTTGAGTAGATTGTCGGTGGCCTTTGCCACCGACTTTCTACTTTAAGTATATAGGGTAATAGTTGAGGTCGAATGGGTCAAAAGTTGCTAAAACTGTATTTTCAATGCGTAAAATCTTTTAAGTGCTTTATTAAAATAATATAATATGACTTAAAGCTATTTTTCAATAAAATCTTTGATATAATGTAAATTCGGCAAACCTGACACGACCTATCTTGACGTGTACAAAACTACATGTTTTGACATGTTACTGGACCACATCTGTAATGTAGACTCACCCTAAAACGTCAATCTTGTTTTGTACACGAACTTGAAGATTTTCAACATGACTAATTACAAAAAAAGGTATTAGTACAATTTTCAGTAAGTTGAATACTACTATAATCACACATTACACTTGATGTGATTAGCCAAACGTAATTTAGATTTCAGCATAGATAGGACTCTAGCAGCATAGAGCTAATACGCGGATCAGATTCTTTAAAGGAAAAAGCTTAGAAGAAATTCAGCTATCTATTAAATAAGTATTTCCTAAGCAATTTTAATAGTTGTTTAGTACGTGTTTATAAAATCAAAATATTAGACAAATTTATATCTATAAAAGAAACCAAGAAATTAATTTGACGTTTAAAAAAATCTTTAATAAACTTCAGTAAATATATTATATATCAAATATATTCCGTATTCACAAATATATTTTATAACAACATTATGTTTAGAGTTAACAATACTAAAGCCCACGTTTAGATCAACAACATCAATATTCAAATAATTATAAATAGCAACAGCAAATGATATATCAGGGGAAGCCATAATATATTATCAGATATGAATACTTACATTCAACAAAATGCAAAACTGGATGAACATTCATCAATATGCAAAACAGCTATGTTGGTCAAATTTCAATTCCATTTTACAAAAAAACAACATAATCAATTCTCTGCTCATATTGGCCATATCAATGCACTTAAAAAATAATTGTGGTCGCCTTTAAGTAACCTTACCTCCATTTACGTCTTCCCTCGACCGGGCCATGTTTTCATATTTGTCATCTGTAACCGGTCAGCACCGAAGAACACAACATCGCCAACTGATATTGTCATTGCCAAACATACACCATCACCATATCAAACTGTTGAGCCATCGATCAACAGCCGCCGCCTCTGTAAAATCTTGATATCAAGATAACAAGAGAAAGTGAGACCAAGTGTACTCCCAAGTCTCCAACAACGTACAGTAGGTGTGTGCATGGGTCGGTTTGGGTCGGTTTTGACCAAAAACCATAACCATAACCGCGATGTCGGTTATTGGATAACCATAACCATAACCGATCAGTTATGGTGGTTATGGTTATACGGTTTTGATGGTTATAGCGGGTCGGTTATGGGTGGTTAACCATGTATTTAGCTTAGCTAAAAATAACTTAATTTTTTTAACATGGAATAAATTGTTATTGCATATTTGTATATATTAGTATATTACATAGTATTAAAAATACATATAATCTATAATATTAATACCAATTATTATCGAATATTCAAATAAAGTGATATGATACATTCCATAAATTCAAATAAACATTCAACCAAAACCACAAAATGATATAAAAAACCAATAAGTACTAAAAATCTTCAGTAAAAAACATCAAATATTAAAAATATGGTGAAAAGTCCTAAATCTTACAAAGATTTATTACATGTCGGTTTGGTTCGGTTATGGTGGGTATGGAAAAAATGATAACCATAACCGACCCGCTACATTCGGTTTTCAAAAAAACCATTAACCGACCCACCGGTTTTTTATTTGGTTCGGTTTTATCGGTTATGGTTCTGTTAATTCAGTTTTTTGCACACCCCTAACGTACAGATCAACACCTCATGTGTACCAGTTACCGGATCTTACACAACCCTAAGAGCCTCCATTGTTTTTTCTTTGCAACAAAAGAAATATTGGATTTTTCGAACAAACAAGGTATTAATCATTTAATCTGAGAGCCATGTGAATCACTTTCAGACTAAAACAATTCGATGGTTCACTTCGAACTTCTCAATCAAATAAAACTCAAAATAAATCATCTTCAAGAACAAAGTATGAAATCTATGATGAATTCGTAGACAACAGTACGAGACGAAAGGGATAGTTTTTGTATTTTTCTTTTGTAATTCAAATTGCTTTAAAACATCCGTTATAATTATAAAAATATTCCGGATATTAAAAAAACTTTATTTTAAAAGAACTTGTGTTTTATTTATACTTTATATAAAAAGTAATTTATCTTGTCATTATTATTTACTTTATAAAAATATTAAAATCAAAATTTTATAAAATAAATTTAACACTAATTTTATATATATATAAATATATAGTTATTAACAAATAATAATGTTTTTGCAAATATATATATATATATATATATATTACTATATATATAATAACATTTTTTTTACAAAAATCAACCTTTATGTTATAAATAATCTTTTTGCACAAATCAACCTTTATGTAATTAAAGACCATAGTACTCTCACATACAAAGCATGTGAGGTAACTTAACTGAGTTTTTGGACGACGTTAGTTGTAAAGGTTATAGAACGTTACAAAACATGAATATAAAGGTTGGGTTTTGCCGATTTTATAGTGAAAAGTATGAAGTGCAGTTTAGGTATAACATAAAGGTTGATTTTTGCAATTTAGTCTAAATAATTAGGCATTAAATATTTTAAAATTACACATGAAGGAAACAACAATTTACGCACCCTATAAAATCCTTTCTATGCTTTCTATATTAACAAGCCTTTGTATTTAAACATTTTACAAATTATTCTATATATATATATTAATCATTATCTTAAGTCTCTTTAATTTTAGCTATTTTATGAGTATCTAATGTATATTATTTTATTTGATAACTAGGTTATAACCCCGTATATTACATATGTTAATTAAATAAAAAATCAAATACTTAATAACGAAGATATAACAAATATAAAACGATATTTTTAAGACGCTTTTTCTGATATCTAAACAAAATTGTGTCATGTATGATCAAAACTTGTGATGTTTGTCAAGTTTATAAATATGAAAGCATTTGAACCATCGATTAGAAGACACACTGTATCATCGACTTTCTCACTAGTTTTAACAGTCATGTGAACATATGTCACACCCCGATATTTCACCGTATCACCGGTGGGCCCGGTGGGGAGTATCGTGACGTAGTTGATATCATCATAGTCAATTAATCACAGTTTAACGCACAACGGAAGTCTAAAAGTAATTATACAAACCTAGTTGAAAGTACAATAAAATATTATACAACGGATTGAAAATGGATCCACATGCGGATCTAAAACAGAAAGAAATTATTGTTCAACAGACTTTAAGTATCAAAAGCTTGCAAAACTCTTTATTTAATACTCAGGAGTTCCAGCCCATTACTCGTAGTACCTGCACTTAGTCTTTTTGAAAAATACGTCAGTATACATTGTTAATACAATTAACTGACTCTTTTTGAAAACATTTAAGAAAAATTGATTTAAATGCATGAGGCACAAACATTCTTTTATAACTTGGGGCAATTATTAAAATAATTATTGTATACAGAAGCCGGAACAAGATTAATAGACACACCACATAATATAAACCCACGACGAGTTATCCTCAACAGGCGGGTATATCTTTTTACATACGCACTGTCAGGTGAATGCCTACACCCCGTGCTTAAGTCGTGGCCATTTCAATGAATGAGCCAAGGATATCCAGGACACGGTCATTAACCCCCCCCCAAGGTTTAGATCAAACAAAACATATTAAAACGGGTTATCGCAATGATTTAACCACTAATTGATTAAAGATTCAATATCCGACCAAGCGGTATTATTAAATACCGTATCCCAAGCCCGTATAACGGAAGTAAGTTAAAAGTATTTACCTGAGCTAAAATATAACTTTTATTCTCAGCCGTATATCAATCAGCAAGTACAAGTAGCTTTTACTGGGCTCCTAATCTGGAACGAAGGTTTTAATAACCTATTAGATTCCTAACGGGTCTTATTTAAGTCTTAACTTAGACCGGTTAGTTTTAATGAAAGATTTACAGTTCAAGACGCAAGATTAAGCGAGGACCGGATTAGAACGTGATTTAGACCCGAAAAGTATGAAGACTTGTATAAAATGGGTAAACTAAACACATTCTGGATTTTGAAGTAAAAATGATAAGGTTTGACCCGTTTCGGTTAATTTATGCAAACTAGTTACATAAACCGTATCAAACACGTATATGCATAACGGGTAACCGACTAAGTCATGTACAAGTTCCCTAAATTATTATGCTTAAATTATGTTGTGATATCAGTAGGATATCTTCCATTATGCCCAAAACGAATTTAAAACCAATTTATGCCCCGAAGGGGTATTTTGGTCATTTTAAAGTTTATAAAAGAGGTTAAATAGTGATCTGAGGTTCTGGTCTAAAATAATCAGTCAAAATATTTATTTTAACAAGTTACATTAGTAAGATATCATATATATGTGAAATTTATCATTTATGGCCAAACGATGCACCGTAGGGGCATTTTGGTCATTTCACATATGCTATAAGGGTCAAATTTGGAAATATGAGTTTAAGACTTTTACTTACTGTTAAAGTATAAAAAGTTTCTTATAACATCAGTAGGTAATAATTCTTAGGCGTCAAATATGGTTTTAAACCATACTATGCGCTTAATAAGCGTAAAAGTCGGTATTTGACGATATTTGAAATGTTTATAAAATTTTGAAGTTTTGATCGGTCTCTAAAGCTTAAAATATTTTATTTAACATATGAAATCAGTAGGAAAAGGTTTGGTATCAAAATGTTATGTAAAACTCATTTTATCAATGAAAAGGGCAATATCCTCAATACCGAATTTACACTAGAACTCTATAATATGATCAGTATAAAATTTGACAAAAATTTTCAAAAATTCCTAAATATTATATTATAACAGTGGGTAGCAATTTTGGTGCCAAAAATTGGGTTTAAATGTGATTTATACTGAAAATGCCATGTAATTAATAAAAAGCTTTCATTTTACGATATCTCGCATAACTTCTATTTTAGACCATGAACTGATGTCAAATTTTTAGGACATGCTTATAAATTAGTAATAAAGGTTTTTGTCCTCTTACATTTTCAAAAATCTCGTTTTTATATCAAAAGGGCATAATGGTTAACTTTTAAGCATTAAACGGAAACATACAAATGATTCCGATTTCAAAGGAACCATATAGTATAATCTCAGAGGGTTATACTAACATGTAATATGGTCCCAAAGGAACCCTATGGCATATCTAAACTAAGCTAAATTAGGTCAGAACTGAAAGTCAAAGCAAAAGTCTACTTTTGCGACTTTCGGTTGCGAACCGAGCCTAAACTCAGAATTGTCGGGTTGAACATGCCTAAACATGTTCTTATATTATTTACCAAGTTATTTAATTGTTAAAACATGTTCCATAACTTCTACATTATCAGTTATGCATTATTTTGTAAAAACTGACTCGTTTGACTTTTTGTTCATAACTTTGACCCGACAATTTACTGAGATAATGTGATAATTAGAAGGTGCCCTTTTAAGGGTTTAACACCTACATAATTACCAACACATAGCCACTTTCAATTCGAATAATGGCTGGACCGTTAGTTATTAATCACAAAGTCAAAGCGTAATTACGCTAACTTTGACTTTCGGTCATTACACTAATGAAAACTTAATTACAGAGGCTAAGTACACTTACAAGAGTCCTTAGCACGAAGATTTAGACTATGAGAGCTTATTAGAAGTCCAGGAGGCTCCAGAGAAGTGTTTGAGAGTAAAATTTCAAAGTGTGAATGAACACAAGAACAAACAAGGCTCTTATATAGGAAGTTTGATGCTCTAAGATCTTTGCATTTGTCCCTAGGATGTTACCAAATGCTCCCAAGTGTCCCTAGGGCAGTAAAAACCAGTTGCACAGTCCCCGGTATCGAAAACAGCCATGCAATGGCGGTGGACAGGCTGCAACATGCAGCTGTCCTATTTTTCTGTCGATGGCACTCTTACGCGGCCCGCGTAAGAGTTGGAGAGAGCCTATGCGGCCCGCGACAATGGGCTGCTCCGGTTAAAAGTTTGTAAACTTTGCATTTTCAGTCCCTGGTCCATTTTAAGTTTAAATAACTTTCTTTTATTGCACTATTGACCCTCATAGTTAACTAACAAGTGCCTTGGGTCATAAATTAACCCCGTTAAGCTCCCGGTTAGCTGTGAGATCACCCGAAAAGTCTTGTTTTCATCGAAACTCCATGAAATTACTATCCAATATTCTTGAGAGCAAAATATACAAATATTACAATGCTTTCGGGATCGCTAAAAGGTCACTCAGAGGTAACATTTAACATGTTGACACTTTTAACCCCTATGCTTCGTAAAATCCTTAATTTAAGCACAAACGACTTTCTATGTCCGACAATCTATTCATTAAAGAATATGAACGTCGTGTGAGGTCAATCAGTGGCACAAGATTGGCATGTTGACACTTTGGATCCTTTTACTTACATATTTACATTGTTTGACAATTTTAGTCCCTCCAGATCAATTCATTACACATTTAACCTTCATGACACGTGTCTTTATTATATTGAATGTGATTTTGCGAGGTGTTACATCCTCACCCCCTTAAAAGAAATCTCGACCTCGAGATTTACTAAAATAAACGAGGGTACTTCTGTTTCATTGTGGATTCAACCTCCCACATGTATTCCAGGCCTCTACGGGCATCCCATTTCACTTTGACGATTGGCACATGCTTTCTTCGAAGCTTCTTGACCTGTTGATCCTCGATCGACAAAGGTTTTTCAACGAACTTCAAGCTCTCATCTATCTGTACGTCCTTATGCGACATTGCTAGCGACTCATCGGCTAGACATTTCTTAAAATTGCAGATGTGGAATACATTATGAATTCCACTAAGCTCTTCTGGCAGATTTAGCTTGTAGGCCACCGATCCGATACATTCGATGATCTCGAATGGTCCTATGTATCTTGGGCTCAGCTTTCCCTTTTTTGCCAAAACGCATCACCCCTTTCCAGGGTGACACCTTAAGTAGCACTTTGTCACCAACTTCAAACTTTAGAGGTTTACGCCTCATATCTGCTTAGCTTTTCTGTCTATCCCTTGCGGCTTTCAGACGATCACGGATCTAAACAATCTTGTCCGTCGTCTCCAGGACTATATCAGGTCCTGATAGTTGGGTTTCTCCAACTTCCGCCCAACACACTGGCGTTCTACACTTTCTTCCATACAAAGCCTCAAAAGGCGCGGCTTGGATACTCGAATGATAGCTATTATTGTACGAAAATTCAACCAAAGGAAGATGGTCATCCCAACTTCCACCCAAGTCTAAAACACAAGCTCGTAACATATCCTCAAGCGTTTGAATTGTACGCTCGCTTTGCCCATCCGTCTGGGGATGATAAGCAGTGCTGAAATTTAATCGAGTGCCTAAAGATTGCTGAAAGCTTTTCCAAAAATGCGATGTGTATCTTGTATCCCTATCAGAGATAACAGACACTGGTACTCCGTGGAGAGATACAATCTCATCCACGTACAGCTGAGCTAGCTTGTCGAAGTTGTGAGTTTCTTTAATCGGCAAGAAGTGGGCTGACTTGGTCAGTCTATCCACTATAACCCAAATTGTATCATTTCCGAGCTTTTTCTTTGGTAACTTAGTGATAAAATCCATGGTTACCATTTCCCATTTCCATGTGGGAAGTTCAGGCTGTTGTAGCAAACCTGACGGCTTTTGATGCTCTGCTTTAACTTGTGCGCACGTCAGACATTTAGCCACATAAGTGGCTATAGATTTCTTCAAATCTATCCACCAATAATTTGCCTTTAAATCCTGGTACATCTTATCACTGCCAGGATGAACTGAATATTTCGAACTATGAGCTTCTTGGAGAATCACATCTCTAAGCCCCCCATGGATTGGAACCCAGATTCGACCATTCATCCTAAGGATTGCATCCTTGGCATATGATAATTGATCAGCAGTTACGCCTAACTTCTCATTCGGATAGTTAGCTTCTAATACAGCTTCCTTTGAGCGGCTAACAACCTTTCATTTAAGCTGTTTTTTAGTTCAATGCTTTTGGCGTTTATTCTAATAGGTTTGATCCTTTCTTTCCTGCTCAAAGCATCAGCGACTACATTCGCTTTGCCTGGATGATATCGGATTTCACAATCATAATCGTTTAATGTTTCCATCCATCGGCGTTGCTTCATGTTAAGATCTTTCTGATTAAACAAATGCTGAAGGCTCTTATGATCAGAATAAATCACGCACTTTGTCCCATAAAGATAGTGCCTCCAAAGCTTTAGTGCAAATACAACAGTACCCAATTCCAAATCATGGGTGGTGTAGTTCTTTTCGTGCACCTTTAATTGACGGGATGCATAGGCAATGACCTTGCCCTTCTGCATAAGCACACAACCCATACATGTGTGCGATGCATCGCAATAAACCACAAACTCTTCAATTCCTTCTGGCAATGTCAACACAGGAGCATTGCTTAATTTCTGCTTAAGAATATCAAAGGATTCTTGCTGCTTGGGACCCCAGTCAAACTTGACATTCTTGCGAGTTAACGATGTTAGAGGTGTGGCAATCCTTGAAAAGTTTTCAATGAAACGTCTATAGTATCCCGCTAGACCCAAGAAGCTGCGAATTTCAGTAGGTGTTTTGGGCGCTTGCCAATTCATAATTGCTTCAATCTTAGCGGGATCCACCTGGATGCCACACTCACTTACCACATGTCCAAGAAATTGGACTTCCCGAAGCCAAAACTCACATTTAGAAAACTTGGCGTAGAGCTTCTTTTGCTGTAGAAGTTTAAGGATGCACCAGAGATGTTTTTCATGATCAGCTTGACTCTTTGAATAATAAGAATGTCATCAATGAAGACAATGACAAACTTGTCTAAATACAACTTGCAAACGCAATTCATGAGATCCATGAATGCTACAGGTGCATTAGTGAGCCCAAAAGGCATCACTAAGAACTCATAGTGGCCATAGCGTGTTCTGAATGCGGTCTTGTGTACGTCTTCGTCTCTGACCTTCAACTGGTGATAACCTAACCTTAGATCGTTCTTTGAAAAATAACTTGCCCCTTGAAGCTGATCGAATAGATCATCGATCCTGGGTAACGGATACCTGTTCTTGACTGTAACCTTGTTTAACTCGCGATAATCAATGCATAAACGCATTGAGCCATCCTTTTTCTTTACAAATAGAATTGGTGCTCCCCAAGGGGATGAGCTAGGTCGAATAAAACCCTTTTCCAACAAATCATCCAACTGTGTTCTTAATTCTTTCATCTCAGTTGGCGCCAATCGATAAGGTGCTCTTGCAATTCGTGCTGCTCCAGGAATGATATCAATTCTAAATTCAACTTGCCTATCTGGAGGTAATCCAGGTAGTTCTTCAGGAAAAACATCTGGATATTTAAAAATAACGGGGATGTCTTCAATCTTGGGCTTTGGTTTATCAATGGTTACCTGTGCCATATAAATGACACAACCTTTCTTCATACACTTCGATGTGTCACACCCCGATTTTCGGTGGGCCCGGATGGGTACAGTCATGACGGTTGGATAAACAGTTATCACAGTATAATAATATGCAGCGGAAGTATTAGATTAAAATTAATAAAATAAAGCTTGAATGTATGAAAGTAATTACAAGCGTTCGATACAAGCCCATAGGCAGGATCCAAATAAACAGAGCTTTAGACATCATAGGCCTTAAGCTTCAGGAGTGCAAATTCCTTAGCCTTCATTCTAGCCGACCCCTAATCCCAACCTATAATAAGGTTCGGTACCTGCTGTACAATCTTTTGAAAATACGTCAGCCAAAGCTGGTAAATACAATTAACTGTCTCTTAAAAAAAATAGTTTTTCGAAAAGAGTTTATATATGTTAGAAAACCCGTAGGAGATCTTTAAAATATATCTTGGGATTATTCTTGTTACGAGATTATATACTTGATTAACCCATTGGGTTGTTCGGACATGGTATCATTAACCCCCAATTATGATAATTATCAAGTAAATGGATTAAACAGTATTCTTACATTTTTGCGCAATCATAGGCGACTTACTTATGTAATAACCGTCCCAAGAGGCATATTTGCCGTCCCAAGTTTACACTAAAATAAGTCAAGAGTATTTACCTTTTTGCTAGCTTCCAATCAGCAAGACTACAATTGGCAAAAGCCGCAAGTCTAAGTATATTGACCCAAGTCCGATTATCTGGGGGGTACTATAGTCTGGAATGAACAGATTTATTATCTGTTAGAATGTATACGGGTCAAAGGTAGTCCCTTTAGATATGACCCGATACTTAAGAATAGGTTTGCTAGATTAAGCGTATACCGAATAGAATGTGGTTTAAACCCAACAAGTACTAGGACTTGTATAATATGGGTAAACAAGTACATTCTGTATTTTGAGATCAAAACGGTAAGGTTAAACCTTTTTCGGTAAACTTAGGTAAACTAGTTACGTAAGTCTAACCGTACGGGTAACCGAATGAGTCATGAACAAGTTCCATATGCCAATATACTTTAAACAAGTTATAATATCAGTAGGATATCAACTTGTATGCCCGTTAAGGTTTTAAAATCAAACTATGCCTCATAAGGGCGTTTTGGTAATTTTACAAATTATAAAGGAGCTTGCGAGTAAACTGATGTCATGGTCATAAACATTCTATAAAAATGGTTTAATTATGATATCATATCAGTAGGATATCAAATATATGTGTGGTTTATGCTTTAAGACCAAACTATGCACCGTATGGGCATTTTGGTCATTTCACACATAGTTTTGAGACGTTACTTGGGATTCTGAGTTCATGACTTATACCTACTGTAAAAACATTTAAAATGGTTTATATAATCAGTAGGTAACAAGTCTTGGTTCATACATATGGTTTAAAACCATACTACGCGCCTAACCGGCGTTAATGTCGTTAAATGACGTTTTATGTGAAGGTTTATGAAATCTGATGTTATGACCAGCTTTGAATAGTAAAAATATTTTGTTTTTCATAACATACCAGTAAGCAAAAGGTTTGGTTTGATTATTACGCTTAAAACGCATTTTATCTGCCATAAGGGCATTATCGTCATTTATCGACATTGTATACGAAACTGAAGTTAAACTCAGTTTACAATCTGACTTAGCATCCCAAATAATCCTAATTATAATATCATATCAGTACATGATGAGTTTTGTCAAGAATTTATGTTTAAAACTCATTTTAAATGTAAAAGGGCATTTTAGTCCTTTTAAAAGCAAAGTTTACAATTATATGCGTAAACTCAGTTTATGACTAGATTATACACATCAAAATATTCTAAACATGTTTACTCATCAGTACATAACTTATTTACATGCTCATTTATATCTAAAACCTTATTTTTAAACAAAAGGGCATTATAGTCAAAGTACGGCATAATAACGGGACATGCGCATAAACTCAGATTCCTAAACCGACCGTGTAATATAACCTTATGAGGTTTTACTACATTATATTACGATCATAATGGAACCTAAAATCAGTAGAATACTAGTCTAATTCGGTTTATAACCAAAAGTCACCGTAGAAGTCAAACTACGCGACTTTCGGTTGCGAACCGACCCTAAAACGGGAATTGACGAGCCGAACATGTTTACACATGTTCTAATAATTATTACCGAGTTGTTTAAGTGATAAAACATATTTTAGAATACTTCTAAACTCATATCGCAATTTATTTTAAAAATGACTCGTTGACTTTTTAAATAAATATTAAGTTGACTCGTCAATTGACCAAACAAACGTGATTCTTAGGAGGTGCCCTTTTGAGGGATTAACACCTACCTAATTATGATCATGTAGCCATGTGCGTTGCGAACAATGGCTTGACTAGTTTAAGGTCTAACTAAAAGTCAAAGCGTTTATCGTAAACGCTTGACTTTTCGGCTTTAAGAGCCAAATAAAATAACTAGCCACGAAAGGAACACTTACAAGTGTCCTAGGGATTGAAGAGAACTCAATGGTATGCTCCTAATGCTCAAGAGCTCCCAAAAGAGATAGAAAGAATAAATGGTGCAAGTGAACTAATGAGTTCTAAGGTCTTTATATAGTTTTCAAGAAACTCTAAGATCTTGCCAAGTGTTTTTGGGATTTTAATAGGATGATTACAAGTGTATACCATGTTTTAAAAACCATTAACATCCATAGAATTGGCTAAATGGTTTGTGTGATGATCAAGTAAAAAAAAATAATGATAATAATAATAATGATAATAATAATAATAATAATAATAATAATAATAATAATAATATGCCCATCATGACCAATATTAGGCACACCAGGGAGTATGACCGAGCATCAGGGAGTTCCCGGTTCGTTTAAAAGGTCTCTCAAAGGTGTAGATTTACACGTTGACGCTTTTAGTCCTTTTAAAGCACAAACTTGTGCGTATTATCGTTTAACGACATAAGAGCCTTATGTAGCCTATATCAGGCATTTCCGAGAGTATGAGCGAACATCACGATGCTTCGGGTTTGTTAAAAGGTCATTCAGAGGTAAGAATAACATGTTGGCACTTTTAACCCTTCTAACGCACAAACTTGTGCGTTTTATCGTTTAACGGCATCAAAGCCCTAAATGGCCGATATTAGGTATTACCAAGAGTGCGATCAAACATCATAAGTCTCCGGATTCGTTAAAAGGTCAATCAGAGGTAAGAATTAACATGTTGACGCTTTTAATCCTTCGACGCACAAACTTTTGAGTTTATCGCAAACGGTTTTGATTATCCAACTAGTGGATTAATATGAGAACATGAATATCGTATAATGTCACTCAGAGGCTTAGTTTAATCATGTTGACACTTTCAATCCTTTCGTATTCAAAGTTTTAACTGTTTGGCAAAAATAGTCCTTCCAAGTCAACGTTTGACATAAGTAGGATTAGGGACACGTGTCGATACATTATTGGACAAGATTTTACGAGGTGTTATACGATGCCTTAAGCATAGACACTTGCTTGGGTAACCCGTACTGTGTATCTCCTTGAATTGTTAATGGCTCACCATAAGGAGTCTTGATAACCACTTGCTTCTTGTCACATACAATATGGGCTTGGTTATGAGATAACCAATCCATGCCTATCACTATGTCGAATCCTGCCAATTTCAATGGAATTAAGGATAACGGAAAAGAGTGATTCCTAATGGATATAAAACATCCATCTAGAACTGTTGAGGCAGTCTCTATAGTACCGTCGGCCAATTCTACTTCATACTTTATGCTTAGAGTTTTAACAGGCAGATATAACAATTTACAAAATTTATTGTCTACAAAAGACTTGTCTGCACCCGAATCAAACAACACTCTAGCATAAACATCATTGATAAGAAAGGTACCTGTTATCACATTATCGTTCTGAACGGCCTCCTGAGCATTCATTTGAAAGACCCGAGCATTGGTCTTTTTAGCCTCCTCGGGCTTCTTTGCAAATTTGGGGCAATTGGTCTTGATATGCCCCTTCTCGTTACAATTGTAACAAGTTGCGTCCTTCGTTTTCTTGCAATCTAAGGTCTTATGTTCCTTAGATTTGCAGATTCCACAAACTCTAGGCTGCGATTGCGACTGTGATTCAAATCTGCATTTTCCAAAATGGTTTTTCTTGCAGACCTTGCACTTGGGCTTCTCACCTGATTGTTGGTTGTCCTTTTTGAATTCAGAACCCTTCTTATGCTCAGAGTTCCCTTACGTTTCTTATCAGAACGGCGTGAGTTCTCATCCTCACATTTCCTCTTCCCTTCATCAGAATTCTTAAGCGACCTTTGCCTAATCGCATCGTGAGTAAGAGATAAAGACAGATCAACCACTGACCTAAAGGTGGTAGGTCTGGATGCTTTCACATTTGCCTTGATTTCTGGAGCTAGACCTCCAATAAAACGAGCTATGCGCTTTGGTTCTGGTGTGACCAAATAAGGAACCAATCGGGACATGGTGTTGAAACTTGTAATGTATGCCTGACAGTCCAAGTTCTTCATGACCAGAGTCAAGAAGTCGGTTTCAATCCTTTCCACCTCATGCTGAGGACAAAAATTTTCCCTGATCAACGCAACAAACTGATCCCAAGACAAATTATACAACGAAATCTTCCCTGTAGCTTGGATTAATGACCTCCACCAAGCTAAAGCTTCACCTTTAAATGATTGTGAAACAAACTTCACAATATCTTGTTCTGCACAACCACTGATATCAACCACAGTATCCATCTCGTCTAGCCATGTCATACAATCAATGGCTCCTTTTTCTCCTGTGAAGTCCCTTGGCTTGCAAGAGACGAAATATTTGTAAGAACAGGTTTTAACACGTGGTTCCTGATTAAGCACGATCTGCTTAGACGAGACACTCCTTTGGTTTGATGAGTGATGAGAATCGTCTTTGTAAGATGTATGAGTCTTGGAAGGTGGTTTTGTATGAGGTACAGACTGACTCCTGGTGCGAGTACCGCTTGATTCTTTAAACTGTCTGTCAAGGGCCCGAGTAACAGCATTATCTATTAACGCTTGTAGGTCTGCACCAGCTACATTAACTCTGGTGCTATCGTTTCTCTCCTTGGGGTGACTGTTAACCTCATCTGATTCAGCCATGTAGCTTGATTGCTACATAAAAATGATGACAATGGTTTATTCAAAAGTCTTATTATGGAATTGTCATTTTTCACGATTCATTAACCTTGGTAAATATAAACCATATTGATTAATTTGTTAGTCATATATGTTTAGGGTTTTCATTATAATTTATCCCTAGTTATAAATCATTAAAGATATTAAAGTGGCACAAAAGGCCTAGTTACAAGGACAATTTTAAAATTTAATAGCCATGATTTTATAAAATCGAGGCATTAAGGTTTGAACATAGTTCATTACCTTTTCTTGACAGGGAGTCGTAGACTACAACTGTCTTTTTGTCTCATTGGACAATGAACATGGCCCGCAGGCACTTTATCACTAATGGATATTTAAATTTGGTGAGAATAAGGAATTGGAAAAATCCAATACAAGGATGACTAGTGTGATTTTATCGAATCACATTTGCCAGGAGTGTTAACATGTTTTCAGATGTTAACAAGGATTTGAATCTTAAAAAGGCTTTACCATCATGGCCATGTCTAAAACGACATATGGGCTAGGTTATACCTTCAAGAATTCCTTTAATATTTTATTGGCAGATCAAATTTAAAATGGAAGTGATATTTTGATTTACTGCATACTCATACATATAATGACAAATGAAATTTAAATTAAAACATCCCATAAATTAAAAGAAGTACATGATTGCCTTAAACGGGACTTTTAAATAAATAACATTGTCCTCGCAGGGACAGAAATAGAAAGATAAGTCCACGCCGGGACCAAGTACATAAATAAGATGTCCACGCGGGGACTTAATTGAAAATAAAAATTACAAAACAAAATAAATAAGGAATTTTCAATAATCCCTCTTCTTCTTCCCCTTTATCAGGTTTGCCAAACCCTTAAGCAGACCCCGGCGGCTCCTACGCTCCTCCTGTACTTGTTGCTCCACCTCGTGCAACCGTTAAAGGATTTCCTGCTGCTGTGGTGGTTGGATCTGTGGCGGCTGCGGCGGCTACTGCTGCAGCAGTTGAGGAGGTGGCGGGTATTGATACCCATAGGCTGGGTATCCAGTTTGGTATGAAGCTGCGTAGGGTCCTTCAGGGTGGAGAGCATTGTAGTTTGCCGCTTCGAGGTACGGGTCGACGACTGGGGCATTGTAGTAATTGTAACACGAATAAGCCTGATGCTCAAACGGGTTATATGTTGCTGCACCAGGGTAGGAAGGGATTGGGTTATCATAACCCATGGGCGGTGGTGGTGCGACTAGAGCAGAGTCGACTTTAGAAGTTGGGTTTGAAGGCCCACCCATTTGCAGGTCTTCATACAGTGGCGGGTAGTGGCTGCCACTGGAGTGTTGGGGGGTGCTGAAATGAAATCCCCCACGCACGGACATCCTTGCACTTGTTCTTCTTCGCCTCGGTGGTTCTGGAGGCAGTTGCTGTTCTGGCGGCGGCGTAACCGCCTGAAAATGCGGGTCCTCGGAAGGGGCCTGTTGGTGAGGAGGTGAGTCGTGGTGAGAGGGAGTGTACTCCCACTTGTATGTGGCCCATCTTTCAGCAAAAATGTCTGGGCCCCTGTAAGGCGAACCATGAAAGGATGATCCGCTGGATATATCTATGGGATACGTCGGCGTCCCAGTCGGTGGTAGCTCGGGGTTTGGATCCTCGTCCATCTCCATATCCTGCATCTCAGGATAGTGATCAACTGGCCCCAAAGGGTTTGGACCCTCTGGTCCTTGCACCTGGTTCATCGGATTGAACCGGTTCTGGAAGTATGGGGTCGGGTCCTGGAAGGCACGGTGTGAACTCGACCGCTGCAACGGTATGAAGGAATGGTGCGAATCGCTATGCTCCTCGTCTTGATGAGGTCCAAAAGAGTGATGATAAGACGGGGAGGAACTGAGCGAGACAGAGCGTCTCGCAGGCTCTAAATAAGTTCTCCAATCCTCATGGGGACTAGAGCTAAGGGTTGCCAAAGGTGTTCGCCGGTGGGATGGCCCGACTTCATGATCATTCCTTGCAGTTATTGGTGCCTTTCCTCTTCCACCTCTACCTCTAAAATGTGGCGGCATTGTCTTTGTTCCTGTAAAAAAAAAACAAAAGAAACCAACAAAAGAAAACAATAAGATTAGGATTAGTCCTAAATCATTAGCCTAGACTCGGAAGTCAAGGAATGTGCAAACTGTGTCATTGAGATTAAACACCAAAGGCTAGTGTTTAATTCACTCAATGTTGGCTCTGATACCAACCTGTCACACCCCGATATTTCCACGTATCACCGGTGGGCTCGGTGGGGAGTATCGTGACGTAGTTGATATCATCATAGTCAATTAATCACAGTTTAACGCACAACGAACGTCTAAAAGTAATTATACAAACCGAGTTGAAAGTACAATAAAATATTATACAACGGATTGAAAATGGATCCACAGGCGGATCTAAAACAGAAATAAATTATTGTTCAACAGACTTTAAGTATCAAAAGCTTGCAAAACTCTTTATTTAATACTCAGGAGTTCCAGCCTGCACATAGTCTTTTTGAAAAATACGTCAGTTTACACTGGTAAACACAATTAACTGACTCTTTTTGAAAACATTTAAGAAAAATTGATTTAAATGCACGAGGCACAAATATTCTTTTATAAATTGGGACAATTACTAAAATAATCTTGTATACAGATTTATATGTTTGTCGTACGTTCAGGACCCAGGATAGAAGCCGGAACAAGATTAATAGACACACCACATAATATAAACCCACGGCGAGTTATCCTCAACAGGCGGGTATATCTTTTTACATACGCACTGTCAGGTGTATGCCTACACCCTGTCATTAAGTCGTGGCCATTTCAATGAATGAGCCAAGGATATCCAGGACACGGTCATTAACCCCCCAAAGGTTTAGATCAAACAAAACATATTAAAACGGGTTATCTCAATGATTTAACCACTAATCGATTAAATATTCAACACCCAACCAAGCGGTATTATTAAATATCGTATCCCAAGCCCGTATAACGGAAATAAGTTAAAAGTATTTACCTGTGCTAAAATATAACTTTTATTCTCAGACGTATATCAATCAGCAAGTACAAGTAGCTTTTACTGGGCTCCTAATCTGGAACAAAGGTTTTAATAACCTATTAGATTCCTAACGGGTCTTATTTAAGTCTTAACTTAGACCGGTTAGTTTTAATAAAAGATTTACGGTTCAAAACGCAAGATTAAGCGAGAACCGGATTAGAACGTGATTTAGACCCGACAAGTATGAAGACTTGTATAAAATGGGTAAACTAAACACATTCTGGATTTTGAAGTAAAAATGATAAGGTTTGACCCGTTTCGGTTAATTTATGCAAACTAGTTACATAAACCGTACCAAACGCGTATATGCATAACGGGTAACCGAATAAGTCATGTACAAGTTCCCTAAATTATTATTCTTAAATTATGTTGTGATATCCGTAGGATATCTTCCATTATGCCCAAAACGAATTTAAAACCAATTTATGCCCCGAAGGGGTATTTTGGTCATTTTAAAGTTTATAAAAGATGTTAAATAGTGATCCGAGGTTCTGGTCTAAAATAATCAGTAAAAATATTTATTTTAACAAATTACATCAGTAAGATATCATACATATGTGAAATTTATCATTTATGGCCAAACTATGCACCGTAGGAGCATTTTGGTCATTTCACATATGCTATAAGGGTCAAATTTGGAAATATAAGTTTAAGACTTTTACTTACTGTTAAAGTATAAAAAATTTCTTATAACATCAATGGTAATAATTCTTAGGCGTCAAATATGGTATTAAACCATACTATGCGCTTAATAAGCGTAAAAGTCGGTATTTGACGATATTTGAAATGTTTATAAAATTTTGAAGTTTTGATCAGTCTCTAAAGCTTAAAATATTTTATTTAACATATGAAATCAGTAGGAAAAGGTTTGGTATCAAAATGTTATGTAAAACTCATTTTATCAATGAAAAGGGCAATTTCGTCAATACCGAATTTACACTAGAACTCTATAATATGATCAGTATAAAATTTGAAAAAAATTCCAAAAATCCCTAAATATTATATTATAACAGTGGGTAACAAGTTTGGTGCCAAAAATTGGGTTTAAATGTGATTTATACTGAAAATGCCATTTAATTAATAAAAAACTTTCATTTTACGATATCTCGCATAACTTCTATTTTAGAGCATGAACTGATGTCAAATTTTTAGGAAATGCTTATAAATCAGTAATAAAGGCTTTTGTCCTCTCACATTATAACAACCCTAAGGAAAACCGACTCCCTCGAATTATTTTCAACACCCTAATATATTTTAAATTATCCCAATATGTCTTAAATTATACCCCGCATGTGAAAACCGAGCCCAAATTATGATCTAACATTAAAAATAAAATAAAAACAAAGAAATTCACCTTGTCGCGGGCCGCGTAGCCCATGGCTACGTCTTACGCGGGCTGCGACAACTTAAAAACCAGGCGAGCTCCGGTGCTGACACGTGGCCGATGGGTGTTGAACCTACCTTGTGACCCGGATCAACTATGTTGTTGACCAGCATTGACGCGGGCCGCGTAGCCCCTTGGCTACTCTTACACGGGCCGCGAGAAACCCAAACTCAGCCCCTATAAAGCTGGAGCTTGGGCCTTCAGTTTACGTCGCTCAAATTCAATTCTCTCTCAACGAATTTCTGATAGTATAAAGCTATAGTCGGGTATAGTACCCCCCTAATAGCGAAGTTCTGCTCCGTTGTAAGTATTATAACCCCTGGATACGTATTAGATACTCTGCCCGATTGATCTAGGGTTCCGTAACGGCTATCGTGGTTCTGCCCGACGTAGTCGTTGGAATGCCATCTCGGGAAGTGTATTACTAATGTTAAAATGGGTTTTTATACTAACACGTGTGCATTTGTGTAATTTATAGATAATTCCTAGGGAACCCTTACTGAAAACCTAAGACAACAATGTGAGTAATCCTTATTTTTGTGTAAACCTTTTTGTGAATAATCTCCTTTTTGCAAATTATTATTACAAAACCTCACTTAATTAAATATATATTAAGCAGTTATTGAGTATTTGTAAAAATACAATTATCATGAGTATGTTGGGGTTTTGTATACAAAATTTGTTACCACCTGGTCAAGGAGTAACATTTTCACAAGTCAGGTCTGACAGTACCATAGATGTTAATTGATATAACTTGGAAACAAATGTAATTGCGAGATCGCCCTCAATACTGTACAATGGATTTTATTTAAACTTGATTAAACTGGGATTTACTCACCAGTATTTTCCCACTGACAAAATGTTTTTAAACACATTTCAGGTAACAAAATGTGAAAGCCAAACAGAAGCCAGCTGGATAGCACTGAAGGTTTGGAAAAGTGGCAATAAAGTTACCTAAAATAAAATAGATGTTTTTATTAAATAAAAATAGGATTTATTTCTATGAAAATGTGTGTACTGCAAACTTGAGTTTTATCCCATGTGTTTAATATTATGAAAATGTGGTATTTTATTCTGATCCAATATTTCCTAACTACGGTCCTGATGAAAAATTCCGCTGCCAAATTAGACAATACCAGATACCACCCAAACTGGCTCGCGGCCACCCGTTCCCGAGGAAATAGGGATCGGGGGTTGCGACAGAAGGTGGTATCAGAGCTAAGCCACTGATTCAGCCACAGAAGTGTTCTGTTGACATCAAAATTCAAATTGTTAGGAAATAAATTACGGGAATACGTGCATAATTGTAATTTTTGTTATGTGTTATTTGACTATTTGTTAGTTTACAATATAAGCGACCAAGGACCATCTGACGTGTACCGTCAATTATCTGGTTCGCCTAGAAGCGAAGGTGCCTCTTCTCAGCCTGCCCTCTCAGGGTACTCTGCAGATACGGAAGAAGGAATATTCATGTTTAAGGCTTAGTCCGAGGAGTCATTCCCACAGAAAAAGAGAGGATGGTTCAGTCGAGGGGCACATGAGCGTAGGAAGCGTATGAAAAAAGTTACAAGACCAGAGAGCACTAGCAGCAGCTAAAAGGGAAACAGATGCCTATGCCCATGATATGATTAATAGGGGTATAGCCAACATCCACATCCGAGCAACCACTGCAGCTGACCCTAATCTGGAACAAATGATAGCACCCCAACCACAACCACCAATTCCTGACCAACCAATGGAAATAGAAAACCCCGAAAATCAAGTAGAGATGCATGACTTCAATCCGGAAGAAATACCTAGGGTACCTGCACCAAACCCCTTAGACCCAAATTACGACCCCTGGTGGGATGACAATAGGGACTATGTGCAATGTTACCCGATACATGAAGACATGCCCATGCCAAACATAGGAGCCTACCCAGGTTTGGATCCTTTAGATCCCTATTACCACGATGTATTCATTAGGGAGATTTTAGAAAATCCTTACCAATTTCAGGCCCCTACACCCCCATATCAAGAACCCGCACCCCAGATTCCGAACCCAGCCCTAGAACCAGCACCCCCAATGAGTGCAGAAAACGTACAAGAACTTAGGACATTTGGTGAGGAAATTTTAGAGAGTAGTGAACGAATGAGACAGGTAGGAGAGCGACTCGTCTGGAAGTACGACGAGCGCAATATGGATTTCTGGATGAATCCATATCCATGAATGTGATGGTGAAAACGGTAATAGTAATAATAATAATAATAATAATAATAATAATAAAATAATATAATATGTGTGTATGTATATGAAAAAAAAAACTACGGATGCCTACTATTATTAGTATAATTTTATTTCAGTTGGTATTGTAATTTTTAATTTCAGTACAGGTGTGTAATAGATGCATAGTATATAAATAGAGTAAGTCGCAATGATCGACGCTTTTGACCAAAATGCGTGACATGTGATTGGCTATATTAAATATTATTTTGTGATATTAATACGGGGTAACTGTTTAAAATATAGATGACTAACGAAGAAAATCAAGGAAATCTGAATAACGATAACCAGAGTAACATTAACTTGGTTAATGAGAATCCGAGCATCAATAACAATGGAAATCAAGTGGATTATAGTGCTATCCAACACATAGTGGCACAAGGAATCATAGATGCAGTGCCATTTATTATTCAAACGGTTCAAGAAGCGAATAATAAAATTAAACATAGCAGTAAGCGACCAACTGAACCAGAAAACAACGTAAACAATGGACCCGTACTTCAAGTGCCCATTCCCAAAAGAAGAAGAACCATGCCTTATGGTTGTTCTTATAAAGAATTCTGGTCCTGCAAACCAATAGAATTATCGGGTAATGAAGGACCCATTGCAGCTCTACGCTAGATAGAAAAGACTGAGGCTGTTTTAAAAATAAGCAAGTGTGCTGAAGAAGATAAGATAATGTTTGCTTCTAATCTATTTAAGAACTCAGCCTTAGAATGGTGGAACACTATCCTCCAGTCAAGAGGAAGTGATAGGGTATACAACATGGAATGGGAGGAATTTAAGAATATGGTAGAAAGGAAATTTTGCCCTCCCAATGAAAAGGAACAAATGGCAAATAAGTTTCTAAACCTAAGATTGACCGGGGTAGATAGTAAGGGTTATACTACCACATTCGTTGAATATGCTAGATTAGTACCAACCCTTGCATCACCTGAACCAGTATTAATCTCCCGTTACATCTGGGGATTAATTGGGGAGATGAGACATGTAGTCAAGGCAGCTAGACCCCAAACTGTAAAAGAAGCTGTAGAACTAGCAAATACCTTGACTGATAAGTTAATCCGTACTAGAGAAGAAGACCAGAGGAGAAACCTAACCCAAAGACTTACCCAAGAATTCCGTTCTGGGAATTCCAATCGTAGGAATATAGGTTCTACCTCTGCACCATACTGCAAAGCTTGTAAGAAGAAGCATTCGGGAAAATGCTTCACTCACTGCAACTTCTGTAAGTTACCAGGACACAAGGAAGAAGATTGCAGAAGAAAATCCAGTAATGGACTATGCTTCAATTGTGGAGAAAAAGGTCACATCAAGCCAAATTGTCTGAAATTGGCCCCAGCTGCAAACAACAGAAACACTAAAAATGCTAGAGCACTTGTTCTAACAGCAGATGAAGCCAAAATGATTCCGGACGTCATAGCCGGTACGTTTTTAGTTAATGATGTTTTTGCTAAAGTATTATTTGACTTTGGTGCAAACCAAAGTTTTATTAATACTTCATTTTGCAAACTCCTTAATCAACCATTAACTAAACTCTCACAAGAGTGCCTAGTCGAGACAGCAAATGGAGAAACTGTTAGAATTTCTGAAAGCTTGCAGGGAGCAAGAATAGAATTTTTAAACCAAAAGTATATTGCAAATTTGTACCCAATGAATCTGGCAGGATTTGATATTGTATTAGGAATGGATTGGTTAGTAGCCAATAAAGCTAATATTTTATGTGATCAAAAGCCAATTCAAGTAAATTCACCAAAGGGTGAAAAGATCACAATTAAAGGTGATAAACCATCTAGATCCACGAAATTCATCTCTGTGATGAAAACTGCAAACTATTTAAGAAAAGGATCTATAGTGTATTTGATTTCTATAATCACTAACACTAAAGGAAAAGAATTAAAAGACATTCCAGTAGTGTCTCAGTTTTCAGATGTATTTCCGGAAGAATTATCAGGACTACCGCCGGACAGAGAAGTTGAATTCAGAATTCATTTACTGCCAGGAACAGCACCGATTGCCAAAGCACCTTACCGTTTGGCACCCGCCGAAATGCAGGAACAAAAGAAACAATTAGACGAATTGTTGGAGAAAGGATTTATACAACCAAGCTCGTCGCCATGGGGAGCACCGATATTATTCGTTAAAAAGAAGGATGGATCGATGCGTATGTGCATTGACTATCGTGAATTAAACAAGGTCACGATTAAGAACCGGTACCCATTACCGAGAATCGATGATCTGTTCGATCAACTTCAAGGAGCTCGATTTTTCTCTAAAATCGATTTAAGGTCAGGATATCATCAATTAAAGGTACAGGAAGAGGACATTCCTAAAACCGCATTCAGAACAAGGTATGGCCATTATGAATTTACTGTCATGCCATTTGGTTTAACCAATGCCCCAGCCGCATTTATGGACATGATGAACCGAATATGCAAGCCATATTTGGATAAATTCATAATTTTTTTTATTGATGATATTCTCATCTATTCTAAAAATAAGGAAGATCATGCAAAGCATTTGCACGCACTTTTAAGTCTATTAAGAAAGGAAAAGCTTTATGCAAAGTTTTCAAAGTGCGAATTTTGGTTAGAACAGGTACAATTTCTTGGACATTTAGTTAATCATGAAGGAATTCATGTGGATCCAACTAAGATCGAGGCGATTACCAAATGGAAAACCCCTGAATCACCAACCGAGGTTAGAAGTTTCTTAGGATTGGCCGGTTATTATAGATGATTTATTCAAGATTTTTCTAGAATAGCCATTCCTTTAACTAAGTTAACCTGTAAATCCATTAAGTTTGAATGGGGATCGAAACAAGAAGAAGCATTTAGAATTCTTAAGCAAAGACTAACCCATACACCCATACTAGCATTACCAGAAGGAACTGAAGACTTTGTAGTCTATTGTGACGCTTCCAAACTAGGTTATGGATGTGTGTTGATGCAACGACAAAAGGTTATAGCTTACGCATCTCGACAACTTAAGAATCATGAAGAGAATTATTCAACCCATGATCTAGAGTTAGGAGCTATAATTTTTGCCCTTAAGATTTGGAGACATTACCTTTATGGTAGTAAGTTTACCATATTCACTGATCATAAAAGTATAAGGTATATTTTCGGGCAAAAGGAGTTAAATATGAGACAAAGACGCTGGATGGAGATGCTTAGTGATTATGATTATGATATCCAGTATCATGAAGGAAAAACAAATATAGTGGCAGATGCTTTAAGTCGAAAGTATCATGAAAAGCCAAAAAAGAGTACGTTCTCTTAAATTAAATCTGCAAGTAGATTTAAATGATCAAATCAGAAAAGCACAAGAATCAGTAATCAAGGATGATACTGAAAAACTAAAAGGTATGATTGAGGAATTAGAACAAGGAATATATGGAATTTGGAGATTCCATGAAAAGAGAATGTGGATACCCAAATTAGGAAACCTGCGCCATCGTATATTAGAAGAAGCCCATAAGTCTAAGTATACGATGCATCCAGGAAGTGATAAGATGTACCAGGATTTAAGAAAGAATTTCTGGTGGATAGGAATGAAAAAGGAAATAGCAGCATATGTTTCCAAATGTTTAACCTGTTCACAAGTTAAAACTGAACACCAGAAACCCTCAGGATTGCTGCAACAATTAGAAATGCTAGTATGGAAATGAGAATTGATAACAATGGATTTTGTTACTAAATTACCCAAAACAAGAAAAGGCAATGATACAATCTAGGTGATTGTAGATAGACTAACCAAGTCAGCTCATTTCCTACCAATGAAAGAAACTTTCAGTATGGAACAGTTAGCTAAATTGTATGTAAATAAAATAGTTTCATTACATGGAATACCTTTATCAATTGTTTTTTATAGGGACAGTCGTTTTACCTCTCATTTTTGGTCAAGTTTCCAAAAAGCAATGGGAACCAAGTTAAATCTAAGCACCGCTTATCATCCTCAAACGGACGGACAAAGCGAAAGAACAATTCAGACGATGGAAGACATGCTTAGAGCTTGTGTAATTGATTTCGGAGGTAATTGGGATGATCACTTACCTTTAATAGAATTTTCTTATAATAATAGTTATCACACAAGTATCAATGCTGCACCATTCGAAGCACTTTATGGACGAAAGTGCCGAACCCCAGTCTGTTGGGCAGAAATTGGGGAAAAACAACTATCTGGACCTGAGATAGTGCAAGAAACAACCGACAAGATTATTCAAGTCAAGGAACTACTGAAAGTAGCACGAGATCGACAGAAGAGCTATGCCGATAATCGACGAAAACCGTTAAAATTTCAAGTAGGGGATAGAGTATTATTAAAAGTCTCTCCTTGGAAAGGAGTCGTAAGATTCATCAAAAGAGGAAAACTAAGTCCCAGGTATGTTGGACCTTTTGAGATTATTAGAAGAATAGGACCTGTAGTCTATCAAGTACAACTGCCAAAAGAAATGACAGGAATACATGATGTATTTCATGTATCTAATCTCAAGAAATGCCTAGCTGATGAATCACTTATAGTGCCTCTTAAGGATATAGAGGTAAATGAACAACTCAAGTTTGTAGAAAGGCCCCTACAGATTGAAGACAGGAAAGTCAAGAACCTCAAGCACAAGAGATTAGTTCTGGTCAAAGTGAAGTGGGACTCCAAAAGAGGACCAGAGTATACATGGGAGCTTGAATAAAAAATGCAAAAGAAATATCCACACCTGTTCCAGTAGATCTCGAGGACGAGCTCTAAAACAAGGTGGGGAGGATATAACAACCCTAAGGAAAACCGACACCCTCGAATTATTTTCAACACCCTAATATATTTTAAATTATCCCAATATGTCTTAAATTACACCCCGTATGTGAAAACCGAGCCCAAATCATGATATAACATTAAAAATATAATAAAAACAAAGAAATTCACCTTGTCGCGGGCCGCGTAGCCCATGGCTACGTCTTACGCGGGTCGCGACAACTTAAAAACCAGGCGAGCTCCGGTGCTGACACGTGGCCGACGCGTGTTGAACCTACCTTGTGACCCTTGGGTACTCTTACGCGGACCGCGAGAAACCCAAACTCAGCCCCTATAAAGCTGGAGCTTGGGCCTTCAGTTTACATCGCTCAAATTCAATTCTCTCTCAACGCATTTCTGATAGTATAAAGCTATAGTCGGGTATAGTACCCCCTAATAGCGAAGTTCTGCTCCGTTGTAAGTATTATAACCCCTGGATACGTATTAGATACTCTGCCCGATTGATCTAGGGTTCTGTAACGGCTGTCGTGGTTCTGCCCGACGTAGTCGTTGGAATGCCGTCTCGGGAAGTGTATTACTAATGTTAAAATGGGTAATTATACTAACACATGTGCATTTGTGTAATTTATAGATAATTCCCAGGGAACCCTTACTGAAAACCTAAGACAAACAATGTGAGTAATCCTTATTTTTGTGTAAACCTTTTTGTGAATAATCTCCTTTTTGCAAATTATTATTACAAAACCTCCCTTAATTAAATATATATTAAGCAGTTATTGAGTATTTGTAAGAATACAATTATCATGAGTATGTTGAGGTTTTGTATACAAAATTTGTTACCACCTGGTCAAGGAGTAACATTTCCACAAGTCAGGTCTGACAGTACCATGGATGTTAATTGATATAACTTGGAAACAAATGTAATTGCGAGATCGCCCTCAATACTGTACAATGGATTTTATTTAAACTTGATTAAACTGGGATTCACTCACCAGTATTTCCCACTGACAAAATGTTTTTAAACGCGTTTCAGGTAACAAAATGTGAAAGCCAAACAGAAGCCAGCTGGACAGCACTGAAGGCTTGGAAAAGTGGCAATAAAGTTACCTAAAATAAAATAGATGTTTTTATTAAATAAAAATAGGATTTATTCCTATGAAAATGTGTGTACTGCAAACTTGGGTTTTATCCCATGTGTTTAATATTATGAAAATGTGGTATTTTACTCTGATCCAATATTTCCTAACTACGGTCCTGATGAAAAATTCCGTTGCCAAATTAGACAATACCAGATACCACCCAAACTGGCTCGCGGCCGCCCGTTCCCGAGGAAATAGGGATCGGGGTTTGCGACACACATTTTCAAAAATCTCGTTTTTATATCAAAAGGGCATAATGGTCAACTTTTAAGCATTTAACGGAAACATGCAAATGATTCCGATTTCAAAGGAACCATATAGTATAATCTCAGAGGGTTATACTAACATGTAATATGGTCCTAAAGGAACCCTAAGGCATATCTAAACTAAGCTAAATCGGGTCAGAACTGAAAGTCAAAGCAAAAGTCTACTTTTGCGACTTTCGGTTGCGAACCGAGCCTAAACTCAGAATTGTCGGGTTGAACATGCCTAAACATGTTCTTATATTATTTACCAAGTTATTTAAGTGTTAAAACATGTTCCATATCTTCTACATTATCAGTTATGCGTTATTTTGTGAAAACTGACTCGTTTGACTTTTTTGCTCATAACTTTGACCCGTCAATTTACTGAGATAATGTGATAATAAGAAGGTGCCATTTTAAGGGTTTAACACCTCCATAATTACCAACACATAGCCACTTTCAATTTGAATAATGGTTGGACCGTTAGTGATTAATCACAAAGTCAAAGCGTAATTACGCTAACTTTGACTTTCGGTCATTACACTAATGAAAACTTAATTACAGAGGCTAAGTACACTTACAAGAGTCCTTAGCACGAAGATTTAGACTATGAGAGCTTCTTAGATGTCCAAGAGGCTCCAGAGAAGTGTTTGAGAGTAAAATTTCAAAGTGTGAATGAACACAAGAACAAACAAGGCTCTTATATAGGAAGTTTGATGCTCTAAGATCTTTGCATTTGTCCCTAGGATGTTACCAGATGCTCCCAAGTGTCCCTAGGGCAGTAAAAACCAGTTGCACAGTCCCTGGTATCGAAAACAGCCATGCAATGGCGGTGGACAGGCTGCAACATGCAGCTGTCCTATTTTTCTGTCGCTGGCACTCTTACATGGCCCGCGTAAGAGTTGGAGAGAGCCTACGCGGCCCGTGACAATGGGATGCTCCGGTTAAAAGTTTGCAAACTTTGCATTTTCAGTCCCTGGTCCATTTTAAGTTTAAATAACTTTCTTTTATTGCACTATTGACCCTCATAGTTAACTAACAAGTGCCTTGGGTCATAAATTAACTCCGTTAAGCTCCCGGTTAGCTGTGAGATCACCCGAAAAGTCTTGTTTTCATCGAAACTCCATGAAATTACTATCCAGTATTCTTGAGAGCAAAATATACAAATATTACAATGCTTTCGGGACCATTAAAAGGTCACTCAGAGGTAACATTTAACATGTTGACACTTTTAACCCCTATGCTTCGTAAAATCCTTAATTTAAGCACAAACGACTTTCTATGTCCGACAATTTATTCATTAAAGAATACGAATGTCGTGTGAGGTCAATCAGAGGCACACGATTGGCATGTTGACACTTTGGATCCTTTTACTTACATATTTACATTGTTTGACAATTTTAGCCCTCCAGATCAATTCATTACACATTTAACCTTCATGACACGTGTCTTTATTATATTGAACGTGATTTTGCGAGGTGTTATAACATACATTTATTAGTTCTAAAAAATAATGGTATTAATTTATTAGTTCTAAAAAAATGTTGAAATATCCATATAGCAATTATCCAATTAGATAAACTTATATCAAAAAATAATGTTTAAATTTAAATTAATTAGATAAGTATAAATTATCGGTAATTATTAAATTATATAACTTTAAAATTTAAATATCTGGACGTGAGTTGCATCTTAAAAGGATGATTGTTTTTGGATAAATTTATTAGTATGATAAATGTAGTTATTATTCTTCTAGCATTTTAAACATATATTAAATTTAATAATTTAAATTAAATAATAAATATCTACAATTAATGGATTAAAATATAATTTCTAACCTAGTAATTAATATAAATAAATAATAAGATATTTTATGAAACTTTATCCGTAATTTTTTAAATGTTTGAAACATATTAAATTTAATAATTTAAATTAAATTATAAGAGTATACAATTAATGATGGTCTAGAATAATGACAAGTGTCCCGCATTTTTATTATAGAGTATAGATAATATATGTATATGTATTTGATTTTGTTTTTATTTTGTGTCATTCCGTTATTTAAGTAAGCTATTGTAGTTTATTCCATTTAAAATTTATTATTTTATATTGCAGTGTGTCACAAGTTTAACTACATTTTTGTCGGTAGAAAAAATTATTTAAAAAGTTACCTTGGTAAAATTCTAAAATCAATCATTAAGACTTAATTAAATATATTGGATTAAAATATAATTTCTAACCTAGTAATTAATATAAATAAATAATAAGATATTTTATGAAACTTTATCCGTAATTTTTTAAATGTTTGAAACATATTAAATTTAATAATTTAAATTAAATTATAAGAGTATACAATTAATGATGGTCTAGAATAATGACAAGTGTCCCCCATTTTTATTATTGAGTATAGATAATATATGTATTTGATTTTGTTTTTATTTTGTGTCATTCCGTTATTTAAGTAAGCTATTGTAGTTTATTCCATTTAAAATTTATTATTTTATATTGCAGTGTGTCACAAGTTTAACTACATTTTTGTCGGTAGAAAAAATTATTTAAAAAGTTACCTTGGTAAAATTCTAAAATCAATCATTAAGACTTAATTAAATATATTAAATTTAAACGTAAGTATGTAACTATAAAATAAGCCAAGAAGAAATTACGTTATTAAAAGATAAAATTGTTAATAATGTTGTTGGTGATCCATCGTTATGTAAATCAATTATTGATGATGATGGTGGATGAGTAGATGCTATTGTTATTGTCACTTGGTGGACAACATTATTTTTCAAAAAGGTCTAAACAGAAGCAGGAAACTATTTTCGACTCCATAGTTAATTATTCTTATTTATAGTTTACTAGTAGGACTAGAAAAGTGAACATTAGGTGAACAATTTACAATCCTGATTATGTACTTAACCTTTTCTTTCGTGTTTAGTTTCTAGCTAGTCGGGTTTATATTTATATATTTCCTCTACTGTTAAAAAAATTCAGTTGTTTCAAAATAAATTTATTTTAACCAGTGGCGGACACATAAATTATTTGCTGGGGGTACGGATGAAGTGTTCAACCATATTTTCAAGGGGTGCGGTCGGGTTTTTTGCCTAAAATATACACTAATTTCTTTTTCAAGGGGTGCGGCCGCCCACCCTGGCCAAAGGCTAGGTCCGCCCATGATTTTAACTAGTTATCAAATATTTCATATCCACTTGGGAATAGCCCAGTGGTGTTGGTGAGTTTAGATAGAGCTTAGGACAGGAGAGGTCAGGGGTTCAATCCCTATGGTGTGCAACGTTAGCCATTCAAAAAAAAAAAAAAAAAAAAAAATCAAATATTTCATATTAAAAGGTAAATATTTATACATTCTTTCTTTTGAGCAAAGCAGGGCCAAATGAAGTTGTAGTGAGAATTTAAAGCTATTTTAATGACTAGAAGAGATGCATTCATGTTTAACATAAAACAGGGGTACATTGGAATGTTCACGTATTTATATCAACGATACCAACCGTGGAAGAGAGATAGGTGGCATGATCAATGTCTCCAGTCAACATCTGGTTTTAAAAGCATTTTAAAAACATGTATGATCAGGGATGTTTGTATTAACGCTTTGAAAACTATGTATACAAATTAATGAATAATTATTTAAGAGATGTTTTAGTTATAATACAAAAATGTTGTTTGAAGCAGTGCTCTTAACGAGCCAAGTCAGAGCGAGCTTGACGTCGGCTCAAAGTTTAATTTGAGTTGAAAACTTGAACTCGAGATGGGCTCATTTGTAGAATTTTTTGGCTCGACTTGGATTGGCCTCGCGTTCAGTTCGGTTGGGTTGTTAAAACTTAGAAGAAAGAAAAGATTTGATATGAAGCAAACTACGTAATAACAGAGAGTTAGGCTTGAAGATCGAACATCTTTTATTCTGGCTGTAAAATATTAAAAGTTGAGGTTGATTTAAACGAGCCAACCTAAGATCAAGATTGGCTCGTTTACAAATTGTGTTAAACCTAACCGTTACTGACCAAAAGCCCGCCACGAAACGTGGTAATCCCACTAGTTTAAATCAATTACTAATAAAAATTTATGGGTCCTTAATCCTTATCGACTAAGAATAAAGCTTAGTACTACGATATGAACACAAAGGTGTGCCAAACAAGTGCCAAGATCTACAACTACTAGTTTGCCCATTAGTGTTAGCTAGGCATGTATCTTTCTCATTCTTTACTTTAAATATGTTTAAAGAGGTCATCACATGGAATAACATTCCAATTCCTAAAAAAAATCTACCAATAAGTTTATTAAAAATATTTTAAATTAAAATAATCATACATGTAATCACATTCCAAAGCCTAAAAAATTAAATCAACCCATAAGCTTATAAAAAATACAAAAATAGATTAATTATTACCTTTGTTGCACTTTACAATTTTTTTTTCTAATCAGCAGACATACAGCATGTTCTGATTTTTCGACTTTGGTCGTCATTAAAAAGATTCTTAGCATTACAAATGTTTTGATTTCTTTTTAGCATAATGATGATAGACTTTCTTTGTGTGACTCAAATGTGTGAATAGAGGCAACATATGCCATATCAACCTCAAAAAAAAAAAAAAAAAAAAAAAAAAAACCTTTAGACCAACTAATCGGATTTTTCCCTTAAGATGAGTGTAAATATGTTCCTTTGCTAACGGTTTACAAATCTTATCACTTTCTTCTCAAAGTGTTGTTCGGTTCTTGAATTGTTGAATTTGTAGCAACCCAAAATAAGTTTTTAGACTGAAATCCTTGATATGTTTCTTAAAGTTAGCCTAAATGTATCTTGTACATTGTCTATCGTCAGCATAAGAAGATGCATCCTTCACACAGCAATCTATCTACTATACTAAAAGAATTCTCCTTAGCCACATGGCCTATTCTTAGCCAATCAATTGGGTGATGTGGACACTCTCTTTGGCCAGAGAATTCCTCTTGAGAGGGATTTTCTTTTCCTCTATTACACGCGCTCCCTCTTTTTCTCTTCAATCAAAAACCCTAATTCTCCTTTTCCTTCAATCACCGCCCCTTTTCCTCTCAAGCGTTCTTTACAAGTCATTCTAAGTCCTATTTAACTATGAGAGTAGGGTTCGCACGGAAAGTGTGTTTTTCCTAGAAAGTCTAGGAAGCGATCTGGTCCATCCGATTGGTGTGTTTAAGGGTTGAGATTAAATCAATGGCAATTTTGTAATATTTGAGTTATATAATTAGAGACTTTTAATATAGTGAGGGTATTTTGGTAATTGGAAGTGTTTTAAATAAGTCAAGAAACTGCCATATCAATAACCAATCCCTAAATTCATGCAATTTCCCCTCTTTCTCTCTCTCCCTCTCTAAACCGATCTCTTTCCCCTTGCTGCTGGCAACGCAAAACAGGACCCCAAGAGCATTCAGATTTCGGTTCCAAGGCTTGTTCATACCCCTTTTCTTCACTAGGTATTCATATCTTGTGTTGTGATTAAAGTTCTTGAAGTGCATATACGTTTTCGGTCTTAATCTGCTTGTAACTTGGCTGCGTTTTTTCTGTTTTAATTGATGATTGTAGAGAGGCTTGTACCGCTGTTTCTGAGTCGTTCTTGATAAATGGAAGGATTACCACATTGGATGGTAAAACACGGCGTCATGAAATCTGCTTGCTGTTAAAACGCAGCGTCAAGAAATCTGCTTGCTGTTAAAACACAACGTCAAGAATCCTCCAGCAATCTGCTTGCTGTTAAAACACAGCGTCAATAAATCTGCTTGCTGTTAAAACACAATGTCCAGAATCCTCCAGCAATCTGCTTGCTGTTAAAACACAGCGTCAAGAATCTGCTTGCTGTTAAAACACAACGTCAAGAAATCTGCTTGCTGTTAAAACACAGCGTCAAGAATCTGCTTGCTATTAAAACACAATGGCCTGCTTGCTGTTAAAACACAATGTCAAGAAATCTGCTTGTTGTTAAAACACAATATTAAGAATCCTCCAGCAAATCTGCTGACTTAAAACACAATCAGATTTGTTAAACTCCAGTATAAAAACAAACTGTTGTAAAACACATTATGATGTAATGTAATCATCAAAAAACACAATGTGATGTAATGTGACATAGACAACAACATAAAACACATTCAGAGTGTTAAAATGCAAAAGAACTATTAAAACACAACCTGATTATATATTGACTTCAGAGTGTTAAAACACACTGACTTCAACCTCTCTGACTGGTAAAACACATCACCAAGACATGCTGATAGTTTTTCCAGATAAACACATTAACTTCTAGATTTGAATTCGAAAACAACAAAAATTCCGAAAATCATGGAATGTTAGTTAATGAAAAATAAATTCCAAAAATAAAATTAAAATGTGAAATTACATAGTTGCCCTTTTAGTTAAAATAACTCAATGCCACATGTCCAATTCTCATTGCTTCCTAGACTTTCTAGGAAAAATACACTTTCTACCAAACTCCTACTCTTAACTATGAAACCCTAATTCCATTCCTTCATCTATGCCTCTTTTTCTCTCTGGTTCTCTCAAAGCATCTCAGAAATTTTCAAATCCTAGGTTTTTCATCTAAGGTTGATTGAAGACGGGGATGTTCGTGTTCAACTGCAGAACTTCAATTCAAAAACCCTAATCATCGCTCACCTGGTTGATTATGAAGGTTAGTAGTTTCTATCTTAAGATGTATTTTTTTATTATATTTCTATTATGATTCATGTTGTAGGTTTTCTGTTATGATTCAAAAACCCTTTCTTTGAGGTCGAATTTGATGTGGCTGTACTCATGGTATAAGATGAATCGTTGGGCTAATATCATGGTATAATCCCTGGTGAAGCAGAAGACATCAGCCAGCCATCCCTTTGATTTGTTCTTGATTACTCCAAAGGTACATTAAGGTTTTAATCTTTAAACTTGGTTTGATTTACTCTTTTCGCTTTCGTTGTGTCATTTATACAAGGGTTACATTGATGGATCATAGGCCATATGTTTTAGAAAGAGCATCAATTGTAAATATGAAACAGGTATGGTTTTCTATCGTTTTCCTTTTTTCTGGGTTGTTAACTTTAATATCTAAGAGGGAGCGATTTGGATCTTTAAAATGAGTTCTCTGTTGATTTCGAGGCATATGCATTCTTGGATAACATTGACATATTGATCGACATTTATGTTTATATTTATGTTGGGAGATGTAGGAATTATGTCACTTGATATCGTGATCTTGATTGTTTACAATCTTCTACTCACATAATTTGCAATCTCAGTAAATTTATGTTTCTTATTTTTTCCCTATTTTTAATCTGTAACTCCAAATCATTCATCTCTTTAACGATTGGTTTTGAGTGTTTTGAATGACTAAGATCGTGAATTAGGGTTAAATTTGTGTTTTTAGTGGCTTTTTTGCCATTAGGTTTGGGAATTTATTATTTTGGAAACCCTAATTTACTAACAGCTGAAATCAATCAACCAAATCGCTATATCTTCATGTTCAGTTGCTCAAAATTTGCTGTTGAGCTCATCTTATAGAGAAATTAAACCAAATTTCCACTACTTTCTCTGTTAATTTCAGTTGTGAGTATTCACAATTTTGTGTTGTGTAATGATAAGTTAGTGTTTTAGATAATAGGTATCCAGTGACTGTAAATCTTTGAATAATTAGAATTTTATTTAGGGGTTTAATCACATGTAAATCTTTCAACAATTAGAATTTCAAACACTAATCATCTGATAATTTCATAAAGCTTATTTCTGTTTAGATAAAAGTGGATTTCTATGATGAAAGAAACATTGTATGCTACCTTATATTAAACGTTGGTTTTTTATTCAATGTGTATACTTTTCTTGTTTTTGGAAGTTTTTTTGATACTTTCGGGCTTCGTCAAGAACGAATAATTTGTCCTTCATATGTGGATTTTAGTTTTTGCTTAAAATGCAGTCTTTTTTATATGATTTTCAATCTTATCTTCATATCAGTACCATACGTTTTTTACAGGACTGCTTGAACTAATACATCATGAAAAAAAAAACTATGCCATGGAATTATGATGATTCGTTGTCTAATGTAGGGGTGTGCAAAAAACCGAATTAACCGAACCATAACCGAATTAACCGACAAAACCGAACCGTAAAAACCGAACCAAATAAGAAACCGGTAGGTCGGTTAATGATTTTTTTGAAAACCGAAAGTAGCGGGTCGGTTATGGTTATCATTTTTTCCATACCCACCATAACCGAACCGAACCGACATGTAATAAATCTTTGTAGGATTTAGGACTTTTCACCATATTTTTAATATTTGATGTTTTTGACTGAAGATTTTTAGTACTTATGTGTTTTTCATATAATTTTATGGTTTTGTTTGAATGTTTATTTGAATTTATGGGGTGTATCATATCATTTTATTTGAATATTTGATAATAATTGGTATTAATATTATAGATTATATGTATTCTTTAATACTATGTAATATACTAATATATACAAATATGCAATAACAATTTATTCCATGTTAAAAAATAAGGTATTTTTAGCTAAGCTAAATACACGGTTAACCACCCATAACCGACCCGCTATAACCATCAAAACCAAATAACCATAACCACCATAACCGATCGGTTATGGTTATGGTTATCCAATAACCGACATCGCGGTTATGGTTATGGATTTTGGTCAAAACCGACCCAAACCGACCCATGCACACCCCTAGTCTAATGAGTCTTCAAGTTCTGATTCAGATGCATCTGATAATGGACAAATTCCAAAAAGGAGCAAAATGGTTTCTGGTGGTTCATCAAAATCTAAAGGTATACTTGGCACAAAACTTTTACTGTTACGAGCTTTTGACAGCTGCAGCTTATGTTTTTCTTTCATCAAAAAATAAGCTTTCATGACAAAAAAAACTTTGTTTACATGATAAATATTATGTTTTTCTTTCGTCAAAAAGTAACCTTTCATGAAAAAAAAACCCTATTTTGACTCTTTTGACTTTACACATGTATGCACTATGCAGTCAAGCTCACAAACCGCAAGAGAGTCAAAATAGGGTTTTTTTTTTTCATGAAAGGTGGGAAAAAAATAGTGATTGGTCACTTAATATCGTGATATTGATTGTTTACGATCTTCTACTCACATAGTTTGCAATCTCGGTAAGTTTATGTTTCTCATTTTTTCCCTATTTTTAATTTGTAACTCCAAATCATTCATCTCTTTAATGATTGGTTTTGAGTGTTTTGAATGACTAAGATCGTGAATTATGGCTGAATTTATGTTTTTAGTGGCTTTTTTTGCCATTAATTATAAAAAAGTTACACTTGGGACAACAATTTTCCATTAATTTACTACACAAAATCGTTTTTTGTCTCATGTTCCGTATCATTTAATCTTCCGGTTCAAACTATTGTGTTTTTACTATTGTGCTTTCTAGCATTTGCAGACATATGCACACTTTTATGTTTTTACTATAGTATGAGTTTCTTAAGCAGTTATATATAGCTTTTGTTAAATTACATTTGTGGTTGTATATAGGCATGGGGACTTGAAAGTTGTTGAAGAATTTTCCGAAGCACAAGTTGTTGCATGACGACTCTTCAAAGTGTGAATAATAACACCAAGGTTAGGGATTTTATCTAAGGGGCTTTGTTTTGTTTTGTTTTTTTTTTTTTGTAGATGATGGGTTTTGACTTACACACCTTGGTTATGATTTTCTTGCCATAAAGACTATGGTTAATCGAGGTGTATTTCCATATGTGGGAAAAGAATATGGTAATACGTTATTTGATTAGATACTTCTTTTCCTTATCGAACATTCTAACCTGGCCTGTGTTTTGAAGAAACTTTTTAGGTTGCAAATGAAGATGGTACAAAAATGGCTATGAAATTACATAAGCTGGGTAGGACGTCATTCAGAGCTGTCAAGTCCAAACGTGACTACTTAAAGCACCGAAGTAGCTTCAATTGGCTATATTTGTCTTGCCTTGCTTCTCTCAAAGAACCCGATTCTATCTAATTAAAAATACGTTTGTGTTTATTTTTCTATGTAGATATTCAATCTCAAGCCTTCTGGAGCAGGAACATTTCACTAAGGTAATTTCTTGGAATTGACATTTTTTAAAAATACCATTCAATGTAGTTTTTTTCATATAATCTAATGCATAAGGTTAAGGGTTAAAGAATAGGTTGTATGAGTCTATTATCGTTGTGTAGTTCACGTTTGTATGCATTGCTTTTGCGGCTAATTAGCATTAAAGTAATCATTTTTGTGCAAAAATGCATCACGTTGCTGTTGAATAGGAGTATTTTTAATCTTTTATTTTTACCAAGTATAGTGTGTACCTGAAAAATACTAATTTGTTAGCTTTTTTATTATCAACATAATTACTTTAGAGCAATATGGTAGTTATCTGCTCACACCATGACACCTTAGGCCACATTTTGTTTGCTTTGTTGTAAAGCAAGTGAGTTAAATTTGGTGAACATGCTTTGTTTGCTAGGGTTAAGTTTTAATATTATTAAATCTAGGGTTGAATGATTAGGATTTAGACCGGTCAAAGTTAGGTTAGGGAGATGAGAGATTGATATATGAGGTGAAATGTTATGTTGTTTGAACTTTTTTTAATGTGTTTATGAACTGTTTTTGGATTGATTTTTGAGAGAGTGTTAGATGATGAGTGATTTTTGTTGATTGTTAAGGTGCATCAGGTTGGAGAGACTGTGAATGTGGACTACTTTTCGGTTGATGGGGTTTCGGATCATGAATTGCATCTTGATGAGGTTGTGAAACAAAGGGAGGAGCTTCAGCATTTGGAGGTTAATTTGAAGGCTAGATTGATTGCTAGATCAGAATGACTGGGATTCATGAACGGTTTGATTCGCAGATTAAAGAGCATATTACTTCAAATGTTAAACTTCAGGTGTGTGGGAGTGTCTTGGTTTAAGGATTTATGTTTGTAGTTATAGAAATTTGTCGCTTACTAGAGTGTTTGTGTGTAAAGGAACAACTGCATGAAAGGGAAAAGACTATAATGGACTTGCAAAGAACTTTGGATGATAAGGATAAAGAGCTTCATGCAATTAGATTGGACCATGAAGCGGTATTCACCTAAATATTCATGATTTATTTAATGCTTTTATTTATCTGTTATTTTTTTTATATATTTTTTTGTTCTTCATTGTTATAGGCATGGGCTAAAGAGGACCTCATACGTGAGCAACAACAAAAAAAAAGGAACTGGCAACTTTTCGATATATCTTTTTAGTTCAAAGTTTAAACCTTCCATGTTTTTTTGAATTCTGATAATTCTTAAACATGTTTACTATGTGGTTGTATATAGACTTGCATGTATTAGTCACATTGCGGGGATGTATCTAAAATTTGATGATTGTAATATAAGTCGTCATATATGCATTTGCAGGAGAGAACGTGATAATTCTGAAGCTGAAAGGGCTCAGCATATTAAAAAAATCCATGAATTACAAGAACATGTTCAAGAAGAGGAGAGGCAGCTCATGGAATTGCAAGAACATGTACCCTTTCAGCTATTCTTTTGTAATATAAACCAATACCATCATGATTTCGAAGCTTTTTAATCTTTATTCTAATTACCACAATATCATTGACTTGTGTTATATGTTATATCAAACTCAGCACATCAAGTCAAAGCATTTATGATGATCTATAAAGCAGGCTTTTAAAAGGCGCTGCTGGCATGCGCCTCATGCACAAGGCTGGTCACTTCTGAATTGAAAAGGTCTAATGTGTACACAAGGCACACTAAAGGAGAGGCAGGCGCACAAAAAAGCGGCTTGAAGGTCACTCGGCTCCGGAGTCTACTGGTGTTGAACATGTTGGAGGCAGTATGTTTGATCATGTGCCTAAAGCTGATGGAGTTTATATGACAGTTAGCCTTAAACTTGAGGTTCTTCTCAATTGCATCTGAAAAGTATTTATAACACAGTTCATACTTTATTTGTGAAGCTTTGATATAAATATCATTATAAAATTATTTAGAGCTCAAGTTAGGAGACATGGAATTTTCGATATCTTTTGATAGTACCACTTGAATGAATTGGTGGAGGTAAATAATAGGTAATTTTTTTATGCTAATGAAGTTTTATTTTGATATAGAGTTTTCGATATCTTTTGATAGTACCACTTCAACGATGAGAACCATGAAAATAAAATAGTATCAATTACAATGAATATTTGCTTTTTAAATCCATCATTTCAAGTAATGCCGTTTTTAAACCAAACATGGTGTAATGAGAAGGGTGATATAAAACATGAAATATTTTATCAGGTGGCGTTTTGTTTGTCTATTAGGGATGAGCATGAGTGTTTGTAGTTTTCATATCAATAGGTTTTGGTATTAATGGCTGGGTTACTTTACTTTTTTACAAGAGGCTCGGATACTTTACTTATGATCGGTTAACTGTCGGCTTTGAACATAGGTGGATTCAATGATCAACAATTGCTTTTGGCTTCACCTTTGTGTAGGGTGTTTTTAAATTATATCTCTAACATATGCAATTCTAAGATATTCTTTTTAGAAGTTGGCATTGTATTATTTGTGAAATAATGTCATATTATAACCTCATTATCTCTGTTCTAAACCTCTACTAATTGATGTTCTTTATTTTAATAGTTTATTACCTGATCATAAGTTTAGGACACTTTTCAGCAACCTCTGAATCAGCTTCGAGAATTAAAGGAATTCAATTCACTTCTATCATCTGGCAATGGGAGGAATGACTAAAACAGAGGTACACCAATTTGTGTTACAATTCCATAGACTAAGTTACATTTGTAGATGCTTCTCACAACAATAGCCACTAAGTCAAATGTGACTAAAATATGAGATTTTATTGTATATAACTACCAAGCCAAATATGATTAACACTTTTGGAGGCTTTCCGTTCGTTTGACTCATTTCTTATTTATTTATTTTTTTACCCTTCTCACCAATTAGTAATTTAAGATAACTGGGTCGACCCATTTTGTGTTACGTTATTTGCTAAGCCAGTTAGTTCTAAGGTTTGGGTATCTATGTTGGCTGTACAATTATTAGCAAATCCAATTGCTTCCTTCCCTTGGGGGTAGTATTTTTCATTATGATAGGGGGCAAATAGCTTTTTTTTTTCAAATAATAAATAACGACTATTTGCAAAAGTGACGTGCTTTTAACAGGTAGATAGATGTTTCCTCTACCTACGTTAGTTGATTTTAGTTTACATTGATAGTTGAGACTTGATTAATATATTATTTACCTTGACTATTTTTTTCACTTGAAACACTTCATTTATAAGGTTGCTTGTGTTGTGTCTGCATAAACTGTTGTCTCAATACATGGTGTCAAATTCTAAGAGATTCTTCGAGTCGATGAGGTGGTTTAGTAACACATTCATCTCTATTTCAAAATTATATTTTGATCCACTATTGATGCGTAACAAGGTAATTGAACTCAAATCCTTTAGTTGTTGATATGCATTTATGGTAGGGGTGTCAATTGTGTCTGGTTGGCAAGTTGACAGGTTGCGGGTTGGCGGGCTGAAACCTGCACATGTAAATTCAGGTAAACCCGAACACGTCCCGTTTAACCCATTTTTAAATAGAGTATGTTGACAAGTTATAAACGGGTTGTTGGATTGTAAGCGAGTTATTTGTAACATGTTTAATGGTGAGTATAAGTGGGATAGGTATATAGTATAGTGGGACAAAACTAACATTATTACTAACCATGTAAAATGAAAAACATAAAAAAATCTAAAAGTTTTTTTTCTAAATACTTAAACGGGTTATCGGTTAATCCGTTTTTTATATGGTTCAACCCGAACCCAACCTGTTTTTAATACGGGTCAACCCGAACCGGACCCGTTTTTTATACGTGTCATCTCGTGTCGACCTAAATGAAGTGTTTCTTCGTGTCAGGTTCGGGTCGCGTCAAGAGTTCCACTCCTAATTTATGGTATACATTTCACCAACCACATATTCTAATTGCACTTAAATATGCAGGTTTAGGCCGGATGCATTGCAAGCTTTTAAGGAAGGGCGTTATGCTACCAAGAGCCACTACTAGAAAAAACATCTTTCTTGACACGCATTGTGCGTCATGAAAGGGTGTTTATGACACGCAAAAGCATGTCGTTGATTGAGAAGTCATAAAATTAACATGACATGCATTTGTGTGTCATGTTTTCATGACACACATTTATAACACGCACTTTATGACATTATTTAATGACACACGTTTATGACACATTTATGAAACATATTTATAATATTCATTTACGCGTGTCATGCTTTTAATCATTTAAAAAAATTATATAAAATTAATAATTTACCCTGTATACATATATAATAACAAAAACAATAAATATATTTCAAAAACAAATACACATATATATACCAAAGGTCCAAAACAATTCATTACATAATCATTTGTCAAAAATACTACAAATATTTTAACGTTAACAAAAAAATTGTTTGTAAATACATTCATCGACGCCTAAAATACGGTTTGTCACTTAAAAATAGAGGTAGCTGCATAAGTCGACCAATCATCGCGAATGCTATCCGTATCCGTAAACGAGTATTCTTCTACTCCTTCCCCAACCTGAGACAACAATTAAATAAAATAAATCTTAAACCAGAATATAAATCTTAATCTAGAATTTAAGCATTTGTTTGGATATTTAATTTCAAGACTATATCTAAAGCTATGAATTTAAACATTTTTTTGGACATATAACTACATATTTCTCTAAGATGCAGGCTAAAATATGACTAAACTTACATTGTCATTATCAAGTATTTCAACTCATTCGTAAGATATCTCCTTCATGAACATAGTAGACACATTCAGTACTTCTCGGCCAACATGGAAACTACACAATTAAAAATATGAAGAAGTGTGAAACCGTTACGATTTAAGTATAAAGTAAAGGGTTTATATATTTTAAGTATCATTTCAACCACAATTTAAATAAGGGTTTAAGTGCTCACCCTAGCGTTGGCCCAGTTGAGTTTAACCCTTATACTGGCACCACTTCATGTAGCATACACAGCCATTGTCCAATAAAAAAAATTCAAAAAATTTCTAAGTATATTACAACTCTTTTATCATACATTATGGTAATTTGTATTAATTAGATGTTAGTAATTGGGTTGAATATAACTTTGTGATTAGGTTGTTAATTTCTTCTCACTTTCCATCTTCTTTAGTTTTGTGATCTTTAGCTGAATGAACAACACTAAACCCAACAAAGTCAAAACCTAAAGATTAATTAAATCCTCCTTAGATAATAATACAAGAAAAAAATCATAAGAATAAAATATCTAAAATAACCTTTGTAATAAAATACAACTACTTATGTGTGTTCGAACTTCGAATCTATCAATGCTCCAAGTTACCTTTAAACTAGATACTCTTACCCATCTCAAAAATATTATAATCAAAATATATTTCATCCCACCACAAATTGCATAGCTTCTAACCTAACTTTTCTAAAGGCACCCTTTATGAAATGTAAATTCTAACTGAAACTAATGCAGGCTTCAACTATATAGAAAATAAAACGTAGACATCATATTCATATGAATTAGATCAACTCCAAACTCAAAACAAACCTGCAAAAACCGAACCGGTGGATCGCCCCTACTCTTCGCAAGTTAAAACTAATACGTGTGTTTGATTTTAAAAATCATGAAAAAATGGGAGACACAATGACATGATAGATGAAAAAAAATGTGATATTTATTTAACTC
Organism: Helianthus tuberosus; assembly: GCA_030545235.1. Classification (NCBI taxonomy): domain Eukaryota; kingdom Viridiplantae; phylum Streptophyta; class Magnoliopsida; order Asterales; family Asteraceae; genus Helianthus; species Helianthus tuberosus. The sequence goes on along the minus strand of CM060364.1, from coordinate 20,297,339 downwards.
TAAGCTAAAGGCATGACTTATTTTCCTTATATAACAACATAATTTATGCTAATGGAATGGATCAGGGGTACCTTTATCCAAATCTTTTGGTAAATTGATGATCTCAATTGCATCAAACGAGTATTTCTAGAGTAACAAAGTAAAAAATATCATGCTCAATATACAATTACTGTTAGTAAAAATAAAGAATAATATAAATTAATAGCACATGGCACGCTAAGCTTAACATATACATCACATCCTATGCAAAGCTCCTCGGAGATATAAGACACCTTTGATTGAGAAGTGATGCGAAGAATGCTTGCATTTCTTTTGAGAAATGTAAGTTCAACTACCACTTGGTGCACAGTGAGGCACTAGTGGACAATGATAGAAGATACAGGGAAACCTGGGTTCGATTCTTGAGTCAAACGGGTTTTACCAGTAATTTCACCATCGTGCTTACGGGCAGGTGGGTTACCGGGTTTTCCACGGAATTGGTGATGGACTCGGGTTACTCTCGGAGTACTCCATTTGGTCTAGTGGGTGCCCCGAAAGTGTCGGGAGTTAAAAAAAAAGATTGAGAAGTGACCTTATACATAGCTTACCTGCCCAAAAAGCATAACCATTAAGAGGTGTCTCTGAACCTATAAATCGTAGATGCATAACCATTTAAAAAAAATATCACAATTAAATATAAATACTTCTTACCAGAATAAGATTTTTCTTGAAACAGTACATGTAGATCACCCCACCAAAACCCTGCAGAAAATATTGATTAAATGACACAACTGCAAAAATTATAACGACCCAAAACCAATATATCTACATAATTGTACTCACCTTTCCACAAGATTCAGTCTCTCCAGCTATCATCGTTTAATTGAAATGTTTCGAAGAACCTTCCATCCCCATACACATAACTAAAGAAATAAAAATACATACTTAGTAAAACAAACTTCTGGTAAATCGACACACACAATATTGACAAAATAGAAGCACCAAATCATCAAATGAGCAAATAGAAAACAATATTTACTTGTTCTCAATTCCTCCGTGTACAATAATAAAATATGGTAAAGGACACTTATAAGTAAGACATATCCATCAACCCAAGCTACAGAAAACCAAGTTCTCTTTTAGAGAGAACGGGCAAATAGTGAATGCGTTTACCACAAGCAGTTAATGATGATATATCTAATAGCATCCCTTCATCAACTAGGAATAATAAAACACCCAAAAATACAAGTTAACTAGTCTGGACAAATCATAACCTGAAAAACAGACTTCTAAAGCTTAAATTTTAGGGAGGAATGGCGTTGTTCGATATACCCTGAAAAACAGATTGCTGAATTAGGATCAAAGGGCCTTCACAATAGGAAGAAGTGTGGTGGTCAGTCGTTCACGACGATGTAGTGGCCGTTCAAAGATCTGGGAGCCGATCAAGATTGGTAGAGAGGATGTGAGCAAGCAGGTTAGATTTGGGGGTTAGGGTTGTGGTTAGGGATATGAGAAGTCTAAAATTTTGAATATGTTCTGGAGGGAAACCTAAACTATTTTGGGGAACTTTGAGGAGGGAAACCAAAACATAAAGAACTGAATAAATAAATTGTAAAAAGCTGTATTATATAAAAAGATATATAAGGAGATTTATCTATTATCAAGCTTTAATTTAAGGGTAAATTACTTTTTGAGTCCCTGTGTTTTATGGGTTTTAACTAGTTGAGTCCAAAATCAAAAAGTTTAACGACCTGAGTCCCTATAAGCATTTTCCTTAACCATTTGAGTCCAAATTTCTAACACCATCCATATTTTCTGTTAGTTTTCTATTAAAAGACTAAAATGCCCCTCTATCTCCTTTTTTACCCTTATAAAAACCTAAAAGTTCTACATGTCTCCCAAATCCCCTTATAAAAACCACAAAGTGCAACCTCCTTTCTCTCTCATTTCTTTCTCTCTCTCAAAACCACCTCCAGCTTCAACAATCTTCAAATCCATGAGAATCACATCTCCTACACACACTTCAATTCCATCTTTCACTCCTTATTCATCTCCAACGACATCAACAAGGTAAAACCCTATACAAAACCCCCATCAAATTCACCCAATTTATAACTCTATTTTTAGGGCTTTTCACGTTTTACACATCTTGAAACAGTGGGTCGGTTGAAATTCATAAGTTGAACCAAAAAAACTGTTTTTTGTTGAAGGCATTTCGTCGAACAGGTGGTTGTTGGGGGTTTTGAGGAACAGCTCCAAGTGTCTGAGTACCTGCATTGTTCCTGCCATATACAGCTCCAAGTTTGATCTTGAATCACCCACCTCGTAAGGATCAACTCATCTGCATTCTCGAGCTGACATCAGGTCCGGCAACACTGTGGCACCAGATTTCTCCCAATCGACCCACCCAACAACATCTGATACTCTTGGCTGCTACGCCCGATGTGCAGAGGTTCTTCAGGTGCTATATTTCTAGCCATTTCGGAAGCAATGTTGTATATTCAGGCAGGTGTTTTTCCACACGCTCCATGCACGAAAAACGCCAAAGTCCCATTCAGATCCATGTGTTCCGAAATTTCAAGAAATGGACTATTATTATGGTTTCTCTCTAATAATAATAATAATAATAATAATAATAATAATAATAATAATAATAATAATATAATACAGGGGCATTTTAGTCTTTTAATGAAAAGCTAACAGAAAATTCAAACATAGTTAGAAATTTGGACTCAAATGGTTAAAGAAAATGCTTATAGGGACTCAGATCGTTAAACATTTTGGTTTTGGACTCAACTAGTTAAAACCACTAAAACACATGGACTCAAAAAGTAATTTACCCTTAATTTAAATAGCCTTAAGCATAAATATAAACAACTGAAATCTTTTATTTATCTAATTAATATTGTTTTTATTTATGTATATTGAAAATATTGTTTTTAATTTTATCATACAATTCGATGGCATACTTTGGGGAAGGATCCACTAAAAAGTGGGTTTTGCCTAAATAGCCTAAGAAGAATTATGGAGACGACATGCGGCACTCCTTATAAGTATGATGAAGGGATTTGTTGGTCCCAGTGGCGCAGCATGTGAGGGGCCGGGGGGGGGGGGGGGGACGTCCGCCCCCCGGGATTTTTCGCTCAGTAGTGTTATATATGTAATTTTCGTATAGAAATTTGTGGGTATATACGTTTTCACCCCCCCGGTTCTATAGAAATTTTTGGGTATTCTATAGAAATTTTTGGGTATATATGTTTTCACCCCCCCGACCGAAAAATCCAAGCTTCGCCACTGGTTGGTCCTAACTTTTAATGATGCTAGACCATGCTTAACTAAACCACGGATAGAGATGTACAACAATAAACAGTTTGTGCCCATCGACTTGGAAACTGGCCTAGTAAAAAAACTGGTGTGCCAATTTTGGGACTAACCCGACCTGGCAGTTTGGTACAGGTTTGGAGTTTTTGTGTTAAACCCATCCGAATCAGTGGGTGGGGGTTTCATCCCTAAAATCAATTCTTAATCCGAACTGGTTTTAGGCCAAACAAGTTTGAGGCCTACCTAAAAAAACGTGTTGGTTTATAAAAGGGACCAGTGTGGGTCCAAATCAGGTTTTTTACACCTCTAATCACAGATGTGTTAATGGACCACACCGAGCCTTGATAGTTATCATGATTAATATTGGAACATGATGGGCATTAATATGTTGTATTGGGTCTTAAGGATGTCATTCATACTATATCATAATCTATAATAATACTTTAAATAAGTCTTAGTAGACATATTGAGGCTTAATATTCGTGATGACTCTTGATGGAGCAGATGGAATCTACTAGGCTATATTGAGCTTTAACAGGTTACACTATATTGTAATGGGTAATAATAAATCATACATATATTAATACATCATGTGGGCCTTATTGGTCTCGATAGCTTCTAACTTATCATCTCAGCTTGTATTATGTTATATGGATTCTATAAATTTGTTGAATTTGTAAACCATGACAATTTTTCTTGACACACGGTTTCAAATGTCATAAAATAGTCTTGTTTTTTGTACGACGCTAAAATATGACACACAAAAAGGAGTGTCGTAACTTTGTTGAATTTTATAAACCATGACATTTTATTCTTGACACAATCTTTCGAATGTCATAAAATGGCCTTGTTTTGTTTTTATGACGCTAAAAAGATGACATACAAAAAAGAGTGTCATAAATTTATTGAATTTTGTAAACATTGACATTTTTTTCTTGACATGCGTTTTTGAATGTCATAAAATGAGCGTGTGTCATTGTTCGCGTGTCAAGAAAGATGTTTTTTTTCTAGTAGTGAGCTGTCGGCTTGTGTGCAAATAGGTCTATTGACAACTGTTTTTTAACAATATTTGTTTTTTTATATAAGTTGGGGGTGTTAAAATATGTTAATAATCGTAACACGGGAACCAATTGTGAGTATAGTAGCATCTACATCTATGTATAATTTATTAAATCAATAAATTTATAAGAAGTATTTCCTTTATACAGCCCGTGTATTTATTCATAACATTTTATGTATAGGTGTATAAAGAGATTTTCAACGAATTGTGATTTCTGCATATTGATGGTTAATAAAAGGTTGTTACCTGATCCGTTTCAACACGTGTATTTATTCATAATATTTTATGTAAACGGCGATGATGATGAGATATTATCTTTAATCAACCCGTGTAATACACGGGTTCTTAAGCTAGTAACTACAATAAATCAACATAAAAACAAATCTTATCAACAAATGATAACATACGAGTAAATTGTTAGGATTAGAACACATACGAATAATAAACGAAAGCAATAAAGAAGACACGAGATTTACATTGTTCAGTCACAGCGTGTAACCTACATCCAAGGAGGCAACTAGGGTTTATATTTTACTGAGTGATAATATGTTTACAAGTACATGAGATTATTTATAGATTAGAAAAATTAGGGTTAGACCATTCTAAGTTAATCAACAAGTTAAAACTGCGCTTATTAGGGTTAGGGTCAGCTGGTCCTTTCGCACAAGGTTTTACAGTATACAACAATGGCCATATATGCTAAATATCTATACAAGGAAATGATAAATAATAGGAGCTAAGTAAGGAATACAATTATGACATATAACCAACTTTGACTATTCAGAATCATTTAGAATATTTGAGGTTATAAAATTCAAATTCAAATATTCTTTTTAATATTGGTCGTGATAGGACTCACCATTAAAAATAATTTTCCTCTTACACAGGGCTACACACTATACAGGGAGTAAGACATGTTTAAACATACTCCCTATGTGCTGTTGTATTGCTACGTTTGTGTGATTATCCGTCTCGTTCCCAAAAGTAAGATGTATGAAACACTTAACTTGACACAACACACAAGGGATTACATAATGTGGGTTAAGTTGTTGTACAAATGAGTCTTAACGTACAAAATATCTTAAATGTAAGAAGAGAAGGAGAGATTTTTTTTTGAAAATTTTCCCCATCTTATTAGGCACGTAATTTAATCCCAAAATTCAAAAAAAAAAAAAAATCGTGATATTACACTGATAGAGTAATTATGTAATTTTGTAGGGCAAATCTAATTACTTTACAAAATTGTAGTGTAATTATAATTACCCTACTACTATAAAATCACGAATAATTTTTATAAATTTTGCAATTAAACATCATTCGGGAAAAAAATTTCTCTTCTTCACTTCTTATGTTAAAGGTATTTTGTATGTTAAGACTTATTTATATTTGATCTTTACACTAAATATCAACGGCTCAGTTAAAAAAAACATAATGTCAACGGTTGTTTTATCATTATTTTTATAAATACTGTCAACGTTAAGATGTAAGTTAAAACCTTAGATACTTGTTACGTTTGGTAAGAACCGGCCATCCAGAAGTTTCTTAAGTATATCTAAATAAATAATCAAAATCAAAATCAAAATCACATTAATAAGAAAAAAGTTGATTAAATGTACTCAGTCCACCTAAATTTTCATAGTACCCATTGCTGAAAGCCTGAAATTTATCAAATTAATGAGGTTTTTTTCATTTTTAACAACCCAGAAAAAAATAAATAAATAAAAAATAAAAACTAGAAATAATATACAAGTTTAGGTGTCAGGTATGTTTAACCAAACGAGTATAGTTGTATTTTTTACACCTAAACCATCTATCAACCTACATATACACGAACGTAAACAATGGTGTTGCTATAGATTTACCACTTTCTCTCACAAAATATAAGGGAAGATCTAAAGTGGAAATCAGAAGAACTAATTTTATTAAGATGCAATGTTCGTACAAGGTTTTACAGTATACACCAATGGCTATATAGGCTAAACTAGGTTATATACCCGTGATATTTCACGGGTAATGGGTTGTTTTATAAAAATTTATATTTACAAAAGAATTTTATATATTTGATTTCTTATAATTGGATAACCTCTTCATACTAACATTTTATTGGTTTTTGATTTTTTTTTAAGAAAAACACCACTTTAAAGTCCTTTCTACCACGTGTTTTTCTTACCGTGGTTCTATTAATGTAGGGTTGATGCAACATATACCATGTCATCATGTATTGAAGCAGCTCAAGCTTGTGTTGATCTGAATCATTCCATGTCATCAGATTGTCCACAACCAGGACCCACACGAACATCATCAGAACATATCAGTGATTTTAATTATGACCCGGGAACTTCCCGGGTAGGAAATTTTTATTTACATTAATTATAAGTTTATAAATAAAATAAATATAAACAAAGTGATATATTACTGTTAACGGTAAATAACCGATAGCAGGATTTTTTTCGATGATTAGTCTCCAACCTTAGCAACTTTTCTTTGCTCAATTTGCCTGGCCCATGCACCCATTGTTTCTAAGTTACTGCTGACAGCAAGAAACATCCACAAGCCTTAGAGACCAAAAAATACCAACAAAGTGTCATATTACATAAATTACTGACAAAATGGAAATATAATGAAGATAGTCGAGTCCCTTTGATGTTGCATATCCTTTAGTTGCCAAAAGCTTTTCTTAAGTAAATCGAGTCCCTTCTACAAAAAGAACCAACCAAAAGGTCGGATGACATATTAAAATCTATTTATGATTAATACATAATTAAAATCATACAAAAAGTATGGCATATTAAATGTATTTGTTGGTTTGGATATTTACATACCCGTTTATGTTTATTACACGGGTTAAATAACGAAAACAATTATAATTTATAAAATCTCTAAATATTTCTTATGATTGGAATTACCCATTATGCGTTCTATAAAATTTTATCGATTACCAGGTAATAATATATGACATCAATTTAGTCTACAATACCAAAATACTAAATTACCTGGTTTTTAAAGTTTCTAATGCCATGAATACCGGCCATTCAATTTTATAAGAGGTTATAAGAGTGATAAAAAAGGATATGAAATTGCAGCATGGGCATATTATTTATTTAAGTAATTAGTTGTTTCATGTGAAATGATATAAACTTCACAGATATATTCCCTTCCAAGCAAGAATTTGGTCTAATGGTACACGTATACTGGATCATAAAAGAAGAATTTTCGTGCATAACTATTTTGCCGTACATTTGAACAAAAGTACCTGGCAGTCATGTAATGATATTAAGAGTATTTCTAATGTGCCATTTTAGTTTAGCTTAAAATGAAATGGGTCAAAGTTTGATATTATTACATTTTATAAATCAAAGCTTTACAATTAACTAATCATATTTATAACATTTTATAGCAGTATTTGACATAGCATACAATCTCTCAAAACCACACGAAATTACAATTTCCTCCAAATATCATACAGTATACACTTAAATAAAATGAAACCAAGAAAAAACAAATAATGACCTATATGATTAGCCCATGAAAAAACCAAAATTGACTTGTATGATTAGCCAAACATAGCATAACAGTAACAACTGAAGCCCGCACAGGAAGTTTATCTCTCCAGGTAGATGAAACACGAGTAGTAAGTAATCTTTCTTCGCTGCAAACAACACAAAATGATTGATAAGCCTTACAGATCGATGGTTTTATTGAGGACTTCTATGCAATATAAAAAAATATACCACATATAAGTTACCCTATATTAAATAAGATTTCGAACATAAGAACCCAAAATATTAAACTGCAAGTTAAATCATGCATGTAAAACTACCAAAACATTAAACGGGTCAAATGGAGAAAAGTTGTATTCTATTTTGTTAGCAAGTGATGTACCTCCTTAATGAAAATAACATGTTTCTTTTTTTAGCGGCCGAAAATCACAAATCACAGCTTTCAAATCAAAATATACAGACGAGTTGATGGATATAAACGTCTTGAATACATACCTAACACACATAGTTAATTCGTTAATATTCCTCGTTGGTGTTGAAGCCAATGACCATAATCAACTCTTTGGGCTGTCCAAAAATCTCGCGGCTTGGAGCTCGCTCGGATTTAGCTCAGAAAAAGCTCGCTAGATATGACTCGGTTTAAAAGTGAGCCGAGCCGGCTCGGCTAGAAAGTGAGCCTAGCTCGTCTCGACTCGTGACGAGCCAAATTGGCTTGGTTTGGCTCGCTTGGTAGCGCGGCTCGGCTTAGCTCGAATTATTTTACTTATAATATATTTTATTTTATATACATATAATACATTACAAAAAAATGATTATTATTTACATGTATTTAGGCTTGTAGTTTGATATCTATGACATATTTAAAGGTTGATTGTCGTGCTAATGAATAAATATTGTATTTACTTGAAATATAAAACTTATTTTGCGTTGTTGAACTTGATTTTGGCTTGTAATGTATTAGGTTGAACTTATTTTGAATATGTTCTTTTGAAGTATTGAATAATATTTTAGAATACTGAATTTTGAGAGCTATGTATTAACTTTTATTTTTAAAATCAAGCCAAACCAAGCCGAGCAGAGCCAGCTCGGTTTAAAACCAAGCCGAGCCCGAGCTTAGATTTTCAGATCGGTTTCAAATCCGTGCCGAGCCAGCTCGGTTTATAATCGAGCCAAGCCCGAGTTTGCCCTAGCTCGGCTCGGCTCGGCTCATGAACAGCCCTAGTTAAACTAAGACATCACTTTGTTCCCTAAATTATACAGAATCCAATCAAGTTCAATTCCTAACTTATGACCTAGCCTCCTTCTCCAATAAAGTAATTAACCAAATCTCCAAAACTCACAAACCCTAGAAAAAAAAACATTATCATCATAGTCTAATTCACCAGTCACATCAAAAAAGCAATAACCACCATAGAAAATTCAAAGAGTAATATGTTTTAAAAGGAGAAAAAAAATACAAAAAAAACACATTACCACTGATTGTTGGTATCCTCCTATATTTATAATGTTATTATAGTTTGATAAAAGATGGAATAAAGAATATGATAAGTTTACAAAAACAATACCTGCTTCTACCAAATTTCTTCCTCCTTGGCATCCAAGAATTGTCGAGGGACACACTGGGCACTAAGAAGTGGTTAAACCAACAACGAAAATTTATAAAAATAAAACAGGTTCCGATGGTTAAATCCTAAAAACAAAAGATTAAAGTTTATGAAATCTCAATTTTAAAGTTTTATAACCCGATTAAAGAAGTAGAGTAGAAATTGAGACCTGAAATGTTTAGGATCCGTGTAAACACCACAAGACGAACAACCCTGAATTGTGTGCACCCTAAAACGAACAAAAACCATAAGAAAGCAGGGGATCGAAGAAGGAAGATTTATATTGCATCTTAAGATACCTAACCTTACTTTCCAGGCAGTTAACTTGTAAACAATAAACCATTAATGATCTAATTAAACTGTTGTACAATGTTCAGGGGTGTTGATACCTGAGTCGCAAATCAGAAACCCTGTCGAGGAGTTTACGGTGGAATTAACATGGCAGCGACACTTGAGGTGTTAGTACAGTTCATGTTCACAGCGGGGATGCGAGGCGTAACTTTACTGGAAACACATTATACCCCAATCTCTCTCACAACCTCTTCATAGTTGACAATGATCATTTGCTTCCGGCGGAATCAACGTTGTCGCACAACCGAGCACCGTCACTCTCACAATTTTTTTTGTGAAGCAGTGGCCAACTTTTTTCAGTGTTAAATTGTAACACCCCGAAAACGGGTTTGGTAATCAAGCTCCGTTAATACTAAAAGACGGGTAAAGTACCGTTAGCAGTAAAAATAACCCGGTAAATAATTGGATTTAAATAAGAAATCCTAATAATTAAATACAAGCGAATCAAAGAATTAAGGAATTGAGTTTATAAGAGCCCGAGTCAACGGGACTTAAAATAAAACGGGTTTTAACTCCAGGAACCCACTAAGTTAACTAGGTAAAATTAACCTAGTTAGTAATGGGTAATTAAATAATAAACTATGAGTTATAGTTTCTTTTATGAATCTTTAAACTTGAGGGACTAAACATGGGCAACTAGAAAAGTGTTTTATTAAAACATTTATATAAAAAAAAGTGTGTGTGCGTGCGTGAGGATGGCCAGGAGAAAGCTCTCATGGAGCTCTAGCCCTAAATCCAACCAATCTCTCAAATTGAAGCTCAAATCAAACCCAAAACGTCTGCATGATTACAAATTCGTGATCACCAAGTCGTGGGGATTACAAGGTATGTTGAATTTTATGATTTGGTGATACCTTGAGATTATGATGAACAATCATAATCAAAAATTCTGGAATGAATGTGGAATCTTTGAGTGTTATTGTGATTATATCTTGATTTAGATACAAACCCTAGTAGAAAATTTGATGAATTGTTGTCAAACTAGGGATTTGGTAATTACCCTATTATGTGCTAAGTGGGTTTTTATGTCATTGTGATGAACACTTGAATTAGGATGTTAAATTCAGGAATATTGATTGTTATGATATAAGTTCTTGATGTAGTTCATGAACACTAGACATAGAGGTTTGATTTTGATGTAAATCTTGGTGAAAATAACTAGTTATGAACTAGTTAGTAAATATGTAAAATTATGCACATTAGGTGTTTGTTAAAATGCCTAAATGAGAACTAAAGTGTTGAAATTTAGAGTGAAAACGCGTATTCGAATGATATGGCAATTATGCGTGATATGAAGTGATAAGAGTTCTAAATACTATGTTGATTTAGACTTAATATCGTAAACCATGCGATTGAAAGTAGTTAACTTTAGATAAGTTAAGTTAACTAATCATGAAGTCAAATAGTAGCTTCGGCATAGGAAATAAGTGAGGTGGAATAGTTGTGATTTTTATGACTAATTTAACCGCCTTGTAAATGATTGACAATAGTTTGGCGCGTAACAAGCTAGATGAAAGCTTGGAGGAGGGATAGGGTCAAACGGAGCAAGTACGGAAAGAAAAGCGTGGCGTGGATGCGGGGTAAGTGTAAGTTACACACTTATGTAGAATACCCGTTTATTCGATACGTTGTAAACGTGATAACGATAATATTGGAAATATGGAAATTTGTCAAGTGTCGACTAATGTAAATCAAGGTTAAAAGGATACCCATGGCGTAAGCCGAAATGGGTTGAATTTGTAAGAAAATAGTGTAAAAGAAAAAGGGGTATGGTTATAAAATCCGGGATGGGATGGATGTATGAATTGGAAATCAAAAACGATGTTTTTGATTAAATAGATAATGTTGGGCATATAGTCCAAACGGGTCGAATGGTGATGATAACACCATTTGACAATATCGACTAATGTGGTTGTCAAGTCTTATGTTAACAGGACCGATTAGCCAATCGGATAATTGCGTCACCATTGATGGTGTGATAGTGAAAACGAGGTATAAATCGGGTCTACTTGTTGATCCGGGCCAGGTACGCATAATGATGTTGTAGTTAAAAGTGTTATTTTGGTCGAATAATTTGATAGAGAGTCCTTCGTCATAAAAGGACTAAAATCGACCAAAACGCCCTTGTAGGCTAAATGGAACAAACGACCCTTAAAGGTTGTTTGGAAACGAGTTTTATGACTAGGTAAATACTTAGAATAAGTATAGAAGCTGAAAGAGGTATTGTATTAGCTAAATGGCACTATTTGAGTTTTTGCCGTAAAATAATGATTCGAGAGGTAAAATTTGGTTTATATTGATCACCACATTAAACCTACCTTAAATACAGTTGGGGTGGGAGATTATAGGATAAGAAATGTGGTAATGGAATGCTAGAAGCAATCGAAAGCTATTTTAGGCTCGAAAGTGCTTAAATACCCTTAACGGGTCAAAATAAGCATACGAGCGAAAATGGGTTTAAATTGTGTAATAAACCTGTGATTAGAACCTAATATGGTATATAACATTTTTTTGAAGAAGTGTAGGTGATGTAGGAATCAAACAAATATGTTTGTTTGATAAAATGCATAAACGGGTAAAATTTGATAAAAAGGTAACGAGTCGAAGGCTTGAAAGTCTCAAAATTTATTTATGTTGGATATTGAATTTTAACTTCATAAGATGGAGAATTAAATTACGGACGCGTAGGAAAAAGAATCGGGTAAAACGGATCAATAACGAAGAAGTTATGGTCGTTTCCGTGAAATCGGGTTGAGCTGGGAATGTACAGCAACAGCTGAAGGCACAGTCTGTGAAAACAAGGGCTAGGCGTGACGCCTAGGCCCTTGGCGTCACGCGACGCCCCTAACTCCGGAAAATTTTTAAATTTTGTCATTTTAACCCCTGTACTTGTTTGAACTTAATATTTGACTATCAAAACTAACTTTTAAGTTGGTTTTGATCATAGGTGATCGCCAAGAGTGCCCGGATGAAGATCAAGCTCGATGAGGAACCGAACACGATAAAATTAAACACTCGAGATTAAAGCTTCCGCACGGCGTTACGTCATAAATTTTAAACGACGAAATTGTTTATATTATGTTGAAAACTTTTAAGTTGTAAAAGTTTTAGATTACTCGTATTTTCTAAGCATACTTAATCGTAATTACATGTTTATTTTCGTTATTTGTACGAAAACCTATTAATTAATTAGACGGGTGTTACATAAATAGCAAAAAAACTGAAGTGAGGGTTAGACATCAGCTTGCCAATCTGATCAGAAATCAATAAAGCTAACTTATGGTTGGAACGCCACTTACAAGTATGTTTCAAGGAGGCTGCCAAAGCGGCCAATCATCCAACACAAAACAACTGCCAGCAATGACATATTTTGTCTGGGTCTGTTGTGATAAAAAAACAACCAAATAGAGTCCCCAATATTCCATCTTCTTTGGCTTTCCTTATTCTCGTTCTTGTACAAAACTATAGTCTATTGAAATGTGTGTGAGATGACTCAACCCTGTTTCCTAAAATTGCAAAAAAATGGTACAAAGATTATGAATTGTGCGAACTGTACCCTATCAGAGATCATCAATTGCTTTCTCCAATATCAAAACTTATAATTAGCACTTAACAAAATCTCAAACAAAAGCAAAACCACTTAACAAATGTCTGAAGTCTACATATAAATAAATAAAGATTAGGAACTGTACGAACCATAACATTGCAGAAATTTGTTGTTTACCTATCATATTTCTCCAAATCTAACAACAAACAATCTTTAGATTCATAAAGTGGATAACTCTCATCCCACACCCAACTACCATCAAATATGTCACACTTTTGACCCGGACCCATTTCAAGAAACCCAAACAGGTCATGACCCGGATGATCAGACCCACTGAACTCGAACCACACACCTAGCTCACGGTGCCCACAGGCCCTGAACCCTGAACCCACGGACAGGTAGTCCAAGAAAAATAGACACAAAATGAAACAAAAAAACTGACAAACACACAACTCGGTTACCTTTAAATATAGAAGATGCGATGGATGCGATTTTTGAATCAGTGTAAACAGGTGCGATGCAATGGAAGATTTAGGGCTTTCTCAATGGAATGGTATTTAAGTGCTCGGACCATCGGTTCCCCTTCAACAATCACTTGAGGTAAGCCTACAACAGGAACTTTATCTTATGAAAGTCAACCCAAGTTTATAATGTCGATGATACAATCAGTAGGTTGAAAAATTTAAGCATGTAATTGAGCATTCTTGTCAAACACAAAAAATGGTTCTTAAAGTTAACCAATATCCAACAACTCAACAAAAACTTACATTGATTAAACCAAATAAATGAGCAGAAGCTACTACATCAGGAAGAATAACAGGAAGAATAACGATAAGTCCCTAACTTTTAGCCAAATCAATTCCAATATCATATTCCAAACATAAACCTAAGAACATAAATCCTAACAAACAATTAATCATGAAATCCTTTGATAAAAAAGGGACGCTTATTAGAGATAGAGGAAGTAAATCAGTTCGGTAAATAGAGTATTATAAAACCTCAAAGCAAGAAACCCCAAGTGTGGTTTTTGAAAAACATATATTAATAAACTTCATGATGGCACTATGCAAGAACATATCCTAAAAATTGAACATATTTGGTCCTTTAACATCATCAGAACATATCAGTGATTTTAATTATGACCCAAGAAAGACTTTTCTTAAATTTGTATTGTTGAGGATTAATTTATGTATCTGATAAACAAATAAAACTCCTTTATCAGACAAATAATTTGGTGCAACAACTACCGATAATTAACTTTAAAAAGTTAAGCAATCAAAACAAATTAAGAATCAAACCCACATAAATTAATTACTCATTAATAACTACAACACATTAAACAGATTGAAATGAAGTCAAAGAAGCAAGAAAAATGAATGAATCCACCTACCACAATTGAAATTTCAAATAAAGTAAAAAAAAAATGGCAAGTAATAATGAAATGTGGATGGTGAATGGATATACCTTGCCGTGGATGATGAGCCGGCAATCTTTGGGAGTGTTGTGCTCAGCAACCTCCTTCAAGATTCTTGAAAAATCATAATAAATAAATAAACAAACAAACAAATACATATATAAAAAATATACATGGCCTCTAACAGGCTCATGCAAATTCCAATCCACCTTCCTTAGATTTCTGTATAAGCCCTGCCCACATCTGTAAATTCATTTTATTTTAATAAACTTCAAACTAAAAAAAAAAAAACACGAAATGTATGTGTGTGTGTCGGTGGTTGAACTATTAACATGTGTACTGTACTACTGTTTATCATCAACACTTACATCTGGTGTACTCCGAGGATAATGAATAGAACCAGAAACTAACACCCGCCGTTTGCCGTCAATAACTAACGGCCGGTGATCAGACGTCATATTCACCCGGACCGAAGAGCCAGCTTTGCTGTGTCTCATCCAACGGCCGTGACAACGCTGCCTTATCGAAATCGTTCAGATTTCGGCTCCGGTCATCATCGGTGGCTGAATCCGCGTTGTTGATCTCCAACGGCCCGCCCCACGGATCTCTTCCGTACATGTTGTTTTAATATCAAAACCCAGATGAGATTATGATGTGAATGGGTGTGAAGAGAGTGGGGATTATGTGAGTTGATCTGGGTGTGAAGAGAGTGAGGGTTCTAAATTTTGAATTTTGAATTCTTGGATGAGGTGAAGGAGTTTTCAGATATTTGAATTTTGAATTCTTGTGAAGAGAGTTTTGCAGAGTGCTTTTGATTTAGAGATTTGTCTATTTGTCTGCCATCATACCTTTACCAATTGTTAAAAAAAAGAAATAATCGAAAAAATGGAGGAATGGACACGTGGCCTTGAAGAAAGCTGGGATGGACATGTAGGAGAGAGAGCAAAAGGATGGCTTGTGGTGTTGACACCTCAGCCAATCCAACTTTGATTTATTATAATAGAGAGATATGTATACAAGGAAATGATAAATAATAAGAGCCAAGTAAGGAATACACTTATGACATACCACCTTTTACTATTCAGGATCATTTAGAATATTTAAGGTTATAAAATTCAAATTCAAATATTCTTTTTATTATTGGTCGTGATAAGACCCACCATAAAAAAATAATTTTCCTCTCACACAGGGCTATACACTACCAAGGTAGGTATGTTTAATTAAACGAGTATAGTTGTATTTTTTTTACATGTAAACCACCTATTAACTTACACATACACGAAAGTAAACAATGGTGTTGCTATAGATTTACCGCTTTGTCTCCCAAAACACAAGGGAGGAACTAAAGTAGAAATCAGAGGAACTAATTTTATTAAGATCCAATGTTCGTACAAGGTTTTACAGTATACACCATAGTTATGAAACAAGGTTTCCAAGGCCGAGTACTCCCCGAGTAGTCGCTACAAGGTAGGCTGCCGAGGCGATTTTCTTCGACTCCGCCTAATTACTCGGAGTAGGTCAAACGCGGTCAACCTTGGCCAGAATAGGATCTAGTAGGTCAACTCGGGCCTAGTTTGACTTAAATAATAATAAAACATAATTTCTATGCCTATCATATTAAGGAATGAATATCATTTCCACATATTTTGTTATAAATATTAGTAAATTTATGTTATTTGACATATATTTAATCTCCAAAAAGTAATTTCTTTATAATTTAACATGTCCGAGTACTCCCCGAGTACTCTCCGCCTAGACCGAGTACTCTAAACTCCCTGGTCGACCGACTAGGGAGCGCCTAGCGACTTTTACAACCATGGTATACACTAATGGCTATGTATGCTAAATATCTATACAAGGATATGATAAATAATAGGAGCTAAGTAATTAATACATTTATGACATACAACTACCTTTGACTATTCAGAATCATTTAGAATATTTGATGTTATAAAATTCAAATATTCATTTTGTTATCGGTCATGATAGAACCCACCATAAAAAGTAAGTTTCCTCTCACACAGGGTTACACACTACACAGGGAGTAAGATGTAACATTTTTATTTTTATCATATAAGAATTATAAGTTTGTTTAAATTTATTAACCACTAATAACTTTTTTTATTTTTAATATAATTTTTCGACCCATTTTATTCTTATACGTTTTTACATAGTTTTAAAAACTATTTTATATATAATTGGTTGTAATGTTATACTAATTAATTGACTTGTATATGTGTGACATTTCTATTTTCTATATTAAAATAAAGTATATAAAACTTATATTATTAAATGGGTAGATGACGGGTAAGTTGACTGTTAGAAATATGAAGTATCTAGACGGACTCAGGAACCGTTTAATAATTAAATTATAAAAATATATTATATTTGAACTTACTCCATTTTTAATGAAACTTGGTTCAAAATGTAGATAAAATTATTCTCGTTCTAATGACATATTCATTGTTTTATAAAACGTCATATTTTAGAAGTTATAAACACCAAATAAGTGAAGCAGCTGAATTAATTATAATATATAAAATAATAAAATAATAATATTTACAAATGTCTTGATATTTACGTGTACATAATAAAAAAAATGATGATGAAAAAGTAACATTTGCATTAAATTGAAGTAGGTACGTGTAACATCAAGAATCACAGAATCTAATTCTTGGCCTCCTATAAATATGACCATACAACTTGTTCATTCTTGCATATCTCTGGCTTTCGATCTCGCTCTCTACACATTCTCTATCTCTATATATTTTTTATTTATTATTTACCCCATAATAATAATAAAGCCCTGCCTCGTTTTAAGTGTTTTAACCCCTGATCACTGATATCCTTTTCGATTGATCTAGGGCCCCGTAACGCATGTTAAGGCTCTGCTCGATTAAGTTCGTTGGGGTTCTGTCTCGTGATGTAGGGATAAAGTTGAATTGGGTTACTATACTTAACACGAGTGCATTATATATTTTATTAAATAGCTCATGAGTTATACCCAAGATTATACCAGGAGGCTTTCTAGTTGAACCATAAAGTTACAAAGTGAGTCCATTCTCTTTTTTCACAGTTTGTGAGTCATTCTCCTTT
Source organism: Helianthus tuberosus (assembly GCA_030545235.1). Lineage (NCBI taxonomy): Eukaryota > Viridiplantae > Streptophyta > Magnoliopsida > Asterales > Asteraceae > Helianthus > Helianthus tuberosus. Next base: position 20,279,467 of record CM060364.1, on the reverse strand, counting down.
TTATAACCCTTTTTGTGATACAGTTATATTAAAAAACTAGGTTATATACCCGTGAGCTTCACGGGTTATGGGTTGTGTTAAAAAAATCTATATCTATAAAAGTATTTTTTTTGTATGATTTATAACCTGATATCTCTTCATGCTAAGACCCATGTTTGGTCCAAAGTCATAGCAATGATACTCAGTCGTAGTTCAGTATAAGTTGTTAGTTGTAGAACCAATATGTTTATAAAATCAACTTATAAGTCTATGCATATAAGTAAAACTATCTGCATGCTATTTTTATCTTGTGTGTTTTTTATAAATAGAACCGATATGTTGCTCATTCATGTACCTACATACTTGTAGTCGTAAATCAATTTGAAAAAATGTATTGCAAAAGCGACAAAACCTTTTTGAGGAACAACAGAGGAAAATGCAAAAAACTATAAAGCACTGACTAAAGCGACATTAGAAGAAAAACCAAATGATAATCACCACGAAAATACAGATATGTAGCAACAGAATTAAGGTGTTGACTAATTATTGTTATCCTTATATGGCTAGATAATCAAACCAAAGCATACACATAAAACCTCTTACCTTAAACTACGGAAAGACTTGTACCGGTAACCGGTAAACTTTGTAAACAAAATGAAACCCGCAAAGTCAAAGTATGCTGACCATCATGCACAGAATATGAGAACATATCCACGAAGGCAGCTAACCGAGGGCTTACCAACTGAAAACAAAGCCAGTTATGCATGCCTTTATATAAAAAGTGTGACACTCCTTTTGCATAACAACCCAAATCACCTTGAATGCCATGCCAAGGTACAAAATATGAGAACATATCTGCAACGGTTAAATGCCTAGTGGTTTCCAAGTGAAAAGAAAAACAACAGAATAAGTCAGTATCAATCACAGGACTATAAAACTGATTCATGTTAAAATAGATAACCAATACCTATCGGCGCAACCACTTGTGACGCCATAACCGACTACGGCTGAAATCGGCTTGCCGGAACTCCCGCCAAAATGTTTACTTACAGCGCAGTAGTTCGTTGACCGTTGAGGTATCTACAAAATATAAATCCAATAATTAATAAAACACGTTCCAAACTAATTAGATGAGCACCAAAAAAATCACCTTTAATGCTTAAAAGAAACCAAACAGGTTGTAAGTGGCCCAAAGTGCAACTATAAATGATGGAAAAGTTGTAAATCACCAAAACTTCTAATCGAGAACCATTCTTTTTAATACAGAGTGCAAAGTAGATAGGTCATGTATGCAACATAAACCACCTAGTCAATCTTTTTCTGAAATAAATGACCTGGATTCTGAATGCACCAAAAAAGGGAACTCCTTCTTATTTTAGTATTGATGGTGAAAGTTGGGTGACCTAAATTACAGATGACAAGTTTGTTTACATTATGTAATTCAAACGTTCGATGATATAAACGTATAAAACCGGTCAACACATCAAGATGATGATTAAACTTCTCAATAGCTCATATTACAAAAAAATATAACTGAATAATCATATCAAAAGACATATTTCTCACCCCTTTGTGAAGCAAGTCGGCTTGTTAAGTAAAAAAGATTAGGTAAATGCTTTGTCATCTCTGTTCTCGATTGCATCTAAAATTATGGAAATCGCATCTGAAATCGCATCTAAACACTTTACCGATGTCTCTGAAATCATCCCAGCCATCTCCTCTCTAACCCTAGAGGTAAACTTTTTGGTCTATTTTCTTCAAGCTTTACATCGATTTCATCTAAAAAATGTGCTCTACTTTTTTCCTCAATTTGTTGGTATAATCTCTAAAAATATGCTATATTTTTTTTCCTCAAATAACCCTTGTGCACCAACAGTTTGTTGAATTGGCTAAATGAAAACGAAAGTGTTTTTTTTAATCAATTTTCGTCAAATGTTCTCTAGTTTGTCTTTAAGTTTGATTTGAAGTATTTTGAGTAGATAAAAGTTTAAAAGGTCATAAACTTCTTGATGTTTAAATGATTAAACTACTACACAATACAACCCTATGAATAATGTTGCAACCTTACTCATATTGACTTGCTTTTTGTTCATCTTAAACCCAATCAAAACTGTTAAAAAAGCTTAATTATGTTAATCTTCTAATCCTTGCCTGGTGGATGATCTAGGTTAGTTAGCTCTATCAATTTTGGATGAAAATAGTGTAGTAGTTATCATAAGGGATACTGCTAAGTAGGCCACCCAATTATATTCAGGAATCTGACCGAAGTATAGAGAATGTTTGATGGTTTATGATGGTGGCTCACATAGAGCTCGCATCACACGAACCAATAGTACTTCAAAAAGAGCAGTTACATCAAGCAGTAGACCAAGCTCATCTGGCGAGACCAGCGAGAGCCGGTCAAATCGGCTAGGTTCCGACAGCGATGGCTATGATGCTGCGATTTCCATTCTCAACCCGAACCAACCCGGACCCATTTTAACAGCTCATGCACTTTTTTGACCCGAACCCGTCCCGACCAATCTTGAATAAAAAAAAGAAAAAAGAAAAAAAAACGGATCAACAACTTACGAGTACCGGCTGAAACCAATCTTGAAGAAAAAAAAACAAAAAAGAAAAAAAAAACGTGGATTTAACCAGATCTTGAAGAAATTGAGAGGGTTTTGTGCTTACCGTACAACTGTCGTTTGTATCGTCGCCGGAAAACTGACTGTAACTACAACTGCCCGACTCTGGCCGCCGGAGTGTCGACAGTCGACTCTGCCGCATCTGTCTCTCTCACTCATGTTCTTTCCCCCTTTCTCCCGATCTCGCCCTCTCCCCCTTCCTCCGCCGTGCGCTGCCGTGACCAGGTAGTCGGTCCCCTACTTCTTCATCTAATCTCTCATGCCCCTTTCTTGACTTCTCAGATAAGTATACACACTAAGTGTTTGTTTTTCAGATTTGGTTTGGTGATAATGAATTTGAATTTTGAATGAAGTAAGTTGTTTGAGGAAACCTGCAAAAGCATAGGCTTCTGGGGTAAACTTACAAGAAGAGAGAGAGAGAAGTTTGGTGATAATGACTTTAGGTTTAAAAAAAAGGAATATCTCAGAAATTGACAAGTAGGATAAAATGAAAGGGGGGCTTTGAAATGCTGACACGTGTCTTCCTAAACTTTTCCTTTATTATATAGGAAGATTCTTTTACACTATTAAATCATTTAACAAAAATCTCTTTTTGTCATCATGACTAAACTAATCTTATCTTAGAAATATTTTTGTTACAATCTATAAGTTCAGGAATTTAATTACACAATTACAAAGTTAGAAGTGAAAATCCGCATGGTCTCTAATTTTCTTCAATAAAAAAGATATAAACCAAATAAAATTGCTTACCCCCATTAAATTTATGCTATAAATCACTAATGATTAGATTTATCAACATCATATTGTTTTGAGTTTTGACAAAGCATCGTAATGTAATTTTTTTCTACCTTCTATTTGGAAAAAAAACAATGTAACATATGACAACAGTGATATATTATGTGAATGCAAACGATACATGATAATTAATAAATTTAATGTATGATTGAAATGAATCTAAATAGTATGTATATAAAATAGAGCTTTATTAATCATTATTAAAGTATATTAGTTACATTAAAGAAAATATATTTAATAAACCTAAATTACTATTAACATTATAAAATAATAAATAATGTATATCATAATAAAATATGTCAAATATAATATATTCTACTTTTAATATACTAAGGTTATATTTTAAATCTTAGTCAGGATAAAATATTAAATAATAACATCACAATTATTTAATTAATATATTATTTTTGATAAGGTTATAGCTATTAATTTGACAGAAAATGATATATTTCATTTTCTGGGCTAATTGGTTTTATGTCATAGAAAATATATTTGACAAAGTAATGTCATGGGACACTACTAAGTTCAGAGTCACTATTTGAGAGAATGATCAACAGTGACAAGACCAAAGGCACTTGTTGAGAGAATAATCAACAGTGTTATGACCACAGGCACTAGTTGAGAGAATGATCAACAGTGTTATGACCAGAGTAACTAGCTGAAAGAATGATCAACAGTGATATGACCAGAGTCACTAGTTGAAAGAATGATCGACAGTGATTTGACCACCGTCACGGGAACCGCCTAGAGACAGATACCTTTAAATAATAATAAGATATACGATATATCTATTACTTGATAAACTTCACTATTGGACGAAAGTGAGCCAATGAGTGATATGACCACCGTCACATCGGAACTGCCACCATGTGACAAATATTGATTGAGTTGTTGGGTAAATATAAACAAATATAAAAACCCTAAATGCTGTAAGGTATAACAATATATTTTATAAAAATGGAATGAACTCGCCAGTATTTATTACTGATAAAATATTTTCAAAACGTGTTTCAGGTAATTTGCTGTAAAGATAATAGTAGCCAGCTATGTAGCACTGAAGGCTTAAATAAAGTGGCTATAAATACCTGAACAAAAGAAGAAATTATGTTTTATTTATTTGGGTTTATCCCTATAAAAACAATTGAATTGGATATGGGTTTGAGCCCATTTATTTAATATTAAAAGTTGGTGTTTTATAAACTCTGAAATTATTTCCCAACTACGATCCTAATGAAAAATTTTCCGCTGCATATTTAATAAACACCGGTACCACTTGACTGGTTCACGGCTCCCGCTCCCAGTGTGGGGTCGGGGGTTGTGACATAAGACGTGTCTAAACATACTCCCTATGTGCTGTTATATTGCTACTTTCGTGTGATACGTGTGTTAGGGATTATCATATCGGTAGATAATCAATGTATAGTCGCATTGCTACTTTCTTTTTGAACGACAAAGGTCCTGGCCAACTCGCCCAAGAGGAAATCCACAAATGAGAAAAAACCCTGAGCCAACTAGGAGTAAATTGCTTCATAAGAGACTCCAACTCACGATATCCCTTAAGTAGGGTTGTAAACGAATCGAACGAACACGAACTTGACCTTGTTCGTGTGTTTGTTTGTTAAGAAATATACATGTTCATCAACTGTTCATGAACACTTCCCGAATGAGATTTTATGCCTGTGTTCCTTTGTTAAGGAAAAGAACGTGTTCGTTTGTTTTTGTTTGTTAATTTTAGGCAATGAACGAAAACAGACGTTGATAAACACAAATGAACACAAACTAATGTTCATGAGCACAAATGGAAACAAACGAACTCAAACAAAAAAACAAACATTTATGAACAGAATATATATAATACACTCACATTTATTAAATATTTTATTTGTCAAAATTTTGAAGTATTTAAATAAAATAAAAAAATTAAAAATACCAGTGAACTATTGAACACAAACGAACACGTTACCGAATGTTCATGAACATAAATGAACGAATGCAACCTTTGTTCATGTTCGTTCGTTTAACTAAACGAACGGAGTTTCTTGTTCACGTTCGTTTGTTTAATAAATGAACGAACACAAACGAACTTCTTGTCGAACAGTTTTCGTCAAACGTTTGGTTCGTTTACAGCCTTACCTGTAAAGTAGACTGCTAATGCCATAAATTATCTAGTCCTTGTCACCCAGTGTTTTTTTCCTTTTGAGTGGCTAAAATGTGTTGAAGTGCTGTATTGATACAAAGCCGACATTAAAACCTCATGTTAATGTCACCAGCTGTGTGGTTCAACTAACATTGTTCTTTCCAAGTGTCCAGTGAACTCATATTTTCAGTAATAATAATACAGTCAAAGCTCCATATTACACTATTACAATAAAAAACAAGTGAGCTTCATTTCACTAGAACTGATCATGGTAGACGCTTTCATCAAAGTTTTATGCGGGAATAAAGAGTATAGTTCTGATATGTCATCAGTTCTTGATCCATACTCGTGTGCAAATCATGTCATAGTTATTTCTGTTAACACACTCATATTGTTCATGTGTGTGTTAATCATTTTATGTAACTTATCATCGGTTCGAAAACCGTCAGTCAATGTCAACCGACAATGGCTGTCGGTTTTCTCGAAGGTTTTCAATGGTTAATTGGGTTTGGTTTATATAACTGTTGGGATATGGACAGTTGTGGGAAACTTATTACCGGTGGAGTGTGGACAGTTGGGTTGTTGTGGTCCTTCAAGGTGTCGTTTGGTTGTTGACTTTGTATCTTGTAAGTCGACGGCTTTTGCCTAAGGTTTGTTCGGTCCTGATCTTGTTGTTTTCTGTTTTTTTATGTCTTCCGGATGTTTTGGATGGTAGTGTGCACCGAAAAACAACTTTGACCGGTGTGTTGAATGCGTTGACATTTCCGGGTGCGGTTTTGTTTGTTCTTTGTGTGTTCATGGAGAGAAAACCAACAGACGGTTCGCTTTACGAGCCGTTGCAAGCAGATACTGGTACTGATACTGATATTGTTACTCCGAAGGCTAGAGCAGGAACTTTGAGTAAGCTCACCTTCTGGTGGCTTAATCCGCTATTGTTAAAAGGAAAAAAGAAAGTTCTTGATGCGACCGATATCCCGAAGCTGCAACACGAGGATAGAGCGGAAATGTGTTATTCAAAGTTCATGAAAATATTGGAGAAACGAAAGGCGGAGAGTGTGACAGGTGATCCGTCTATGTTGTCCACTTTGTTTGTGTGGCAGTCAAAACAGCTTGTGATCACGGGGTTGTTCGCACTGATCAAGGTACTTTCGTTGGCTTTAGGGCTGATAATTTTAAGGGCTTTTATAAAGGTTTGTCAAGGGAAGCAGGCATTTGAGCACGAGGGTTATTATCTCACTTTAGGATTGTTTATTTCTAAGTGTTTAGAATCGGTTGCGGAGAGACATATGAATTTTAGAAACCGAGTGATTGGGGTGCAAGTGAAATCTATGTTATGTGCGGCGATTTTTCGGAAGCAGCTGCGATTGTCGAATGATGCTAGAATGAGTTACTCTCCGGGTCAGATCATGAACTATGCGACCGTTGATGCTAATAGAATCGGGGAGTTTCCGTTTTGGTTTCACCAGATTTGGGCAATTGGTTTGCAAATATTTCTTGGGATATTTATAATTTATTTTTCAGTTGGAGTAGCGGCGTTTGCGGCGTTGTTGGTTATAATCTTAACCGTTTTAGGGAATATTCCGTTGGGTAACTTGCAGCAGAAGATTCTAACGAAGCTTATGGCTGCGCAAGACCGAAGGTTGAAGGCTATAACGGAAGCTATTACAAACATGAAGATTTTGAAGTTGTACGCTTGGGAGAGTCACTTCCAGAAGGCAGCTGAAAAGTTGAGGAACGAAGAGATGAGGTGGTTATCGGCAGTTATATCGCAAAGAGGAGTCTACTTGATGTTGTTTTGGTTGTCTCCTGCGATTGTAGCGTGTGTGACTTTTTATACATGTTATTACATTGGAATTCCGCTTGATGCCAGCAATGTATTCACGTTTCTGGCAACGATTCAGATCATTCAAGAGCCAATTCATCTTATTGCTGATACTGCAGCCGTGTTTATAGAAGCAAGGGTGGCGCTAACGCGTATTCTTAAGTTTTTGGAGGCACCCGAGTTGCAAAAAGAACAAAAGAAGCATGTAAACGTCGGAAACCAATCGCTAATAATCAACGCTGATGCGATTTCATGGAACAATGACGATTCAAAACCGACTCTAACGGGTGTAACTTTTGAAATTTCGACTGGTGAAAAAGTGGCTATATGCGGGGAGGTTGGGTCCGGTAAATCGACACTCATATCAGCTATTTTAGGAGAGGTTCCAAACATTAAAGGCACCGTAAGTCTCTGCCATAGATCCGTTCTATTAACAAAACAAACATGTTATCAATGATAATCTTATTTTCTTTGTTTTTAGATTGAAGTTTATGGAAAGATAGCATATGTTTCACAAACGGCATGGATTCAAACAGGGACTGTTCGAGAAAACATTTTGTTCGGGTTAGTAATGGATAAAGAAAAGTATGAAGAAGTGGTTAAGAAATGCTCACTCGTGAAGGATATTGAGATGTTTCCATTTGGTGATCAAACAATTATAGGAGAAAGAGGCGTAAATCTGAGTGGTGGACAGAAGCAAAGAGTTCAGCTTGCACGCGCGTTGTATCAAGATGCAGATATATACCTTTTGGACGACCCATTTAGCGCCGTTGATGCCCATACTGCAGCCAGTTTGTTCAAAGTAATTATCATTCTCATGACCGGTTTCTTCTGTAATATAAATATATCCTGTTAACATGTTTTTTATGTATAGGAATACATCATGGAAGCACTATCAAGCAAGACGGTGTTACTTGTAACTCACCAAGTCGATTTCTTGCCTGCTTTTGATGACATCTTGGTGAGCTACTGAGCTATACAGAAACTAGTCATTTTGCATTTTTGCCATACGATACTTATATCAATGCTCGTTGTTATCTTCACAGTTAATGGCAGACGGAAAAATTGTGAAAACAGGAACCTATGCTCAATTGCTTGATTCATGCAAAGAGTTCCAAAGCCTAGTTATTGCACTTAGTAATACTTCTGGTTCAGATAGTCTATCGGCTGATAGTTCTCAACAACGATCTAACTCCGCAAATCGAGAAATAGAAAATGTTTATGCGAAAGAACAGATTGTAGAAGAACAACTCATAAAGCAAGAAGAACGAGCAGCAGGGGATACTGGCCTAAAGCCATACAAACAGTATCTTAGCCAGAACAAAGGCTACTTCTACTTCTCTCTGTCGGTTTTGTCACATTTGTTGTACATAATCGGAATGCTCTTGCAAAATCTGTGGCTGGCTGCTAAAGTGCAGGATTCTACGGTGAACCAGTCAAACATGTTACTAGTATACATGATCATGGCTTTTGTGATGATGTTCTTTTTGTTTGGTAGATCTTATTTTGTGGTTAAACTAGGAACTAAGGCATCTATAGCAGTTTTCTCCAAGTTAATAACGTCGCTTTTCAGAGCGCCAATGTCCTTCTACGACTCGACGCCAGTGGGAAGAATAATTAGTCGGGTAAGTCTTGTTACATAAACTAGGAACTAAGGCTCAAATGAAGTACAACAAAACTTATGAATCTAAACGTTGTAGGTCTCGTTTGATCTGAGTGTTGTAGACATTGAATTGGCAATGAAGTTCACGATTGGATTAGGCACAACGATGAACACATACGTTAGCTTCGGGATCTTGGCGTTCCTAACTTGGCCTATCTTGTTCGTGATCATTCCAACGGTTTATGTGACGATACTTCTACAAGTAAGAAACTGTACTCTCAAACCTTTTAATCATGTGTGTGTGTGTTTTAGGTAACCGTGAGAAACCCGTAAGGGAAAATTCACATCACCTGTCAATATCAGTGGGACCAGGTAAAACATAACTTATGTGGGCATGTGGCGTCAGGAGGTTCACCTTTTAAGGTAGAAACCAGTATAAGTTGGATTTGAACCTATGACTTCTCCTAAAAGGGAATCTCGCACTTACCACTGCCCCACCCCTGGAAGGTTTTAATCATATGTTTTCACACTTGAGATATCAATAGACACATGAATAAAGCACAAAAAAGTAAAACATATGTTTTAAAATAGAGTAAAATGCCATTTTCGTCCCTGAGGTTTGGCTACTTTTGCGACTTTCGTCCAAAGGTTTGTTTTTCGCATCTGGATCCAAAAGGTTTAAAATCCTCCCATTTTTATCCGATTCGTTAACTCCATCCATTTTTTAACCTTTGTAGTGTTACCACAGCCTATATTTATGGAAAGTTGTGTTATTTGTTACTCAATATAATTATAATATGTGATCCCCACATCATTTTTTTTTCACTCAGAAATACTATTATGCTTCTGCAAAGGAGTTGATGAGATTAGATGGCACGAGTAAATCGTTAGTTGCAAGCCATCTAGCACAGTCGATTGCTGGAGTTGTTACCATCAGAGCTTTTGGAGAAGAAGACCGTTTCTTTTCAGAGCATATGAACCTTATCAATGGCAATGCTAGTCCATTCTTTCATAATTTTTCAGCAAATGAGTGGTTGATTCAACGACTAGAAATGCTATGTGCGGTTGTCGTTTCTAGCTCTGCCTTAGCCATAACTTTGCTTCCCTTTGATGCTTCAGCCTCGGGTTAGTGATATTAAGCCAGACCCACTCAAGCAGTACAAGAAAACATATATGTTTTTTCTAACAACACGTATTGTATGACAGGATTCATTGGAATGGCGCTTTCCTATGGTCTCTCATTAAACATTTTCCTTGTTGTTTCGGTTCAATACCAATGTCAGCTATCAAATCTGATAGTTTCAGTCGAAAGATTGGATCAATACATGGATATTAATAGTGAAGCCCCAGAAATCATAGAAGACAACCGACCGTCAAGAAGTTGGCCAAGCATTGGTAGAGTTGTCATAGAAAACATGAAAGTATGTAAGAATTTCTACTTTATTTCCTTGCATAAGACTTCTAGATTTATAAAACTTATGGTTATGTGTGTGTGTTGCAGATCAGATATCAACCTAATTCCCCTTTGGTTCTTCACGGAATCAGCTGTGTATTTGAAGGAGGGCACAAGATTGGAATCGTAGGAAGAACGGGCAGTGGGAAAACGACTTTGATTAGTGCTTTGTTTCGCTTAGTTGAACCTACAGACGGAAGGATAGTTATAGATGATTTAGACATCACTTCAATTGGACTTCATGACCTCAGATCAAGCTTTGGAATCATCCCACAAGAACCAACATTATTTAGTGGTTCCATTCGATACAATCTCGATCCCCTATCAGAGCATAGTGATCAAGAAATATGGAAGGTGAAGTTCCACAAGTTCGACTAACCAAGACCATAAACAAATGTCGAATGCTAACTTTCATTGTTTACCAGGTTCTTGAAAAATGCCAACTTAGAGAGGCCATTCAAGATAAAAAGGAGGGATTGGACTCGTTGGGTAAGAACTTCGATTGTTGTTACAAGTTATTACAGTGTAGCTTGTCGTTGGCAGTTATATAATTATCTTCTGTTATAAGATATTAATATTATTGAATTAAGAGATATAGATCAAGGCAGGTTAGAGATAATTCTTGGTGAATTATTTATTGAGTCTTTTATATTTAGTTTATAGATAATTGTTAGTTTTAATTAATATGGTTTATCTACGAGTTTATTTATTTATATAAATAGAGTATGAGTCGGGCTAGGACTAGAATGAGTTTAGTATAAATAGATGATTAGGGTTATTGTATTGGTGTGCTTTGATTGATAAATAATAAAAGAGTCGAACGAGTTTGTTCATATATCATGTTTGCTAAATCTAGAAGCTTCCATGAGCTTCTATAGTATAGCATAAATAGATCAACTGTCTATAATAGAATATAACAATATAACTGCCAATGACAAGCTATGCTCTAGTACAAGCTGTTAGACTAAATGATATATGACAATATAAACACAGTTGTGCAAGATGGCTCAAACTGGAGCCTGGGACAAAGGCAGCTATTTTGCTTAGGAAGAGCCCTTTTAAAGAGACGAAAGATACTTGTGCTTGATGAAGCCACAGCGTCAATCGACAATGCAACAGACACCATCATACAGAAAACTATTCGTGAAGAATTCAAAGATTGCACTGTAATAACAGTTGCTCACAGAATACCAACTGTTGTAGACTGCACAATGGTGCTTGTTATGAAGGACGGTAAGCCAGCCCACAATCATTAACCTTTACAAATTTAATGCAAATGAATCACTGGTTTGATGAAACTTTGTACTTTACAGGAAAGGTGATGGAATATGACAAGCCCGTGACATTGATGAATGAGCCAGCGTCCTTGTTCGCGCAGCTTGTTAACGAATATTGGTCGCAACATAAGACCTCGTAATCGGTAAGCTTTGGATAATTTACTAAACCTACATAGTTGATATATATTATGATCATTATAAAGTTTTTGACCACCCTTAGGGTATGAAGATGCTGGAACAAGGAATAAAAGATTTCACATTATATTTCCAGATCAACTGAGGCCTCATTCAGTCATCAATAACTTGACTGATGGAATGATTACTCCTGCTTCTTCATCTAGTAACTTGTTTGGTGCTGCTACAATTTCCTTTTTTTCCCATTTAGAAACTTGATTTATGATATTAAATTGGGTTTGAATATTTCAAAATCCATATGATTGTGGTAATGATCATTAGAAGATTGTGGTGATGACCGTGTTTTGAGAGATATGTGTCCATGAGATTGGTTTGCAAAGACTTCAAAAAAAAAAAACACAAATGGGAATAGGTTGTATAAATAAGGTTCAAGTTATTCTACAAAGGCTTCTAATTATAAGAAGTGTAAGAAGGATTTATAGAGTGACAAGTGTCCAATAACCTAAAACTAAACCCACTACATCACCACCAAAAACCTAAACACCCACCCTCACCCCCACCCCACCCCTACCACCACCCAAAAACCTAAACCCCCCCCACCCCCCAAAAACCTAAAAAAAAAAAAATATAAAAAAAACTAAACACCCACCCCCACCACCACCCAAAAACCTAAACCCCCACCCCCTCGGCAAAAAAAAAAAATTTTTTTTTTTTTTGGGTGGGTGATGTGAGGGGGGGGGGGGGGGGTTGGTGGTGGTGGATGTTTAAGTTTTTTTTTTTTTAGTGGGTTTTTTTGTGTAGTTGGTTTTTTTAGGTTATTGGACACTTGTCACTCTATAAATCCTTCTTACACTTCTTACAATTAGGATCCTTTGTATTTGATCCTAATCCGTATAAATAAGACCTCATATAATCACATTAATTAGTCATTTAAGGGTGAAGGAAGTGGTTAAACATTTGGAATAGGTAAACACTCAAATCACCCAATCAAACAGTGCCACGTCATTTTACCTTTTTTGTTTACGTCAAACAGCTGGTACTTTATAAGTTAAAGTGTGTTTACATAAGGTTAAGTTGTTTTGTGTTAAAAGGGTATAATAGTAAAATTGTAGGTAGATATTGTTTAGTAGACGCCGGTTTACCTGCCCCGGTACGCCTAACCTGCATTTAATAACGCGTAACCAACAGTAGCAGTAGAAGTGCTACTGGAACAAAATTGGAGACGCCATAGCCATAGGCCTCCAAATTCCTGTTGCTGTTTGGTTTAAAGAGGAACAAAAAGGCAACTGTCGCTAATCGTTACGCGCTGCCGGATGGAGTCTGGGGTAGTGGGGTGCGTCGTTCAGGTGGTCTAGGCAGATACAGTCTACGGCTGAACTGGTATGCTAGTTCCAGTTTGATATGTTCGTTGTAGCTTTGTGCTTCATATATGTAGAGAAGTCGATTTGAAACTACAGAATTGTCACAACTGATCCTGTTTTTTTATTAAGTTTTACCATTTGATTAGCTGAAATAATGATGTGGCTGCTACTTATGATTTAAAGTGTGTTTACATAAGGTGGAGATTAGGGGTGCAAACGAGCCGAGCTACTCAAGCTCGGCTCGAAAAAAGCTTGAACGAGCTGAGCTTATACGAGCTCGAGCCCGAGCCTAAAAACAAGCTCGTTTAGCAAACGAGCCCGACTCCGAGCTTCGCTTATCGAGCTCGAGCCGGCTCGCGAGCCTTAACGAGCTTTCTTTTTATATATTTTTATTAATATATTAAACATATATTTAAATAATAATATTTACCATTTATTAATCTTGACTTGTTGATACCCGGGTAAGCCTTTTATATAAACCAATTTACCTATATTGGAGTTAAAGAAACTTAAATTTTATCAATCAAGAACCCCTTCTAAATGCACATATTAGTGTTCTTGCTAAGACTGCTCTCGGTTAGGTGTTGATAATTCACTTGGTCTCGTTATAGAGATGGGAAACGTTACAGGGAGAACCGCCTTCTCTTGATGACTCAGAAGTTGATGATTGGCGTCAATACTTTGTTGTTCTACAAGGACCGAGTTTATACTTATACTCTGTGTCCACGGTAACTAACTTCAGGGGCGGACCTGTAGGCTTAACGGGCGTAGCCCGGGCTACAGCTCAAGTTTTGACCAGTAGTGTAAAAAAAAAAAAATTTTCCGATTTTTATACACAGGACACCCCTTTTTTTCCGATTTTTATACACAGGACACCCCTGAACAAGTACGAGAACACCCCTAAAAAATTTTGGGATACCCCTGAGTTGAAGGTCTAGTTCCGCCACTGACTAACTTGGTCAATTCTTGAAGACGTGGCCATCTTTTTCGTTTCAACTATTTATCCAATAGGTTAACTAATTTGAAATATGTTTGATAAAAGTCCCCAAGACTCCACCCTTTTGTCTGATGTGGTGGAAGTAAGGATGCATGCCATGTCACACTCAAGAAGACGGGAAAGGGAAATTCGATATTACTTTTGCATAGTAACTCGTCGTGGATTGAGATATGAATGCTCAAGTGCTTCGAAATTGCAGGTGCCATTTGATTCCCATAACTTTTTTCTTTGAACACACTCTTGTAAATCGCTACGACTAAAAATATAGATTATTATTGTTACAAAATTTTAAAATAGTTTGAAATATATTTAACATGTAAATCCTTAAATAAAAGAACGTAAAAGAGGGAGACAGAATTGTTTTACGTCTTGAATGTTATTACATTCTTTCAGGTGGATGCTTGGGTGACGACGTTACAAGACGAGTGCAAACTGGGATCAGATTCAATCACTCCTGATCATGTACATGATACATGACATTAATTTGATCAAGTTTTAAGGTTTTGTTTTTTAAAGTATAACCGCTAGTTGTTGGATTGACTGATAAGCTATTGACAACAGTTAATCATGGTTTTTATTTTATTTTAACTGCCTCGCGGTGGTACTCCGCACGTGGAAATTTGCGGGTGTGACAGTACCTAGGCAAGTAAAGCCATGGACTGGATTGCTCCTGATGTATGAATGGACTTTACGTGGTTTTCCTACTTCAGGAGGTGATTTACAGTAAATATATAAATGGGGGAAATTGGTAGCCAATCAAAGAGGATCCTCTCGGTCCGATCTATAGATTTAAATTTCATACAACACATGTCCATAGATGTGTCAGTTTTGTCCTGTATACTAATGGGTCAACAAGCTAAAATATTTCTTTTAGCTAAAATAGTTGAGGTCGAATGGGTCAAAAGTTGCTAAAATTGTGTTTTCAATGCGTAATATCTTTTAAGTGCTTTATTAAAATAATGTAATATGACTTAAAGCTATTTTTCAATAAAATCTTTGATATAATGTAAATAAGGCAAACCTGACACGACCTATCTTGACGTGTACAAAACTACATGTTTTGACATGTTACTGGACCATCTCTGTAATGCAGACTCGCCCTAAAACGTCAATCTTGTTTTGTACAGGAACTTGAAGATTTTCAACATGACTAATTACAAAAAAGGTATTAGTACAGTTTTCAGTAAGTTGAATACTACTATAATCACACATTACACCTGATGTGATTGGCCAAACGTAATTTAGATTTCAGCATAGATAAGACTATAGCAGCATAGAGCTAATACGCGGATCAGATTCTTTAAAGGAAAAAGCTTAGAAGAAATTCAGCTATCTATTAAATAAGTATTTCTTAAGCAATTTTAATAGTTGTTTAGTTAAAGGTTTTAACAAATGATATAGTTTTCCTTCACATATCACAAATGGCTTTGATCGTGACTAAGAAAATAATATCAATTTAAAGAAAAAGGACAAAAATAATAGTTATGTCATTGGTGGGTCACTAAAGATATGCATGGAAGTTAACATAATAAACAACATTTATACCATACTTTAATAGCAATAATAATATTTTGAAATTTGTATATTGAGTCACATCACTACGCATATCAACAATAAACTTTCTAATCTTTGTTTTAATATACTTAAACTCAGATTATCTTAGAGAGAAAGGGAAAAAGAAAAAAAGAAAAACAGGTGTGTGTGTGTATAGTGAAGAATTTGTGCTTTCCCCATCTACAAAAGAAATTGGAAGCATATAAACCTCACTTGAAGTATCATAATCTCTCTATTAGGGTATACGGGGCACCAGCGGGAAGTGGCCTCGGTGACCCAATTCCCCCAGCGGGAACACCGCCGCCATCCCTGCGGTGAGTGAATTCGGGGAGGGGGGTCGGGGTGAGTTCACCGAACAAGGAAGGCACAAGGATTGATGGTATACGTTGGGCAACGGTCACTTTTTAAAAAAAAAAAAATTCAATTTTAACAATATAAATAACCAACTTAATCTAATTTTTTATCACACCCATTCTCAAACTCACTCTAAAAATCTATCAAATTCAACACAAAGCCAAACCAATCTTTAAAAAAATGGATTCCAAGTTCCCATTTTTTTCTCCCCTACCCGACTTTCCTGACGATGAAGATTCTTCGTCAAGCGATAGTAGTTTAATTTTCTTCCAAAATCTCATCCAACAAGCGGAGCTACTAGACACGGCATCGTCTAGTAAAAAAAATTGTCCGTCGAGATCGTGAGGGTGGCCACGAAACACTCATGGCCGATTATTTTGTAGAAAATCCAAAATTTAATGCCGATATTTTTCGTCAGAGGTTTCGTATGTCCAAGTCTTTGTTCCTAAAAATTGTTAGTGACGTGGAAGCGAATAACGAGTGGTTTCAAGAGGGCTTGGACGGGAGAATGAAGAAAAGTTTCACGCCGTTGCAAAAGGTTACTTCTGCGATTAAACAACTTGCAACCGGTAACCCACCAGACGAAAACGACGAGTATTTAAATATGGCTGAAAGGACCTCTCGTGAGTGCTTTGAATATTTCTGCGAGACGGTCTGTACAATGTATGCCGGTGAATTCTTACGTAGACCAACGAGCCACGACGTTGCGCTATTGTATCAGACTCATGAGGAGAGACATCACCTACCTGGTATGTTGGGTAGTCTGGATTGTACACACTTCGTCTGGAGAATGTGCCCCACAGAATTGCGTGGGCAATATATGAGAGGCGATCATCAATACCCGACGATTATGTTAGAGGCGGTGGCGTCTCAAGATTTGTGGATTTGGCATGCTTTTTGTGGCCCGGTGGGTTCACAAAACGACATCAACGTGCTCCAACAATCTCCGTTATTTCTTACTCAACGAAATGGAACGGCGCCAAATTGTCCATTTCAGGTGAACGACCACTTATACAAACGCGGGTATTATCTTACTGATGGGATCTACCCTAGCTGGTCCGTGTTTGTGAAGTCTTTTCCATATCCTCACATCCCGAATGAAAAAAAGTTCAAGAGGCAACACGAGGCCGCAAGAAAAGATGTGGAACGGGCGTTTGGTGTGTTAAAGGCGAAGTGGGGAATACTAAATCGTCCAATGCGTTCCAAAACGGTGAAAAAGATAAGGTTCATCGTGTATATGAGCATTTTTTTACATAACATGATTATAAAAGACGACGGAAGGGCGATAGCACCGGTACACATTCAAGATCCTCCAGTCGAACCCGTCTTCGATGATATAGCTTATAGCGAGCTCATTGACGAAGAAACGCATTGGAGACTAAAACACGATCTCGTTGAGCATCTCGGACGTTTAGATCTACCTCACCTTGAAGTGAGTTCCGACGACGAGTAGTTTGTTTTTATATTTTTCTAGTTTGAATGTAATTTTTATTTTTCTAGTTTAAATGTAATTTTATTTTTAATTTAATGAAATGTCTTTTATTAAATTTTATTAAATTTTTATTAATATTTTTTAATTTATAAACATGCATAATTACAACAAATAAAAAAAACAAAAAAAAATAAAAAAAAGTCCCCTAAGAGGGGAGTGCCGCCATCAAATTTGGGTGTGAGGGTAGTTTAAGAGAGGAGTTGACGTGGCATAACCTGATTGGGTGTGCGTAAGAGAGGGGACTCCCCTAAGAGGGGAGTGCCCCTCTCACCCTTATAATAAATCAAAGGTTTAAAATCCCATGTGTCACTCCCACAACACTCCTCCCTTCTCTCTTTCCTACTTGTCACTCCCATATTCATTTTGTCCATGTGTCATCTCCTCCTTTTTCCGGTTTATTTTTTTTTCTTTTTGAAGACTTGCTAAATGTCAAACAGCATTAATGAGGGCAGAGAATACTCCCTCTTCTCTCTTCTGCAGGTCAAAGCAACCAGCCAAATCCCTAATCCCCAATTCTTTCCCTTTCCTCACCGTCTTCTTCTTATCTCTTTCTTTCCTTCTCTACATCCTACAGATGAATACCCTTTTGAGTTTGGATTCAAAATTTGACAATCGCACCTACTGTCTCCCTGTTGTTCAATGAAGATAGATTTTTCAGTCCCATCTTTACATAAAACTCCAAGTTTATTGAACAAACACAGATCCTACGGCTGTGTTTGAATTTGTAAGTTAATCGGGCGGTATAGATCATCATTCACACGGATTGAGGTTTGAAATTGTGTTTCTCTTCTTTGCCCTCATCCTCCGATGAAGTCTTTAAAGCCAAACCATTTCTCCTTCCCTCTCCGTTGTGCATCTGCTTTGTTCTTCCGGTATTATTTTTTATTTTGTTAAATTTTGTTTACTTTTTAATTTTTTGTGGTTTCTGAACTGAATTTTTTGTTGTTTCTGAACTTGATTTTTGTACAGGGTGTTAGTGATTGAAGAAAGGTTTGCTGTTGTTTCAAGAAATTAGGTATGTCAAATTCACCTTTGAACTTAACTTTCGTTTTATGTTAATGTTTAGTGAACCGATTTTGCTATTAGTCCGTTTTGTTAATTTTTTTACTATTACATGTGTTTTAGTGACTGATTTAGATATATTATAGTTTTCCATAGTTGTAATTCTGCTTTGAACTGAACTATTACATGTGTTTTATGGACTGATTTTGATAAAAATGTGTTTTCGGGACAGATTTAGATACTTTTTGATGTTGTGACTGCTAAAATGTGTTTTAGGGCATGTTTTAGTGATTTTTATGATTTTTCCTGAATTATACGCTACTACTTGCTGTTTTAGGGACTTTTTTAGGGACACATTTATGCTGTTTTATGGACTGTTATAGATATAAATGTGTTTTAGGGACTGTTTTAGAGGTTTTATGTTTTAGGTCAACTTTTTGTTTTTTTAATTTAAGTTTACTTATCTATAGCTATGTTGCCACGTTTAACTTTGTTATATTAATGTTTAAAGATATCTAAGTTGTAATATTTTGTGAATTATACACTACTTCTTGCTGTTTTAGGGACTGTTTTAGGTACACATTTTATGCTGTTTTATGGACTGTTTTAGATATAAATGTGTTTTAGGGATTGTTTTAAGTTTTTGAACAGATTTTGTGTGAATTATACAATACCTCTTAGGGACTGTTTTAGTGATTTATGATGTTTTAGGGACAGATTTAGATATCAATGTGTTTTAGGGACTGTTTTAGTGTCTGATTTAGATTTTTCTTGATATACATGTTATTTTGGGACTGTTTTACAAATTTTATTTGAGTTTTGTGAATTATACTTAACTTCTTGCTGTTTTAGTTAAAAGAGTCATAATATTTTTGAAGAGGACTAAAACTTGCATAAATTCTTAACTTCTTCTGTGTAAATATGTTTAAGTTGTAATTTTTTGTGAATTATGTTCTTAATCTGGTAATTAAAGAGATTTATGATGTTTTAGGGATAGATTTAGATAGTTTTCCATTTTGTGACTGCTAAAATGTGTTTTAGGGCATGTTTTATGCATTGTTTTATAGATTTTTATGATTTTTCCTGAATTATACACTACTTCTTGCTGTTTTAGGGACACATTTATGCTGTTTTATGGACTGTTATAGATATAAATGTGTTTTAGGGACTGTTTTAGGAGTTTTATGTTGTTTTAGGTCAACTTTTTTTTTTAAATTAAGTTTACTTATCTATAGCTATGTTGCCACGTTTAACTTTGTTATATTAATGTTTAAAGATGTCTAAGTTGTAATTTTTTTGTGAATTATACACTACTTCTTGCTGTTTTAGGGACACATTTTATGTTGTTTTATGGACTGTTTTAGATATTTTAAACGTCAAAACAGGTGAACCAATTGATGGTTCTCGCTTAAGAGGTGAACCAATTGGTAGTCTCTGAAAAGCACAACATATTAAATTAATTACAACATATTATAGATATATATATTCAACAGAAATTATCACCAAACCAAACAAAACGAGCACTTGCATATATAATCACTTCTTTTCGTGTTTTTTGGTTATCAATACCTGAGCATCTAGGTTGGACTTGCCTTTAACCTGCACAATAAAAACCATAAGTATGAATATGTAAAAGTTAAATAATAATTCGAATTAAAAAATGACGTACAGTATTTTCATTCTTTCTTACCAAAACCTCTTCAGTATGTATCTTACACTTGCCTTTACCCTTCACAAAAAAGTCATAACTATTAATGTGTAAAAGTTTAATAACAAGAATAATAAATAATTTCGTAAAAATAAAACACATGATGTACTTACCACGTCATCTTTTTTGAAAACGATTTCAGTGCCAGTCTCTGCATCAAAAACAGAAAGTTCAAAGGTTTTCAAATCAAGCATTGTAAAAACCAAGTATGGTTCGTTCTCCAAAGGCACCTCCTCAACCAGTTTACCCCATCCATCTTTGAAACAACAACAATGCGAACATGCTTCCAACTTGACATTCCAAAATCTTTCTCCAATATATACCCTTGCCATTTCACCCTTGTAGTTTTTACCATAAAAGTTGTTCCAAAATGTATGAGGCATAAGCTATAAAATAAATTCAAAAAATCATTAGTAGAGAATTACAAAAAATTAGACAGCTGTTAAAAACGAGTACTGAACTAATATAAAGTCACTTACAGACATTTCTGGTACAGTTTTTTGTTGTGCTGTAAAATAAGAGTTTTGACAAACATATTCTTTGAACCATGAAACATTGAATGTGTATGGCCCAGTGGCAGTTATCAATACTCCATCTTTTAATTTCAAAGCATTTTTTCTAACCAACATACTCCATCCGTCAGTAAATATAGGTTCTCCATTTCTGTTTCTGATCCTTACAAACCTCAAACTGCCACCATCTCTTATTTGTACTGTTTTACCATAGGGGACTTTATCTCCCCACAGATTAGTTGCAAAGTCAGATGGTATGGTCTAATAAAGCAATACAAAACATAAAGCAATAGCAAACATGTGAGATGATAATGTCAAATAACAATATCACATTACGACCAAAAGAAGAAAAACATACAAAAAACACAATATCTTCTCCAGTAAATTTTAAGAACGAAGGAGGTATCTTCGTTGAATCCATTTCTGCACCCAATTTAAGTAGTTATATTTTCATAATCAAGCAGAGTGAGAATCAGTAAAAAATTGTTTAATTAGACAATTGATGGTCATGACTTGCATATATAATCAGCGGCTAGCCAGACAAGTGTAACACAATAACTTCAAATTTTGTAAAGTTATATATACATATAAACATGAGAACCAAGCCATGAACATATGATATGAACATTTCCCCTGTTTGTAATCAACCTTTACAAAATGAAAACTTAAAAAAGATTATGTATCTTTATTTCTCTAACTTGTAAAGAATTTACCAATTCTCACATTTAATAATTAAACGCAGTAATAATTTTATACATAATTAGACAAAAACTCAATGATATTATCAATAAAAAGAAGTATTTGTATTTCTGTACCAAAATAGAATGAAAATAAACTATTGGCATTTCATCGAACATCTTATACACATGCCCAAACCAAGCAGAACACACTAAACATTCAATTCAGCGAACATATTCAAGTTGTACAATCTCATTCTCTATTAATAACCATTCAAGTATGCATTATAAGGTTGTTCATAGAAACATTACCATGAAAATTCAGCATAAAAACATCACCATTATCAAGCATAACCCTAAAAAATATGATTCTAACCAGAAATGTTACATCAAATACCAAACAGTGGCAAAATTCTAAAAAACCAGGGCATTAATCAAGCACAAGCATTCAAAATCTACGTTTTAGGGTTTCAAATGAAAATCAACACAAACAATTGAAGTTCTGGTCATCATTATTTTGTTTTCCGACACTTAGATTCTGATTATTTAACATTATTAAACAAATAAAACAATGAAATCTGTGAAAAAACAAGAAATCAGTTTAAAAAAAGGTTATCGAATGCAGAGATTTATGATATTTGTTAGTTGATAACCGTTTGTTGAGTGTAATCTTTGTCGCGTCTCAGTATGTAGAAGAAGGTACCGAATCCAGAGATTCTAGGGTTTGAGTTTGGTAGTGGTTAGTATGTTTTGGGAGAGTTGAAGAAGCGTAGGGGGAAGCAAGTAAGTCTCCTGTGTGTTTTGGGAGTGTTGGGTGGGATCAGTTTCAACCCTTGGATCATCCAAACAAATAAAACTCACCCACATATACAATCGGATCCTTTTTTTTTATCTTCCCCCAACAAAAAAATAATGTTCAATTTATAATAAATCATATAAAAAATTTTATTTTGCAAATTTAAATTTTTAAAAATCAATTCATATCCCATAAAGTTCATTCGTAAATAAAAAATGAAAATTCATTGTGTGATTTAGTTTATACTTGTAACACCCCAACCCGGAAGGGCTGACGTGTCACAATAACAGTAGTATCATAAACAAAAGTCATAATTCCATTTATTTATTTGACAAGGATACAACCACACAACAACTAAACTTAAGGTTAATATACAAGCGGAGACATTCAACTTAATTAACTAACATCTTCATATTTATTCCTAGGCTTTATTCTTCTTTCTTTTTCCCGCCCAAAGTAACATGCGGACCTGTATATACAAAAAATTTACGGAATGAGCCGAATGCTCAGTACGGAATAATAGGCTCAAATAACAAATAACGCTTTATATGAAATGTTATCCGAATGAAACGTAACGTAATTTCATAATCATATCTTACGGATGTACCCATGAGCAAAACTTAAAACGTGACAATACACAGGTAGCTACTCCTGCATAATTATCACATGAGATGGCGAGTTGGCATACCCGCTATCCACCTCCTTAACTTAAATCCTAGGATCGATCCATACGCCTCCTAGTAGCTTTGTACCTCACTTGTACCTAGGGACGCCGTGAACTGATCTCTCCGTCACGGATGGAGCACATGATGTCGATGCCGCAACAATATGCTCGTGGGACACTCCACGAGAAGCGACACTCAGGGTATCAGAGTACAAATAGTCTTATTTACATAACTTATCAAAATATTTTTCATAACAAGACGTAACTTATATTGGAACATGCGATAATGAGTACAACTAACAGAATACTATCGCATGACATGAAAGCTAAATCCAAAGTTTAGAATAGGAATTCAACAGACTGTCAAATGAATCGATAATCAAAGACGTGAGGAGTGTATGAATTTAATGGGTTTATAACAATTTGAATATGAAGCAATAAGGAGTGGGGTAAGGATCCGTACCTTAAAATGAGCTACCTTGTGATAATATTTCAGATTTATACGAGCAGAGTTTAGACTACTGATTAAGCTTTTAACCTAATTTAAATAATATGCACACAAATTAGGTTAGTAACTTAATACAGCATTTACGATTACTCACGAGATTAAAATCCTCACAACGAAAGACAAAGTGCGATACTTAAACATCCATTGGATTCACAATTAATGACAAAGTGAAATCACTTAAACATCCATCGGATTCACAACGAATGACAAAGTGTAAACACTTAAACATCCATCGGAATCACAACTAATGACAAAGTGAAATTACTTAAACATCCATCGGAATCACGACTAATGACAAAGCATAACCCAAATTTGAGCAGCACTTAAACATCCATTGGATTGATTTCAATTAATCGGACATTGAATCGTATCAGCGATTGAGTTAATACCCTGATCTGCAGCACCCCGCTATACTAATTAGTGATTTCGTGTGTGTTAATTGTGGTAAACAGACGATAACTCGAAGTATATTACGAATTCTATCGTCGTTTCAGCGCCCAGAATCAAGTGCCAATGTCTGCTATTTATACCCGAATTTTGCCCCCCCCCTTACGGACCGTAACAATTAACCCTTACGGTCCGTAAGGGTTACCTATATTTTATAGAGTAGCCACGGTTGGGACTAGCCTAGCTGAGTCGACATTTCTAGAATATTTAATTTAGACAGCGAGTTAATTAGATAATCGTCAATAGGGAATACTCCCCCCTGAGTTTTAGGGGCCCTGATCCTGATTCTGAAAATTCTGAAAAATGTAGGGTTTGTGCAGAATCACTTGGGTGTCTTAATTAGGGTTTCTTATTGGATAATTTATAATAATAATAATAGTTTTGGTTGATAAAACAAAGATGGATCATAAATATATATTATTATTATTCTTTTATTTCTAGAATAATGATTTTTAAATTTAGGGTTATTACAACTATTACCCCCTTAAAAGAAATTTCGTCCTCGAAATTGTTCAAATAAGAATATAACATATCACATAAGTAACGGAAACGGAACTTTCATATCAGAGTTACTAACTTATATAACAAGAATCTCCTAAACACACATGTGTATCTGAAATTCATAATTACGTTCATGACCATAATTCTTAATTACCTTACCATCATGTCCTAATGGTTCTTCTTATAACGCATCTTAATAAAATATTTTATCGTACGAAAATTCAATGGAGACTTACAGATAATAAAGTGACTGTTGGTACTGATATTTCCTACATATATATGCTTAATCATAGCTAAGATATATTCACATAAGACAAAGCATGAATGACCATAAGCAGAAACAAATGAACATAGATCAAAGAGCAAGGTTCACCGTTATATTGACTAAAATTCTATTGCGAGAATAGATTATGGTATAGAGAACGAATTGATTCTTCAGATTCCCATGCGTTCAGAGTGATTTTTCAGAGTTTTGATTTCCTTGCACTTTATGGTCTTGATGATGTGGCGTAGTGGATGATTGGCCGATTTCCTACTTAAATTCTCCTTCCCTGTTTCTCTTCTTATTATCCTCAGTTCGAGATAAAAATTCTTTCCTCTCGAACTCAAAAGTTTTGATTGCATTAGCAACTTCGGTGATGTCCTTAAATTTTATGTACATGATCGACTTCCGAATTCGATCATTGACTGCCCACTTGCATTTCTCTGCCTGGGCTTCTGCCGATCCTGCAACGTCTCCTACAATACTAGCTAACCTTGAAAATCGAGTAATGAACTCAGAGGCTGGTTCATCATTCTCCTGTCGAATCACTGCATACTCCCTGATATAAGCTTCTTTATCAGCGGTCGAAAAATACTTGTCATAAAAGATGGTACGAAAGTCGACCCATGAAAAATTAGCGTCAAAATCATCCCCTCCTTTGACTTGCTTATATCCTTCCCACCAAGTTTGTGCGTCATCTTCAAGTTTGTAGGTAGCCAATCTAACTTTGTATTGCTCCGGAACTCCAAGAACTCCGAAGATCTTTTCAACATGAGCTATCCAGTTTCTTGCATCGACTGGATTAGTAGCGTGACTAAAGGATTTCGGCTTTTGTTTTTGGAATTTAGAGATCCATATGTCTATACTATAGGTAATATGATTTGTGGTATTCTCACGAATTTCTTCACCAGAGATTGGATTCGTGTTATTACGTTCTGGATGACGAGTTTGTTGAATAACGGCCTCAGCTGTTTGAGCAACAAGGTTTGGAAGCAACCCGGCAACAGCCTGGTTGATAGCATTAATTACGTTTGGATCAACTGGAGTCTCATTCGAAGAAGTGTTGTTACGCACATGGTTAGTACGAGTACTCCTACGTAGCGGACGACGAGGAGGCATATCTATACGAATAGACATAGGAATTAAACCAAATAAGAGACCAAGTTGAATCCTATCATAGATATCTACCCATTCCTCACAGGTTTTAATTACTATCTTCAAGTTTCCTACAGGAAAGAGCCTTTGCTCTGATACCATAGCTGTAACACCCCAACCCGGAAGGGCTGACGTGTCACAATAACAGTAGTATCATAAACAAAAGTAATAATTCCATTTATTTATTTGACAAGGATACAACCACACAACAACTAAACTTAAGGTTAATATACAAGCGGAGACATTCAACTTAATTAACTAACATCTTCAGATTTATTCCTAGGCTTTATTCTTCTCTCTTTTTCCCGCCCAAAGTAACATGCGGACCTGTGTATACAAAAATTTTACGGAATGAGCCGAATGCTCAGTACGGAATAATAGGCTCAAATAACAAATAACGCTTTATATGAAATGTTATCCGAATGAAACGTAACGTAATTTCATAATCATATCTTACGGATGTACCCATGAGCAAAACTTAAAACGTGACAATACACAGGTAGCTACTCCTGCATAATTATCACATGAGATGGCGAGTTGGCATACCCGCTATCCACCTCCTTAACTTAAATCCTAGGATCGATCCATACGCCTCCTAGTAGCTTTGTACCTCACTTGTACCTAGGGACGCCGTGAACTGATCTCTCCGTCACGGATGGAGCACATGATGTCGATGCCGCAACAACATGCTCGTGGGACACTCCACGAGAAGCGACACTCAGGGTATCAGAGTACAAATCGTCTTATTTACATAACTTATCAAAATATTTTTCATAACAGGACGTAACATATATTGGAACATGCGATAATGAGTACAACTAACAGAATACTATCGCATGACATGAAAGCTAAATCCAAAGTTTAGAATAGGAATTCAACGGACTGTCAAATGAATCGATAATCAAAGACGTGAGGAGTGTATGAATTTAATGGGTTTATAACAATTTGAATATGAAGCAATAAGGAGTGGGGTAAGGATCCGTACCTTAAAATGAGCTACCTTGTGATAATATTTCAGATTTATACGAGCAGAGTTTAGACTACTGATTAAGCTTTTAACCTAATTTAAATAATATGCACACAAATTAGGTTAGTAACTTAATACAGCATTTACGATATCTCACGAGATTAAAATCCTCACAACGAATGACAAAGTGCGATACTTAAACATCCATCGGATTCACAACTAATGACAAAGTGTAAACACTTAAACATCCATCGGAATCACAACTAATGACAAAGTGAAATTACTTAAACATCCATCGGAATCACGACTAATGACAAAGCATAACCCAAATTTGAGCAGCACTTAAACATCCATTGGATTGATTTCAATTAATCGGACATTGAATCGTATCAGCGATTGAGTTAATACCCTGATCTGCAGCACCCCGCTATACTAATTAGTGATTTCGTGTGTGTTAATTGTGGTAAACAGACGATAACTCGAAGTATATTACGAATTCTTTCGTCGTTTCAGCGCCCAGAATCAAGTGCCAATGTCTGCTATTTATACCCGAATTTTGCCCCCCCCCCCCTTACGGACCGTAACAATTAACCCTTACTGTCCGTAAGGGTTACCTATATTTTATAGAGTAGCCACGGTTGGGACTAGCCTAGCTGAGTCGACATTTCTAGAATATTTAATTTAGACAGCGAGTTAATTAGATAATCGTCAATAGGGAATACTCCCCCCCTGAGTTTTAGGGGCCCTGATCCTGATTCTGAAAATTCTGAAAAATGTAGGGTTTGTGCAGAATCACTTGGGTGTCTTAATTAGGGTTTCTTATTGGATAATTTATAATAATAATAATAGTTTTGGTTGATAAAACAAAGATGGATCATAAATATATATTATTATTATTATTCTTTTATTTCTAGAATAATGATTTTTAAATTTAGGGTTATTACAATACTTTTTAAATTGAATTTTATTTTCAATTGTCTTTTTTAAGGTTAGACATATAATGTTGTTGGTTCGGTCTATCTGACGACCAAATCGTTTTCATACTATTTTATCTTTAAATATATTTTAAAAGTATATGACATATATGAATATATTTCGCTACCCATTTGTCTTCAAGCTATGATCAAAGTTGATTTTTGTTACTCAAGCACAGGTTACATATCTGCCTCGACACGTCTATATAGAATCATACAAAAAAAGTACTTTTATAAATATAGATTTTTTTAACACAACCCATAACCCGTGAAAGTCACGGGTATAAAACATTAAGTGTGGGAGGGTATAAATAGGAGACATTAAGAGTCACGTAGCAGTCACGTTAGCAAGGCGGCATGTTAAGAAAAACTCGTGGTAGAAAGGACGTTAAAGTGGTGTTAGTATGAAGAGGTTATCCAATTATAAGAAATCAAATATATAAAATTATTCTGTAAATTTAAATTTTTATAAAATAACCCGTAACCCGTGAAATCACGGGTATATAACCTAGTAATGTAATATAACTAAATACTCAATATCCAATTTTATAATTTATAAAGACCGAAAAAATAGTAGAAGGTAACATCAATGGAAGAAAAGGGCCGAGAGCAAGTAAACTACTTTTTTTTCTTCTCTTTCGTCCCTTTTTTCAAGGGATGGGTTTTTACGGAGAGAGGTAAGACGAGATTAGCCTCCTGCTTGACTGATTTATTAGAGTCAGAGGAAGATCTCTCATCCAATTATCGTGAACATGAAGGGTATAAGGGTGAGAGGGGCATTCCTCTCTTAGGGGAGTGATCTCTCTTACACACATCCAATCAGCACGTGCCACGTCAACTCCCCTCTTAAGTCCCTATTTTGCACTCAAACGTTGGCATCACTCCACTCACACAATTATTTTTTATAAAAAAAGAAGAAAAAAAATATGATTGGTGGAAAAAGAGTGGACCCACATTAACAACCAATCACCCCCTCTCTCTCTCTCTCTCCTCTATCTCATGCGGTAACCTCTCACCGCAAATCCATCCCCTCCATGCGGTGAACCTTAATGGCGGCACCTCTCCCCGCGTGGTAACCACTCCCCGCAAAGCGCCCCCCACACTACTAGAAAATACACTCCTCTTGACACGCGAACAATGACACACGCATGTTTTATGACATTCAAAAGCGTATGTCAAGAAAAAAATGTCATGCTTTACAAAATTTAAAAAATCTATGACATTCTGTTTTGTGTGTCATGTTTTTAGCGTCGTAAAAAAACAAGATTCATCTTGACACGCAAACAATGACACACGCTCATTTTATGTCTTTCGAAATTGCTTGTCAAGAAAAAAATGTCATGGTTTTACAAAATTCAATACATTTATGACACACTTTTTTGTGTGTCATCCTTTTAGCGTCATAAAAAAAACAAGAAATATCTTGACAAACGAATAATGACACACGCTTATTTTATGACATTTAAATGCGTGTCAAGAAAAAAAGTCATGGTTGTACAAAATTTAATAAATTTATGAAACAGTTTTTGTGTGTTGTCTTTTTAGCGTTATAAAAAAACATTATATAAACATAAGGGTTAATTTCCTATAGCAAATCATGGGAAAAACTTGAAAACGGTTAAAGAGAAAAAATTGTACAGACTTATGAAAAGTGATATATATCTAATATATTAATTAAAAATTATATTAACAATGTCTCGTTTAGGCTCATGAGTTGGGTTGAGCTCATGCTAGTTTACTGAACGAGCTTGTTTTTAGGTTCAAGCTCGTTACACTTAGGCTCGTCATAGTGGTTTTGGGATATGGCCATGCCGTTTGGTGTTGGTTTTGGAAGGTACCCTATCGACGAGGTGATGTCACTACAAATAAAATGCCATGCCGTTTGGTGTTGGTTTTGGGGGGGGGGGGGGGGGTTAGGTTTTTGGGTGGTGGTGGTGGTGGGGTGGGGGTGGGTGTTTAGGTTTTTGGTGGTGATGTAGTGGGTTTAGTTTTAGGTTATTGGACACTTGTCACTCTATAAATCCTTCTTACACTTCTTACAATTAGAAGCTTTTGTAGAATAACTTGACCCTATGTTATGATATTGTATGTAAGTGTTTCCTGCCTTTATCATATTTTACTACAAGTCTACAACCTTTACTATCCTCTAATTATAAAAAAAAAAAACAATAAAATAAATTATTGGAACACTACTTTGCCTTTGGTTTGTGAACGTTCGCCTTTATGTATCGAATAAAACAGTTGGATGCATTCTACAAATAAACTTTTTCCTATATATGTACCTATGTATGTACATGTGCACACAGGATGATTGATACAATATATTATCTCCAATTCATGACTCACTTGATATAAATCACAATTTGTTAGGGTAATTCAACTTCATACTACAAGATTCGCAAAAACAGTATTTTTGTAAAATGAGTGGGCTCGTTTTTCTTCTTTTTTGTTGTTGTAAATCTAATAAACTAAGACGATGTTTCAAAGCACAAATTCTTATCTACATGCAAATCATTGATTCTCTCTCCTCAATCTATTTAATTTTTATTTTATATATAACTTAAGTTTTCCAAAATTATTTAATACTCGGAAAAATCTAAATATGGTTTTGTACTCTACATTTCCATATAATAAGTTTTTTGAAAACTAAGTTGTATACAAGGTGAAGTTTTTTTTTTTCAATACTAAAAATACTATATTTCGTATACAATTTATTTTTCAATAAAAATTTATATCAAAATATAGAAGAAAAAAACCATGTATTTGAACTTTTTAAAACATTAATTACAAATTATAGTGGAAAGCTAAATTATATGTTCCATAAAGATTGAGATTTTTATGGTTTTTATTTTGGGAGATTAAGGTAAAAGAATATATGTTATAAACCGATGGATTCACTTGAGATATAAATAGAAAAACACCCATTTTTACAAAGAATGCTATGTATATCAAAGGTAGAGGATCTTGTACATTAATCCAGAAATGTGAGATGTGTATTATAACACTATATAACACCATATAAACACCGTATAACACTATGTAACATCATATAACACCATATAACACTATGTAACACTATACAACACTATATAACAAATATAACACTATATTTTGTCTGATAGCATGTCTATGATAGATGTATAGTGTTATATATTGTTATATAGTGTTTTATAGTGTTACATAGTGTTATACGGTGTTTATATGATGTTATATAGTGTTATATATAGTGTTATAATACACTTCTGAATTAATATACATTATCCCTACCCGTATATCAAAAATAAAAAAAATTACTTTTCAATACTAAAAATACTTTATTTCGTATACAATTTATTTTTCAATAAAAAATTATATCAAAATATAAAAGAAAAAACAATGTATTTGAACTTTTTAAAACATTAAAAGAATATATGTTATAAACCGATGGGATCCAAATAGAAAAACACCCATTTTTACAAGGGGAATTGGCCTGTAATAATCACAACTACAGGTCATTGGTCATTGACAGTCCCACCTTTGAATATTCCTCCCACCAGTCACACATTTCACTTATTTTTCCTACACCAGTCCCCCATTAAAAAACACTTAATGGAGTTAAGTTTTTTTCCAAATTACAAACAGATATTTTAGGGCTTTTGACCAGAACGACGATACAAGTCTATTGATGTAAAACTTACATTGAAATGGTGCTCAAAATGACTTGATTTTTGTTAATTGGAAATTTAAACACCCGAATTGAAGCGTCGTTTTCATCGTTTGGAGCACCGTTTCGAGGTAAGTTTTACATCGATGGACTCGTATCTCCGTTCTGATCAAAAGCCGTAAAAAACTGCTTGTAATTTGAAAAAAATACAATTCCGTTAAGTTTTTTAACAGGGGACCGGTGTAGAAAAAATAGGTGAAAGGTGAGACTGTTGGAAAAATATTTAAAGGTGGGATTGTCAATGGCCAAACAACTCTAATTGAGATTATTACAGACCAATACCCTTTTTTACAAACATACTTTTTCAAAGAATACTATGTATATCAAATATAAAAAATTACGTTCATATATTAGCATTCTTGTTACTATTTCATGTGGTAGTGGTAGTAATAATAAGACGAATAACTTAAATGCAAAAAATAATAATAATATAATAACATAACTAAAAAACGATGCATAACTTGATCACCACCACTTGCACTCCCGCTTGCACCCCAAGCCATTTTTCGTAAGTTTGTCTCTCATCTTTAGCACCACCTCCGCTCTCGAGATGGGAGACTATCAATGTTTATAGTCGTGATGCTAGACTCTTCTAATTCTTATCATTTACGTTCCAACCGAAGTCTCTCCATTTCAATTTCGGCTGCTCGATCGTTGCTTTGCTAAACGCTTCATCAAAAATCCTCCCCATTTCCCTCTCATCGGCTGCTCGATTGTTTCTTCAACCGAAGCTTCTCCGCTTGTAAATCATGAAATTCGGAGAACCTACTCATTAACTTATCTAATTTCAATTCATCGGGTTATTGGTCTTTTGGAGATGATTCCCTTTTTGCTTTGACCCTCCCGATGGGCCGTTGCGCTTCTCAAGTTGGAATATCAATGGCGAACTCGAGATCACCTTTAATATTGATGTTGCAATGCACATCCAAACCACGAACACTATAATCTCCCGACTCGATGATCTTAGTCCTTTTTTATTGTGGTCCTCATACGGCACCGGAGCCCACTTCGGATAAGCTTTCAAAATTTCCCACGACCTCGGAAATTGAAAAGCCTAATCTTTCATCTTGGGTCTTGGGTGATGGACAAAGCATTGTTGTAGTAACCGGCAAACCATCCTATTTTTTATTCATGTCTCTAACTTCGAGCTAACATAATTATTGTTGGTTTGTCTTTCATTGCATCAACGCTTGAAACATTCGTAATCTTATTCCAAAAACCATCACCTATTTGCGCGGTACCAACATTTCAGTAGAAAAAATAATTATTACATGGAAATTTTTAAGTAAAAATAATAATGTGTATAATTGAAAAAAATTAAATATTTTATTGGATCTTGAGAAACATTAACCCACGCTCGTGCCAACATTTCTTCCTCGATTATCGTCCAAGATATGCTTTCTCTCTTGCCACCCATTTCTTCTTGTGTCCGTTATCCCTTTGGTTTTCTTCGATCTATGAGGTTGTGTTTCAGGCACAACTTCCACTTCTTTGTTTTGGCTTGGAGAAAGGAAATCTTGCTTGAATTTTTGGGAGGGTTGTTGTTGTAACAATTTTTGTTGTCGTTGTTGTTGCATTCGGAATTTAACTAAAATAAGCAAACAAATATATAGACGGATGTATGGGTGGTGTAAATGGTGGTTGGTTTGGATCCATTTTAAAAAAATTGAGTAGAGTGCTAAAGATTGGTGTAGAAATGGTGTATTAAAAAAAAGTTAATTGATTAATTATATTTGGCTAATAGTTTTTTTTTTTTTTTTAAATTGATCGTTCAACAACAGTCACATCAACCCCAACGGCTTTTTTTTCGCTCGTGACCTGCGTGGAATCCGCCATGACCTTCACGCTCATGAATGAACGTTGAGGTGTGCAAATCTTGGCCACGAGGCCATGTCACTCCACGAGTGGCTTTCATGAGTCCACAGCGCATAATCTAACTAGTTTAAACTCATGAGAAGCAATAAAAAATATTATAAATAAAATAAAAAAATAGTTTAGTTTTAACTATAAATAAAACTCAAAAACATACCTTTGAGCAACTTATAAGAAATTATTGTTGATCAGTTCTATTTTAATATAATGGAAAACATAAATAACATACCTGTTACAGCAGACAGGTCAGCAGAGAATCCAGTCAGAGATGCAGCCATTGAGTTTGACATACTTGTCAGGATGATCTAGTTCCTCCTTAGGGTGTATTGTTATGATGGTGATGAAACCGAAACAAGGGAAGGATTCGGTTGTGAGAGAGAGCCGATTATTGATGTTATTAGGACTGTGTAAATTGTGTAACCCTTAAACTCTCTAATAATCTCCTTATATATACACCCAAGAGGAAACCTAATTGGTTAATAAGGGTAATATGGTCCATCAACAATTACCAGCTAATTATTAATAGGTTATTAATATATTTTGATCTATATAATATAAATGATTATAATGGCTACAAGATTAAATATTATAACAATTATATATTTAATCTCACATTCTCCCACTTAGCCGAGTAATCATTTATCATGAGTATTAGATGAGTCTGGCAAGGAGTTAACACCCATTTTATCCTTAAACCAAGAACTATAGCAGAGAAATACAACCGTTGAATCATCATTCGACTCAGGACCCCCATTAGTCATACTATAGCCTCAATTTAAAACCTAATAGTTATGATCAAAATACACATAAGCCCATTAGCGTCTAATTTGTATTTATAGTTGTCTATATGTCATTACACCGGCAGAACATATGTTAGAGACATACAAAATCAAACTGAGGAAATTTCATTAATTAAAACATAAGCTAGTACAATATGCCATTAAATAAGGTCTTTAGTAAGTCCCATATTCGATACATGTTCTTCGAAAACTTTAGGTAGGAGACCTTTAGTCATCGGATCCGTAAGCATATCTTTAGTACTAATATACTCAATACAAAGATTATTTTCCTTAACTCGTTCACGTACGAACAAATATTTTGTATCGAGATATAAACCAGCTCCAGTTGAACTGTTACTGCTCGAGAAACTAACGGCAACTGAGTTATCACAGTAAAGCTTCAATGGTCTAGAAATGGAATTAACGATTTTGAGTCCAGGGATCAGATTTCTAAGCAACATTCCATGACAGGTTGTGTTGTAAACAACAATGGATTCTGCCATCATTGTGGAAGTTGTGGTTAACTGTTGTTTATAACTCTTCCATGAGATAGGTCCGCCTGCTAACATAAAGATATGGCCCGAAGTGGATTTCTTGTTATCTTTGCATTTGGCAAAGCCAGAATCAGAATAACCTACCACTTCTAAGTGATCACTTCTTCTATAAGTCAGTTTATAATCTTTCGTCCCTTGCAGATATCTAAAGACCTTCTTAACTGCTTTCCAGTGATCTAGGCCAGGATTAGTCTGATAACGGCCTAGCATTCCAGCAATATAAGCGATATCTGGGCGAGTACAGACTTGAGCATACATCAGGCTCCCGACTACTGGCACGTAAGGTATCTGGCTCATTTGCTCCTTTTCAACCTCTATTGTCGGACACTGGAATGAACTGAAAACATCTCCCCTAACTACTGGAGCGACTGAGGGTTTGCACCGTTGCATGTTGTAACGTGTAAGGACACGATCTATGTAAGTCTTCTTAGACAATCCTAAGATCCCTTTATGTCTATCTCGGTGAATTTCGATGCCAATGACGTAAGAAACATCTCCGAGATCCTTTATGTCGAAGTTATGCGAGAGTAACCGCTTCGACTCATGCAACAGGTCTAAACTATTACTTGCCAATAGAATATCATCTATGTAAAGGACAAGTATAGTAAAGTTACTCCCACTCATCTTGAGGTAGGTGCATTGATCCACTTGATTCTTCATAAAACCTTGTCTTTTTATGACTTCATCAAACTTGAGGTACCATTGACGTGATGCTTGTTTTAACCCGTAAATGGATTTCTTCAACTTACAGGCTAGATGCTCCTGACCTTCAGGTTTAAAGCCTTCAGGTTGTTTCATGTAAACATCTTCGTCTAAGTCTCCGTTAAGGAAAGCAGTTTTGACGTCCATCTGATGCAGCTCCAAAACAAAATGAGCTACTAGGGCCATAACGATCCTTAATGAATCTTTACGAGAGACAGGTGAAAACGTATCTTGATAATCAATTCCCTCTTTTTGAGTGTAGCCCTTTGCAACCAATCTCGCTTTATAGCGTTCAACGTTCCCATTCGGATCTAGTTTTGTTTTGAACACCCATTTACATCCTACTGGTTTAACACCGTTGAGTAATTCAACCAAATCCCAAACGTCATTTTTCTTCATGGATTCAAGCTCATCAATCATTGCTTTGTTCCATTCAGAAGACTGATCACTGCTAATGGCTTCATTATAAGAGATAGGATCATTGAGCTTTCCAGCATCCATTTCAGTCAGGTAGGTAACATAATCATCCTAATTAGTAGGCCGTCTTTGCCTAGATGACCTCCTGAGTTGATTATCTGGTTCAGCGTTGTCTTGGTTTTGAGCATTTAATGTGCCTTCGTTATGTGGTATAATGGGTTCTGATTGTGGAGATGGAATTTGTGTAGTAGCTTCAGGTGCAGTTGTTGCATTGGGTACAAGAGGAGTAAACGGAGTAATGGTAAGCGACGAGTCTCCCCCCCCCCACGTCTTGTACTTCTTGTAATTCTTCATAAAGGTTGGTACTGCTCCCACTGACCTTGAAATCCTCTAGGAACGCAGCACGCTTGGTTTCAACAATACGGGTGACATGGGAAGGACAATAGAAACGATAACCATTTGAATGATCAGGATTAGGGGTGTGCACGATTCAGTTCGGTTATTAGCATTATCCGTAACCGTCACCGAAGTCATCGGTTAATCGGTTCGGTTAATTCGGTTAATTTGCCAGGTTTCGGTTCGGTTCGGTTAATTTTCAGTTAATAACCAATTCAAACAAGGGCTAATTTTTTTTGCTTAGAAAAACATGTAATGGAGGTATAAATGCATGAAATAGATGTATAAACACATGAAATGGATGTATAAATAAATGAAATGGAGGTATAAATGCATGAATAGATGTTTAAATACATAAAATGGATATATAAATAAATGAAATGAAGCTATAAATAAATGAAATGAAGGCATAAATAAATGGAATAGAGGTAATATTACAAGAAATAAAAGTATAAAATATGAAATACATGAAATATAGGTATAAAAGCTAGAAATATATAAAAAAATGATTCGGTTCGGTTAATTTCGGTTAACCGATGGTAAAAAAATATCCGTTAACCGCCTTTCGGTTAATTCGGTTTCGGTTAATTTCGGTTCGATTTTGTCGGTTTTCGGTTCGGTTTCGGTTAACGGTTCGGTTATTGCACACCCCTAATCAGGATACCCGATAAAGAAACAGGTAACTGTTTTAGGGTCAAGTTTCCTTAGGAAAGGATTATAGAGTTTTGCTTCAGCAATGCAGCCCCATACTTTTATATATTTAAGACTCGGTTTCCTTCCTATCCAAAGTTCATAAGGAGTTTTAGGGACAGACTTAGATGGAACTCTATTGAGTATATGAACAGCTGCTTTCAATGCTTCGGTCCAGAGGAATAATGGTAAATTAGTGTTGGCTAACATACTGCGCACCATGTTCATAAGGGTACGGTTTCTTCGTTCAGCGACACCGTTCTGCTGAGGTGTAGCAGGCATGGTGTATTGGTTCACAATCCCCTGGCCCTTACAAAACTCATAAAATGGACCAGGAGCTTGACGCACATCAGTATGGCTTCCATAATATTCACCGCCTCTATCTGATCTCACAACTTTAATCTGATGATCTAATTGCTTTTCAACTTCAGCTTTATAGTCTTTAAAAGTTGTAAGAGATTCAGATTTTTCCTTAATGAGATACAAGTACATGTAACGAGAATAATCATGTAACGCTCCGCGTTTTCATAACTTTCCAAATTTAGAAACCATTGTTCATATTCCTATTTTTGGAAACTTTGTATCCTTGTATTGGTCGTTTCGTTATAATCGTCGAAAAATCTTTATGATTAACCTAATTCGTTAAAAAATGTATTTATTCATGGTTTAATTAACTAAATTAATTGATTTTTACTATTTAAAAGTTTATTTTTATAATAGTCTAGTTAGCTGATGAAACAATGGTTAACCGGGTGGGGTTAACTCACTGATCTCGTCAAGTAGGGTTAATCCCTTCTTTCCGAGGATCGTTGGCTGGATCGTCCGCTGGTTGGTTTCCTGCACAAGGAAATAAGCCGTGACTCGTAACAAGGAGGATGGGGTGGGGGTGCTCCTTGTTACCACTCTCCGGCGTGAGAATCAGTAGTTTGCTTGGGAAGCAAAGTGTGATAGTAGTATTAGTGAGAGAGTTGAGAAGTGATACCTCAAACCTGGTTTGGGGTGGGTATTTATAGCCGAGGAGTGGAGGAGGGTAGTTGAGTAGTTAGCCTGACATCGCACAGCTACGTGTAGGTGTGTCAGACCTGTCGGTCACGGTGGTGATGCCACGTCCTGCTGTGGTGTCAGACTGTTGCACACATGTAGTCTGATAGGCGACTGTTCCCAGTGCCACTTGCACTGTGGTGTCAGACCCACTTGCCTTATGGGCAGGATGCGGTGCCAGGCCGCATCGCTGCTTGCGGTCACTTATGTTGTTCCCGCGTTCTTTGTTCTATCCAGGATGCATATGGGATGCGGTGTCATGCTGCATCGTCGCTTAGTGACTGTTACTGTTGTCCAGATCCCTTGTCGTGCCGAAAATGTTCATAGGATGCGGTGCTAGGCCGCATCGCTATGCGTAACATCAGTTTTCGTACTTAAGGTAAGTCTTCTCATCACTGGACAGATTGGACCGCTGTGTTCGCGCGTGCCCGCACGGATACAGGTAAGTTATTGCTTTTGGGGGTTTTTGATAAGGGTAATGGTCATTCGCGGTCATTCTGACGCGAGATCTGGGACCATACCCCTTCAAGTCCCCCAGTCTAGTGTTTCTTCCTTATGCAAGTTGCATGTGGGAGGAATACTGGACTATGGTGTCTAGAAGGTAGAATATGTGCCATTCGGATGGCTCCTCTTTTAAGTGAATCAAGTTGTTGACCGTTCGGTTGACAGTCCGTTTGGTCGGTAGGCCTTTCGAGTGGATTGTTTCTTCCTTTGAGAAGGATGTCCGGTGAGCAAGTTCCGTCTGATGCGGAATTCTCAGCCAAGGACTTGACTCTTGGTCTACCTTTTCCTGATGTCATCAGCCACCTGTTGGTGTTTCGAACCAACCTTTGAAACGTTGACTGAAGGTGTTAGCAGGGTTCGAACCAACCTTTGAGATCGTGACGGAAGATGTCTGTCTCCGCCACTCTAGTTGTAACCTCTGCATCAGCTAATGCAAAGTTGTAAGTACTTTGCTCAAGCTCTATGTTCAGCAACTGGACATGCAACGATGATCCCTGTTCTGTGGGACGTTCGTGTTCTCCAGTTTAGCTCTCAAGTAACCGCTCGTCCTCTGCGGTTTTAGCTCTCTAGTAATCGCACGTCCTTTGCGGTTACCTCGTTGCTGCACATCGTTGGCCATGTGTGGTCGAACTATGTGGGGTACTTGCGTCATTGTTGGCCGTGTTTGGTCGAACAATTTGAATCTGGACTATGGTCAAATGGATATGGTCATAGGCATGGTTGTGCCCACCATTGTTTATTCTATGCGGTCCATAGTTGGGCAACTAGTCATAAGCAGACTTGTTACCACTGTTCTGGAGCTACTTTCCTTCACGCTTTGGTGGAAAGTAGCTTTCCTTTAAGCAGTCTTGCCGGAGGGCTTCACCTTATATACTTGGGAAGTTGGGTGAAACCCTTGCGTATTCGTTCTGTAACCACTTTCCTTCAAGCTTAGTTGAAAAGCAGTTTTCTTTGAAGTAACTTTGCTCCACCGCGTGGTGGTTTAGTTGTGGCTCTTCCGTAGCTACCGTTCACATAGTTGCGGTTTGTAGCAGCTACCCATGAGTGGTTGCGTTTTGCAGCAAAGAACTCGCTTCTAGAAGTCTTGTAGCCTGGATGTGGCTCTTGAAGGATCAGGAGTCAGGGTTGCTGATGTGCGGTTGCCCAACATACTTGTCCTTTTCTCTAAGGAGAAGCTGATTTCGTCCCCTCTGTGGTTGTGAACCGGAAATGAGGGCTTTGAAGCTTGAAGAAGCTTACATGGAGTGCGGTTTACCGCATCCCGAGAAGCGGTTTTCGCAGTCCAAAGAACAACGCTGGTTCTGAGTATCTGACACACCGATGCGAGTTCGCGTGTGTCATCTCCGCATATTCCACGTGTGCTCGTGGGTATGTGCGGATATTGGTTATATCCCTTTATATAATTTAGAGATATATATTTTTACCTTTTTTGAGGGGTATGTAAAAAAACGACATGCGGTATGGGTTATGGCGCGGTAAACCAGAGAAACCGCATGCCGCTTTTGTTTGGATAATGTTTGTCGCTTTTGTGCTGTCTACGTGGCTGAGCGCATGTGTGGGTTGTTGAAAGTTGGTAGGATTCTGTCATGTGCTGATTTGAAAGGACGTTTCCACTGCCCGAGGTCATAAATGCACTGTAGCAAGTAATGTAAAAGTCCATTCTGTCAGGCACGTGGGCGGCCACGCGCGCGTGATAACCGTCAGCGGAAACGGCGCTGAACACGTGGCGACACGTAATTGGCCCTTTTTGAACGTGTTGAGTCGGTTACTGTATCGCATTAATTGCGATGAGTATATAAGGGGAAACCGTTTGATTTCTCCTCACTTTGTTCAAAAAATTTCAAAAATTCTCCGGTGAAAGAGTGTGTCATCTTTGTCTTCACCGATAAACTCTATCAGAATTTCCGGTCAAGTTTCTTGGTTTTTCTTTAACCTCGTTCTTCTATCTTCTTTACTACTGATGGCTGAACCATCCAGTCCACACAATGTTGAGGGTGAAAACCCTGAACATTCTTCGCCGGTGGCGGCGAAAGAAGAAGACGACGGTGGTAGTGCCCCGGGCGGGGGTCTACCGGTGCTGAAATGGTCGAAGGTGTCGTTTAACCACCTGATGACCAGCATACAAATGCCCAAGGAGTTTGGGGCTGTTTATCCTCAGGAAGGTGACACCGGTGCCTGTGCTCCGACCGGTCATGTTACCATGTGGGCCGATTCATTCACTGATGGTAACCTTCGTTTACCATTAACCATTTTTGTTGCTGAGGTCCTGGAGTATTACAAGGTCCATATCTCCCAGATGAGTCCTTTTGGGGTGATTCGTATTAGAAACTTTGAGTTCACTTTTCGTGCTCTTGGTTTGCTGGTTACCGTTGATAATTTCCGGGGGTTCTACCAGTTGACGGTGAACACCGGGTTCTTTTCTTTCAGCCAACGGTATGGAAGCACCAAGCTGATGACCCCACCCAAGGGTATCTCGACGTGGAAGAGAAAGTTCTTCTACGTTAAGGCTGCCGCGGTTGTTGCCAATATGACCTTGCGGAATGTTAATGAGCCTATCCCTGCGGAGGATCTTGCTATTCCTAGTGCGGAGACAGCGGAGTGGTTCCCAAGGTTGAGGACTATTGAGCATAAGCAGCTGGAAAACAATGAGTTGTGGGTGTTGCGGATGATGTTGACTAGGCCTAATAGGCATGCAAGGCCCGTTGTGCGGGAAAAACTGGTGGTAAGTACTCTTATGCGGTTTCTTTATTCCTTTGCTTGTTATTGATTTGTACGTGTTTTATCAGAAGTTGCTGAGTTGTGGAAGATGTTTGATCCAACCTTTACCGGCAAGGTTGATATTGTTAAGTGTGCGGAAGGTGAAGGTTTTAACCTGACCATTGTCCACAACTTCCGTGTTCCTAAACGTGATACCCTGATCGCACCCCTGCCGCAAGGCAAAGGTTTAATCCATAACCTTCTTACTTGCCTTATAGGGTTCACCTTGTTGATTTATCTATGTGCAGGTACTCTTGGGGTCCTTGGTAAATTTGAGTCAAAGGGTGTTCCCAAAAAACATGCAGAGAAGAAGCAAGTGGATAAACCCGCGTGGGGTCGCGGCAAGAAGAAACCTGAGGTTCCTGTTGTTCCGCCTTTGGTGCCGCAGGCTGCAGGTATCTCTCGTTCTCATTTCCGCAGATATACCGATTACGTGGTAGTATCTGACACCCTTGAGGGTTTGGGTGTTCCAGGTGGTGGTGCGGCTGCAGGTGGGACCTCTGCGGGTTCCAAGCCTGCTGATGAGAAAAAGAGAAAGGCAGGGAAGGCTGTTGATGCTGGTGAGAAAAAGCGTCCAATGATACAGACCAGACGGGCGGCTTTTGTTGGACCTGTGAAACCTGTGGTTGTTCCTAGTACGTAATTCATAACTTTTACAAATATTTTGTCTTTGTACTTGTAGTTTAAAGTCTTTTTGCTTAGATTACAGAACCACAAGATGAAGGGTTCTCCATTTTTTATGCTCCTCCTTTTCCCCCCGCATGACACTGCTGCGGATGTGGGGGTTCATAAAGTTGTTATGCCTGAGCCCTCTGTGCGGGAGGAGGATACTGGGAAGAAGCCTACGGCGCGTATTTTTGATACCGTAGATTCCCATGACAATGTTATCACCCCAGAGGATACTGACGAGCTTCACTTGAAGTTTACTGATGGTGAGAAGAAAAAAAACCCTGCTGCTGAGAAGGTTTCTGGTTCTTCTTCTGGGGGTGCGGGTTATACAGGGATTCCCATTCAGCCTGAAGAGTCTGAATTGAAGTTTTATTACCGCACCTATACTGAAGACCGGGCCATGAACTATCACCGCCCCCCATGGACTGTAATGCAAGGGGATGATATTTCTGCTGACCCTCCGCATGCAGGGAGATTCTGGGTGGCTTAGGTACCCCATTTGAAGTCAATCGGGCCCGTTCCTTGCCAACTGAGGTCCAGATTAACCAACTCTCCTCCATGCTTGTTGGGGGTTCCATAATGGCAAATGCCATTATGGAAAAGTACAAGGTGCTAGGGCGCAAGGAGGAGGAGAATACGCGCTTACGGGCTGAGGCTGAAGAGTTGGTGAAGGCTGCCCGTGATGGAGTGGAGCAGCTTGAAAGGGATAGAGCTGCCTTTGAAAAGCGTAAGCAGACCGAGGAGTGGGCTGCAACTGCTGAGCTTAAACAGGTTCGTACCCTTTCCAAACTGCTTTCTGATGAGCGCAAGAGTTGGAAAGAAACTCTTTCTAATGAGCGCAAGACTTGGAAAGAATCTTGGGCCAAACAGAATGAAATTCTCCTTCATGTTCGTCAGGAGCTTACCAATGCCAAGGCAGCGAACGCTGCGTTGGCTAAAGAGAAAGCCGCAGCTTTTGCGGGTGCTCAAGAGGCCAAGGAAGCAGAAGCTCGCCTTGCCAAGGCTCTTGAATAGGCCAAGGAGGCGGAGGCCCGCGCTGCAAGGGCCCTTGAGGGGGGTAAATGTTGACCGCACCAATTTGACCAAAACCATCTTGGGCCTCCAGGTATGAGTCTCTTTTGTTCTTGAATTTGTACATGTCTTACAAGTATGTTGATTATATTTGTATACTTGTGTTCTCTTTGTAAAAAGGCTGAAGTGCGAAGCCGGGTGGCCACTATTGAGGAGATCAGTGCCCGTGCTGCCGATGCTGAAGCGCGGGCGAGGGAGGTTGCAGAGGCTAGAGATAGCCTTGCTTCTTCACTCGATCTTCTCAAGGCCGATCGCGAATGGATGCGTATGCACGGGATCGGGCATGTAAGTATTCATTGTCTTTGTTATCTTTGTTAGGTTTTCCTTTGATAATCGTACTACTTCTGTTTCGCAGATTGTTACGTCCATCCTTGATGCACCAGAGAATGTTGCCAGTGTCAATGAGATTAGGGAGCGCGCCCGGGATGCTGGTTTTAAAGCTGGCTACAATCGTTGCATTGCTCATATGAATATTGCGGCCCAGGGCAAGTATACTGATGAACGATCCGGGTTCCACGGTGTGGACACTGAAGCGCTTCTTGCTGCTGCGCTTGTGGCGTATAACGAGACGTCCATTTCCGCTCTTGAGGATCTTGAAGAATGCCTAGAGGCGGAGGACTATGTAGACCGCTTGCGAGTGTTATATGTGGATGAGGACGATGAGGAAAAGCCTTCTGTTGAGGGCAAAGATGGTTCGGGTTCCAGTGGTACAAAGAAAGACTAGGCTGGTCTGCGTGCCTTTTTTGTTTCCTCATGTAAATGTTAAGAACTTTATGTAAATCCCTTGTGCACCGCGTAGGTGTAGAAATTTTTTGAATATAAAGTTTTAACCGCTATGTTCAATTTGTACAAGTGTTTTTATTACTTGCATGTTTGAACTTGTATGAGTTTAATGTTATTGTGAATAACACTAAGTCTGTAATTGCCTTTTGCATATCTAGATGATGTGCAAGTATGAAGAACTTTACCCGTTGTAAAGCGCGGTTAAGTATACTCTATACCTTTGTCGTATGAGTTTTAGTCAATTCCTGTTTTTATCCCGTTAGGTTTAGGAATTGTGTAGGCTTTGTGAAAACCGTAGTCGCCTGTCCAGCCGGATAGGCGGTTAATGTTTTGCCATTGTTTGCCTATTACAATAGTTGCGTGTGGTCGCCAATCTGTATGGGTATCGCGAATGAAGATTTTGCCAATCTGTTTTTGTAGATACCGCAGAGTGGAACACGCATTTGTAATAGGAGTAAATAAACAATATTACATTGAATCGTTTATTTATTTATTTGCAAATGGCCTGCGGCCCGATAGGTTACATGGTAAATGTAAAAAACATGGCTTACATATAACAGCGTCGAAGCTGTTGTGCATTCCATGTACGTGCGATGGTTTCGCCTTCTAATGTTTGCAGTTTATACGCGCCTTTGCCCAGGACCTCTTGGATGAGGTAGGGTCCTTCCCACTTGGGGGCAAGTTTCCCTGGGCGTTCCGCGTTAGATGCTTCATTGTCACGAAGGACGTAGTCTCCCGGATTGAAGGTACAAATGCGGACGCGTGCATTGTAGTACTTTTCAAGTTTGGTTTTATACTTGGCCTCATTGATGGCAGCGTTTTCACGCCTTTCTTCCAGGAGGTCCAAGTCAACCCTGCGTTCCTCATTGTTGTCTATCTTGTTGATAGCCAACATCCTAGGTGAAGGGAGGCCTACTTCTGCGGGGATCATCGCTTCAGTGCCATAGACCAGGCTGAA
This sequence comes from Helianthus tuberosus, assembly GCA_030545235.1. Lineage (NCBI taxonomy): Eukaryota > Viridiplantae > Streptophyta > Magnoliopsida > Asterales > Asteraceae > Helianthus > Helianthus tuberosus. The sequence continues at coordinate 20,234,812 of CM060364.1, read as the reverse complement.
GGGTGTCTCACCGTTACTTGTCTTTGGGCTTGTCCTGTGTGCCCATAAGATACTTGGGAGTTCATCAACCCACCCGTGTTTGGCTGTTCCCAACCATGCTTTGATGCCTTCGACTAAGCTTTTATTGATACTCTCGACCTGGCCATTCCCTTGCGGATGCGCCACTGAGGAGAATATGTGTTCAATATTTAGCTCCTTTAGCCATTTTTGAAAGTCATCGGCAGTGAAGTTGCTACCATTGTCGGTAACAATGCACATTGGTAGGCCGAAACGGCAGATGATATGTTCCCAGACGAATTTCCTCGTTATCATAGCGGTGGTTGAGGCGAGCGGTTTTGCCTCTACCCATTTTGTAAAGTAATCAACAGCCACTATGATAAATTTCACTGCATCTTGTGCGTCTGGAAATGGTCCTACCACATCGATTGCCCATTTCTGGAATGCCCATGCAGTGGTGACGGGGATCAGGTTGTTCTTAGGGCGCAAGGTTTTAGGAGCGTGCCGCTGACAATTGACACACTTGCGCAAGATTTTGACCGCATCTAGGTGCATACCGGGCCAGTAGTACCCGACGTTCATGATTTTGGCCACCACCATGCGTGGGCCTGCGTGTATGCCACATATTCCTTCGTGAATTTCTATGGTAAGGTATGTGGCATCTTGGGGGTTGACGCATCGTAGTAGTGGCCCCAGGTATGATTTTCGGTATAAGATACCGTCTCGCATTTGGTAATGACACACTTTGTATTGCAACTTACGTGCCTCTGCCTTGCTTTCAGGAGTAACACCTGATTGCAAGTATGCAATGATGGGTGTCATCCAGCATGTTGTACCGTACTGGATGACATTGACTTGGCGCAGGGGTACCGAGGGATTTTGCAGAATTTCGATGCGTACCTCTTTTGCCAGGTTGGAAGCTGGTGGAAGCGAGTTTTGATAGTGCATCCGCGGGTTTATTATCACTCCTGTTGATATGGCAAATATTGAAGGAGGTGAACTTTGATTTCAGTTGCAAGGCTTATTCGAGGTAGAGGATCATGATATCCCCTTTTGTGAGTCGACGTGTGCCTCCAAATGTTGGACGTCGAGTTTTACTGCCAGACGTAGCCCTGCCAGTAGAGCCTCATACTCTGCCTCGTTATTTGTGCTTTTGAAATCGAGGCGGATTGCATAGGTAAGCTCTTGGCCATCGGGGCTGACGAGTCGCAGACCTGCACCTGCACCCTCTTCGTTGGATGCACCATCTGTATATAGTGCCCAAGTTTCTACGGAGGATGGTGGCGATGCAGGGTTCTGCTCTTCTTCGCATTCTTGAATGCGATTTGCTGGTACTTCGGCAACGAAATCAGCCAAGACTTGGCCTTTGATTGCGGGGCGCGACTTATAGGTCAGTGAAAGTGCGCCCAGCTCAATTGCCCATTTTGCTAATCGGCCGGAGATGTCGGGTTTTGATAGGATCGGGCCGATCCTGTAGTTGGTTAGCACCGTAATGGCATGGTTTGCGAAATAACGTCGCAACCATCTTGACACGTGTACTAGTGCTAATACCAACTTCTCCATGATGGAGTACCTCGTCTCTGGGTCGTTTAGCATTTTGCTGATGTAGTAGATGGGTGTTTGAACTCCTTCCCACTCCACTATGAGTACCGCGCCTACCGCGTTGTCCGCGGCAGACAAGTACAAGATAAGTGGCTCATCCTTACGTGGTGCGGTTAGAGTTGGGAGTTGAATCAAACACTCTTTCATCTCCCGGAAAGCTTTTTCGGCATCTGCGGTCCATTAGAATTGTTCCTTTTTTAAGCAGCTCCGCAGGGTCATGATGAAAGGATAATACTTAGCTGCATGGTTTGCTAAGAATCTATTCAGTGCGGCTAGCCTGCCGGCTAGTCGTTGCATTTCCTTCATCATAGAAGGCGATGGCATGCGTTCGATCGCCTGTACTTTTTCCGGGTTCACCTTGAATCCATCTTTGGTTACGATGAATCCAAGGAACTTGCCTTCTTCCATTCCAAACAAGCATTTCCCTGGGTTGAGCTTCATGTTGACGCTTCGCAGAGTTTGGAATGTTCTTTCAATATCATTGAGCATGGTGTCTTCCTTCATGCTCATGACGACCAGGTCGTCCATATAGATTTCGACACTTTTGCTGATTTGACCGCAAAAAGTGTCGTTAATCAACTTTTGATAGGTTGCGCCCGCGTTGCGCAACCTGAACGACATTTTTGTGTAGCAGTAGTTCCCGGTAGGAGTGCGGAATGCCGTTTTATCTTCGTCCTCGATTGCCATCTGCACCTGGTGGTAGCCTTTGTAACAATCGAGGAAATACTTCCATCGAAATGGTGCGAGGTTATCGACCTTTTCGTCGATCTCCGGAAGTGCGTAACAATCCTTGGGGTAGGCTTTGTTGAGATCTTTATAATCGACGCACATGCGCCAACCCCCGGATGGTTTTTCTACCATGACTGGGTTTGACAGCCAAGTCTGGTATTTGACCTCCCGCAGGATGCCTGCGGAGAGCAGCTCTTGCACCTGCTCATGCATCGCCTGGTTCTTTGCTGATCCGAGGTGGCGTTGGCCTTGGATCACCGGCTTGATACCTGGCATGGTATTCAAGAAGTGCTGCGTGATTTCACGTGGTACCCCTGTCATGTCTGCGGGTGTCCACGCAAAAATATCTTGGTTCTTGAAAAGGAGCTGCTTCAGGTGTGCTTTGATAGTAGGGGACAAGGCGTGGCCTAACGTAACTGTTTGCTCTGGGTGTCTTGCGTTAAGAACCCATTTTTTCTGGTTGAGTGTTGGGGGTAGGCCTTGCTATCTTGGCCGGACGTAGCTCGTCCGTAGACATAGCTTCTCTTCGGGCGTATATTATTGCGACCCCCGTCTGGGTTGGAAAACCGATGGCAGAGTGGGGGACGGATGTGATCATTGTTGAAGTCGCCCTGGGACTCTCTCCCGAGAAGTACGTCGTACTTGGAGGTGTGAGGTAAAACCATGAAGTTTACCTCCACCGTTCTTGTGTGCCTTCCGTTGGTGAGGCGCACATCAAAAGTAATCTGGCCTAGGGGGAATACGGTTTCCCCTGGAAACCCGGCCAACAGGTAGTCCACCGGCTGCAACCGATCCTTATCTTCTTGAAGCACTGCTCGTATATATTATCCGATGTACTGCCCGGGTCGATGAATAGTCGCTCGGTGCAGTAGTGAGCCAGTTGGCCTGTGATAACCACGGCGCGCCTGTCGCGCGGTCCGCCTCGGACTTTTGGAAAGACAACTTGTTCGTCTTTCCAGTCATTGTCCGGTCTTCTTGCCGCCTTGTGCGGCCTTCCTCGTCCTCCATTAATCAAGTGGGTTGAGGCCATGTACATGGCCCTTTTACCCGTGGAGGTGCCCTCGTTGTGGGGAGTGATGCGCTTGGTAGGTTTTTGCGCACCTGCCAACAGGTGTTGCAGTTTCCCCTCTTTTAGGGCTCGCTCAATCTCCAGTCGGAGACTGATGCAATTGTTTGTTGTGTGGCCCGAGTCCTTGTGATACTCGCAATAGAGTGCGGGATCTTGGTTCTTCTTGGACTTCATTGGTTGGGCCGGTCGCAGGAATTGCGCGTCCGTGAGGAGGACGTCGCTTGGCGACTGGTTGATCTCGGTCCAGCTACGGTCCCGAGACTCCTTCTTTGACGCCCGGTTTTCACGTTGGGCGTTGATTGTAGCCCTTGCGTCGGGCTGGTTGTTTCCCGGGACATATGGTCTGGGATCACTGCCGCGATTCCATGTGTCCCGGTTGCGCTTGTTGTTGTGCTTGTGCTCTTGGTGGGAGGACTGGCCTTCCGTTTGGGGTTGTGCCTTTGAGACGTGCGGTTTGAGGGACCGCTGAGTCTGGGCGTATGTTTTGACCGCAGCCATGACATCTTCCCATTTTTTAGGCAAGCCATCCTTGCCGGAGATAGTCATAACCATTTGTTCGTCTTTCACCGCAACAATGAAATGGTTGCGTGCCATTTGGTCTGCCACGTCGCCTATCTCCAGGCATTCTTTATTGTAACGGACAACGAACGCTTCAATCGATTCGTTGTCTCTGCGCCAGATATTCATGATGTCCATAGAATCACGTTCATGATGTCGCTGCTGGCAAAAATGTGTGAGGAACTTTGCTTGTAAGTCCTCGAATGAGGTCAGTGACCCCGGTGGTAAAGAATCCAACCATGCCCTGGCCAGACCTGTTAGGGTCTGCGGAAAAAATTGACACCAAGTGGGTTCATCCCACCTGCCGTTACACCCAGCGCCTGTGAAGATGTTCATGTGGTCATCAGGGTCGGCCGAACCGTTGTATTTCCCAATGTTTAATGGGAATTTGGTGGTGGTGACATCGGCGTTAGCAATCTCCGGGGCAAACTTGGAGTTTTCGGCCGCATATTTCGGCCTGTAGGGTTGGCTCTGGTGGCGCTTTGCAGCGCGGAGGTATGTGGTGCGGGTTTGAGTGGGAGGAACATAATTGCGTCCTCCCGGTCTGCTGCTAGTAGCATGAGACTCCCCGCCATATGTACCGTCGTCTAGGTCGGTATGGCCCTATCTTTCATGGTGGGACTGAGGTCCCAGCCGACTATGGATGCCGGGGCTGTGGTGGGTTGTAGACTGTCGCCTAGTTTCGCCATGCGGGCCTAGGCGGCTATGTATATGGCCCCTGCGGCGAGAACCATACGAGGAATCGTCCTCATCAAGTGTGCGGACGTCGCAGTAAGAGGAACCGCGGTCTTCCTGCCTGCTTCTGGAGGCCGGATGTGTTGGGGCCCTACCGCCGTATTGTTAAATACGACCCGCAGGGGTATGCGGTGATGGGGTAGGCCCCGCAGATACTTACACTTCTACGCAGGCTCTGTTGTATGTTGCGGCCAGCAGAGCTTGTTGCTGGTCGCACCAGGTATGAAGGTTCATGCCTGGAGGTATCACAGAAACGTACTGTGATAAATCGTGGCCGAACGTAAGGGATGCGCCCCCTTGGGTTAATGTGCCAACATGTTCAACATTTGGGGCTTTGGGAATAGTCCCCGTAGGCCCTGTGTTTACGGGGTATAGGTTATCCCTGGTAGTGTTGTTTAGACGATCAGACATAATCTTTGGAGAGAAAAGGATGGTTGGAAAAAAGTGCTAAGAGTAGCGGTGGGCGCCAATGATGAAACAATGGTTAACCGGGTGGGGTTAACTCACTGATCTCGTCAAGTAGGGTTAATCCCTTCTTTCCGAGGATCGTTGGCTGGATCGTCCGCTGGTTGGTTTCCTGCACAAGGAAACAAGCCGTGACTCGTAACAAGGAGGATGGGGTGGGGGGTGCTCCTTGTTACCACTCTCTGGCGTGAGAATCAGTAGTTTGCTTGGGAAGCAAAGTGTGATAGTAGTATTAGTGAGAGAGTTGAGAAGTGATACCTCAAACCTGGTTTAGGGTGGGTATTTATAGCCAAGGAGTGGAGGAGGGTAGTTGAGTAGTTAGCCTGACATCGCACAGCTACGTGTAGGTGTGTCAGACCTGTCGGTCACGGTGGTGATGCCACGTCCTGCTGTGGTGTCAGACTGTTGCACACATGTAGGCTGATAGGCGACTGTTCCCAGTGCCACTTGCACTGTGGTGTCAGACCCACTTGCCTTATGGGCAGGATGCGGTGCCAGGCCGCATCGCTGCTTGCGGTCACTTATGTTGTTCTCGCGTTCTTTGTTCTATCCGGGATGCATATGGGATGCGGTGTCATGCCGCATCGCCGCTTAGTGACTGTTACTGCTGTCCAGATCCCTTGTTGTGACGAAAATGTTCATAGGATGCGGTGCCAGGCCGCATGGCTATGCGTAACATCTGTTTTCGTACTTAAGGTAAGTCTTCTCATCACTGGACAGATTGGACCGCTGTGTTCGTGCGTGCCCGCACGGATACAGGTAAGTTATTGCTGGTGGGGGTTTTTGATAAGGGTAATGGTCATTCGCGGTCATTCTGACGCGAGATCTGGGACCATACCCCTTCATTAGCCTCGTTAAATTTTAAAGTTAGGAATGGATACAAACTAACTCGGTTAATCTAATTATAAAGATTAATTCTTATAGAAAATACATAACCTAGTTAGTTTGGTCAACTATGTTATGAACCTACACTAAGTTATGTCAACTAATTATTTAAACCCTTCAAAATTAAGGGACTATATTGGGCTTTTCTTAAAATTGAGATGCAAGAGACCTACACATACCTCGTTTATATGTGCAGACCTCACAACTAAACTTTTCACCTCTCTATCTCCATCTCTCTAGAAACCTATCACTGGATTACGGTTCCGGCTACCCTTTCCGGCGCAACCTTTCCGGTGAGCCACACCCAACAACTAGACAACCTTCTTCTCATACCACCCCTTACCCTCACCTCATACTTCCTCATCCAAACACACGCACCCTCTGCCTCCGATGAGCTCTCCGACGAACACCCCCCTCTCTGTTCCCTCGGTTCCGGCGACGCAGGTCAGAAAAGGAGAGAGAGAAATAGGCTGATGAGGGAGAGAGATCGGCGAGGAGGGCAGCGCCACCATCAGCGACGGCAGTGGTGTTTTGTTTTCTTTTTGCTCCTACAAACCCCGGTAAGCTTTGTCCTTTCTTTTTCATCTCGTTTCTTTACGATTCCGTTCGATCCATCTTCTCCGGCCGTTTGCTTGTTGGTTTCAGGTTATGGTGGTAACAACGGCGGCTGCGTCGCCGCCGTCTATGGCGGTGGACGACGATGGCAGCAGCGGTGGTCCTCAGCTCGGGTTGCGTGTTTAGTTCGAGTTCTGGTGTGGGATCCAGTCTCGGTTCCATTTGATGTCACGGATCAGTCACGAGTTTCAGTTTGGTTCGGGATTCGGGTCTCGTTTCAGTCAACCTCAGATCCGGGTTAGTTCGATCAGAACATGTTCGGGTTAAGCACGGTTTGATTCAGTATTGGAGTGGGTCTGTTCGTTTCTGTTCGGTCAAAGTCAGTCAACGGGTCGAGCCCGGTCAACTGTCGAACTAACGGGTTACTCGCGAAATTTGGTAAAGCATTTACGACACGTTTATTTTATAGCATTTCGTTTATATAGCTTTATACTAATCAACTTCGAACCGATACACATGACGTTCATTTATATTTTAACTATTTGATGTGAATTTTTATACATATTATTGTTACTAGTTGAATTTTGACAAATATATCGACAACTTATAATGTCGGGATCGTCCAAAAATAGAGGAAAGTCTGCCCGTTTTCGTAAAATTCCATAAAACGAAACGTGTAAATTCTATAAAACGAAACCTATCAACTTTGGCTAATTTTTATAAAATAGATACATATGTATAATTATTTTTATTTTTGGACAACATTTCAACAATATTTTTGAAATAATTAATTTAGAAATATTACTTAAACTATATATATATATATATATATGCACATTTATATCATCTAGATATACTTTAAATCCCACTTCAAATCCTCCGTCTTAATCCCATTTACTCATGCACCATCGTTTGCCCTATAGCGTGACCTCAGTGTTCCGTCCTCCTATCTCATCAACTCGTCATACTTGGATAATCGGAAGACTTAGCAATTATGTGAGCATACTCGACCCCTTATTTTTACACTTTAACACGTTTTGGGGTGCAACATGTATCATTTAACAAAAAATCATATTATACGAAATCAAACGTATTCCCGATATGCTTACGTTAGTTATGCATGCTAGTTTCATTTTATACGTACATGTTATTTGTTACGCTTGTGTTAGTTATACTTGTTAGTTTCAACTTGTATTCCTATGATATTGTTATGCTTAGGCCGTTTATGCATGCTAGTTTAAAAATCATAATTTCATACTATTTGCTATGTTTAAGTCGTTTATGTAGGCTCGTTTAGACGTGAATAATAAATGCTATGTGAATTTGAGACAAACTTTTATACTTATAATTATATTCAAACTTGTATGCTCGCCAATACCTTTGTATTGATCTATGCTTTTAATACATGTTGTAGGAATATCAATGATGCATGGAATATAGTAGGATTGTCTAGAAACGCATTTGAACGTTAAATACTTGTTGTATTGTATTTTATTTCATACATGTTGTAATTAGTTCCAAAACCATTGTATTAAATTGTTATGAAATGAAATGAAATTATATTTCTTTTATACGTGTTGTGATTCGAAATTTGTATTATCTGATTTAAGCAACGAAAAGGGTAATTATTAAATACTTGTCACAAATAGCGTTATGAAGCCTCTAGCAATCTCGTCGTTTTCGTCTCACTCCGATGTTTCCGCCATCGGTTGGGGTGTGACAAATCATCAATGAAAGTGATAAATGAAGTATGTCCTGTTATGCCAGCGATTTGGTAGGGACCACTAATGTCAGTATGAATGAGTTCTAATAGATTAGAGCTCCTAGTGGCACCTTTCTTATTCGCTAATGTCATTTTTCCATTAAGACATTTGACACATGTTCCAAAATCAGTGAAATCGAGAGGAGGTAAGAATTCATCCTTTACGAGACGATTTAATCGTTCTCTTGAGATTTGGCCTAAACGTTGATGCCACAACATAGATGAAGTCTCTAAGTCTCGATTCTGTTTTATCTTTGTAAGTGATTCATTAATATTATATGACAACAAAGATTTGGAAAAATTATCATCTAGTTCTAATCTATAGAGACCACCATCCAGAATGCCAGTACCATAAACAACAGAATCATAGAGAATAGAGAGTTTGCGATGACCATGGGAAACAACAAAACCGTCCATGTCTAACTTTGGTCCTGATACAAGGTTCCGAGTTACCTCAGGAAAATATAAGGTATCATAAAGTTTAATACATAAACTAGTTTTCAAAAATAATTGTAATGTTCCTATGGCCTTCACTTCTAATTCCTGTCATCCCCAACTTTAAATGTTCTTTGGTTTCTTCCCAGCTTCCAGATTAAAAGGAATCCCTGAGTAGAGTTGGTTACATGAACCATAGAACCAGAATCAAACCACCAAGAATTAGCAGGAACATTTAAATTAAAGGACTCAAGTATCATGAAAAAATTGTTACCTTTCCTAGCCAGCCACTCCTTGAAGTCAGGGCATTCCTTTTGCTTATGTCATGTTTTCTTACAGAACTTGCAGTAGGGTTTCCCTAAGGAGCTCTTAGAGCTGGAAGGTGCACTTGTATTAGGATTTGGCTTTTGGACTTTGGAAACATCCTTTCTTTTATAACTGTTCTTCCTCTTCTTAAAGTTGGAGGTGGTGAAGTTAGCAACATCAGTGGTGCGATCCATCTTCATACGCTCTTCCTCCTGAACGCAGATAGCGACCAGCTCACTCATCGTCCATTTATCCTTCTGAGTGTTGTAATTGATCTTGAATGCTTCATAGGACGAAGGAAGCGAAGTGATGATGAAGTGAACAGGAAAACCATCACTGATTTCCATCTCTAGCCCTTCCAGCTTATTGGCCATGCATCATCATGATGTGTTCGCGAATGCCGCTCCTCCCATCATACTTAGTCATCACCAGCTTGAGGATAAGAGTGCTAGCGTGTGCTTTCCCTTTGAATTGTGCCTCCACAGAAGCAAGGTAGGTTTTAGCATCATCAGAATCAGGAATGGCTCCTCTGATCACATTGTGTATGGACTGCTTCATGAACATGAGAGACAAGTTGTTACACCTAGTCCATTTTTCACGAATTATCTGCTCAGCAACAGTACTTTGAGGAGTAAGGTCCGCTAGCTTATTCTCTCTTAGAGCATACTCGAAATCCAGCAGTCCAAGCGTAAGCATGAGAGAGTACTTCCATGCAGCTAAGTTATCACCAGTCAAAGGTGGACTCCCGCAATTGGGTGCTGATAGTGGAAATAAGATGAGCAAGTTATGATACTAAGAAAAAAGTCCTAATGTGATTTAAGGGCATGTTATACTAAGGCAGGCATAAATAATGACCATTTTAATTATGAAGTTGTGATATTGTCTATTACTAACATAAAAATAATAGACTTAGTTAAAATTATACTTAAACGAAGACAAATCAGCTTTGGCCAGAAGTGTAATCATTTAAGTATGTGTGCAAAGTAATCGTGACAAATCAGCTTTGGCCAGAAATGAGACAATCACTTTAGTTACTTGTCAAGTATGCTAGATATAAATGAATTAAATCAGCTTTGGCTAGAAATTAAGACATTTCACGTTTGTAATGCATACTCAACATAGCTTTTATAATACTTGAACAATAAATAGATGCATCAAATCAGCTTTGGCCAGAAATGATACATCAGAAGCTCATTCAAGTTAAGCTATTTTGGTTTTGTAAAAGGTTATCTGATTCTGATTAGGTAATTAAGTGTTTACAAAACCAAGTATTTAATAGCAAACCACATGTTAGCGCGGATCGAACTCCGCGGTGAGTTCACTAAGGGGTGCAGGGGGACAGCGTGCCCCCTGCACAGGGTTCGGGGCGGAGCCCCGAACAAAATTTTAGTTCACATTAACAGCTTAATAAGGTGATGAGGTTTCGAGTGAGGTCTCGAGTGAGGTCTCGACTTAGTTATGAGATCTCGAGTAAATTATGGGTCTCGAGTCGCAACCTTGGTCTCGAGTTGTAACCTTATGGTCTCGAGTCGCAACCTTATGGTCTCGAGTTGTAACCTTATGGTCTTGAGTCGCAACCTTATGGTCTTGAGTCGGAACCTTATGGTCGCGACTCGTTAAGGGTGATCTCGAACCTACTCTTAACAGCTGTTATTGTGAAAATAACTGAAAACTCGAAATTGTAGGGATTGTGGGATAGTGTAGACTGTTTTATTGTTGATCTAAACTTATCAAAGATTTCAAAAATTATAATCTGGTTATCTTTTAACAGTTTTCGAAAATTTTAAGAGATATAATTCAGATCAAAAACAGTAAAAACACCCACTAATCCAAATTATATTCCAAAACTTAAGGAATTTTCGAGTTTTCCTAAGAACAAGTGATGAACCCTAAAAAATAAAACATAATTATGGGATCCGAAAGCTGAATTTAAGACTTCTGTTCATAGATTTCGGACATTAATTTACCCATTATGATTTCGAGTCAATTTATTAAACATCCTTTTTCGAAAACAGTGATTTCGGTGCAATGGGACTCGAAAACCAGTCGTGATTTTATAAAGCTTTAAAATTTCGGTTTTCCAGATTTTAATCCCAGAATAATGGATACAAAAACAAAACTGATTTATCAACATATGCTCTGATACCACATGTTGATCAGTTCTGTTTTAATATAATGGAAAACATAAATAACATACATGTTACAGCAGACATGCCAGCAGAGAATCCAGTCAGAAATGCACCCATTGAGTTTGACATACTTGTCATGATGATCTGGTTCCTCCTTAGGGTGTATTGTGATGATGGTGATGAAACCGGAACAAGGGAAGGATTCGGTTGGGAGAGAGAGCCGATTATTGATGTTATTAGGATTGTGTAAATTGTGTAACCCTTAAACTCTCTAATAATCTCCTTATATATATACCCAAGAGGAAACCTAATTAGTTAATAAGGGTAATATGGTCCATCAACAATTACCAACTAATTATTAATAGGTTATTAATATATTTTGATATATATATATATAATATAAATAATTATAATGACTACAAGATTAAATATTATAACAATTATATATTTATTCTCACAATTATTATATACTAAATCCTATTCAAGCATATCACACTTAAATAAAGCAATTTGAGATCCTATATATTTAAATACTATAAAACATAAAATTCAAAGCCGAAAGGGTCAAATTACACAACCATATGTAAATATATTCTGTTTAAGCAGATACATCTTAGCTAAAAACCATATGTAAATATTCTGTTTAAGCAGATACATCTTAGCTAAAGCAAGTTCTGTTAAAGCAAAGAATAAATCCTAGAAGCCCTACCAAAGTTATTTGTAAGATCATTCAAATCTGAATTGGTAAATCGTGCATTATTCTTGAATAGTGATTTCTTATATTAACAAACTCACCATTCATCCCTTTTTCCTTATAATTCCTTTGTGAGCAGAAGAAAAAGAAATAATAATATAAATTTGTTAAATGATAATTATTTAATTGAACAAAAATATTAAAGGAATCGGATGTGGGGTGTTTTAAAAAATATAAATTAAAAAGGTAAATGTTTGTTTAATTAGATTATAAGACTATAGATGCAGCGGCGGATCTAGAAAATCCGCCAAGCCGTAATGTTTTATAAATAAGCCGTAACGAAATCGAAAAAACCTCAAATTTTTTCCAAAATTTACACTAATTTTTCCAAATTTTTCCACGCCAAGCCGTAGCGGGCGTTGCCCCCGGCCTAAGGTATATCCGCCACTGTATAGATGTGAACTTGGACGTGCATGCTCTAAGACCATCCATAGCCTAGGGCTCGTAGCCTCGTACAACGCTTTTGGGTGATGTGGCACATATGTGGGAAGTGTAAGGGCTAGAGGTTGAACCCGTGGGCGAGGCACCTTTTTACAGACTGAGATTTCTTTTTTCGAGAATGCTTTTACGTATTAGGATAAGATTTTTTTTTATTATTTTGTTTGTTTCAATTTTATGTCGCTAGAGGTTGAAAGCCGTGTGTGAGACGTCTTTTTTCGGATTGAGATCTTTTTTTAAATGCTTTTATGTACTAGCACTACTATAAAATGGCAATTTCTAACAAAAATTTCCGACAAAACATATTTGGTAGGAAATTCAGACCATTTTACGACAAATTACCGACTAAAATTAATACATGGTTTTAGCCACTATTTTTCTACAATAGGTTTTTTTGATGTTTTTGTTTGTTTTAATTTTATGTTTACTATATTTATTGGTTGTACCATGGTAGTCATACACCATATTTATTTTAATTAGAGTAAATTGCTAAAATAGTCCCTAACGTTTGTTCACATTTGCTAGATCCATCCAAATTTTTTTTTTTCCTCATATGAACCAAAGGTTTCAAAAAAGTTGCTAAATCAATCCAAACTTCAGGGACGATTTTAGCAATTTAATAAAACAAACTTTTTTTGGATGGATTTAGCAAATGTGAACAAACGTCAGGGACGATTTTAGCAATTTACTCTATTTTTTTATTTTCATCTTTTTATTTTATGTATATAATTGGGAAATAATAAGAAATATGTAACTTTAGATCTAAAAACATATTTTATATAACTTTTACACTATTTATATTTCTCTTATACAATATTTTTATTATCTTGTTTGTTTCAGTTTTATGTCGACTATATTTTTATTGGTACCATGTGAATTATACACCATGCTTATTCTAGTTAAATTTATTTAAATGTAACAATAGGCAAATAATAAGATTCATGTAAGGTTTTAATCTAAAACCATATTTTATATATATTTCTTACACTATATTTATTTCTCTTGTAAAATATTTTTATGTATATAAGTTATTTTATCAACAAAGTATTGTTTACTATAATAAGTAAATTATTTTTTTACAAATAGTTTGATTTAGTACAAAAAACTATTTGACTATGAAAAAAAATGTAAAAAAATAATAATGTTGAATTGGAAGGATATTTAATTACGTTTGTAGAGTTAGAGCGAAAATGTTAAGTCAAATTTCAAATTATTTTAGTGGTTTTGAGTTGGAAGTTGATACTCAACTTTGCTAAAACTCAATTTCCCATCTTTACCTACTCTAGTTAGAAACTACATCAAATCCAAAACCCAAATGTACAAATTAAGCTTAAAAATATCAGCTAAATTAGAAACAAAGTTCACACACACAAAAAATAAAAATAAAAAACCAAACCAAAAATTAACACAAAAAAATAATAAAAAAGATAATACTTATGTGGAAGAATGGTGCAAACAAGTAGAACAACACGTTGCGTTTCTTTGTGCAACTTCAAACCACGAAGAACCAAAGAACAAAAACTTATGTGTAAAAACGTTGAAATGCATGAATGTTAACTTTGTAGCCCAGTTGTAATGTCTTGAAGTCTATAAGTATTCGAACCCCTAGCCCAGTTGGTCCCATGTGGTGGGGTTGGGCCGGTTCCTCCTTGGAGGTCACCGGTTCGATCCACGGCGTTATGGAGGGAGGACGTCCCAATGATGGATCGTTCCTACCGAGGCATGGTGCGGTCTTGAGGGCAACCCGGTTTTACCCAGCTGTTACTCAGCGAGTCTCTCGTGTGGGGACAGTATGGTTTCCGGGCGGAAGTCAGTTTGCGCAACGGCCGGGGCCCGATAGAACATCGCGTCCGGGAGAGCGAGGCTGACGGGGGAATGTCTTCGGCATGAACCCGGTGACCTATAGGTCCTGTACATAGAAAGTCACCTTCCAAAAAAAAAGTAAGCGGAAACATACATGAGTGGTTGAAGAACTTTTGTGTTATTAAAAAGGTAAGCAGTATTTGTGTTTTCCGTTAAAACCCATCATTAAAATCGTAAAAATGGTATAAATAATTGAGGTATTAAGATGATTTATATACCGTAATTCCTTAAATGTTATCGTATACATAAAAGTATGAACTTATTAAAATCTATAATTCTATATGCATGCAACAAAAAAAATTTTGTGATTGTAATAAGAAAATATATTTTAATTTATATTTATCAACAAATTTAAAGAAAGAAAGTGATAATGGTAACGTTGATAAGAATGATTATTGCTATAAATGTGCCCCACTACAAGAATAAAGGGCATTAGTGGCACCACCATTAGCGGTGACAACGTATTTGTCGTTGCTAATGGTATTGATACGGACACGTGGTCTTTAGATAAACCCTAGTCGTTCATTTATAATCTAATCCAACGGCTGGGGTTTTATATGTATCTTTAACCCTTTAGTGGTGAAAACCAATAGCGACGACAAGTGGCACCGCTAAAACCCTAAAATTTGCACAACTGCATAAGACGGGCTTCTTTCCATCCTTTCCACATTTCTCTCCCCCCCCCCCCCCCCCTCCACTTCCCAAATCTTTTCTCCTCTGTGACGGGAACACCCCAAATCGACCAAATCGGTTAGTTTGTATTGAATATTTTTATATGTGTTATTTTCTTTAATTTTTGTGTATTCTAGAGTAATCTGACCATCGCCATCGTTTCATCGGCCATCCACCATGTCTTGGCTGCCACCGCCTACTAAAAAAAACAATTTGAGCTTTGTTTTTTCCTTTAATTTTATGTAATTTTGGGTTTTGTGTAATTTTGGGCTAGTTAGTTTTAAGATTTGTGTAAGTATGTAAATGTACGTGTATTTGGTGAAAATGTGTACTTAGGTATGTGTATGAAAGTACTTAAACGTGTCTATGTAAGTATGTAAATGTGTGTATGTATGTAAACATGTGTATGTTAGTATGTATGTGTGTATGTAAGTATGTGTGTGTATGTAAGTTTGATAATTTGTATGTTTAGGTTTGATAAAATTTATGTTTAGGTTTGATAATTTGCATGTTTAATTTGGTATATATAAATGTATGTATGTTAGTTAGTATTTATGTGTGTATGTATGGTTGATAACTTATGTTTTTAATTTGGTATATATATGTGTGTGTTTAACGACCACCTTTTAGCGGCCATGCGTTGCCGCTAATGCTTATTAGCATTAGTGGCGAGTAGACCTTTAGCGGTGCTTTTTGGACCAATAGTGACCAACCTTTAGCGGCCACATAATAGCAACGACAAGTCACCGCTATTGCTTTTAACGACGACATAGGGACTTTTAGCGGCGACTTTTGTCAAAATCGCCGCTAAAAGTCCTTTTCCTTGTAGTGATGGTGGGATCACTACAATGAAATTATAGTTTCTAGAGCTTAAAAAGTTGAGGCAAAGTTTACTTGTCTCTAGCCAGCTAATTACAGATTACATCATGTTAAATCATGTGTCACTTTGTCAAGAAAGTAGTAGACATCCATATATATTTTTATGGGATATGACACATAAAGGCTACTTACTAGGCTTATACCTCCTGAAAAGAGAGCTCGTGAGCTTAATACATGGAAATCTTAATTAAGAATAGTTAGCAGTTTAATTAATCAGGAATCTTTAGGTTCATGAACAACTATTTTAATTATAAAAGATTTTGTTGGAACTTTGTAGCTTGTACCACGATTTCAAAAATTTAGGGACAACTTTGACTAACTTATTAAATCATCTATAACAAATTGTGTGTTTTCATATATTTTTACATGGTTGGATTATGATAATTTTTTTTGTCTATTTTTTTCACTTTCAAAGTATAAAATATGTTTATAATTACAAAAGCAGAAAAATACTCATGTTTAGGTTGGAGGGTATAGGGCTTCATTACGCAATCTCAGCGCCACGTCAATAAGAGTTTTATTCCCATGTTCAATAACACCTAATGCAATGCAAGAGAATAAACACCCCCCCCCCCCGCGCGATTATAACTCAATTAAAATGACATAAGTAAAAACAATTTAACCAAGTATAATCCATTCTTTTATTTAAAAACTTATATTAACCAACAAATAAAGTTTAGAACCATTAAAATTTAAAATAAAATGACATAAGTAAAAACAATTTAACCAAGTAAAAATAATTTATAATTTAGAAACATCTTTAATCCATTCAATTTATAAATCCACTTCCATTTATGAGCCCATCTTTATAAACAACCAAACCCAAAAAATTCATTTAACATTTCGGCCACGAACACCTTCTTTCATCTTAAAACATGCAACTCCTTTGTCTCTCTAAAACATGTCTGCGGGCCCCCTTTTCTTCTTCATTTTCGTCAATAGCAACAAAAACCACCACAAGGTCAACATCCCCTTCTTCGTTATTGCACTAGCGAAGCACCAATAGCGCCACGGAAATGGGAGGAGGGTGTTATTGGTCACTTTTTCACTGACCTGAAAGGGGCGGCGCTAATTCATACCCTCCAGCCTTATAATGTAGGATATTGTTTACAATTAAAACTATAGAAATTAATGCGTTACATATGCTTTGAATCCCCACAATTCCCTTTGGTTATGGAAATTGTGATTTTAACATAAGGGGGAGCGGGGTGCATGCGGGAAGGGAAATCGGGGAGGGGGTTGCCGAGCGGGAAGGGTGCCGCCAACAAAGCGGGGAGGGAAATCGGGGGTGTTTATCGGGGAGGGTTCACCGCAACGAATGAGAGAGAAGATGGTGGGCCACCCTCATTTTCAACCAATCAACATTTTTTTTTTAATAAAAAAACAATTCCCCTAAGAGGGGAGTGCCGCCATCAAATTGGGGTGCGAGGGGAGTTTAAGAGGGGAGTTGACGTGGCATAACCTGATTGGGTGTGCGTAAGAGAGGGGACTCCCCTAAGAGGGGAGTGCCCCTCTCACCCTAACATGACCCAAAATATTTAAACTCGTCTATGGACTGAATTAAAGATAATCCAAGTAATGGACACCGTTTACATGAAGCTTACTTGCTTAGCTTTGCCATACTAATATTATATATGTTCTAGGTATTGGCTAATTGTTTTGCAATGCATAATATAAAGTTAAATTAAGGGGATATCTAAACATATTAATAATTCAACAACGATGATTTCGAAAGATATTATCGAATTTTTTTGCTAATCGTTTTTACAATGCATGACGTTACATTCAGAGAATATTTGAACATAATTATTTTTGAAAGGTATAATGTGAGTTTTTATATAAGAGAATATATGTAGCTAATTATTAAATCAATTATCATTGCATAAAGATGTTCTGTATGTTCCCGGTGCTCTTCATATATATATATTTTTTTAAATTATGACCGATATATATATGCCCCGGAAGAGTAGTAAACTTTCTTCCGTGCAAAGAGATTGGAGGGGTCTTTACGAATGGAAAAGAAAAAGAATATGAACAAATCCTTTTAATTGTCTATTGCTTTTCCTGTAAAGTTATGTTGGAGACATGCCTTTCTTTTTAAAGTGTTAATCCCATGGTATTCGTCCAGGAACTTTGGATCGGGTCTGAAGATTAGAGAGCTTTAATATGTCCTCCTGGCGAATTGGATAGGAAGGATGAATTTGATTTGTTAGGCCATGTGTAATGGTTTCTCCCAATTTCGGTGTCACATCGTAAAGTTCTATCACATCACTTTCACGTACGCATTAGCTCTCAATTTTTCATCTTTAATGTGTAATGGTTTAATAAGTTTTAACTATCCACAATTCATTAAAAAGATATTTAAATTATATAAAGGTAAATTGGATGTTAATAATCATATTTTTGACCTATTGGCCGATATTAATCTCAACTCATGAAATGTTTACAACCGTCCATAAATATATTTTCCATCAGTGATTGTGCAATTAGTTTTGCTTACGTGGACTGCCACATAAGAAGTCCATGTCATCAAGACTTTGCCGTATAAGCAGTACACATTATCAAAACTGACTTTTTTGCACATAAGCAGTCCACATCATAAAAAATTTGAGGTTTTTTGCCACATAAATAGTCACATCATTAAAACTTGGAGTATTGGATTTTAATAATCTCAACTATTCCCAACTTCAAAAATAAACACTGGCAGTCCCAACTATTAACATATTGGCCTCCAACGAACCTTGACTAACAGAACCCTAGCGCCCTCCGGTCGTCGAAAAAAAAAAAACGTTTTTGGCCGGAAAACTCATTTTTGGCCGGAAAACTCAGCATTTTCGTCTCAAACCTCTTTGTAACCTTATTACGGAACTTTAAGAACCTTTTCTAGTAAAAGCCCCAGTTATTGAAGTCACCGGAAAACTCCTTTTTTCGCTGGAAAACTTATTTTTGGCTGGAAAACTCAATTTTTTAGCCGGAAAACTTAACATCCTCGTCCCAAACCTCTTTGTAACCTTATATCGGACTTTTATAAACTTTTTACTGGCTAAAAAACGGTTTTCCGGCGACTGAAGATTAACGACATTAGGGTTCTGTTAGTCATGGTCCATTGGTGGCCAATATGTCAATAGTTGGGACTGCCAGTGGTTATTTTTGAAGTTCGGATTGTTGGCGGCTAGTGACGGATAGTTGGGATTATTAAAATCTAATATTCCTTAAAACTTTGACTTTTTGTCACTTAAATAATCGACGTCAGCAAAAACCAACCAGATGTACTTTCAATTGGTGTATGAGATCTCTGAAAAAAATATTTTCAAAGTTGGAACTGTCCGTAATATTTTTGAGTTGGAATTAATCTCGACCAATACGTAAAAGTTAGGATAATTAAATTCCAATTTTCCTTCTATAAATTGGAAAAAAAAAACCGTGGATGTTTTTCGTTGGTTAAAAACAAAGTTGAGATAAGGTGTATTTTTTGTTGTTGGTGTTGATGCAGATTTTGTGCCCGATGCTTGTCGAATAGATTAGATTTATTTTATGCTGAATATGTAATAGTTAGTGAAATGGTCAAACGAACGTGTATTGACCCGCTCGTTTGAAGTTGTCAAACGAGAGGATTATTTGTTTGACCGTGTGTGTTTGCAAGACAAGGGGGTGTGGCTATAAATAGCAACCCCTTGCCATTTGCAACATTTGGAAGTTTTAGGAGGTTTGAGACCTCACCGGGAGAGATCACCACTTGGTCTCTCCTCGGATGTGTACTCCTTTGGTATGGTTCGGTTAGCTTGTTAATCGAGCTGACTTGTATTGTTATGTTATCAAATCTATACAAGTAAGTATTTCATCCGTCTCTAATCTTCCCGTCTATGAACATAATCATGATAATCACGGTTTCGGTCCCGAAACACGGTCCTACAATTGGTATCAGAGCCATGGTACCCGATTTAGTAAATATAACAGTTTGCTAAGTCACATGTGCCTAGATATGTGATTTTCGTGATTTTTGTTCAAGATCTAAAAATTGTGAAAAACCCAGATCTGGACCGAAATATTCGGGTCTAGATGAAACAGAACATATACAAGAGTTGGGTTTTATGTTTTACACTTAAATAAACAAGTTTTCGTCATCAAATATCATCTATACAATGATTTTCATCAGATCTGGAAACGAACAGTTAACTGTGTTCTTGAGATGAGTATGGCGGCTGGTAAGAAACACTAGGGTTCCTGTTGATACCCTACGACGAACTCCCACATCCCAGCTACGAAATCCTCCAAACTTCGTCAAAATTGTTGTTTGACGAAAACACCATAACTTCGTCACATGTGTTTGACGAACTCTCTGAACTTCGTCACTTCTGATTTGGACGAAATTACCCATCTTCGTCAACACCTGACATCGACGAACCTCCACACTCCGACGAACACTCAAAACATCGACGAACTTGGTATCGCAGCCGATGTAATCTAGGGGTGTAAACGAGCCGAGCCGAACCGAACCTACCTTGGCTCGGGCTCGGGCTCGAAGTTAAACGAGCCGGCTCGGGCTCGGTTCGAAAATTTTAGCGAGCTGAAAATATGGGCTCGAGTTCGGCTCGAAAAAAGTTCGAGCCAGCTCGCGGCTCGACGAGCCAGCTCGCGGCTCGACGAGCCAGCTCGCGTCTTCAACGTCATCCACCGCCGGCTCTGTCTCCAACGCTCTCTCTCTCTCTCCTCGGTCTCTCTCTATCTCTTCTCGTCTCCCTCTCTCTTCTCGTCTCCCTCTCTTCTGTTCGCAGCCGCCGCACCACCACCGAACAGTGGTGGTGGTTCGTTTTGTTGTTCGAAAAGGGGGAGGGGGTGTTACTTGTCGGAGCCGAGAGGGGCGAGCAGGGGGGGTGTGGTTTGTGTCGCCGGAGAACCGGCAGTCGGAACGGCGGCTCTGGTCGCCGGACATCGGCGAGGGAGAGGAGAAGGGTTTTGAGGTGTTGGCTGCTTATTCTTTGAGTGTGCGTATGTAGTTTGTATATGTATAGATTGACTCAATAGAGAGATAGGGTAGAGTAAGGGTTTTGTTTATTTAGTGAGAGAAAGAAATTGACTGAAGGTTTGGTGTAAGGGTTTGAGTGGTTTTGTCTTCAAGCTATTCAAAACTCTATTTGATAAAGCTCTGACATCCGGATTTTAAAATTAAATATAGAGTGTAAGGGTTTAAAATATTAAGGGTTTAAAATATTGGGTTTAAAATATTAAGGGTTTAAAATATTGTGTTAGTTTATTAGTATAGACTTTATAATATTATTAATATATATATATATATATATATAATAATGATAACGAGCCAAATTAGCGAGCCAGGAAGCCAACTAACGAGTGAGCCACGAA
The DNA here is from genome assembly GCA_030545235.1 of Helianthus tuberosus. Taxonomy (NCBI): domain Eukaryota; kingdom Viridiplantae; phylum Streptophyta; class Magnoliopsida; order Asterales; family Asteraceae; genus Helianthus; species Helianthus tuberosus. The sequence continues at coordinate 20,213,618 of CM060364.1, read as the reverse complement.
CCGAACCTACCTTGGCTCGGGCTCGGCTCGTTTAGATCGAGCCAATTTCGAGCCGAGCTTTTTTCGAGCCGAGCTTTTTTCGAACTTTTTTCGAGCGAACTTCGAGCGAACTGCGAGCCTCGAGTTTTTTGAACAGCCCTAATGTAATCAGGTTTATGGCATGCATCAGTGATGTGTTGACCTATGAACGTCTTCTCTTCTTCATCCTATCATCATCATATTCCTCACTTGAAGAATCTGAACCCCTCGATTTCTGCTACGATGTTATTCTGATTTGGGGGTTTGGAAGTGAAATCGAAGAAAGAGGGACAAAGACTTTGTAGATGATGATGTTAGTGGCTGTTGTTGGAATCGCAAAGATTAAAAAAAGGGGGTTTGTTGGATGCTGATGTTGTATCGCATAGAGAGAGTGAAGGGTTTGATGATGTCTGCACAATTTGTATTTGTGGATTGGAGTGATGATTTACAGTTGTTGCTCTGTTTGTATCGAAGAGAGAGGATGAGGGTAGATAAAGTGGGTGGCAGATGTCGACAAAAAGGTTTGGGAAAGTTGAAAGTAGTGGCTGAACAAGATGTCGACAAAATTGATATTTGGTAGCTAGGTTTCTTTCTTTTGGGCCCACTTTGGTGTGTATGGTGGACTTTGATTTGGATTTATTGACTGCACAAAATTTAGGTGGGCCGTGAATAAAAGATGACAATTTTTAGTTGGGATTGAAATTTATAAGTGTTGGGCTGATAAATTTATCTCACGAAGTGTTGGGCTACACATGAAATCCAGATCTTTGGATTGTTTATTCTTTTTGGGTCTTATAAATTTCCAAGGGGGCCAAGGAATTTACATGAGTTGCAAAGTGGGGTCGGGTATTCGCGAAGATTATTTGAACCAGGCTTCCAAATTTCAACATCAAATTCGTACGAATTTGGGAGCGCGCGGGATGATGCAGCATGATGAAAACAAAAGATGATGATATTTGGAAAAATGTGGGGTAGTCACGGTTACCAATGCGAACGTCAAACTTGGTGACTTGACTACTATGGGCCAAAAAGCAAAAACGGTATGTTCACTTCCGCACGTCAATGTTTATGATTGTTATCGGTTATTCGTAAATGTTCGAAAGCATTTTGTTTATTGTCATATTCTCGCATTTGAAAACGAACGTATGAACCTGGAATGTCAATACCGGTCCTAACGAGTTCACAAAGTCTTTGGAGGGATACAAGTCGGATCCTACGGGGTGCTAGGCGAAATTTCTTTATCAACTAGAATATGCAACGAAGAAATCTTTTTATTTATTGTCATATTCTCGCATTTGGTAACGAATGAATGAACCTAGAATGTATATACCGGTCCTAACGAGTTCACAAAGTTTTTGGAGGGATACAAGTCGGATCCTACGAGGTAATAGGGGACGTTCTTATTCAACTAGAATATGCAAAGAAGAAAGTCGTTTTCGTGATTTTTCGAGCAACCGAGAACATTCAGTGAAGATTGACGACAGTTCCGCTAAGTGAAGGGAATTGGTGAACATTTGAAAGTTGACGACAGTTCCTTTGAAGTGGAGGGAATCTGTTAAGGTTTAGAGATCTTACCAAAGAAATGGGGGAATAAAACGTATGATGAATTTCTTTGGTAAATTTCTAAACGCAATCACAGGTGGTAGAGTTTGTGATTTTCTGGTGATACTAAAGGTTTGGCGTGGAATGTTTTGCACAGACACATATTTGAGGATTTTAATTAATTCTCCAGCCAGCGTGAAGAGTTTTGCACGGAAACATACAGGCATCTTAAGTCTACAGTAGTTACAAAAGCGTTGTTCACTGAAGACCTGGGGAATCTTTATGAAAGCTGATAGTTCAAGACTGAAGGCCTGCAGGATTCGGTGTTGGGTTTGACGTTTCTTTGGGATTTTACAGGGATCTGGGGGTAACTCAATTTGTTGAGTTTGCAAATGATGTACTTGGTCTAGTTGACTTCCTGAGTACTGATGCTGAAGATCTGTAGTGCATTACGTGGTCAACTTCACAAAGGTGAGACAATGAGATCTGGATGTAGTTCAACTAAGCGTGCTGTTTGGTTGAGCTTGCATGGGATACACTTGGTCTAGCTGACTTTCCTGAGTGTTGATGCTGAAGATTAAAGTGCATTACTTGGTCAATTCCACAAAGATGGTTTACAGAAGACAGTTCACCAGAAACCTCTACCAATGTAGTATGCTTGAAGATCAAGACTTGATGCAGTTTTTAAAGAATGGAACCCTTATTAAATGCCGGTTGGAGTATTGGAAGATTGGAAGATCGGTCAATTGAGCCTTTTGAGGAAATTGCACAACACCCAACACAGATACGCATACTTTGAGTGGGAAATATTATACAAGGAGCGTCAAGATACTACTTACCTGGATCATCGGTCAAGGGGGAATTTGTTAACACATAGAAGATGAATACTTGATTGAAGATCGATTGCAGTTGCATTTTCGGCATTCGACAGCAACGGACAAGGGGGAATTTGTTGTTGCAGATTTTGTGCCCGATGCTTGTCGAATAGATTAGATTTATTTTATGCTGAATATGTAATAGTTAGTGAAATGGTCAAACGAACGTGTATTGACCCGCTCGTTTGAAGTGGTCACACGAGAGGGTTATTTGTTTGACCGTGTGTGTTTGCAAGACAAGGGGTGTGGCTATAAATAGCAACCCCTTGCCATTTGCAACATTTGGAAGTTTTAGGAGGTTTGAGACCTCACCGGGAGAGATCACCACTTGGTCTCTCCTCGGATGTGTACTCCTTTGGTATGGTTCGGTTAGCTTGTTAATCGAGCTGGCTTGTATTGTTATGTTATCAAATCTATACAAGTAAGTATTTCATCCGTCTCTAATCTTCCCGTCTATGAACATAATCATGATAATCACGGTTTCGGTCCCGAAACACGGTCCTACAATTGGTCACCTCAAACTAAATCCACATGAAAAGCAAACTGGGTTTCAGGCATGAGTAGATTCACAGATGGTGAGTTCACGCCCGATAAAAATTAGTGTGCAGTCGTGTGCAGAGCGTGAAGAAGTGTTAAAAATCCTAGGTGTTATGGGGCGTGAAAATATAACAAACCATTACAAATGGTCTTAGACCATGTGTCATAGGATAACTAAATCTTTCAAAAAGTGTTGTCACCTTAGGGTCACATATACTTAGGCAAAGGAAAATTTAAACCACCAATAACTAGGTGTAATGAGTTAACTAATAAACTAACGGTGGAGGTATCCACACCCCCCCCCCCAAAGTATCTACACACCCCCTAACCCTAAATGATCCTCATTGCCCAATACGCCTCAAACTGTCCCCACCCATACGCCCCTCATTACCCAATACGTTTGAAAAGTATTTACACACCCCCTACCATCTAATTAATGCCAATCATTGGGTGTCAGCCAATGATTACCAATGATTGGGGTGTGTGGAACTTTATTTTGATAGGGTATTTGTATGGGGAAGTTGTGAAATATTAAGAAAATTAATTTTTTTTTATAAAATGTTGTTATAAAAAATTGTGTTAGTATTATAAAAACTTCATATTTTTATGAAATGAAAATGTGTACATTATAAAATGCCAATTTTTTATAAGTATTATTAAATGTCAAATTTTTTTTTTATAAAATGAATTGTATATATTATAAAATATATGCCAATTTTTTATAAGTATTATTAAACGTTTAATTAAATGTCAACTTTTTTATTTATCAATTATTATTATGTGTTTAATTGTTTCCATAACGCAATGTGTATGTTAAAAAATGTCAACTTCTGAAAGTCTTTAGTTGTTTTTCAATTGTCGTTTATTAACCATAACGGAACAAGAAACGTAATTCAAAATGTAATTAAACAACGTTTTATATTAATACACAAAACATGTAACTTTGATACAGAATGTAACGACTAAACCCTAAACCCTAGATCGCTAATTGTTACATATTTTTGAATTCCTGTACAGGAAAACGATGGGTGCAGCATACACAACATAAAGAAAGCCCCGACTGTCTTGAAATTGCATACCGAACCCTACCTTCCAACAGGATTCTGCTTCACATCTACCACACTGAAATGGCACAAGGGATCAGGAGGTTGGAGCGGTGGAGTCGGCATTTCGTTTATCAACCACCGTCCAGTCTTCCGCCTCTTGTCAGGATGGTGAGCGAAGTGGCATTCCAGTTGGTGGAAGGCTCATGAGAACACTAATGAACTCCTCTCTTGGAAGGACATGTCACGGGGCAGACCGCGTTCGCTAACGTCACTTGGAGATGACGAGTCAACAGGCTACTCCGATAACACGCATGAATCTGAAATACGAACGTAGTTTCTCCATAAGGATTACGCTACCACCACCGTCAAAACACCGACTTTCGATATCCTGTTAATAAAAAATACAATTTAGCATTAGACTCGGCATTCGAAAATATATTGTAAAAAAAACAAAAAAAAAACAAAACACCACCACAGCCGACCCACCACTGCCACCACCACAGTCCACAGCCGACCCACCACCACCACCTCAGCCGACCCACCCCCACCACCACCCTAGCCGACCCACCACCACCACCACCAACACAGCCGACCCACCACCACCACCACCACCACCACCACCCCAGCCGACCCACCACCACCACCACCCCAGCGGACCCACCACCACCACCACAGCCTACCCACCACCACCACCACCCCAGCGGACCCACCACCACCACCACCACCCCAGCGGACCCACCACCACCACCACCACCACCCCAGCCGACCCACCACCACCACTACAACCACAACCACACCCCCACCACCACCACCACCACCACCACAACCCCAACACCACCACAAACCGCCAAAATAAAACCATAAAAAAACAAGGGTAAACAAACCTTGAATATTCCGACCATATAGACCGATACGAGAGCAAAAACTATATGAGAGACGCGTGCGGTCCCCTTCCGGATTGTCATCGTGTGGTCCAGAACTCGTCCAAAAAATAACTTTTGTGTTTGGATATGTACTTATTCTCGGTTAAACTATAAAAGGAAGTGAAACTGAACTTCAATGAGACCCGTATGGGTCGATGAGAGGCATATGCAAGTGGGGTGTCATAAATGTCCTGTCAACTTTTCAGAAAAGGTAGGTGGATATGGGTCTCATCGGGCTATACGAGGCATATGGGCTGAAAAGTTGTTAGGATCCGTACTCACCATACGCGCGTATATATTGGTTTGTTTTTTTTTAAAAGCTTGTATATGTTGGTTGCAAATGTCGGGTATTTTTGTCATCCTTACTTGCTACAGAAATATACACCATCTTCACAATCACAAATTCACAATGGTTCTTTGCAGATGTGGTAGGACGGCTGCACTAAGAACATCTTCGACTGAAGCTAATTCCGGACGTCAATTTACACTTGTCACATTATGGTATGTTTTTAATGTATTTTTTTTCATTAACCCTTGTATATTAGTGATTTATTTTTTTTCGTGTCAGCGTTCTAAGTGCAACTTCTTTGTGTGGGTCGTTCCTCCCATGTGTCGTCGGGCATTTGTGGTCATCAAAGAACTGATGGATACGAAGGCTCTGCTTCAAAACGAAGTCAATTTTTTGAGAGAGGAGGTTCGAATTTATAAATTGCAAGAAGCGGAATTTGAAGATATTCATTCAAGTGTTGTTCGTAAGAGGGAACGTTGGTTGATAATCAGTTGGATTTTTTTGTGTTGTTTGTCTTGTTATTTTTCATTGTTAGTATGTAAGTTTATGCAAGACATGTAATCGAATATTAGTTATAAATGCCGTTTTTATATATATTAAGTTTAAAAGAAAAATGTAATCGAATATTGTGTTGTTTGTCTTGTTATTTTTCATTGTTATTATATATACTAAGTTTTTTTTTTAAATGTTGTTTTTTAAAATAAGTCGACTAAGCATAAATAACAAAACGAACAAACATTCATCAAGTTACAAATGTTTAAACATACCAAAATAAACAAAAAGAAATAAATATTTGTTCATACATGCCCACAAATGTTTAACAAAATAAAATTCACCCAACAAATACAAATACTAATCATCCATCTCCTCATCGCTGTCGTCAGAATCATCCCCACCACCTGCCTGCGTCCTGGACGGACCTGCCTCCATGTCGAAACCTGGTTACACTCGTGGATGTGGTGGGGGTCGAACCGGCAACCCCGCCTGGGTACGTCTCTCGGCCTCACTAGCCATCACCCACTCCATCAAATCCTCCATCCGGTCCATCCGTCTGTCCATCCGCTGAAACTGTTGTGTCCAGCTGGCTATCATACCATCCTAACCCGCCACCAGCCTCTCAAGGAGACGTTGGGTGGACCGAGGCAACCGCACTGCATGATAAACGCGTTGTGGAATCTGTGGCGGCTCCTGCGGATGCCCCTGGTCAACCTGAGGCTCCATGTCTCCATCCATAGCAGGCACGTCAGCAATATGCGGCATCTCCACCTCCTCAGCCTCGAGCAGTGCCTGGTGGACTATCGGTTGGGGTTCATAAATCTGTTGGTGTTCGTCAACAAACCGATGCCCGATATCCGGAAAGTTCACCGCAATCTTCATCCCTCTCATCGTCCTAAGATCTAAGAGCTTGTGTGGTGCTGGGGCCGGCATATCATCAAGGAATGGGTAATACAGACCGCAATGCTGGGCAATACGCGTGATAAACGCCCCTCCAATCAAACGGCTACGCCTCTGCCGTTTGCCGTACAAGGCAAAATACTCCGCCAGACAGCGATGGAGGGCGCACGGTGTGCCCGTATATAAGCAGTACAGAAAGAACAGATCCACCTTCGAGACCCACTCGTTGCTTTTGCCACGCGCAGAGATCGACATGGCAATGCAGCGGTGTATGTAGCGAACGAGTGGGTCAGGAATCTCATAAACTCGGGCCTTCTTACCGAAGGGTCCAGGACATAGAGTAGGCCACCAAGCAAACAACTGATCATCAGGCATAGCCCAAATCGCGGTGTTATAGATGTCCTGAACCAACTCATCATCGGTATAGAACCCGGTGGCAACAGCAAACTGACGCAGTGACCAATTTTGTCGCTGCCCGAACAAACAGAAAGATATCTCGGGAGGCGGTGCTTCCACGTTCGGATCGTCCATATCCGAATTGGGTCGGTCAGCCGGCCGTGGACGAAACACGAATGTGGATAGAAACTCCACCATCATGGTCCTATAAGACGGCCCAGCCACCACCGAATACATGCGATCCCACGGGGAATTCTCTCTGATCAAACCTCAGGCTCTCTCCTCCGCCCCGACCTCCCGTAAAGCCTCCCATGACAACGCCCTCTACCGACCCACCTTCATTTTTTGCAACCTGTTAAAACGTTTATAGTCCCTAGAATTGTTCGGGTAGTCCATATAGGGAATACCCAAACAATCACCCCCGGCCATCTCATCGAATCTAGGCACCTGTACCGCACCAAACTCCTCCTCGTCTGACGACATATCTGCAAAAATTAATATATAATACGTGTCATATTATAAACTTTTTACAATTTTTATAAACTTGTAACAAATTTCTAACAAATTAACATCTAAATAATCTACAAACCACCACCACCACCACCACCACCACAACCACCACCACCACCACCACAACAACCACCACCACCACAACCACCACCACCACCACAACCACAACCACAACCACAACAACCACCACCACCACAGCCGCCTAACCACCACCACAGCCACCACCACACCCGCCTAACCACCACCACAGCCGTCAATAACCACCACCACAACCACCACCACCACCACCATCAAACCCCCACCACCACCACAGCCGCCTAACCACCACCGCAGCCACCACCACACCCGCCTAACCACCACCACAGCCGTCAATAACCACTACCACAACCACCACCGTCAAACCCCCACCACCGTCAAACCCAACACCACCGTCAAACCCAACACCAACACTACCGTCAAACCCAACACCACTGGCCATAATTAAAAAAAAAAAACCAAAATAAACAAAGGAAAGATGAAATAATACACTAACCTTTTATGAAAATATGGACCGTATAGGTTGATACGTTCTAAGCCGAGCTATACGAGAGAGACAGTGTGTGTTTCTTGGTGTTTTAGTGTGTGGGGTTAAAAAGTTTTAGATCTATTCTCTATTTGGTCAAACCTGAAAAGTAGTTTTTGAATCAATGAGGGGCGTATAGGGCAAAAAGGGGCATATAGGAGTTGTTGTTAAAGCGTATGAAGTGTATAAAGGATATACTATAACCAATTTATCAGCTCCTGTACAGGAGGATAAATTGGTTAAGGCTTGTGTGTTCTATGCGAGTTGTGCGAGTTCGAATCCCGGGGGAGGCCGGTCCGATACAGAAGGACCCCTCCCTTTTTTATTTGACATTTTTTTATTATTCATTTATTTATATTAAAATTAATTCCTTTTATTAAAAAAAAACAGATTTCATTTTTAGTTTGAGTCAACAATTTTAGATCCCTTTAAAACAATAATAATAATAATAATAATAAACAATAATAATAACAATAATAATAATAATAATAACAATAAATAATAATAATAAACAATAATAATAACAATAATAATAATAATAATAACAATAATATTAATAACAAACAATAATAATAACAATAATAAATAATAACAACAATAATAATAATAAACAATAACAACAACAATAATAATAATAAATAATAATAATAATAACAATAAATAATAATATTAATAGTAACAATAATAATAATAATAATAATAATAATAATAATAAATAATAACAATAATAATAATAAATAATAATAATAATAATAACAAACAATAATAATAACAATAATAAATAATAACAATAATAATAATAAACAACAACAACAATAATAATAAATAATAATAATAATAATAATAATAATAATAAATAATAATAATAATAATAATAATAATAACAATAATAAACTATAATAATAAGTTTACTAATAAACCAACTCAACGGATGTATTATTATCCTAGGCCAACCCCACAAGATGTTCTAATAGAAGAACAAGAGTATGTTATTAATAATTCTTATCATGGTAAACATATCTATGAATGGAACATAGATGGTTTGTCTGAAGGACAAATATATAATACTATACACAGAATGATGATGTATAGTACAATTTGCAAGAGTAATGATAATACGGATGAAAATATTGCTAAAATGATTATAGCAGGTTTTACTGGTCAATTAAAAGGCTGGTGGGATAATTATTTATCTGAGGCTGATAGGAAATTCTTTTTAACTACTGTCAAAGATGAAGATGGTAGACAAACTCCTAATGCAGTTTATACACTGGTAGTTAATATTGTTGATCATTTTACAGGCAGATGGTCTGATAATTCTGAAAATACTAGAACTTTATTACAAAATCTAATGTGTAAAACTCTTACATCTTTTAGATGGTATAAAGATACTTTTTTAAGTAGAGTTATGGAACTCCCTAAGTCTAATAGTACTCACTGGAAATCTAAATTTATAGATGGATTACCTCCTTTATTTGCTGAAAGGGTAAGAAAAAACCTTAGAAAAGGAGAAGTAAGTATTAATTATGAAAATTATACTTATGGCAAGTTGATAGGAACTTGTGTTCAAGAAGGTTTAGCTTTATGTAATGAAATAAAGCTTAATCAACAAATTAAAAGACATTCTCTTAATGAAAAGAGACAATTAGGTCAATGTTGTGGTCAATTTAGTTTGGATGATTTTAGAGAAAATCATTCTAAGAAAAAGAAGAAAATTCTATCTCCTTATAAATATAAGAAATTTGAGAAAAGAAAACAAAAAAGAGAAATAGGAAAAGAAAAAGAAAAAGAAAAAAAGATTATAAATCTTTTAAACCTTACATTATATGTAAGAAATGTGGCCGTCAGGGTCATAAAGCAAAAACTTGTTGGGTAAAGAAGAAACTCAATAATATTGAGGATGAACAATTAAAAGAAACATTATCTAAAATACTAATAAATTCTGAGTCAGATTCTGAGATAGGATCAAAAAAATCTTATAATTAAGAAATAAATATATTAGAAAATGAAGATTTAATATCTTCTGACGAAGAATGTTTCTCTTGTGAAGGAGAAAAGTGTTGTCAAAATAATATTAATACAGAAAATGAAGATGATATTTATCAAATAATTGCTCAATTTGAAAATATGGAGATAAATGTTATTTCCAATGATCTTTTAGATTTATTAAAAGTTGTAGAAGATGATAAAATTAGAAAAGAAATTATTAATAAAATAATTTAAGAAGAAAAAGCTTCAACTTCAATGGGTCATCAAGAATTTAAACCCTATACTATAAGTGAAGTTAAAAAACAATTAAATCAAAGAAATTTAAGGGAAAAACCGGCTAATATTGAAGAATTAAGACTAGAGGTTGATAACCTAAAAATAGAAATAAAAAACCTAAAAGGAAATAATAAAACTTTAGAGGAAAGAATAATAAATCCGGAAAGAAAAAAAAATAATTCAGAAAGCCCTAGTACATCTGGGAAAAATGATACATAAACTGATAAATTTTTATCAAAATTAGAAAACGAAAATTTCTTATCAATATATGAGATTGTAACTTCTCATAAATGGCATATTAAAATTAAGCTGTTTATAGATAGCAATTTTTCTATTGAATTAATTGCTTTACTAGATAGTGGAGCAGATTTAAATTGCATTCAGGAAGGAATAATTCCTACAAAATATTTTCATAAAACTTCTCATAGAGTAAGTTCTGCTAGTGGAGAACCACTAGGAATAAACTATAAATTACCACAGGCATATATTTGTCTAAATAAAGTTTGTATCCCAAATAGTTTTATGTTAGTTAAAAATCTAACAAGTCAGATTATACTTGGTTCACCATTTTGGAAAAAAGATTTTCCCAATAAAACATATTGATGAAAATGTTATTATAGGAACTTATAAAGGAAAAGAAATAACTTTTACTTTTGTTCATAAACCAATTACTAGATTTATAAATGATATTGAAGAATCTTTAATACAAGCCAAAGAAAATCAAATAAATTTTCTTAAAGAAGAAATTAATCTTTTTACAATTGAAGAAAGGCTTAAAAATCCTAAATTACAGGAAAAGATAAAATTAATACAAAGCCAATTTTCTTTACAAATATGTAATGATCACCCTAATGCTTCCTGGGATAGAAAGAAACATATTGTTTCTCTTCCTTATGAAGATGACTTTAATGAAAGTCAAATACCTACAAAAGCAAGACCGTGTCAAATGAATTCTGATTATTTAGAATTATGCAAAAAAAGAGATAAAAACTATAATAGATAAAGGTTTAATAAGATCTTCAAAGTCTCCATGGTCATGTACTGCATTCTATGTCAATAAACATTCAGAGCAAGAAAGAGGAGCTCCCAGGTTAGTAATCAATTACAAACCTTTAAATAAAGTTTTGAAATGGATTAGGTATCCTATACCTAACAAAAAAGATTTGTTAGATAGACTAAATAATGCTATTATATTTTCAAAATTTGACTTAAAATCTGGATACTGGCAGATTCAAATAGATGAAAAAGATAGATATAAAACTGCTTTTACAGTACCTTTTGGTCATTATGAATGGAATGTAATGCCATTTGGGTTAAAAAATGCCCCAAGTGAATTTCAAAACATAATGAATGATATTTTCATTCCTTTCAGTGATTTCATAATAGTCTACATTGATGATATCTTAGTATTTTCTAAAGATATTGAAACTCATTTTAAAAATCTAGAGATTTTCAAACATATAATTATAAAACATGGTTTATTAATATCTAGACCAAATATGTTAATTTTTCAAACCAATGTTAGATTTTTGGGTCATAATATTGAGAGAGGAAATATTATTCCTATAAATAGACGTATTGAATTTGCTTCCAAATTTCCTGATGAAATAATTGATAAAACTCAACTACAAAGATTTTTAGGAAGTTTGAATTATATTTCACCATATTATAAAAATTTAGCAGAAGATACAGTTGTTTTATATGACAGATTAAAGAAGAATCCTCCTCCATGGTCTAATATTCATACCAAGGCAATTCAAAAAATTAAGCAAAATGTTAAAAATCTTCCTTGTTTAATGCTGGCAAAACCAGATTGGCAAAAGATCATTGAAACAAATGCTAGTAATATTGGATATGGGGGGATATCAAAACAAGTATCTCCTATTGATAAACAAGAATTTTTGGTTAGATTCCATTCAGGTAAGTGGAATAATAGCCGAAAGAACTATGCAACTATTGCAAAAGAAATTTTAGCAATAGTCAAATGTGTTTTAAAATTTCAAGATGATTTATACAATCAAAAGTTTTTAATAAAAACTGTCTGCCAAGCAACAAAATATATGTTTAATAAAGATTTCAAACATGATGTTTCTAAGCAAATGTTTGCTAGATGGCAATCTCATCTTGCCCCATTTGATTTTGAAATAATTTACAAAAAGTGAACTGATAATAGTTTACCTGATTTTTTAACAAGAGAATATTTAAATGAGTAATAGGCCAATAGTTCTTAGTTATAATAAATATACAAGAATAATAAATGAATATGAATTATATTTATTATTTTATAAAAACAGACTTAGAGAAGTATTAAATGATCATCATATGAATCATCAGCAATGGCTTGAAGAAATCACTGAGATTTATGATTGTATTAATGAATTCAAGTATCGAATAAAGATACTTAAAGAAAAAAGAATTATAATTTCTTGTGGATAATTGCAGGTCCAATGAAGAAGATTAAAGGTCCTCTAAATTTTTTTTTGAAATAATTCACAATGATATTGATGATTTAGAAGTTATAATAAGGGTTAGACATTATCGAATTTATGATCTGATGCATAATTTTGAACTGCATCCAGAAGAAAGAGCAAATAGGCTCAAAAAAGAATTTAAAATTTTACATTATCATAAGAATCGATTGAAGGTTCTTAAAGAAAATGAGAAAATAATCTCTTCTGCCTGATTTTATACTTTCAGGAATGTATTCCTGAGATAGAGGGAAGCAATCCCTTCCTAATACAGGAAGAGGAAGAGGTGGCCGGGGTCAATTAAGATCCTATGGTGATGAAAGAGTTCTTGGGCAATTTGCTCATCAAAGGCTAATAGCCGCCAATATTGCAAATATTGCATCAACCTCCAGTAATACTAGAGGAAATGATAAGGAAGATAAATTATATCAAGAATTTTTGGCTTATAAAGCTAGAGCTGAAGGAAAGGATAATTCATCCTATGTTAATATTGTGACAGAAGATTCTGATGATGGATTATATGAGCAAAATCCAAATAAGGAGATAATATTGCTCTTGGAATTTAAAGATCTTAAATGGAAAGATCAACCATGGACCTTAATGACAAGGTACCTAGATAATGGATCATATCCGACTGTTTCATATAAACAGAGACACTATTATGAAAACATTCTTAAAGTCACAGAATCTTGTTATATTCACCATTATATGGCTGGAAATACCCAGGATTATAGTTTTAGTAAAGTAATTATAAAACAGATAATATCTGTTGAAGAATGAGGAACATCTCCTTTAAAAGATAAAGAGATGTCCCTATTAAATTCAATTATTGGGATTATATAGAAGCATTTAATAAAGCCTTCTTATATGAAAATACAAAGAAGAAGCATTCATGGTTTTTTAAAATATGTCCAGAAGTTTATAAACGGGACATCCCAAATTGGGTTTATAAATGGTGGCTATCATATGGCCCTTCGGTAAAAATTTTACCAGAAAAATTAAGAGAAAATTATAATAGATGGGTAGAAATATCTCCCACATTAATTGAATTACAACATCAAAGGGTCCTAATAGAAGGATTATCTTTATGTCACTTCTTTGTTCAATTTGGAATTCCATGGATATGGAAATGGTCTCCAGAGGTAGGTTATACCCAACAACAAATTCCTTGTTTAAGAAGAGTTTTTTATACAAAATTCTGGAAGAAAATGATGAAGCTGGACAAAGATGGTGTTCCAGAAGGTCAAGAAACATCACAAAGAATTCATGACACCATAGAATTATATTCTAAGCAGATCCAATTACAAGTCCAGAGAGAATCTCCAAGTCCATTCCAGGAAATAACCAGGAAGCTCAAGATGCAAGGATAAAGCAGTATTTCTAAAAAAGAAATATTGGCCACATATTTTAAAGAAATAAAGAAAGACTTGATGAAAAATATTAAAGGAAAAATTATTCAAACTGATCATATATCAGATATGTCTTTGTCAAATTGTTCAGAAGAAGAAGAAGAGGAAAATATTCTTGCAGGAGAATCTCAAGATCCGTATGGCTCAGATGAAGAAATTATTCAAGAAGAATTAGAGATAATGATTGAAGATTTCAAAGAAGAAATCAAGAAATCGGTATCCAATGAAGGAGCTGAATAAGACAAAGAAATAAAATGAAGACTGTCCACCGTGTAGGACAGAGTGAATTATTAAAGCCACAATTATTACAGACACAATAATGTCTGCTTTTGAAAATTTCGAAAAATAATTGATGTATAATTATTGTAATTTACTGTTTATGCTTTGTTTGTACCCTGAGACTCTCATTATAAAAGGAGCTCAAGTATTTAGTCTAGGGTGTGCCTGATCTTACGATCAATCTTCTCTTCTCCCTCTTGTAAAATATTCGAAGTAATAAAATAATATGTGCCGACTGAAGGCTTCAAGAAATCTTGGCGTGTCCTCTTAGAGGTATAAATTTATTTTCTTTTAATTATAATTTCTTTAAATTTCTCTATTCATTAGCCTAATGACAGGCTAAGAATCATCTCAGTGTTAAATCCAATCATGATAAGGTTATAATCTATGACTTAAAAATAAAAAATAGAATAAAAAAATTAATAAAAATAAAAAGTCTGGAAATTAAAATTTTTCAAACTTAAGTCTGGATAATTTCGGACATGTTATATACTAAACAGGCAGATTATTAGCATAGTGGTCGAATTATGGCAGCCCGTTTTGTTAGCCGTTTGATAAGCGTTTTTAAGGGCACAGGCCTGTACTGATCTTGTGCTAATTTAGCCTGCCAGTTGATATATATGTGAAGTTATCCGAGCTCTGAAGATTCAGGCCTAGGTTTAAAATTTTAAAACATGTATATCTTCAATAATTCCAGGCTTCCTTTTCAGTTACTTTTATTTTGGGTTTATACTCTTTTGCCCATAAGGTCCTGCCTTACCTTATGGCTGCATAGTTCTTTTGGCTATTATTCCACTTACCTGAATGGAATCTAACCAAAATTTCTTGTTTATCAATAGGAGATACTTGTTTTAATATCCCCCCTATCCAATATTACTAGCATCTGTTTCAATGATCTTTTGCCAATCTGGTTTTGCCAGCATTAAACAAGGAAGATTTTTAACATTTTGCTTAATTTTTTGAATTGCCTTGGTATGAATATTAGACCATGGCGGAGGATTCTTCTTTAATCTGTCATATAAAACAGTTGTATCTTCTGCTAAATTTTTATAATAAGGCAAAATACAATTCAAACTTCCTAAAAATCTTTGTAGTTGAGTTTTATCAATTATTTCATCAGGAAATTTGGAAGCAAATTCAATACTTCTATTTATAGGAATAATATTTCCTTTCTCAATATTATGACCCAAAAATCTAACATTGGTTTGAAAAATTAACATCTTTGGTATAGATATTACTAAACCATGTTTTATAATTATATGTTTGAAAATCTCTAGATGTTTAAAATGAGTTTCAATATCTTTAGAAAATACTAAGATATCATCAATGTAGACTATTATGAAATCACTGAAAGGAATGAAAATATCATTCATTATGTTTTGAAATTCACTTGGGGCATTTTTTTAACCCAAATGGCATTACATTCCATTCATAATAACCAAAAGGTACTGTAAAGACAGTTTTATATCTATCTTTTTCATCTATTTGAATCTGCCAGTATCCAGATTTTAAGTCAAATTTTGAAAATATAATAGCATTATTTAGTCTATCTAACAAATCTTTTTTGTTAGGTATAGGATACCTAATCCATTTCAAAAATTTATTTAAAGGTTTGTAATTTATTACTAACCTGGGAGCTCCCCTTTCTTGCTCTGAATGTTTATTGACATAGAATGCAGTACATGACCATGGAGACTTTGAAGATCTTATTAAACCTTTATCTATTAAAGTTTTTATCTCTTTTTTGCATAATTCTAAATAATCAGAATTCATTTGACACGGTCTTGCTTTTGTAGGTATTTGACTTTCATTAAAGTCATCTTCATAAGGAAGAGAAACAATATGTTTCTTTCTATCCCAGGAAGCATTAGGGTGATCATTACATATTTGTAAAGAAAATTGGCTTTGTATTAATTCTATCTTTTCCTATAATTTAGGATTTTTAAGCCTTTCTTATATTGTAAAAAGATTAATTTCTTCTTTAAGAAAATTTATTTGATTTTCTTTGGCTTGTATTAAAGATTCTTCAATATCATTTATAAATCTAGTAATTGGTTTATGAATAAAAGTAAAAGTTATTTCTTTTCCTTTATAAGTTCCTATAATAACATTTTCATCAATATGTTTTATTGAGAAAATCTTTTTCTAAAATGGTGAACCAAGTATTATCTGACTTGTTAGATTTTTAACTAACATAAAACTATTTGGGATACAAACTTTATTTTGACAAATATATGCCTACGGTAATTTATAGCTTATTCCTAGTGGTTCTCCACTAGCAGAACTAACTCTATGAGAAGTTTTATAAAAATATTTTGTAGGAATTATTCCTTCCTGAATTCAATTTAAATCTGCTCCACTATCTAGTAAAGCAATTAATTCAATAGAAAAATTGCTATCTATTAACAGCTTAATTTTAATATGCCATTTATGAGAAGTTACAATCTCATATATTGATAAGAAATTTTCATTTTCTAATTTTGATAAAAATTTATCAGTTTCTGTATCATTTTTCCCAGATGTACTAGGGCTTTCTGAATTAATTTTTTCTCTTTCCAGATTTATTATTCTTTCCTCTAAAGTTTTATTATTTCGTTTTAGGTTTTTTATTTCTATTTTTAGGTTATCAACCTCTAGTCTTAATTCTTCAATATTAGCCGGTTTTCCCTTAAATTTCTTTGATTTAATTATTTTTTAACTTCACTTATAGTATAGGGTTTAAATTCTTGATGACCCATTGAAGTTGAAGCTTTTTCTTCTTTAATTATTTTCTTAATAATTTCATTTCTAATTTTATCATCTTCTACAACTTTTAATAAATCTAAAAGATCATTGGAAATAACATTTATCTCCATATTTTCAAATTGAGCAATTATTTGATAAATATCATCTTCATTTTCTGTATTAAGATTATTTTGACAACACTTTTCTCCTTCACAAGAAAAACATTCTTCGTTAGAAGATATTAAATCTTCATTTTCTAATATATTTATTTCTTCATTATAAGAATTTTCTGATCCTGTCTCAGAATCAGACTCAGAATTTGTTAGTATTTTAGATAATGTTTCTTTTAATTGTTCATCCTCAATATTATTGAGTTTCTTCTTTACCCAACAAGTTTTTGCTTTATGACCCTGACGGCCACATTTCTTACATATAATGTAAGGTTTAAAAGATTTATAATCTTGTTTTCTTTTTCTTTTTCTATCTTCTCTTTTTTGTTTTCTTTTCTCAAATTTCTTATATTTATAAGGAGATAGAATTTTCTTCTTTTTCTTAGAATGATTTTCTCTAAAATCATCCATACCAAATTGACCACAAAATTGACCTAATTGTCTCTTTTCATTAAGAGAATGTCTTTTAATTTGTTCTTTAAGCTTTATTTCATTACATAAAGCTAAACCTTCTTGAACACAAGTTCCTATCAACTTGCCATAAGTATAATTTTCATAATTAATACTTACTTCTCCTTTTCTAAGGTTTTTTCTTACCCTTTCAGCAAATAAAGGAGGTAATCCATCTATAAATTTAGATTTCCAGTGAGTACTATTAGACTCAGGGAGTTCCATAACTCTACTTAAAAAAATATCTTTATACCATCTAAAAGATGTAAGAGTTTTACACCTTAGATTTTGTAATAAAGTTCTAGTATTTTCAGAATTATCAGACCATCTGCCTGTAAAATGATCAACAATATTAACTACCAGTGTATAAACTGCATTAGGAGTTTGTCTACCATCTTCATCTTTGACAGTAGTTAAAAAAAATTTCCCATCTGCCTCAGATAAATAATTATCCCACCAGCCTTTTAATTGACCAGTAAAACCTGCTATAATCATTTTAGCAATATTTTCATCCGTATTATCATTACTCTTGCAAATTGTACTATACATCATCATTCTGTGTATAGTATTATATATTTGTCCTTCAGACAAACCATTTATGTTCCATTCATAGATATGTTTACCATGATAAGAATTATTAATAACATACTCTTGTTCTTCTATTAGAACATCTTGTGGGGTTGGCCTAGGATAATAATACATCCGTTGAGTTGGTTTATTAGCAAACTTATCCAGTTTTCTTATTTCTTCATTAATTTTTTCTTGATAATTATTTTTATCTAGAGAATCTACAAATTCTTTTGTTAAAGTGTTTACTCTTAAATTTGAAAACTTTTCATTTAAAAGTTGTAATTTTTATCCAATAAATCTGATATTTCAGTATTAGATTTTAACTTAAAATCTTTTATTTCAGGAGGAGGTTGTACAGCCGGAATAGCAACAACTTCCTTTTTCTCCTCTTGTCTCATAGGAGAATTTTTTAAATTTTTTATATGATTAATTAATTCATCTATTCTATCATTTATTGAACTCAATTGTTCACCTAAACAAATCAAATAAATATTTGTATAATTTTGTTGTTTAAAAATATTATTTATATGAGAAATAGTAATTGGTAAAGTATCATGTTCCAATAATTTTTGGAAAGCCTAATAATATCCAGTCTCATTATCCTTTTCTATTTTAAAAGGTTGATGTGGAGGAAAACTTGTTTTTAAAATTCTTCCATTGACATTATATTCTCTCTGTATAACAGAAATCATGCTATTAGTATATTTATTTATAAACCATGGAACAAAAAGTATAACTTTATTTTCTTCTGAAAGTTCTTTATAAAAAACTTCTTGAAAATTTTCGTGTCTTGGCTATCAAAATTTTTGAAAAACCAATCTCTAAAAAATTTCCATTTCTCTTGTTTAAATTCTTCACTAATAATTTTTCTTGCCAGGGAACCTGGACTAAAATCAATTTTTTTTTCTTTTTTATCCATTAAATCGAAAAATTCATTTCTGACTCGGTTAATTCCTGTTCACTAGGCTTATAAACACCTCTTACAATATTATCAGAATTAATTCTTAATTCTTCAACCCTATTTTCAGGTAATTCATCTCTTAATTGAGAAGTAGAAGCTCTAGAAGGACTTCTAACAGTATATCCTAACGAAGATATATGATAATTTGAAGATCTAGAAGACATAGTCCTAGATATTCTAGGTTTATATTGACCAAACTGTATTTGAACAGATCCTTCAGATGTTTGTATAATATTTAAAGGATTATTATCTATATATTGTTGTTTTGGAGTACAATTATTTAATACCTAATTTTCTGGAAATTCTATTTCTTCCCACTTTATTTTTCTTCTAGTGGTCATATTTGATTTACCAAAATTAGTTTCTATAACTATAGTTTCATTTAATGGTTTATCTACCATCTTACACTGAGGATTTAGTGTAAACAAAGGTTTATAATATATTCTATAACAAATACATATGACTTCTGATCCTGGAATATAATTATATCCATGAGTTTTAATATTTAATGTTAAAGCATCAGTTAAATATAATTGTAAATTTGGATAAACATTAAAATAGACTGGACCATGTGCCAGACTAGACTGAACAATCCCTATTAGAGATTGCTTATAATATCTATTTCTACCATCTCTTAAAGCTGCTAAAAAGCTTTCTGGTAGACCTTCTAAAGTTAAAGGTTTGAATGCAATTTGCACAACACCAATATGAATAAATTTATATTTATCTTTTTTATATCTTTTCAACTCATTATTATTTAAGAGTTTTAAAACCATTTCTTCTTTATTAAGAGCAATTGTTTCTTCAGTAGTTTTAACTACTTGTTTTAAACCAATTCTTTCAAAAGTTCCAAGTTTATAGACTTGTTTATAATCAATTTTTGGAATTGTCCATTTGTTTAATAAATCTAAATTATGAGGAATATCATATTCTTCCTCAATACTGTTTTTAACAGTATCTTTATCTTCTAAGATATTCATTTCAATTTAGTTCAGTGTTAAATCTTCTCATGACTTAGTTATATCCCATGACTTAGTTATATCACATGGCTCTGATACCATAAGGCAGGACCTTATGGGCAAAAGAGTAAAAACCCAAAATAAAAGTAACTGAAAAGGAAGCCTGGAATTATTGAAGATATACATGTTTTAAAATTTTAAACCTAGGCCTGAATCTTCAGACCTCGGATAATTTCACATATACATCAACTGGCAGGCTAAATTAGCACAAGATCAGTACAGGCCTGTGCCCTTAAAAACGCCTATCAAACGGCTAACAAAACGGGCTGCCATAATGTCACACCCCCAAAATACCACCTAGGGAATGTCCCTGTTAGGCGTGTGACGTACCAACAATGAGCCACTAATTACATTGATCCCATACAAGTTTCTAAATAAAGTTCTCAATCATTAATAAAATACCATCAACAAGTTTAAATGAAAACCAATACATTCAGCGGAAGCAAATAGTAAACCAAAGTTAAACAGTTTCGAAACCAATGTATAGTATCAAGGAACCAATCACATGAATCCCTCCAGTCGACCCATGACCACTCCAGCTACTCCAGACAGCAAGTTCCAATCCAAGACATCTAACGACCTACAAGCATGCAGACAAGTGTGTCAGACGACGCTGGTGAGTTCAAAGTTTTGTTAATGCGTTTAGTTACCAGGTATGTGTATAAACAGTTCAACAGTTCAATAATTTCATTTGATGTTGTTATTAACTCGATTACTGCATATGGCTACAAGATGTATTTGCCCAACCCCAATGTCTCTATCAAAACATTGGTCATGCTTTAAGGAAATTAGTTCACGCCCGTCCTCCCCGGTACGGTGTGAGGGTGCCAAACCTAATAGCGCTATCAACTAATAACCTCGTTGCCTCCCCGGCAACTGTCGGTAGATGTAAGGGGTCTTATATGATAGAAACTGAGTAATAATAACAAACATCCCAATAAACTAGCGTTCCTCCCCGGAACGTTACCCGATATCCCTCCCCGGGATGCATGCTTGGAAAAAGAGCAGTGAACTCACCTTAGGGTGCTCGGTTGTTACGTACTTTTACGCGTTAAATGTTAAGTCCGTTACATGCAACCTAATGTATACAAGACGTAAGTACACGTGTGTTGGATCATGCAATACCCTAGTGTTTCCACACCACTCAAGACTTAAGTGACCCAAGTTAACTAGTGGTCATACAACAGTATACCCACGCAATGATATATATATGCGTCCACATCTATTTAAACAATTTGCCATCAAATACAATTACCACAGAAGTTTTTTTTACTCACATTGAGAATTCCATATCTATATATTCATAGATTATTAAAATCACACCACAACAATATGCAATTGACACGTATGTATTTCTCAACACGTGCTGCATGTATATGGCACCTACATCTTATCATGGACAATTAAATCAATTAACATAATTCTTTCAATGATCCTTCGTCACCATGTATACCTAACCCATGAACTAAGTTTGCTACCAAGTACATAACCACTCTATGTTTATTTCAGAAATCATAAAATTAACAATCCCTATTCCAGCCAACCCAAGGATCCCCTATCGCACAGATGAACAACCGCCCCAAATTTACCCGGCCCAAGTAACATCAGCCGGGTCGGCCCGGCAAAAGAACGGTGCGATTGGGCCCACTGTTACCTATCCTCGGCCCAGATTTCATGTGTGCAAAAGATCATTATCCCTTGTCTTAGCTAACATTCATAAACATGTTCTAGTAAATTATACCCAAACTCTAATCATTATAACAGTTTACCATCTTGTGATTTAATCGAGCACCAAGTATCATTATAACATTTAACATGGTTACCACAACTATCCCCCCCCCCCCTTCAATTCACAACATAGTTATACCATCAATATGACACTAAAACTCTAACATTCTTGACAACACACCATCCTAGTTTTTCATGTAGCTAGTCCAATTTGTAAATCAATCAGATCACATACATACGTTATTCTTATTATTCCATAATAATTTCATCATAGCTCGATTAACAGTTTGCATGATCACAATCTAGTCACATGGATCTTGTTACTTTACGTATTATATAACATGTATACTTAATTTGCTAACAATCAATGACATAACATATATGCACTTTTGTTACACAACTCTCACACAAACAAGAATCACACTAACATCAAATAATATGAATATGGACTTACAATTTAGTGACCTTGACTAAGTAAGATGGTGCCTCAAAGTATCATATTGTCTCGATGAGGGGGAAACAATCTCCTGCCGTGTGTATGTTTGGGAAAGGAGTAGGGTTTGTTTAAAGTTGTAAATTAAAACACCCATCCCCCCTTTTTACATAATAAAAGAAGAATAGGAGAAGGTTGGGCCGGTTTCACAACTGTTGGGCTTGGTTTAATTGATGTATGGGCCGAGAGTCCTATTATAAATAATAGAGGTTTGGGACAAGTAAATGGGTGTATGCTAATAGTGTGGGTATATCGGGTACAACGTGCGACTAACATACACGTCCATATAATCTAGACATTAGCGTTTAACACTTAACACTCACAACCAGTTTGTGATAGTGATTCCATGAGATTCAAACAGACTTTTAAAGGCGTACGCACATATAAATAGTGACGTTGTGATGTGAAATATGAACAATAGTGATATAAGCCAAATGTCACGAGATCGGACAATGCTAACCTTGGGAATACGGGTTGTCACACATAATTCGACCACTATGCTAATAATCTGCCTGTTTAGTATATAACCTGTCCGAAATTATCCAGACTTAAGTTTGAAAAAATTTAATTTCCAGACTTTTTATTTTTTATTTTTATTTTTTTATTTTTAAGTCATAGATTATAACCTTATCATGATTGGATTTAACACTGAGATGATTCTTAGCCTGTCATCAGGCTAATGAATAGAGAAATTTAAAGAAATTATAATTAAAAGAAAATAAATTTATACCTCTAAGAGGACACACCAAGAACACCAAGATTTCTTGAAGCCTTCAGTCGGCACAGATTATTTTATTACTTAGAATATTTTACAAGAGGGAGAAGAGAAGATTGATCGTAAGATCAGGCACACCCTAGATTAAAGAATTGAGCTCCTTTTATAATGAGAGTCTCAAGGTACAAACAAAGCATAAACAGTAAATTACAATAATTATACATCAATTATTTTTCGAAATTTTCAAAAGCAGACATTATTGTGTCTGTCATAATTGTGGCTTTAATAATTCACTCTGTCCCACACGGTGGACAGTCTTCACTTTATTTCTTTGTCTTCTTCTGCTCCTTCATTGGATACCGATTTCTTGATTTCTTCTTTGAAATCTTCAATCATTATCTCTAATTCTTCTTGAAGAATTTCTTCATCTGAGCCATACGGATCTTGAGATTCTCCTGCAAGAATATTTTCCTCTTCTTCTGCTTCTGAACAATTTGACAAAGACATATCTGATATATGATCAGTTTGAATAATTTTTCCTTTAAGATTTTTCATCAAATCTTTCTTTATTTCTTTAAAATATGTATACAAGACGTAAGTACACTTATGTTGGATCATGCAATACCCTAGTGTTTCCACACCACTCAAGACTTAAGTGACCCAAGTTAACCAGTGGTCATACAATAGTATACCCACGCAATGATATATATATATATATATGCGTCCACATCTATTTAAACTGTTTGCCATCAAATACAATTACCATAAAAGGTTTTTTTTACTCACATTGACAATTCCATATCTATATATTCATAGATTATTAAAATCACACCACAACAATATGCAATTGACACGTATGTATTTCTCAACACGTGCTGCATGTATATGGCACCTACATCTTATCATGGACAATTAAATCAATTAACATAATTCTTTCAATGATCCTTCGTCACCATGTATACCTAACCCATGAACTAAGTTTGCTACCAAGTACATAACCACTATGTGTTTATTATATCATATCAACCACTATTGACATCACATAATATATATCACATAATCAGAAATCATGAAATTAACAATCCCTATTCCAGCCAACCCAAGGATCCCCTATCGCACAGATGAACAACCGCCCCAAATTTACCCGGCCCAAGTAACATCAGCCGGGTCGGCCTGACAAAAGAACGGTGCGATTGGGCCCACTGTTACCTATCCTCGGCCAAGATTTCATGTGTGCAAAAGATCACTATGCCTTGTCTTAGCTAACATTCATAAACATGTTCTAGTAAATTATACCCAAACCCTAATCATTATAACAGTTTACCATCTTGTGTTTTAATCGAGCACCAAGTATCATTATAACATTTAACATGGTTACCACAACTAACCCCCCCTTCAATTCACAACATAGTTATACCATCAATATGACACTAAAACTCTAACATTCTTGACAACACACCATCCTAGTTTTTCATGTAGCTAGTCCTATTTGTAAATCAATCAGATCACATACATACGTTATTCTCATTATTCCATAATAATTTCATCATAGCTCGATTAACAGTTTGCATGATCACAATCTAGTCACATGGATCTTGTTACTTTACGTATTATATAACATGTATACTTAATTTGCTAACAATCAATGACATAACATATATGCACTTTTGTTACACAACTCTCACACAAACAAGAATCACACTAACATCAAATAATATGAATATGGACTTACAATTTAGTGACCTTGCCTAAGTAAGATGGTGCCTCAAAGTATCAGATTGTCTCGATGATGGGGAAACAATTTCCTACCGTGCGTATGTTTGGGAAAGGAGTAGGGTTTGTTTAAAGTTGTAAATTAAAACACCCATCCCCCCTTTTTACGTAATAAAAGAAGAATAGGAGAAGGTTGGGCCGGTTTCACAACTGTTGGGCTTGGTTTAATTGTTGTATGGGCCAAGAGTCCTATTATAAATAATAGAGGTTTGGGACAAGTAAATGGGTGTATGCTAATAATGTGGGTATATCGGGTACATCGTGCGACTAACATACACGTCCATATAATCTAGACATTAGCGTTTAACACTTAACACTCACAACCAGTTAGTCATAGTGATTCCATGAGATTCAAACAGACTTTTAAAGGCGTACGCACATATAAATAGTGACGTTGTGATGTGAAATATGAACAATAGTGATATAAGCCAAATGTCACGAGATCGGACAATGCTAACCTTGGGAATACGGGTTGTCACATCATCCCCAACTTGAAAGAAATTTCGTCCTGAAATTTGATAAGTAAGCACAAAGGAGTGAAGTGATAAATAAAAAATTGTTGCAGGTTTTCCTCAGGTGCGACATTATCCCCAACTTGAAAGAAATTTCGTCCCGAAATTCACCTGTAGAACGAGAATTAGATTGATTATCCGGAAAAAGTTAAGGATACTTGAGCTTCATCTGATCCTCGCGCTCTCACGTGAACTCCAGTCCGCGCCTTGAGTTCCAACGAACTCTAACGATCGGAATTCGACTGTACTAACGAGTCTTGATGTCCTGTCCATGATTTCAGTAGATTCCCAATAGCCGCAACTTGTCATTAACCTCAGACTCTTATAAGGGTATCACAAGCATTTCATCGGACAAATACTGCCTTAGATTCGAGTCATAAATGATATCATGCACGTTACCCAATTCGTCGGGTAACTCGAGTTTGTAGGCGGTGTGACCAATCGTTTCCAGGATTCGTAATAACTTAACGCAACGTACATTAAGCTTGCCACGCTTCCCAAGCGTACCTCACCCTCCCAGGGTTTTCAACATGATTCGACCGCCTACAATGAACTTCCAGTGTTATCCGATCTCAACAATCTTCCCAAGAGTTTCGAGTACAAGTCCTAGACATGGGATTAGGTTGCCATCCATCTCAGTCTAACAAGGAGGTTGTCATTATTGTCTACGTCACGTAATGCCTCAACAGAGCAGTCTGGTTACCAAGATGATAACTGCCGTAGTAGTACTCAACCATAGGTAAGAGTCCTTCAAATTTGCACCAAAGCCAGTGACACACATGCTCGCAGCATGTCTTCGAGTGCCAGGAGAGTTCGTTTACTTTGTCCGTTTATCCTATGGTGATAAGCAATATATCAGTATGGATCAAAATCAGAGGTATCAGTAGTTGGCATCTCGTGCCTAAAACCGCCTCTCTCAGAGGAATATTCACAAGCTGTGCAGATTCGTTAGTTTCCTTGATTGCAAGAAAGTGTGCTGGTTACGCGGGACAATCAACTGTCGCCCATGTGATATTGTCTCCGTTTCGGGTTGTAAGTAGACTAGTGACAAAATCCATGGCAGTCTGTTCTCGTAACCATGCGGGTGTTTCTGGTTGCCGACACAAACCAGAAGGTTTCTGTTGTTCCACTTTGACTTTTGCACAAGTCAAACCTCGTTCACATACCTTGATATGTGGGCCTTCATGCCCAGTTACCAATACCAGGTTTGTAGATCCCAATACCTCCTATCAAAATCCAAGCGACTAGAATGTCAAGGCTGGTGCGCTTCACTCAACACAAGTTCCCTAAGATTGCTGTATAGTGAGGTCCACATTCGTTCCATGAAGTAGCGAATATCATTCAATCTTGCCCAAAAGTTGCTCTTCCGTGCCCCGCATGGACCCAACTTGAAATTCCTCTTCTTTTAATGCTCCGGTTTAAGCAGGGCAAATCCGATCAGGTAGGTCAAAGTCGAGGGTGTGCTGCGAGGCTCGTACACGTCTAGGTTCACAGTTGAATCATTCAAAGGTTCCATCCAGCGATGTCATTACATGTTTTAGCTCCTTCGAAACCACGGTACACGGGAGGGCCTTGTGATCGGTCTAAGTAGTGCATTCGATACCGTCCAAGTGATGCCTCCAACTTAGCTCAAAAGACCAGGGTTTCCACCACAGGTTGTGTGTCATGCAGTTCCTCTCTGCAACTCCATTACGTAAGTCATCATTCTCTCGTGTTGCATCGGTGTGTAATTGGGACTCTGATTCGGAGCTTCATGGTATACCTCTAGATCACCCGTACCTTTAGGTAAAGACGACGCTCGGTGCATTGCAGATTTGGGATTCGAAAGCTGAAAAGATGTCCTACTGTTTTGTCTTCCACGAACACAGCACCCTGCTGTGCTAAAGAAATTTAAGTTGCGCGATCTTCGTAAATCTGGTGATGAATCTGCGATGGTATCTAGTGAGACCAAGAAATGGTTGTATCCTCGAAGGGATCTTTGGTGTCGATCAGTTTCTAACAAAATGGATCCTAGCGAGATCCACGTGTATTCCCACTTCGTTATTTATATGGCCAAAATTGTACCTCTCGAATCCAGAAGTTATCTTTAACAAGACTTCACGCGGAGTGGCTCCTCCCTCAGGAGCTCTAAGATAGGATACATATGCCGCCCATGTTGTTCCTTTCTCCTGGTAATGATTCAAAACGTCATCAACAAACACGGTCGATTCTTGTGGTCCATAAAGCTGCTGGTGTGCTGATTAACTCAATGATCATGGTGTACCAAGTCGCAATGGCCGCATTGCGTTCGATATGCCATTCTAGGAACATTCTCCCCTTGGACTTCCATCTGATGATAGTTCGTTCGTTAGTCAATCCTCGAATGGAAGCTTGTCCCTCGCAACTGGTCGACAGGTTGTCAATACATGGCCGAGGCAAACGGTTCTTGACTGTCACCTTGTTGAGTTCTCGTTCGTCAGTACACATACGAAAAGGCTTGTCTTCATGGATATAACTGGGGCTCCCCAAAGCGAACAACTAGGTCCGATAGACTCTTGTTCAATAGTTCCTGAAGTTGATTAGGCAGTTCCTGCAACCTTCCTGATGTGAGACAATAAGGAGTACTAGTAATAAGGGTTGCTTCTGACATGATACCGTTCTAATATTCCACCTGACGATGTGAACGTAAACCCGATAGTTCTCCTGGTAGCATATAGGGAGAAATCACGAACAATTGGTGGATCCTCATCCTCTTTCCTTTAGCCTTAACATCAGTAACGAATGCTAACATAGCGGGGTAATTTTTCCGTGGACACTTCTGGCCTTCATAGCTGAAACGGTTCTAACCCTTGCACCACTCTGACACTTTAGAATAGATAACGATTCTCCACTAGGGAGAAGGATACACAAAATTTTCTTCTCACAGGGTATATCTATACGATCTCTGGATAACCAATCCACACTAACTACTGCACCAAAACCATAAAAAAAAAGTAGAAGGAAGGTCGATGTCGAACACTTGTCCCACAAGGTCGTGTTTGCATTCCAGCGAACATATGAGGTTTCATTTGTCTTGCCATCAGCCAATTCCACAACAGGTTCGGTTTCAAGAAGCACCAGGGTTAAACAGAACAGAGACCAAGCGATTAGCTACCAAGAAGGTGCAGGCCACCATGTTGCTATATTCCTAGCATCGCCTATGCCAGTCCTAAATGCCCTTCCATGAGCATTATTTCCCGGGTTGTTGTTCTTGTTACGAGAATTTCCAGTACTGCCATTGTTCCCTTGATTGTTGTCGTCTTGATTTAACGATGGCCACTCCATGTCGTAGGCACCTTCATTTCCATACAGTTGGCTACCATTACAGGTACCTTGACGTTGCCGTGACTGTTGGTTCTACTGTTGTTGCTCGAAGCGGAGCTCTACGATCTTTCACCGACATGGTCCATCTTTTCCCATTCCGTGTCACGTACTAAGACGCTACTCATTATATTGGAAGCTACCCGTTGCACACCGTAGTCGATTGTCATTGCTTATGTCCCGATTGATTCGCAAGAGTTGACTCCCATGAGTCGCTGGCTATGGTTAAGGATTCGATTGAAGTCCATTCGCTGGTGTTCGTTGCCGGTAATCAGGGTTGTCCAAATACTAGGGTCTGTAAAGTACTACGTTTACCCTCTTGTCCACCGTCCTTGCAAGTTGACTGAGTAATACACGGTATGTTTCCAGGGTGTTGCAGAAGTGATCGCACTTTGGGGTCTAAATCGTCAGTACATTGAGTTCCCGCAAACAAAGAGGGGTGAGAGAGGTATAGACCAATCATTGACGCTGCAATGTCCAACTCAAGGACGTTCGTACAGGCACCTAACATTCTACACAGTTCGCTAGGCGTTCAGATGGGTGTTCAAGTAATCCTTGATAGCATCGAGATTCGAAAGGATTCAGAGAGGAGTGGAAAGGTCACGTTCAGGTAGGAGGCAATCACGGTTAGAACTCCTATAGATTTGTTACGTTTCTTATTGCTCGAATAACGAAACAAAACCCCTTTTTCACTTGTCCAGCCTCATCACTAGGACTCGCATGCACCCCACATTATTATTATGTGTGCACCCACAATAATATTATGATTTGCATGCTCATCTCAGTTCCGCCTAACTCATGTCAAATGGTTCCTCAAACTCGAATGCCAAACAGAGGTTATCAAAACGATAAGGTTACAGAAATTCAAGGTCTATAGCATACTATCAATGCATCATAAAGTAAGCAAGTAATCCATGCCATCATGCTATAGTGAATAGTGTGTGTTCGTATGCTACGTCATAAATAAATGTGTACTAGTCATGTAATGTATGCAACAAGTAAGAAAGACGAACCTTGCAATCTGGAGCTGAGTGTCATGGTCGTATTCACGTATTCAGAACTGTTCGGTTATAGTCTGGTTTTACAAAAAAATGTTTTAAAACCAAGTTCACTATAACCAGTGGCTCTGATACCAAACTGTCACACCCCCAAAATACCACCTAGGGAATGTCCCTGTTAGGCGTGTGACGTACCAACAATGAGCCACTAATTACATTGATCCCATACAAGTTTCTAAATAAAGTTCTTAATCATTAATAAAATACCATCTACAAGTTTAAATGAAAACCAATACATTCAGCGGAAGAAAATAGTAAACCAAAGTTAAACAGTTTCAAAACCAATGTATAGTATCAAGGAACCAATCACATGAATCCCTCCAGTCGACCCATGACCACTCCAGCTACTCCAGACAGCAAGTTCCAATCCAAGACATCTAACGACCTACAAGCATGCATACAAGTGTGTCAGACGACACTGGTGAGTTCAAAGTTTTGTTAATGCGTTTAGTTACCAGGTATGTGTATAAACAGTTCAACAGTTCAATAGTTCAATAATTTGATTTGATGTTGTTATTAACTCGATTACCGCAGATGGCTACAAGATGTATTTGCCCAACCCCAATGTCTCTATAAAAACATTGGTCATGCTTTAAGGAAATTAGTTCACGCCCGTCCTCCCCGGTACGATGTGAGGGGGTGCCAAACCTAATAACGCTATCAACTAATAACCTCATTGCTTCCCCGGCAACTGTCGGTAGATGTAAGGGGTCTTATATGATAGAAACTGAGTAATAATAACAAACATCCCAATAAACTAGTGTTCCTCCCCGGAACGTTACCCGATATCCCTCCCCGGGATGCATGCTTGGAAAAAGAGCTGTGAACTCACCTTAGGGTGCTCGGTTGTTACGTACTTTTACGCGTTAAATGTTAAGTCCGTTAAATGCAACCTAATATATACAAGACGTAAGTACACGTATGTTGGATTATGCAATACCCTAGTGTTTCCACACCACTCAAGACTTAAGTGACACAAGTTAACCAGTGGTCATACAACAGTATACCCACACAATGATATATATATGCGTCCACATCTATTTAAACAGTTTGCCATCAAATACAATTACCACAGAAGGTTTTTTTACTCACATTGACAATTCCATATCTATATATTCATAGATTATTAAAATCACACCACAACAATATGCAATTGACACGTATGTATTTCTCAACACGTGCTGCATGTATATGGCACCTACATCTTATCATGGACAATTAAATCAATTAACATAATTCTTTCAATGATCCTTCGTCACCATGTATACCTGACCCATGAACTAAGTTTGCTACCAAGTACATAACCACTCTGTGTTTATTATATCATATCAACCACTATTGACATCACATAATATATATCACATAATCAGAAATCATGAAATTAACAATCCCTATTCCAGCCAACCCAAGGATCCCCTATCGCACAGATGAACAACCGCCCCAAATTTTCCCGGCCTAAGTAACATCAGCCGGGTCGGCACGACAAAAGAACGGTGCGATTGGGCCCACTGTTACCTATCCTCGACCCAGATTTCATGTTTGCAAAAGATCATTATCCCTTGTCTTAGCTACCATTCATAAACATATTCTAGTAAATTATACCCAAACCCTAATCATTATAACAGTTTACCATCTTGTGATTTAATCGAGCACCAAGTATCATTATAACATTTAACATGGTTTCCACAACTATCCCCCCTTCAATTCACAACATAGTTATACTATCAATATGACACTAAAACTCTAACATTCTTGACAACACACCATCCTAGTTTTTCATGTAGCTAGTCCAATTTGTAAATCAATCAGATCACATACATACGTTATTCTTATTATTCCATAATAATTTCATCATAGCTCGATTAACAGTTTGCATGATCACAATCTAGTCACATGGATCTTGTTACTTTACGTATTATATAACATGTATACTTAATTTGCTAACAATCAATGACATAACATATATGCACTTTTGTTACACAACTCTCACACAAACAAGAATCACACTAACATCAAATAATATGAATATGGACTTACAATTTAGTGACCTTGACTAAGTAAGATGGTGCCTCAAAGTATCAGATTGTCTCGATGAGGGGGAAACAATCTCCTGCCATGTGTATGTTTGGGAAAGGAGTAGGGTTTGTTTAAAGTTGTAAATTAAAACACCCATCCCCCCTTTTTACGTAATAAAAGAAGAATAGGAGAAGGTTGGGCCGGTTTCACAACTGTTGGGCTTGGTTTAATTGATGTATGGGCCGAGAGTCCTATTATAAATAATAGAGGTTTGGGACAAGTAAATGGGTGTATGCTAATAGTGTGGGTATATCGGGTACAACGTGCGACTAACATACACATCCATATAATCAAGACATTAGCGTTTAACACTTAACACGCACAACCAGTTAGTCATAGTGATTCCATGAGATTCAAACAGACTTTTAAAGGCGCACGCACATATAAATAGTGACGTTGTGATGTGAAATATGCTAATAATCTGCCTGTTTAGTATATAACCTGTCCGAAATTATCCATACTTAAGTTTGAAAAATTTTAATTTCCAGACTTTTTATTTTTATTTTTTTATTTTATTTTTTTATTTTTAAGTCATAGATTATAACCTTGTCATGATTGGATTTAACACTGAGATGATTCTTAGCCTGTAATTAGGCTAATGAATAGAGAAATTTAAAGAAATTATAATTAAAAGAAAATAAATTTATACCTCTAAGAGGACACACCAAGATTTCTTGAAGCCTTCAGTCGGCACAGATTATTTTATTACTTAGAATATTTTACAAGAGGGAGAAGAGAAGATTGATCGTAAGATCAGGCACACCTTAGACTAAAGACTTGAGCTCCTTTTATAATGAGAGTCTCAAGGTACAAACAAAGCATAAACAGTAAATTACAATAATTATACATCAATTATTTTTCGAAATTTTCAAAAGCAGACATTATTGTGTCTGTCATAATTGTGGCTTTAATAATTCACTCTGTCCTACACGGTGGACAGTCTTCACTTTATTTCTTTGTCTTCTTCTGCTCCTTCATTGGATACCGATTTCTTGATTTCTTCTTTGAAATCTTCAATCATTATCTCTAATTCTTCTTGAAGAATTTCTTCATCTGAGCCATACGGATCTTGAGAGTCTCCTGCAAGAATATTTTCCTTTTCTTCTGCTTCTGAACAATTTGACAAAGACATATCTGATATATGATCATTTTGAATAATTTTTCCTTTAAGATATTTCATCAAATCTTTCGTTATTTCTTTAAAATATGTGGCCAATATTTCTTTTGAGTAAACTGCCATTTTGGTCCCTATGGTTTGGCCAGTTTTTCCACTTTAGTCCAAATCTCTAACTTATTACATCTGGGTCCCTGTGGTTTGCATTTTGTTGCCATTTTAGGCCAAAATTCAAAAACCCCATTTTTTGACTGTTACAACCTCCTATTTTGTCCTTTAGTGCAGGGGCATTTTGGTCCATGTTAATTTATTATAACATTTCAATAATTAATAACATCATTTTCAAGAACATCATCAAACTTTATCATCAAAACCCAGAAAATCAAGAACATCATCTTCAAGAAAATCAAGAACCCAGAACAAAACCAGAAACCATCACAAAAATCAAAATACAGACAACAACAAATCAAAACAAAAACCGATTTGTAAAAAGAAACGAGGCTCAGATCTGTGTCTTCAAGAACATCATCATCAAAACCCAGAAAATCCAGAAAATCAAGAACATCATCTTCAACAAAATCAAAAACCAATTTGTAAAAAGAAACGAGGCTCAGATCTGTATCTTCAAGAACATCATCAAACATCATCATCAAAACCCAGAAAATCCAGAAAATGAAGAACATCATCTTCAAGAAAATCAAAAACCGATTTGTAAAAAGAAACGAGGCTCCAACAACAAATCAAAACCGCCATGGCTGCAAACAGAGGTGGCAAGCACACTTGCCCTCCTCCAATTCTGCCACGCCAAGCTGCGGAAAATCTCAAATGTTGACCCAATTTTGACTCAGATTAGGTGAAATCATCACAGCCTCGTGGTGAATAAAAGGACTGGGTTCAAGTTTTGATCATCCTGTTTGCTACAAAATCACCCTCAACCACCTAAAACATTAACAAAATCACATATCATCATCCATCAACACGATCCCTTAAAGCTAACAAAATCACAGATCATCATCCATCACAAAATCACAGATCCCCCTTCTTCTCCATATAACCGACAACACCCCACCTCCCTGTTTTAGATGCGGCCGGCCACCACCGTTTGGTGGGTCGCGTACGGCGGTGATGTGACCAAATAAACGGAGAAAGAGAGGAGAGAGACGGGGTGAGAGGAGAGAGACGAATGAGAGAAAGAGACACGACGTCACCGGCGACCAACGCCGTTAGCGGCGGCGATGACGGTGGTGTTTCATTTTTCCAACAGGTTCCGACTCCACTCCCCTTCTATTTTGACTTTCCTTAAGTTTTCAAGAAAAAACCGGCAGATGATGTGACTTTTCTGTTTTCCGGCGACGTGGTGGGGGTGTTGGACGATGGCGGCGTTCAAGGGAGTGGCGGTATGGGTGGTGCTTGGAGAGAGAAAGAGAGAGAGTGTGTTGTCGATGATGATGATGAAGATGAGCTGTATGTGTGTATATTAATATATATATATATATATATATATATATATTAATTTTTGAATTAAGAAAATGTTAAATGAAAAGCAAAATGACCAAAATGCCCCTGAACTAAAAGACAAAATAGGAGGTTGCAACAGTCAAAAAATAGGGTTTTGAAATTTGGACTAAAATGGCAACAAAATGCAAACCACAGGGACCCAGATGTAATAAGTTTGAGATTTGGACTAAAGTGGCAAAACTGGCCAAACCACAGGGACCAAAATGGCAGTTTACTCATTTCTTTTTTAGAAATACTGCTTTCTCCTTGCATCTTGAGCTTCCTGGTTATTTCCTGGAATGGACTTGGAGATTCTCTCTGGACTTGTAATTGGATCTGCTTAGAATATAATTCTATGATGTCATGAATTCTTTATAATGTTTCTTGACTTTCTGGAACAACATCTTTGTCCAGCTTCATCATTTTCTTCCAGAATTTTGTATAAAAAACTCTTCTTAAACAAGGAATTTGTTGTTGGGTATAACCTACCTCTGGAGACCATTTCCAGATCCATGGAATTCTAAATTGAACAAAGAAGTGACATAAAGTTAATCCTTCTATTAGGACCCTTTGATGCTGTAATTCAATTAATGTGGGAGATATTTCTACCCATCTATTATAATTTTCTCTTAATTTTTCTGGTAAAATTTTTACCGAAGGGCCATATGATAGCCACCATTTATAAACCCAATTTGGGATGTCCCGTTTATATACTTCTGGACATATTTTAAAAAACCATGAATGCTTCTTCTTTGTATTTTCATATTAGAAGGCTTTATTAATTGCTTCTATATAATCCCAATAATTGAATTTAATAGGGACTTTGGTATCAGGGTGATACATCTCTTTATCTTTTAAAGGAGATGTTCCGCATTCTTCAACAGATATTATCTGTTTTATAATTACTTTACTAAAACTATAATCCTAGGTATTTCCAGCCATATAATGGTGAATATCACAAGATTCTGTGACTTTAAGAATGTTTTCATAATAGTGTCTCTGTTTATATGAAACAGTTGGATATGATCCATTATCTTGGTACCTTGTC
This sequence comes from Helianthus tuberosus, assembly GCA_030545235.1. Lineage (NCBI taxonomy): Eukaryota > Viridiplantae > Streptophyta > Magnoliopsida > Asterales > Asteraceae > Helianthus > Helianthus tuberosus. The sequence goes on along the minus strand of CM060364.1, from coordinate 20,177,857 downwards.
ATTAAGGTCCATGTATTATCTCCTTATTTGGATTTTGCTCATATAATCCATCATCAGAATCTTCTGTCACAATATTGACATAGGATGAATTATCCTTTCCTTCAGCTCTAGCTTTATAAGCAAAAAATTATTGATATAATTTATCTTCCTTATCATTTCCTCTAGTATTACTGGAGGTTGATGCAATATTTGCAATATTGGCGGCTATTAGCCTTTGATGAGCAAATTGCCCAAGAACTCTTTCATCACTATAGGATCTTAATTGACCCCGGCCACCTCTTCCTCTTCCTGTATTAGGAAGGGGTTGCTTCCCTCTATCTCGGGAATACATTCCTGAAAGTATAAAATCAGGCAGAAGAGATTATTTTCTCATTTTCTTTAAGAACCTTCAATCGATTCTTATGATAATGTAAAATTTTAAATTCTTCTTTGAGCCTATTTGCTCTTTCTTCTGGATGCAGTTCAAAATTATGCATCAGATCATAAATTCGATAATGTCTAACCCTTATTATAACTTCTAAATCATCAATATCATTTTGAATTATTTCAAAAATACTTTTTAGAGGACCTTTAATCTTCTTCATTGGACCTGCAATTATCCACAAGAAATTATAATTATTTTTTCTTTAAGTATCTTTATTCGATACTTGAATTCATTAATACAATCATAAATCTCAGTGATTTCTTCAAGCCATTGCTGATGATTCATATGATGATCATTTAATACTTCTCTAAGTCTGTTTTTATAAAATAATAAATATAATTCATATTCATTTATTATTCTTGTATATTTATTATAACTAAGAACTATTGTCCTATTACTCCTTTAAATATTCTCTTGTTAAAAAATCAGGTAAACTATTATCAGTTCCCTTTTTTGTAAATTATTTCAAAATCAAATGGGGCAAGATGAGATTGCCATCTAGCAAACATTTGCATAGTTCTTTTGGCTATTATTCCACTTACCTGAATGGAATCTAACCAAAAGTTCTTGTTTATCAATAGGAGATACTTGTTTTAATATCCCCCCCATATACAATATTACTAGCATCTGTTTCAATGATCTTTTGCCAATCTGGTTTTGCCAGCATTAAACAAGGAAGATTTTTAACATTTTGCTTAATTTTTTGAATTGCCTTGGTACGAATATTAGACCATGGCAGAGGATTCTTCTTTAATCTGTCATATAAAACAGCTGTATCTTCTGCTAAATTTTTCTAATAAGGTGAAATATAATTCAAACTTCCTAAAAATCTTTGTAGTTGAGTTTTATCAATTATTTCATCAGGAAATTTGGAAGCAGATTCAATACTTCTATTTATAGGAATAATATTTCCTTTCTCAATATTATGACCAAAAAATCTAACATTGGTTTGAAAAATTAACATCTTTGGTCTAGATATTACTAAACCATGTTTTATAATTATATGTTTGAAAATCTCTAGATGTTTAAAATGAGTTTCAATATCTTTAGAAAATACTAAGATATCATCAATGTAGACTATTATGAAATCACTGAAAGAAATGAAAACATCATTCATTATGTTTTTAAATTCACTTAATGACCAAAAGGTACTGTAAAGGCAGTTTTATATCTATCTTTTTCATCTATTTGAATCTGTCAGTATCCAGATTTTAAGTCAAATTTTGAAAATATAATAGCATTATTTAGTCTATCTAACAAATCTTTTTTGTTAGGTATAGGATACCTAATCTATTTCAAAACTTTATTTAAAGGTTTGTAGTTTATTACTAACCTGGGAGCTCCTCTTTCTTGCTCTGAATGTTTATTGACATAGAATGCAGTACATGACCATGGAGACTTTGAAGGTCTTATTAAACCTTTATCTATTAAAGTTTTTATCTCTTTTTTGCATAATTCTAAATAATCAGAATTCATTTGACACGGTCTTGCTTTTGTAGGTATTTGACTTTCATTAAAGTCATCTTCATAAGGAAGAGAAACAATGTGTTTCTTCCTATCGCAGAAAGCATTATGGTGATCATTACATATTTGTAAAGAAAATTGGCTTTGTATTAATTTTATCTTTTCCTGTAATTTAGGATTTTTAAGCCTTTCTTCTATTGTAAAAAGATTAATTTCTTCTTTAAGAAAATTTATTTGATTTTCTTTGGCTTGTATTAAAGATTCTTCAATATCATTTATAAATCTAGTAATTGGTTTATAAACAAAAGTAAAAGTTATTTTTTCCTTTATAAGTTCCTATAATAACAATTTCATCAATATGTTTTATTGGGAAATTTTTTTTTCAAAAATGGTGAACCAGGTATAATCTGACTTATTAGATTTTTAACTAACATAAAACTATTTGGGATACAAACTTTATTTTGACAAATATATGCCTGTGGTAATTTATAGCTTATTCCTAGTGGTTCTCCACTAGCACAACTAACTCTATGAGAAGTTTTATGAAAATATTTTGTAGGAATTATTCCTTCCTGAAAGCAATTTATGAGAAGTTACAATTTCGTATATTGATAAGAAATTTTCAATAGAAAAATTGCTATCTATTAACAGCTTAATTTTAATATTCCATTTATGAGAAGTTACAGTTCAATAGAAAAATTGCTATCTATTAACAGCTTAATTTTAATATTCCATTTATGAGAAGTTACAATCTCATATATTGATAAGAAATTTTCATTTTCTAATTTTGATAAAAATTTATCAGTTTCTGTATCATTTTTCCCTGATGTACTAGGGCTTTCTGAATTATTTTTTTCTCTTTCCAGATTTATTATTCTTTCCTCTAAAGTTTTATTATTTCCTTTTAGGTTTTTTATTTCTATTTTTAGGTTATCAACCTCTAGTCTTAATTCTTCAATATTAGCCGGGTTTTTCCTTAAATTTCTTTGATTTAATTGTTTTTTAACTTCAGTTATAGTACAGGGTTTAAATTCTTGATGACCATTGAAGTTAAAGCTTTCTCTTCTCTAATTATTTTATTAATAATTTCTTTTTATAATTTTATCATCTTCTACAACTTTTAATAAATCTAAAAGATCATTGGAAATAACATTTATCTCCATATTTTCAAATTGAGCAATTATTTGATAAATATCATCTTCATTTTCTATATTAAGATTATTTTGACAACACTTTTATCCATCACAAGGGAAACATTCTTCGTCAGAAGATATTAAATCTTCATTTTCTAATATATTTATTTCTTCATTATAAGAATTTTCTGATCCTGTCTCAGAATCAGACTCAGAATTTATTAGTATTTTAGATAATGTTTCTTTTAATTGTTCATCCTCAATATTATTGAGTTTCTTCTTTACCCAACAAGTTTTTGCTTTATGACCTTGACGACCACATTTCTTACATATAATGTAAGGTTTAAAAGATTTATAATCTTGTTTTCTTTTTCTTTTCCTATCTTCTCTTTTTTGTTTTCTTTTCTCAAATTTCTTATATTTATAAGGAGATAGAATTTTCTTCTTTTTCTTAAAATGATTTTCTCTAAAATCATCCATACCAAATTGACCACAAAATTGACCTAATTGTCTCTTTTCATTAAGAGAATGTCTTTTAATTTGTTGATTAAGCTTTATTTCAATACATAAAGCTAAACCTTCTTGAACACAAGTTCCTATCAACTTGCCATAAGTATAATTTTCATAATTAATCCTTACTTCTCCTTTTCTATGGTTTTTTCTTACCCTTTCAGCAAATAAAGGAGGTAATCCATCTATAAATTTAGATTTCCAGTGAGTACTATTAGACTCAGGGAGTTCCATAACTCTACTTAAAAAAATATCTTTATACCATCTAAAAGATGTAAGAGTTTTACACCTTAGATTTTGTAATAAAGTTCTAGTATTTTCAGAATTATCAGACCATCTGCCTGTAAAATGATCAACAATATTAACTACCAGTGTATAAACTGCATTAGGAGTTTGTCTACCATCTTCATCTTTGACAGTAGTTAAAAAAAATTTCCTATCAGCCTCAGATAAATAATTATCCCACCAGCCTTTTAATTGACCCGTAAAACCTGCTATAATCATTTTAGCAATATTTTCATCCGTGTTATCATTACTCTTGCAAATTATACTATAAATCATCATTCTGTGTATAGTATTATATATTTGTCCTTCAGACAAATCATCTATGTTCCATTCATAGATATGTTTACCATGATAGGAATTATTAATAACATAATCTTGTTCTTCTATTATTAATAACATACTAATAGAAGAACACGAGTATGTTATTAATAATTCTTATCATGGTAAACATATCTATGAATAGAACATAGATGGTTTGTCTGAAGGACAAATATATAATACTATTGTAAGTCCCGTGAAACGGATCTTTCAATGATATCAAACAACCTATTGATTGTGCGGAATCCAATCAATAGGTGATTCAAGAAATAAGATGAAAAACAACAAGAAATATGACCAACGAAGAACAAACCGGAATCACTTTCAACATTCTCCCCCTAAACTCTTTATCTATCTATATGTTCATCGAGTTTCTAGTGAAATATTGTCATATTTTGGTATTTTGATTTTTTTTGGATGGTGTTAATAGATTTAAAATTATCTTCAAAAGATTTAGAAAATCCAGAATTGATTTGAAAAATCCAAAAATCTCGGAATTCCAACTGTTTAAAAGTTTCCAAAGTTTTCGATGGAGGGTTGTTGGCTTAAGTTGAAACTTTCCTTATCCTATTTTATTATACAGCTCATCATATCTTTTGAAAACAACTTTCTTTTTCAATTGAACGAGGACACATTTTCAAAGGTTTCGAGTTACCAGCCTCCACCTCTCACGGTTTCGAGTCCCTCATTGACAAAGGTTCCCATCGCGTGCAAAGTAATTTCCCACAGGTCTCGACTCAATATCATCACTGGTCTCGAGTAGCAATCATCTCCAGTCGAAACCACGGTCTCGAGTCATCAATCTTTACGTGCAAAGAAGCTCTCCACAGGTCTCGTGTCCCATCTCTGCGGTCTCGACTCATCGTATTCATAGTCTCGAGTCGCAACCAGCAACCACCATCTTCATTGGTTTCGAGTCATACATTCTCTGGTTTCGAGTCACGGTCTCAACTCATCTATCACCATAGCTTCATCCACTGGTCTCGAGTTTTTGATTTCACTGTCTCGAGTCACAGTCTCCATTTCGACATCGGTTTCGAGTTCCATCGTTCTGACTCGCAACAAAGGTTCCGTAGTTGCAACATCATCGATCCCTGCTTCTCCGGTCACCTTAGAAATCAACGTCCGTTCACCTTCATCTTTTCTCTCCGTCATCATCATCTGATCACCATTAATCACCTTCGTTATATCTTGATCTTGCTAGCTTCATCGTTTTTGTTCATCTTCTAATCTCCGATCATCATCTCCGTCGCATCCATTACCTCCGATCACCTTTCGTCACATATTTATCACTCATAATCTACAATCGTCGATAAACATCACCTTCATCATTGCTGGCTGATTGAAAACGAAGAAGAAGATAACTGAAATATTATCTTGGCGGCACATTTGTTTTAAAAGTGAAATCAGGGTTTTTGATTAAAGGGATTATTGGACGATTAGACATTTAGTATTATATTAAGTTTTTTTTTTATAATATAAACTTAGACGATTAGACGTTTATATTATTAAAAATAAAAATTAATAAAAAAAGGTTTTTTTTATAAATAAATAATAAGTATACTTTTATAAACTATTAAAAAAATTGTTTAAATTATTAAAAAAAAAGGAGAAAAAGTTTGTTTGGTTGTGAAAAGTTTGACAGGTTTTGAGGTGCGGTTTAGAAAGCGAGTTCGTTCATTCGCGTGCAAAGGGTTTGAGTTAGCTAGTACACAGGTTCTCATTTGGTTTGTGTTTTGAGGAGAAGAACAAAAGTAACAGCCACCCGCTGAAATTATGGCATTCATGTTTCACAAACCAGTGGCTCAAGAAATTACCAAAGAAGATATACTTTCTGTCTTTTGCACTCCTGAATGTAGAGAAAGGGTTGAGGCATATCATTTACACAACGCTGAGCTAATCGAAGATTATAATGACATTAAAAGAAAGAATTTCACTTTAGCTAATAATGAAAAACTTTTTAAAGAGAAAATCGAAGCTCAGCGAAAAGACATTATCCAACTCAAGGATGATGTTAGTGTAACAACAGCCCAACTCTTCATGGTTAAAGAAAAACTATGCAATGTGACTAAAGAACTGGAGGATATCAGAGATAGATATCAAATAAATGAGCTAAATATTAAAAAATTTGATTCTTCCAGCAAATTAGTCAAAAACTTATGTAATCAACAGCTAGTATACCAGAAAAGGAAAGGGTTGGGATTGGGTTTTAATCAGGCTCCTCCTCCTTATAATGACAATTATACTTACTTACCTATGACTGAGGAGGAGATGATGAATGAAAGCAAAATGACTTATGGTCCCAAAAACTGTAAGCCATCAGTAAATGTCAGACCTGTTGAAAAACAGGTGGTTCAACCAGTTTGTTTTGTGTCCAAGGGTACTTGTGATCCTAACGTTTCTTCATCATGTGCAGATGAAGTACCTGAAGTAAGATGGGGATATATATTTGGGGATGAACCAGATTTAAATTCTGATTCAGATTTTTCTAAAAACTCAATAAATGAAACAGCTTCTGAATCTGTTTTTGGACCAAACTTTTTTAAGTCGTTATTTGTTTCTTTTTCAGTTGATAATAATTGTGATGTTTCTTGTTCAACAGCAACTGAAGCTGAACAAACAAATGAAAGTGAGAGTGAAGATCAACAATGTTCTGATTATTCTTCTGAAACTGTTTCTGTAAATATCCCTGATAATGTATCCCGTGGGACCACTGAAACACACTCTCAAACGGATCAGGAGACTTCTTTCAAAAACAAAGCTGCCAGTGAACCATTCTTGAACACAAATGGTTCATGTGCTGATAACTCGTCTAATGATTCTGCTGAAGTTTATGGTGTTACATCTGATAAACCAGAACTCTCTGATCCTACCAAAGCTGATGAAGAGAAAACTGACGTGAACAAGGCTCCAAGTGCGCAAGCTGTCAATCTGACCCTTCTGTTAGTAATGAAAAGGTTCAGATTAAGCAACAAGAGCCGAATCAAGCAAGTAAAGGACGCGGAAAGAAGAAGCCTAAACATCAAATACAAGCATACTCTCCACAGTCCTCAACGGGCAGCAATAGTCCTCAAAAGGCCCGTGACGTTAAAAATGCTTTTGTTAAGCCAGTCAGTAATGGAAAATGTGAGAAATATGCATTTGATTGTGCTAACAAAGCTTTCGGAAAGACTGGTGAGATTTCTGAACAAGACTTGCAGTCTAAACAAATCAAGAAGAATCAAAAGAAATCATCACCACAGAAGGCCCCTGCAAACGACAAGTACAGACATCCCAATTCATCTTCGTCTGCGGGAAATGTGCAACACAAACAAGCACAGAAAGGACCGGTTCGTCCTTCACGGCCTGCAAGAGCTACACAAGCTGATCAGAATGCATTCTACGTAAAGAGACAAACATGCTTCAATTGCGGCATTGCTGGTCACATTGCTCAAAACTGCACAAATCGTCCCTATGAACCGTATTATGCTCAAAATCGGAAGGTTACACCAAAGGATAACTATCATTCTAAGCCTATGAAGGTATCATCACCTAAGGCAATGAAGAATGTGAATCCCAAGGTTAAACCTTCTGATGGGGATTGGAACGCTGCCAAAAACAAACGCAAAGCTTTTCAGGAACAAAAATGTGCTTCTAAAACTAACAAATCTGAAACAGCTAAAGTTGCTCAACCGACGGCAACAAACACGTTTGTTAAACCGAAACAGATTTGGAAACCCAAATCCAAAGCAGTAATGTCTCCAATCCTTGAGACAAAAGGGGACTTATGTTTAAAGGAAGTGTCTTATTTTGATGCTTCAGGAAATCCCAGGACCACGATGGCCTGGGTACCCATATCTTACTAATCTCCTTACTTTTCAGGAACAACCAAGGAGGAGCTGTTGACAATCTCTGGAATGTTGATAGCGGTTGTTCCAAAGATAAAAACGGGTAACATTTCACTGTTGCAAAAAGCTCAATTTTTTTTTTTTACAGATGATATGTTTCCTTTGGAGGAGATAAGAGAAGTAAGAAAAGATCAGCAAAAGGTACCGTTTAAATTCAGTACTTTGAATTGAATTTGATTAGTCTTCAATCTGATGACAGAACGGTTAAGCAAAAATATTTTCTTTCTTTCTTAGTTCATTACTTTGTATATAAAGTGTCCTTTCTCTAGTAAATGGTAAATTTGCGCAAAAATACAAGATTTATGCACAAATTTAGGGGGGGAGATGAACATATAAATAGATATAGAGTTTAGGAGGAGAAAACTCAGAAAATACAAAAAGAGTTTGCTGTAAATATGTATTGTTTTAGGAGGAGAAAACTCAGAAAATACAAAAAGAGTTTGCTGTAAATATGTATTGTTTTAGGGGGAGAAAATGAGAAAAATACAAAAACAATTGAAAAATGAAAAAGCCAAAAAGAAAAATTGCATAATATGGGAAGTGAAATAAATGTTCGTGTTAAAGGGTTTTGACTAACACATGTAAGGTGCCATAGCTGAAAAGACTAGGAACTACTGCGATATGTCGATAGGCTTGACGCTCAAATGATAAAAGATACTAAGTGATATAAACATAACGAACTATGTACCATGTGGGTAACATACCAACGGCGTATGATTTTATGGTCTTAAATCTTGCGTTGATAGATAGCCAACATCTGAGGTTTCGGGTCTTTATATTGTTGAATCATCCGGGGATATCTTGGCTGTCCTTCTTTTCAGAACTAAAATTGTACATGACCCCAGGAAAGAAAGTCACTTGGAATTAGCTCATTTCTATTTGAATGTCTGTATGTTGTCCCGATACGCACAATTTTGATCTGATTCTGAAATCTTCTCTGAAAAAAATCGTGTACCTCCTCTGCTGCATCCAGATATATGCTGACCTGGAGGTGCTAGGCAACGTCAGCTTCTGCTGCATTCAGATACATGCTGACCTAGCTGTACGTTGTCGCGCTGTAGATCAATTATACACCCGAAAGAGGCCCTCAAGTGCCCAAAAGAAACCCAAGAAACCTATATTAAATTGAGAAAAACTCATTTGATTTGTATATTATACCATCTCTGCTTAAGATCTATTATGTTCTCTTCTCAATCTATTCCCAGTTAAGATTTCAGAGATCTGGATTGGACTTGTAAAATATGTGGTAGGGAAGCTACTTGCATGATAGAGTGTGCTGTTTATATTTCCAGGATTTGATTAGTATTTATTTGGGTGTTCATTGTAAAGAAATCAAAACATGATAAAACAGATTATATGCAGACCTAGACACAGTCAGGATATCTTAAAGGATGACATCAGTATACTCACCTGTTACGATGAATCGTTGTGCTTACCTTGATCGCGGGGGTATGCTTTGGAATGGGACAAATAGTATAATATTACCTAAAGCATATCACGAAGTTGAAAAATTGAAAGTTGAGCGTTAAAGTTTAAGTGGACAAACATATTGGCAATCGCATAGACCAGTTTGATTAGGCTCGTACTGAAAAGTGTTCCTTAGTCTGCCTGAGAACGAATTTTGATCCCATTGCAAGTGTAATTGTATTTTATGGTAGTTGTTTATATTTTGAGTTTTTATTTGTTTTAATTCTTAAAACTAAAAAAAATAAAAAAAAATTCAAAAATTCAAAAATACAAAAATAGTGTCTTGCTTTTCTATAAAACCAAAAATCCAAAAATAGAGTGTTTATTTATTTTTCTTAAAATTAAAAATGTAACCGTTCTTGAAGATTTGACTGATCATCAAAAGTTGAAAGAATTTAAATTGTGAAATTTGAGTACAAATACTTGGATGTACCTAGTGTTCATGTGGTACGTTCCTCTGTTGCATAAGAAATGTTTGCTTATGAGTTTGTGAGCATGTGCAGAACTTGATTTCAATCAAGAACAAGGGTTGATGAAGACTGAGATGCTATTAGTTGCTGAAGAAGTCTGAAGCAGCACAACAACAAGATGTACCTGAGTCAGAAGAACCGGATACGAGACACCGTCTGACAGTGAAAGTGCATTTGAAGAAGTACCGTGAACCTGCTTGAAAGAAAAATATTGAAGAAGAAAAGAGTTGTTGAGAATCCTCCTCTCACATTCTTTTTAACAAGATTTTCAAGCAAAGCTGATCGAGATCCTGATATGAAGCTAACCACAAGAGCTGAAGAAAAGAGACCCAGTGCTGAGAGTTCAGAAGTCAAGAACTTCCACAACATCTGCAGCATAGCGACAACCATAGACTTCGTTGAAGACGTTGCTGATTTCATGTTATGAAGACAATTTGATGGCATCAGTCTAGGGGGAGATTGTTAGGCCCTAAAGTGTGAGACTGACGCATCAAATTAACACAACAGGTTATGGTTGCGAACTGGGCTTTACCGGGTTAGTTATATTAGGTTTTGGACCTTTATAGGTCACTTGGGCCAAGCTTTAGGCCATGTGGGACAAGCAGGCCCAAAGGGAGCCCATGTAGGGAATTGGGCTTGAGTTAGTATATAAACAAGTTTTCAACTTGTTTTTAGGGTTGAACCTTTAGAACTTCATTGTTACAACTTCTAGAGAGCTAGAGAGAGAGGCGAGTTGGTGAAGAACACTTGTACTAGACGGTTTTGCTTTTCAAGTAATAGAATCGTGTGCAAGTGTTGAAAGTGATTCCGGTTTGTTCTTCGTTGTTCATATTTCTTAGTATCTTTTATCATTTGAGCGTCAAGCCTATCGACATATCGCAGTAGATCCTAGTCTTTTCAGCTATGGCACCTTACATGTGTTAGTCAAAACCCTTTAACACGAACATTTATTTCACTTCCCATATTATGCAATTTTTCTTTTTGGCTTTTTCATTTTTCAATTGTTTTTGTATTTTTCTCATTTTCTCCCCCTAAAACAATACATATTTACAGCAAACTCTTTTTGTATTTTCTGAGTTTTCTCCTCCTAAAACAATACATATTTACAACAAACTCTTTTTGTATTTTCTGAGTTTTCTCCTCCTAAACTCTATATCTATCTATATGTTCCTCTTTTTTTTTTTAAACCGGAATCACTTTCAACACTTGCACACGATTCTATTACTTGAAAAGCAAAACCGTCTAGTACAAGTGTTCTTCACCAACTCGCCTCTCTCTCTAGCTCTCTAGAAGTTGTAACAATGAAGTTCTAAAGGTTCAACCCTAAAAACAAGTTGAAAACTTGTTTATATACTAACTCAAGCCCAATTCCCTACATGGGCTCCCCTTGGGCCTGCTTGGCCCACATGGCCTAAAGCTTGGCCCAAGTGACCTATAAAGGTCCAAAACCTAATATAACTAACCCGGTAAAGCCCAGTTCGCAACCATAACCCATTGTGTTAATTTGATGCGTCAGTCTCACACTTTAGGGCCTAACAATCTCCCCCTAGACTGATGCCATCAAATTGTCTTCATAACATGAAATCAGCAACGTCTTCAACGAAGTCTATGGTTGTCGCTATGCTGCAGATGTTGTGGAAGTTCTTGACTTCTGAACTCTCAGCACTGGGTCTCTTTTCTTCAGCTCTTGTGGTTAGCTTCATATCAGGATCTCGATCAGCTTTGCTTGAAAATCTTGTTAAAAAGAATGTGAGAGGAGGATTCTCAACAACTCTTTTCTTCTTCAATATTTTTCTTTCAAGCAGGTTCACGGTACTTCTTCAAATGCACTTTCACTGTCAGACGGTGTCTCGTATCCGGTTCTTCTGACTCAGGTACATCTTGTTGTTGTGCTGCTTCAGACTTCTTCAGCAACTAATAGCATCTCAGTCTTCATCAACCCTTGTTCTTGATTGAAATCAAGTTCTGCACATGCTCACAAACTCATAAGCAAACATTTCTTATGCAACAGAGGAACGTACCACATGAACACTAGGTACATCCAAGTATTTGTACTCAAATTTCACAATTTAAATTCTTTCAACTTTTGATGATCAGTCAAATCTTCAAGAACGGTTACATTTTTAATTTTAAGAAAAATAAATAAACACTCTATTTTTGGATTTTTGGTTTTATAGAAAAGCAAGACACTATTTTTGTATTTTTGAATTTTTGAATTTTTTTTTATTTTTTTTAGTTTTAAGAATTAAAACAAATAAAAACTCAAAATATAAACAACTACCATAAAATACAATTACACTTGCAATGGGATCAAAATTCGTTCTCAGGCAGACTAAGGAACACTTTTCAGTACGAGCCTAATCAAACTGGTCTATGCGATTGCCAATATGTTTGTCCACTTAAACTTTAACGCTCAACTTTCAATTTTTCAACTTCGTGATATGCTTTAGGTAATATTATACTATTATACCCGTGTGTCCCATTCCAAGGCATACCCCCGCGATCAAGGTAAGCACAACGATTCATCGTAGCAGGTGAGTATACTGATGTCATCCTTTAAGATATCCTGACTGTGTCTAGGTCTGCATATAATCTGTTTTATCATGTTTTAATTTCTTAATAATGAACACCCAGATAAATACTAATCAAATCCTGGAAATATAAACAGCACACTCTATCATGCAAGTAGCTTCCCTACCACATATTTCACAAGTCCAATCCAGATCTCTGAAATCTTAACTGGGAATAGATTGAGAAGAGAACAGAATAGATCTTCAGCAGAGATGGTATAATATACAGATCAAATGAGTTTTTCTGAATTTGATATAGGTTTCTTGGGTTTCTTTTGGGCACTTGAGGGCCTCTTTCGGGTGTATAATTGATCTACAGCGCGACAACGTACAGCTAGGTCAGCATGTATCTGAATGCAGCAGAAGCTGACGTTGCCTAGCACCTCCAGGTCAGCATATATCTGGATGCAGCAGAGGAGGTACACGACTTTTTTCAGAGAAGATTTCAGAATCAGATCAAAATTGTGTGTATCGGGACAACATACAGACATTCAAATAGAAATGAGCTAATTCCAAGTGACTTTCTTTCCTGGGGTCATTTACAATTTTAGTTCTGAACAGAAGGACAGCCAAGATATCCCCGGATGATTCAACAATATAAAGACCCGAAACCTCAGATGTTGGCTATCTATCAACGCAAGATTTAAGACCATAAAATCATACGCCGTTGGTATGTTACCCACATGGTACATAGTTCGTTATGTTTATATCACTTAGTATCTTTTATCATTTGAGCGTCAAGCCTATCGACATATCGCAGTAGATCCTAGTCTTTTCAGCTATGGCACCTTACATGTGTTAGTCAAACCCTTTAACACGAACATTTATTTCACTTCCCATATCATGCAATCTTTCTTTTTGGCTTTTTCATTTTTCAATTGTTTTTGTATTTTTCTCATTTTCTCCCCATAAACTCTTTATCTATCTATATGTTCCTAGTGAAATATTGTCATATTTTGGTATTTTGATTTTGGTTAAAGATCCGTTTCATGGGACTTACAAGTGGTATCAGAGCCATTAGAACCTATTTCTAGGCTCGGTGTGATATCAAATATTCAAGATTTTCGTTATTTTTTAGTTGGTGTTCTTCGTGTTCGTCACGGTATTCAAAGTGTTCATCAAAATTTTGATAAAAATTTATTATATTTTGGTGGGTTTTGATCATTGAAAGTTGTTAAAGTCAAAGTTTTCGAAATTCTGATAAGTTTTAAAACGATTTAAAGAATCCCAAAATTTTCGAAAAATTGATTGATAAGGTTTGTTTGAAAATTATTTGTTTCCGAATTAAAAAAAAATTAAATAGTTTTCAACTCTCTATCATCTCGAGACAAAGGTTTCCAAAAGTTTGAAAGTTGTTAGTTTTCGTCAGTCTCACACTTTAGGGCCTAACAACTATACACAGAATGATGATGTATAGTACAATTTGCAAGAGTAATGATAATACGGATGAAAATATTGGTAAAATGATTATAGCAGGTTTTACTGGTCAATTAAAAGGCTGGTGGGATAATTATTTATCTGAGGCTGATAGGAAATTTTTTTTAACTACTGTCAAAGATGAAGATGGTAGACAAACTCCTAATGCAGTTTATACACTGGTAGTTAATATTGTTGATCATTTTACAGGCAGATGGTCTGATAATTCTGAAAATACTAGAACTTTATTACAAAATCTAAGGTGTAAAACTCTTACATCTTTTAGATGGTATAAAGATACTTTTTTAAGTAGAGTTATGGAACTCCCTGGGTCTAATAGTACTCACTGGAAATCTAAATTTATAGATGGATTACCTCCTTTATTTGCTGAAAGGGTAAGAAAAAACCTTAGAAAAGGAGAAGTAAGTATTAATTATGAAAATTGTACTTATGGCAAGTTGATAGGAACTTGTGTTCAAGAAGGTTTAGCTTTATGTAATGAAATAAAGCTTAATCAACAAATTAAAAGACATTCTCTTAATGAAAAGAGACAATTAGGTCAATTTTGTGGTCAATTTGGTATGGATGATTTTAGAGAAAATCATTCTAAGAAAAAGAAGAAAATTCTATCTCCTTATAAATATAAGAAATTTGAGAAAAGAAAACAAAAAAGAGAAGATAGGAAAAGAAAAAGAAAACAAGATTATAAATCTTTTAAACCTTACATTATATGTAAGAAATGTGGGCGTCAGGGTCATAAAGCAAAAACTTGTTGGGTAAAGAAGAAACTCAATAATATTGAGGATGAACAATTAAAATAAACATTATCTAAAATACTAATAAATTCTGAGTCTGATTCTGAGACAGGATCAGAAAATTCATATAATGAAGAAATAAATATATTAGAAAATAAAGATTAATATCTTCTGACGAAGAATGTTTCTCTTGTGACGGAGAAAAGTGTTGTCAAAATAATCTTAATACAGAAAATGAAGATGATATTTATCAAATAATTGCTCAATTTAAAAATATGGAGATAAATGTTATTTCCAATGATCTTTTAGATTTATTAAAAGTTGTAGAAGATGATAAAATTAGAAAAGAAATTATTAATAAAATAATTAAAGAAGAAAAAGCTTCAACTTCAATGGGTCATCAAGAATTTAAACCCTATACTATAAGTGAAGTTAAAAAACAATTAAATCAAAGAAATTTAAGGGAAAAACCGGCTAATATTGAAGAATTAAGACTAGAGGTTGATAACCTAAAAATAGAAATAAAAAACCTAAAAGGAAATAATAAAACTTTAGAGGAAAGAATAATAAATCTGGAAAGAGAAAAAATTAATTCAGAAAGCCCTAGAACATCTGGGAAAAATGATACAGAAACTGATAAATTTTTATCAAAAATAGAAAATGAAATTTTTTTTATCAATATATGAGATTGTAACTTCTAATAAATGGCATATTAAAATTAAGCTGTTAATAGAAAGCAATTTTTCTATTGAATTAATTGCTTTACTAGATAGTGGAGCAGATTTAAATTGCATTCAGGAAGGAATAATTCCTACAAAATATTTTCATAAAAATTCGCATAGAGTTAGTTCTGCTAGTGGAGAACCACTAGGAATAACCTATAAATTAGCACAGGCATATATTTGTCAAAATAAAGTTTGTATCCCAAATAGTTTTATGTTAGTTAAAAATCTAACAAGTCAGATTATACTTGGTTAACCATTTTGGAAAAAGATTTTCCCAATAAAACATATTGATGAAAATGTTATTAACTTATTATAGGAACTTATAAAGGAAAAGAAATAACTTTTACTTTTGTTTATAAACCAATTACTAGATTTATAAATGATATTGAAGAATCTTTAATACAAGCCAAAGAAAATCAAATAAATTTTCTTAAAGAAGAAATTAATCTTTTTACAATAGAAGAAAGGCTTAAAAATCCTAAATTACAGGAAAAGATAAAATTAATACAAAGCCAATTTTCTTTACAAATTTGTAATAATCACCCTAATGCTTTCTGGGATAGAAAGAAACATATTGTTTCTCTTCCTTATGAAGATGACTTTAATGAAAGTCAAATACCTACAAAAGCAAGACCGTGTCAAATGAATTCTGATTATTTAGAATTATGCAAAAAAGAGATAAAAACTTTAATAGATAAAGGTTTAATAAGACCTTCAAAGTCTCCATGGTCATGTACTGCATTCTATGTCAATAAACATTCAGAGTAAGAAACAGGAGCTCCCAGGTTAGTAATAAATTACAAACCTTTAAATAACGTTTTGAAATGGATTAGGTATCCTATACCTAACAAAAAAGATTTGTTAGATAGACTAAATAATGCTATTATATTTTCAAAATTTGACTTAAAATCTGGATACTGGCAGATTCAAATAGATGAAAAAGATAGATATAAAACTGCCTTTACAGTACCTTTTGGTCATTATGAATGGAATGTAATGTCATTTGGGTTAAAAAATGCCTCAAGTGAATTTCAAAACATAATGCATGATATTTTCATTCCTTTCAGTGATTTCATAATAGTCTACATTGATGATATCTTAGTATTTTCTAAAGATATTGAAACTCATTTTAAACATCTAGAGATTTTCAAACATATAATTATAAAACATGGTTTAGTAATATCTAGACCAAAGATGTTAATTTTTCAAACCAATGTTAGATTTTTGGGTCATAATATTGAGAAAGGAAATATTATTCCTATAAATAGAAGTATTGAATTTGCTTCCAAATTTCCTGATGAAATAATTGATAAAACTCAACTACAAAGATTTTTAGGAAGTTTGAATTATATTTCACCTTATTATAAAAATTAACTGTTTTATATGACAGATTAAAGAAGAATCCTCCGCCATGGTCTAATATTCATACCAAGGCAATTCAAAAATTAAGCAAAATGTTAAAAATCTTCCTTGTTTAATGCTGGCAAAACCAGATTGGCAAAAGATCATTGAAACAGATGCTAGTAATATTGGATATGAGGGGATATTAAAACAAGTATCTCCTATTGATAAACAAGAATTTTTGGTTAGATTCCATTCAGGTAAGTGGAATAATAGCCAAAAGAACTATGCAACTATTGCAAAAGAAATTTTAGCAATAGTCAAATGTGTTTTAAAATTTCAAGATGATTTATACAATCAAAAGTTTTTAATAAAAACTGACTGCCAAGCAGCAAAATATATGTTTAATAAATATTTCAAACATGATGTTTCTAAGCAAATGTTTGCTAGATGGCAATCTCATCTTGCCCCATTTGATTTTGAAATAATTTACAAAAAGGGAACTGATAATAGTTTACCTAATTTTTTAACAAGAGAATATTTAAATGAGTAATAGGCCAATAGTTTTTAGTTATAATAAATTTACAAGAATAATAAATGAATATGAATTATATTTATTATTTTATAAAAACAGACTTAGAGAAGTATTAAATGATCATCAGCAATGGCTTGAAGAAATCACTGAGATTTATGATTGTATTAATGAATTCAAGTATCGAATAAAGATACTTAAAGAAAAAAGAATTATAATTTCTTATGGATAATTGCAGGTCCAATGAAGAAGATTAAAGGTCATATAAAAAGAATTTTTGAAATAATTCAAAATGATATTGATGATTTAGAAGTTATAATAAGGGTTAGACATTATCGAATTTATGATCTGATGCATAATTTTGAACTGCATCCAGAAGAAAGAGAAAATAGGCTCAAAGAAGAATTTAAAATTTTACATTATCATAAGAATCGATTGAAGGTTCTTAAAGAAAATGAGAAAATAATCTCTTCTGCCTGATTTTATACTTTCAGGAATGTATTCCCGAGATAGAGGGAAGCAACCCCTTCCTAATACAGGAAGAGGAAGAGGTGGCCGGGGTCAATTAAGATCCTATGGTGATGAAAGAGTTCTTGGGCAATTTGCTCATCAAAGGCTAATAGCCGCCAATATTGCAAATATTGCATCAACCTCCAGTAATACTAGAGGAAATGATAAGGAAGATAAATTATATCAAGAATTTTTGGCTTATAAAGCTAGAGCTGAAGGAAAGGATAATTCATCCTATGTCAATATTGTGACAGAAGATTCTGATGATGGATTATATGAGCAAAATCCAAATAAGGAGATAATATTGCTCTTGGAATTTAAAGATCTTAAATGGAAAGATCAACCATGGACCTTAATGACAAGGTACCTAGATAATGGATCATATCCTACTGTTTCATATAAACAGAGACACTATTATGAAAACATTCTTAAAGTCACAGAATCTTGTGATATTCACCATTATATGGCTGGAAATACCCAGGATTATAGTTTTAGTAAAGTAATTATAAAACAGATAATATCTGTTGAAGAATGGGGAACATCTCCTTTAAAAGATAAAGAGATGTATCACCCTGATACTAGAGTCCCTGTTAAATTCAATTATTGGGATTATATAGAAGCATTTAATAAAGCCTTCTTATATGAAAATACAAAGAAGAAACATTTATGGTTTTTTAAAATATGTCCAGAAGTTTATAAATGGGACATCCTAAATTGGGTTTATAAATGGTGGCTATCATATGGCCCTTCGGTAAAAATTTTACCAGAAAAATTAAGAGAAAATTATAATAGATGGGTAGAAATATCTCCCACATTAATTGAATTACAGCATCAAAGGGTCCTAATAGAAGGATTAACTTTATGTCACTTCTTTGTTCAATTTGGAATTCCATGGATCTGGAAATGGTCTCCAGAGGTAGGTTATACCCAACAACAAATTCCTTGTTTAAGAAGAGTTTTTTATACAAAATTCTGGAAGAAAATGATGAAGCTGGACAAAGATGTTGTTCCAGAAAGTCAAGAAACATTACAAAGAATTCATGACACCATAGAATTATATTCTAAGCAGATCCAATTACAAGTCCAGAGAGAATCTCCAAGTCCATTCCAGGAAATAACCAGGAAGCTCAAGATGCAAGGAGAAAGCAGTATTTCTAAAAAAGAAATATTGGCCACATATTTTAAAGAAATAAAGAAAGATTTGATGAAAAATCTTAAAGGAAAAATTATTCAAACTGATCATATATCAGATATGTCTTTGTCAAATTGTTCTGAAGCAGAAGAAGAGGAAAATATTCTTGCAGGAGAATCTCAAGATCCGTATGACTCGGATGAAGAAATTCTTCAAGAAGAATTAGAGATAATGATTGATGATTTCAAAGAAGAAATCAAGAAATCGGTATCCAATGAAGGAGCAGAAGAAGACAAAGAAATAAAGTGAAGACTGTCCACCGTGTGGGACCGAGTGAATTATTAAAGCCACAATTATGACAGACACAATAATGTCTGCTTTTGAAAATTTCGAAAAATAATTGATGTATAATTATTGTAATTTACTGTTTATGCTTTATTTGTACCTTGAGACTCTCATTATAAAAGGAGCTCAAGTCTTTAGTCTAGGGGGTGCCTGATCTTACGATCAATCATCTCTTCTCCCTCTTGTAAAATATTCTAAGTAATAAAATAATCTGTGCCGACTGAAGGCTTCAAGAAATCTTGGTGTGTCCTCTTAGAGGTATAAATTTATTTTCTTTTAATTATAATTTCTTTAAATTTCTCTATTCATTAGCCTAATGACATGCTAAGAATCATCTCAGTGTTAAATCCAATCATGATAAGGTTATAATCTACGACTTAAAAATAAAAAAATAAAAAAAATAAAAATAAAAAATAAAAATAAAAAATAAAAATAAAAATAAAAAGTCTGGAAATTAAAGTTTTTCCAACTTAAGTCTGGATAATTTCGGACAGGTTATATACTAAACATGCAGATTATTAGCATAGTGGTCGAATTATGGCAGCCAGTTTTGTTAGCCGTTTGATAGGCGTTTTTAAGGGCACAGGCCTGTACTGATCTTGTGCTAATTTAGCCTGCCAGTTGATGTATATGTGAAATTATCCGAGGTCTGAAGATTCAGGCCTAGGTTTAAAATTTTTAAACATGTATATCTTCAATAATTCCAGGCTTCCTTTTCAGTTACTTTTATTTTGGGTTTTTACTCTTTTGCCCATAAGGTCCTGCCTTATGGAATAATAATAATAATAACAATAATAATAATAAATAACAATAACAATAATAATAATAATAATAATAATAAATAATAACAATAATAATAATAATAACAATAATAATAATAATAAACAATAATAATAACAATAAACAATAATAATAACAATAATAAAACATAATAATAATAACAATAATAATAATATTAATAATAATAATAATAATAATAATAATAATAATAATAAATAACAACAATAAATAATAAATAATAATAATAACAATAAATAATAATGATAACAACAACAATAATAATAATAATAAATAATAAAATAATAATAACTAATAATAATAACAACAATAAAGAATTTCACGAAAAAGAATTTGTTAACTTGGCAAAGGTGTTAGTAGATGTATCGTATTACACATGGTAGGGCGTTAGTAGATAGTAATAGAACTTTACGAAAAAGAATTTGTTAACTTGGCAAAGGTGTAACATCCGTGAAATATGGTGTCTCATTGACCAAAAAGCCTCCCCTGGTGGTTTCCACTTTAATGAGCAAAAAGTGAAAACCACCAGGGGAGGCTTTTTGGTCAATGAGACACTCATAAGGTGTTAACCAGGGGAGGCTTGTTGATCAATGAGCACCTTATAGGAGTTGTATATGGGTCTCATTGCCCTATACGACTCATATGAAATTAATTTTTTTGAACAACTTTATGTGGTAATTAAGGGTTTTTTATGTTATAAAACACCCTAATTAATAATTTTTTTAAATTGTTGCATACACTATATTTCACGGATGTTACACCTTTGCCATGTTAACAAATTCTTTTTCGTGAAGTTCTATTAGTATCTACTAACGCTCTACCCTGTGTAATACGATACATGTACATTGTCACCCATTCATAGCTTCTATACGTCGGTGAGGTATTTCAAAGTCCATTTCGTACCGACATCGGACAATCATCCCGTTAACTTAGCAATAATAATAATAATAATAATAATAGTAATAATAATAATAGTAATAATAATAATAGTAATAAATAATAATAATAATAATAATTATAACAAATAATAATAATAATAATAATAATAATAATGATAATAATAAAACATATGCACATTTAAAAAAACAATGTTATATCTAGTCCCGGCAAACGGGTCGGGCCGGGGGTCGGGTACGGTCTTTGAACCATGACGATATTTTATGAAATGAATTTTGTGTATTATAAAATGTCAAATTTTTTATTTATCAATTATTATTATGTCTTTAATTATTTTTCATTTGTCATTTATTAACCATAACGCAATAAATACACGAAACATCGTTTTATATTATTACACAAAACATGTCATTTTAATACAAAATGTAACAACTAAACCCTAAACCCTAAATCATTAACTGTTACATATTCTTAAATTCTTGCAAACCGTATCGGTTATTCAGATCTCTATTCGGTCACCATATTGTTGCTATCAAGTTTAAGGACGCGTTCCACGGTAAACGTGCTTTCCGCTTCCCCATTACCACATGAAGAACCTCCGACCTGATCTGGCACCCCCTCGTTGTCGTAGAAGAATTCTCAGTAACCGGTTCCACAACATGAAGAACCAATCCATACAGAAGGAGTTCTCCCTCGAGGTTGCTGATGCAGAAGCATTGTCGTTGGTGGAGGTGGAAGAACATTCCAGTTCACCCTCACAGTCACCGGTAAATATCTACTTCCACCGTCACAGACTGTGGGTGCAGAAGCATTGTCGTTGGTGGACGTTCCGGTGTATGAATCTGGAATACGAACACAGTTAAGCGTTTGAATCTGAAATATGAACGCAGTGTACTTCTCCATAAGGATTACGCTACCACCACCGTCAAAACACCGACTTTCGATATCCTGTTAATAAAACATACAATTATAGCATTAGACCCGACATCCGAAAATATATTGTTAAAAATAATAAACATAATAATAAAAATAACATATGCACATTTAAAAAAAACGATGATATAAGTCTAGACCCGGCAAACGTGTCGGGCCGGGGGTCGGGTAGGGTTACGCTACCACCAACACCACCACACCCGCCTAACCACCACCACCACTACCACCACAGCCACCACCACACCCGCCTAACCACCACCACCACTACTACCACAGCCACCACCACACCCGCCTAACCACCACCACCACCACTACCACCACAGCCACCACCATACCCGCCTAACCACCACCACCACCACTACTACCACCACAGCCACCACCATACCCGCCTAACCACCACCACAACAACCACCACCACCACCACCACCACAGCCACCACCACACCCGCCGAACCACCACCACAACAATCACCACTACCACAGCCGTCAATCCCCACGACCACAACCACCACTACCACAACCAGCACCCCCACCACCACAACCACCACTACCACAGCCACCACCACAGCCACCACCACCACCACCACCACTGCCGTCAATCACCACCGCCGTCATTCCCCACCACAGTCAATCCCCCACCGCCGTCATTCCCCACCACAGTCAATCCCCCACCACCATCAAACCCAACACCACCGTCAAACCCAACACCACCCCAAACGGCGGAAATAAAACCAAAAAATAAAAAAAGGTTGAAGATTAAGCAATAAAATTTGGAATACAAACTAACCTTCATCGTGTGGTCCAGAGTTTGTCTTGTGAAAATCGTGTGGTCCAGAGCGTTTGTGTGTGTGTTCTTGGTGTTTTAGTGTGTGAGTTTTCAAATTTTAGATCTAGTTTACCCCTTTATTGAAGTTGGGAAAGTGTTTGTGTTCAATGAGAGTCGTATGGTTCAATGAGCACTTTATAGGAGTTGTTGGGTTTAAAGCATATGTCGTGTATAAAGGATATACTATAACCAATTTATCAGCTCATGTACAGGAGGATAAACTGGTTAAGGCTTGTGTGTTCTATGCGAAATGTGCGAGTTCGAATCCCGGGGGAAGCCGGTCCGATACAGAAGGACCCCTCCCTTTTTTGAATCAATGAGGGGCGTATAGGGCAAAAAGGGGCGTATAGATTTTTGAATCAATGAGGGGCGTATGAAGTGTATAAAGGATATACTATAACCAATTTATCAGCTCCTGTACAGGAGGATAAACTGGTTAATGCTTGTGTGTTCTATGCGAAGGGTGCGAGTTCGAAACCTGGGGGAGGCCGGTCCGATACAGAAGGACCCCTCCCTTTTTTATTTGTGTAATTCTAATTTTTTATTATTCATTTATTTATATTAAAATTAATTCCTTTTATTAAAAAAAACAGATTTCATTTTTAGTTTGAGTCAACAATTTTAAATCCCTTTAAAACAATAATTTTCTTTTATTTTGTACTCTTTTCTTTTATATGAAGCACTTTAATTAAAAAAAATTAATAAAAAAATTGTTGCGTACACTATATTTGACAGATGTTACAATATATTTAAATTATAATAAAGAGAAACATTAATAAGTTCGTTGCGTACACTATGTTTCACGGATGCTACACCTAACACAAGTTAATAACTTCTTTTTGTCGAGTTCTATTACTACGTAGTAACGCCCTACTCTGTGCAATACGAGACATGTACATTGTCTCCCATTCCATAGCTTCCATACTTCGGTATATATTCCAAAGTCCATTTGGTACTGGCATCGGGCTATCATCCGCTAACTTAACCATGATGAAATGGCTATCTTCGACATAAGCAATCGTTAAAATGGAATGGTTCAGGTAAACCTGCGATCCATCGAACATCGGGAAGTAAGTTTGACAAACACCGTTGCTTAAATGTTGAACAATCACCCCAAATTTTTGAGCCACCAACAACCTGTGTAGGGAAACCACATCCAGCGTGCCATAGGTGCAGGTTCAACATTTAACCAATTTATCGATTGATACACATTTTCGTAACATCCCTTGTCCAATGATTCGAGTATATGCCCCCAACGATTTTTGTTAATGAACATCTCGTCGAGTAGCTCTTGGCGGACCCACTTTCACTGTTTCTAGTCATACCCCAAACCCATAGCTATGGATCGAAACCCACAGTTACCGTCCGGCTGGGCATCTTCGATATGTGTTATGTATCTCCGATAGCTAGATGGAAGCCAATCCTTAAAACGCTCGATCACGATTTTGTACCTATAATTGGCAAAAAAAAATAAAAAACAAAAAAATATTAAAAAAAATTGAAAAAGAATTCTAAATATATGTATGTATATACGTATGTACATATGCCCAGCCAACAGTGGAAAGTCTTTATCTATAATCGGAAGTGTATTTTTTTTCTTCTTTGCTTTTCTTTGTACGACTACGTCGCACATTTGGCTTTTGAGTGTAGTCGTTCCTCTGTGATTCGGGTTGTTTATCTTTACGTTTCGCAAGGTCTTCATTCTTTTGTTGTTTTTCTTTCGTAGTTGGGCGGCCCCGCGTATCTTGTTGTACCTCAGGCGGTTGATGGTCAGTCATACTTGGATTCAACACCGCTTTCATCTTCGACAACATACTTTTTAACACTAGAGGTGGCTGCGTATGTAGTTGCTGTGTGAGTTTATCCATTTCCGCCTGAATATTACACTCGTCTTGATTAAGTTCTTCTGTCGAAAAATCAAGTTTTGTCCAGAATTTATTTATCGCGGCAAGTGGAATTTTGCAACCTGTTTTTCAAGAATCATTGTTAAAACATGAAGTATAATGATGATTATATTCTATGGATCGAAGCATATGTTATAGTTGTTATGTTACCTGTATTTTCCCACCACTCCATCTAACAAGCACATGACAACCCACAACCCGTAGAAAGCTGGTGGCCACAAGTCCCCCCTCCTACCCTCAACGCATTTAGCTTCTTCCTCTCGACAACCAATAACTCTAAGGCTTTTTGGGAAACATTACCGCGTCGGTTGTCAAAAAATGGAAATCTGTGGTCCCCCATTTGCACGGACCTGCTCTCCTGAAAACTAAGTTTTATTTGTATCTTTTGTGACTCTACAACTTTGCCAACAAGACACACAAGTCTATGGAGCGAGTTGTTTGGCCCTTTAATGTATCTCTTAAACTTAGAATGCTGGCTTTCAACTCTGTTGGTTGTATGTTGACCAAAATTGGGGACTGTGTTAGTCCAAGCTGAAACGAACTTTTCTTTATAATCTTTCAGCCACACATCATACAAATAATCCAGAACATCTGAAAAAAAAATTGAATACAATGATTTGTAATGTTTGTATGTATATATGTATGGATGAATGTATGTAAACTAATATAATATGTACCTGATCATCCGTCGTTAACCAGTCGCGTGAAAAGCCGCTGAAAGTTATAATTGTATATCGTCAGAATGGGAGAATTACACAGTCGAGACCAAGAAAGCTTGAATATTTTCCAGTCTTCATCCGTAAATTTTGCCCGACAGTGTTTTAGAATATTCTGTGAGATGTGCCACCTACATAGCAATTTGGAAGCTTTTGGGAATACTTTATCGCAAGCATTCATCAAAGCTTGATCCCTATCTGTTACAATTACACGTGGCTCCATGCAATCTACCAACAATTCTTTGAGCTTCTCCAGGACCCATAAGAAGTTATCTTTTTTTTCTTTAGAGACAAATGCATGAGCCACACAAAAAGACTTGTGTGTCGATGTCACACCCACAACTTGAATAAACGGAAGCTTATACTCATTCGTCTTGTAGGTAGCATCAATCATCAACACATGTGGGAATGCACGCCACATGTTGTACGAGTCCGGATGAACGAAAAAAACCTCCTCGACCGTGTTTGTGGAGGGATTCACTCTGGTGAAATAAACGTACCTTTCTTCTTGCAACATGCTCTCCAATATCTGCATTGGAGTTCGATCTCCGTACATTTTGCGTTTAATCTTTTTAATCACGTTTTGTACATCTTGTAGAATGCACACGCTATGTGGGTACTGATTTATTATGGTTAAATGTATATTTGTAGGCTCTATGTTTTGCAAATAAAGTCTTTCCACCAGTGATTCTTCGT
Organism: Helianthus tuberosus; assembly: GCA_030545235.1. Taxonomy (NCBI): domain Eukaryota; kingdom Viridiplantae; phylum Streptophyta; class Magnoliopsida; order Asterales; family Asteraceae; genus Helianthus; species Helianthus tuberosus. Next base: position 20,151,804 of record CM060364.1, on the reverse strand, counting down.
CCGGGGTCAGCCTTCTAGCAAACGCGTGGCCCTCGAGAACTTCAGCAGGCTCATGGTTGTGAATGTTTTTCTTCTCCACAAGGCTCCAACTACCACTACTTGAGTCTAGTTTCCCTATCAGACTAAAAGGACAGCCAACCTTTTTGCTACCGGAATGCCGAACGGATGCTTTACTTTTGGGTTCGCTGCCACGATCGCATTGCAACCATATCTTCACTGTCCTTGCTGACGCACCTTCGTCTTTTTTCCTCGTTCGTTGGGTGACAATGACGTAACCTTTCGCAACTTCTCTTTTGTATACCCAATTCTTCAATTCTTCAAGTGACCCAAATACCTCAAAAAAAAAAAGGTTCATTAGAAATCTACATAAATGAAATTAATATATTAATTTGTCGAAAAAACAATAAAAAAACTTGGGTTCAACATCGGGTTCGGGTTAATATGTATGACACATTTTAGGGTTTGTATGAAATTTCGTGTCATACATTTTCTATTCTTAATCAGTATACATGTCTCGTTCGTGTTCGTTCGGTTCATTTACAAGCCTAAGCAATCTATTTTTAACAAAATATTTCACCAGAACATATATAATATTTCACCAAAATGATAACGAAATCGGGTTAATATGTATGACACAATTTCGGGTTGGGTTTAAGGTCGAGACGGGTCAAACATTTTCTAGATTTCTCCTACCTAATAAAAATTATATACATACGAATAACACGTATACAAAATCATTTTATCCACTCTAAAATTATATCAACATTATGTAACACGAATAACACGTAATTGACGGTTATGTCATACCTTTTTTGTTTTTTTCTCGTCATTAGCACCTTCCTCGTTAGCAGGTTCCTCGTTAGCACGCTCGTCGTCGTGAACACCTTCCTCGTTAGCAGGTTCGTCGTCGTCAACATCCTCCTCAAAGTGCATTACACCTTCCTCGATTTCGTTATCATTTTCCTCAAAGTCCTTAGCACATTCCTCGACTTCGTTATCATTTTCCTCAAAGTCGTTAGCACCTTCTTCGACTTCGTTATCATTTTTCTCATACTCCTTAGCACCTTCCTCATACTCTAACTTGTGTTTGTTTTCCGTATACGAATGGTAAGTCCCGTATTCGTGTCGCGGATAACTTTGGGCAATGTAAGATGGTTCCCCCTCATCTACAAACACCTGGGTCAAGTCAGGTAACGTGGGTCGCACACCCCCGTCATCACAACGAGGCACGGACACAACCTCCTCCTCACCTCGATCAACGCCGGATAACCAAACGCTTTTGGAGACGTACGACTGGTTCGAATCTTCGCCAAAAATATTACCAATGCCCCAAAACGACATCTTTATGCTTCACAGTCTCAACCAAATTTTTTAGTTAAGAATCTTCAGGAGTTCAGTCGGAATTTTGCGAGTTTGAAAAAAATTGGAAGCTATAAATCCCGTATGCTTGGGTAAACAAACATTTTTGCTGTATAAGGGTCGTATAGGTCGATAAGGGTCATATGGGTCACTTTCACACTTTTTCACACTGAACTCCTTTCATATCAGTAATTATACCTTAAATTCATCAAAAGTCGTGCCGATAAGCCTCTCATTGCTCAATGAGATGCGTATAGGGTTTAATGCTCCAACTACCACAACCTTATATGCCTCTCATAGGGCAATGAGAGGCTTATCAAAACCTTTTTTCTGGCACATTAATTGCTTTCACACTATATACTCCCCTTATTGCCCTATATGCCACCTCTGGGGGTGTGAACTCAAAAAGTAGGGATGTGTCAATACCCTCACCCTAAACTAAATATAATAAAAAAAAGAAAATGATGTGATTGCTCAAAAGGGGACGAATGTCGTTTATTGGGTTGGCAAAAGGGGGCAATGACGCCATCATTAACGGTGGGCAACGATGTTTGGCACCCATGACTGATGAGGTGGTATAGGGCGCCAACTCGCAGTACACAACCTTAGTTGTGAGCCCTTACAATTGTCATTAATTTAAAATAGTTATGTTGTTCTAGTGGGTGTGGGTAGCACAAAACTTTTATTCATATTTTGTATCTCTTGTTAGGGGTGTTCATAGGTTTGAAAATTGGTTTATTTTGTTTTAATTTTTTTTAATCCTAACTGAAAACTAAACCGTTCTAAATTGAAAATTGTGTCCAAGCTAACCAAATTCAACCAATTTGTTCAGTTTTGATATTTGATTAAGTCGGATATTATGCGATTTTAATCTAATTTGATTATCTGAATTATATAAGCAAGATTTGTAGGATGAATAATCGAATCAAAATTCAAATTCACATTTCAGATACCCAAATTGAAACTTAATTAACTATCCGGTTTGCTATTTTCCGGTTAGAAATGTGGATCGTTTTCAGGTTTTAATCATGTTATTAATTGAAATAAGTGCACTAGATAAAGTATGTAGTTACACTACAGTATATTTAATGTGATCGACATGGGTTACTTATAATGGTTATATCAAGGATATAGAATATGCTTATCATAAGAAATATCCTACCTCAAATACCAACAAATTATTTTGGGCTCTTTAGTTGCGGAGAAGAGAAAATTATACAATTAAGCAAGATGATTGGATGTTATAAACCATCGTTTCCTTTTTTCCAGTTTAACAATCATCGCTTCCTTAAATATATATCCCACTCTTGAAAAACGTCAAATAAAACAAATATATTATAATACATGTTCATTGCTAAAATAATAAAAAAAATATTATTATACATGTTCATTGCTAAAATAATAAAAAAAGGAAATTGGCCTGTAATAATCCCACCTAGACCTTATTGGCCTTTAATAATCTCACATCAGAATATTCCCCCCACCAGTCCCACATTTCACCTATTTTTCCTACAATGGTCCCCCGTTAAAAAAACTTAACAGAGTTAAGCTTTTTTTCCAAATTACAAACAGATTTTTTAGGGCTTTTGATCAGAATGATGATACGAGTCTATTAATGTAAAACTTACTTCCAAATGGTGCTCCAAGTGACTTGATTTTGGTTAATTGGAAATTTAAACACCCGAATTGAAGCGTCGTTTTCATCGTTTGGAGCACCGTTTCGAGGCAAGTTTTACATCAATGGACTCGTATTGTCGTTCTAATCAAAAGCCCTAAAAAATCTGTTTGTAATTTGGAAAAAGGCTTAACTCCGTTAAGTTTTTTTAACGGGGGACCATTGTAGGAAAAATAGGTGAAATGTGGGACTTGTGGGGGGAATATTCTGAGGTGGGATTATTAATGGCCAATAAGGTCTAGGTGAGATTATTACATGCCAATTCCCCTAATAAAAAAGATAGTATTCATTGCTAAAATAATAAAAAAAGATATTTATACATGTTCATTGCTAAAATAATAAAAAAAAAATTATTATTATACATTTTTTGACACAAATTTCTTTTATTTATGTCATCTGTGAAACTTGAACCCAAGACCTTCCACTCCTAAAGCGTTTAAAGGTTTTATCTTTGTCAATGAATCACCACCCATCGATAAATATTATTATATATGTTTATAGCTAAAATAGTTGCTAATCAGGGCCGGCCAGTAAAGCTTATCAATCTAGGTTAAGGCCTAGGGCCACCAAAAAACAAGGGCCTCCAATTTTATTTCTTTTCATATATTAGACTTGTTTTTTGTCATTTAAACAACGTTTCTAGGCCCAAGATTTAGGATTTACACTAGGAGTCTGCATTGTCCACTCACACAACACATCAACCCTCGTTACTTGTGGTCTTTTGAGTAACCAATGTGAAACTGATTGCGGATTGAGCAAAATTAAGGCCAGGATTAGGAAAAAATCATTTCTATGGTTATTCAATGTCTCAAATCTCAATTCCTTATACCAATTCAATAGGACCCTGACTTTGTAGTTCGCTTAGGGCCTCAAAAAACGTTGGAACGGATTTGTTGCTAATTACATAGAAACTTAGAAAGGAAGATAACCTATCCCGAAATTAAAAGACATGTCATACACTTGTATATTAACTAATATAAAACTAGTGTGATATTTTCGCGTTACACGGTGGGAATTTAGTTATATAGGTTTGGTTCGTTATAATACCAACATCCACTAGAGCGACCAAAAAAGTTTAAGTCGTATTTCACATTAATTGAAAACCATAAAAACAAACATTGTACTTGTATTAGTTATACTAGTATCAATATTCAGTCTGAATCAGTTCGGTTCGTTAGGGTACCCATGTTGTGACCAAATTTTATACCGGAATATGAAGAAAAAAAGTTAAACTCACCTGCATATTTATTTTAAAAAAATGGTTTATGACCACAAGTTATCAACCGAAAATTGGTTAATAAATGCAAGTTATCAAAAAAATTGATTAACGAACACAAGTTATAAAAAATAAAATAAATTAAATGGGTAAAAATGGTATATTATAATGTATACTAAATTATAAAATTTATATTATGTTAAAATGACTAAACTAATATAAATAATAAGAAAAGTCAAAGAATATCTTTAACTATATTAGAGCACAAAAGAAAAACTTATAACCTAAGAGGGTCATTAGAAGAAAAAAAAAAGAGTAAATTACAAGTTTTGTCCTTTATGTTTACGTCAAATTGCAGGCGCTGCCCTTTAGCGCAAAAGTTAACAAGTTTTGTACTTAATGTTTCAAAATCTTGCACGTTATTTCCTTTAGGCCAAACCCAGTTAGATGTTTTGGTTAAATCTGATCATGTGCATTGCACATGAGGGCATTGTTGTCATATCATCTCTTCAGGGACTATTGTGTAAAATACTTATATGTAGGGACTAGTATGTAATAACTTGAAAAGTCAAAAAATATAACATCTTTCTCTTTCACAACTGCAAGTCCCCTCTCCCTCTTCTCTCCTCTCTCTCTAACATGATCTGAAGCGACGACTGAATGTGGTGGTGGGTTAGGTGCGGTGGTGTTTGGTGGTGGGTGGAACCGGAGGTAATTCTCCGATGTCGTCCTTCTTGCAAATCTCCGGCGAGTATGGCACCTTCGCACCACAAGAGGAACCGGAGGAACAGACTGATTCTCCGACGTCGCGCCACAAGAGGAATCTCACCTGTATGGGTTAATATGCAATCAGTTTCTTGAAATCTTGTAAATTTCTTAGAATTTTTTTGTGGGTTCCTATCTTTTTAGGTTAATTTGCGTTCAGTGTCTTGAAATGCTGAAAATTTCTTGTAAACTTTTGTGGGTTCTAATCTTTTTGGATTAATTAAGGTCTAAAGATTCATAAAATGGTGTCTATTGAGTTTGGTGAATCTGGAACAGGGGATTTGAAAGTTGTGTTGTTTGGTAAACAAGGGTTTATTGTGAAGTTGAGTGTTCATAAAAGTTTTGTCAAAAAATGAGAAATTGTATACACAAATCGGCGACAAAGCACTCAGACCATGTCCGGCGTTGATTTACTGACGAAATTTATGGGTAGATTGGATGAGTTCGAAGCAGCGTGTATGGAAGACTCCGACGCTGAAACAGAGGATGAGTCCAAAAAGAAGAACGATTTCTTTGTAAAAGTAGAAAACGATGAAGATGGAGAGAGAGGTGGGTCGCAGGAGGTGGTGGTGGTGGTCTATGGTGGTGGATGGCTGAGAGAGATAGAGAGAGAAAAAAGAGAGGTAGAGAGATACTAAAGAGAGAGATGGAGGTTTGAGTTTATATATTTTTAATTTTTTGTTTTTTTTAATTAGCATGTATTTTAATTAAACAGATAAAATTACAAAAGTACCCTCATGTACTTACTAAAATTACAAAAATACCCTGATTTAACAGAAAAATTTAACTATGTTAGGATCAAAGGGCATACCGTGCAAGATTTTGAAACATTAAGGACATAACTTGTCAACTTTTGCGCTAAAGGACTGCGCCTGCAATTTGATGTAAACATAAAGGATAAAACTTGTAATTTACTAAAAAAAACCTTAAAGGATCATAGTACACACATAAACTTTATTATTTCTCCTTGTGTTATGGTTTAATAAGGCCACCCGGGGCGCCCTATTATTCCGCATACACCACCGCCAATCATCATCATCCCGCACGGAAAATTATAAGCGTGTTGGTGATCACGCGTTGTAAAGCAAAACAAAATCAATTACCTAAGCCACGTGGTTGGCTTTGCTTTGTCAGAGAGGATAGATTTTTTGGCCGGAGAGCTAGATTTTTGGTCGGAGATCTGGGTTTTTGGCCGGAGGGGATGGTTGTCGGCGTATTTATCTCTTGGGGAGGAAGAAGACATAAATAACATTGAAAATATACATATTCCCCCTATAGTTTATGTAAAGTTAAAAAATGCCCCTTTTATTTTTTAAAAAATGCCCTTTTTTTCTTTTTTCTTTGTTTTTTATATTTTAATGTTATATAAATTTAATTATTTTATCAAAATTATATTATATAATTCATATTTCAAGTAATTTCATTTCAATAGTTTATTAAGTTTTTTAAACTTTATTGCTGTATTTATTTATTAAATTTTATTGTTATATTTATTTAAATATTTAAGTAAAAAGAACCATCACTAGTGATGTGTATTTCAACAAAAATCTATTACTAGCGACGAAATAATGCTCAATGATATGGCAGAACTTAATTTGATATTTTTTTTTTCTGAGATGAAATTCCATCACTAGTGAAGCGTCTTTATCCCCTAATATATATGAATAATAAACTCTCCAAACAACAATTCTTAACTCCTTATTACTAAATAGTTAATGTTTTTTATTCAGCAGCTCCTGTAATAAATAAGTTTCAAACTTAATTTGTGCGTCCATAGCCAGTGAGCTCAATTGTTATTTGAAGGGCAGTGATTATTGGTTAATTAGCAAAATAAAGTCTTTAAATATTTTGGGTGGAGTGATTTAGGGTTCAATTCTCACAGACAACAAAAATAAAAAAAAATTTCTTTAAAAGAAAAAAAATAAGTTTCAAGTTCGAATTTAATCGCAACGCGTTAAAATATTTAACTATTGCATATATTTTGTTCTTAAACACATACCTCCTATAATTCACTTATTAATTATTCTGTGGGACTTGAACATGTGAGAATAAGCACACGATGATAGTACACCATTGAGGCAATTAATATATTTGAATTGTTTTTCTGGTAATATATATTTCTCCAGCTTAGAAAATATGAAAATACTAATGAACATTGTTACATAAAATATGCAATATTATATAACTACTATACTCCAACCATCGATATCTATGTGACTATATATAATGGTCCTTCTCCACCTCAAAGAAACCATGAACCCAAGTAGTTCTTACAGTTTTCTTCTTCATCCATAGACATTGCGCTCTCTCTCTCTCTCCCTCCCTCCCTCTCTCTCTCTCTCTCTCTCTCTCTCACTCATTCATGTTGCCTGATATTTTCACATGGGTTCTGCAAGACTGGATCCGGGTGACGCTTCTTGCTCTTGTTATGCAAATCTATCTAACATGTTTCAAGGCATCCATATGATTTGTGTATTTTTTTTTTTTTGCTGTTTTATGCTATTGGTTGATATCTAATGGAAAAGAAAAAGAGAGCTTTCTTCAGTCCACCCATGGGTTGCGATAAGATATCAATTAGCTGCCGACTCATTCAGCCAAATACTAAGTCAAATTCTGGCTATATATGGTGCTTGGTAAATGATTGAATGATGCGGGAGACAAATTGAATCTTAGGTTTCCTGTACTTGGACTGAAGGGAGCTCCCTTAGTTTTTAATTCTGAACTAATATTTATTCCATGATCGACTTTTTTTTTTTTTTTTACTTTTAAAGGGTACATAAAGCTATAAAATTTCATCTGGGTTAACAAGTTTGAATTTACACTTTGCTATATTATATAAGTTCTTTACTGTTTAACCATTTATATATCAAGTGTAATTAATCAAGATAATTCATAAACTAAATTTTACTAGTTGTTTTAATAAGGCTCAAACTATCCAGACACCTTATCTGCCTATTTAGACACCTTTTGCCTCGTATAGGCCTCATATAGGCCTATACGAGGCGTATAGGGTTACATCAAAATCAGTGTCTGACTCATGTCACTTCTGGTTTGACTGCTTCAATACGCCTCGTATAGGCCTATACTGGGCGTATAGGACCCTTCGTATAGGCCTCATATATGACCCTTTGCCCCTTATATGCCTCGTATAGGCCTATACTGGGCGTCTTGAAGGTTTTTTTTTTTTTTTTTTTTTTTTTTTTAACAAACATTTTATACAATATTAATCGTTTTAGCAAACTTTTATACAAAAACAAGTTTTTTTATTTTAAATAATTAATATTAGGACCTCTCGTTGGTTTTTTTTAGTTGAAAAATGGATGTTTTGGTAGGGTAATTTGATTGTTTTTTTAGGGTGATGTTTTTTGAGTAAAAAAATAGGTGTTTTGGTGGGGTAATTTGAGTTGTTTTTTAAGAAAAGTTTTATTTTTTTATAAAAATATTTTACCGTTTTCAAGATCGGGCGTTGTATCATATCCTATAGTATCGTATCGTATTGTATTGTATTGTATCGTATAGTGTAGTATAAGTCTCGTATAGCTCTCGTATAGACCTATATGGGACCTATACGAGACTTATACTATACACTATACGATACAATACGATACTATCGTATCGTATCATATAGTGTAGTATAGGTCCCTTATAGGTCTTGTATAGGCCTATCGACGTATACGGGTGTTGTATCGTATCGTATAGTGTATAGTATAAGTCTAGTATAGGTCCTATATACGTCTTGTATAAGCCTATAGGCCTAAACGGGACCTAAACCACACCTATAGTCCTATACGAGTGTTGTATCTTATCCAATAGTCTAATATCGTATTGTATTGTATCGTATCATATCGTATCGTATAGTGTAGTATAAATCTCGTATAGGCATTGTATGGGCCTATGGATGTGGTATCGTATCCTATAGTATCGTGTTGTATCGCATCGTATCGTATAGTATAGTGTAGTATAAGTCTCGTATAGGTCTTGTATAAGCCTATCGTGTTGTATCGTATGGTATAAGTCTCGTATAGGCATCGTATAATTAATATTAGTGTTATTATAATTAATATGAGTTATTATAATTAATATGAGTGTTATTATAATTAATATGAGTTTTTTATTATTAATATTAGTGTTATTGATACTAAAATGAGTTTTTTTATAATTAATATTAGTGTTATTATAATTAATATGAGTTATTATAATTAATATGAGTGTTATTATAATTAATATGAGTTTTTTATAGTTAATATTAGTGTTATTGGTATTTAAAAAGAGAAAAAAAAAAAAAAATAGACGCCCAGTATAGGGCTATACTGGGCGTCTATGTGGGGCAAAATACCATTATACCCTTGAATTAGACCTATACTGGGGGCAAAACAGGGTTATTATGGTCTTTTGGACCCCTCGTATAGGCCCAGTATAGCCCTATACTGGGCGTCTATTTTTATTTTTTTTTTGTTCTCTTTTTAAATATTAAAAAAAGAAAACAAAAAAAAATAATAATAGACGCCCAGTATAGAGCTATACTGGGCGTATACGAGGGGTCCAAAAGACCATTATAGCCCTGTTTTGCCCCAGTATAGGCCTAATTTAGGGATTTAATGGTCTTTTGGTCCACATAGACGCCCAGTATAGCCCTATACTGGGCGTCTTGAAGGGGTATTTTTTTTTAACAAACATTTTATACAATATTAATCGTTTTAGCAAACTTTTATACAAAAACAAGTTTTTTTATTTTAAATAATTATATTAGGACCCCTCGTTGGTTTTTTTTGATAGGTTTATTTTTTATAAAAATATTTTACCGAATGTAATATTTCTACGATCGAATATTTTTAAAGGCCGATCTTGAAAACGGTAAAATATTTTTATAAAAAAATAAAACTTTTCTTAAAAAACAACTCAAATTACCCCACCAAAACACCCGTTTTTTTACTCAAAAAACATCACCCTCAAAAAACAATAAAATTACCCTACCAAAACATCCATTTTTCAACTCAAAAAAAACCAACGAGGGGTCCTAATATTAATTATTTAAAATAAAAAAACTTGTTTTTGTATAAAAGTTTGCTAAAACGATTAATATTGTATAAAATGTTTGTTAAAAAAAAAAACCCTTATATACGCTTAGTATAAGCCTATACTAGGCATATAAGAGAGGCAAAAAAGACCAATTTACCCCCAGTATAGGCCTAAATCAGGGGCTAAATGGTCTTTTTTCGCCTAGACGCCCAGTATAGGCCTATACGAGACGTATACGAGGCAAATAAGACAAAATATGACATCATCAGAGATTCTCTTGGAAATTGAAAAAGGCTATACGCCTCGTATAGGTCTATACGAGGCGTCTTGAAGGGTGTCCAAATAGGCAATAAGGTGTGTAAATATGTAGACTAAGGTTTGTGAACTTGATTTCATAAGGATCACACACATGGTTTTCTAGATGTATTATTGACATCTTTAACTTAATTACTTAACTAAACTTCAACTTCACTTGTGTTATATAAATTTTATTCTTTTAACCAAGGTAATCATTAATCATCTATTCAAATTCTTGAGGAAAACCTTAGTTATTCTCAGTACAACTGACGGTTGAAAGTTGAAGTATTTTAGGGTTTCCTTTTCTTTAATAAATGTAATATTGACATCTTTTACTTGACTATTTCACTAAAGTATATTGTTTCAACCAAGGTAATCTTGGATTCATATTCTTGAACAAAACCTTTAAAAGTTGTAAAACAACTCCCATCCATATGTTTATCCGCCATGTATGAACATAACTTGTACATTGTGCAGTATGTGTAGTACTCTTGTATCATTGGATTTTGCTCTAGTCAGGGGTTATAGCATGCAGTAGATGGGATATGACAATGCTGTGTGGTGTCTTGGATGTTGCCCTAGTTCCCAGGCATGTGTCCTCAGTTGGATGCAATTGCCAAGATATACTCTCCAATGTGCACCACCAACCAGCTCTGACACTCAAGTTTCAATTAGCAAGCGTGGAAAATAGGTGTTCTGGCCGTTCAATAAAAAAGTAATTAAAGCCACTCTGAGTAGATTTGCTATATCAAAGCAGTGAAGTGTCTTTGATAAATCTTTCTTCTGTTTCTTTATATTTTTAGTTGATTAAAAGGTGACACTACTAGAAAATAGGCCTAGTGCAACTTTTTGTAAGCAACTTTTTTCAAATGAGTTGCATCTGACTCTAATGCAACTTCGTTGAACATAAATGTTACATTAGAAGATATAATGCAACTTCTTTACTAAAAAGTTGCAAATTTAACTAAAAAGTGCAACCTTTTTCTTGAAAGGTTGCACTAAGAAAATGTAAATGCAACTCTTAATTAAAAAGGTTGCATTGTTAACATTAAAGTTGTTGCTTGATTTGTTGAAACTAGTTAGATGATTATGAATTCCTTCTTGTTGAATTTCAACATTGAAATGTGTGAATAATTGTCTGGTTCGTGCAAGTTTTAAGCGATTTGATCATAATTGTTTGACCCGTCTGCAGGATGACAATGACAATGGGTTAGGTTAAAATGGACTTTGATGAAAAATAAATAACAAATAGTCGTAATATCCCTTTTTCACTTCATTGGATTTTTAAGCGATTTGATCATAATTGTTTGACCCGTCTGCAGGATCAATTTAAGTTGCAATATCGAAACCAGGTTTTATCTTTTTATTGCTTTGGGGGTATTTTGGGCATTTTGGGTTGGGACAGGTTAATTCGAGAGAACCTCCGGCTTCAGGCTCTGTACTCTCTGGCATATCAGGCTACTGCTATCGTTATGTTTCTGATGTATTTGGATCTTGGTCTCATTTATAAGCTATGGTTTTTTTGGGCTGTGGTTTGGGTTAGATGTTGGCTGCTGTTATTCAAACTCCAGAGCTGTTATTTGGATCTTGCAATCAAAAAACTGATGCAGTTCATTATCGAATTACTTGGCTGCTGTTATTCAAACTCCAGAGCTGGTTTTTTTGGGTTGTGGTTTGGGTTAGATGCTGGAGTTCCTCTTATACCCTTGGTCAAGACTAGTTTTATTTTTTTTTACTGTTATGTCTATGTTAAGTTTTTTGTTAAAACATGTAATCACTTAACATTGTACTGGTTATGCTATGCTTTGGCTACTATAATGTCTATGGTATGTATTATGTCCAGTTTTCTAGCAAGTTTTGTGAGTAGTTTTGCCCCACTTTTATGACAACTTTTTGACCAGTTTTATGGCAGTTTTAAGCCAGTTCATAATGCCATTTTAAGTATAGTGTGTGACTGTAGTATTGATCTTTGCTTTGATTGTAGAAATTAGCGATTGATCGAAATGAAACGGTACGGGTCGAAATGGTTCGCGTCGAAACGGTTCGAGTCGAAACGGTACGCGTCGAAATGGTTCGCGTCGAAACGGTACGGGTCGAAACGGTACGAAACTCGTCCCGACCCGAAACCCCTCTAATTTCTGTAGACAGTGCAGCCCTTAAAATTACACATTTGACCCATTATCTGATAATATTTGTTCTTTAGTAACAAGACAAAATGCCATTTTAAGATTATTAATTTCTGCAGAATGTGCAGCCACTACTTATTTTGGTCAATGTACAGTTAGATAACTCTAAAACAACAAATACATGTTTCATGTCAGAAAGAGTTAGGGTCACTTTTAGAATTCGTAAAGTGTTTCTGGTTATTGTAATTTTGTTTTTCAAGATAACCAATTTTAAAGTGGTCCGTTTTAACTAGAACTCATGCTGACTCGAACTGAAATAACCCTTTTTATAGCGAATAAGTATGGCCCGGACCAGCATGCCACCCGACCCGTCCCGTCCCGTCTGTTTTGCCACCTCTAACTTGCAAATACCGAATCTAATAATATTATAATTAAGATTTAAAGTTGTTCCTTTTTACATTTCAGATTTGAAAATGTGAACTTTATGAGGACAAGTAAATCAACAAAAATCAAAATGGTTTGAAGAGTGAAACTGGATTAATTGAAGCTATTATATTCAAGGTGAAAGATACTGTGGAATAAATGATAATTTTCTAGAAAAATACCCATACCGGACTCCGGTACCGAAAATGCTAAATGTCGGTACAGAAAATCGAGTTGGTTCGGGAAATTCGTTACCGGTACCGGTTCCGAACCGGTACCATTTGCTCATCCCTACGACGCCCCACTAACGGACGGGTATAAAAGGTTGGCCCATCAGGAGATATTATAACATTTTATTTCACCAATACTACCCCCATTCTATCGTACATGAGTGTTAATTTTTTTTTTTTGAACTGTAAATTTCATTTGAAACCCCAGCCGACTCAAACCAGGCTTACCACAACAAACAACATAAGACTGTGGGGTATGAGGCTTGGGTTGGGGGAAAACGCCCAAGCCACCACCCCGGGTGGGCTTGGGTTGGGGCGTGGCTCTTGGGGCTTGGGTTTGAAGCCGGGCGTGGGGCGGGCTAGCGATCCGATGTGGCGGCCTCCTATTCGCTTTGTTGGCCATGTCATAGCGGGGTGTTTGTAATTTTTTTTTAATAAACTGCCAAGCCACGCCCCAACCCAAGCCCCGCCATACCCCACGGACACGTCACTCACCGGTGGGGGGCTCGAACTCCACGTGTCAACTCATGCCCCCAACCCAAGCCCCACCATACCCCATGGTCTAATTACAAAATTACACCAGGTTTCCCATGTTAAATCTATAAACCTGATCCTACTTTTAAACCAAAGGAACCCGATCGATTTAAATTCACTTATATTGTCCGCAATACGCACCGGAATGGACCTGAACCTCGCATTATTCCTATCGCTAAACCGAACTTGTGTAACACTAAAATCAAACCCTTTAAACAAAATTTCATCCTTTATAAACACAATGGGAAAGCACTAATACACAACTTCATTTTAAATAAATTAATCCTTCGTGTACATGTGATTTATTGTATTTCATTTTTTCAAAATGCTTAATTATAATTACAAATAAATTACAAAATAAGCCCCACACACAAGGTTTCTTTGAATGTAGCACACAAAATGGTACCCTATCGCATATCCTTCCCTCAAACCGCCCCTTTCTTAATTCTTGAACAATCCCCTTTAAAATAAAATTTGATCAGCGCCAATTCTGCAAATTAAATTTTTAGTTTCCCTCTCTTGATCTTAAACTGATAATAGACCAAAGATTAGCGGCAATTCCCATTAAAATTTTTATTTTTCCCTCTCCACACTCAACACTACAGCAGGAGATTTCGCTTTCTAATATACGATTGAGGTTTGATTTCGCTACAGCAGAGGACACATTGAGCAGAGTACACATTGAGGTTTGATTTCGCTTTCTGATATACGATTCTATTGTACTTTGTTAAGATTTTGTTGGATATTGTTGCATACCGTAATATAAAATTAGGTAACGAGGTAAATATTGGATTAGTATAGAAGTAGGAGATATATGATTCTAGTATGCCTGCATATTCATTAAGTTAAAAAGAGAAATGGAAGTCAATAAGCAACTATCAATTATTCATCTGTAAGAAGGCCCTGTTCCCTAAATTAAACTTGTTCTTGTCTTTAAAATCGATAAACGAATTCTGTTATGCTGTATTGTTGTTCAGTTAAATCGAAGTGCGAAATTGAAATCGAAGTTGTTAATCTGTCTTGCTGCAGTAATTTGTTCTGTTCAAGCTATTGATTGTTGAAAAAGTACAATTTTTTCTTGCCCAAATTAGTTGAGGCGGCCCTAGTTATAACTCATAACTTTGATAAAACTTCTGCTTACATTTGTTATTTTCCGTTTGCTTACATTTGTTATTTTTAGTATGCTTACATTTTAAATTGTTGACATCAACAGGCCATTACCTACCAACAGTTCTTCATATAAGGTATCTTCATAGACTTCATGCTTTCTTGCTGGTTTCATAAAAGAACTAACATTATTTGTTGTACCGGTAGTTCATATGTTTTATATATTTTTCAATTTCTTGTATAGTGTAGATTGTAATATACAGACATCAATCAAAATGATGGTTGAAATACCTAGTTTTCTAATGATTATACTTACAACTAATATTAAAAATACAAACAGTGGTGAAAGGATTAGATCAAGATTTACAGGTATAATGGCAAACAAAAGTAGGCAAAATCAAAGTGCACAAAGACAAATCACTGATTATGAGAGAGATAAGCTATTAAGGGTTGAAGAAAACAATAAGAAACTAGAAGCTTTGGGATTGAAAAGGATTGCAAATTCGTTGGTAGATAGTCAAATGAAGAAAAAGAAAGTGAAACCACCATACAATAATGTGAGGGATGTAGACTATATTCCTGATAATGGTGATGATAGTGAGGAAGATCACCAAGAAGTTCATAAAAGTGTTAAATTATCCAAAAAGGTAATTAGATTATCAAGTTTTATTTTTTTTTTATTTTGTAAACATCTGTGTTCTGATGAACATGATATTTGTTATAGCAATGTCCTCCGCAATATATTTGTTGCATACAGTGCACATGCGAAAGTTTGACGAGCGCGAGGCCATTATATGTAATGATTTTGGGCAACCCATTGGTCAGATAAGAGAGGGGAAGGATGTGGCTGGAGAGTTCTCTCGATTTTTGGGTACAATGGCTCGTAATCATAGTTATGCACCATTGATCTATAGTTCATGGCAGAAGGTACCACATAAAGAAAAGATATGGGAGTATGTTTTGATAAGGTTTTTTTATTATTGATTCATTTATTTGTTTGATTTTCATTTTTAACTAAATGATAGCCTTTTAAAAGGAAAAATACAATGTGCCTGATGCTGCTAAGAAGTGGGTTTTAAAGAGTATTGGAGAATTATATAAGGTACACAAATGTCGGTTTAAGAAAAAGTACTTCTATCAATTTAAAGACAACAAAACAAGGTGGAAGAACCGACCTAAAGATATTCCAGAGGCTGATTTCTCAAAATTGTTACGTTTATGGAGTAATAAAGATGTGGCGGTATTTTTTTTTGATAATTTTTTCATTAATAGTATTTGGTATTTAGAGTTGTCTACTAGTTGATTTGTATATATTAATGTGTGTACAGAAACGCCGTTTACGAGCCAAGGAATCCCGCATGGGTCAAAAAAATATGCACACAGCTGGTCCAAAAAGTTTTGCTAGGGTTCGTGAGGAGATGGTAATATATTTTTGTTTTGCTTGTGATTTAACTTTTTATGTTGTTTAACATATTTCTTTATTGATGTATATGTTATTATGAATACAGAAAAATGACGACCCAAACCAAGAGTTACCAACCTTAACCCAATTAGTGAAAAAGGTAGATGGTGCTTGCACATCATACATGATTCCGGAAGGGCTGATGGAATCATTTAAAGCAAACGTTGAAGAGATTGAAGTTGAGAAAAACCAGTTACAGAAAATGCGTAAAGAGATTGAAGAGGATCATGAAAGAAAAAAGGCTGAGCTGGAAGCTATGCAAAAAGACATTGACAGCCAACGACAAAACTTGGAAGCTATGATGCAGAAAGTTATGAAACGACTGCCTGTTGGAGATCGAGATGAGTAGAATGTTTCCATTTCTTTTTATTATTGTATTGAAACTTTGTGTTAACCACATTGTTATTTAAGTTTGAACAAGTATGTTAAAGTACATTATTTCTCTATCAATGATATTTGTCATTATTTGTTCTAGCGTAATTGCGATTCAATGTATATCGAATAATAGCAATAAAATTTATAATACAAAATTGCATTTGGGTATAAAAAGTTGCATTTGTTGTAACTAAAATTTGTAAAAAAATGTTGCATTTAATGTAAAAAAATGTTGCATTTTTTCTAATAAAAAGAAAATAATAGTTGCATTAACTCTAAAAAAAGGTTACATTTTGTAACTAAACCATATTGAAGGTTGCATTTACGTGTATAAAAAGTCGCATTTGAGTGAAAAAATGTTATGTTTTTGTAACTAAAATATAAAAAAAAGTTGCATTTGAGTGTTATAAAAGTTGCATTGAAAAAAAGTTGCATTTGTATACTAATAGCAACACTTAAGAAAAAAGTTGCATTAGGCCCTAAAAAAGTTGCATTATATCTAATGTAACTGCTTCTAATGTAGCCCCCAATAAAAAGTTGCATTATTCCTAATGCAACTTTTTCAAGGCTTAATGCAACATTTTTAGGGGTTACCCTAGCTTCATTTTCTAGTAGTGTGATTACCTATTTTATTTTAGTGGTCTGTGAACTGTGATGTAAACTCGGTTGCACCATTTACTTAGGGATTTTTTTTTTTTTTTTTTTTTGCAACAAAAGCTTGGATATGATATCATATCACTACAAGAAAAAAAAATACCTTATAGGGACAACATTTTTTTAGCTTATAGAGAGGACATGTTGTTTCTATAGGCCTTTTTAACCTATAGAGATGACATATCGTCTCTATAAATATTGTCTCTACAGCCTCGTCCCTATAGGTTACAAAAGTCGCCTCTATACGTGTCCTTGCTATAGAGTACTTTGTAGAGACGACATGTCGTCCCTACAAGTTTGTGTAAAAAAATAAAAAAGGCACGAAAACCCTACAGAAACGACATGTCGTCTCTATAGGGTGATCTATAGAAAGGACATGTGTTGTCCCTATAGGTGTCGTCCCTATAGGAGTTTTTTCTTGAAGTGTATCATAATATACTTTTAATCTTCATTAAAATGCCAAAGTAACAAATTACAAACAAGTGGCAGTAACAAATTACAAATTAATGGTATTGTTTATCTTTTGTAACGTGTTAATTAATGCTCCCATGGATGTAAATTATGTAACTAAATAGAATTATATGGTACTAATTACAATTAACAGAACTAATTAACTATAATTATTGTATAAGCTAAATTTTAAATATTGATTTTTTTTACTAGTCACGCAATTTAAATTAATTTTACTGTTACTTTTTTTTACCAAATTAATTTTGACATTTTATTCAATTATTTTGGTATTGGGTGGTGGTGGTTGGATTTATTTTGTTTTGTTGTGTTCATATTTTCTTATGGTTTTTGCGATTGGTTTTCAAATGAACCCTATAAATATATATATATATATATAGGGTTGGGATTTAGAGAAAACGGTAGAAAGTGTGAGAACGGTGAGAACACTTAACGATCGTCTGATCAAAACAATCTATGGACTAGATTGGTGTGGTGGCGTTTTCGTAAATAACATCAATTTTATTACGTGGACGCGCTTCATTAAGGGTAAAAGGGTCTTTTGACTATTCCACACAAAACGTCATCTCAAGAAATAAAACGCCAAAAACAAAAATCACAGACCATTCTAAGTAAAACGCCATTAAATATAAAACGCCAAACTTAATTATAGTAAAATACCGCCTAAAAAAACCGCCAAAAAAATCCTATATATACAACATCTCAGACCTTCGATTAAAAACACACACAAAAACCCAAACGCCATATTTTATATAACCCATTCTCCTTAGAAACGCCAAAAAAACCAAACATCAAATATCTTTCTACCCCAAAACGTTTTTTTTTAAATTCAGTTTGACTGTCGGTAGAGATTTCGCTCAATGAAATAGACAAAATCCTTATGTGAAGATATTGTCCATTTCATTGAGTAAAATATTATTGACTTGTCCTAAACTTCCATCCAAATTTATAACGCGAAAACATACAAAAAAATTATTGAGGTTTGTTGTCAATAAAGTTTAGTTGTATGGGGTGGACAACATTGTCAGTTATCTTTCTTAACCGAGGATTAACAATGTTGTCCATCTCATACAACAAAACATTATTGATTTTAGCAGGATCAAAATTTGAGGTTTAAGGTGATCTTATTTCGTGGCGTTCTTTTTATCGGTAAAACGCCAAAAAAATTTAAAACATCAAACATCTTTGATTGTAAAAACTCAAGATTGTTGGCTGAAAGGGTCTAAACTCAATAACATTTTGCTGCATGAGATGGACAAATCTTCAAGAAAAAGATGCTGATGTCAGACTGTGTGCTTCCAAACAGCGACACATAAAACTACTTGAAAAACAAAAAAAACAAAATGAATCATACGAAAGTCGAACCAGCCAGTTAACATGATTCAAAAAAGAAGAAAGAGACTGGTGACAGTAAAGATTTGGAAGATCAATTGTTTATGTATTCTTATTTTATTTTCCTTTTCAGTTGATTGTTATATAATAAAAACGCCATATATAATAAAACGACAAAACAACCAAAATGCTTGTTTAAACGATATCATCCCGTTAAACGCCACAAAAAATTCCCAAATTATAATAAAATTACTTTGAAAAATTATTATAAAAACACAAAATAATAATAATAATAATAATAATAATAATAAAGCAAACTTGAAAATGTAACTAGAAACAGTAAATACAAAATCGGTAATACTAAAGAATCTAAAACGCCAAACTTGAAAGAATGGACGCGTTGCAGACTTCAGAGATAAAGCTTATCAAAAACATTAATTACAAAACAGTAACTGAAAAGACGAATACTTTATTATAATAATGCACCGCCTAATTTAGGCGTCAAAAAGACATCCTATAAAATGATACGTCTCAACAACTTCCATTTGATCAAACCAAAAAAACAAACGCCAATACTACTAAATAAGACCCACTGTAAAACGCCAACAAATAAACTGAATGAATTGTTATCAAAGGGGAGTAACTCAGAAAGATTTTGCTGCATGAGATGGACAAAATTTCAAGAAAAAGATACTGATGCCAGTCATATGGCATTTTGTATTTTTTTTTCTTGAGAAGAGATCAATGACACTGAAGAGTGGGTTCACTGTAAAGATAAAGATCCAGATAAAGAAAAAGCGAAAAACCCACTCACACGCCATAGATCTATGTCCCCAAACATCCACAAAAAAAGCCAGTTCAACAGACGAGCAGGCAAAAAAAAAAAAAAATCAAACCGATGGGTTTTTTAAGTCTTACATAAAACGCCATATATTTGGTGACAGTTCTTGTACTATTAAAAAAGAGAGAGACTGATGACAGTGAAGATTGAGAAAAGAGATCCGATTAGGATTTTTAATTTATTTCCTTCCCTTGTATTTTTTTTCCTGTTGTTGAAATATAATTTAACAATAGTAAAACGCAAAGATACCACAAACGCCAAAATGTTTATAAAAAATAATAGAACAATAGGCCATCTTGTTTAAAACCCCTTGGAAAATGCCATTCAAATAGATTTCCTGCCCCCTGGGTTCCAATGGCATACGATGTGAATAAACGCCATAAAAGCCATAAACGCCAAAATGTTGATACAATGAAACTATTAAAACATCATTAATTTTTGAATTTGGTTAACGCCAAAAATCTTAAAAACCAAAAATTAAAACAACATTGGGAAAAAGCGGAACTGGAAAAGCAGAAGATGAAAGGACAAAAAAGTCCCTCCGCCATTTTCTAAGCGGCGTGACACGTGTTAGGCCAGGAGGCGTGACACGTGTCAGGCCAGGAAGCGTTCTCACCGTTCTCACACTTTTAAGCGTTTTCTCCCGATCTCGTTTCTATATATATATATATATATATATATATTACCATACTATAATTACCATTATGTTGGTGCTTTAATGATTTATACTCCAAGCTTTGGGAGTTTGCCAAAAAAATTGTGAGTTTTCACTTTCAATCCTAATGTATTCATTTTTTACATTTTAACATCTTTTTTTTTTTAATTTTGTTACTTTTAACATAAATTTTTCCATCTTTTGCAATTTAATCCTAACACATTTTTATTTTCAACTTTGATCCCCGTATTTTTCATCTTTTGCAAATTCTTCATTATATGTTTCGTTTTATTTTTGCGAGTGAACACACCGCAATATGCATGTGGGTTTCAACATTTTTTCGTCTATTTTTTTCATGTTTATTAGGACTGTCACAACGCGTCTATTTTTCCCTGTTTGACAGGTTCGTTGCAACGCGCGTGGTCTTAGATCGACTTAGTTATTTTTTTCTATATTTATGTTTCAGTCTAATTTTTTCGCATTATCATGCCACAACGGGCATGCGCGATTCAACGATTTTATGCGAAGATTTGCATCTTGGTGAGGCATAATCGATGGATAGCAAGTTGGGTTGTCCGCTAGCAACCTACTTTGTAGCCAAGTGTGTTCTAATGAACTCATCTGAGGTGGAATTAGAGTCAGCTGTTGGTTTGAATGTATTTTCCTTGAAGAGTGGCAAACTAACTAAATGAAAACCCTATTAGTTTTTTGATGATGTGGCAGGCCATACGCCTCGCTTGCGGTGTGCACATATAATGTATATATGTGTGGGCGCTCGGGGGGCAAAAGTGAAATGGTACTAACGTTAACGTTATTTTACTAATATCGTGAAAATAACGTTAAAAGTGGTGGATGGTTAATCATGCATCATGTGGTGACATTGATAGCTGAAAGACACGGGGGTACATGCACGAATCAGTCTCTGTCTTGATTGTTTGAGTGTTATATGTCTTAGGTCCAAGGCTTGATACAAAACTACAATCGAACCGGTGGTCTCACTGGAAGCAGCCTCTCTATTCCTACGGGGTAGAGGTAAGACTGTCTACATCTACCCTCCTCAGACCCTACCTTAGCTTTGTTGTGGGTGGGATTTACTGAGTATAAGTATGATGATGATGATGATGTGGCATGCCACATTGGCTAAAACTTAAAATTTTTTTCACGTAAAGATACCATGTCATAAAAAGTTAAAGTTTGTTGCCACATAAGCATGCCATGTCACCAAAACGTAAATTTTTTTTGCCATATAAGCTTGCCATATCATAACTTTTTTTCCACATAAGCATGTCACGTCATCAAAAAACTAACTGCGTCAACATTCAGTTAGTTTAGGATCGTTGGAGGAAAATACATTCAAAGTTAAGACTATGTTTAAACATCTCCTTAGCTGAGATTAATCTTGGTCAATAGATGAAAGTTTGGATTATTAAATCCTATAACCCAAAATATAAATTTATGTTTCCACATTTAGAATTGTCAGGTAGGGGTGTGCATGGGTCGGTTTGGTTCGGTTTTTACTATTAACCATAACCATAACCGCTAGTTCGGTTATGGAGTTTTGGTAACTATAACCATAACCAAACTTCGGTTACGGTTAATCGGTTATAAAGTCGGTTATGGTTCGGTTTTGGTTAATTTCGGTTAAGTAACCAAGCAATGTTTGAAATAAATAGGGTTGTGCACAATTTGAACTTAGCTTGAGCCTATTTTATAAGATAACAGAGACTAAACTTTTTGGTTAAACTACCGATTTGGGGTTCTTTTTAATAGGGTAATTCTCAAACAAAAAAAAATTACGAACATAACACCTTAGTTCTTTATCAAAATAAATGGCATCTACATCAAGATTATTTTGTAACTAACATAGTTTTATCTTAGTTAAGTCCTAAGGGCACATTTTTTCAAGCTCGAACAGGTATACGAATTCTCAGGATCAGCCCTGTTTATTAGTATTAACTTAGGTTTTTTAAGTTTTTCATTTGGACCTCTCCAGTTTAAATGGAATGAGGGTGTACTAAAATGTAAAAAAAATAGGTACCGTGGTAAAATGGGGCCGTCACATTCTTATAACTTTTAAAGTAGAAAGTCGGTGAGCATTTAATTAATGTCACTTTCTTTTTGTGACTTTTACACAAATAGCTTCATATGTTTTTCATGACTTTTATATTAATGTCCCTACTTTTTGAAGCTTTTACAAAAATGGACCATTTTGTTTTCCCACTGATCATATAGATCCTTAACTTTTGAAAAATGTAGTTTTAACCCCTACGCTATTACTCCATTTTACAACCCGCTAAACTTATGAAATTTGCAATTTTTACCACCCATCAACTTTACCTTCCCATTTCATCTACGTTTCGTCATAAATTTAGTTTCGAATCGAATGGGGTCAAATATAATATGTTCTCATTCGACGGTGTGAATTCGAGCCACTCTACGTTTCGACCCCGTTGCAACGCGTTAGTGGTAAAATTTCAACCCTTGATTATGCTTTTTTACGTTTCATATGTAGTCGGGTCACATGTAAATGCGTTATGATTGCACAATATAAATTCGATTACTTTACAGTTTGATCTAACCGCAATGCTATTGAGTTAAGTAGAATATGTCAAAACGCATGTTTACATATGGTTAACACATCACATAACATTTGGCCTAATTCGTTAGATGTTTGCAATGTACCCGCGCCGCAACGCGTGCGGGTCTAATTGTTATTATATTTTTTCTACCTTTTAATTATTTTATTATATTAATTAAACATATTTTGTTTTTCTATTATAACTTTTATCAAAACGATATTTTATAAATTTTTTTGAGTATGTAGTTACCACGTGTCTATTTTTTATCTACATTTAGTACATTTTTTTATAAGTCGACGCTGTTTATCCTTTACATTATTTTAATAATATAAGTAATACCTTATAAAATTTAGAAAATAGCGTTGCGACATGCTTATTTTTATTTATATTTCAATATAAGTTTTGTTTGAATTAAACCGGTAAAATATACATGATTTTTAATTGTGACGAAATGAACCAATACCGTGTGCACAACTTCGGTAGCAGTATAGAGTATATTTTATATATTGTAAGTTATACCGAGTGTTGGTACAATATACCTACCATGACTAACTAAACTAACACCGTCTTAGCAACATCAATGCCCTGTCGATTTCGACCGAACAACATTGGTACTGTATCGTTATTATTGGAATCACTATTCGTTTTTATGGTTTTCAAGCATTTTAAAACACGTGTCAACATCATTTTGGTCATATCATTACTTTTATTTTTTGGTTGTATCTTTTAGTTACTATACCGAGTGCTGAAACCATACCGATCTTGTCATAAATCGAACTGATACTAACCGTAGACCCGCCGCAACGCGCGGGGTATATTACTAGTTATACATATTAATACTAACTTCCCATGAATAATAACTATTTTAATAGTATTTTATTATAATTTTTTTTTCAAAGTATATGTAATATAATTTATATATTTCTTTTGTATTTTTATATTAGGGTTATGATATAATAGGAAGTTTATTTTGGTAGGAAGCCTAGGAATTAATCTTGACCATCTATTTATTTAATCAAGTGCTAAGATTAAATGAGTGAAATTGAAGGAAAAAAAGGGGGCGCGTGGCTTTGTCTAGGGGCATTCTAGTCAATCCAAGTCAATATTTTCTCTCTACTCCAATTCCCCTCCCATTTTTTAAACGTTAATAACTCTTTCATACGACACTATTTTTTTTATAAAAATTGCACAAAAACCGAGCGTTTTTTATCTTTAAAACGAGTATACTATTGCTATATTTTCGATTTTTTTTGAAAACTCAGTTGCGTAAAACGCAATGGAAAAAAAAACCTAAAAATGACATTTTTCTAAAACGCAATGCACAAAAAACACAAAGGAATGTCTTATTTGTAAAACGCAATGGCCAGAAAACACAAAGAAATGTCTTATTTCTAAAACGCAATAGGCTAAAAACACAAACGAAATTGTACTCTCTAAAACGCAATGGACTGAAAACACATAAAAATGTGTTTTTACCTAAAACGCAATGCACAAAAAATACAAAGAAATGTCTTATTTCTAAAACACAATAGCTAGAAAACACTTAAAAATGCCTGTTTTCTAAAATGCAATGGCCAGAAACACCAAGAAATATTTTATTTCTAAAACGCAATAGCCTAAGAACACAAAAGAAAGTGTATTTTCTGAAACGCAATGGACTGAAAACACATAAAAATGTGTTTTACCTAAAACGCAATGGACATAAAACACTTAAAAATGCCTTTTATCTAAAACGCAATGGACTGAAAACACATAAAAATGTGTTTTAACTAAAACGCAATGGACTAAAAACACTTCAAAATGTGTTTTTCTAAATCACAATGACAAGAAAACACATAAAACTGTCTTATTTCAAAAACGTAATGGCCTAAAAACAGAAAAAAAATGTTCTCTCTAAAACACAATGGATTGAAAACACATAAAAATTTGTTTTTACCTAAAATGCAATGACTAAAAACACTTCAAGCTCGACCCCAGCCAGGGGTTCTGCCCCTTGGACCCCGCCAGGGGCTGCCGCCCTTGGACCCTGCTCCCAGGGGCGCTGCCCTCGGACCCCCGCCAAGATCGTAAAATGCAATGATTCAATTCAAAACCCCATATCGTAAAAATGCAATTCAAGAATTTCTTACATGGATCGAAGCCGATTTCTTCAACGATTGACGAAATTTGAATGATAGAAACACTTATTAGCGATCGAATCGAACAGATCCAGTGATTCGCTTCAAAATCACAGGAAAAAAATGAGATATTGTATGAAGTTAAACTGGTTTTTTTTTTCAAAAAAGTTGAAGAACACGTTGATTGGGTGTTTGAATCATTGATTGGTGACGAAAATCGCACTATAATGTAGTGATTATTGAGATAGAAAGTGAAGAAAATGTTGAAGATTGTGGATTTTGAAAATGGTGGGTTTTGAAGTTACTGGGGAGAAGAAGGAAGAAGAAAGGATACGATTGACTAAAATACCCTTTCTCTTTATTTTAAATTTTGCCACATGTCATAATCCTATTGCTTCCTATCCTTTGTAGCCAAAATCAACTTCCTATTTGATCCTCTCTCTTTTATATTATTATATAAGGCAAACATAAATAAGGTAGTTATTTCACCGAGGTAATCACGTAATTACAATGATATTGTTACCATATCGTACCAAACATCGATACTGGTACCCGTATTCATTTTCATGGTTTTCGGTTACTATAATATTTCATTTATGCAACTCTATCACCAGCAATAAGTGAATATTGGTACCAGTACCGTAAGGATATAAATCGATCAATACCGTTCGATCGTTCGTCGGTGCGGTAACGTACATGGTTCATTTTTATTGTTTATTGTCGATGTAAAACAAGCGTTGATATCTATACCGAGTGCATGTATTCCACATGTAGTATAACAAATCAAACCAATACCCACCGAATGCTAGCGGTAACGTACCGCCGCAACGCGCGGAGAAATACTCTAGTTCGAATTAATGGTTGTTTTTAGAACTGCCACCGCTAGAGTTTTTCTTTTGAGATAGCCAAGAATAAG
This sequence comes from Helianthus tuberosus, assembly GCA_030545235.1. Classification (NCBI taxonomy): domain Eukaryota; kingdom Viridiplantae; phylum Streptophyta; class Magnoliopsida; order Asterales; family Asteraceae; genus Helianthus; species Helianthus tuberosus. The sequence continues at coordinate 20,125,654 of CM060364.1, read as the reverse complement.
TTTGACTTACCAAAATTGCCACCTCATGCGTCGGTGGAGCAGGGCATCACTGATTACGATAGAGCTTATGCGTCTGCAGGGCTCATTAATGCGTCCGCAAATGTAGAAGTGACACGTGTCTCAATGACATCATGCGTCCCATGCGTCCGTGACTCATCCCATGCGTCCGTGACTCATCCCATCATCCCATTCGTTCGTGACTCATCCCATGCGTTGTCGACTCATCCCATGCGTCTGTGACTCATCCCATGCATTTGTGACTTATCCCATGTATCCCATTTTCGCACTTGCTGCTTCATCCATACACGCATCCATTTAAAGAATTAAGGACGCATAAGAGTGGTGATGCCCCGTTCCAACGACGCATGAGCTGGCTATTTTGATAAGTCAACTTTATTCCTGGCCATTTTCGTAAATTCCTCTTTTCTTTTTCTAGTTATCCATATTCTATAGTAGTGGTAAAACGGACCATATAATGGTGAATTCTTGATTGCGCAAAATAACATCAAAACTCATGGATTAACTCGTTACATACAACATATACCCATTTTATGCCATGCTTTGTTTTCCCGTAACATCTCTGCAACATCACTTGAGCCAAATTTCTTTCCATATTCCTTGAAATTAATTCAATTCAATCCCACGACTATTGCCATCGCTCTCTTAAACCCATCTCTATCCTCCTTGATGATTAATAATATACAATCAATTCATCACCAAATGATTACATTCTCCAATTGACCGATATGATGGGGTCAAATCCCTACAACAAATTCTTCATTTTCTCCCAATTTTAGGCATCTCTTTCTTCATCCATACGTGTTTCTGCGTTTCCAATGCTTCATGCATGCATCCATCACCGCCACATGATGCTAGAAACAATTCTTCGTGAATTCGCATTGTGATTTAAGATTTAAGGAGTTTTGAGGTCATGGTGTGGAATGATTAAATGGTTGAGTGTTTTGAAATCCGATAAACCGTTTCTTGATGCAGGGAGGTGTGATCAAGATTTGCAATTCCTATTAGGGGTTGTTTTGGTGCAGAATGGCCTCAACACCTGATTGTGCACCTCTTATGAAGGCTACATCCCATGGGGTTTTCCAAGGAGATAGTCCTCTTCATTATGCACTCCCTCTTGTAATTTTACAAATGTGCCTTGTGCTCATACTCACTCGAGTCCTCGCTTACCTTTTAAAGCCGTTAAGGCAACCTCGAGTAGTTGCAGAGATTGTAGTAAGTTGTGTCTCCTCATCTAAAACTAGTGGCCTTTCAATCAAATCACTTATTCAAATATGTTACTATTTTCTTTATATAATGCACATGTAGGTAATGCTTTAAATGGGTGCTGACAACTTTGTTTAACAGGGTGGAGTTTTGCTTGGGCCTTCGGCTTTGGGCCGAAACAAAGCATATCTTCATACGGTTTTTCCTCCAAGAAGTCTTACAGTGTTAGACACACTCGCTAACATCGGGCTTCTGTTTTTTCTTTTTCTCGTTGGGCTTGAGCTTGACTTGAACTCCCTTCGCCGGACGGGTAAGAAAGCGCTGTCTATAGCCATGGCAGGAATCAGCCTCCCGTTCATCTTAGGCATCGGTGTTTCGTTTATACTTATTGGGACAATCTCTGGAGGCGTGGACGAAGGCCCGTTTATTGTTTTCATGGGTGTCGCCATGTCGATTACAGCTTTCCCTGTACTTGCGCGTATTTTAGCCGAACTCAAGCTCTTGACTACGGATGTAGGGAAAATGGCGATGTCAGCAGCCGCGGTAAATGACGTGGTGGCTTGGATTTTACTTGCACTAGCTGTTGCTTTGTCGGGTACAGGTCGTTCGCCACTTGTTGCACTATGGGTTTTCTTGTGTGCCTCGGGTTTTGTTCTTTTGTGCTCGTTTTTGGTCCCACGTGTATTCAATTGGATGTCCCAACGGTGCCCGAATGGTGAGCCGGTTGACGAGTTGTACGTTTGTGTGACTCTAGGTGGGGTTTTGGCTGCAAGTTTTGTGACTGATACTATTGGGATTCATGCACTTTTTGGGGCATTTGTTGTTGGAGTTTTGATCCCGAAAGAAGGTCCTTTTGGTGGGGCGTTAGTGGAAAAAGTTGAGGATCTCGTCTCGGGTTTATTTCTACCGCTTTACTTTGTCTCAAGTGGTTTAAAGACGAATGTAGCATCGATCAAAGGGGTTCGGTCGTGGGGGCTGTTACTTTTGGTCATTTTTACAGCTTGTTTTGGGAAGATTGCCGGCTCGGTCGGGGTTTGTCTTGTATGGAAAATGCCGTTCATGGAAGCTCTAGCAATCGGGCTTTTGATGAACACCAAGGGTTTGGTTGAAATCATTGTCCTAAACATCGGGAAAGACCGAGGGGTATAACTCTCTAAGACCATCTGTAGCGTATAGCGTTTTTCACTTAAAAACGTCTCTACCACATAGGTAAATGTTGATACAGAGATGCTTAAGACCCGGTCTGAAAAGTTTCCCGGGTCTTAATTGGGCCATTTGGCCGAAACAATAATAATGACCACTTTTAGTTTCTTTTTTTTAATTGATCTAAGAATATATAGTTTGCATAAACTTTAAAAAGATAAAAAAAGGAGTTATAAAAGTGTAAAAGACTTAAAAAGTTTAAAATTTATGTACAGTAAACTAAGTGGATATGAACAAATTTATCTTGACTGATTATTTGGTGAAATATCAGGTTCTGAACGATGAAACATTTGCTATATTGGTGTTAATGGCGCTATTGACGACATTTATCACAACTCCTCTAGTTGTTGCAGTATATAAACCCGCTAAAACGCCATCAAACTCGGAATACAAACACCGAACTCTTGATGGGCGAGGTTCTTCCACGAGCCCATTCCGTATGTTGTTCTGTTTCCACAGTGTAAGAAACATACCAACCATGATCAATCTAATTGAGGTTTTACGCGGGACTGGAAAACGAGAAGTACTTTTGGTTCACGCAATGCACCTAATGGAGCTTTCGGAGAGGTCTTCGGCTATACTAATGGTTCACAAAGCAAGGAAAAACGGGCTCCCGTTTTGGAAGAAGGATACCAATTCGGGTTCTGACCAGATCGTGGTGGCGTTTGAGGCTTTTCAGCAGCTGAGTAGGGTCGCCATCTGGCCAACGACTGCCATATCTGCTGTTTCGAGCATGCATGAAGATATATGTAGTGGCGCGGAGAGTAACCGGGCTGCCATGATTATACTCCCGTTTCATAAGCACCTTAGACTCGATGGCCAACTCGAAACCACACGAGCTGAGTACAGGTAATCAAATCATATCTCTTAACTATATATAACTAGTATTAAGTTCCCACGCATTTGCGGTGGAGGCGTAAAACCCGGACAAACTGCACCAATGTCGCAGCACCACCAGCAGCCAACAACACTGAAGTTGCGGTGTGTTAATGTGGATAAATAAGATCTAAACGTAAAACATAGAAAATAATAACTACGTTGATTTAGGACCCGCGCGTTGCGACGAACCTGTCAAACGGTAAATAAATAGACGACAAAAAAACGTTGAACCACACACGCACGTTGCGTCAGTTAACTTGCAAAATTTGGAATGAAGCGTAAAATAAAATGTAAAAACGTTGAACCACACACGAACGTTGCGTCATGTTAATTCACAAAATCTAGAACAAAACGTGAAACAAAAATTATGCAAAATATGAAAACTGTAGGGAGCAAAGTTGAAAGTAAAAAAGTTGTGTTTCTATTACACTTTAGAATACTTTTAGATATGCTAATTATATAAGTTTTGTATTTTCAGACACGTGAACAAAAAGGTCTTGGAGTACGCCCCGTGTTCAGTCGGGATCTTAGTCGACCGCGGTTTTGGTGGGACCTCTCATATCGCGGCGAGCAATGTCAACTCCCTAGTAACGGTCTTATTCTTCGGCGGCCAAGATGACCACGAGGCATTGGCCTATGGAGCCCGGATGGCTGAGCATCCAGGAATCAACCTTATTGTAGCCCGGTTCCTTCTCAACCCTAGCGCAACCGCCACCTCTGGATCCATCACCATCGACATCAAAGAATCCAACACCATCGAAACTCAAACTTCGGACAACGACGTAATTGAAGAATTTAAGAAAAAGTTTTTGTTGAAGTACAACACGGTGAAGTACGAGGAGAGACTGGTAGCAGACGCCTCTGAGACAGAGGCGATGATTCGGGAATATGGTAGGAGTAACCTGTTTCTAGTGGGGAGGATGCCAGAAGGTGTGGTTGTGGAGTTTCTGAAGAAGAATAGCGAGTGCCCCGAAATGGGACCCGTCGGGAACCTTTTGATTTCACCAAGTTTCACAACTGCAGCATCTGTGTTGGTGGTGCAGCAGTATCATACACAATTGTCTTTGCATTCATTGGCTTCTTTAAGGGAAGATGGTACAACTGATTGGGTGGATAGTTGATGATTGAGGATTCTAATTTTCTAATTAACCTCATAACATCGGACACCCTTTTCAGTTTGATGTTAAAAGATGTATAGGATTTCTATGTGTATAAAATAGAAAAAGGTAACGATCATTGGGATACAAAATGTAGAAAACATATAAAAGAGTGACACGAGTAACTAAAGGTGGTTTTGAACTCCGAAACTTTAACAAGTTTCTATACTTTTATTTGTTTCATTAGCGTGGTAAGTCCACTTTAGTCATATGTTTTTAGATTCTTCATAATACTGCCATGGCCACAAAAACAATGAGTGGCGTTGTAGCGGCAATGATGATGATGATTGTGGTGGTGGCGATTCAATCTGTTTGGTTTAACGTACTTTCTCACAAGCCAACACTAAATCATAACAAGCCATTTTGGGCCTCAGGTGATGCATATGATTACACTATCGGGCCTTTGTAGGTCTTACTATGTGAGTTAATTTGGCTATAACACCCATATTGGATCTTAACAAGTCATTTTAGACATTTTGATCCATGTGTATACTTAATGTACATAACAAGTCATTTTGGACATTTTGGAAATTTTGGGCCTTGCCATGCTTTTTAGGATTAGTTTAGGTAATACAAACCCACGTAACGTTACAACAAGTCATGTTGGGCTTGCTAATTCATGTGTTTGCTTACTGTACATAATTGGGGCTTGATGAGGCTTACATGTGTTAGCTTGTTGCTTATTTTTATACCAACCAACGTTATGTCATAACAAAGTCATTTTGGGCATTCAGATGTGTTATATATTACTTTACATTGTTGGGCCTTGTTAGGCTAAAGGGTATGGTGATGGTCCTCCAAGTGAGGATGATCCGCCACGTAGGCACGTCATAGTGCTCCCAAGGATGGTCCATCCCACAAAAGTAGAGGGTATGGGAGGATGATCCTACCCCACCACTATGTACAAGTACCACCAGCCTAATGTACAAATCACTAAGCCTAAGAGTTGCAACTTGATAAAAAGGGGCCCACCATATTGGATCGTCCTGAACGTCCATTCCTCGACGTTGAAGACGGGGACCGGGGGGGGGGGGGGGGGGAGGGATGGGGTGACGCCGGCGCCGAACCAAAACGGGGATGGGGACGGTCCCCATACCCCATAGCCTTATGAGTTAGTGTATTTTTTTGTTACACAAACCCACGTTGGGTCCTAACAAATAATTTTAGGCATTCTGGTCTATATTTGTAAATACTCTATATTGGGCCTTTATGAGCTTTGCCATGTGTTGGTGGATTGTTACAAATGAATTACATTATATTTCTAAATATTGCACATAAACTAAATTACAATTCCACTATGTACAATTACATTTCCATATTTAAAAAAAATTAATAATAAATAAAAAAAGCCTACATTTGCATTCAAAGTCTTGTTATTAATTTAATCACCAACCAAACATCTTACTATTTTTCATTGAAAGTAATTCTAGTTTCTTTAAAGTTTAATTCATTCAGATACATTTTGCGAATCACACGGACCCTCATTTCTTTTTTTTAAGGCGAAATTCATTAAACACAACCGCGACGACTATCTCCAAGAAAGAGATAGACAAACGCAAAAAAATGTTACATCAACGGGAAAATAAAATTACACAAATTTCTCCAATCTATCGAACCCTCCTTGTGTCTACTTCTAAACCATAGGAAACCCAAAGACTTCACATCCCAAACAATGTGAACTACATTCGAATCCACTCCGTTGAAAACCTTTTCGTTCCTTGCCTTCCAAATTCGCCTACACACGATAATGATGATGTCGTAGATTATCTCCTTTTTCGTTGGATAAATCAATTGATCTGTAATATGTAACACATCGGATAGAGAAAACACAAAGAATCGTGGAATTTTGCACCAAGAAGCAATAGCATCCCAAACTCCACACACCACCCTACAACCCGAAAACAAATGGTCAACCGTTTCGTCGATATCCCCACACAATCCGCATAAACCATCTCCTACATTGACATTTCGATGAAGGAGGGCACTTTTGGTGGGGATTCTATCCAAGCTAGCCCTCCATATGAATATATTACATTTGCTCGGGATCCACTTGCACCAATTATAAATCGTATTATCTTCACTAGAATCGCTACCTTTTATCCATTTTAGGGCTTCCTTAACCGAGTAGCCTTCACCCGAATCCTGGTTCCAGGCCCAAGAATCCTCTCGGCCGCTAAGCTGTACTCCCGAAAGAACTCGATGACACTGAATGAGCTCGTCCACTTCAAGGCCATTATTCGGATAATGCTTCCAATTCCAACAAATGGTGGGAGGGCTATTATGATCGAAAATTCTATCTACCACAGTGTAACGTTTCTGTTCCTCCAGCCGAAACAAAGAAGGAAATTTAATCTTTAACGGTTCCGTCGTAAGCCAAGGATCAATCCAGAATTTAATAGTTGAACCGTCGCCCACGGCCCCTCGGACCATATTGACAAAGCCATTACCATTCACTTTAAGACTATAGCCGACTTTCACCAATCTAGACCAAGCGCCTGAGAAGCGATTATTACACTGAATTGTTTCCCATCTTCTATTCGAACCATGTATTGCGTCCACAACCTTCCTCCAAAGCACCCCGTTTTCTACTCGATATCTCCACAACCATTTCAAAAGCATCGCGTAATTATTATCTTCCAACTTGGAGAGACCCAATCTTCCATCTTTTATAATTTTCATAACTCTATCCCAAGCGACCCAATGTATCTAGTTCTTTTCATCACATCTTCCCCATAGGAAACGTTTGATGATAACCTCAAGCTTATAAATAACCGTGATCGGGGCTTTGTACAATGAGAAATAATACGACGGTAAACTTTCAAGAACCTACTTGATAAGAATAACCCTACCTGCAATAGAAACCACGCTTGCCTTCCAAGAAGATAAGCGCTTTTTGAAAACATCAACCACCGAATCCCAATTACTAATTTGGTTCATATTGGCGCCCACTAAAATTCCCAAATACTTGAATGGAAAAACCCCCGATCTACAACCCATCCCATTTGCGCAAACTTCAATCTCCTCCACACTCTTCCCTATCCCAAATAAATTCGACTTGTGCAATTTTATTCGAAGGCCCGAACACAAATGAAATATTCGAAGAATTCTCTTCAAAGCATTAAAGTTGAATTGTGACCATTCGCCCATAACCATTGCATCATCGGCATATAGAAGGTGAGATATAATAGGGCCATCATTATTCAATTACACCCCATCAAACATACCCTTATCACAAGCCAACCTAAGCATCGAAGACAAACCCTCCATAACGATCAAAAATAAAAAAAAAGGCGAGATACGATCACCTTGTCTAATACCCTTTTCGCAACTGAACTCGAACGTAGGAGATCCATTCACAAGAACGGATGAACGAGCCGAATGTAACACACCCTTGATCCAATTACACCATCTATCCGGGAAATTCATTTGCTTCATAATCGACATCAAGAACCTCCAATTGACATTATCATAAGCTTTCTCGAAGTCAATTTTAAAAAAGAATAATTCTTTGCCGGTCTTTTTCGCCCAAGAGTATATTTCATTAATGATAAGCGGTCCATCAAGAATAAATCTCCCTGAAAGAAAGGCCGACTGTGTATCATGAATGATATTACCCATCACCTTTTTTATACCATTAGCAAGAACCTTGGAGATAACTTTACTAATCACCCCAATTAAAGTAATTGGTCGATACTCGTTCAGTCCCACCGGATCTTTAACTTTAGGAATCAGCGTTATAAAAGAAGATCCTGCTCCTCGGCTTATATTACCTGTTTCAAAAAACTCCTGCAACAACTTAACAAAATCATTAGCTAAAACCGGCCAGAACCGCTTTATGAATCGGAAATTAAAACCGTCTCGGCCCGGTGCCTTATCGCTCCCACAATCGAACACAGCTTCTTTGATTTCCAATTCAGAAAATGGAACCACAATATTCTCGGCTTCGACATCAGACAATTTTTTAATACCATAGCACTCCAAAGTCGGACGGTCAGGCATCTCCTCAACAAACCGTTGCTTGAAAAAACGACAAACTTCTCTTTTCACTTCCGAGGGCTTGAAAATCCACTTGCCATCGACGTTTAACCCCGGGATATTATTAGCAACCCTTCGCATGTTGATACAACCATGGAAAAAACTAGTGTTTTCATCCCCTTCCCGAGCCCATCGAACACGTGATTTTTGTCGAATATCTTTCTTTTTAATATCGCCCATTTCCCTAAGTTGATTCTTAGCTTCATCAAGAACCCACATCTCGGCTTCGATCAAATCCCTTTCATCAATTAACTCATCTAGCTCACATAATTCAGCCTTTAAATTAAGTTCCTCTTCAATCTCTACCTTCGACCAATTTCTTTGCCACTCTAATATACTCTGTTTCAACCTCCTAAATTTCTTCATCAAGATAATGTCCTTCGGCCCATAACCAAAGTCCTCCAAACACACTTTATCAACCACTTCACTTAACCCGTCCCTGGATAACCAAGAATTAAAGAACCTAAAAGGTTTAGGCCCAAAATTTCGTTCTTCAATCTTCAACACTAACGGGCAATGATCCGATTCCTCCCTAGCAAGAGCTCTATACTCCGCATTTGTCCATTCATTCACAAAATTCCATGACACAAGAATACGATCGATACGGCTACATTTATTTCCAGAAACAAAGGTAAACTACCTACCTTTTAAAGTAAATTCATGCAATTCCACCTTATCAATGAAATCATTAAACTCATTAGAAACCAAAGCATTAAACTTAGAGTTCCTACATTCTGACCGATCTCGCACACAATTAAAATCACTGCCAACAACCCAAAACGCATTCTCTCAAACAATAATACCTTCAAGCTCGGCCCAAAGAGATCGCTTATCCCTCAACTTTTGTGGAGCATAAATATTTATCATCGAAAACGCCTTCCCATCATCTTTCAAATGACCATGAATGCATAAGAAAAATCTACTCTTTACCACTCTAGAAGCCGAAAATATCTTAGGGTCCCATAACGAAACTAGACCACCAGAATGACCTGACGCGCCAACCCAATCAAATTCAAAACTCCCTTTCCCCCAAAACCTCCCCAAGTCGACACCAACAAGAGGCGCAAACTGTGTCTCTTGTAACATAATAAACCCAATTTCATTAGCACTTCTAAGCTTACAAATCCGAGTACCTTTATCATCACTACCCAGTCCACGAATGTTCACCGATAAAAAAATTCATTGATCAACAACTTGTAATCCTTCATTATCAATTACCTTAACAAGATCGTCTGTATAATTATCCATATTCTGCACGCCCAGATTCTTGGCCATAAGCACTGTGTCTGCCACCTCCTTAATCACACTATCATTCACACCAAGTCCAGAGGACGAACCCTCGCAACCCTCCTCTAGACCGAAACACTCCTCGTGAACACCATTGAGATTAGAACTAACGAACTCGGGATTAGAGTCAATCGGAACTGCAGCAGCCCCATTATCCAAAACATTTGTATCTTCGTTAACGTTAAAAATAAACCGGTCTATGTCAAAAATATCCTCACTATCTCGTTGTCGTTTCTTCGGTCTATCATTTCCCACCGGAGACGCCGATTTACTACGCGTCCCTTTCTTCCTACAAAAACCTTTTCTTTTTTTGATCGCCTTGCCTTTGTCACCTTCCTGTAAGTGTCGAGAAAACACCTCGGAAATGTGTTCACCTCTACCTTGCCCATCAACATCATTACTCTCCACTTCATTTGTGACATCAACATTAAGATCCAACCCAAAAACTTGATCAGCCTCCACAAAGCGATTATCTTCCTACACATGTACCGCTTCTTCCACATCCTCGTCCTCAAAATTGACTAAACAATCCGGGATCCAATCGACCATTTCCTCCTCTACCAACACATCAAAAACTGCCGACTTCCACTTCAGCCTAACCTTCTGATTAAACCTGTCAATTAACGAACGAAGTATTCCCACACAAGCGACCAAAAGATCCCCATCTTCCTCGGGAAATTGTGCCGGCTGAACAACCGAACCAAACTTAGAAGCAATATCATCAAAAACTTGAGCACATGACAAGCTCAAAGGGACTCCATGGATTTTAAGCCATGCAATCCTATCGACCTTAAACGTCTGCCCAACCCAATCCTCTACCGACTCCACGTAACTATCCCAATCAACTTTTTTCGACACAAACTCATTCTTATAGTTCCTATTCTCGAACACCAAAATCACACACAACCCACCTACATACTTAATCTCCACAGCACTATCACATAAGTTTTTCAACCAATACCGAAGGTTCGTCAAAAACTCAAGACTCTTTAAACGAACAATAATGCCACGCTCATACCACTCCCCAAATTCATTAACGTTCAACTCCACATCAATCTCCATGACAACATTAATCTCCGGCTCCTTGTTTAACAAAGTATCCTGGAACGACCTCCTATCCTCCACATTGACATTCACTGAAGCCGAAGGCTTTTCGATCACCTCCTCCCTACCCTCTTCTTGAACCTCCTTACCCTTAACCGGTTGCCATACCTGTTCATCCTTTCTAGGAATATGTTTGCCATCAACAAATCTAGCCGGTACTATAAACTACTTATAAGACCCGATCCAAACATCTTTCAACGAAGATTCTAGGTCCTCCATGTTTCTTCCTCTAACGAACGTAACAAAACCAAACCGTTTCCCTAGCCGATCATACTTTCTAGCAATATACGTACCTTGAATGTCACCATAGTTCTTCAAAACCCTAATCAGATCCAACGAAGAACACCTATCTGGAAGATTCAAAACGAAGAATTTTATCCCAAGATCCTTTTCCTTCTCTTGATGTTGCTGTCGATTGCTTCTGCCCTTCTTGAAAGGGACGTCGTACCAAGTGTCTTGTTTGAAGCGATCCCGTCCCGACATTCTCGGAGAGAAACCCTAATCGCCGTTATTTTTTGCTGTTAAATTAACACGGACCCTCATTTCTAGCTAAACAAATACAGATATGGAATGAGATGTACGAGCTTCTCTTTTAATTATGAATTAATTTAATGATGCCTATGATTCATAATAGATAAACTAGAGGGATAAATATAAAGAGTCCATGCGAATGTTCGGGTTGGGGTTTAAGTTTGTGGATATTTGGTTTTTTATCCAATGAACTTAAATTGTGGATCGGACAAATAAAGCTTTGAATAATCTTATCACAGATTTATAGATTTATAAGAACTTTTTTTAACGGCCAACGAACTCTTAAAATGGGTTACCGATGAAATTCATAATATCGGGATACACTCGTCTCCGAACCGAGGAAAACCCTCACCTAGGGCTGATGCCCGTGAACACTCGCACGAAGGCACGACAATGCGGTGAGGTAAAACCCGCTCAGTTCAAGGATCAAACTAGCAATCGCACCTAGGGCCGAAGCCCGTGAACACTCGTACGAAGGCACGACTGTGAGGTGAGATAAAACCAGCTCAATTCAAGGATCAAACTAGCGATTGCCGCCTACTCGCCTAGTCTCCCATCATCACCAGGTGCCACCGAAAACTATATGGTGGGGGAACATCAGGTCTCTCCCTTACCACTACACCACCAGCTCATTGACATTTATAAGAAGAAATTAACACCTTAATTATTAATGAACTGTCCACATGGAAATATCCTAATGGTGTTGGTGAGTTAGATAGATTTTAGAGTAGAAGGAGGTTTAGAGGTTCAATTCCAATGGTGTGCAAGTTTAACATTTAAAAATAATAATGAACTAATAGTAAACTAAACTAAACTAATACTAATCTAATCCTAATATTTGTTCCATCTTACTCATGTATTTGTTTGTTGTTATGTGTAGTGTTGGTTTCATATTAATCTTTGTAATTGTTACATTTTATGCCGACAGCCAATTGGACACCAATTGAATAACGCAAAAAGGAAGACAATGATTAGTAAAATGAACGTTTTGATGCCCATAAATATAAACATTAATCTTTGTATACTAAGATTTGGGTGGTTAGAAAAAAAAATTCAAGGACACAACTTCTTAAAGCTATGTTATTGCTCCTAATAGATAGGTAAGACCAATGGTATTTTTATATATACTATGTGAAAGATATTATCAGAGAACACCTGTATGGCTTGACCTTACAGGGAATCTCCACCAGCTTACGTTGATCAATTTTTTCTTTGCAAAACAGGTCAGTTCTCCGACACAACATGCGGGTGGAGACAACCTAGTTTTATAAAATTACCAATGTACCCTACATACATACCCATTTGCTTACTTATTATATTATATAATAATTATATAACCTTACAAAAAGAAATTTGTGTTGCCTTTCTAGAATGAAAAGTTACGATTTTTAAAAACCACACATACATACCCCTTTGCTTAATTATCATATGTACAATACATTAACCAACGAACCTTTTGAAAATTATAAATTATATATAATATATATTATACATATTATACATACAAAAAGTAAGTTAATACACAATTGTTTGGACGAAGGGTTTTAAATATATCATACCCTTTTAAAAAAGTCACAACCCTTCAAACTACCTTTAAATATATAACACCGGTTACAAAAAGTCACAACTTTTAAATATATCACACCCTCTCAAAAAGTCACACCCCTTTAAACTACTTTTAAATATATCACATCCCTTACAATAAAAAAAAAAAAAAAAAACCCTCTTATTCTTACATACGAAAAGTCACAACACTTCAAATTAATTTTAAATATATCACACCCATTACAAAAAGTCATAACTCTTAAATATATATGACACCCCTTTATAAAGTCGCAGACGTTCAAACTACTTTTAAATATATCACGCCCCTTACAAAAGTCGCAACCCTTCATACACACACACACACACACACACACACACACACACACACACACACACACACACACACACACACACACACACATATATATATATATAGTGAAAGTGTAAAATACAATATCCCTTAACGTACAATACGTACGATTTTGTGAAATCGCACGTTATAAAAAAGCATGTTCGAAATCGCATGTTGTTTTTTTTGATGAAATCGCATGTTGGTATATAAAGCAATTTCGCATGTTGGTTTTTCAGCACAAATCGCATGTTCAAAAGTGAATTCGCACCCGATCGGACAACTGAGATGATCGCGTACATATTGTACGATAAGGGCCATTGTACGTTAACCTAACCCTATATATATATATATATATCTTAGGATCCTGTAAAAAGGACATGTTTCGTGAGAAGTGTGAGAATGCATAAAAATTCATATGTAGACATAATGTTTTGGACTTAGACATAATGTTTTGCGTTGTTTTGGCAAGAAAAACACTAAACATAACAATTTAAGACACAATGCAATGAATTCTAGGCTTAAAACTTAAAACACCATGTCAAGAACGTTAAGTAGTGTGTTTTAAGTGTTAAATAGTGTCTTTTAAATTCACGTCCATAATATGTTGCATTGTGTTTTAAATTGTTATGTTTGGTGTTTTTATTGCCAAAACAACAAAAAACATCATGCCTAAGTTCAAAACATGATGGCTACATGTTAATTTCTATACCTTCTCACACTTCTCAAGAAAAGAGTCTTTTTTACAGGAACCTCACCCTATATAGTTATATATATACACGATTAGGTTCAAGAGTGAACATTAGTGTATTTGCGAACTAAGCGAACTAATCCTGGCCATACATGTATGTAAATCAATGGCCAGGATTTGATGATGAAATTCACAAGTATGTTTTATGATTTCATGATGAAATCCTAGCCATACACGTGTGTAAATCAATGGCCATGATTTATTCACTCAGTTCGCATATACACTAGTGTTCACTCTAGAACCCCACCCTATATATATATATAAGTGCAACATGCAATTCTAATATAAATATATAATGTGAAGAAACTTAAAAGGTTCTATCAAGGTTTTGGATGTTATGCAAGTCTTTGATATTATGTATCTAAAGTTTGACAGTAGTAAATTTTAATTAAATATTATAGTAATTCTACATCAAATACATAATTTAATACACCACACTCTTATTTATGTTGATGCATCAATTAATCAAAAGGTGCATTTTTTTTATCGACATGCACAACAAATGATGTAACAATACTTTCTTCAAACAGTGCATAACTTTTTTTTCAACCGACATGCATGAGTCGCGACTATTTAGAATCAAGGAATGTATATAGTAATTAAATCATTCTAAAAAATATAGTAATTAAATTACCAACATTTTCATTAAACGGTGCATCAATTATTGTTATTTTTTTTTTTTGCAACCCACATCATAACAAATGATGTATATGATAATTAATTCACCAACACTTTCTTTAAACGGTGCTTCTCTTTTTTTTTTCTTTTTTTTGCAATCGACTTACATGATTCGTAACTATTTAGAATGAAAGACGTAACTCTGATCTAAACCACAGATGGCATTGTCTTTGAACACAATCTTGCTTAGAGAATAAAATCAAAAAATTTTCCCTTCTATCTGACATAGTAATAATAAACATTCATAATCAACATCCTGTCGCAACGCGCGGGTAGCGTCAACTCGTTAAATACAAATATCAAATGAAACATTTTTATTAGATTAAACTTATTATCAAATGAAACATTTTTATTAGTTTAAACTTATTATTTTTTGCTTCTTATAATGTTATTTTCTTTTCATTGGAAACCTTGACTCTATATTTAATGAATTATACAATTAATCTTAATTTAATTTTTATTTTCCCTCTTGTACTCTATATAATCCAATGGCCTGGTTAATGCCTTCACAATGCGGCGCCCGGGTCTAAGGGACAATTATTCATATATATATATATATATAGTGATAACTGTGAGAACGAATAAAAAAACCATCAGAACCTGATAAAAAACAATTCAAATTCAAAATTTCTTTTTACACTTGCTATTATTATCCGAATACAATATCAAAAATTAAATTTACACGTTTAAATTTACGTTAATTCGTAAATAATTTTTTTTACACATGTGTAATTTTGCCATTTACACATGTGTAAATTTGTTATATTTACACATGTGTAAAGAAAACCTAGTAAGAGTGATTTTGGAAGGAGAAATGAATTATTTGATGTTGTAAATTCTTTTTTGATGTTGAATTTTTATTATAATGAGGTTTGTGTTAAAAACATTTGGTTTTGATTGGTTTTTTCATTCGTTCGCACGGTTCACGCAATATTTAGCATTCTCAAGATAACCCTCCCATATATATATATATATATATATATATATAGGGTTGAGTTATATGGAAAACCCCATCTTTTTTAGAAAACCTTGGAAACCCAACCTCATCCATTGATTTTGTTTCATCCAAGTAGATCAATGGTTGAGCTTTTTTTGGTGTCTTTTACATTTAAATAAAACCATAAATTTTACACAAGTAAAGGAGAAGGGCATTTAAGGTATTGAAAATCTGACTTTTCTCTCACACACATCAACTTTATTTCTCTTACACACACATGTTATCTCTCTCTCCTCTCTCCTCTGTCTTCAATCAAGATCATGATGAACACCAAACACAAGTTTAGATCTTCAAGTTCAGATCTACATCGTGTGAAAACAGAAAATGTTTGAAGATTGTTGTTTTAGAGAGAGAACGACGGCAGGATGAAGGTTTTTAGAGAGAGGAATTTGTTGTTTTAGAGAGAGAAACAACAATCTTCATCATGTTCATCTATAACACCAAGAACACACATACAAGTGTGTGAGAGAAAAAAAGTTTGAAGTTGTTGTTTTAGAGAGAGAACGATGGCACGATGAATGTTTTTAGAGAGAGAAAGTTGATGTTTTAGATAGAGAAACAACAATCTTTATCACAAAGACACTCGCACAAGTGTGTGTGAAAGAAGAAGGTTTGAAGATCTTCTTCGTGTTCATCGGACGGTTCTAGATCCGGTAAGTGTTCTTGAAATATCATTTCACACTTGATTTTTTGTTGAAATGGTTGTTAATATGTTTTTATGGGCTGAAAGTGTTCTAGTAATGGTTAATGTTCATGTATTTTAAATAAATCGAAAACTTTAGGATGAGATTTTGAACGGGTTGTTTTTGTTGGTTTGGTTGCTTGTTTGGGGATTTTGATCTTAACAATAATTGTTTTTTTGTTGGTTTGGTTGCTGGTTTGGGCTTTTGATCTGAACAGTAAGTGTTTTTTTGTTGGGTTGTTTGATTTACAGAAACAGACCCATAACATGTGTTAAGCACCTGTTAGAATGATATATAACGTGTGTTGATTTACAGAAACAGATCCATAAAGATATTCAATTGACAAGCTGGATGGATGTAGGCGACGTTAATGCGGGACATTGAATAAGTCACGTCTTTTGGGAAAGAACTCTTCGTTCGTTTATAACATGTGTTAGTGGTTCATGCTGTAACAGAACACCATAATGTAATGTAACCTGACATGTAGTATAACATGTGTTAAGCCCCTGATAGAATGATATATAACGTGTGTTAACCTTTGTTAATTTAAAAAAAAACAAGAAATGTGGATACCGAGCGTAACACTTGTACAAGTATTACATGTACAAGTTAGTATGTAACGTGTAATATTAAACGAGCCATTTATGGTAACACATGTACCGGTAATTTTGGAATATATAATATGAAACGGGTCATTTGTTGTGCACATTTTGGAATACATAACATGTGTTAAGCCTCTGTTATAATCTTTTTGTAAGTTTAACTTTAGGGCCTTAACACTGATGTACATGTAGTTACATTTGTGTTAATAAGCTTAACTTTAGGGCCTTAACACTGATGTACTTGTTTTGTTCATAGGTGAATGGATGTCTATGTTCAAAATAAAGATGGTTATCATGACGCAAAGCGTAGCTAGATTTTTTAACCTTTATGATAGTTTTTGGATCATCTTTATATATTTAAGTTTGTATAAACATTTTTGTTACCTTTTAGTATGATTGTAATGCGTGCAATTACTAACAACCCATGATGACAAGTGACTTTTGTTTTGATTAACATTTGTAAATGTTGGTCGCTTCATTCCTTTGGTACACATGTGTTACATACGTTAAATAGGCAACGTTACATATGTAACAATGGTCGTTACATATGTAACAATGGTTGTTATATATGTAATATATTTAATGAAAAATAATAAACTACTATTAAACGTATGAGCTATTGAATATCACCCTGTATGCAAGATATATTACCCCGAAGTGTAACACATGTTACAACATATAAGATAAAGTAGATCATGCCCTACATTCAACAATGTTACACTTCTTACCCCGAAGTGTAACACATGTTACAACAGTATATGCACATCATAGTGTTACGATCAGTATATGCACATCATAGTGTTTTGCAAACCACTTTCATATACATTAATACACGTCGGGTTACAACAAAGATTACAATGGATGCTTAACACATGTTATCATATGTATACAAGTCGGGTTACAACAAGATTACAATATTAACTAAGCCCACCATTAAACCCATCGCCTCCGTCGACTGTTTTCACCCTTATCACATGTTAAGCAACTACATGTTCCAAGTAATATCTATGTTAACACACGTTATATATCATTCTAACAGGGGCTTAACACATGTTATACATGAACACATGTCAGGTTACATCATGGTGTTATGTTACAGCATTACCACTAACACATGTTATAAATGAACGAAGAGTTCTTTCCCAAAAAATGTGACTTATTCAATATCTTTTTTTAACACATGTCCCCGCATTAACGTCGCCTACATCCATCCAGCTTGTCAAAGGAATATCTTTATGGGTCTGTTTCTGTAAATCAACACACGTTATATATCATTCTAACAGGGCTTAACACATGTTATGGGTCTGTTTCTGTATTATAACACACAAAAACAGTTACTATTCAGATCAAAAGGCCAAAACAAAGCAACCTAACCAACAAAAAACAGTTACTATTCAGATCAAAATCCCCAAACAAGCAACCAAACCAACAAGAAAACAGTTACTATTCAGATCAAAATCCCCAAACAAGCAACCAAACCAAACACAAATTTTTAACATAAAAATGATTTTAACACAAAAATAATTAATCCATGGATCAAAATCAACAAGTTTGAAACCAAAACAAGTAATCCATGGATCAAAATTAAAATTTATAAACACCATTATTGATTGTTGGAGACATAAATCAACACAGAAGAATGAAAACCAAACTAAAATCAATAGCATTGAAAATATTATTACCTATAAACGTCCTTCTTTCTTTTGAAACAAAAATCAATGGTATTGAAAATTAAAAATCTTTTGGCAGCATTCTTAATTCTGGAAAAAATAAAACCAATTGTGAAGAATGAAAATCAAAGTAAATGGCAATTAATTATCAAAACCAACTTATTATTGAAAGGAAACTAAAACCAAAATGAAAATATTTTGACAGCATCTTGATTCTTTGATTTCTTTTATCAAAATAACAACATCAACGGCATAATCGTTGTACAAACCTGAAACATTTTCTTCATTGTCGTTGTCAAACTCGATGCCAAACTCTGGTAACATTAATTCAAGCATTGTTGGTGGATGCTCCATGGTACATTAATGGTGGATCTCGTACTAAAGATCTTGTTTAAGAAGATGAAGATGATTTGAAAATTTTCCTTTTTAAAATAAATATGCTAAAAGAAATGGTGGTTGTACAATGATGTGAGATGCATTAATTAGAGTTGTCAAATCAAATGGGGAAAAGATCTTTTGGGTTGGGAGGTTAAATGTAAAGTTACAATTATACCCTCAAAAGCAAAAAGTATAGTCAAGTTGTCAGTGTATACGTGGCTGATTGTAGGCCTTGTGATGGATTTCCAAGGTTTTCACAAAATAGAGGGTTTTCTCCCTAGCATTATCCTATATATATATATATATATATATATATATATATATATATATATATGTATACATAGGATTAGGTTCATTTGTAAACAACATCTTCAAAGTGAATTGTTCAATAATTAAAACAAGGGAAGATAAGCTTATTATTCAATAATTAAAAAGGACTTAGAAGTTAGAACTCCATACACGCAACCTCTAACGGTAGTATTCTTCACCGGTCCTCCAGTCACCGGTCGGCCTTCCCACCGCCCGACAACCGCTCACCGGCAAAGTGTAAGTATATCTTCTACCTCTATCTCTCTCTCCTCTCCACCACCTCGCCTACTCCGTATCTCGCCTTCAACCACCACCGGCGACCAGGTACAACCCTCCGAGTAAATCTCCGGCGACCAGGTATAAGGCTCCGCGCAGGTTAATCCCCGATCAGGTACAACCCTCCAGCGACTTTTTGTTGTCGGTTTTGGTCTTCGATTCAGATCCACAAACGAAGGTCAGTATTAAGGTTTGTTGTCTGTTTTGATTCTATCAAACGAAGGTCAGTATTAAGGTTGGTTGTCGGTTTTGGTCTTCGTTTCAGATCCACAACTATTGTTCTTTGATTAGATCCCAATTAATTGTACGTTTGTGTATGCTTCCACTTTTTACTTGTTAAATTAACTCCTGTCTGTGTATGCTCCTGTTTGTGTATGCTCCCACTTTTTACTTGTTAAATTAACTCCTGTCTGTGTATGCTCCTGTTTGTGTATGCTCCCACTTTTTAGTTGTTAAATTGACTTCTGATTGATTTTAACTGTTGTGAATTTAGGAAGTAGGTTGAATATTTTATTGTTGTTATTCATTATCTGTTCAGTTTTAGGCTAAAATTTGTGTTTATACAGGAAGCTCTGTGATATTTTGTTGAATTTCGCTACGTGTGTTGTTTTTCGTAAGTTTAGGGTTCACGTAAAAAAAAAAGTTGGTAGTTTCGACCTTCGTGTTGCCCGTTGTTTGGTACCTGTTGTTAGTTGTTAGTTGTAAGCATAGACAATAGAAACCATGACTTTTACTTGAGATCATGTCCAACGACGAGAGGTGCAGGTAAGGGTAAAGTTAGAGGCTGTAGTTTACGTGTGGCATCTTGGAACGTAGGAACTCTTAGTAGTAAATTGTTGGAAGTGATAGACGCACTTAAAAGGCGTAGGGTGCAGATAGCGTGCCTTCAGGAGACTAGGTGGAAAGGACAGAGAGCAGAAGAGCGCAATGGGTACAAGTTGTTGTATTCCGGGTCGGATGGGGCCAAGAACGGAGTAGGATTTTTGGTGTCTATAGAATTGCATAAGAATGTAATTGAGGTGATACGACACAACGATAGAATTATGGTGTTAAGGTTAGTATTAGGTGAGCAAGTAGTGACAGTGGTTTGCGCATATGCACCGCAAGTGGGACTAGGAGACCATGAGAAAAGAGAGTTCTGGTATTGTCTAGATGGAGTAGTAAGGGCCATACCTAGGGAGGAAAAAATTTTCATCGGAGGAGATTTTAATGGGCACATTGGTAAGGATCGTGATGGTTTTGAGTTGGCACATGGGGGTTTTGGTTTTGGAGATAGGAATGACCCTGGTAGAGACCTTCTAGACTTTGCGGCAGCCAACAGCCTAGGTATTTTAAACTCGTTCTTTAGGAAGAGAGAATCTCATTTGATCACTTTTAGTAGCGGAGGACGTAACACGCAAATCGACTATCTTTTGATGAGACAAGAAGATCGACGGATGTGGATGGACTGCAAGGTTATACCTAGGGAGACTGCAGCGGCTCAACACCATTTGCTAGTTGCAGATATAGCCCTAAAAGTAAGGCTTACTGAGGGGGAGAGGAAAACCCGACCTAGGATCCGTTGGGGAAACTTGAAGGGAGAAAAAATTATGATGTTTAGAAATAAAGTTAACTCGGTGACATCGATGCAACCAGGTGACGACGCAAACCGGATGTGGGAGGCTATGGCGACTACGATCACTACAGTGGCGTATGAGATGCTAGGGGTCTCAACAGGAAAGACTAGTGGGCATAAGGAGTCCTGGTGGTGGAATGAAGACGTGCACACCAAAATAAAGAATAAGCAACAGAGTTTTAGAGACCTTTTGAGGTGCACAGATGAGGAAGAGCGGCTGAGGGTAAGGGAGATATACAAGAAGGCTAAAAGTGAAGCGAAAAAGGCGGTGACCGAGGCAAAAAACACAGCTTATAAACAAATGTATGAACGTCTGGAAACGAAAGAGGGGGAGCATGATATGTTCAAGATTTCCAAAGCTAGGGAGCGAAGAAGACAAGATTTAGGAGTTGTAAAGTTTATCAAAGGAGACGATGCGCGTGTTTTAGTCAAGGTACAAGACATTAAGTTGAGATGGCAAACCTACTTCCATAATCTTTTCAACCACGGTAGGGCATACCAACATGATAGCAGCAATCCCAGGATTCAAAGGCGACAACAGAACAATTGTTACTGCAGGAGGATCACACATGACGAGGTAAGGATGGCACTTAGGAAGATGGGAAGAGGCAAGGCAGTGGGTTTGGATAACATACCGATTGAGGTGTGGAAGTGTTTGGGGGAAGAAGGAGTCCGACGGTTAACACTTTTGTTCAATTGTACTTTCAAGACTGGAAAAATGCCAGATGAGTGGAGGAGTAGCGTCGTGGTGCCTATATACAAGAATAAAGGAGACGCTCAATGTTGTGGGAACTACAGAGGAATCAAACTACTAAGTCACACGATGAAGCTCTGGGAGAGGGTAATCGAAACTAGAATTAGAAGAGAAACTCAGGTTTCAGAAAACCAATTTGGATTCATGAAAGGGAGGTCAACTACAGAAGCGATACATATTCTAAGGAGGCTGATGGAAAAGTATAGAGCGAAGAAGCAAGATTTACATATGGTGTTTATCGACCTGGAAAAGGCATATGACACGGTCCCACGCCAACTGATTTGGGATAGTTTGGAGGATCGAGGGATACCGGGGAAGTATATAGACGTAATTAAGGATACGTATGATAGAACGACAACTAGTGTCCGCGCGCCTGTAGGAGATACAAACTTCTTTCCTGTGGAGGTAGGACTCCACCAGGGGTCAGCGTTGAGCCCTTTTCTTTTTGCGGTTGTCTTTGATGAGTTGTCCAAGTTGATTCAGGAGACAGTTCCGTGGTGCATGCTTTTTGCAGACGATATTGTGTTGATTGCAGAGACTAAACGGTGCCTGAACGAGAGGGTAGAGGAGTGGCGAATAGCTTTAGAGGGCAAGGGCCTAAGGATTAGTCGATCTAAGACTGAGTATCTACACTGTGATTTCAGCGGTGAAGCCGATGACGATGACACCCAAATCACCATTGAGGATCAATTGGTCCCGCAGGTAACTAGATTTAAGTATCTGGGGTCGTTTATACAAAGAGATGGTGACATAGATAGTGATGTAACCCATCGCATACAGGCTGGCTGGTGTAGATGGAGGGCAGCCAGTGGGGTATTTTGCGATAGGAGGTTCCCAACTAAACTAAAAGGGAAATTTTACAGGGTAGCAGTTAGGCCAGCTATGCTTTATGGAACAGACTGTTGGGCTATCAAGAAGACACAAGCGCGCAGGATAGAGGTAGCAGAGATGAGGATGCTGAGGTGGATGTGTGGACACACGAGGTTAGATCGGATTAGAAATGTGGTTTTTAGGGAAAGATTAGGAGTAACTAGTATATCGGAGAAGATTAAGGAGGGGAGATTGAGATGGTTTGGGCATGTGAAGCGGAGGGAAACGACGGCACCAGTTAGAGTAGTGGAAACTCTTACTGTGGAGGGGAAGAGAGGTAGAGGCAGACCCAAACTGACATGGGATGAGCAGATCAGGCATGATTTACTAGAGTTGCATCTTTCTGAGGACATGGTCCAAGATAGGACTTCGTGGAGGCGTAGGATTAGGGTTAAGGACCTATAGAGGATATGGCAGTAAGCTCTTAGGTGTATTTCAGGGACGTAGGTTTCTCTTATTCTTTAAGTGACTTTTCCGGTGATTGCCTTCTTGTGTTTATGCATAAATGATGGTGTATGCTATTTTACAAGATTTACAATATATTGTGCCACTCTGTTCACTTTCTTGGTATGGGCGACTTCTTATTTCTATATTCTTTCTATACTCTTTGACTTGGTGTGTTGGTTTGCTATTCGTTTTCAAGTCGAGGGTCTCTCTGGAAGCAGTCTCTCTATCCCTATGGATAGAGGCAAGGACTGTCTACATCCCACCCTCCCCAGACCCTATAACTAGCTTTGCTATTTGTGGGATTTACTGGGTATGGTTGTTGTTGTTGTTGTATCTTCAAAGTGAATTGTGTGAACTGATCTGGACCCTTGATTTCCTTTTTAGTTGTTAAGGATAGGATTGTAATTATATAAAAAAAGTTAGATTTAAATCATTATTTTAATAATTGAATTCAGTTACATCTTTCCTATTTTTAATTCATTATCCACAATATCTTTTATATTTTAAGAAGATAATTATCAAAACAAATAACAAATCACAAGATTTCAATTTCGATTTTTAAGATCAACATAACGTAACTTTCAAATTTCACCACCAGAATTCAATTTCGATTTTTAAGATCGACGTAACATTCATATTTCATAAACCCATCATTCATCAACAACAGTATACACATGTGTACTTAGATATGAATAGAATTGTGCGTATGCGTACTTAGTTGCATAATATGTGTATCAAATACTGTACAACATCGTACATATGTGTAATTAGCTACATAATACATACATAGTATCAGTACCTGTAAACTATATTATATTTAAGAAATTACAAGTTCCATAATGTTTTTGTGATAACCCAAACTTTCAAGGTTAGTAACGTTTTATTTTGCAATCTTAACTTCTTGTTATCTCTCTCCTATGTGTTAGAACGTTCAATTCCGTTGTAACGTCATTAAACTTAAACGTTTGATAACTCGGTCAAATAACGTATTGGGATTTGTTGGGCCGCGTATATTTTGGGCATTATATCTATACCTTACAATTACACACAATATCGGCCCAAATAAACCTCCTGAGCCCAACTAGTTCTTTTGTGTATCTTGATTATTTCGGCCCAAGTCATGTAGCCCGAGGAAATCAAAGATCGGCCCACTTGTTTAGTTGTTAGCATATTAGATATGCACTTGGATATATTGGACGTAAACCTCTTGCAAATATTTAAATCACAATTAGCAAACCCTACTTCTCTCTTGTGTGTGTACGGCAGTAGAACTTTCCCCTCTCTTCGAAACCCTTTTTCACTTGGAGCTCATCTTTGTGCTTGGTTTTACACGCCATTGAGTTAGTTAAACATTAACGTGGGCGGTTATATACATTTATTTACAGTATCTTCACGCGCCCAGCGAAGTGCGTTTTATATTTATAAAAATGGTTTATACCTTAACATCAAAACACACACAATAAAGGACAAGTGTATCCCGTCATATATATAGCAAAGTATTGGTAAGAGCCAGATATGGATCCATGGAACATGGGCGTTATAATGTACTAAATCTTTGTCATTAATTTACCAGATAAAAAGATAGGTGAATGGTTGTTTAACTACGTTAACTAAATTACAACTAAAACATAAATATACTATTATACTGTTTCATAAACAACCAAAACATGTTATCTATATTACATATGTTACAAAAGCACTTAATCAATTTTCTAATTTCGAGACAGTTAGTCATCCGCTAGGAGTTTTCTAACATGATGCTTCTTCGGAAAGTTAACGCGATAAACACACGTTAACCACCTAAAATCATTCTTTAGCGAGCTATTGATATTCATTCATGTAAACCTTTAAAGATAGATTAGTCATCCGCTAGGAGTTTTCTAACCTCACTTATCAAAGAAAGCAATACCGATGGTCACAATACAGCCACGAGGATAAGCATTTAAGTAGATCATATAACGACATATTTCACCTTTACAAGTCTTGAACACAAATCTACCATGTCAGGAATTTCAGACCAAAACTACTAAACAAGGATCATAAACTGCATGCAAGAACATGTAATCAACACCATATAATTCGTTAGAACCCTGACGTGCAAGAAAGTATTCCTAATCAAAATAAGATATATCTTGGATAAAACCAATACCCCTCTCGAGTTTCATGGTGTAAACAAGTTTACAAACAAGTGATTAATCAAGAAATAGTTACCATCCCACTAACCACAGATTCATTATCCAAAATAATCAAACAAAATCAGGAACTCAACATCAATGAAACGTTCATTCTATAATCATGAAGATTCAAACATGAAAAAGTACTAAAGTTCCATATAAACAAGATTACAACATAAAGATTATTCAAGAAACAAGTTTATAACTACTATTACATAAACTACATTAAACATAAACTAACATCAGCTCATAACTTGCAAAATGATCAGAATACATGTTCCAGAACAAGGAATTGAACCATAAACAAGCAAGGAATTGATGGGTTGGATCTGTTATGCTTCCACTCGATCTTTAAGCTTCAAATGGGTCTGATCAGGACTGCTTCGTAACCCAGAAATCGCCCAGAAACATGGAGAAAAACCCAACATTTGAACCAGTAGCGAATGCTGCTATTTATAGAAGAAATTCTGATCGGCACGGTTGTGCGGCAGGTGCTTGTCGGGTGACGTCAGGTTCAGCGATCCCGAGTCAACCAAGTGGACAAGTGGACAAGTTGCTTGGGTTAGCAGAACGGCACGGTAGTGCCGCTGGTGGCACGGTAGTGCCGTTCATCAGAAATGTTGGTCAGAAAGCTTGATTTGGCATTGGCACGGTCGTGCCGTTGGTGGCACGGTAGTGCGGCCCGAGAAATAGTCGGCACTCCTAGTCGCACTGGCAGTGCTTCCGAGGTCGCTCGATCGGCACGGTAGTGCCGCTGGTGGCACGGTCGTGCCACACCTGGCAGTCATCAGAATTTTGCCCGTTTCATCATAAATGCATCAGAATTTGTCCGTTTTCATCAGAATTTTCGTTTACGCTCTTTCCAAGACCTGAAAATATAAAAGTACCGAATTTGGTACCTAAACGTTGCGGTTTCGGTAAAAAACGCTTAAAACGGAAATGTTTTGGGGTATAAAAACATGTATAATTTAACGTATATCAAACATCCCTACACTTGAACTTTTCTTGTCCTCAAACAAACTTAAAATAAAATACGGAAACAAAACTGAATATTTACAAAGTTTTCTAATTTGTTTTGCGGTCAAATTGGTTTTCAAAAAGTCATCATCAAAGATTTAAAACAAACAAGCTTTGTTAGATGTTCGAAAGGATAGTTTATAAAGCAATAATTCAACTTTTGAATGACTTAGCATGCAAATCCTTATATTTCTCACAATGCTCACACAAACTCGGTTAAATTTCTGAATCATACATATAATGTGTATGCAAAACACTCGATGCCTAGTCAATGAATCACGCAATATCATAAACTTGTCAAAAGATCTAATCTCCACCAATTAATACGTGAAAAGCATAAATCAAGGGGTCTTTGATGGGTTGTAATGATAGGCTAAGGTTTAGGGTATGGAATGGATATTTGAAAGTAGCAAGAAAGGTTAAAACTTGGCCAAAAACTTGGTACTTTATTTTCTACAATTCTGAACACGTTGCTAAACTATTGTGTAGGTCTTCAACATTTATTCTTTTTGTATGTCAACTCTCTATTTTTCTTCCTTGATAGTCTTCCTTAACTCCTTTAGAGAGTTTTGACAAATGGTGTTTTTTTTATTTTTTATTTTTTTTATTTTACATAAGTGTAACTTATATCAAACTGGAAAGCTTATGGCCAAATCTTTAACGAAAATAAGGGTGAATGAGAAAAGGTTAAATTTTTGGGTAAGTAGGCTTTAAATTTGGGTGATTTTTTAGAAAGATACGGAAAACAGGCTCAACATGGCGAACTAATGGACGATGTTGGGTGCGGGATATAAACAAAGAAAAAGGCTGACAAAGGGGTATCCTAAATGCCTCTATCATTTCTATGTAGTTTCACATATTCATGGTTTCAAAAAGTATACAAATGAAAAGTTCTAAATTACATAAAAACATCCGGCTCACTCATTTTTCCGAAAAAACAAAGAAGCATTTGACAAGAAAGCTGTAAAAGCTCAAAAATATGCTCACGTAAATGGAAGGAATGGGTATAAATAAAAAGATAAACATGCAAGTCTTTCATTTTGTTTCATCACACTTTTTAGTTATCTTTTTCGAACATGAATTTGGCTTGTCGATTTTTATCAAATTTGATGCTTTCTAAAGAACACAAATTGACCATTGAAAATATATACAGAAATGAGAACAATTAAGGACAAACAAAGTTTAAGACCTTTTAAAACCCCTCCCCACACTTGAACTTCACATTGTCCCCAATGTGAAATACATTTTAGTTAAGCGATTATGAAGAGCTAAACTAATAATGTGAAAAGGGAAAGAGGTACTCCCTCAGAGTTGGAGTTGACTTGTTTGAGTAGACTTTTTGTTTGAAGTCGTCTCAACTCTGTGTGCATTTCTTTACAAATCTGCTAATTATGTCACTTGCTAAAATAGCCAACATTACCATTGTTCAAAATGTTAGATAATTCAACCCGATCCGTTATTCAAACAAAACAAACTAAAGTACTTAAGACAGACATAAAGTAAAAAAAATCCCAAACAAAGTAGTAAAATAAATAATATAAACATAAGTTTCTGAATTGTTTCACCCTACCTCCTCCTACTCCTCGTCATCATCACCATCATGGTGGCGTGTTCCAGATGAACCCGCCCCATAGGTACATGTGTCTCCAAATGGAAACTGTGGAGGGTTGCCGAAGTGGCCTGGATATACATCTTGTAGCCCTTCAAAGATGTAGGAAAATCCCGCATACATTTCCTCCCGCATGGTTTGTTGAGATGTCCGCATAGCTAACTGGTAGGCTCTTATATCGTCTTGAGTAACCTGCATATGCTGGAACTGTTGGTACAACTCAGGGTAGGAAGGTATACCTGGAGGCCAATTTTGTTGGTGCTGATACTGATGTTGGTGCTCCTCGTGTTGTGGTTGGTCATGTGGTGGTGGCTCGATCTCTTCCATGTTGACGTCTTCGTTCTGTGGTGGTAGTGGTAGCGGATCCCATATTTCCCCATTTAGACCTCTCAATCGCGGCCCATTATCTGTATCTACTACCAAACCCATCGCTCTCAGATACCTCATATCCACATCTCCTCCTGCGTGAACCATTGTGAGACCGTTGACTACCTCATCTGTCATAATACCCAAATTATATGCTAACTGAGTCACATATTCCCCGCCATGGATTTCACTACTTGTAGTTCTCCCCGCGCTGTTTACAAAGAATTCAGCCATTCTAGCTGCGAGGTTTACATGCACTCCAGTCACTAAGGAATATATGAAAAGAAGATCTGGAGTGGGACAGTTCCCTACACTGTCCATGCGCCCATAAATGGTGTGACTCATGACCTGATGAATGACCCTCAGAAGCGGGTCTCGTAGTCGTGAAGCTTTAGCTTTTCTAGCTTCATAAGGTGGTCCGATCGCCACTTGTGCCCAGAAGTTGGCTCGTTGCTGATCACTATCAAACTTGTAGATATTGGTGAAAAGTTCTGAATTTATGTCTTCAGATGAGTATATGCCCAATCTTCTTCCAAGTCTAGCAACTGTCCACTTATGCCACTTTTTTCCCAATCTGAACTGTATTGTTTCCCTGTTTTTAAAGTCCGGATTCTCGCTTCTTGGTTTTTCATAAGTGTATGAAGCAAATAATTCCAATGTTAGCTCAAGATAAATGGGTCGTGTAATGTTGAATAACCTTGACATCGGATGTGACATCATGTTGGATAATCTTTGTTCTTGGTTTAGGGTTGTCAGAGTCTCCCAGTTGATCCTTCTTGGTTCACCGATTTGTCCCCGTCTATTCCATAAAGCTTCTAATCTTGCAATACAGGGTTGTTCTTTCGGTTTGTTCTCGTTGAACTGGAGGAATCTGTGATTCATCTGCACACAGGAATACAACAAAATAAGAGCAGAATATAAAAATTTTGTCGCCGGCCCTGGAACAGGCTGTTTACGAGCTTCTGTTTTTTTTCAGCAGTCGCACGGTCGTGCCACTTGTGGCACTGCCGTGCCATTCGGTGATCGGTAAATAAGTTGCTTCCGGGTACTCGTGTTGCACCACCGTGCCAAATCGGCACTGCCGTGCGACTCGGCGTCGCAACTTTAAATCAGTGATCGGAACATGATTTTTAACTGGCACTGTCATGCCGTTTAAGCGACGTGACCGTGCGACTTTATATCTCATCAGAAAATGGGTTAATTCAATGATTTTAACTTCTATCTTTCAAGATTTGACTTGTAATCAGTGAATAAACTATGAATCAAGTACCAGAACTACCGATTTATCACTAATCACCCAAGAACTAGGGTTTATTTGACATTTATGAAGAAAACCCCAAAATTTCTTGGTTCAAGCATCAGATCTACATCAGAAACAAAGTTTAATTTACAAAACAAGTAGGAAACATACCCTGGAGGATGATTGAAGCGAAATGTAGGCAAAAATTAGGTGATTTGTGGGTGTAGGCGACCTGGAACTCCCGTGCGGCGACTAGGGTTTCGTAAAAGTGTTATGTTTTTACTGCAGAATCGCTTAAATACCCTAGTTTTTACTGTTCGGTTTTCGAGGCGCACGGTCGTGCGGATTCGGCACGGTCATGCCATTCCGGATCGCTGTCCTGGTTCGGCCTGTGTTATCGGGTAGCATGGTAGTGCAACGGTCGCACGGTAGTGTGATCCGATGACTGTCCGATGCACGAATAACTTAGCTGTTTTGACTAAGGGTTGCACTACCGTGCCGATTTGGCATGACCGTGCAACACCTGGGCCTTTTTGTGTAACTTTTCACAGTGAGCTCATAACTCCGAATTTTTCACCAAAAATTTCCATTTTTGCATTATTTCATATATTATAACAATTATTCAACTTCAAAAATCCAAAAATTATGGGTCAAGGTCGTATGCACCTACGGTTAAAACCGAAAAATTAACGAACTAGAATTTAAATATTAAAAACTAATATATA
Organism: Helianthus tuberosus; assembly: GCA_030545235.1. NCBI lineage: Eukaryota > Viridiplantae > Streptophyta > Magnoliopsida > Asterales > Asteraceae > Helianthus > Helianthus tuberosus. The sequence continues at coordinate 20,095,179 of CM060364.1, read as the reverse complement.
CAAAATTATCCTTAGCGTGTGAAAAAACGCTCGCTAAATTTGTCAGCGAGTCGATAGCTAGACTCATTCTCCCCACACTTGTTTTAAGTGTGCGGGATGTGGAGTTCAAGAATTTCCTCCACCGTGTCAACTGGTCCATTGATGTAACGTTTTAAACGATGATCGTTGACTTTAAATATCTCCCCGCTTAAATTTTCGATGGTGACGGCTCCGTATGGAAATACTTCTTTGATCGTATAAGGACCCGTCCATCGAGATCTTAATTTCCCGGGGAATAAACGTAGTCACGAGGAGTACAATAAAACAAGATCCCCAACGCGAAAATCTTTATGTTCTCTCAATCTTTTGTCATGAAGCCTCTTGACTCGTTCTTTGTACTTGCTAGAACTTTTATAGGCATGGTTTCTTAGTTCCTCGAGCTCGTGAATTTGCAGAAAACGGGCTTCACCTCCTCTCTTCAAATCCATATTCGCTGTTTTCAAGGCCCAATATGCCCTATGTTCTAGCTCGACAGGTAGATGACAGGCTTTTCCATAAACCAATCTAAAGGGTGTGGTCCCAATAGGTGTTTTAAATGTTGTTCGAAAAGCCCACAGAGCGTCATCTAGCTTGTCTGACCAATCCTTGCGGTTGTTATTAATTGACCGCTCAAGGATTCTTTTCAAACCCTGATTTGTGACTTCCACTTGCCCGCTCGTTTGAGGATGATATGGCGTAGCCAGTCTGTGATGAACACCATAACGGGACAAGGCTCGTTCTAACTGCGCATTACAAAAATGCGTTCCTCGGTCACTGATTAGTGCTTTTAGAGCACCAAATCGGGCAAATAAACTTTTTAAGAACCTCACGACCACCCTAGCATCATTTGTAGGCAAAGCTTGTGCTTCGGCCCACTTTGAGACGTAGTCTACAGCAACTAGGATGTATTTGTTACCTCGTGAGGCTAGAAATGGTCCCATGAAGTCGATACCCCAAATATCAAAGACTTCACAGACTTGCATTGGATGTTGGGGCATTTCATTACGTGCGGAGATATTTGTTGCCCTCTGGCAAGCATCACATGCCCTAACCCATTCATGCGCATCACGAAAGATTGTGGGCCAGTAAAACCCTGAGTCTAACACTTTCTTTGCAGTGTAGTTTGCTCCATGATGACCTCCGGTTGGCCCTTCGTGACAGTGGCGCAGAATGCTAGCTGCCTCTTCTCCAAATACACATCTTCGGATCACCTGATCAGCTCCGATTCTAAACAAGTATGGTTCGTCCCAAATGTAATACTTCAAATCTGCAAAGAACTTCCTCTTTTGTTGATATGACATTCCTTTGATAAGGATTCCACATGCGAGGTAGTTTGCAAAGTCGGCGAACCAAGGTGACTCGTCATTCATCTCGATACTTAGAAGAAATTCGTGGGGGAAATTGTCGTTTATTGGTTCCTCCAGCGAAATTTCAGAACTTCCATGCTCAAGTCTCGAGAGATGATCGGCTGCAACATTTAAAGCTCCCTTTTTGTCTTGGATCTCAATGTCAAACTCTTGTAATAATAAGATCCATCTGATAAGACGTGGTTTTGCGTCCTGTTTGCTAAAAAGGTATTTTATTGCTGCATGATTCGTATACACAATTGTTTTGGATAACACAAGGTATGACCTGAATTTGTCGAAAGCATAAACTACTGCCAAAAGCTCTTTCTCTGTAGTCGTATAACTTTCTTGAGCATCATGTAGAGTCTTGCTGGCATAGTAAATAGGATGAAAATGCTTCTCCCTTCTTTGTCCTAAGACTGCTCCTATTGCGTAATCACTGGCATCGCACATTATCTCAAATGGAAATGCCCAATCTGGCGCAACTAAAATAGGGGCTTCGATAAGCCTTTGTTTAAGCTGCTTGAAAGCATTTGTGCACTCGTCTGAAAATACAAATGGAGCTTCTTTCTCTAACAAACGGGTCATAGGTCTTGCGATTTTTGAAAAGTCTTGTATGAATCGCCTATAGAACCCTGCATGACCCAGGAAACTTCTAATTGCTCTGACCGAGGTTGGGGAGGGGAGTTTAGAAATGATATCCACTTTTGCTGGATCAACTTCCAATCCGGCTTCAGAGATTTTGTGTCCAAGAACTACCCCTTCTTTCACCATGAAGTGGCATTTCTCCTAGTTAAGCACAAGATTAGTTTCCTCACATCTCATTAACATTCTTTTCAAATTCCCAAGACATTGATCGAAAGAACTCCCAAAAACAGAGAAATCACCCATGAATACTTCCATGGAGTCTTCAATCATGTCATGGAAAATAGCTACCATGCAACGCTGAAATGTGGCTGGTGCATTACACAGTCCAAAAGGCATACGCCTGTAGGCGAATGTGCCGAAAGGACATGTGAAAGTAGTCTTTTCCTGATCTTCAGGAGCGATAGGAATTTGAAAATATCCAGAGAACCCATCCATAAAACAGAAAAATGACTTCCCTGACAGACGTTCCAACATCTGGTCGATGAATGGAAGCGGGAAGTGGTCCTTACGGGTGGCATCATTGAGTTTACGGTAATCGATGCAAACTCGCCATCCGGTGACGGTACGGGTAGGAATAAGTTCATTCCTATCGTTTGGAACTACAGTAATACCACCTTTCTTGGGTACTACTTGCACTGGACTTACCCAAACAGAATCAGATATAAGATAAATCAGCCCTCCATCTAACAATTTAATAACTTCTTTCTTGACCACGTCTTGCATATTTGGATTCAGATGCCTTTGATGCTGTGCACTAGGCTTGTAATTGTCTTCCATGAGAATCTTATGAGTACAAAAAGAAGGATTAATGCCTTTGATATCCATGATTTTCCATGCCATAGCTTTCTTGTGGAGCGTTAGAATTTTGAGAAGCTGTCTCTTTTCTTCTTTTGATAAAGATGCTGAAATGATGACTGGCAAGCGACACTCCTCGTCTAGAAATGCATACTCGAGATGCGGTGGTAGTTCTTTTAACTCCAACGACGGTGGGTCTTCAACCGAAGGTTTGGACTTTTCTTCAATTTCACGGTCGATCTCCACAAATTGATTTGGACTTTGAGAACCATCATCATCGATTTGGTAGACTGGCTGCTCCTGTGAAATGTCATTTTGGTTCTCACACAAAAGATGTGCGTCTGTATCAATTTCTCTAATAGTGCCTTGGAAATGAGAGCTTACACAAGTATCGATAATGTCGACATAGTAAAGCGTGTCATCGTGACTTTGCGGATGCTGCATTGATCTTTTAATATCAAAAGTCACGTGCTCGTCATTTACTCGGAGCGTGATTTGGCCAGCTGCCACATCAACGATCGTCCTCGCGGTATTGAGGAACGGGCGTCCAAGTATTAATGGCACTTTTGAGTCTTCGTCCATGTCAAGAATAACAAAATCTACGGGAAAAACAAATTTATCAATTTTAACAAGCATGTTTTCAACGAATCCACGCGGATACTTGACTGAACGATCTGCAAGTCGAATGCTCATTCTAGTGGGTGAAGGTTCACCCAGATCTAATTTAGCAAAGACCTTATATGGCATAAGGTTTATGCTAGCTCCTAAATCGGCTAATGCGTGACTGACAGACATGCTGCCAATGAGACGGGGAAGAGTAAATCTGCCCGGATCTCCCATCTTTTCAGGTAGACAGTTTTGGAGAAGGGCTGAACAGTTTTCATTCATCAACACACAAGACAAGCTTTCGAGCTTCTGTTTGTTTGTGAGGATGTCTTTTAAGAACCTTGCGTATTTAGGCATTTGAGCCAACGCCTCAACAAATGGTATGTTTATGTGTAATTGCTTAAACACTTCTAAAAACTTACCATGCTGTTCATCGTTCAATCTTTAACTGGCTCCTGAAACTGTGTTGTACTTGTTGGGACTCGCCTAGCGTGCACCTAGTCTGAAGCGTCAGTTTGGACTGTATCAGTGATCAGTGATCGGTGGTGAGTCCGATTTGTCAGGTCCCGTGGTTTTACCACTCCTTGTCATTATTGCATTAGCGTGCCCTCTTGGGTTTGGTTCTGTGTTACCTGGAAGACTACCTTGTGGTCTTTCAGACAACATCTTGGCCAATTGGCCGACTTGATTTTCAATGGTTTGAATTGAAGCCTTCTGGCTCCGCATTTCCCCTTCTTGTGCCATGAAACGCTCCTCATGCTGCTGGTATCGTTTCTCAGAAATTTGATTGGCATTGTTGGAGTTGTTTAACAGCTGCGCCATCATCTCCTCTAGTTTTGAGTTAGTTTGAGAGGCTTGTGGCTGGGAAGTGCTTCCTGAACCTAAATTATTGTAACGTGGTTGAAAGGTTTGCCCTGATGGCTGAAAAGATTGTACCTGGGGCTGAAAGGATTGCCCCTGAGGCTGTTGTGGTGCGGGAGCGCGTTGAGCGTATCCGAGTGGGTTTTGGTTACCGGAATTGGCTTTCCACCCAAAGTTTGGGTGATTCCTCCAACCCGGATTGTACGTGTTGCTATAGGGGTTATTCTGGGGCCTAATTTGATTTCCCAAATAGTCCACCTCTTCGTGGTCTGTAAACATAACACCCTGATCACATGTACCTGGCTCGTGTGACACTCCACACAATTCACATGATGATTGTACTTTTGAAACGTTCTGAGCCTGATCAAACCTTGCTGCCAAAGCTCCAATCTGTGCTGCAAGAGCCGTATATGTATCTACTTGATGAACTCCAGGGATAGATAAAGCTTTACTTCGTACTCCACCGTGACGCGAACTTGACTTCAAGGTAGCTTTCCCTATAATTGCATAGGCTTCGTTGGGTGTTTTTGTTCCAATATCGCCTCATGCATAAACATCTAAACGTTCTTGTGCGTCGTAGTTAAGTCCTTGGTAGAAGTTCAACACAAGTTACCTTTTGGAAAACCCGTGATGTGGAACATCGATCAGAAGATCTTTGAACCTCTCCCAAGCTGCATGTAGAGATTCTCCTTCGTCCTGTTTGAATGTCATGATACGGTTCTTTAGCTTAGCTGTCTTTTCCGGAGGGAAGTATTTTTGCATAAAAAGATCTGCCATCTCGTTCCAAGTCGTGATGGACCCTACTGGAAGTAACAAAAGCCAAGATCGGGCTTTGTCTCGCAAAGAAAACGGAAAGAGTCGCAAACGAATTGCGTCTTCAGAAACGTCTCGAATTTTGAAAGTCGAGCACACCTCAAGAAATGTAGCGATGTGCCGACCCGGATCTTCATGATCCTTCCCATCAAACTGCACAGAATTTTGCAACATGTTAATTATACTAGATTTAATTTCAAAACTCGGTGCTGCTATCATAGGTCAGGCAATGCTCGGTAGCAAGCCCTCCCCTCCTGGACGGCCGATCTCATTCAGAGGCTGGTCGTCTTCTTCCATAATGCTTCCTGTATCGTCCTCTGAACTCTCGCTATCAGAAAGAATCACTGGTTCGTCAATTGCGGCCGCAATCCTTTGTGCAACGACAAGTGATCTTTCGCGAAGCCGCCTACTTCTTCTTAGGTTATTTTCTGGTTCGTTGGCTAGCTCAGCGTTAGCGGGCGCAGGGGGCGTGGACATTAGCCTGCACGTGAAAAGGAAGGCATTATACGGAAAAAAGAACATAATAATAATATAAGAAATAAGTGATAATACAGAATATACAAACATATAAGTAACCAAACAAATCTAATTAAATATTTACTTGAATATTTACTTATTTACATCCGAAAGCTGTTTTTGTCTGTTTACCAGAAATTCTGATGACAAACATCAGAATTCTGAGGAAACTTTTCTCTATTATTATTATTATTTTTTTATATATCAGAAAATCTGATATATCTGATAAAATTCTGATAAAAATCTGTTGAAAATTTTCGTTCAATACAGAATTTCTGATAAATCCATCAGAATTACCAGAAAATCTGGTAAATGCATCAGAAATGGAAATTGTTGTGTTTAGAATATCTAATGGGTTTATCAGAATCCATCAGAGAATCGGATAAATTCATTGGAATTCATCAGAAAAGCTGATGATTTTATCAGAAAGTTATATTATTGTGGAGTAAATAAATAAACAAATGAGTACATAAATTAAATGAATGATCAGTTAATTAAACGGACAGAAATAAATAAATAAATAAATAAACAAATCAGCGATCCCGAGTCAGCCAAGTGGACAAGTTGCTTGGGTCAGCAGATCGGCACGGTAGTGCCGCTGGTGGCACGGGAGTGCCGTTCATCAGAAATGTTGGTCAGAAGGCTTGATTTGGCATTGGCACGGTCGTGCCTTGGGTGGCATGGTAGTGCGGCCCGAGAAACAGTCGGCACTCCTAGTCGCACTAGCAGTGCTTCCGAGGTCGCTCGATCGGCACGGTAGTGCCGCTGGTGGCACGGTCGTGCCACACCTGGCAGTCATTAGAATTTTGCCCGTTTCATCAGAAATGCATCAGAATTTGTCCATTTTCATCAGAATTTTCCTTTATGCTCTTTCCAAGACCTGAAAATATAAAAGTACCGAATTTGGTACCTAAACGTTGCGGTTTCGGTCAAAAACGCTTAAAACGGAAGTGTTTTGGGGTATAAAAACATGTATAATTTAATGTATATCAAACATCTTGTTTTTTTTATTCATGCGATATACGTACGTGTTGTTTGTGTTGAGAACTACCTTGTGATGTTGATTTGTTGCGAGTTGCACATGCTGTTAGAAGTAGGATTGATGGGTTAGTTAATCAATGATCTTGTGATACGAAAATTATGTTTTGATAATGCTTGCGTTAGGAAGTTGTTTACATAGGGTGCCGTATAAATAGTCTTGTGTTATGATCGTGATAATTACGTGACACGGAACCGATACGCTAGAAGAATACATGTAATCGAATTTACTAAGTGATATTGAGGATATAGGTTAACTTATCTAGTATGCCATGCTCATGAATTTGATGTGATGATTTTTGTTAATAAACTGTTCAGTAGGTAACAACTAAAGAAATAGTTGTTAAACATTTGGACTTTCATGTTAATAGTTGGGCTGCATATATATAATCGGACTTACAAGCAAATTGATTGGGCCACACATGTTTTGGATGGCCTTAGAGCTGCATTATTAGTTATGTTTTGAGACTGGGCCTGAAGCCCAACTGAGCTGCGTAATGTTCTGGACAACCGAACATATGAAATTGTTATGTTATTATGTTCTGGGCTGCGTGATTTCTGGGCTTCATGATAAAAGCTGGGTACAAGTAATGGTCCGATTGTGATGGACCAGGATGTGTTATTGTGATTAAATGGTTCCAATGGTAGTTGTCAATTCTAAATAGTTACTAAGGTGTTACATTTATTTGCAAGGTGATTATTTATAATGTGTGCCATCCTTGATATATACTAGATTCATGCACATGTGTTATGGTATGACAACTTGTTAAGTTAGTTACAATAGACACCGGCCGTTTGGACACTTAGGGAATTACAAACTCTAATTGCATACATACTTACGTTTAACGTACAATAGGTTATACATAACGGACCTAACATTCACTCAACGCGTAAAGACACGATAACATTACCGAGCAAACCTAAGGTGAGTTCACTACTCTTTTTCCAAGCATGCATCCCGGGGAGGGATATCGGGTAATGTTCTGGGGAGGAATGTCAGGTTAATGGGATGTTTGTTATTACTCATTTCTATCATATAAGACCCCTTACATCTACCAATAGTTGCCAGGGAGGCAACGAGGTTATTAGTTGATAGCGCTATTAGGTTTGGCACCCTCACACCGTACCGGGGAGGACGGGCGTGAACTAATTACCTTAAAGCATGACCAATGTTTTGATAGAGACATTGGGGTTGGGCAAATACATCTTGTAGCCATTGCGGTAATCGAGTTAATAACAACATCAAATCAAATCGTTGAACTGTTTTATACACATATCCGGTAACTAAACGCGTTAACAAAACTTTGAACTCACCAGCGTCGTCTGACACACTTGTCTGCATGCTTGCAAGTCGTTAGATTTCTAATTCTTGACTTGCTATCTGGGAGTGCTGGAGTGGTCATGGATCGAGACTCTTGGATACTCGCTTATTTGATTATGAACACCTGTTTGAAACATTTGAATTACTATTTACTTAATGCTTCCGCTGAATACTTATTTTGGTTTAACTCATAACTTGGATTTATATTTTGAAATGAATGGAATGTTTTTATTAAATATTATGCGTAGTTCAATGTGATTGGTGGCTTGGATCCTGGTATGTCACACGTCCCGCGGTGTATCCGCATGTGGTAATTTGGGGGTGTGACAGTTTGGCATCAGAGCCACTGGTTATAGTGAACTAGGTTTTAAAACATTTTTATAAAACCAGACTATAACCGAACAACTTCGAAAATCGACCATGACACTCAACTCTAGATTGCAAGGTTCGTCTTCTGTTACTTTATGCATTATTTGTTTAGTAGTCACACACTTACAACTTGCATGAAATGACATGCTAGATGTTATGGTGATTTGATAGTGTAACACTACTCTTCGACTTTTGTGAATCATAATCCTGTAGTACCCTCTGTTTTGCTACTTGAATGCGGGGGAAACTTTTAGTGCAAGTTAAGAGGCACTGAGATGAGCATGCAAATTGCCTTATTATTATAGGTGCACACTTAATAATAACGTAAGGTGCATGTAAGTCCCAGTGAGGCTTAACGAGTGTGAGAAGGGTTCTGCCCTATTGTGTGTAAACGTGGTAGTTTGTAGATTTCAACGTGATACTTGACTTTTACCTCATTTCGACTCTTAAAATATGTTCCCTCTCCTTGTATAGAATCATGAGTGGACGAGGACATGGACGTGGTCACATCGCGATGACCCAAGCTGAGCTGACAAACTTAATCAACACACGTGTGGCTGAGGCTCTGGCAGCCTACTAAGCTGGTACGAAAAGTGCCAAATACTCTTTAATCTCGCGTCGCATACACAATTCTTACCCCTGTGTTGTATTTTCTTTCGTCCATTAGGTCAGCCAGCGCATCAAAACAATCCACCTGCTTGTACGTTCAAGATGTTCATGGATTGTAAGCCACAGACCTTCAGTGGGACTGAAGGGGTTGTAGGACTCCTGCGATGGTTTGACAAGGCAGAATCAGTATTTGCAATGTGTAACTGTCCTGCTGGGGACAGAGTGAAGTATGCTATGGGCACACTCGAGGATGGTGCCCTGACATGGTGGAATGCTCAGGTTCAGATGTTGGGTATCAAAATGGCAAATGCCACCACTTGGGAAGACTTTAAGGAGTTGATGAGGGAAGAGTACTGTAATGTTTCCCTTTTTATCATATAAGAGTTATAGGTTGTTTAAATTTATTAACCATTAGTAACTAGTTTTATTTTTAAAACAATTATTCAACCCATATAGTTTTAAAAACTATTTTTGGTTGGAATGTTATACTAATTAATTGGCTTATATATGTGTGACATTTCGATTTTCTATATTAAAAGAAAGTATATAAAACCTATATTAATAGACAGGTAGATTACAGGTAAGTTGACTGTTAGAAATATGAAGTATCTAGACGGGCCTAGAAACAATTTAATAATTAAATTATAAAAATACAATATATTTGAACCTACTCCGTTTTTAATGAAACTTGTTTCGAAATGTAGATACAAATATTCTCGTTCTAATGACATATTCATTGTTTTATAAAACGTCATATTTTATAAGTTTTAAGCGCCAAATGAGTGAAGCAGATAAATTAATTATAATATATAATAAATAAAATAATAAATAATAACTAAATTTACATTGAATTGAATTCAATGTTACATGGCCATGCATATGTACAAAAACTTTCAATTTAAATTAAATGAAAGATGGATATGTGTCCTCATGCCGTGCATTCTAAGATTTTAGGAGTGACTATAAATAGAAGCCAAATTCTATCAATTTGAATTGTTCTTTCTGATTCCTTTCTATCGCCCCTCTTCTTTACATACATATATATATATTTTTAGTAATTCATCCCATAATAATAATAAAGCCCTGCCCTGTTTTAAGTGTTTTAACTCCCGATCACTGATACCCTTTCCGATTGATCTGGAGCCCCATAACGCATGTCAAGGCTCTGCCCGACTAAGTTCGTTGGGGTTCTGTCTCGTGACATAGGGATAAGGTTGAATTAGGGTTACTATACTTAACAGGAGTGCAAATATAAATATATATATATATATATATATTTAAAATAGCTCAGAAGTTATACCCAAGATTCTACCAAGAGGCTTTTTAGTTGAACCCTAAAGTTACAAAGTAAGTCCATTATCTTTTCTCACAGTTTTATCACCTTTTTGTGATACAATTATATTTAAAAATGCTTCCAAAATCCTATATGTCTATCAGTTATACTTATAGTGATTAAGTTTTTATATTTTGCAATAGCTGCCAATGTGTGGTGTTTTATACATTACTTGACACTCGTTACTATTGGCCAAAAAGTTAGCCAATAATAGCATGACCACAAGCACGGGGGATTGGTGCCCCAGTAGTCATAGCCTATAACTAATTTTTACATTACTATATCAAATTACTAATAAATTTAATTGGTATATATATATATATCTACCAATATACTTGAGAAAAGAATCTTAAACATAAAGCTTTTTCTTTATAAGACACATACTTGAGAAAAGAGCGTCAGTGAGAAAACGAATTTATGTTTAAATCTCTAAGTATTTATTACTGATAAAATGTTTTCAAAACGTGTTGCAGGTAATTTGTTATGAAGATAATAGAAGCCAGCTATGAAGCACTGAAGGCTTAAATAAAGTGGCTATAAATATCTGAATAAAAGAAGAAATTTATGTTTTATTTATTTGGGTTTATCGCTATAAAAACAATTGAATTAAATATGGATTTTAGCCTGTTTGTTTAATATTACAAGTTCGGTGTTTTGTAAACTCTGAAATTATTTCCTAACTATGATCCTGATGAAAAATTTTCCGCTGCGTAATTAATAAACACCGATACCACCTGGCTGGTTCACGGCTCCCGCTCCCAGGGTGGGGTCGGGGGCCGTGACAGAAGGTGGTATCAGAGCCACTTGTTTAAGCTATTTAGGTGTTCTTTTAATACCTAATCTGAAACAATAAAGTTAGGAAATTAATACAAAGTAACATATGTGTTATTTTTGTAGATTTAAATATATGAATATATATATATGTAGATATGCACATATGATTCCTGGAAGTATTGTTCTGTTTTAATTATTCTGTGATATTAATAATTGAAAATGTTTGCCATTCAGATGTCGAATGAAGTATCACATAATCCAGAAGTTCATGCTAATAATGAAAATCCTTTGGATAAAAATGCTATAGAAAATCTAATAGCCCAAGGAATAGCTAATGCTTTACCTTTAATAATTAAAGCTGTTAAAAACCCCGTAGAACCCTCCAAAGTTGTGAGTAGCAAGCATACTCGTAAAGATAGTTTTAGCCATAGTGTCAAAGGAGGCAATGATGATATTATCAAAACCCCATTTCCCAAGAAAATGAAGGTGATGACTCTCGGGTGTACCTACAAAGAATTTCTAGCCTGTAAACCAACTGAGTTGGTAGGCAGTGAAGGAGCCACGACTGCTCTACGATGGTTGGAAAAGACGGAAGCTGTTCTCAAAATCAGCAAATGTGCTGAAGAAGATAAGGTGATGTATGCTTCCAACCTCTTTAAAGAAGAAGCCTTAGAATGGTGGAATACAATTCTTCAGGCAAAAGGAAGTGATATGGCTTATGACATGAACTGGGAAAAATTCAAGGAAATGACAGAAAGGAAATTTTGTCCTCCTTATGAAAAGGAACGAATGGCTAACGAGTTCCTACATCATAAAATGATAGATGTGAATTGTCGTGAATATACGACAACGTTCTTCGAGTACGCAAGAAAGGTACCAACTCTGGCTTCGCCAGAACCCGTACTAATTTCTCGTTATATTTGGGGATTAGTGAGTGAAATCCGAGACATGGTCAAGGCCGCCAGACCACAGACTATTGAAGAAACAGTTGAACTAGCTAACATCCTGACAGATGGACTAATCCGCACAAGAGAAGAAAACAAGAAGAAAGAGTTGGCCCGGAAAATTTCTCAAGAATTCAAGAAGAAAGGAACTGAACCATTATTGGAACAACCTACCTGCAGAAGCTGTAACAAAAAGCATTCAGGAAGATGTCGTTTTTAGGAGAACGCCCTACTGTGACTTCTGCAAGATGACCGGGCATATAGAGAAAGAGTGTAGAAGGAAAACTAATATTTGTTTCAATTGCGGAGAAACGGGACACATCAAACCATATTGCCCAAAACTGACTAAAGCACCCGACAACCAGGCAAAAACAATAGACGGAGCTAAGAGGAGAGCGCGAGCATTCATACTTACTACGCAAGAAGCATAAAGGATTCCAGACGTAATCGCTGATATGTGATATCTAAGTTAAGTTATTATTTGACTCTAGTATAAATCAATATTTATAAATAAATGCATCCTGTCAAGTACTTCATCTATTCAGAACCATAATAGACTTGTTTGGTCTTCACTTTCACTGAATCATTTATTTGGTTACGACACCTTGTGGTGGCGTTTTCTTTAATTTGAAGCTTGAGCTAATCTCATTTTCACACCTGATGTACGGATTTATTTATTTAATTTCTGTTGGTTCATTATCTTAAACAATCTTAATACAATTATGTGTTAAAATAAGAGTACACAAATTCGTATTATGTTTCGGTGTACCTCTAAAGATTCTTTCATCATTGATCGAAAATTCTATAATATTCATTTGGTCTTCCATCATCAATTGAAAATTCTATGAATATCCAAATTTACTTCATTAAAACTTTCAGTTGATTATAAACCCGGTGAATTTGTTCGGTCACCGTAATTGTTGAACTATTTCAATCATTACGACACCTTGCGGCGCCGTCGATATAAACTTGTAGCTTGGGCTAATCATAATCATACGAATCATTCAAAACCACGTATGTCTTTCGTTTGACTCATCATTGAAAATAGCCTTAACGCAATTATGTATTAAGACAATGATATACTAAACTCTGTTATATCCCGGTGTATCCTTGCAATTCAATAAATGTCAACACATTGATTTTTCTCATGTTATGGTTCGATAATTGACCAATCACTTTCGTGCTTTTATTTCATTTGAGCTTGTTGATTCTGAGTCTTCCTTAGTTAACAATCAAAGTAAGTTTTCTTTTGACAGTGAATTCTATTTGATTCTAAAAGTCATTCACAACATGTAAACATTCAATTTAGATATCTATTGATTATATATCTCTTTTGACTTGAACCTAGTCACCTTGGAAATTATATCATTTCATCTCATTCGTTTGGCATCGATTTCTTGAACTAATTCAGTTGAACCATTGAGTCCTATTTATTGTACAACTTGTATTCACAAAATTTGATGTTTTGATTCTGTATCATTTACTTTAATACTGTTCTTATTGACTAAGACATGACATAACTTTAAGAAGACATTGTAGCCCAAATCTCGAGGACAAGATTTAAAACAAGGTGGGAAGGATGTAACGTTTCCCTTTATATCATATAAGAGTTATAGGTTGTTTAAATTTATTAACCAGTAGTAACTAGTTTTATTTTTAAAACAATTATTCAACCCATATAGTTTTAAAAACTATTTTTGGTTGGAATGTTATACTAATTAATTGGATTATATATGTGTGACATTTCGATTTTCTATATTAAAATAAAGTATATAAAACCTATATTAATAGACAGGTAGATTACAGGTAAGTTGATTGTTAGAAATATGAAGTATCTAGACGGGCCTAGAAACCATTTAATAATTAAATTATAAAAATACAATATATTTGAACCTACTCCGTTTTTAATGAAACTTGGTTCGAAATGTAGATACAAATATTCTCGTTCTAGTGACATATTCATTGTTTTATAAAAAAGTCATATTTTATAAGTTATAAGCGCCAAATGAGTGAAGCAGATAAATTAATTATAATATATAATAAATAAAATAATAAATGATAACTAAATTTACATTGAATTGAATTGAATTCAATGTTACGTGGCCATGCATATGTACAACAACTTTCAATTTAAATTAAATGAAAGATGATACGTGTCCTCATGCTGTGCATTCTAAGATTTTAGGAGTGACTATAAATAGAAGCCAAATTCTATCAATTTTAATTGTTCTTTCTGATTCCTTTCTATCACCCCTCTTCTTTACATACATATATATATTTTTAGTAATTCATCCCATAATAATAATAAAGCCCTGCCCTGTTTTAAGTGTTTTAACTCCCGATCATTGATACCCTTTCCGATTGATCTGGAGCCCCATAACGCATGTCAAGGCTCTGCCCGACTAAGTTCGTTGGGGTTCTGTCTCGTGACATAGGGATAAGGTTGAATTAGGGTTACTATACTTAACACGAGTGCAAATATATATATATATATATATATATATATATTAAAATAGCTCAGAAGTTATACCCAAGATTCTACCAGGAGGCTTTTTAGTTGAACCCTAAAGTTACAAAGTGAGTCCATTCTCTTTTCTCACAGTTTTATCACCTTTTTGTGATACAATTATATTTAAAAATGCTTCCAAAATCCTATATGTCTATCACTTATACTTACAGTGATTAAGTTTTTATATTTTGCAATAGCTGCCAATGTGTGGTGTTTTATACATTACTTGACACTCGTTACTATTGGCCAAAAAGTTAGCCAATAATAGCATGACCACAAGCACGGGGGATTGGTGCCCCAGTAGTCATAGCGTATAACTAATTTTTACATTACTATATTAAATTACTAATAAATTTAATTGGTATATATATCTACCAATATACTTGAGAAAAGAATCTTAAACATAAAGCTTTTTCTTTATAAGACACATACTTGAGAAAATAGCGTCAGTGAGAAAATGAATTTATGTTTAAATCTCTAAGTTTACTTTTATCATTAAAAATATATTAGTTATAGCTAAATGTGAACAGAAGATTCTAATTAAGCCATAGCCTATAACTATTAACAGTAAAGATATATTAGTTATAATATATTTAATAAACCTAAATTACTATTTAACATTATAAATAATGTTTAATCAATAAATGTATACCATAATAAAATATGTCAAATATAATATATTCTACTATACTAATATTATATTTTTAATCTTAGTCATGTTAATATATTGAATAATAATATTACAATTATTTAATTCATTTTTGATAAAGTTATAGCTATTAATTTAATAGAAAATGATATCTTTCATTTTCTGGGCTAATTGGATTTGTGCTGTAGAAAATATATTTGACAAAGTAATGTCATAGGACACTACTTAGTTCAGAGTCACTAGTTGAGAGAATGATCAACAGTGATATTACTAGAGTCACTAGTTGAAAGAATAATCAAGAGTGATATGACCAGAAATTTGACCAGAGTCACTAGTTGAAAGAATGATCTACAGTGATATGACATGAGTCACTAGTTGAGAGAATGATCAACAGTGATATGACCAGAGTCACTTGTTGAGAGAATGATCAACAGTGATAGGACCATAGTCACTAGTTGAGAGAACGATCAACAGTGATGCAACCACTGGCACTAGTTGAGAGGATGATCAACAGTGTTATGACCACAGTCACTAGTTGAAAGAATGATCAACAGTGATATGACCATCGTCACGGGAATCGCCTAGTGACAGATACTTTGAATAATAATAAGATATATTTTATATCTATTACTTGATAAATTCACTATTGGACAAAAGTGAGCCAATGAGTGATATGACCACGGTCACATCGGAACTGCCACCATGTGACAAATATTGATTGAGTTGGGTAAATATAAATAAATATAAAAACCTTGATGCTGTAAAGTATAACAATATATATTTTTATAAAAATGGAATGAACTCGCCAGTATTTATTACTGATAAAATGTTTTCAAAACGTGTTGCAGGTAATTTGTTATAAAGATAATAGAAGCCAGCTATGAAGCACTGAAGGCTTAAATAAAGTGGCTATAAATACCTAAATAAAAGAAGAAATTTATGTTTTATTTATTTGGGTTTATCCCTATAAAAACAATTGAATTAAATATGGATTTTAGCCCGTTTGTTTAATATTACAAGTTCGGTGTTTT
This sequence comes from Helianthus tuberosus, assembly GCA_030545235.1. Classification (NCBI taxonomy): domain Eukaryota; kingdom Viridiplantae; phylum Streptophyta; class Magnoliopsida; order Asterales; family Asteraceae; genus Helianthus; species Helianthus tuberosus. Next base: position 20,078,999 of record CM060364.1, on the reverse strand, counting down.
ATAAACTCTTAAATTATTTCCTAACTACGATCCTGATGAAAATTTTTCCGCTGCGTAATTAATAAACACCGATACCATCTGGCTGGTTCACGGCTCCCGCTCCCAGGGTGGGGCCGGGGGCCGTGACAAGTACTGTCCTCGTGATGAGGTTTAGAAACTGGAGAACGAGTACTACAATCTGAAAATGGAGGGATCTGAGATTGAAGCATTCACGAGGAGGTCTCATGATTTAGCAACTTTGTGCCCTAACCTGTCTCGACCCCCACATCGGCGAATTGAGTTGTATCTGAAGGGCTTAGCACCAGCTGTTAAGGGGTGTGTTACCGCTGCAAACCTAGACAATCTGCCCCGTATCATCCGTTTGGCACATAAGATTACTAACCAAGAGGTCGAACGTGGCAACTTACTGCCACGTGTTTCTGCTACTACCTCTACTGCTACAGCTACCACACCTGCCAGTAATAACAAACGCAAGTGGAACGACGCTGACAAGGCAACCTGTTGGATCGTGTTTGGTGACCCTAAAGTCAGTTAAGGCAGTTCATCTTCAAATACGAGGGCGGAATCAACGTAAACGAAGTCAAAAACAGCTTGTATCCTTTTAACTTTCTTTCTATTACTGATTGTGAGCTTTTACAATGTATTCTGTCAAAAATCCGGCAGCACCTTCACTCACACACACATGCATGACCGTTTGGAATGAGCATGCACAACACATATTTATAGGCAAAGCCTCCTGACCGTTTGAAGATGTCACATCTGCTTCAAATGGACAGCAGCTTCAAACAGTCAGCTGCTTCAAACGGTCATGACATCTTGAAACGGTCAGGACCATTTCAAACGGACAGGCACTATAAAACATGATTAATCCCTAATTTCACCACTATTGTGCACTCATTTAACCTATCTAGACATAAGACTCAATAAGACGTAGTCAGCAGACATTCAGTGCACCAACAGACTCCCCCTTGGATGTTGACGAAGTCTTTAGTCTTTGTCTCTCTCTAGATTTTGTCATTATAAAGATCCTTCTTCAATCTCCATTTTGATTGTTGATCCAGAATTCTGACTCCCCCTTTCACAGACTCCCCCTCTCGAAATGTTGGGACTTGAAATTCTGATTCAAACTTTGACTATTTGTTGCCATGGGGATTATGAAATCTACAACCTGTAAAATCTCTACCCAAATATAAGATATATGATAAGAACAATTTTAATTCAAACCTTACCATTTAACCTTCAGTGTTAGAAATCCACTTAAGTATTCAGGTCCAAGTTAATGACTCTGATTACTCAATTAATCTACCAAGTCCAATTTAATGACCTTGGTTGATCTGAGACAAATCACACTGACATTTAAAAACAAATAAATTCAAACATTTCTGAAAATTTACAAGTTTCAAATTAATGAACTTGCTTAAACTTTTCAACTTCTCAAACTTATCAAGATTTAGCTCACGACTCGTCCTCCAGCCCAGAAATCTCCTGCATCTGCTTTCAATTTTCAGACTTCGAATCCGAAGATCAACTCTCCACTTTGGTTTATCAAAAATAAAGCAGAAGTAAAAAATCTTTTTGGATTTTTAATAAAGCTTCTAAACTAGGAATGAAATACAGAACTAAAATGCAGTAAAAGTAAACTATTTACAAACATATTTTTTTGGTGAGCGTGTTAGGGAATCATATCAGCTATTAGACAAATCACAAGTACCGTTAAGCTTCAATTACATACTCAGAATTAAACAATTCGCGTAGATTGTCGATATACTGATCCATTTTAAATTCTCACACAAATTTCAATCTGTCCAGGATACGGATTTAGTGTTTTAAAGACTTAAACTTATACATGTGTCCCACCTCTTGAATATACTCCCGTATCCAGATCCCGATATTCAGTCATACAGGCAATTATAACACAAATGATATCTGTAAGGGGTTAATAAATTATGAAGAATCATGAGAGCTCAGGTCAGAACCATCGTTCAGCAGAGAGATCATGACTCAACTTGTGGGTGTGTCCCCTTTAGAGGATCTTTTTTACAACAACATTGCTAAGCAATTTTATTGTCTTATCATATATGCTGAGGGTGATGCTGTGTTTCAAGCATTTGCGGAAAGTATTATTCAAGGACTAGGTCAGAACTTCCATTCAGCAGAAGTCCCGGAATAATACCCCAGATATCACTGAGTATAAAAACCTAGTATATCAGAAAAAGGAATCTTTCAAACGAGATTTCAGGGGTTACCTATATATCCAAGTAGTGTTCCCCACGAAATAAGCAAGTAAAGTTTAGGTTTATATCCCGAACAAACATACTAAATGAGTAAAAACCTATCGGCACATCATCAACGAGACTGTTTAACCTTTTAAACATTCCATTTCTTTAGCATACCGTGACTGTCAAGCCGATGTACTATCATTTTCCCTTTTTACACAAGCTCTTTTTCTGGTTTTCTATTGTTTTTGGATTTATAAAAATATCTCATGTTTTTGTATTTTTGACATTTTTTATTGTTTTTGTATTTTCTGAAATATTACCCTATACCTCCCCCTAAATACCAAAACAGGTAAAAAAATCGACAAACCATTGCAGATTGCTTCTCAACATCATCTACAATGTCTCCTTCATCAACGCCAATAATCTCCTCCAACACCGATAAAAGCTTCATACCGTTCAGTTTTAGCAAATACTGAAAACGTGTTTTGTCAAATGCTTTGGTATGTAAATCAGCTTTTTGATCGTCAGTGTGGATTTTCTCAATTCGTATCAACTTCTTCTCGAAACAATCTCGAATGAAGGGATGGCGAATCTCAATATGTTTGGTTTTAGCGTGATGAACAGGATTTTTCGTAATGTTAATCGATGCCTCATTATCAACAAAGATAGGGGTGTTTAGAAATTGCAAACCGTAGTCGCGCATCTGTTGCTGGACCACAAGATCTGAGAGCAGCAACTACTAGCAGATACATACTCCGCTTCACATGTGGATAAAGCCACAGAGGTTTGCTTTTTGCATTGCCAGGTGACCAATCGTGATCCAAAGAACTGGCACCCTGCTGTTGTTGATTTAGCATTAACTTTGCAGCATCCGAAATCGGAATCGGAATACCCTTCGAGCGTGAAATCGCCTTCTCTTGGATACCACAACCCCAAAGATGGAGTTCCTTTCAGGTAGCGGAATATCCTTTTCACAATCACCATATGTGAAGCTCTCGGGTTAGATTGAAATCTTGCTGTGAGGCAGGTTGGGTACATGATATCTGGTCTTGAAGCTGTCAAATACATCAGCGAACCGATCATGGAACGATACATCGTTTCATCTACCTTTTCTCCGGTGAGATCAGGGTTTATCCCATGATTCGTTGCTAATGGGGTGGCTGCTGGAGTAGAACCTGACATCCCGAATTTCTCCAAGATATGATGAACGTACTTCGTTTGATGTATAAAAATTCCTTTGGGTAGTTGATCAACCTGCAGTCCCAAAAAGAATTTCATCTCACCCATTGATGACATTTCGAATTTCTGCTTCATGACTCGTTCAAAATCTTTGCATAGATCCTCATTTGTTGACCCAAATATAATATCATCCACATAAATATGAACAATCAGAAGATGTCTGTCGACCTCTTTGGTGAAGAGAGTGGCATCCACTTTTCCACGAATAAAGTTGTTGGCTAGCAGATGTTGAGACAGTGTCTCGTACCAAGCTCTCGGGGCTTGGTGTAAACCATACAGCGCTTTGTCTAGCAAGTAGACCTTGTCTTTGTGGTGTGGATCGGTAAAGCCCGGTGGCTGACCGACATAAACCTCCTCTTTTACCTTCCGGTAGAGAAAAGTCGATTTTACATCTAACTGATATACTTTGAAGTTTTTCCAAGATACAAATGCTAGGAAGATTCTGATCGCTTCTAGTCGAGCAACTGGAGCATACACTTCAGTGAAATCTATACCCTCCTGCTGACAGAAACCCTGGACAACGAGTCGAGCTTTGTTACGAACCACAACTCCTCTATCGTCTCTCTTACACTTGAATACCCACTTGGTGTTAATCTTCCTCTGGCCATCAGGTAAATCCACTAACTTCCACACTCTTAATTTCTCGAATTGACTCAATTCCTCCTGCATTGCGTTGACCCAATAATCTTCAGTAAGCGCCTCTTTGTAAGTTCTTGGTTCAACCTGAGAGATAAAACAACTCAATGAGAATTCAGTTTGCAAAGGAGCAACTGTTGTATAAAAACATGTAAGCCCTTTATCAATCTGTCTTCGAGTGCGAACGCCTGTCTGCAGTTCTCCAATGATCAATTCCTCTGGATGATATGAAAGAGTTCGTGGCATTATTTCGCCTGAAACATCTACATCACCTTCCAGATTAGTAACATTCTGATTTGCACCTTGTTCACTGACTGGGTTTGTTTTACTTGAGATCTGAATTCGCTCCCCCTCAGAATCTGAATCACCATGATCAAAGACTGGCATGTTCTCAGATTCTTGATTATCATTCTGTGCCGACTGATTATCGTGAGCAACCTCATTTTGTTGGACATCATCATGTTCACCAGCATTGCTAGGACCCGTTTCATCATCATTTGAAGTTTCCCGTGGCCGTCTTGAATACTCAGCTGGGAACCTTTGCTGCGACTCATACTCTCGTAAAATATCCAGCTCATCAAAGAAATCTTCTTCATCCTCTTATTCTTCTCTCATGTCAAACGAATCCCACAATTTGTCATAATGATAACTCCATGAATCTCCAGGATTCTGCGGCGGCATAGTATAACCTTGACATTCAACATTTCCAGCTTCAATAATCCGCTTCTCACTTGGAACGAAGACACGTCGCATCGGATTTGCATAACCAACAAATATTCCCTCAATGCACTTCGGACCAAACTTTCCATGAGGCTCTATAACAGTACAGGGTGACCCGAACGGTTCTAGATACTTCAAATTCGGTTTGCGGTTATTGATTAGCTCAAAGCATGTTTTGTTGAACTTCTTGACAGTGAGAACCCTGTTGAGCGTATAGCATGCGGCGGAAACAGCTTCAGCCCAAAAATTTATCGGTAACTTTGAATCTGCGAGCATAGTTCTAGCTGTCTCGATTAGTGTCCGGTTTTTGCGTTCTGCGACTCCATTCTGCTGCGGAGTGTACAGAGCACTAAATTCATGCAATATACCTCTTTCATCACAAAATTCTTCCATCTTGTTGTTCTTGAACTCAGTACCATTATCACTTCTAATTCTTCTGATACGCCTTTGGTACAAATTTTCAATCTTTCTGAACAACGCCATTAAACTTTCAAATGTTTCATCTTTCGACTTCAAGAATGATACCCACGAAAATCTGGAATAATCATCAGTAACCACAAGACAGTAGAGATCCCCTGTAATACTTTTGACGTTTACTGGACCAAACAGATCCATATGTAGTCTCTCTAACGGTCTGGAAACTGAATTGACTTGCTTTTTAGGGTGTGACTTTTTCTTCTGCTTGCCTTTGACGCAGCTAATGCACTCCCCTTCCAGATGAAAACCTTTGATATTAACACCAAGAACTAAATCATTGTGCACCAAGTGATTCATTTTTCTAAGATGTATATGCCCCATCTTCCGGTGCCACAACTTCGATTCTTTCTCAGTTGCTCTAGAAACAAAACAATGTGCTTGACCTGTTGTTGTAGTTGCTACACTCATGTCCAACACATATAAATCATTCACTCTAGGTGCCCGCATGATAATCCATTCTTCAGGGATAACAAATCCTGGTTTCAAGATCAAACATTCTTTGTCTGTGAAGTGAGTGGTATACATATTGTCACAAATCTGCGAGATACTCAGCAGATTGTTCTCTAGCTCAGTAATGTAGTTAACTCTTTCAAACGTAACAATCCCATTGGATAACGTTCCTTCACCAATAATTCGACCACTTTCGTGTCCAGCAAATCCCACATAACCACCATTGATATTTCTAACGTCATACAATAATGCAGTCTTTCCTGTCATATGTCGAGACGCTCCACTATCCATGACCCATCTTGAAATAGCTCTCGGAAGATCCTGCACATATTACCAACAATTCAATAAAGATGCCGATTCATGCTTCACGATTACCAACTAGGAAGCTCCGGCAATTCAAACTGTTTAGTCGAACATAGAGTCCACCCAGGCCTCATCTGCCTTGGGTGTAACATTGACTCTCGCAATTTGAATTTTGAAGTTTTCAGCCTTCAAAGGTGGAAAATTTGCATCATAATCAATTTGAATTGAATCCTCAGAAGGTGAAATCTTTTTCTCAGTTTTTGGTTTCCAAACTTGTTGAGATAATGCAACCGGCTTGTAAAATTTGTCATTTTTAGTTACCACTTTCTTTACGGGTTCATTTTTCACTTTGGTATTGTCATTTTTCACACTCTTTTTCTCAACAACCATTGGTGCTTTACCCTTTTCGTAAACTTTCTTCTTTTGAATCTTCACAGTTTCAGTCTTAGGCTTCACATTGGTACACTTTCGTGCAATGTGACCAACTTGATTACATCTGAAACATGTTCGAGTATCAACAACTCGACTTGTACCTTCAGACTGAGACTGTGAAGCTTTTTTCTCAAAGAACTCTTCATTCGATTTTGAAAAAATCTCTTTCTCTTCATCAGCAAGTGAACTCGAACTGTTCACAAACATTTTCTTTTCAACAAACCTCTTGTTTGGAACATTTCTTTTCTGATAATTCCTACCACCTTGATAACCACCCGACCAGTTATTTCGATTGTTATTATAAAAACGTGATGGATTAACAGATTTCTTGTAGTATGATTTATCTTTCTCAAAACTCATTTTTCTCTTTGTTTGACTCAAATTGTTCACTTCTGACAACTCAACTTCGACCAACTTGAAAACATTTGTCAATTTGTTCACATTAACATTCTCAATCGGAAACTCAGAATCCGAAAACAACTTATCTGAACCCAACATCTTGTACATGACAAGATTTGATTCTTCATTTAAATTGTTTTTGGACTTTTGTTTCGGAATGTAGTTGTCCAAGAAACACCCATCTTCCTCAGTAGTGTCACTATCCATTTTTAGCACATTTTCAACAACACCTTTTACAATATCATTTTGGACACTATCGTCATTGGAAGATGTGAACGTGACATCAATTGAATCTGGAAGATTCATTTCACTTTCTTCTTCAATTTCAACCAACCCTGATCGCTTTTTCGTGTAGTTATCAAGAACAGGTGGTGGAACTTGATGAAAACCCACCCCAGTTCCATCAGAGTACACATCTTCGCCTGCTTTGTCTTTCCCGATGGGTTTGGGAATAATGTGTTGCAAAACAAAGCTTGCGGAGCTGTAACTGTTAAGCTTCAACTGGATTCGCTCGTTTTCAATTTCAGCCTCTTGAAATTTAAGTTTCAGTTTAGCGATTTCATCCAGTTGTTGGTTGATTGATTCTTCTTTTACTCTAAGCACTGCTTTTAGTTGAACGTTTTCTTTATAATTTTACCATTTTGATCATCATTATCTTTCATTGTGCTTTTGAGTTTTTCAAACTTCTCAGAAATCTGACGGTTTTCATGAATTAACTTTTCATTTTCCTTTTTAACTCTTTCATGATCAATTTTATCATTTTCAATTTGGTTAGTTAATTCTTTTATCCGTTCAGTTGAAGCTTTAACTCTTTTGTCACGATCAAGAATTTGATTCTCAACACTTCTGACTTTTGCTGTCAGATCTTCAACTTTCTTACCGTTGAGATACGTGACTGTATTACAAAATTTGCACTCTTTGATGCAATTTTTGCAATCAACATTTCCATCAATTTTCTTACCTGACACATTTGTTGACAAGTTTGAACTGACCTGGCTTTTTGACTCAGACACGGAGTTAGAGTCTACCTCAAGTGCCTTAGCAGCCAACACTTTGTCAGCCATTTTTTCGAGGTTTTCAGCAGTTAACTCATGCGTTGTGTCAATAACCCCAGTGTCAACTTTCTTTGACTTCTCTATCTCTTCTTTCTCCTTCTTCTCTTTCTCTTCTTTCTCTCTTTTCTCTTTCTCTTCTTTCTCTTTCTCTTCTCCAGTTCCCCACCATTTATTCTGCCAATAATCATCCTCATCTTTGAACTCCTTGATTATGGCTTCCAGATCAAGAGTTTTGTCATCGACTGCAATATTTCCATATTCATCAAGATAACACTCTCTGTCTGGATCCCATCTACTTGCTCTCCTAGCTTCCAAATAGATACCGGATATTCTAATTATCCTGTTTTCAGCCAGCATTTTCCTGTATTTATACTTCTGCTCTTCAGTTCTGTTGTCTTTCCACGGAACAGGTTCATTCTTTGCCATGAAAGCGTAACCAACCGAATCTTCCTCAGGTAGAACATCTTGACTCCAATCATACCCTTCATCATCATAAATCACCGCAAGAGCTCTAGATTTCTCTTTGTTGTCTTCAACCTGCTTCAATCTAGGCGGCTCAGATTTATTCTGGTGATAAATTGCCTTCTTGTAGTAATCCTCTCTGAAAGGGTTCTCCGACTCATCAGCATATGCGTTTCTGCATTCTCGTTTGAAGTGACCTTTCTGCTTACACTTGAAGCATGTCACCTTGGACTTATCAAATCCCAGCTTGGTAGATGGACCACCAATTGTTTTTCTGCCGGTAATTTCCATGAAACGCTGTGCTCGACGAACAGCACTTGGCCATACACCAACGAATGTCGATCAGCTCCATTTCCTCCGGATCAATCTGATCATAATCTTCTTTCGTCAGATTGGTGTTGCCTATCTTCCCTGCTACTAACCCTTCACAAGATTCCAACACAGATGCTAGGAAAATCATCTGTTGTTTAGCAGACTCCTCGTCAAAATTCTGAGCATTCTTTAAGTCTATTGCGATGTTGCATTGAAAACGATTCTTTGCATCAGAATGACTTGCAGATGATGAAGATCCACTGTGATAACCACTGTGATTTCCACTACTTTGACTGCTTTGACTTTCTTTTCTAGTTGTGGACACATTTTCAGCAGAAAACGCAGTCTTGGGAGAAGTTGCTTTTGGCATCATGCTCTTTGGATAATACAAATCCAAATTCTGCTGGTAAGATGAGTGATTGACTTTGAATGTCTTCTTTAGTTCCAACTCATGACTCTCGAGTTTCTCAATCAACAAATCTAATGTCAACTTTTCTGGTGCCTTGATGGTATTCTTCAACATCAGTGCATAATATCTCCAATCCATCTCGTCAGGAAACGAATTGAACAATTTGTCGATAAGCTCATCTTCAGGATATCTGATATCATGTCTTGCTAATTCCAGCTTCTGATGACCAAACCTTTATATCATTTTACAAACTGACTCGTTCTTTAAACAGCCAAACAAATCAAACTCTTTTCTAAGAAGTTTTCTTTTGTTTTTCACAATTTCTGAACTTCCTAAACATTTTGTTTCTAGCTTCTTCCAGAGATCTTTTGCATTTGAATAATCGATCAACGAGATTATGTCCTCCCGGACGGACTGAAACAACAAAGCCACACACTTTTGTTCAGCTACAAACGACTCGATCTCCTCAGCTGATGTTAGAGTTTCACCATTTTTGTTTCCATTGACATAACCGTTTTTCAGACTCTTCCAGCTGGGAAATGCGAATGCCATCAACCAATCTTCAAACTTTCTTGACCACCGACTATATTCCTCGATAGCCATTAGCTTTGGAGGTTTATTGAATGTTCCGAAGGCACTTTCCGATTCCCAAGCTTCCGTTAACTTTTTCTTTGGATTCTGCGTGTTGTCATTGGTGTTACTCGAAGATGTATCATTTCCACCATCTCCAGAAAACGCAAAGTCGTCATAAAACGGATTGAAATCATCCATCTTGTACCTGAAACAGTTAACAAAAACTTAGAAAATTCTTGATTTTGTAAAATGACAGATTCAAACGGGATCTGTTGAAATGGAATATTACAAACAGTATAGTCTTTCAAACGAAATGGTCTTTCTCAAACGAAATGAGTTATTTCGTTTGAGACAACAATAATCGAGTTTCAAACTAAACCACTTTCAAACGGTCACGTCAGTTTCAAACGGACAGGGTCATTTTCAAACGGTCACGTCAGTTTCAGACGGACAGGGTCATTTTCAAACGGTCACGTCAGTTTCAGACGGACAGGGTCATTTTCAAACGGTCACGTCAGTTTCAAACGGACAGGGTCAGTTTCAAACGGTCACGTCAGTTTCAAACGGATGATGTCATCATATTACGAACAATTTCAAACGGTCAAGATGATTTCGATCAGTTTTAAGTCGAATTATGGTACAAAACTTTCAAGGATTCGTTATCTAAGTGTTTCGCCTGTTATGTGAACGTTTTTGACCATTTTATCCGTGAAATATGTCCGAATTAGAAAAATATGAGAGAAAGTGAGTAGAAGATAGAAAATCCGGTAGAATCAAGCTGAAATTGGTATGAACTCCTTGTCCTGAGCTCTGATACCACTTGTTGGATCGTGTTTGGTGACCCTAAAGTCAGTTAAGGCAGTTCATCTTCAAATATAAAGGCGGAATCAACGTAAACGAAGTCAAAAACAGCTTGTATCCTTTTAACTTTCTTTCTATTACTGATTATGAGCTTTTACAATGTATTCTGACAAAAATCCGGCAGCACCTTCACTCACACACACATACATGACCGTTTGGAATGAGCATGCACAACACATATTTATAGGCAAAGCCTCCTGACCGTTTGAAGATGTCACATCTCCTTCAAACGGACAGCAGCTTCAAACGGTCAGCTGCTTCAAACGGTCATGACATCTTGAAACGGTCAGGACCATTTCAAACGGACAGGCACTATAAAACATGATTAATCCCTAATTTCACCACTATTGTGCACTCATTTAACCTATCTAGACATAAGACTCAATAAGACGTAGTCAGCAGACATTCAGTGCACCAACACAACCAGTGCCAGTCAATCTCAGAAAAGGCCTGATAACAGCAACAACCGCAGTCACAGCCAGTCCTCTTCAGTTAATCATGGCCAGGGCAGCAATCAGAATTAGGGCTCTTACGTTGGAAAGAAGCCACAGTGCAACAAGTGTGGCTATCATCACTATGGACAGTGTGTCCGGACTTTCCGTAGGTGTGAGAAGGTGGGCCATGAGGCCAAAGACTGTAGAGCCCCACAGCCAAAGCAGCAGCAACAGCAAAATCAGCAGCACCAGCGACAGCAAAGGCAACAACCTCAGCAGAATCGGGGTTTTAAGAAAGGGTGTTTCCAGTGCTGGGATGAGGGCCACATCAAGCGGGATTGCCCTCAGCTGAATCAGAATGCCAATGACAACAACCGCCAGAATAACAACAACAATGCTAGGAACAACAACAACGGCAACAATGGGGGCAACGGTGCTCGTGGAAGAGTATTCACGATCGGTGCTGGTGATGCTAGGAACGACGGCAATGTCGTGACTGGTACGTTTTCTGTGAACAATCTTATTGCTTCTGTGTTATTTGATTCCGGTGCCGATTGGAGTAATGTGTCCCTAGAGTTTAGTCAGCGATTAGGGTTAACTCCAACACCTTTAGAGCTTAAGCACGTAGTAGAACTAGTCGATGGTAAAACGATAGAAGCTTCGCATGTTCTTTTTGGGTGTAAACTAGATCTCGTGGGTCAAGTGTTTGATATTGATCTCCTTCCTGTTACCCTTAGTAGTTTTGATATAGTGGTTGGTATGGATTGGCTGTCTAAACACCAAGCTGAGATTCTGTGTAAGGAAAAGATCGTACGCATTCCTCTCCCTGGTGGAGAGTCATTATCGGTTCAGGGGCATCACAGTGGTGCGATGGTTGGTATCATCTCAGCTATGCAAGCGCAGAAGTGTCTACGAAAGGGGTATCCTGCTATTCTAGCACTTGTTACTGACACTCCGTCTGAAGAGAGAAAGATCGAGGATCTGCCAGTTGTACGTGAATTTGCTGATGTATTTCCTGAGGAACTTCCTGGTTTACCTCCTCACCGCCAAGTGGAATTTCAGATTGATCTTGCACCAAGAGCGGCCCCAATTGCTCGTGCTCCATATCGTTTAGCACCTGGAGAGTTGTAGGAGTTGTCTAATCAACTGCAAGAGTTATTGGACAGAGGCTTTATTCGACCCAGTTATTCGCCTTGGGGAGCCCCAGTTTTGTTTGTAAAGAAGAAAGACGGGTCCTTTCGAATGTGTATTGACTATCAAGAACCGTTATCCATTGCCACGCATCGACGACTTGTTTGACCAGTTGCAAGGGTCAAGTTTTTATTCGAAGATCGACTTAAGATCGGGCTATCATCAGATGAGAGTCTGAGAGGAGGATGTTCCTAAAACGACTTTTCGAACGCGTTATGGGCACTATGAGTTTTTAGTTATGCCGTTTGGGTTGACGAATGCGCCAGTGGTCTTCATGGACCTCATGAACCGTGTATGCAAGCCGTATCTCGACGACTTCGTTATCGTGTTTATTGATGACATCCTGATCTATTCAAAGAGCAAGGAAGATCACGAGCGGCACCTACGTCTCATTTTGGAACTTCTGAGGAAGGAGCAGCTTTACGCGAAATTCTCTAAGTGTGACTTCTGGATTCGAGAGGTACACTTCCTTGGGCACATTGTGAATGAATCAGGGATAGATGTGGATCCTGCCAAGATTGATGTTGTTAAAAATTGGGCTGTACCAAAGACTCCAACTGAGGTGCGACAATTTCTCGGTCTCGCTGGGTATTATCGAAGATTTATTAAAGACTTCTCGAAGATTGCTCAACCTCTTACTTCATTGACTCAGAAAGGCGTTGTATACTCATGGGGAACGAAACAGGAGGAAGATTTTCAGCTACTGAAACAGAAACTCTGCAGTGCACCGATTTTGTCTCTACCCGAAGGTACAGAAGATTTTGTGGTATACTGTGATGCTTCCATACACGGTCTGGGTTGCGTACTGATGCAACGCAACAATGTGATAGGTTATGCTTCTCGACAGTTGAAGGTTCACGAGAAGAATTATACGACACACGACTTGGAGTTGGGAGCCGTAGTATTTGTGCTCAAGATCTGGAGGCATTACCTGTACGGTACTAAATGTACTATTTATACCGACCACAGGAGCTTTCAGCATATTCTCAATCAGAAGGATTTGAATATGCGACAGCGTCGCTGGGTGGAACTTTTAAGCGATTATGATTGTGCAATCAAGTATCATCCGGGTAAGGCCAACGTTGTAGCTGACTCTCTCAGTCGGAAGGAATCGAAGCCCAAGCGTGTTCGTGCGTTGCAGCTCACCATTCATTCTAACCTACCTGATCAGATTCGTTCTGCACAAACTGAAGCGTTAAAAGAGGAAAACTTTGAAGCAGAATACTTGAGGGGCATGGAAAAACAGCTTGTAGAGAGATCGGATGGTATCCTCTACTTCATGGAGCGTGTATGGATTCTTGTATTCGGTAACCTCAGAGAACTTGTGATGGATGAAGCACACAAGTCTCGATACTCTGTTCACCCAGGTTCGGATAAGATGTATCAGGATTTTAAAGTCATGTATTGGTGGCCGAAGATGAAAGCTCACATCGCGACTTATGTGAGTAAGTGTTTGACCAGCTCGAAAGTTAAAGTGGAATATCAGAAACCGTCTGGATTGCTGCAACAACCAGAAATACCCATGTGGAAATGGGAGCAAATCGCAATGGATTTTGTTACTGGGCTACCTAGAACTCAAAGTGGGAACGATACCATTTGGGTGATCGTTGATCGTCTCACGAAGTCAGCGCACTTTCTGGCAATCAAGGAAACCGATAAGTTCTCACAGTTAGCTGTCGTCTATCTGAAGGAAGTGGTTTCTAGGCACGGGGTGCCAACTTCTATTATCTCTGACCGTGACCCGCGTTTCATTTCAGATTTGTGGCAGTCGATGCACAAATCGTTTGGCTCACAGCTCAGCATGAGCACTGCTTATCACCCGCAGACGGATGGTCAAAGTGAACGAACCATCCAGACACTAGAAGACATGTTGCGGGCGTGTGTTATCGATTTTGGAAAGGGTTGGGAGAAACACTTGCCTTTGGTGGAGTTTTCTAACAACAATAGCTGCCATACCAGCATTCAGGCGGCACCATTCGAAGCATTGTACGGACGAAAATGTCGTTCACCTCTCTGTTGGGCTGAGGTGGGTGACAGCCAGGTCACGGGCCCTGAACTTGTGATGGAAACTTCAGAAAAGATTGTTCTGATCAGGAATCGTATGGCGGCAGCGCGCGACCGTCAGAAAAGCTACGCCGATAAGCGTAGGAAACCTTTGGAATTCGAAGTTAATGATCGTGTTATGTTAAAGGTCTCACCCTGGAAGGGTGTAGTGCGTTTTGGGAAGCGTGGCAACCTTAACCCACGTTATGTTGGGCCATTTAGGATTCTGGAGCGAATTGGTAAAGTGGCCTACAAGTTATGGGTCTGTTTCTGTATTAAAACACACAAAAACAGTTACTATTCAGATCAAAAGCCCAAAACAAAGCAACCTAACCAACAAAAAACAGTTACTATTCAGATCAAAATCCCCAAACAAGTAACCAAACCAACAAAAAAACAGTTACAATTCAGATCAAAATCCCCAAACAAGCAACCAAACCAAACACAATTTTTTAACATAAAAATGATTTTAACACAAAAATAATTAATCCATGGATCAAAATCAACAAGTTTGAAACCAAAACAAGTCATCCATGGATCAAAATTAAAATTTATAAACACCATTATTAATTGTTGGAGACATAAATCAACACAGAAGAATGAAAACCAAACTAAAATCAATAGCATTGAAAATATTATTACCTATAAACGTCCTTCTTTCTTTTGAAACAAAAATCAATGGTATTGAAAATTAAAAATCTTTTGGCAGCATTCTTAATTCTGGAAAAAATAAAACCAATTGTGAAGAACGAAAATCAAAGTAAATGGCAATTAATTATCAAAACCAACTTATAATTGAAAGGAAACTAAAACCAAAATGAAAATATTTTGACAACATCTTGATTCTTTGATTTCTTTTATCAAAATAACAACATCATCGGCATAATCGTTGTACAAACCTGAAACATTTTCTTCATTGTCGTTGTCAAACTCGATGCCAAACTCTGGTAACATTAATTCAAGCATTGTTGGTGAAGGCTCCATGGTACATTAATGGTGGATCTCGTACTAAAGATCTTGTTTAAGAAGATGAAGATGATTTGAAAAATTTCCCTTTTAAAATAAATAAGCTAAAAGAAATGGTGGTTGTACAATGATGTGAGATGCATTAATTAGAGTTGTCAAATCAAATGGGGATAAGATCTTTTGGGTTGGGAGGTTAAATGTAAATTTACAATTATACCCTCAAAAGCAAAAAGTATAGTCAAGTTGTCTGTGTATACGTGGCTGATTGTAGGCCTTGTGATGGGTTTCCAAGGTTTTCTCAAAATAGAGGGTTTTCTCCCGAGCATTATCCTATATATATATATATATATGTGTGTGTGTGTGTGTGTGTGTGTGTGTGTGTGTGTGTGTATATATAGGATTAGGTTCATTTGTGAACAACATCTTCAAAGTGAATTATGTGAACTGATCTGGACCCTTGATTTCCTTTTTAGTTGTTAAGGGTGGGATTGTAATTATATAAAAAGTTAGATTTAAATCATTATTTTAATAATTGAATTCAGTTACATCTTTCCTATTTTTAATTCATTATCCACAATATCTTTTATATTTTAAGAAGATAATTATCAAAACAAATAACAAATCACAAGATTTCAATTTCGATTTTTAAGATCAACATAACGTAACTTTCAGATTTCACCACCAGAATTCAATTTCGATTTTTAAGATCGACGTAACATTCATATTTCATAAACCCATCATTCATCAACAACAGTATACACATGTGTACTTAGATATGAATAGAATTGTGCGCATGCGTACTTAGTTGCATAATATGTGTATCAGATACTGTACAACATCGTACATATGTGTAATTAGCTACATAATACATACATACATAGTATCAGTACCTGTAAACTATATTATATTTAAGAAATTACAAGTTCCATAATGTTTGTGTGATAACCCGAACTTTCAAGGTTAGTAACGTTTTATTTTGCGATCTTAACTTCTTGTTATCTCTCTCCTATGTGTTAGAACGTTCTATTCCGTTATAACGTCGTTAAACTTAAACGTTTGATAACTCGGTCAAATAACGTATTGAAATTTGTTGGGCCTCGTATATTTTGGGCATTATATCTATACCTTACAATTACACACAATATCGGCCCAAATAAACCTCCTGAGCCCAACTAGTTCTTTTGTGTATCTTGATTATTTCGGCCCAAGTCATGTAGCCCGAGGAAATCAAAGATCGGCCCACTTGTTTAGTTGTTAGCATATTAGATATGCACTTGGATATATTGGACGTAAACCTCTTGCAAATCTTTAAATCACAATTAGCAAACCCTATTTCTCTCTTGTGTGCGTACGGCAGTAGAACTTTCCCCTCTCTTCGAAACCCTTTTTCACTTGGAGCTCATCTTTGTGCTTGGTTTTACACGCCATTTGGTTAGTTAAACATCTTGTTTTTTTTATTCATGCGATATACGTACGTGTTTTTTGTGTTGAGAACTACCTTGTGATGTTGATTTGTTGCGAGTTGCACATGCTGTTAGAAGTAGGATTGATGGGTTAGTTAATCAATGATCTTGTGATACGAAAAATATGTTTTGATAATGCTTGCATTAGGAAGTTGTTTACATAGGGTGGCGTATAAATAGTCTTGTGTTATGATCGTGATAATTACGTGACACGGAATCGATACGCTAGAAGAATACATGTAATCGAATTTACTAAGTGATATTGAGGATATAGGTTAACTTATCTAGTATGCCATGCTCATGAATTTGATGTGATGGTTTTTGTTAATAAACTGTTCAGTAGGTAACAACTAAAGAAATAGTTGTTAAACATTTGGACTTTCATGTTAATAGTTGGGCTGCATATATATAATCGGACTTACAAGCAAATTGATTGGGCCACCCATGTTTTGGATGGCCTTAGAGCTGCATTATTAGTTATGTTTTGAGACTGGGCCAGAAGCCCAACTGAGCTGCGTAATGTTCTGGACAGCTGAACATATGAAATTGTTATGTGATTATGTTCTGGGCTGCGTGATTTCTGGGCTTCATGATAAAAGCTGGGTACAAGTAATGGTCCGATTGTGATGGATCAGGATGTGTTATTGTGATTAAATGGTTCCAACGGTAGTTGTCAATTATGAATAGTTATGAAGGTGTTACATTTATTTGCA
Source organism: Helianthus tuberosus (assembly GCA_030545235.1). Lineage (NCBI taxonomy): Eukaryota > Viridiplantae > Streptophyta > Magnoliopsida > Asterales > Asteraceae > Helianthus > Helianthus tuberosus. The sequence goes on along the minus strand of CM060364.1, from coordinate 20,061,642 downwards.
AGGTGATTATTTACAATGTGTGCCATCTTTGATATATACTAGATTCATGCACATGTGTTATGGTATGACAACTTGTTAAGTTAGTTACAATAGACACCGGCCGTTTGGACACTTAGGGAATTACAAACTCTAATTGCATACATACTTACATTTAACGTACAATAGGTTATACATAACGGACCTAACATTCACTCAACGCGTAAAGACACGATAACATTACCGAGCAAACCTAAGGTGAGTTCACTGCTCTTTTTCCAAGCATGCATCCCGGGGAGGGATATCGGGTAACGTTCCGGGGAGGAATGTCAGGTTAATGGGATGTTTGTTATTACTCATTTCTATCATATAAGACCCCTTACATCTACCGATAGTTGCCGGGGAGGCAACGAGGTTATTAGTTGATAGCGCTATTAGGTTTGGCACCCTCACACCGTACCGGGGAGGACGGGCGTGAACTAATTACCTTAAAGCATGACCAATGTTTTGATAGAGACATTGGGGTTGGGCAAATACATCTTGTAGCCATTGCGGTAATCGAGTTAATAACAACATCAAATCAAATCGTTGAACTGTTTTATACACATATATGGTAACTAAACGCGTTAACAAAACTTTGAACTCACCAGCGTCGTCTGACACACTTGTCTGCATGCTTGCAGGTCGTTAGATTTCTGATTCTTGACTTGCTATCTGGGAGTGCTGGAGTGGTCATGGATCGAGACTCTTGGATACTCGCTTATTTGATTATGAACACCTGTTTGAAACATTTGAATTACTATTTACTTAATGCTTCCACTGAATACTTATTTTGGTTTAACTCATAACTTGGATTTATATTTTGAAATGAATGGAATGTTTTTATTAAATATTATGCGTAGTTCAATGTGATTGGTGGCTTGGATCCTGGTATGTCACACGTCCCGCGGTGTATCCGCATGTGGTAATTTGGGGGTGTGACAGTTTGTCAAACCAAGCAAACAAACATACCATACTAAAACAAAATAGCAAAACATACAAAAAAAAAAAAAAAACAAAACAAAACTCCAGTAATGTTAAAATACCAAAACAACATACCATCAAATGTATATTATTGTCAACAACCAGAAACGTACTAATTAACCTAGTTCGCACGCCTTTCTGTCTTCTACTACTTCAGCCATTATACGATTACGATGCATGTTAACGTTTGAAGTTACCAACTTCACCACGTATTTCTTCTTTAAACGTGTTAAGCACGCCTTCTTGGTGGTATGTGCAAGTGGGAAGCCACTATCCCATTTCTCAATTGTTACGCCGAACCAAGTTTCCATATGACGCATGACGAACACCCCGTAATCAACCGTGTTATAGACCGTCTTCTAATCAAAATCCAACCTAGGCGGCAATGCATTTTCAATTTGCGGATACTTCAGATGATTGACCAGCTTCAGATACTTTGTGAAAACGTCTTTCTGACATCAAAGATCATGTCATAATGAGTTGACTGTCCACTACATATTAAAACTAGATGTATTTAAATATTAATTACCACTTTGTATGGCGTCATCTTCTTAAAAAAATTGTTACATCCATATTATCGATGACCGTTATCGCTATGTTTTCCAGATCATAGCAAATCAAATAAAAATGGTCATATTCAAGGATCGGGAAACATATTACACAGTAATCCGACAAACTCGTTAGTGACACTTTTTTCTTGACCACCAGGAACAAAACACTTCTGAATTTTTTGATACGTTAAGAATCATCGTACTTTCCATTTCGTAACAGATCTTCAGCCTGAACGCACACAAACAACAAAAACAATGTATATTTTAACAGAATTTTCACATTTATAATCTACAATTACAATTACAAAACAACGGGAATGAATGTTAAGCAGGGGTTTTGTTACCGGTTCGGGTTATGCAAGTAGAGTTAGATTAGAGGAGCCGGGTAGTAGGTCTACGAATAATAGTAAAGTGGCAATCTTTCGGGACCGTGAAGTTGAGCGAAAGGATCCCGATTATGATAGGTGTGTTTTTATCTCCTACATTTACACAAAAATGGGCCAGTTTGGTAACAAATTGAAATAGGTTTTGGGTCAAAATTTATAAATATGAAACAGATGGGTTGCACTGAACTACCAACAGTTTTTCATGTGTACATTATGCAATACACGTGTGTACCTTGTGTACTTACACATGTGTATAACAGAAACATACATAAGTGTACCAAGTAAATACACATGTGTACGCCGGACTATACTGACGTATGATTAAAAAATATACTATCAAAAAGATATAAACTACACTACAAATAAAATTCCAAAAAGTGTATCAAGTCAATATGCATTATGTGTTCAAAAACAGAGTAAACCAAGGTTACATGTCACAACCCCCGATCCCTAATTCCCGGGAACGGGCGGCCGCGAGCCAGTTTTGGTGGTATCGCATATTGTCTAATTTGGCAGCGGAATTTTCATCAGGACCGTAGTTAGGAAATATTTTATCAGAGTAAACCACCATATTTTATAAATACAAATACATGGGGAAAACCCAAGTTTCTTATTACAAACTGTTTATAGAGATAAACTTTATTTTATTTGAAATAAAACATCTTCTTTATTTAGGTAACTTTTTTAGCCACTTTTCTAAGCCTTCAGTGCTCTCCAGCTGGCTTTTATGTGCTTCACACTAAGTTACCTGAAACACGTGTTTAAAAAATTTTATTAGCAAGAAATACTGGTGAGTGAATCCCAGTTTAATCAAGAAACATTAATTTAATTTAAACAGTATTGAGAGCGATTACAATGTTTATATCTACACAATTACTCCATTAGTACTGCCAATCCTGACTTGTGGGTCATATTACTTATTGACTAACACATTGTCCAATGGTAACGTATTGTTTTCCCGACTTACTACTCACAGTGTAGTAAATTTTGTATACAAAACCCCAACATACCGGCAGTAATTGAAGAATTACAAAGACTTAATCACCGCTTAATCACATTGTAAAACATTTAAAGTTTTGTAAAACATTACAAAAAGATTAACAAAAGAGGATAAACTCACATTGCTGTCTTAGATTTTCCGTAAGGGTTTCTTGGTGACAATCTATAATTTTCACAAATGTACACGTGTTAGTATAATAACCCATTTTAGCATTAGTAATACCCCCCCCCCCCCCCCCCGAGACGGCATTCCAACGACTACGTCGGGCAGAACCACGACAGCCGTTACGGAACCCTAGATCAATCGGGCAGAGTATCTAATACGTATCCAGGGGTTATGATACTTACAACAGAGCAGAACTTCGCTATTTAGGGGGGTATAATACCCGTGTATAAAGCCTACTATTCAGAATTTAAAGAAAGAAAACAGTTGTGAGTGAGTTCGACTGAAGATCCGATGGCTTCTATATATAGGTGCTGATCTTGACCTTGTCGCGGCCCACGTAACACAAGAGCAGGGCCTACGCGGCCCGCGTTGACCCCAGGTCAATGCGTAGCTTGGCTGGGCCAGCTTATAGATTCGCCGGGTGTTGGGCCACGTGGGCGCACCGGGCTGCGCCACCTTTTTAGCCTCTCGCGGCCCGCGTAAGGGTTATGGGGTACCTTACGCGGCCCGCCTCAACTTAAATTTCATATTTTTAATTAAATTTAATAATATTTTGGGTATTCGGGGCCCGTTTTCGCGTATGGGGTGTATTTTGGGACCTATTGGGATATTTTAAAATATATTAGGGTGTCAGAAAGATATTCGGAAGGGTTGTTATATTTTGGGTATAACTCCTGGATTATTTAATAAAATATATATAGTGCACTCACATCAAGTATAGTAACCCAATTCTACTTTATCCCTACGTCACGAGACAGAACCTAGGCAGAGCCTTGACATACGTTACGAGGCCCTACGTCAGTCGGACAGGGTATCAGTGATCAAGGGTTAAAACACTTAAAATGGGATAAGGCTTTATTATTATTATGGTGTGAAAAATACTAAATAAAAATTTGAATTGAGAGAGGGAGAAAAGATAGAAGCTGAACAATTAGAATGAATAAAGGTAGGTTCTATTTATACTGTATTTTGCGTAGCTTAATATTCACGCACTGGTTGATCTGCTTTTCCAAAAATTGAGCCACGTACAAATCTTCAATAAATGCTTTCAATTCCACTCCATGTAGTGTACTTTTACAATGCATTTCAATTTAGATGTTAGTTTTGAATTATTATTATATTATGATTTTATTTAATTAATTTAACTGCTTCACTTATTTGGCGCGTATAATTTCTAAAATATAATGTTTTTTAAAATAATGAATATTTCACTAGAACGATAATATTTTTGTCTACATTTTGAACCAAGTTTCATTAAAAACGGAGTAGGTTCAATTATAATGTATTTTTATTATTAAATTATTAGACGGTCACTATGCCCGTCTAGGTACTTCATATTTCTAACAGTCAACTTACCCGTAATCTACCCGTTTAATAATATAGGTTTTATATAAAAATTTTGGGAATGTTACATCCTCCCCACCTTGTTTTAAATCTCGTCCTCGAGATTTACTGATATGTAGATGAATACTTTTAGTTTGTCATGATCCTAGTTTATTCTGGTCTTTGCTTTGAACTTTGACCATAACTATTCTTTATGTTTTGAGACTCTTATCTTCTCAAGAGTTCTTTAATGAAAGTAAAATTACTATTAGCGTAAGTTTTTAGATGTTTTGTGTCTTAGCATAATGTTTAGTTACAGATTTCTTAATGTGTCAATAATCTAAAGTAACGCAAGGGAAGTTATATTTTTGATGGCGTCCCAACTTAGAGAGTTCCTGTCGTTCATCTTGTCACATGAATTACTAGACGGATGATCAAACGAAATAATGATTGATATTGGAATTATAGATGTATACGAGAGATTCCTTATTAAATCTAAAATTTTCATTGACACACCTGTTCGTGATTTATTCCTAATTGTCAATCAATGTGGTCTTTGGATTTCCTCATAGACATACATATCAATATAATATTTCATATACTGTAATATGCACACTATCCATAATGTAAATGTATTTAACAGATTCACAAGTCAGACATCAGGTCATGGTACTATTTAGGGAATTCTATTATCATAACATACACCCCATCTCACCCGGTCTCGCCGGAGAGGTACCCCCATCTTACCCGGACAAGCTGGAGAGTCTACTACACCATACCCAGTCTTGCCGGAGAGGTAATTATCATTGTATTTCCCATAAATAGAATTTTTCTCAAATCATGATTTTAAAAGTGCATCATTTATTTTGACTTATATCAAGAAACAAGGAAATTAGTATTCTCATGATGGATCATATTCTAGAACCGAGTAGTACTAATAAACAAGAAATAACAGTGGCCATGTGTTATTGCTTATTTTTCGTACTTGCACTGTCCTAGTCATTATCCTCATGGCATACCAACATCCATCACACTTTATCTACACAAGTAATTTAGCTTATCTCGAAGCTTATACTAAAGCATTGTTCTTAGGTTCAAATCTAAATACTATTTTGGGTGTTACCAGTAAATATCAATATCCTAACTCTTTTGTTTAAGCATAGGTATTATGGTTGTCACTTTCTTTTGCACAATTGGAATTTTGACAAAAATATCATTGTCTCCATTGACATTATGGCTAGGTTAAATGTGATGAGTATGCTTACAACTAACTCTATTTAAGTTTATATATTATTAAATTCCGTCGCAAGTAATATTTTATTGGGACAGGTGGTATTTTAAAACATAATATGTTTCATGATTTATTCTTATAATGACTTCATGTTTTCATATGAATCACCAGTGATATTTTTTGTTGTGTTTATCTTACAAAAGATATTATATTGTGTATACCAAATTTTTTATATACCGATTGTACCAACCATCAGACTCGTCTTTTCTTTTATAATACACCATAAAGATATAAAAAAATTCATTACATAGCTATCATATAGATATATAACTTTTGGGTATTTATAGATATAGGTCGCAATCAAACTTATGAGTTATTTATAATCTTATATGATGTTTTTTAAATAAATATATACTTTAGTAATCATATAGAACATATTTTCTTGATTTAATCATATTCCATTATCCATGAATATTTATTGAGTATCTTAAAATACGGGCTTTATCTATGAATATTATAATATATTAATCTTCAAACATCATTACATAAATATATATACATAAAGTTACATATTTATCCAAGTTATTAGTAAATGACTCATAAAACATGATGCTTTGGTGCATGTAGTTATTTGAAAAATATATGATTGTAAGAACTTGTTATGATCTTCTTTTCTTCACAACTTATAATTAAAATATATCTCCTTATACCAAAATAATCTATCTACATCTTATCCCTTTATATAACAAAAATTTATGAACATCAAATTTTCATACCTAATCATTTTTATGACATCGTTAAACATAGTCTATCCAACATATATATTTTTTTTATTGTTTTAAGATTATAATAATAATGACGATTATTAGTAGTAGTATCGTTATTATTATAACTATATTTTCTCTTTCTTCGATTTACACAACCCAAATCTCTAAAAATTTTAAAGGATTTTATTTAATCCCGAATACTCATCATATTCATTTAACCATCTATTTTATTACTAAGTATTTTATTAGAAACTTTTACAAGTAATCCCAACATCAGTTATTTCATAAAACTATGAAAGAATGAAGTCTTATGGCCAACTGGTTATAAACCAGAAGGGATAAAATGGAGTAGTAAATTGGTATACCTGGGTTTCAAAACTTGCTTTGGCTAGATCTACTAAAGTAATCTTTTAAATTAATTCTTAAAATCCTTTCGGTTAATTTAATAGCTTTGGTTTTATTTATTTAAATATAAATTATTTTGAAACAATATTATTAAAACCACAAAGTTTTAAAGTTTTATATCATATATTTCAATATGTATTTTAAACCAAAGTAAATGATTGGTTCCAAAAGAGAGTCATAAACATGACTGCTTTGTTAATAACTAACTTAGTTTGATATATATTATGATATTATTTGAGTAGGTGGTATTAATATCATAGACAAATTTCTAGTACAAACATTTGGGTACAATTATAAAAATAGATTGATTAAAAATGGTGAACATTGCGACTTATATATATATATATATATATATATATATGTATTTATTACAAACTACAACTGGAATTCAAAATATACTAATGATTATGCATCCGTAACTTATTTTAGTCTATCTTGGTTATAGGAGTATTATGCTCAACATGCTTTTATATAAGGTTTATTCTATCTCCTGTCTCTACTAAGTTGTTATCTAATGGGCGAAGTTCCTTTAAAGTTTCTAGCTCATAGGTGGCATGGGTGCTGTTACTAGTTTGGCGATTCAACTATTTAATATAAGTTAATATTTACTACTGTAGTGGCTAACATATGGAGATTTATCCATTGTTCATCTAATTCGTCTTCCCATGGTAGGTTATTGCCTGTTTCCTGAGTTTGTGTATTTATTTCCTTATTGATTATCACTTCCTTTGGTTGTGACTTCTTTATTTTCTCTTGACTTTTTCTAATAATCCAACTTCTCTTCTTAGTGGTGAATGGTTTCTCAGACTGTGCCTTATGAATAAATATTCCTTCCTCAGTATCTGCTGAGTATCCTGAGGGATTTGGTTGAAATGAGGTTCCCTTATCTTTTGGTGAACTATCTAATTGACGATAGATGTCCGAAATTCTTTGCTTACCCATACTGTAGACTAACAAATAGTCAAATAACATAAAACACATAATCACATAAGTTATTTCCTAACACAGAATTTAAAACTTAAGTGTCAGCAGAACACTTCTTTGGCTTGAACCAGTGGCATGGCTCTGATACCACCTTCTGTCACAACCCCCGATCCCTAATTCCCGGGAACGGGCGGCCGCAAGCCAGTTTTGGTGGTATCGCGTATTGTCTAATTTGGCAGCGGAATTTTCATCAGGACCGTAGTTAGGAAATATTTTATGAGAGTAAACCACCATATTTTATAAATACAAATACATGGGGAAAACCCAAGTTTCTTATTACAAACTGTTTATAGAGATAAACTTTATTTTATTTGAAATAAAACATCTACTTTATTTAGATAACTTTTATAGCCACTTTTCTAAGCCTTCAGTGCTCTCCAGCTGGCTTTTATGTGCTTCACACTAAGTTACCTGAAACACGTGTTTAAAACATTTTATCAGTAACAAATACTGGTGAGTGAATCCCAGTTTAATCAAGAAACATTAATTTAATTTAAACAGTATTGAGAGCGATTACAATGTTTATATCTATACAATTACTCCATTAGTACTGTCAATCCTGACTTGTGGGTCATATTACACATTGGCTAACTCATTGTCCAATGGTAACGTATTGTCGTCCCGACTTACTACTCACAGTGTAGTAAATTTTGTATACAAAACCCCAACATACCGGCAGTAATTAAAGAATTACAAAGACTCAATCACCGCTTAATCACATTGTAAAACAATTAAGGTTTTGTAAAACATTACAAAAAGATTAACAAAAGAGGATAAACTCACATTGCTGTCTTAGATTTTCCGTAAGGGTTTCCTGGTGACAATCTATAATTTTCACAAATGTACACGTGTTAGTATAATAACCCATTTTAACATTAGTAATACCCTCCCCGAGACGGCATTCCAACGACTACGTCGGGCAGAACCACAACAGCCGTTACGGAACCCTAGATCAATCGGGCAGAGTATCTAATACGTATCCAGGGGTTATGATACTTACAACAAAGCAGAACTTCGCTATTCAGGGGGAGTATAATACCCGTGTATAAAGCCTACTATTCAGAATTTAGAGAAAGAAAATAGTTGTGAGCGAGTTCGACTAAAGATCCAATGGCTTCTATATATAGGTGCTGATCTTGACCTTGTCGCGGCCCACGTAACACAAGAGCAGGGCCTACGCGGCCCGCGTTGACCCCAGGTCAATGCGTAGCTTGGCTGGGCCAGCTTATAGACTCACCGGGTGTTGGGCCACGTGGGCGCACCGGGCTGCACCACCTTTTTACCCTCTCGCGGCCCGCGTAAGGGTTATGGGGTACCTTACGCGGCCCGCCTCAACTTAATTTCATATTTTTAATTAAATTTAATAATATTTAGGGTATTCGGGGCCCGTTTTCGCGTATGGGGTGTATTTTGGGACCTATTGGGATATTTTAAAATATATTAGGGTGTTAGAAAGATATTCGGAAGGGTTGTTATATTTTGGGTAAAACTCCTGGATTATTTAATAAAATATATATAGTGCACTCACATCAAGTATAGTAACCCAATTCTACTTTATTTCTACGTCACGAGACAGAACCCCAACGAATTTAGGCAGAGCCTTGACATATGTTACGGGGCCCTACGTCAGTCGGACAGGGTATCAGTGATCAAGGGTTAAAACACTTAAAATGGGATAAGGCTTTATTATTATTATGGTGTGAAAAATACTAAATAAAATTTTGAATTGAGAGAGGGAGAAAAGATAGAAGCTGAACAATTAGAATGAATAAAGGTAGGTTATATTTATACTGCATTTTGCGTAGCTTAATATTCACGCAATGTTTGATCTGCTTTTCAAAAAATTGAGCCACGTACAAATCTTCAATAAATGCTTTCAATTCCACTCCACGTAGTGTACTTTTACAATGCATTTCAATTTAGATGTTAGTTTTGAATTATTATTATATTATGATTTTATTTAATTAATTTAACTGCTTCACTTATTTGGCGCGTATAATTTCTAAAATATGATGTTTTTTAAAATAATGAATATTTCACTAGAACGAGAATATTTTTGTCTACATTTTGAACCAAGTTTCATTAAAAACGGAGTAGGTTCAATTATAATTTATTTTTATTATTAAATTATTAGATGGCCACTAAGCCCGTCTAGGTACTTCATATTTCTAACAGTCAACTTACCCGTAATCTACCCGTTTAATAATATAGGTTTTATATAAAAATTTTGGGAATGTTACATTACAACACATTAACCAAAATGACTGCATAAACTAAGATAACATTGATCATTTATAAAACTACATGCCTCACTATTCATGACCAGTATACATGCTTTGAATACTCTGGAAGGTACAGTGGATAAGGAGTCATTATTTTTGTGCTTGTATGCTTAATTATGGAAGGGGACATTTTTCATGAACTTTTTTATAAAAAAAATATTTTCTTTCAGACTAAAATTTAGGGATTTGTTAAATGATTTTTCTCATGGCTTTCATCTAGTATGCTAATGCAATAATATAGTTTTTTTTTTTTACCTACAATCCTAAAAGAATTAACTTGTCAAACTAGCTTAACTTCAACATACACATGTGTACACACTTATACCTTTGCATTCAAGAAATTAACATTTAACAAATATACACATGTGTACATACTTGCACTTCCACCCAAATCAATAGCATTCAAGACATCAAAATTTTCACCCAAAACAATAACAATCATTATGATACACATGTGTACACCAACCTCAAACACAAAACTAAACCTAATCCCCTAATTTGACGGCCATACACAAGTGTACATCAATGACTTTAGATAACCAATGAATTCCAAACTCTTGTGCTCGCTGTACACATGTGTACTTCAAAGATTTTGCACCAAATCAATCAAACTAACAGCATAATCTTACGGTGCTTATAATGCCTCAAAAACAGAGTACAATCAACTATCTTCTTAATTAACACTGTCCTTTCTAATAATTTAATCATCTACTAGAACTATGACTGATCAAAATACACAACTAGACCAAAAAATCGTGATTAAACAACTATTACAAGAGGTTAAAGAAACCCTAGCTTCCGATTTGATGCTCTTCAAAGATGTATAAAACAAACACAATGTGAATCGATACTGAATCATATACACATTTAAAGTTTATCATTGTGTACCTTTAATGTTGAAAACCGTATGACTATTTCGGCGTCTTGTTAAGTTCGACGGACTTCCCCTATTCTATATCGATGAGAATGGTAATGAAAGAGAGAGATTAATGTTTGTTGCATAAAAGATGAATATTAGGGCTTGTAAAACTGGATGTGTGATATTAAAGGGATTCTTGAAATCGAAAAGGTATGGAAACTATTAAGTTTCCGGGTTTTGAATTTTTACATTGTGTAATTACACAAATACTCCTATTCATTGAATTAAATAGAAAAAAATAACAAAATAATTACCATCATGCCATTTATTTAATATCTAAAGATGATACAAATCAACGGGCCAGATCTATTCACACACTTCACTCTTGGGAGGTTGTTCACTCTAGAACCCTACCCTACATATATATATACAAATTTGTTCAGTGTGAACTACTCAAAACTATGATGTAATAATAATTACTGGAATTCAATATTTTGTAAGCATAACTAATATAATGCTTTACACACTTCACACATTAAAATCTTTATGTACGAATATATATATGATGAGAATCATTACAGAACACTAACTACTGCGAGAACAAAAAGAACAACTCTAAAGCACTAAATTTTGGGATTTAAATTTCATGTTTTTTTAAATTTTATGTTTCTTATATTCATATGTGTATCATATATACATAAAAAAACCATAGTTTTTTACCTACACATAGCTTACATACATGTTGGTGGTTTAACCTACACATAACCTATATATGTGTAGGTTATACAAAAAGTAAAAATTTTTCATATTTTATTTTTGAATTCTAGTGTAAGAAACAAGAAATCTTACATTTGCAATATTTTCATTTACTTTTTAGGTTTGAAAAAAATAGTGATTCATTGTTTCTGCGTGTTCTCGCAATATTTTGTGTTCTGCATAGAACCTTCCCCTATATATATATATATATATATATATATATATATATAGAAACGGGATCAGGAGAAAACCCCCAAAAGTGTGAGAACGCATCCTGGCCCAACACGTGGCGCGAGACATAGTGAAGGGCGTAGGGGTGTTTTTGTCCTTTTATATTCTTTTATTAAATGCGTGTCACATCACCTTTCCATTTTTTGGCATTTAACAAATACGCGGCGTTTTTATTGTTTTTTAGATGAGGAGCATAGTAAATATTTTGGCGTTTTAACTAAGTTCGGCTTTGATTGTTGTGCCAAGTAGGATGCAAACCTATAATGTAAAAAACATCAGTAATTTTCTTAATGTTTATTTTTTTCCTATCAATTGTTGTGCCATGTAGGATGCAGGCCTTTAATGTGACAGGCAATTATGGCGTTTTGAAAAAATAAACAAATTCAATTTTCCATGTAGTGGCTTTTTATATAATAAATGTTTGGCAATAATGTTACTGTCTCTTCATTTTACTGTTTTGCAGTTACTGTTTCGTTCGGTTTCATCTGTCAATTAGTGTTGCTTTTTCCAATAATACTTTGTTTGGCATTTTATATAGCAACAACGTGCGTTGCTAGCATCCGTTCTCACAGTTTTCATACTATCAGGCGTTTGGGTGTTTGTAGTTTTTGGCGTTTTATACTCAATTTTTTTATTAGTAGAGAATTAGATAATAAACAACAGAGAATTAGATAACAAACAATAGAAAATGAAAAAAAAATTAAAAATTCTAATCTAATTTTTCATCCAAATCTTCACTGTCATCAGCCTCTTCTACTTTAACCTTTTTGGCGTTTTGAACATGTTTTGAATACCTTATCTAGATCCTTATTTTCCTACATAACGCCCATCTCTAGAAGATGCTTATTTTTAGTGGCATCCTGTATTGTGGTTTGATATATACTTGTTTGGTGACATGTTGAAGATCAACGCCTGCTCGAATGTATTGATCCCTTCATGCCATCCATATATCCATCAAGAACAAAGTGACATGATGACATATCAGTGTCATCACATATCAGTGTCATCAGTCTCTTTTTCATGAATATTTGTCCATCTCATTCAGCAAAAGCTTATAGAGATACCCACCTCAGAGAAGAATCCATTTAGTGAAACTTCATTCAGAACAATACTCGATATAAAAGAAACGAGGTTTCCCATCTGTGGCTTTTTTAACTATTTTTTTGGCGTTTTAAAGTGAACGGTTTCTAGAAAACATGGCGTTATTTTTTGGTGTGATCAATTGATTGTGTAGAGACGTCTCTCTTATAGGATGTTTTTGGCGCGTAGTTTAGGCGGAATTCTATTTATAATAAATGATATTAATAGCCATCTTTTTAGTTACCGTGTGTATTTTTACTGTTTTTGTTCAGCTTTTTATGAGTATTTAGGGTGATAGACGTGCAATCTTCCAAGTTTGGCGTTATTTAATGGCTTTAAGTAGTTTTTGGCGTTTTTTTTTCATTTTTAGCATTTAATAATACTTGTCCAAATTACTTCTATTATAGTTTGGGAGTTTTGGCGTTTTATTGCATTATGGCGTTTCACAATCATTATGTCTATTTGGCGTTTTTATTAAAATAATGTATTTTTTGTTCTTAGCTGAAAAATACATAACAAACAACAGAAAAAGAAAATTAAAAAAATAAAAATAGAAACAATTCATCTTCCAAATCTTCACTGTCATCAGCCTCTTTCTTCTTTGAAACATGTTCACTGGCGGTTTGACTTTGGCATGCGTGAGTTTTTGTTGTTGAAGTAGGCTTTTTTTTTGTGGCCGTTTGGAAAGACAAAATGACGTGAGTTTTTTGTTTGAATATTTATCTTCAAACCACTCATCAGTGTCATTCGTCTCTTCATGCCATTATAATATTCATCAATAACAAAACATAAAAAATGACATAAGTCTGACACCAACATCTTTTTGTTTAAGATTTGTCCATCTCATGCACCAAAACGTTATTGAGTCACAACACCTCAGTGAAGAATGCATTCTGTGAAACTTCGCGTAGAACAATATTGAATATACAAGAAACGATGTTTGCCATTTTGGCGTTTTTACTGAGGAATAGAATATCTAAAAGAAAGGTCGATTTTTTGGAATCTTTGATGTTTGAGTGTTTTGGCGTTTTCTAAGATGATTGGTATATAATAAAATATGGCGTTTTGAGTTGGTGTGTTTGATGTTTTGGGTTTTTTGGCGTTTCTAAGATGAATGGTATATAGTAGTAAATATGGCGTTTCCGGGTCGGGGGGTGTGTTTAATGAATGTCTGAGATGTTTTGTTTATATAGGGATATGTTTTGGCCCGTAATGACGTTTTATTCATTAGTTTGACGTTTTTGGTAGAGAAGTCTAAAGACCCTTTTACCCTTAATGAAGCGCGTCTACTTAATAGAATTCGTGTTATTTACGAAAACGCCACCGCGCTAATCTAGTCCTTAGATTGTTTTGATCGGACGATCCATAAGCGTTCTCACCGTTCTCACACTTTCCATCGTTTTCTATAAATCCTGACCCTATATATATACATACACACCTTGATTTGATTATTCTTTAGATCAAAATTGTTTTAAGGTGGTGTATCCTCTTAACAAAGAGGTTGTGAGTTTAAATCCAAAAAAAAAATAGGTATGGTGATATTTTAACCGCTAAAACATATTTTATTATGAAATAATAATTAGGAAATTTGGCAATATATGAAAAGGGTTGGTGAGTTTTGGATTTTTGTAAGGGAACTAGTAGATGCCCCGCCCGCGTTGCGGGGCGATGGCCGAATAATTCTCAATCAATTACAAAAAGACTATATAATTTTGCTATGAAAAAAAATGATGATATGACCGTAATTTTGGGCTTCTCTCTCATGACATGTATGGTTGTACAGAGGGCAAAATCGTAATTATATTTTGAACCAGAGGCGAAATCATAATTTTAAACTGAGAGCAAAATCATAATTTTTAGCTAGGGGAAAAACATATTTTCTTTTTGAACGGTGGGCAAAAGCGTAATTTTGAGCTGAGGGCAGAATCGTAATTTTGAGCTAGAGGGAGAAACAACATTTTATTTTTAGCTGGGGGCAAAAACGTAATTTTAAATGGAGGGTGCAACCGTAATTTTAAACTGGGAACAAAATGAAAAGTGAGTTTTTGAACCGAGGGCAAAAACGTAATTTTAAGCTAGCGGCAAAATTATAATTTTATTTTTAGCTGGGGGCAAAATCGTAATTTTAAACAAAGGACGAAATCATAATTTTAAACTGGGAATAAAATTAAATTAAAACTGGGCCGGTCCGATAGGGAAGTGCCAGACAAATTTTAAACTGGGACAAAAACGTAATTTTAAACGGAAGGCGAAACCGTAATTTTAAACTGGTAGCAAAAGTAAAAGTGAGGTTTTGAACCGACGGCAAAAGAGTAATTTTGAGCTAGGGGCAAGAGTATAATTTTATTTTGTGCCGGGGGCAAAAACGTAATTTTAAACAAAGGACGAAAGCGTAATTTTAAACTGTAAATAAAATTAATTTAAAAATAAGTTGGTCCAATGGGGGAGTGCCAGGCAGCTGCCTGGCACTATTCCCCCACATGAACTTTGTAGTAGTAGGTAATAACCATACCATAAGAGTCGCAAAGGTAGGCTTTGTCTTTTCACCACATTTTTGTAAGGGAATATCCATACCGTAAGAGTCCCAAAGGTTGGCTTTGTTTTTCACCACAACTCGTAGTACATGAATTAAGATATCAATTTATTTTAAAGTCCTGTATATTATATGATTTAAATTAGTAATACATGTTTTTTTTCTTAATTTTAAATATGTAGATTTATAAAAGGCAAAAGAGGAAAATGAAAAATCACAACATAATTTAGAAAAATAGAAATAAAATAATGATGAATTAAAATTTTATTAATAAAATAGTTAAGTTTAACAAATGAAAACGTGCGAGATTGATAAAAAAGAAATAAGAAATGTATTAAATGTGGTATTGAAAATGAAATCATGTAAATTTGAAATGGGTAAGGATTACTCGAAAAAATTATTCGAACTGATAATACTGCATATAGTGAGGAACCCATAGAGGGGATATTGAGTTTTAGTTTTTTCCTTGTATTTTTTTTTTTTTTTAGTTTCTTTAAAAAATTTTAGTATAGAAAATATATAAAAATGTTTTTTAAACATCTAGGGGTTGTTTGTTTACCTCTTAACGATGCTCTTATTGGTTCAGACCTCTTATTGGTTCAGCACTTAATGGTTCAGACTGTTTGTTTCACGAGCAGATGTCTGAATGGTTCAGACATTTGCCTCTGAATGGTTAAGATTTATACAGAGTCTGAATGGTTAAGACCTCTAATCAGAATTGGTCAGACATTTGCCTCTAAACTGTTAAGCATTATACAGGCTCTTAATGGTTCAGACTTCTTACTGGTTCAGCACTTAATGGTTCAGACCTCTTACTGGTTTAGCACTTAACCATTCAGATGTTGCCAAACAGCCTCTAAGACTGTATAAAAAAACATTTATATATAATATATTTCATAGCATTTTTATTCGGCTACTAAGTACACATCTTTTTTTTTTGGAAGGTGACTTTCTATGTACTGGACCCTATTGGTCACCTGGTTCATGTCGAAGACAATCCCCCGTCAGCCCCTCACTCTCGGACGCGATGTTCGATCGGGCCCCGGCCGCCGCGCAAGCTGACTTCCGCCCGGAAACCATACTGCCCCCACACGAGAGACTCGCTGGGGTAACAGCTGGGTAAAACCGGGTTGCCCTCAAGACCACATCATGCCTCGGTAAGATACGATCCATCATTGGGACGTCCCACCCCCGTATGCAACACCCGGGAGTCGAACCGGCGACCTCCAAGGAGGAAGCCGGCCCAACCCAAACCACATGGGGATGCCCGGTAAGTACACATCTTAAAGTGGTCTAGGAAGCACTTTCAGTTATTGTGATTTTAATTATTTGAAATGTTTTAAAATAATCTAAATAAATGTGGTGCATTCCAACAGTACCTTTCTATTACAAGTTGTAATTTGTCACTATATATATCGGATAAAGAAACTCTTGATGAACACAAATCCAATCTAGATGGCTCGTATAAACTTTTATGAGTACATTGTTTTCATTCTGTTTTCCCTCCTTATCTTGCACACTTTTTCCATAATTGCTCACTCAGAAAAACTAGATCAGAAGAAACCATGCAAGAGATTTGTGTTATATTACCATGACATCCTCTTCAATGGCACCAATGCCGCTAATGCCACATCAGCAACTGTCGCGAATCGTACTAAGCTTGGGAACTACAACCATGGGATGCTTGTGGTCTTTGATGATCCCATTACTGAAGACAACCACCTCCTATCTCCCCCTGTGGCTCGGGCGCAAGGATTTTACTTCTATGATATGAAGACCGAGTATAATGCTTGGTTTTCGTATACTTTGATTTTCAATTCCACTGAACATAAAGGAACAATTAACATTATGGGTGCAGACATGATGGGTGAGGAAACAAGGGATCTTTCAGTTGTTGGTGGCACTGGAGATTTCTTTATGACACGAGGGATTGCTACTTTTCGCACCGATATTGCACAAGGCGATTACTATTTTCGACTTGAAATGGATATCAAATTGTATGAATGTAATTAAATAAGGTTATGTGTGTGGAGTTATAAGCTGTTGAAGAGTTTTAGTAATGTGGTTTGTTAGTCGATCATTTTATATGTAACTGTTAACTAAAAGGTCAATTCGGCCGTATAACTTCTAAATTGCCCTTCTCGTTAATAAAAAGAATGAATAAAGTTAACCCAATGAACTAAAATGACAATGGTGAAACCTTTTTAGACCAACATGCGAAAAATAAAACCTTTAGAATAAATTGCCAAAATGACGCAAACCAGAGGGACTAAAATGACATTTAACTAAAAAAAATATCCCAAAAGACTTCAATAAAAGAATGTCTTTTACATCAATCCTTATCCTTTCACTAGGTGAGAGGCTAGCTTTAGACCACACAGAGCGAGCGTGGAAAGCTAGTGTGAAAGCCATTCCATACCGAGAACACCGGCCTGGGTATGGCGTGGGGGGCGGCGTGCGAGAGGGGGTGAGAGGATCTTTGCCGACGTTGAGGGAATGAGGGTGTGACTTGGCGGGCTGCGATTGGACATGGCTACTAGCCGTTGAACGTCTAGTTTAAATAAAAAACTTTTTTCTAATTAAAAAAAACTATATATTAAACTCTTTTAACCCAAAATTTTTAAAAACACATAGCATATCCGACTCATTTATCTCTACTCACCTATATTTTCATCCAATTTTAACATTATTTTAATAAAAATGAAAGGCTTAAGTTCATGATGTTCATTATCTTCGTCTTCGTCTTTGGTTGAAAATCTTCTTTTATTCTCATTAGATGACGAGAGGCTCGCTCTAATAATTTCAGCGGTTCAGAAAGTGGTTGAAACTATATTGAAAGACGACGGGTGCTCCTTAGAATGCAAGAGGAGGAAATATATAGTGCGCGATCGAATCATCACACATGATTTATTGGTAAGTCATTATTTTTCGCTCAACCAGACGTATGATGATATTACTTTTAGGCGATTTTTTCGTATGAGCGGCGATTTAATTCTTAGAATATTAGACGATTTATCAAGTAAATATGAATATTTTCAACAAAAAAGGATGTGCGTGGTAACCTTGGATTTAGCACATGGGTGGAACCATAGTGTTAGGAGTTGTAGCATGGGCTACGGTTCAACCCTGTATTCGTAGTGTTTTTATTCGGAATTATACAAAGGATACTCCTAAAAAATATGAGGATACCCCTAACAAAAAAAAATAATAAGATACTTGATATTACTAAAATCCAATTTTTTATAAGCCCAGACATTCTACAACCGGAAACTTGTAGACTAATTGAGCCCGAATGAAAAAATAATCCCAAATTAACAATAATAGAATTGAAAGGAGACACTAAATATAATTGATAAAGTTAGCCCAAGAACCAAAACAATTGAATAAGTGATCTTACTCGTCTTATGGTGGAAACCGGAACACATACTTCTTGTCCTTTGGTTTATCGGGCAGCGAAGCTAACTTTGGTTTTGCTAGTTGCAACTGCAACCGCTGAAATATGTTTTTCTAAATTGAAGCTTATCAAGACGAATTAACGTAATCGAATGGGCCCGGAATATTTGAACAAAGCTATTATTTGTGCGGTCAAAAAATAAACTTTTGATAAAGTAAACGACGACGATGTGATGGAACGATTTCGGGCTATGTAAAAAGAAGAGGACAAATATGTTAGGTATTTGTTTTACTTTATTTATTATCTTTTTTTATTATTATTTTATAATTGAATGGTAAAAAAAAATATGGGATACCCCTAAATGAATGGGCTAGTTCCGCTACTAATTTAGCACGTTGCAAAATGTCGGAACGAACTGCGAGGGAAAAGGCTCCATTATTTTTGTGAATATGTAATTGATCTATATTTAAAAAAAAAATATTTGAGAAACCCTACGTTTGGTGACATACAACAACTTTTAGAGGTTCATGAAGAGCGACATGGTTTCTCAGGATGAATGGTAGTTTAGATTATGTGAAACGGGAGTGGGAAAATTGTCCAACGGTGTGACGCGAGCAACACACAAGTGGATATCATAAAAAATTGACTATGATTCACGAAGTTGTTACATCACAAGATCTTTGGATAGGGCATGCATTATTTGGTATGCATGCTGCAAATAATGATTAATTTAAATATTTTTAATCAATCATCCATTTTCAACGACTATATAAGCGGTATTGGACCGAAAGCATTTTTTTGTAAACGGTGCAGAGTGCAATATAGTTTGTACTTACCCGGAGTATGTCGTGTTTGCAAAATCATTTACATAGCTTACAACATTAGACGAAAAGATAAAGAAGTTTAATAATGCTCAAATGGAGGCACAGAAAGACATAGAACGAGCCTTTGGTGTTTTGAAGAATAGATATTTCCGTTTTTTATTAATTATTTAGAATTAACAATTTTTTACTGCTCACTATCCACTCCAGTCTTCCTATCCAAATTCGCGATACTCAGGTTGAAGCACTGAAGGAAGAGAACCTTAAAGTTGAGTCCCTGCGGAGCATGGAAAAGCGACTTGAACTCAAGGAAGACGGTACTTACTACTTAATGAAGCGTATATGGGTTCCATTCTATGGAAACCTACGAGAGCTTGTGATGGACAAAGCACACAAGTCTCGTTACTCGGTGCATCCTGGTTCTGACAAGATGTACCAAGATCTCAAAATTTTGTACTGGTGGCCCCACATGAAAGCTAAGATAGTGACCTATGTTAGTAAATGCTTGACCTGTGCTAGGGTTAAGATTGAATACCAGAAGCCATCAAGACTACTGCAACAACCCGAGATCCCCACATGGAAATGGGAGCAGATTCCATGGATTTTGTCCTTGGCTTACCTAGATCTCAACGAGGAAACGACACCATCTGGGTGATCGTGGATCGACTGACCAAGTCTGGGCACTTTCTGGCAATCAAGGAAACTGACAAGTTTTCTACGCTCGCAGACATATATCTGAAGGAAGTAGTCGCTAGGCACGGAGTGCCAACCTCCATTATTTCTAATCGTGACCCACGTTTTGCATCTGATTTGTGGCAGGCGATGCACAAATCCTTTGGCTCACGTCTAGACATGAGCACAACGTATCATCCATAGACGGATGGGCAGACTGAACGCACCATCCAGACTATTGAAGACATGCTTCGAGTGTGTGTTATAGACTTTGGTAACGGCTGGGAAAGACATCTATCGTTGGTGGAGTTTTCCTACAACAACAGTTACCACACCAGCATCAAGGCTGCTCCGTTCGAGGCTTTGGACGGACGGAAATTCCGATCACCTCTATGCTGGGCAGAAGTTGGCGACAGCCAAATCACTGGCCCATAACTTGTTCTCGACACAACGGAAAAGATTGCCTAAATCCGAAAACGAATGGTGGCAGCTCGTAACCGTTAGAAAAGCTACGCTGATAAGCGTAGGAAACCTCTCGAGTTCCAGGTTGGGGATCGAGTACTACTTAAAGTCTCACCTTGGAAAGGTGTGGTTCGCTTTGGCAAACGAGGCAAGCTTAATCCGCGTTATGTCAGAACTTTCAAAATCACTGAGAAAATCGGCAAGGTGGCGTACAGGCTGAATTTGCCCGAAGAACTCAGTGGTGTTCACAATGTTTTCACGTGTCGAATCTGAAGAAGTGTCTGTCAGATGAGACCCTCATTGTTCCTTTCAAGGAACTCACTATCGACGACCAGTTGCGCTTCGTCGAGGAACCGGTGGAAATTATGGACCGGGAGGTCAAGACTCTCAAACGTCGTAAGATACCTATTGTTCGAGTTCGTCGGAACTCCCATCGTGGCCTAGAGTTCACATGGGAACGAGAAGACCAAATGAAATGCAAGTATCCCCAGTTGTTTAAGAAAGGTGAGTCCAATACCGAAGCTACTGCGGAATTTCGGGACGAAATTCCAAACCAACGGGGGGATGATGTGATATCCCAGGAAAACACACAACACAACTAGCTTCCTCAGTGACTACATGCTAAATTTCGGGATGAAATTTCTTTCAACTTGGGGATGATGTGACAACTTGTATTTAAGAACCTTTCTTTGTGCTTCGATGTAACTTGTATGTACACTACTTGACTAGTTAATGTGTTGGTTTTAATTGAATGTTTACGAGCCTGCTTATGAATACGTGTTATGCGAATATGGTTAGTATGTATGTGTAAGTATTTGGCTGAACATCTTTGGACTGTACACCCCACTCTCGGCAGCACACTCCATTTCGTGCATAACTGTTCTCGTCCCAAAACCTTGATACATGACCCAAACGAAGCCCAACAAGTGAGCCCAACTCATCCCCTATGCGCATAACATACAAGGGTTTGTGTGTGATTTTCATAACTTAGTAAAACACAAAACATAATCAAACCCTAAACACTTATCTCCTCCCTTGCATACTTGACGGCAACCCCTCCCATCTCTCGAAACTCATCGTGATTCTTCTTGTATTCCGGTTAGTATCATTGTTAATCATACCCTATTCGATTATTTGTGATCATCAGTGCATGATGTATGTTGAATGTGTTCTTGCATGATATTAGATGTTGGAGTTGTATGCTTATAGAATCCTTGATGTGCATCCTACGATTTACTGATTTAAATTGATTGTTGATGTGGTTCGGTTACATAGATATGTATGATGATAAGTTTTCATGTTATTCGATCTAGTTGGAATAATGATTGTGATGTCAAAACTGCTTTACGATTTAAGCTAAGATTAGGGTTACATGTTAGTTGAAACGGGTATGAGTTGAGATGATATCATTAGGTGTTTGATCCGATTTAAAAGCTGTTTATGTTGTTAATTATTGTTAGGGAAATTAGGATTCTTATGAATTGATGCATTAATTGGAAAATTGTTGATTTGATTTGATTTGATCGTGCAAAGGAAACTGTGTAACTGATTCCATGATTTATGGCCATGATATAACTGATCGCACACCCTTGATCACACACTAGAGAAACGTACAATCTAAATTGCATGCTGAACAACTGGTTGATGCAAATGAACTGATCACACACTGGTGGGTCACACACCTCCACCCGGCATACATGAAACAACACGGCGTACAAGATAGGAATGCATGACCGCACACTATGGTGTAGTCGCACACTGTTGTGTGAGTCGCACACCATAGTGGGCCGCACACTGATATTAGATCACAGACCCACAATGGGTCACACACTTCTCAGTTCGCACACCCAGGAGGTAGTCGCACACTCCTGGATGTGGGCCAGAAACTTGGGCCACATATGTAAGGTGGGCCGCACACACTACGCCAAAATAGGGATACAGCCACACCAAAAAAGTGTGACTATATGTCTTTCGCCACACATATTTTTTTCATATCAAGTGTGACCAAAGCTCGAGTCATCGTAGGTATCATACAGCCACATACACTTTTTAGTGGCCTTAGAACTTAAAAGTGTGGCTAAAGGGTAACAACATTTTTGGTTAAAATCTAGCATTTCCTCAATTAAGTGTGGCTAAAGGGTTGCAATAGCCACATAAATTTAATTAAAGTGTGTCTCTTTGTATTATATAGTCACATATATTTACTAAAAAGTATGTTTTAGCCACATCAATTAAATAAACGTGTGACAAAAAGAGTTGTAATCAAACATTTTGTCTATTAAGTGTGGCTAAAAGGTAGCAACGGCCACATGAATTTATTGTAAGTGTGGCCGGTTCTATTACATTGTCACATGAATTTATTGTAAGTGTTGCTATTGTCTAACTTTTGGTCACATATATATGTTTTTCCTATGACATTTGTTATTAGTTCGTCACACAATAACAACAAAGTATGATGGTGTGGCTATTGTCTAACATTTTGTCACACATATTTGTTTTTCCCATGACATTTGATATCATTTCGTCACACAAACAAAAAAAAGTGATGAAAGTGTGGCTAATGGTTATGTATAGCCATATTAAAATTTGTAATTATGAGTATGGCTATTCTCTAACATTTGGTCACAGATAACTTTCTTTCCCATGACGTTTGGTATCATTCTGTCACACAACAAAAAACAAAGTAACTATTGCGTGACTAGTGGTTATTTATAGCCACACCAAATATTGTAATTTTAAGTGTGGCTATTGTCTAACATTTGGTCACACGTAATCTTCTTTTCCCATGACGTTTGGTATCATTCCGTCACACAAACAAGAAACAAAGTGACTATGGTGAGGCTAGTGGTTATTTATAGCCATGAACTTTTGTAATTTTAAGTGTGGCTATTGTCTAACATTTGGTCACACATTATTTTCTTTTCCTATGATATTTGGTATCATTCCGTCACACAATAAAAAGCAAAGTAATTATGGTGTGGGTAATGGTTATTTATAGTCACACAAAATTTTGTAATTTTAAGTGTGGCTATTGTCTAATCTTTGATCACACGTAACTTTTTTTCCATGACATTTGCTATCATTCCGCCACACAAACAAGAAACAAAGTGACTACGGTGTGGCTAATGTTTATTTATAATCACATGAAATTTTGTAATTCTATGTGTGACTATTGTTTAAGCTTTGGTCACACGTATTTATTGTGGTTCTATGTGGCCATTTTTCGTGCAATTAACCCTTTCATTTTCAAACATGAGAAAAACCTAAAACCACATGATATTAACAATAATAAACCAAAATTCATACATAAGTTTTCAACTTAAGTACTAATAACAAACTTCTGATAAAATTTATCTACAAAAGTTGAAAAGAGAAATGACAATACACATAAACTAAAAACTATTTATAGGTTGTTTTCTTCATGTCTATATAGTCACTGCTTTTCGACTTGAAAGTGCTGCAAAAACTATGATCAGATAATAAAGCATGGCATGTCTGCAGCACTTTTTATTAACTTCCTGTTGCGTTCGGGTTCGAGTTCTTTGTGATTGGTAAATTTTCAACGTAAGTGCATCTTGGAAAATTCAGATTTCTCACCACGCATGGTCCTACCGGCAACTTATTCGCCTTTGGGCGAATATCCTGCAACAACTGATTTGTTTTAGTTTTCGGTCTAATGACACTAGTACAGAAATGATCAAATAATGCGGTTAAATTGGCTATAAGATGTGGTTCTAGAGTTGTGAGTGAATTATCGAAACAGCCTTGATAACATGTGCCCTGGGATATGTGCACTATTCTCTTATAACTTGGACCACCAGCAAGAGTTTGATCATCAACTAGAACATTCACACCTATGTTAATAACTAAATTTGCACTCGTTTATTTATTACAAGTCAATATGTAACAGACCTGCAACCAAGCACCAGATACTACTTCAATAGCCAAGGCATTATCTCCAAGGAGACGCGCAACCTATATACATGCAAAAGTCACTGGTCAAACACATGATTCTATTCACTTGATGTATCTTAACTAGATAATCTAGTATAGGTAATAGGCAAACCAAAGAAAACTGAATAATAATAACCTTTATATGAAGAACAACTAGATAGGACCTAACTGATTATGGTTGTGTGAACCTAAGAAAACTGAATAATAATAACCTTTATATGTTTTGCCTTGGCTTTACTAAAGGTGGAGACTGGCTACTTCAGCCCATTTAGTTAAGGGTAAGTATGTGAGTTATGTTATATCTCTAACGAGTCAAATGGGTGAACAAATAAATGCTAACTAAAATGGTTAATAGTCAAATGGGTCGGAAGATGTCTAAAGTGTTGTGATTAAATCCCAACTTACAAGGAAGCATCAAAATGTAGATATCCCAAACTATTTCCAAACAAATTCAAGTTTTAATAACAAAATCAAGTAGATCAAATGATAAACTGACACAGATGCATAATGAATTCAGCTGTCCTAAACAGAATCAACCATACAACAATCTGAAAGAAAGAAATAAAGTATACAATATTTTAGAAATAACATTTTATGGATCCAGCTTTGAAAGGCATACTCACTAACCCCTAAACCTACTCATAAATCCAGTTTTGCCCACAACGAGACTTGAACCCTCGCATTTTGATCCACGGATCAAACATATATTTTGTCATAAGATCATAACAAGCTCCTTTTGAAACTCAATGATTTTCTAGCGATTTTTAGTGAATCAAATATTTTATACAAAATAAACACTCATTTACAATCTAAATATGTGAAAATAAAGCTGAAAGAATAACCTTTTTTTAGTTGAGACTTGAGACGACTCTTGCTTCAACTTGTACTAGCCTCATTTTTGGTTGGACCATCTTGCTTCCTTTCCGCCCTTCAATAAAATCCCATTCCCAGATCATATAGCCAATGATGTTATCTGTTCACATTGTAAATATTATCCGGGACAAGCTTTTAGATGAGGAAAAAACTTGTCGCAAGTGAGATGCATATTAAGACATGTATAATCCACAATTAACCATTGTGATCCATTAAAGCCCCAATGAGATATATTAAACGACAAATATGTTCTACAGTTGTCCATTTTGATCCATTAAAGCCCAATAAGATCCATTAAACGATAAATACGATCTACAATTATCCATTGTGATTCATTAAGGCTAGTATGACCCACTAAGGTATATATGATATGCTATTGTCCATTGTGATCTATTAAGGTCCGATATAGTCTATTTAGTCATGTATGATTTACTATTGGACATCATGATCCATTAAGGCCCAATACGGTCCAATAAGACATGTATGGTCTAATATTGTCCATTACGATCCATTAAGGCCCCATATGGTCTATTAAGACATGTATGATCTACGATTGGCCAGTGTGATCCATTTAGGCCCAATATTGTCCATTGTGATCCATTAAAGCCCAACATGATCCATTAAGAGATGTATGATATACTATTGGCCACTGTGATCCAGCAAGACCCAACATGGTCCATTAAGACAAATATGATCTACTATTGTTTATTGTGATCCATTAAGGCTCAATATGGTCAATTAAAATATGTACGATCCATTTTTGTCCATTGTGATCCATTAAGGTCCAACATGGTCCATTAAGACATGTATGACTACTATTGGCCACTATGATCCAGCAAGGCCCAACATAGTCCATTAAGACATATTAGATCAACTATTGTTTATTATGATCCAATAAGGCCCAATATGGCCCGTTAAGACATGTACGATCTTCTATTGTCCATTATGATCCAATAAGTTTTCTTAATAATTTGTTATTTATCTATGATTAGATTTAAAATTTTAATTATATAAAAAAGAAAAAAAATTAATTGTTATAGATTATATAAAAAAGAAAAAGATTTATATAAATATTTATAAGAATTAAACTTTCAAAAAAATCACCCAAAACCGGGCATAAACAAGGATCGAACCCGTGACCTTAAGTTTGTGTGCACACGTCCATTCCGCTAAGACAAGTGTCTAACCCGATGGAATATTGGATTTTAATTCCTTTTATACTGAATCTTGTGAACTTCATTAACTAACTGACCTCTTACTTCATCTCTTACTTCTCTTCACATAAAAGATTATATATAAAAAAAGATTTATATAAATATTTATGTGAAGAAGGCAAATTCATATCTTCTTTATTGAGGAATAATACTCTAATTTTAAACCTATTAATTACAACCTATTTTTACATCAAATGGGCTAAATGGATTGTATTCATATCAGATAGGTCGTTTCTATCTATCTCTATATATAAATATATAGTATACTAGAAAAATATAATTTTCCGTACAAATTTTTATTTTTTTTTCTCATGTCTTGCTAATCAAAATTCATATGGCTTGGAAACAATTAATATGGAACTACAAGGCTGCATCATACGGAACCCTACTGTTCGACAATTTTGAAGGTTGCATATATACGAGCCCTGTTGTTACGGAAATATATATGTAGTCATGATTACAAAATACAAATGGTTTTTAAACAATCACCTGATAGAGATCTTTATTCTATATAAACAACCACTGCCCAGAAGCTAAGAGAAACTACAGACCCCAAACAAAATTGAACAGGCCCAAAACAAAAACCAACAAACCAAACACTAGGTAAAGTCTATCCCCTCGAATCTACACCATATTTCCATGTCTAGGCCAACGAGATTGCCTCGTTTCACCATCCACCAAAATGATTCAACCTTCATGTCATCGATCAAGGTCGCTACTGAAGCGAACTTTTTATCGAAAATCCTCTCATTTTTGTTTTGCCAAAAACTGCATAAATTTTCTTCTCCTTTTTTGCCTCCATTCCCAGGTTGCGACAATGAGCTAGGATCTGGGTCACCGAGTTAAAAACGCTCGGGACTTTTAGTCAAACACAGATCCACCACCAAACTGTTTTCGCCACCGTACACCTCACTAAAAGATGATCAGCGGACTCAGGATCAAACTCGCAAACTGGACACAAACCATCCCCAAACACTACGGTCCTTTCTGCGAGAGCCGTAGCCATCGAGATCTTCCCGTCGATCACTTTCCATACAAAAGAAAGAAAGTTGAAAGGGTGGGATCAGTTGAACATTCAATTAACATTTATAATCATAACAAAATCACTCGTGTTTAAATGAAATATATGGTTACCTCTTATAAAATGTAATTTTTTTTATTGCCTTGGAAAAAGTTACGGTCAAGTGATGATAGTAAATTCAGATTTTATTTGATTTTCTCACTGAAACAAACGGGAAATGGATCAGATGTGCTTACCTGGCATAATATTTCACCGCCAAACTTTGCCAACTTAATCTGAAGAATTAAAATTAGATCAGAATCAAGCAACCAGAAAGGTAAGACTGACAAGAAAACGAACCGAGAGAATTCTTCCTAGAGAAGGTGCAGCAATGCCGACAAACCCATCAGTTGATCCACTATTTAAAAAGTATGTTTTAGTCACATTCTTCCCAAAAAGCCACCGCCACATTCCCGCTTCATTTTCTGGGGCGTAAACGTTGTCCATTTGAATGGAACAAGAAATATATCACATGCAACCTGTGAATAATTCACACTGTAAAACACAACTTATGTTAAGTCCAATTCAAGTAACACGTCTAATATTATTATGTGCACAGTACCTCTACAAGGTCTGTAATTGAACCTAGAACTAGAACTAACTAAAAAACTTCTACAACCCTCATGAATTGAGAGATATAAAGATAGCAGTAAACAAACAGATTTCCCAAGAATGAACGCTATAAGTTTACGGAACTGTTATGATGAGATGCCTCGGAATGGTTTTAGAACAAGAACTTGTAAATATAGCAGATTTAAGCTCGATAAGCGAAGCTCGAGCCCGTTTACTAAACGAGATTGTCTTTTAGGCTCGGGCTCGAGCTCGTTTAAGCTCGGCTCGTTCGAGCTTTTTTTTCGAGTTGAGCTAAACTTAATAGTGGGACCTCAACGTGTCCTCAACTGCAACAACTCCAGCAAGCTAAACATAATTTCAGTAGACGTTTAACCATAAAACATATATGTAGTCATGATTACATAATACAAACTAGTTGTAGTTGGTTTTCAAACAATCACTTGATAAAGATCAGCATATGCAACTCTGAGATGTTTGGACTTTAGACTTCACTTCATCTGTTTAAAATGAACACAAGATTTTTAAGGAACACTTTAAGAATATATTGAGTTGCTGTATAAAACAAACATGCCACCCATTTGTTTACGTTATTTGTATCTACACAAGAAACATAAAAGATCACTTAAAAATGATCATGTAATCTGCCAGTAAGAATGTATGTTTTTTGTATAAAATTGAAAAGCTGAAAACAGAGGCATAAAGCTGATGCCAGCAGGGACTGACAAGAATATGTTATATATTCAACATATGGTAACAAGACAACTCTCTGGTAAAAGAACTCTATAGACACGATGTGCATGGGGAATTTAAATCAGAGGATGACCCTTTTGTATATGCTAATCATTGTTATATACCAAGTCCTCAAAAGTATCAGTCGTGAAACAAAAAAAAATTGATAATATCACTAAAACTGATAATATCACTGATATTTGTGGCTTTGGATTAGGAATGCACCAGAAGCCATTGACAGCAAGGTAATGTATATATGTTCATTTAGGCCAACTAGCAAACAATTAGAAAATAGAAAGAGAATGAAAAACCTTATTTGAAAAGTCTTTGCTGAAAAACATAGAAAATGTGAATCAAACAAAGAGCGTCTAAGGCGGCGTAAGTAGTTTGGTCATGTGTAAGAGGACGTAGAGTCAGCTGCATTGAAGTTCCTGAAATAAAGAAAGAAAGAAGGAAAGTTAAAAGTGTTAGAAATGTGTGGATGGGATCAGCTGAACATTCAATTAACATCTTGAGATATAATCATACAAAATCACCCAAATTTAACCTAATTAACCTCCAAACAGCCAAAACTGGTGTAAATAACCACAACCAAGGGCTTACAAACCTCCAATTCAAACTCACAATCCATATATGACCAGCAACAATCACAAATATCAAGTCCAATTAACATCTTAGGGTTTTAATCATAACAAAATCACTCATGCTTAACCTAATTTACATCAAGCTGTAAACTAAAACTACAATACTCCTTCTAAACAAACAATGTCCCCTACAAAATTAACACAAAATTATCAGCACAATAACATTCTGTTTTATAAATTTAATTTTACATTCTTCTATTGGAACAACAGAATCTGCAAGTCGTATGAGCACGGTGAAATTGAATGCTAGAAACAACATGAACTCTGGTTTCCAGCTCGTCGTCAGAATCGTTCTTTGTGTGTGCAGTTAGTTATGAATTATCTATGACCCGGTTAAACTTTACAGCCCTAAATTATTACTGAATAAACAAAAGGTCAAAAAGAGTGGCAATTGGTGAGTGATCCAGGTTACGAAAAGGAAACAAAGCGCTAAACCGTTGACATTCATCTCTCTCTGAGTCTTCATATCCCTGCTGCCTCTGGCGTATAAACCCATTTGAAGAACTGGTCCAGCCTATGACAACCACTCGCCTTTGTTTTGTCTTTTTAACGAGCGCCATCGTCGTATCCCTTCTGTTTGAGCCCTTCTTCACCATACCGCCATAAATTATCCTCTTTTCACTGTTTGACAACACTTCATTATCTATAAGTCTATAACACACAAAACGTTCACTTTCACACCAACAGTAAACACAAATCTATAACAACCTACAAATTCAATGCATAAACAAGTCACATATGATTTACTACCATTATTAATTTCAGCAAACTTCTTGTTAGTATCTTCATTTCCTTGATTCTTATCAGGGTGATATTTCAACGCATGCTTTCTATACCATCGTTTAATCTGATCATCTGATGCACCTTTGGGAACTTTAAGTATATCATAGTAGCTTTTACTGTAACAATTAACAACAACTTACACGAGGATGAACATGAATATGAAGATGAAATTTGAAGGAAAGAAGAACACTTACACGGCATTAGCAATCAGTGAAAAAAACCATTTGAATTCGATCTCTCTGAGTCTCCACTTAAGATGTTTCTGAATTACCTCGCCTGCATCCAGAGGAGGAGGAAAATGAAAATCGATCCAAGTAATCTCATTCTAGCTTGCTTCAAACTGAATCATACACTTAATTTAGGCAACGGAGAGTAGACGAGAGGAGAGCGTTAATGGTACGTGGTAACTAATACCGTTTAGGGTTTTGTGGATGTTGGAATTGGCGGTGGTGGAGACACGGTGGAGATCTCCTGTACGTGGTGGGGTTAATTTAGGTTTTGTGGAGGTGGGGAATTTTGAGGGGTTTTGAGGAAGAAGGAAACGATCGGTCACAGATAAAATTTTATCCGAGTCCATTTACCAACTTTAGCCACATACATATGTTTTATCATGAAATACTATAGCAGTTGGTTACATTTGGTTATACAAATTTGTAAGTTGTGTATTATTTTTAGCCGCAATATAAAAAACAAATTATGGCAGATAGTTACATATAGTCACACTTTTTTATTGAGGCTAGTAATTGTCACATTTTTTATTAAATGTGTGACTAAAGGTTTCGAAAAGAGGTGTTTTCGTCATATGAATCAAGAAATCAAACAAACAAAGTGGCAATATGTTACATTTGGTCACATTTTTCTAGTTGTGGCTAGAAAATGTCACAGCTTTTTGTAAAAAGGTGACTAAAGGTTTTGATCTGTCATACAATGGTCACATTAATAATAAAATGTGTGGCTAAATATTTTGACCTGTTATACAATTGTCACATTGATAATAAATGTGTGACTAAAAGTGTGTTAAAATATTATAAATGATCTTTAGCCACACATTTAATCAAAATTGTGGCAGACTTGTTCTTGAAAAAGTGTGGCTAAAGGCCAGTTTTGGCGTAGTGACACCTGTTTGGACTCGCACTGTCACACCCTGACTTATGCGAAAGCGTGGTTATTGGTGTGACTTCTTAATACCATAGCATTCTATCATAACAATGCTATATGATAAAACCAAAAGATATTCATCCATAAAAATTAAGTTTGAAAATACCACAACACACTTGTTTGAAACATCGACACCAAATTTAAGTTACAAACCATAATATGTTTTAATGAGTTCACGAAGACTCGACAACATAACTTAAACCAACCCGAGCTTAGGACCATGTATCTCGTCCAGGAGTAAGATGCACCTCCTAAACCCTACGACCTCGGATGACATCTTTTATTTAGACGCAGCTTGAAAACATGCAAACACCTGCCAGATCCACTTAGTTCCCTGAAATACATGTAGTTTAAAAACATCAACAAAAGTTGAGCGAGTTCATGTGTATGTGTATGAATAAACCTTTAAAGTATGTCTGTATGTATGTATGTCCCTGGTATGTAGCAATAAGGAAAAACAGATCACCAATGGTTTGCAAGGCCATTGATATGTGTGAAATGGTGCAGGAAAACTCAAACCTAGCAAATTTGTACCGCGCCTCCGGCTGGAAGACATAGTCACCCTATGG
This sequence comes from Helianthus tuberosus, assembly GCA_030545235.1. Lineage (NCBI taxonomy): Eukaryota > Viridiplantae > Streptophyta > Magnoliopsida > Asterales > Asteraceae > Helianthus > Helianthus tuberosus. Next base: position 20,029,184 of record CM060364.1, on the reverse strand, counting down.
CCACCTTGGTCCCCATGGGTGTGGGCTCGCTACACCCAAATAGATCTATCACTCATGTCCCTCGGTCCTACGACGAGGATTAATGGCCTTAAGTGTTATACCCACCGTTCACATAATCTAGCAGTAACCCTCCTTAGCTAACAATACCATGTATAAAACGTTCGTAATAATTGTAACATGTATTTCTCCCCCGAAGTATAAAACTGAAAACAGTTAAAAGAAAAGGGGGACATGAACTCACAGTATTGCGTCTTCAGAATCGTAACCCAAATTTCTTCAGCAAACCCGACTACCTACAATGTACTAATGTCTATTAGGCGAACGGGCCGTGCCTTCATTTAGAGTTAACGTGTTGAGTTACATTTCTTATGTTCCCAATATTATTCCAAGTTATAATTACTTGTTAAAATAATAAATATCTTAACTTTAATTATATTTAATTTTGGAATAATTGTTTAAGCAATATTTTGTAATAATACTTCTCAAGTATTTATTTTCATATTTCCTTCCCAAGGATGGGGGTATCTCATACATGTATATTTATATTTGTAGCTCCAAAACAATATATTTTCAAGTCTTATCTTAGAAAATATATATAAACTTATTTTGTCCAAAAATAATGTATTTCAAGAAAATATATATTTTTTCCCAAAAATCATATATCTTCTAAATATACTAAGAAAATATATTTTTACTTCTAAAATAATATATTTTCTCCTTGTCAAAAATATGATACAACTTTGTAATATTTACAAAAATCATATTTTTCATTTCTTGTATCCAAAATAATATTTACCAAAATATATTTGTAACGGCATTTTCCGGAATATTTTGTAAGTTACGTTCTTGCGTTTGATTTCACAATATTAAGTGTGTAACTTATATATTTATTCCATGTGATTTTTGGTATTATTTTGGATTGTAAATTCTTGGTATTTGTTAAGTCATATTATTTTACCCTAAAATAATATAACTATTTCACAACGTATACAAATATTCACACAAGTGTCCTTCATATATACATACTCTAAATATATATTCACCCATTTTTATTTATAAAAACCAACCTCCAATACTTGTATTTTTGTAACAAGTTCTATGGCAAAGTTTATGTTGAAAACCATAGTTAAAACACACTTGTAAATATTTGTTTAGGAAATATTTTTCTAAGTGTTTGTATTTTTTGAAAATTTTGTTATAGTTTCCCCTAAAAATGGAGGTGTCCATGCTATTAAAGCATATCATTTTCTTTTCAAAAAAATCATCACAAACAATCAACAATCAATCCCTAAACAACTTACACTTACCAAGTGCAAAAACTATACAATTTACATAACAACATGAACTTGATCTTTCACAAAACTTGTAGTAACTTGGTGGTGTTTTTAGTAGGTTTAGTTACCCCTTTAAATTGTGTTTATTCCTTTAAAAATCTCATTCTTGAAAGATTTGAGTGTTTACAACTTGTTAGATGATATTTCCAAAAATCTTTCTTTTGAATTTTTCTTGTAAACAAAGTGTTCTTATACTTGTTTCAACACTAAAAATAGTGTATATTTAAGTAAGAACCATGATCCTCTAAAAATCGTATTTTGAACTTGGTTCTTTGTTGATACATGTATGTGGACGCGACTCGACTCGACGCGACTCAGTTCGGTTCGACCCGGTTAGGTTCGGCTCAAGCCCGACGTCATGACATTCCTCCGTCGTGCGCCCCAGAGTTCGACACGCGAAGCACGGAGAGCCGCAACCTATTCCCGTTTACACATCATCATGACATCATCATGATGATGTCATGACACCACATATGTACGCTAGTGTGCATGTGAACGTAAATGTCTTCTGTTCCTTTGTTTTGGACCAATCCACTTTGCAAGCATACAACACTTGGGCTGGTAACTGTTTGGCGAATCATCTTTGGGCCCAAGCCCATGTCCGGCGAATCACAAGGAGGTCAACGAAACACATGTGTTTCGTCAACTGGATTCCATTTCGTCAAATGTTTATGTGTTTCGCCATGTATCTGTTTCGCCAAGTCTGTTTCGTCAATGCTGGTACTATAAATAGTCTGAAGACAGACAGAACTAAGTAAGAGAGCACACAGAACACACACACACTGAGAGAGAGTTTGCAAAATACATTTGTAAACATTGTATTGTAACTGACCTTTTCATACGTATTAATACAGAGGTGTTAATCGTTGAGTCTTGTGTGTCGTTATATTACGTGTTCTATCTCGGTTTGCTATCTCGGTTGGATTCCGCACAACCGGGGTGGTTTGTACACAAGAATTAGGCGACTAGATCCTCCCCTAGCCGGACCTACAAGTGGTATCAGAGCCTTGGCTCTTCTCCTTGTTAAAACCGAGTGTTTTCGGGTTGTTTTTCGGATTTTTAAAGTTCATATTTTCTGGAAAACATCTTAAAATCGGATTAAATCTTGTGTTTTGCTTTATGTTTTGTTAAAAACCTTGCTATTTCTCATGTTCACATGTTAGTTATTGGTTTTTATTAAACATTTTAGCAAAATCGTGTGTTTCGGAAAGTTTCGGTTTACCGGAAGCTTCATGAAGTTCATTGTGTTCTTCATATTGTTCTTCACATTTTACACTTTTTGATCTTTAAAAAATTACTTGTGAAAGTGTTTGTGCATTGAGAAGTGTTAATTGATTAAAATATTAAAAGCCTTACTTGTTTGGTGAAACAAGCCGAAAGCTTGTCCAGTTGTTTGTGCATTGGTAATTGTTTTACTGATTAAAATAATTCACCACCTTACTTTAGTTGGTAATATAAACATGCTGGTAGGTTGAAAAAGGTGTGTCAAGTGTCTGACATAGTTTGAATAATTTGACCAACCCACTTAACCACTTTTCAATGAAACAGACATCCACGAAACAAAAGCTTCATTTCATCGTCTACTACTTCACGAAACAGAATTTGGGTTTCGTCAACTTGCTTGGACTTGTCTGTTTCGTCAACTGGGCTCTAATCTAAGTTGAGTTGTGGGCTTTGTTTCGTCAATTGTGAAGCCCAAACAAAAATTCTGTTACGCCGATTCAATAGTGGGCCTTACTTTCGTCGATTAAGAATCCATTTCGCCGAACCGTTGGGCTCTTATGTATTAAAATTTGTTTCGCCAAAGTGTGTTTGACGAAACAAACTTTTCAGTTTCGTCAATTATCTTTATTGGGCCTGGTTCAATTAGAAGGCCCAAAGTGACTTCTCCTTTTCGTCATTGAAAGCCCAAAAGTGTTTCGTCATTTTAAAGTCCAAGACAGAATTGGTTGTCTAGTTGTTTCGTCGACACAAGTTTAAAATCTGTTTCGTGGAGACGTGTTTCATCGAAACACTTTGTAATTTTAAACAGAAGGTTTGAAGAAGGTGTTTAACTGTTTGTTTGAGGTGTGATTTTCAGGTATTCATTTTTCTTGATCAAAAATGAATCCGATTTGGGGTACTCCGGTAAATACAGATATGTATTATGGTACTCCGTCTCCGGATAGCGGAAAGTATAGAAACACGACTTTGTCTCCTTCGTGGGCCGAATCTCCAAGTATTCAAAGCCAACGACCTATCAAACCAACTGATATGTTCGGAAATCCATTACCTGTTCGATCTACCGGACCAACAGATCTGTACGGAAATCCGCTTCAACCAGTTTCTCAACCAGTGCCTCAACAGCAAACCCAAAGGCCTCCTGTGACAACTGATCTATATGGCAATCCAATACAAGTTCCAGTAAAGCCAGCTCCAACAACAGACTTGTATGGAAATCCTCTACAACCAGCTTCACAACAGCAAGTCTATCGGCCATCTACTGTAACCGCTTGTTTTGCTGAGGTTGTCAAGGATCTTAAGCACGCCAGTGGTGGAGAATCTTCCACCAATGGTGATGAATCTTCTGAAGATGAAGACAGCTCCGGTTACACTAGAAGCTCGGATGAAGAATCCTCAAACTCAGGCGATGATCATGTGGGTGAGACATCAAGTGCATCAGTCGATGCAGATGTTGATGAGCTATTGGGAGAACGTGCAGCAGGAACTCATAGGAGATCTATTTTGATGGATCAAGCTGCATATTCTTCGTCTTCTCTCCATTCAGCCTTTATGGCTAATGTCGACAGTTCATCAAGTCAGGTATGTGTCGATGAACCCACTGCTGTTAATTGTGATAATTGTGCTAGATTAAGTGTTAAATGTGCTGATCTGGAGGCAAACATGTCTGAGTTGCAAGGCAAACATGATGCTTTAAAAGCTAGTTTGTTTGACTTGCAAGACACACATGTTTCGTTGAATGCTAAGTGGTGTGAGTTGCAAAGCAAACACGAGGCTTTGCAAGACAAGTATGATGTGACATTCATCCACAACCAAAAGTTGACCGTGGATCTTTCTAAGTGCACAGAAGCCAACATGTTTTATGAAAACCATGAAAAGGAATTTAAATCGATGATTGAAAAATTAAAGAAAGATAAAACCGAGCTGACAAAAATGGTTTCCAGAAAACAAACTGACATTAATTTGTATATAACTCGCCTTGAGATAATGCAAAAGGAGATGGCTTGTGTCAAAACTGAAAGTGAGGCGATCCAACTTAAGCTAGACAGTTATTTGAGCTCTAGTTATGTGTTGGATCACATCATTGACGTTCAGAAAGAGAAACGGGATGTCACATGCATTGGATACAAGAAATGTCCACCACCTGTTAGACACAATTACGATGCACTGCCTGATGAGGAATATAGAACTCACTTTGAACCATCTGTTCCTTTAGACGTTGAGGAATTTGCAACAGGGCTCGGATACAAGAAGGAAGTATCGTCAGATTCGGATGTGTCAGCAGATACATGTGTGTCTTCTGCTGAACAGAATCAGGATCCTCCAGTTGTTGTTGAGGATGCTGATTCTTCTGATGATGAATCCGATGATACTGACTCAGCAAAGTCTGATGCGGTGATCAAAGAAGAGGACATACCTCTTCAGAATCACATTCTTTGTGATCCACCTGCAAAACCGTCTGTGATTGCTACAGCCAAGTCTGTTGAATCCTCATCTGGAAGCTGTGAAAGCGTGAACTTGCTTTACACATTGATTGGATCTGATAAAATATATTCAGACAAGGATTTCCCTATCAAAAATGTCAATCAATCTTTGATTGATAAAGTTTTCGAAGATTCTACCAGTAAGTTTTTGGGAAAGTCGAGCCCAGGAGTTGTAGTAACTCAGTGTGCTCCTATCCCAAAATCCGAAGTTAGAAAGAAATATGGGAATCAAAAATTGCAAAAACAAAACAATCAACGAAAGCAAAATCACGCTGCCCAAGGAAATGGAAAAGGCAAACAGAGCCAAAACAAGAAAAAGGACAAGAAGGTAAAATTTGTGAAATCAAAGGGAACGGACAAAATTGAGACATTTGAAAACAAATCTAACTTAGATTTTGTTAAACAAGCAATAGTGTTGAAAAGAAATGAACCAAACAGTTCAAAACCAAGTACCTTAAGATCACAAAGTTCATCATCATCGGCAAGACGATCACATGATACTTCGGGGTTTGTTGAACGAAGATCATGTTTTGAATGTGGCACAATTGGACATATCATTCGAAATTGTCCGTATCTTCATAAGTTAAAAGCTAAAGTTGATGATCCCCGTGACCGAAGTAACCATAAAAGATCTGTTTCACCAAGACAGGACCCTCGTCTTGTTAAACAACGGGAAATGAAACAGAAAAAGAAACAACGACAAGAAGTTGAAAAGGTTTTAAAACCAGAGGTTGTCCAAACACAGTCTGTTAAGTTAGAAATTAAAAATGAAAAGCAAAAACATATTTGGAAACCAAAATCAGTAACTATTTCAGGGGGAGCTAGATCAATTCCGAATCATCGGGAAATGGATGTCACAATTCTCGATGATGACGGACGACCCAAGTCTGTGAAGGCTTGGGTCCCCCTTTCCAACTAATCTCTGAATGAGAGTGCAGGATATTCCAGGAGGAACTATTGATAGTCTTAGGATTGTTGATAGTGGAGCGTCCATGCACAAGATCGGCGACATAAGGCTCCGAAACATTTTTGTATCCAAGGAGAATATTGTTGCCTTGGATGGAGAGAGGAGAAAAGAAGACAAAAATGTCTGATGAAAGGATGTGGTTGAATGAAGTTGAAAAATTCGACAAGATGAAGATCATTCCAAAATTTGGTTGTTATGGTTTTTGATCGGGTCCTCAGGAAAGATTCCAATGAAAAGTACACGCCTATAGCACGTCTGAAGCTTTTCGAAGATTCGTGGATTTTTCTTCCACAAGAAGTTCAAAGTCCACAAGATGAACGTGTAGGGTACTTTTCTCTACGGTGTGATTGAAGAAAATGTGTTTGTTGAACAAACCAACCGGGTGTGCGGATGCCTTGGCGTGGATTGAACAACCGCACACTACTTCTCAAAGAGAAAGACAAAGACCTTCGCTGGTACAATGTGGAAGACCAGCCGGACCCAGAGGTTTTTGATCTTGTTGCTGTGAAGGGATTTCAGTAGCTACAAAATCGCTTTGAAATCCACACCGGGTGGATATCCAGTTTGGGAGAGCACTCAGATTCCTTGCAATGCAAGAAGCAGTTGCAGGATACGGTTTTGAATTTCTAATCTCTCCTATACTTGTTGATATTTTAGCTGCTTTATGAATTATTATCCTCTCGCACAGCACTCTTTGACCAGACACGTTGATCTCGAATATCACCTCACACGTGATTGTTTCACTATGAAACTCATCAATGTTGTCATGGTCCGCACCGATTACCGACATGCCAACTGGTTTTTCCAAAATTTGATAAATCATTTCTGACAATAATTTAATTTTGGTCAACGGCATTGAGGTAAAACAAGAGTAAAACCAACATCGGAAAATCATTTTTGTAAATACCTTTGTGTTTTAAATTTGTCTTAGTTTATTGATTTTAGGGGGAGTAAATCCAAAATTTGAAAATCCAAAAACATCAAAAAAATTTCAAAATCACAAAAACAATAGAAAAACAAAAATGAGTTTCCTGGCGAGCAAAAGAGAAAATGATAGTACATCAGTGGTCTGTCTAAACCTCTTTAAACCTAAAATGAAAAACGATAAGCAGCTCTATATAAGATGTATCGGTAGGCTCACAATCATTATTAAAGTGTGCAGGGTGATATAAACTTAAATCGACTGAAGACCAGGTGAGAACCATTCATTGGCATATGGTCTTAGTACCGAAATTTCGTTTGAGAGATTGCCGGGGTTCTGAGATATTCGGTCTTTATGCTGCTTATCATCTGGGTATCATGGTTGTATCTTTTACCGAAAAATAACGGGGACGCAAGTCTAGATCTTCCATGATACTATACATACGTGTACATACTGCATACGACCTCAATAAGTGATCAACAATCACATGTCCAAACAAATAAGTGATAAAATATCACATTTATCCGGGAGTCAAGTTCGTCTCTCTGCTGTACGAAAGTACTGACCTGTTCACGGACTTGCTCTTGTGCCCTCATGCATCTGAAAATCAAGTTCCTCATCAATAAGTGATTCTATCACATAGGGCTTGTTTTCAATCAAATAAGTGAGTTTCTCACATTTTCATATACGGTCAAACAGATGATAATCGGTATACTCACCGGTAAGATGAACCCTCGTGCATACCTTGATACGGGAATGTGTCGTGATGTGGATGAACACCGGTCAGTAAGTATAAATCATACCTTAACGTATCCCCTCGCCATGATTACATTTGATAAGTTGAGCTTATGTGGACAACAATACCGATAATTGTTATAGGATGCTTATCTTAATGTTAACTAATTGAACAACAAGAGCGTTTTGGCATGACCGTACACTGATATGATTTTCTTACCCTCGAAACTCGCAAAAAGAATGTTTGTATATATTTACTTTTCTTAGTTTCTGCAACTCTGTATATATTTATTTACTGCTTTCAGTCTCTACATTTGCAATATTCAAAAATTCCAAAAAGATTTTAGGTGTGTTTTAATATAAAAATTTCTAAAAGCCAAAAAGATTTTATTTCTATCTTATTTTCGATTGTACGATGTTGGATCTCGAGTCTTCGTTACCTGAAACCTGATCGAAAACCGAATTGACTAAATCTTCATAAATGGTCGAAATTTGCAAGTTTTGAAAGTTAAAATCTAAAATTGACAAATCTGTTAAACTTTCAAACTGTCGGACGGTGTTTGATTGTAACATGGTTATACGTGTGTCATTTGTTTAAATGTTAACTATATTCCAAGCAGTTGTTCTCATTACGCGTTTAGATTTCTTGCATGTGCAGATTCTAAAGGCAAGGAGAACATGGTCGATGACAAGCTTCGGAATGAAGACACAACGGGAAGGCACTCAAATGATGAAGATGATCGAGTTGCCGCTGACCATCAGCAATACCACAAGGATCTCAAGTACTGAAGATCAAGTCATTCACGAGCATAACTCAAGGGGGAGCTTATGTTAAGGGGGAGTTTGTCAACACACTTCCTACATGAAACGGGGAGTTTGTTGATACACTTTCTGCTTACAAGACGTGAAGACTTTGAAGATCCTCCGACTTAGAAGACATGAAAGGCGAAATCTCGCGAGTAGCGTCCAAGGGGGGAGTTTGTTGATACATGTATGTGGACGCGACTCGACGCGACTCAGTTCGGTTCGACCCGGTTAGGTTCGGCTCAAGCCCGACGTCATGACATTCCTCCGTCGTGCGCCCCAGAGTTCGACACGCGAAGCACGGAGAGCCGCAACCTATTCCCGTTTACACATCATCATGACATCATCATGATGATGTCATGACACCACATATGTATGCTAGTGTGCATGTGAACGTAAATGTATTATGTTCCTTTGTTTTGGACCAATCCACTTTGCAAGCATACAACACTTGGGCTGGTAACTGTTTGGCGAATCATCTTTGGGCCCAAGCCCATGTCCGGCGAATCACAAGGAGGTCGACGAAACACATGTGTTTCGTCAACTGGATTCCATTTCGTCAAATGTTTATGTGTTTCGCCATGTATCTGTTTCGCCAAGTCTGTTTCGTCAATGCTGGTACTATAAATAGTCTGAAGACAGACAGAACTAAGTAAGAGAGCACACAGAATACACACACACTGAGAGAGAGTTTGCAAAATACATTTGTAAACATTGTATTGTAACTGACCTTTTCATACGTATTAATACAGAGGTGTTAATCGTTGAGTCTTGTGTGTCGTTATATTGCGTGTTCTATCTCGGTTTGCTATCTCGGTTGGATTCCGCACAACCGGGGTGGTTTGTACACAAGGATTAGGCGACTAGATCCTCCCCTAGCCGGACCTACATTCTTTTGAAAAACCATTCATGAATCTTCGATCCATAAGATTACTAACTCACTTTGATTATTATTTTTCAAGAAATTATCTTATTTTCAACTTCATGCTTTCACATGAGGATGATCATCCTTTTTCATCACATAATCATCCTCTCACTTGCTAGATCATGTGTTTAATCACAATCTAGCAAGCTCCTTATGATGATCAACATCACAATCTCAAGCAAACAAGCAAGTATCATTCATACACTAAACAACATAGTTTCATCATATATCAAGCTTATATTCATGATTCATGTTTATGTTCTTTGGTGTTCTTGTGATTAACAACATACTACATCTTTTAACCAACTACATATGAAGTAAATAAGGATTATAAGAGTCTTACAACTAGCACAAAGGCTAGGGAAGAACACAAGAGATGGTGATGACAAATGTGGAGGATAATAGTAATCGGGAGAGGTCCTTCAAGATCCAAGACCACCAAGCTTCATTAATGACCTTCTTACACCTTGTGTACACTTGGAAATGGATGATCTTGAGATGAAAATGATGGTGGTGTGGGGGTGGGTTTCGACCGAGAGCTAGATGGAGGGAGGGAGAGAGTTGAAGTGTGGTGAAGTGGTGTGAGAATGAGGGTGCATGTATTCTTATAACCATCCAACTCTATTATCCAATGGGTTTCATGTTTCTAATAGTACAAACACAATCCTCTAATCAATCTTAAGAGATTGCATAGGATTTTAGCAAGATTGAGAGGATCAAGGTGGGGGGACCACCTTGAACCGTCCATGAGAGGGGGGGGGTATTGGTTTGGTTTGAATGGTTAGTTATGTGTTTAGTTAGGATTTCAAATGTATTAGTTAGTGTTTATGTGTATCATGCATTATATAGTGTGTTAGGGTGTCCGGGGATCATAACTAGCTCAGAAACATTAAAACAATGTCTCTAGTATAATTTTGATGTTTCGGGTAGTGTCCGGTTGTTTGGTTAGATACCGGTTCGTTAAAGTGTCAAACTATTCCTTTTAGTGATCTTTAAGTACTCTTTTGTGAAACTTTTGATTCTCGACACTTGGGAAAGCATTCAGGACCATTTAGTCATATTTTTGCATGTAACTAGCTTGTTAAAAAACTGATTTTTGCTGAATTATGCAGAATTCTGCACTTTACGTGGGTTTTAGGCACTTTCCGGCACTTAAACTATCACCTAGTGAAGCAGTTTTATGGTCCTTACTTCCCTACACACTATACTAGTGTAGAACTTGGTTTCTGGCTCATACTGGGTCTCAAAACATTGTCTGTCTATGTACTGAACCTCGTCAGCATATTCCTGTTTTATCCTTTAAGTGTGCTAACTGTGCTTTGTGCATCATGTATGTCAATAAAGTTTGCATGTGATAATGAGGTGACATTATGTAATATGTGATGCACATGTAAGTATGTTGCAGTAATCAGAAAGCAGTTTAAGTCATCAGTTGTAATTCAGCACAGTCATTAAGCACTAATCAATATTAATTAATTGTACGGATACCTATATTTTTTACGGTTGTCACATGCACACTCTTCGTTGGGCCGCACACTTAAACTGTGAACAGTGGGCTTCGATGTAAATTTATGCTTGATTGTTATGCTATACGTGTCATGTGATAATCGATCTTGTATGCAACTTGCAAGTATACGTGTAGTCCAATACGTGCATTACTTGAATATGAACCTGACTTGTATGGTAACCATAATAGGACGTGGTTGACCACATTAGCTCAAGTGGCCTTTATCTTAAAAGCATGGGATTCCCGGTGGTTTGGGAATGGGTTAAACAACAACTATCCCCCTTGGGTGGGATGCAACCTGCGTATTCTCCTTGAGTAGAATACGTACTATCCGTCCTCCTTGGGAAGGGCGACAACCGTTATAATACATGTCTTAAGCTTACTAGACAACAACTCTATCATAAAGTCCCCACTCATTTTATATCGCCTTAATCGTCGGGCCAATGGCGAACGGGTTATTAGTTAAATAATGCTATTAGGTCTGATAAGCCTCACACCGTGCCGCAGAGGACGGGCGTGGACTAATATACTTGGGCACTTAGTCTATGATGATAGACATTGACTCGGGACACTCAACATAACTTCAGTTAGTAGTCGGTATGGTAAGGGTCTAGTGGTTTAAAACAGTGGGGTAGCTCCCCATGGCATGTTTTTATACAAACAAAGGAACTTAACAACTTATGGTTTTTGGAATAACACTAAAACGGAACAACTGTGAACTCGCCAACTTTATGTTGACACCCTACTGCATGCTTTGCAGGTCGTTAGGTACATGGCTGGAGCTTGCACGAGGAGTGGACGTTGTGGCTAGGAATCAACTGTTGGATTCCTACTATTAAACATTATGACTTTTAATTTGCTTAATGGGTTTTAAACTTTATGCTTCCGCTAACATTTTAACTTGGTTTTTGGGATATTGTTTTTCGTAATAACTAAACGTATGATTGTGATGGTTTTATTTTATTTTACTTATCATTCAGTATGATTAGTGGTATGATTAGTGGTATGATACTGGTCAGTCACACACCTCGCGGTGATACTCCGCTTGTGGATTTTGAGGGTGTGACACACGGCCGCGATTTGACAATTGGCCTATGGTACGACTTCCGACATGATGGACGAATATATAAAAATGTCGGAACGAACTGCGAGGGAAAGGCTCCATTATTTTTGTGAGTATGTAATTGATCTATATTTAAAAAAAAAATTTGAGATAACCTACGTTTGGTGACATACAACAACTTTTAGAGGTTCATGAAGAGCAACATGGTTTCTCAGGATGATTGGTAGTTTAGATTATGTGAAACAAGAGTGGGAAAATTGTCCAATGGTGTGACGCGAGCAACACACAAGTGGATATCATAAAAAAATGACTATGATTCTCGAAGTTGTTACATCACAAGATCTTTGGATAGGGTATGCATTCTTTGGTATGCATGCTGCAAATAATGATTTAAATATTTTTAATCAATCATCCATTTTCAACGACTATATAAGTGGTATTGGACCGAAAGCCTTTTTTTGTAAACGGTGCGGAGTGCAATATAGTTTGTACTTACCCGGAGTATGTCGTGTTTGTAAAATCATTTACATAGCTTACAACATTAGACAAAAAGATAAAGAAGTTTAATAATGCTCAAATGGAGGCACATAAAGACATAGAACGAGCCTTTGGTGTTTTGAAGAATAGATATTTCCGTTTTTTATTAATTATTTAGAACTAGTATTAAGCACCCCCCGCGTTGCGGTGGGGGCGAACAATAATGTCACACTATTGCCAGCGACCACCGACACTGAAGTTGCGGCGTGTTAATGTGACGAAATTAAACCGAAACGTAAAATATAGAATAAAATAACTAAGTTGATCTAGGACTCGCGCGTTACGATGAACTAGCGTCTATATTTTCCCGTTTGACAGGTTATCATCATCTATATATAATATATATCATTACATTATACAAACCATAATGCATACTTTACAACAACCATTGCATCAATATGTTGCAAATTATATTTATACAAGATTTCGTCTAAATTAATTAGATCATTATAAATAATAATTTACAAATAAAACAACACAACTTGCAAAAAAGCAATGCATGAGACACCATATTAACACATACTACAATACTCTAATGCTAAAACCTAATGCAGATTAATAGTATATAAATGCAAATTATATTTATAAAATATTTTGGCTAAATTAATTAGATTATTATAAATAATAATAATTTACAAATAAAACAACACAACTTACAACAAACTAATGCATGAAATACCATATTAACACATAGTACAATAGTATATAAATTAACATTTTTTTACTATGAAATTTTTATTATTATTAGCTATTTCCTTTTTTATAATCCTAAACTCACATTTTTAACAATTTTTTAAAGTAATTCAAATATAATATAATGTAACTACTTAGTTTCCACTACGTGAAAAATACGGCCACACTTTTTCCAAAACCGGGGCTAAAAGTAATTTGTTATATTTTAAAACACCTATAGCCACACATTTTATTATTAATGTTTGGCTAAAAGTAATTTGTTATATTTTAAAACACCTATAGCCACACATTTTATTATTAATGTGACAATTGTATAACATTTCAAAACTTTTAGCCACACTTTTCGAAAAAATGTGACATTTACTAGCCAATCTTGCCACAACTTGAAAAATGTGGCCAAATGTGACCTAATGCCACGGTATTTGTGTAATTTTTTTAATAGATATGACGAAAACACATCTTTTCAAAACCTTTAGTCACATTTTCAATAAAAAATTGTGACAATCACTAGCCACAGTAAAAAGTAAAGAAAACTGTGACCAAATATTACTAACTATCATAGTAGGTTTTGAATGATGTGACTAAAATATAATACATTTGGTCACTTACGAATTTATGTGACAAAAATCGGTTTTTGTTAGTCACTTGTAAGTTTTTATACGTGGCTAAAAGTCACCAATGGTCTTGACAAAATAAAACATATGACTATTACTCGCATATGGTCACAACTTAATTGCTTCATGTGACCATCCACCCTCCACCTCCATATTGGAACCCTAATCCATCATCTGCTGCCATATTTTCCACATATCCAACTTTGAGAAAATTTTGATAATATTCGATTTCCACAGTTCATCAACATCCATTGAAGGTCGTCTTGGTCTGGTAGGTGATTCACACCAAAATTTTGAGAAAATTAGGTTATAGAAATCTTATAACCGAAATTCCTGGTTATGTATTTAGTTCTATTCGTATGTTGGTTTTTCTGAATTTAGTTTGGCCTGGTCGAATTACTTTGAAGTTTGAAAATTAGGGCTTGATTTGGCTCACTGTTGATATGATGTTATTTGTTTAAGTCTGCTGAAAGTTTTGTAATTTTATATATACCATGTTGTTTATTAATACTGCCTTCTTTGCCCCTTTAGCCGTTTATGCCATCATTCTCCATTGAGGTGCTCAAGCAGCTTTCTTTTCCTCTTCAACTTTTTCTCTCTGATGAAAAATGAGATATAAAGATGGCTAAAAGACCATGGGAGATGGTACCTGCTACGTAATTGGGACTCCCTATGCCATTATTTAAAGAACTGGTATGTAAAACAAATGCCTATTTTGATAATTACATGTGCCATAGTGAGAATTATGCACCTCGCTTACTGTTCTTGTGTGCGTGTGCTATCTTTGTGATGTGCAGAAAGATGAAGAGGTGGAATTCTTTAGGGCAAAGTTTGCTGGCAGTCAAGCTGACCGAGCTGTCATGGCAAAAGCCAAAGCAAATAAAATTGCTGAAAAATGAAGAACTCAAAAGGTGCAAGTTGATGTTTTTCTCCTTGGTAATTTGGCTCCTTTTCATTTGTATGTGTGTTTGTTGTTTTTAGTGGTTCCACTCAGGTTCCGTATCCTTCATGTGCCCTTCTTCTTGTGCACACTCACTTCAGAAAACAAGCCAATTATTACTGTGTATTCAATATGAGTTCTATGCTTTTATATAAAATCTGAAGCAACTCATATCAGCTTAATTAAACCCTAGTTTATGAAATTTTCAATTTCGTTGTTACCTATGCTATATAAAATCTGAAAACTATTATTGTGTTGTGTTTTATTTTCATGTAATCTGAGGATCTTGTTAGACCGACGTCTATGCTTTTGGAGGGATTTGATGGTAAACAACTTACTCTGTAGATAGAGGGATTTTCGGGTGGTTGGTGGCGTGTTGGGTAACAAATGTAAATGGGTCCAGTATTATTCAAGCAATTATTTGATTCGGGACAAAATCGGTTAGGGCGAGTTGATCCAAAACACTTCTTTTAGGATACTCTATATGTAGGTAACTTAAGTATAAGTTTTTTTTTCATCAAGGTCACCAAACTATTATGATTGTTTTAGAGGCCATCCCAGTATCAATTTGTTTTCGTTTATTTTACTTTCTATTGCCAAGAAATTATAATTAGACAAAATGTTGTTAGTTAAAGCTTTTGACACATGTAGAGTTCTAAAACTGACAAAAGTGCTCATGATTGTACTTAAAAGGGTCAAGTTTACATGAATTGACAACGTATATTTCAATAGTTTTAGGGACATAGCATGTAAGAGATCACCAAGAAAATGAAAAAAAATGCTCATGCCATTACACCTTGTTGGCATGTATATATTTGTCTGGTCTGTATCGTAAATATCATTGCTTTAAAATATTTTTTTTACTACGAAGGGAAGGATCTGCTTTAGATGTTCACATCACTTCTTATATTGCTGAAAACTCGTATGTTTTATATGGTTTTGCAGCTCTTCTCAGATACTGTTCCCAAGACCGTAGTACGGGTAAGATCAGGCCTGGCCCAAGGGAGGGGCGAGGTGGGCGATCGCTAAAGGCCCACTCTCCCGAGGGGCCGAGATGTTTAAAAAATTTATATATTTTTTAAATAGTCTATTTAATTCATACATCCGCATACCATACAATAAAATGTTTGTAGTCTAGTTGGAAATACCATCTCGAAACACTGCATAGGTCTTTGCTTCGAGACCCAGTTGTTGCGTTTTTAATATTTTATGCATGGTAGATTCCTTATTAAGTGAGGATAGATTCACTAAGATTTGGCCCATAAGTGTAAACTGAAGTATAAAAATATATGCATATTCATTATTGGTATGGACTCTTTTTTTAACTTTATTTAGCATCATGTGTATATATATAATCAATCGCTTTATTTTCTAAAATTTTTTTAATGTCTTTCACACTCTATAAATAATATTTTCATGTCTTATTTCAAGTTCAAATTTGTTGACGAGCCAAGTTCGAACTGGCTCGGTTGTGATTAGAGGCCCGTTTTTTTTTACTCGCCCTAGGCCCGAAAATTTTAAAGATTCTTAGGGACGGCCTTGGGTAAGATGTACACCATAATTGGTACTTATGTGTGGCTGGACATTGTTTATATTATGAACTTATAATACTGGATGCTTGTTTAAACTTTAGGAGAAAAAGGGAATAGTCCAAAACTGGAAGACCACTACACTACAAGGGATCTTTTTTCAATCGCATAATCAAAGGATCTTTGGCTCAGGTATGTTTTTTCAATTACTTTAATAAATTATACATACTTTATTTTCTACATTGTTCTTTGATTATTTCTACTCCTACACGTCTTGGTTGTCTGTCTTTTAGTCGACTATGCTTGTTTACAATGTTGGATACAGGATTGATGGTCACTACTGCTTTCTTGTGATGTAGTTTTAAGGTTGTACTTATTGGGTACTTGGGTTAAATATCCTCACACAATTCTGTAGATATCATACAGGTCCAGTCAAATGTGTGTGAAAGTATACTTTCAGCAAAATACTTTTCTATGAAACAAACTTTTAAATCAAGTAGGTATTTTGTATTATAAGAAACTATTTTTTTTTACTGAAAGTATGTTTTTACATGCAATTTTCAAGTTGGTATTTTGTACTGTAAGAAACCATTTTTTTTACTTAAAGTATGTTTTTTACATGCAATTTATCATTTGATGAAGCCGCAAATTATAACTTTATTTCAACGACACGGGGTTATGGCCAGGGGCGGACCCAAGTTAGCCCGTGGGTGGGCGGCCGCACCCCTTGAAAAAAAAATTAGTGTTATTTTTCGCGAAAAATCCCGACCGCACCCCTTGGAAAATTTCGACTGCACCCCTTGGAAAATTCTGACCGCACCTCTTAGAAAAAAAATGTTATAAATATATATAAAAAAATTTGTGAACACGGATCAGCCAGACTCTGTTCAATCGATCAGCCACAACCCACAAATCTCGCCGCACAGTACCGCACACCGCACTCTTGATTTTGTAGAGGTACCTTGATTTTATTCTTCAAAAATCTAAATAAGGCTGTTGTAGAGTTGTTCCTCGGATCATCTTGATTCTACTGTTTGAACTTTGAATATGAAGATTGAATATGAATTATGAAGATTAATAAGGCTGTTGTTAAACACAGCTTTAATTGTTTAACATTCAATAATGAAATCTAAATATGATTAAATAATAAAGCCAGCCAAACTGCCTTACTGTTACTGCCGTTCATTATTATAATGAAATCACTTTTTTTTGTTGATTTAATTAAATGGATCATTATTAATAGGCATAATGAAATCACTATTTTTTTGTTGATTTAATTGGTTCATTATTAATAGGCACAATGAGTAAGGATGTTATGGCATGATTTCTCAACAAGAGGAAAGCGGTTGAAATTGGATAGAGAAAGACTTGTTTAAGAAAGAATTGCTTAAGAAAAGTACCTCTAGATGATGTTTTAGATAGATTTCAAAAAATGAAAACCCATAGGGCGACATTTTAAATATGTTTGTAACAACGTTTGACGTGTTTTTGATGATTATATAAATTTTAGTTTGATGTTCTTTTTTTACATGACCCGACCCTAACAAATCCGACCCGACCTGAACCGATTTTTTATGTATATATCTAGACGCCTAAAATTTTTAAAAATTTTCCGCACCCCCATGGAAAAATTCCTGGGTCCGCCACTGGTTATGGCTGGTGAGTTAAATATGTTGATGGAGGGGTAGGATTATTGGTATGAAGTTGCTGGTTAGTATGAATCTTTTAAGCATGGGTTTGGTTTGGTTTTAGTTTCCAATGGTTCGGTTTCGGAATCAAACCGTAAACACCCCTAGTGGGTATATGGTCAGTTGTATTTTGTTGCAGGTTGGATGTGCTAATAGGTTGCTAATTGGGGCTGCTATGGGGACACTACAAGAAAACTGGGTTTTTAGTACACGTAAAAGCGTCCTGAAATGCTATTTTATAGGACCTTTCATTTAATAGGACCAACGGTAAAAGCGTTTCATGTAAAGGGGTCGTAATAAGTCTCGGAACTAAAAAAGCGTCCTAACATCTCAAATAAGATTATGAAACCAATTTTATGGTCGCGTAATATGTCTTTGAACAACCAAAATAGTGTCCTAATAAAAACATATTAGGACACTTTTACGATGTTCTAACATGTGCTTACATTCTTTTAATCTTTTGATACACTTACAAGCGTCCTTAGAAATTAATTGATAAGACCCTTATGATGTGACATTACAGCTAATTTAGTACCAAGAAAAGGGTCCTAATATACCAAATAAGATTATGAAACAAATTTTATGGTCGCATAATATGTCTATAGACAACTTAAATAGCGTCCTAAAAAGAACATATTAGGACACTTTTACAATGTTCTAATATGTGATTACCTACTTTTAATCTTTTGATACACATACAAGCGTCCTTAAAAATTAATTTATAGGACTCTTATGATGTAACGTTATAACTACTTTAATATCAAGAAAATTGCCCTAATATCCCAAATAAGATTATAAAACCAATTTTATAAACAGACCATTAACATATAACATCCTAATAGTTATTGTATAACATTAACTAATGAAAGAAATAAAACTTCATTATATTTCAAATAAGCATGTTCATAACAAAAACACTAACCATAAATAAGTTATAACATTATCTAACATAAAGTCTTAACATTTAACAAAGAAATTAAAAGCAATTAAAGAAATAAGAAGCATAAATCTTGAGTCATCATGCGTCCTCAATCCTCATGGACTACCTACAAATAAACCATCCATGTATAAGCATTAAGTTCCATGATATTAAAATTATTTGTATCACAAGTTTAACAAATACATACCGAGATAAATGGATAGGGTCATGCGATGGATGCACCAATGCATTCTAAATCAGTTCTATTCAGAAATTCAGATTGTTGATTAAGTATAATGAAATACTAACATAAAAGATTAATTGCTTGATCTCAGCATCATGTTAAATAATGTGTGCAGATTGAGAATAATAAAATAAAAAAAATACCTCAAGCACATTGTGAGCTAGTCACTATTTCCATCCACATGACCAATTGTGGATTGTGATGAATCCCATTCCGGATCAACTTCATCTGAAACAAGCATGTAAGTTGCATAAGATAATATTTAACACTAGAAGAGATAAAGTAGAGGTGGCAACATGGCCGGGCCGGGTCGGGTAACATGTTCGGGTCAACCCAATCCTTTTGTACAGGTTGAAATAAGTCTCGAGGTTGAGTTGACCCGTCACTTTTTGTCCATTAACTTTGAAACTTAACATATCAAAATGATTATAAAAATAATATTGTATTATTTCGAGACGAAAAGAAGTACGCCTATATATAGCGACGACATGTCGTCACTATAGGTTGTGCCGAACAAAATCGAACGTATACTCAGGTCACATCACAGACAGATGATCATCTAATATATACTAAGGCCACGTCTAAATTCCAGCTTCATAAGTAATGCGAACGATCATGGCTAATAATACAATAACATAACTGAAACACCAGATCATGGAGCTCAAATATAATATCTTGAAGCCTTGATATCATTAAAGCGTTTAACTGTAGGATGATTTTAAAAGTATTCTCAACTATAATATCTTGATGTCTAGATATGATTAAAGCGTTTAACAGTTATACAATTATAGCTTCTTTTGAAAGCTTATACGTGCTACTATATGCAATTATATCGGGGGTGTAGCCTATAGGCTAACCTTGTCGTGTGGTCTCTTAGGAGATTTAAGCTCTTGAACAGTTGAACTATGATCGGGTGTCATCAATGTCTCTTGGCTACACTGTTGGAAGTGCTCTCAACCTGTTAGGGTCAAGAAAGAAATAAACTACATTAAATTTTAATCAGAGATACAAAAGTAATTTGTTTGTTACATTTTACGTATCTCAAGTTGGATACTTTAAACGAAAACACTTTCGTAGTCAAGATTCTTTAACATAGTATTGAATGGATTCAGGTAGTGTCGTAAACTTAAAAGTCTGAAAGAAGACACCTTCCGTATCAATAAAATGTATGGTTGTATTAACACGGCTTGACAACAAATTTCAAAGGAAAAACTTTGAGTACGTTGCAAAATAACATATCTAACGCTGCAAAACAACTGCAGCTGATCTTGTCTTGATAGAAACTACCTACACTTTGCGGCTGGTTACTTTTCCGTATATATAACTCTGGAAAACAACTAAGAATAAAAAAAGTCAACCCGCATACAAATATATGGCTCGAAAGTAGCCCATGATCTCGGTGAACCGTTCAAAGTATGTAATCTGAACGACGGAATTAGGGGCGTCGTTTTGGGACACCGGAGTAACGTCGGACCATTCTGGTCCCTAGCTTATCGGTAGTGGTTGCCTCTCGTGTTTTAAATAAATCATGAACAAGATGTTAACAGATTATTATGAACAAAACAGAAACATACTCTGTACTTGAGGAGAACCGCTAACAACCCAAGTATTGGCTTGAATAGAAACTTCAACTGAAACAAAAAGAAAAAAAAAAGAAGTTAAGAAATATACGTCTGGTTATCTAGAGTTGCAATTTCGACCCGCTTGCGGATGAACAAGTGATTTAATTGAGTTTTATCTTAAAAGGGTCAAGCAAAAAAAATAGTCAAAGCAACTGTCTATTTTTTCTAATGCATAAAACCTTTTAAATCATTATTATTGTAATAATATTGTTTTTTAATCTGCTAATGTATTAATTAATTAGATATAATTTAAAAAAAAAACTAGACAAACACTTTTTTGTGGCCCAACCTACCCTGACCCATTGCAACCTGACAAAACATAGAGATGGAAAAAACCGTTCTAACCCGACCCGATCTGCAGTTTCAAATTGGTTTGAGCTAAACTGGTTTTAACCGGACCCAAAAAATACATTTTTTTGAATACCGGTTAAACTGGTTTTAGCCCGACCCAAACTGCCAATTTATATACCGGTTCATCTCTCGTCACCCAAACTAGTTCCAACCTGACCCAAAGAAATATATTTTTTCAAATATCGGTTAAACTGGTTTCAACCTGACCCAAACCGCCAATTTGTATATCAGTTCCCCCTCTAGTCACCCAAACCGGTTTCACCGACACAATTTTTTTAATACTGGTTTTGGGTACTGGTTTATGACCCAATGCAGTTTCAACCAGACCCAAACCGATTTGAACAAGGTTTGAATATTTTTAACTTTTAACTTGAACCCATATTGTCATGCGACCCGACCCGATCATCTTGAAACTCCTATGAAAAATCGGTACCTTTTGGGTTTAAGAAGTGGATCACTGTGTCATCTTTAAAAATACAAACTTGCTCAACTTCCTCCAATCTGGGTGGTGTATGTGCACCTATTATTTCCAAAAACAGTAAATAATACACAGTATTTGATCAAACTGATTGATCGACTCTTTTCATTGATTGAAAAAACTAAAACAATGATTACAGTTGAAAGACTTTGCAGCGAATTAAATAGCAAACTGGATCTAGACTCCACTTCCCGATCGTGATTGGTAATAACTCAGAAACAACCGTAAAAAAGAAAAAAGAAAACGTGACCCATAACTAAAAGCCAACTACTTGACCTATTAACAGAAAAATAAACATAACTCCTGCTGCAAGTTAAACATAATTTTGACCCATTTACCCATTTGAACTACTGACCCGTGACTCATTTGATCCGTGTGACCCGTAACAACCGATTAAGCACCACAATACTGTCATATTACTATTGACTCCAACAAATCGGATTACCTCAAAACATAATACAATGGTGCAAAAAAATGGCACTCTTTGGCACAAAACATAATACAATGGTGTAAAAGATACCACTCTTTGGATTTTCTATGCAATTTTTTCTACTGCCATATACCACCTCAGATAGTCAAACGCACTTACAACCAAATTCAACGATTTAATTAAAACCCTAAATGGAATTGAAGTAAGGTTTATGGAAGAGAAAAAGTACCTGCTCAGGGCTGAAGTGAAAACTGAAGCGAGGAGTTAAGAAACAAGGATCCGATCGAGCGGTTATGATGGGTCGTCTGGTGGTGCAGTGGTGGTTTGCCGAGCCGTGACTTATCAGTGGTAGAAATAGAAATCGATGGGTAGAGACGAGCATCTGCTTGGAGTATCAGGTATGGGGGATTGGAATCAATCGAATAAGAATAAGATAAGAATAAGACGATTGATAGAGGTTGAGGGAAAGAACCGATTGGGGTGGGTGATGACTTCGAATTTTAAAAATGAGAATAAGAGGGAAATTAAAATTTTTGGGAAAATTAAAATGAGAATAGGAGGATTGATGCGGGAACTGAAATAAATCAATTATATTAAATTATCATTAACTATCCATCATAGAAGTTATATAACGTAGTTTTAGAATGATGATTATAAACATAAATGGTATTTTTAACGGCTTATGTTATGCCATGTCGACGGGGATTGAACCCTTGGTCTAGTGGTGGATCGAGAAATTTTTTTCACCATGTTCGTTTTGGTAGATATTCACTGATTCTCACTATTTTCTTTTAATCATACAAAATTTCCAATGTTTTTTTCTAAACAGAGGGGGTTCCCGGAACCCCCAAAACACCCCTGGATCTGCCACTGCCTTGGTCTTAAGGGGAGTAACACCTTAACTTCATGGTTGTTTGTTTAGCTCTTAACGAGACTCTTAATGGTTCAAACCTCCCTCTTACTGATTCAACACTTAATTATTCAGATTGTTTGTTTCGCAAACACATGTCTGAATGATTCAGACATTTGCCTTTGAATGATTAAGCATTATACTGAGTCTAAATAGTTAAGACCTCTTATCTGAATTGGTCAGACATTTACCTCTGAACGGTTAAGCATTATACTGGTTCTTAATGGTTCAGACCTCTTACTCTTTCAACACTTGGTGGTTCAGACCTCTTACTAGTTTAGTACTTACCCATTCTCAACCTAAAACTTTTTGGTCGTGGAAGTTCGTGAGTAAATAAGAAATATATCGTTATGATACGACATCGCGTACATTTATACACATCCTTTAAAAATAATAGTGGTAGTTAACTTTTAAGTTTTAACAATGTAAGCTTTTAAAATAAAAGTTATATTAACTTTTAATAATGTAACTATTTTTACAATGTAACATTTTTTTAACAAAGTTGCAAATTATATATTATAATTTTGTAATATGTTTGTGCATGGTGGATTTGTACTTTATGCTTTAGGTATGTTTTTGGTTTTCTTTGTTGTATTGTTTGTTTTGTTGGTTGTACATTATACATCATATATTATATATTATATAATTATATATTATATAATAGTATAATTTGCAACATTTTGTTGCATTAAAGCTTCTACATCACGCTTTGTAGATGTATTAAGCATCTTAGGGTTGTACCAAATGTGGGTTTACAACTTTGAGCCTCACGAGAGTACAAGGGATTATTGCGTGGGGTACCCCATGATAATGCGTGAGTCTGTATAGCAAGCATAAGACCATATGTAGTGGGACTTGAACTTCAAGCCCTTCTCTTGGACATTATCCGACATGTGGCTCTTATAATAGATATAATTTGTAACACTTGTATGCATTGAGCTATTGTACATCATGCTTAATTGCTTTTTTATGCTTAATGGTATTGTACAATGGTGTACAAACACTTCAGGCTTTATATTACCATTACCCAATACTATAATTTGTAATATTTTGTGAGTTAACATAGCGCAACGTGCGTGTGTGGTTAAACGTTTTTACGTTGTCTATTTTTTCCGTTTGACAGGTTCATCGTAACGTGTGGGTCCTATATCGACTTAATTATTCTTTTATATATATTACGTTTCGGTTTATTTTCGTCGCATTAACACGCCACAACTTCAGTGTTGGTGGTTGTCGACAGTAGTGTGACATTGGTGTTCGCCCCCACCGCAACGCGGGTATGGGACAAAGAATTACAACCGGGTACGGGCCTGGTATTACCAATACCCGGCCCAAGCCCGGCCCATTGCCATTCCTAATTCTAAGGCAACCTTTATGTTCAACGAAGTTGCATTAGAGTCAAATGCAACTCATTTATAAAAGGTTGCTTCGAAAAAGTTGCATTAGGCCTATTTTCTAGTAGTGCGTACCGAAAACGCTAAAAAGTGGGTACCGAAAATAATTCGGTACGGGAAATTTGGCACAAGTACTAATTTTGCATACATTAAAAACGTATATAAACTAACTAATATGAATACTGTTACATATTATTTAAAAGAAAACACGTATGGTTAGAATATATAATATTAATAATAGGATAAATTTTTAAATATGTAGTAAGATTTTTTTTTTGTTTTATAATATTAACTAATATAATTTTTCAAATAAGAATACTAATTGAGAGGGGACTTTTGAATAAAATATTTTGGTGGGAAGTTTTAGAATGAAATATTTTTGGGGGAAGTTATTTTGGGGGTAAGTTTAAATTTTAGGATAAATATTTTGGTGGGATGTTTTTAGGATGAAATATATTGGTGGTAAGTTTTAGGATTAAATATTTTGAGGGAAAATTTAAATTCTAGAATAAATATTTTGGTGGGAAGTTTTAGAATGAAATAATTTTGGGAAATTTTGTAATATTTGGTAAGTTTAACATTTAATCACACATTTTTTCATAACATTTGATAATATTTCGTCACACGAAAATAAACAAAGTGAGAATGATGTGATGAATGTTATGTAAAGGCCCATGATTTTTTTTTAAATTTTAAGTGTAGATATTGTATAACCTTTGGTCAGAAAATAATATACATAAACATATGTATTAAATTTTAGCCACATTAGTAAATATCAAGTGTCCTAATATGGTGTATTATAATAACACCATAATGATTAAGCGTCCTATAAAGGTTAAAGTTATAAGACCCTAGTGTCAAGTGTCCTATTAAGTTATGTTATAATAGAACTCTAGCGAATAAGCGTCCTATAAAACTGATGTTTTATGACTCAAATATCAGGTGTCCTATTACAGTGTATTATAATAACACCACAATGAGTAAGCGCCCTATAAAGGTTAAATTTATAAGACCCAAGTGTTAAGTGTCTTTTTAAGTTATATTATAATAAAACTCTAGCGAATAAACGTCCTATAAAACTAATGTTTTATGACTCAAATATCAAGTGTCTTATTATGGTGTATTCTAATAACACCACAATGATTAAGCGTCCTATAAAGTTTAAAGTTATAAGACCCAAGTGTCAAGTGTCCTATTAAGTTAAGTTCTGATATGACTTCGACTAAAAAGGGTCCTATAACACTGAACATTTATGACTTAACTACAACGTGTCCTATTAAGTTATGTTATAATAGGACCCCAGATGATCAAGTGTCCTAATACAATACCACATAATGGGACACTAACAATTATATGTCTTATAAAGTACTTTATTAGGATCTACGTTTTAAGTGTCCTATTAAATTATATGATAATAGGACCCAAAAAAATCATCCATCCTATTAAATAGTTTTTTAGGACACCTGTTTAGTAGAGTATATTATAAAAGAACCCCAAAAGTTCATTAGTCCTATTAAATAGTTTTTTAGGACCCTCTTTAACAAGTGTCCCACAGAAAAGGTCCTAAAAAGCCATTTTTGTTGTAGTGGGAGAACAGAGGTGAAGACTACTAGGATGCTGAAGAGAAGATTAATGTCTTGTTTTTATGAGTTCAGTTTATATTATTGTTTCTTTGTTTGGTTGCTTACTTGCTTTTAAGAGGTTATTGGTTCAGTTCCACCCCTCTTGTAAGGTGGAAAGAATGTAGCAAATCGACCAATTTTTTTATGAATGGGTCGGTTTGGGTTGTTTTTTCCCTAACGGGTCAAATGTATTCTTTGTGCAGCATGTATTATTTTAAGATCTTAATCAATTCAAAAGGTATACAACAATCCAGTTGGTTTTAAAAAGTCAAGAATGTGCATCAAGGTAGTAGAATGCAGTTGACGACGTTAAAAAGTCAAGAGTATTATAACTTTGACAAACTTTGGTGTTACCAGTGTTTAGTGTTTTGATCTGCTCATAATGTTTGTATAAATTTGGTGGTTGGTATCAATTTATAGGTTTATTGACTTTATTAAAAGTCAAATATAATACTTTTGAATATGAACTCAAACATGACATAAGTTAATGATGTTAGATGTCCGCACATGAATTTTCAATCTGTACTTGTTGGGTCAACATGCTAGAGTAAGATTGTTTAAAGACCTAAGGCTCGGGGCTTGCTTGAAGATCGAAAAAAGCTTGACATTAACTTGGTTTTAAATGATCTGAACCACTCGGCTCAGTTTGTAAACATGTTGAGCCCAAGTCAAGGTAGGTTTGGTTCGTGGCTCGCTTGTTTGGCTCGTTTAAATTAAATCCCATAAAACTCAAATATACTATTAAGCACCGGTGTTTAATTAGTATTATGGTTATTTTTTTAATCGAACAAAATAGATTGTCAAACTATAATTTTAATTTGTAATAATCATTTAGAAAAATATAAATTAAGGTCACCTGCGTTCTTCTCTTGATCGTCTTCTTAGTTTGCCCAAAATTAGTTTTCTATCACCTTAAATACTATACTATTAATTGTTTTTAGGTTTTATGTTTATCGTGTGTAAGATAATATCAAAAACATAATTTATTATTAAATAAACGAGCCGACTCGATGTGCCATGACCCGCCCAAGCTTTTGGCGAGCCGAGCCCGAGCCGATAAAAAAGCCAGCTCGGATTGAAACGATTATTAAATGAGCCGAGCCTTAGTCCACTCTGGTTTGGTTCGATTGGCTGGTCTCTTTTACAGCTCTAAGCCAATGGAGCATATCGGGTCTTAATAAATCACAATGGCCAATGGTAGATTATACATATGTTAGTAGATCATGTTGGGCCTTGATGGATCACAGTAGACTGTAGTAGATCTTATATTTCTTAATGGACCATATTGAGGCTTAATGGATCACTATGACCAATAGTAGACCATACATGTCTTAATGGGTCACACTGAGCAATAATAGATCATACATGCCTTAATGGATCATGTTGGCCTTAATGGATCACAATGGATAATAGTATAGCATACATGTCTTAATGGATGATATTGGGTCTTAATGGATCACAATGAACGATAGTTGATCAGATATGTCTTAATGAACGATATTGGGCCTTAATGGTTCATAATGGACAATAGTTGGTCACATATCTTAATGGACAATATTGGGCCTAATGGATCACAATGGACAATAGTTGATTAGATATGTCTTAATTGACAATATTGTGTCTTAACGAGTCACAATCGCCAATGGTGGATCATACATGTCTTGATGGACCATATTGAGTCTTAATGGAACACAACAGACGATGATATATCATACATGTCTTGATGGACCATATTGGGCCTTGATGAATCACAATGGACAATAGTTGATCATATATGTCTTAATAGACCATATTGGGTCTTAATGGATCACAATGGACAATGGCAGATATACATGTCTTAATAGACCATGTTGGGCCTTGATGGTAGGATGGCAATGGGTCGGGTCGGCTTCGGGTCAGGGAATGGTAATCCCATACCCATACCTGGTTACAAACCGCATCTTATACCCGACCCAATACCCGTTGGGTATTTGTCAGGTAGTTACCCGTCAAGTATCGGGTATACCCATTAGTTTGTTAAAAGATATACATTGGGATTTCTATATACATGTTTTTACTGTTCTAATTATTATATTATTTTATTTATACAACAACTGTTATAAATTAAAAATGTACATTACATACATATAAGATTTATCATAAATTAATAATAAATTTATAATACTTATACACTTACATGTATATACTTCAAGGGTTAAGTTCCCGTAAAAATAAAATTAACGTACTAAGCGTACGAATTGGGGGGAAAAGCAAAAAGTGGCGGTGGCATTTTGGTAATTATCAGCAACTTCAAAATTACTCTAGTAGAGTAATTTTGTAAATGTTCATGTAGAGTAATTTTGGTCGTTTAAGGTAATTATCAAAATTGTAGGGTAATTATCAAAATTACTCTAGTAGAGTAATTTTGTAAATGTTCATGTAGAGTAATTTTGGTCGTGTAGGGTAATTATCAAAATTGTAGGGTAATTATCAAAATTACACTAACCCCCCCCCCCCCCCCCCCCAAATTTTATCATCTACTTCCTCAAAAATTTTCATTCCCGCCTGTTTTCCCCCCAAAAATCTCTTTTGAGTTTTGAGGCCCATTACCAGCACAAACACTAATTTAGGGCGAGAAGGAGATGGAAGCCGTCATCTGCAATTGCAGTACCACACTGTTCTGCATTTCTGCCACAACTGGTTCTCGCCATTGTCTACTCGTCTTAAATCAACTCTAATCGAAATGTGGTCTGCCGCATCCATCTCCTTCTTCCCCTAAATAACTCTTTCTTCCTTACCATATATTCCAAAACACAAAATTAGGGTTCCGAATCATCTCCTCCAAGATTTTATTTTTCTCATACCCTTTTGAGGATTTTATAATGGGTCATCCTTACAAACCTTAAAACTCATGCTACTCTACTAGGTCATCTTCACTTTTCACTATTACGACATTGTTTCTAGAAACGATTTGGTAAAACAACGCTTTGATTGGGTTCTTTTACTATTATGTTATGTTATGTTTGTAATCACCCTCCATCCTACCAGTGTTCCTCTACCGTTCATTGCACAACACGTTGGATTTTAGAAGGTAATTTTTATTTCTGTTTACTCATGACACCATTTTGCAGATTGGGGAATCCATGCCTTGTTGGGTTTTTATACAAGTTGTCCCCTAGTATAAAAAAAGAATGAAATTACAAGCTGTACAAATTCCATGATATTATAATAGATTAATACTTGTTCAGAATGCTTGAATCAAGCTATTTAAAATAGTTAAATAACTAGCTATTTGTCCTTGCCCAGTTAGACTTGAATATCTTTGACTTATTTGATTTTTATGTTTCAGATGCAAGTTTATAATAAACAGGTTGAGGAGCTACCAGCAAAGGTACAATCTTGAAGTTTCAAAACACTTTAAATTATTATAGTAGATTAATAGTTGGAATATATGTTTAGTTTATAGGGGTTAGAAATTTGGAATTTGAAAACCTCACATGTGGGGCTGAACGTACAGTAGTGAAATATACTAACTTAGAATGTGAAGATGGGCTTTCCCAAATATTTTTTACATTAATTTACCAACAGGTTAAAATTGTTTTAATTTTATTTATGTCTATAAATAATAGGAAATTCTTTTTAAAAAATTAACAATATCAAATTATACGGTTCGGTCCGGTTTTATCCAATTGGTTTTTCTATAAACCGTAAACCAATCTGTTTGCTACGGTTTGAAAATATTGAAACCGACCGACCAAATTAAGTAAAAAAGCCAACCGTGAAACAAAACCATTGAGCGGTTTAGACGGTTTCACGGTTTGAAACCAAACTGTGAACACTCCTACAACATATATATATATATATATATATATATATATATGTATATATATATAGGGTAGGGTTCTAGAGTGAACACTAATGTATTTGCGAACTGAGTGAACAAATCTTGGCCATTGATTTACACACGTGGATGGCTAGGATTTCATCATCAAATCATAAGATACACTAGTGTATTTCATCATCAAATTCTGGCCATTGATCTACACACATGTATGGCCAGGATTAGTTCGCTAAGTTCGCAAACTACACTAGTGTTCACTCTTGAACCTAATCATATATATATATATATATATATATATAGTGTAAGGTTCATTGGGGAACACTAAAAAGTGGGGAACCGGGGAACACTCTTAAAAATTTAACTTAACATGTTAAAAATTATTTTTTTAAACATCTTTTTCGGCGCTTCTTCTTATATATACTTGTAGAAGCATTATTAATAAAAAAAATCAAAAAATAAAAATATTAAAAAAAACAATTAAGAAAAGGCTAAAAATTGTTTTTTTTAGAAAAAATATTTTTTTACTCGACTAGATTCTCAAGCTAGATTCTCCTCCTTTTTAGTGTTCACATTGGTTCTCGCGGTTCTCACAATAAGAGGTGGTTCTCGCATGATCTTCTCCCTATATATATATATATATATATGCACAAACACTACAGTGCATACCAAGTGATTGAAATTAATGCTATAAAAAGCTAAAACAATAGCTTGTTTTTTGCATTGATGTTGTCTACTGTTTTTTTTTTTTTTTTTTTTTTGCAAATAATATCTTGTTTTTTTTACATTTAGTACCAGCTAGCTATACTCATAGTTAAATCACAACTTTGATATTTGACATTTAGTGTTTGTTGTAAATGAAATTGACCTTAAGGTGATTATAAAATGGTTTTGGGGTAGTTAAGGCAGGCTAGGCAAATCAAGAAACACAAAGAATTGGGGGGAGAAGATGGTTAGCAGGGGTTTTGTTGCTCGACCTTTGTAGCAGGTATGCATACAAAGAGTTTTGTGTTTCTTGAAGTGTTTTTAGATAAGTATATACACATCGTATGTGCCAATCTCTCTTTCTTTTTCATTGTGAGTCTATGCAGTTAATAGCGGCGCTATAGCGGTGCTATAGCGCGCTATAGCGGTGTAGCGGAGGTCTGGCATCATAGCGGTCCAAATAGCGGTTGGGCATAGCGGTTCCGCTAATAGCGGCGCTATAGCCCGCTATTTGACCGCTATATGTAGTCCTTTATAGCGGCTGAAGCAGTGATATTAGCGGTCAGCCTTGGTTGAGGTCTTGGAAGCAGTTCATCATCATCAGAGTCATAGTTGTTACCTCGTTTGGAACCAAAATTGGGGCTAGGGTTTCTTGTGCTTCTTGTGCGCCATGTCTGATGAGAGGGGCTGTAATGAAAGAGCGGCAGTAATGAAAGAGAAGATAGGGCTAGGTTTAATTAAGTTTGGGTATTTTTAACATTTAACCCCCTCTATCTTTCATAACTTTACATATGGTTCCCAAACTTGTAAATTTGTATACAAAAAGTATAAAGTTAACTATATATTTAACATATAACCCCCTCCATCTTCATTAGTTTATATTTAGTCCTCATACTTGTGAATTTATATATAAACAATATAAAATTAATGGTATATGTATATAATATATATAAAAAAACATAAATTATGCATGGTATAAAAATTACCGCTATATCACCGCTATACCACCGCTATAACCTATATATCGTATAGCGGACCTTGACCGCTATCCGCTATTTTACCGCTTTAACTGCTTAGTTGTGAGTTGTATTATTTATTTGTGATGCTCTCTTGTTATTAACCAGCAACCGCCACTGTAGCAACAGTGGATGATGCCTCTACTGCCAGATATGTGTGCCCAACAACAACAGCAGGCACAACAAATGATGCAGCAGTCAGTAGCTCTTCCAAGCAAGTTATTATTATGCCTTCAAAGAATATAATGCTAACAGTAGCTTGATTTTGATTTGTTTATTTATTGTGTTGAGTTTGAGAGACCGCAGTGTCGATTTTCAGCACAGCAATGACTCGCCACATATTTTTACAAGGTATATATGAAGATGTCTCTAATTGTTCATATGGATATTGGTCTATGTTTTACAAGTTATTAAGAAACTTTACCTAATTATTATTATTATAACTATTAAAATGGTTCTGGTGATAACTTGTGGTTTGCTTATGGGTTCAGGGTCTTTTGTATGGTTCGGAAGGATTTGGTTGCGGTCTTATTGGACAAGGAATTGCAAATATGATCATGAATGCCAAACGGTATGCGATATATTTACGCTTTCTTTATCAAATGGGAAAACCATTGCTATGATATGAGTAAGTATACAATTATAATCAAATACCCGAAAGACCCCTAATTATGACAATTTCAAAAGAATACATACATCATCAGGAATGTTAAGGTGCCTCCTTTGGGGCAAAGTGCTTTTCTTTGGGCTATGTTTTGTGATTTGCACTTGTAGTTAAATCATAAACAGGAGCAATTTATTGATGCTTGGTTTATATACTATGCAGGAGGTTATGTTGTTGCAAGTGCTGCTAGGAGTGATGCATGTTGAGACACAAGTGTTGTTGCATGTGCTACTAGGAGTGATGTATGTTATGTTGCAAGTGCTGCATCAATTGTAGATAACTGTTGATTAGAAGTTTTTGTTTAGTATTTAAATTGAAAACTTATGTATGGATTTTGGTTTATTGTTGTTAATATCATTAATTTTGTTTTTTAGGTTTGTTCATGTTTACTATTGTTTTAATTTTACAAATATTTGAAAATAAAATTACTAATTATATGAAAATGGCCATATAGAACCACAACAAATATGTGTGGCTAAAGGATAGATAATAGCCACATTTAAAATTACATAATTTTGTGTGGTTATAAATAACCATTAGTCATACCATGGTCACTTTGTTTTTTTTTTTTTTTTGTTTGTGTGACGATATGATACCAAACGTCACAGGAAAACAAAATTGTGAGTGACCAAAGGCTAGATAATAGTCACGTTTAAAATTACAAAATTTTACGTGGCTATATATAACCATTAGCCACATTATAGTAATTTTGTTTTTTATTTTTGTGACGAAATGATAGTAAACGTTATGAGAATAATAAATATGTGTGACTAGAGGTTAGACAATAGCCACACATAAAATTACAAAAATGTTGTGTGTCTAGAAAAAAATTTTAGCCACACTTACAACAAATTCATGTAACTTTATAACATAACAAGCCACACTTATAGTAAATTCATGTGGCTGTTTCTACCGTTTAGCCACACTTAATGAACATAATGCTTGATTACAACAACCCTTTTGTCACACTTTTTTTTAATTGATGTGGCTAAAACAGTCTTTATGTGTGACTAAATGTTAGACAATAGTCACTTTTAAAATTACAAAATAGTTTTGTGTGTCTAAATATAGTTTTAGCCACACTTATAGTAAATTCATGTGACTAAATAATAAAATGACCCCACTTATAGTGAGTTCATGTGGCCGTTGCTACCATTTAGTTACACTTAATGGATGGAATGTATGATTACAACAACTCTTTTAGCCACATTTTTATAGTTGATGTGGCAATAATAAACTTTTAAGTGACTATATAATAGAACCGGTTACACTTATCATAAATTTATGTGGCTGTTGCTAGCCTTTAGCCACTTATTGTACAGAATATCTGATTCCAGTAAGAAATAGTGGTACCCTTTAGCCACATAATTAAGTTGCTATGGCCACTAAACGTGAATGTGACAGTATGATACCTATGATGACTCGACCTTTGGTCACACTTGAGCTGGAAAAAAAAAGTGTGGCGAAAGACGTACGGTCACACTTTTTTTGTGTGGCTGTAAGCCTTTTTTGACGTAGTGTTCTATTGATAACTGTTTTTACTACCTTTTTTTAAAATTATTAATACATTAGTGATTGTGAAACTTTTAAATATTGAAACAAATTTTCCTTGCAAATAAACGTTAAATATAATAGATTAGGATCAAATACAAAGGGCAAAATAAATAAGAAATATTTTAGTCTATTGTTCTTAGATTTAGAGGGTTGAGATTAGGTTTAGGGAAAAGAAAATAGCGGAAATACATAAGGGGAATCCTTCATTTATTGATTTTTTCTCTCCACATGCAAGATACATGTAAATGCCCATCAACTTAAAACGATCATAACTTTTTCATACAACATTTCTTCTAAAAAAAATTCACTATAATAAAGAGCGTTTTTGATCTTTAATATAAGTATGATATTGCTGTATAAAAAAAATAAGTAAATGCATATTTACTAAGTTTTCTTTGCATTGTGTTAAAGATTATGTTCATTGTGTCTTTCAAATGGGTTTTGGTTATTACATTTTTACTATGGTTTCTATACATTGTATTATTATCAAAACTTATAACACAACGTTAATTTGGGTTCCGTCCATTAAGTTTTTATCAAAACTTATAATAAAATGTATGGCACAATGAAGATGGTATTATAATTGGGTTTTCTATACATTGTCTTATAGGTTTTTTGTCATGTGTTTAGTCTGCTATCCATTGTGTTTTAATCTTTGTCCATTGTGTTTTTGTTTTGTTGTCTATTGTGTTTTAGTCTTTTATTCATTGTGTTTTTAGTATGTTGTTTATTTTGTTTTTAGTATGTTATCCATTGTGTTTTAGTCTGTTTATTCAGTGTGTTTTTAGTCTATTATCCATTGAGTTTTTCTTTGTTGTCAATTGTGTCAATTATCAGCTGTCATAAATTGTGTTTTAGTCTACTTTACAATGCATTTTAAGTTTGATACTCATTGTTTTTTATGTTATCTCCTTTGTGTTTTAGTCTCCAGTCTATTTTGTCTTTTTCTATTGTCATTAATTGTATTTTTAGTCTACTTTTCATTGTCTTTTAGTTTAATACTCATTGTGTTTTTCATCATGTTCATTGTGTAACACGCAACATGGTTTTCAATTTTTTTTTTGAAAAATATAGCAATAGATACTAATATTAAAGATAAAAAGACGCTCGATTTTTGCGGTATAAATTACAAAAAAATGATAAAAAGTACGAAAGTTTAAAAAAATAGGGGAAATAGCATGTGCATGTTTCTCGGGATGTTACTTGCATGTGCAAATTCTTTTTTTTTTTCCTCTTAGAATAAAACTAACATTCTCACTTGATTCCTCTTTGAACACTTGTAACCCTATCGTGGTTTCTTACCTTTCTTACTTTAAACCATTTCGTACTATAACGCCAACCAATTATTTAAAAAAAATTGAATATTTGTATGTTATACTGTTTTTTAGCGTATGTAAGATGTAACATAAAATTTTCAAATTCTTTTTTTTAAAGACTACTCGGCGCTTTTTTGTTTTTGTTTTTGGCTCAAAACGACGTTAAAAAACATGTAACTTAAATTCCCTAAATTTTTTTAGAAAATATAGTTTGTTACATAAAGTTTTTACAAAGTTTTCCTAAGTTTTTTCAACTTAGATGGTTTTCTATCTATAATTCCCCTATATGTGTGTGTGTATATATATATATATATATATATATAGCAAGAGGATCTTAAGAAAACTACTTAAATGTGAGAAAACTAAAAAACTATGAAAAAAAGCTTAAAAAACACACCAATATTTTTAGACATATTTTGACTGTAAGTAGCATTTGTAAGATTTTTTTTTGAAAAAAAAAAATTAGTATTACAGATGTGCAACATATGTTATTTTGCATATGCAATTTAGCTTTAGAGGTTAAGTTTCCAGTTTAGTTAAATTTTTAGGGTTAAGTTTTTTAGGGTGTTTAGGTTTAGTTTTTAGGTGGAGGGGGTGTTAAGTTTATTTTGAGGGGTGGGGATGTGGTTAGGTTTTGTAGGGGTTTAAGTTTGGGGTTTGGTTTTTAGTTTTTTTTTTTCTTTGGGAGGGGGAGGGGAGGGGGGTTGCTTGCGTTTAGGGGTTTAGTTTTTTCGTAGTGTTACATATGTCTAATACTATTTTTTTTGTATTTTAAAAATATAGATTTACAGCCAAAAGATATTAAAAAATTGTTGTGTTTTTTTAACTTTTTTTTGTGATTTTTTTGTTTTCTCATTTGAGTGAGTTTTCTCATTATTTATCTCCTATATATATTATATTGTTTGGAATTAAATTAGGCTCAAACAATCCACACACCCTATCTGCCTATTTAGACACCATTTGCCTCGTTTATGCCTGATATAGGTCTATACTGGGCGTATAAAGTTACATCAAATTCAGTGTCTAACTCATGTTAGTTCTGGTTTGGCTGCTCCTATATGCCTCGTATAGGCCTATACGGGGTGTATAGGACCCCTCGTATAGGTCTCATATATGACTCATGCCCCATATATGCCACGTATAGGCCTATATGGGGCGTATATAAGGTTTTTTTTAACAAACATTTTATACAATATTAATCGTTTTAGCAAACTTTTAAACAAAAAATAAGTTTTCTATTTTAAATAAATAAAAATAACGAGTACATGATATGATACAACACCTGTATAGGCCTATACGAGACCTAAATCACACCTATAGTCTTATGCGAGACCTGTACTACACCTATAGGCATATACGAGTTATTATAATTAATATGAGTTTTTTATAATTAATATTAGAGTTATTATAATTAATATGAGTTTTTTATAAGAGTAAACTGCCATTTTAGTCCTTGTGGTTTGGGCACTTTTGCCATTTTAGTACAAATCTCAAACTTTTTAAATCTGGTTCCTTGTGGTTTCACTTTTATTGCCATTTTAGTCCAAAATTCAAAAACCCCCTTTTTGACTGTTGCAACATGTCTATTTTGTCTTTTTGTTCAGGGGCATTTTGGTCATTTGTAATTATTATAACATACCCCTCTGTCTCTCTCTTCTCTCTCTCTCTCAGATCTTCATCTTCTTATTCTTTCTCTCAGATCTTCACAAAACCTAGATGTGGAAAAACAAAATCATTTAGAATATTGAGATTCATCTTCACAACAGATCTCCACAAATCATTCAACAGATCTTCAACAGATCCAATTAGGAAAACCCACGTATGTGAAGATCGATGAACAACAGGAGAATATTGAGATTGAATAGGTCCGGCTAGGGGAGGATCTAGTCGCCTACTCCTTGTGTACGAACCAACCCGGTTGTGCGGAATCCAACCGGAAATGGCAAACCGAGAACGAGATGAACAAGAACACGAGATACAAGACCGAGACTCAACGATTAACACCAATGTATTAATACGTAAGAAAAGTTGGTTACAAATCAATGTTTACAAAACAATCTTTGTAAACTCTCTAACAAATCTCTCGGGTGTGTGTTCTTTCACTTGTGCGCTCCTTCTCTGTCTCTCACACACACCACTGTTCTTGTCTGCCTTGTGTTGTCTGTTGTCTACCGAAATCACAAGTGATTTCGGTATTTATATTATGTTCACTTGTGCGATTGGGTTCGGCCCATATGCAAAGCCCAATGAAATTGATTGGTCCAAAGGAACCATGTACATGCACGTACATAAGTTCAAGACATGTTCCACAATCTTAAATTTGTAAGCAGTAGTCAACATGGTGACATCATCATGACATCACCAAGATGATGTCATGGTGATGTGTCGACGGGAAAGTCCGCGGCGCTTCGTGCTTCGCGTGTCGAACTCTGGGACGCACGACGGAGGAATGTCGTGACGTCGGGGTTGAGCCGAACCTAACCGGGTCGAACTGAACCAAGTTGAACCGAACCAAGTCGCGTCCACATAATATGTATCAACAAACTCCCCCTTGGACGCTACTCGTGAGGTTCATCTTCCATGTCTTCCATGTCGGAGGATCTTCAAAGTCTTCACGTCTTCAAAGCAGAAAGTGTATCAACAAACTCCCCGTTTCATGTAGGAAGTGTGTTGACAAACTCCCCCTTAACATAAGCTCCCCCTTGAGTTATGCCCGTGAATGTCTTGATCTTTACAACTTGAGATCCTTGTGGTGTTGATGATGGCCAGCGGCAACTCGATCATCTTCATCATTTGAGTGCCTTCACGTTGTGTCTTCATTCCGAAGCTTGTCATCGACCATGTTCTCCTTGCCTTTAGAATCTGCACATGCAAGAAATCTAAACGCGTAATGAGAACAACTGCTTGGAATATAGTTTGACATAAACAAATGACACACATGTGACCATTATTCAAACAACTACCGTCCGACAGTTTGAAAGTTTAACAAATTTATCAATTTTAGTTTTTAACTTTCAAAACTTGCAAATTCTGACCATTTATGAAGATTTAGTCGATTTTGGTTTTCAATCAGGTTTCAGGTAACGAAGACTTGAGATCCAACATCGTACGATCGAAAATAAGATAGAAATAAAATCTTTTTGGCTTTTTAGAAAGTTTATATTAAAACACACCTAAAATCTTTTTGGTATTTTTGAATATTTCAAATGTAAAGACTGAAAGCAGTAAATAAATATATACAAAGATGCAGAAACTGAAAGCATTAAATAAATATATACAGACATTCTTTTTGTGAGTTTCGAGGGTAAGAGAATCATATCAGTGAACGGTCACGTCAAAAACGCTCTTGTTGTTCAATTAGTTAACATTAAGATAAGCATCCTATAACAATTATCGGTATTGTTGTCCACATAAGCTCAACTTATCAGATGTAATCATGTCGAGGGGATACGTTAAGGTATGATTTATACTTACCGACCGGTGTTCATCCACATCACGACACATTCCCGTATCAAGGTATGCACGAGGGTTCATCTTACCGGTGAGTATACCGATTATCATCTGTTTGACCGTATATGATGTGAGAAACTCACTTATTTTGATTTGAAAACAAGCCCTATGTGATAGAATCACTTATTGATGAGGAACTTGATTTTCAGATGCATGAGGGCACAGGAGCAAGTCCGTGAACAGGTCAGTACTTTCGTACAGCAGAGAGACGAACTTGACTCCCGGATAAATGTGATATATTATCACTTATTTTGAGGGACATGTGATTGTTGATCACTTATTGAGGTCGAATGCAATATGTA
Source organism: Helianthus tuberosus (assembly GCA_030545235.1). Taxonomy (NCBI): domain Eukaryota; kingdom Viridiplantae; phylum Streptophyta; class Magnoliopsida; order Asterales; family Asteraceae; genus Helianthus; species Helianthus tuberosus. The sequence continues at coordinate 19,990,368 of CM060364.1, read as the reverse complement.
CACGTATGTATGGTATCATGGAAGATCTAGACTTGCGTCCCCGTTATTTTTCGGTAAAAGATACAACCATGATACCCAGATGATAAGCAGCATAAAGACCGAATATCTCAGAACCTCGGCAATCTCTCAAACGAAATTTCGGTACTAAGACCATATGCCAATGAGTGGTTCCCACCTGGTCTTCAGTCGATTTAGATTTATATCACCCTGCACACTTTAAAATGATTGTGAGCCTACCGATACATCTTATATAGAGCTGCTTATCGTTTTACAGTTTAGGTTTAAAGAGGTTTGGACAGACCACTGATGTACTATCATTTTCTCTTTTGCTCGCCAGGAAACTCATTTTTGTTTTTCTATTGTTTTTGTGTTTTTGAAATTTTTCGATGTTTTTGGATTTTCAAATTTTGGATTTACTCCCCCTAAAATCAATAAACTAAGACAAATTTAAAACACAAAGGTATTTACAAAAATGATTTTCCGATGTTGGTTTTACTCTTGCTTGACCTTAATGCCGTTTACCAATAATAAATAGTCAAATCTTGATTTGTCAAATGCTTTGGTAAAAAGGTCGGCACGTTGGTCATCGGTGTGGACCATGACAATATTGATGAGTTTCATAGTGAAACAATCACGTGTGAGGTGATATTCGAGATCAACGTGTCAGGTCAAGGAGTGCTGTACGAGATGATAATAATTCATAAAGCAGCTTAAATATCGACAAGTATAGGAGAGATTAGAAATTTAAAACCGTTTCCTGCAACTGCTTTGTTCATTGCAAGGAATCTGAGCGCTCTCCTAAACTGGATATCCACCCGGTGTGGACTTCAAAGTCGATTTAGTAGCTACTAAAATCCCTTCACAGCAACAAGATCATAGACCTCTGGGTCCGGCTGGTCTTCCACATTGCACCAGCGAAGGTCTTTGTCTTTCTCTTTGAGAGGAAGTGTGCGGTTGTTCAATCCACGCCAAGGCATCCGCACACCCGGTGTAGTTTGATCAACCAACACATTTTCTTCAATCACACCGTAGAGAAAAGTACCCTACACGTTCATCTTGTGGACTTTGAACTTCTTGTGGAAGAAAAAAATCCATGAATCTTCAAAAAGCTTCAGACGTGCTACAGGCGCGTACTTTTCATTGGAATCTTTTCCTGAGGACCCGATCAAAAACCATAACAACCAAATTTTGGCACATTTATCATCTGGTCGAATTTTTCAACTTCATTGAACAACATTCTTTCATCAGACATTTTTGTCTTCTTTTCTCCTCTCTCCATCAAAGGCAACAATTTCTTCTGTCACCTATCTTGTGTAAGGACGCTCCACTATCAACAATCTTACGACTATCGAAAGTTCCTCCTGGAACATCCTACACACTCACTCAGAGATTAGTTGGAGAGTGGGACCCAAGCCTTCACAGACTTGGGTCGTCCGTCATCATCGAGAATTGTAACATCCATTTCCCGATGATTCGGAATTGATCTAGCTCCCCCTGAAACAATTTCCAATTTTGGTTTCCAAATCTGTTTTTGTTTTTCATTTTTAACATTTGATTTAACAGACTGCGTTTGGACAACCTCTGGTTTTAAAACCTTTTCAACTTCTTGTCGTTGTTTCTTTTTCTGTTTCATTTCCCGTTGTTTAACAAGACGAGGGTCCTGTTTTGGTGAAACAGATCTTTTATGGTAATTGTTACCATGGGGGGCATCAACCTTTGCTTTCAACTTATGAAGATACGGACAGTTTCGAATTATATGTCCAACTTCACCACATTCAAAACATGATCTTCGTTCTACAAACCCCGAAGTATCATGTGATCGTCTTGCCGATGATGAACTTTGTGATCCCGAGGTACTAGGTTTTGAACTGTTTGGTTCATTTCTTTTCATCGCTGTTGCTTTCTTGACAAAATCTAAGTTAGATTGATTTTCAAACTTTTCAATTTTGTTCGTTCCCTTAGATTTCACAAAGTTCACATTCTTTTTCTTCTTCTGATTCGGCTTCCTTTGACTTTGAGCCGACAATTTTCCTTTTTGTTTGTTATGATTTTGCTGTGTTTGCACTGTTGGTATTTTCTGATTTCCATACTGTTTTCGAACTTCAGCCTTTGGAATAGGAGGACACTATGTTACTGTAACACGTGATCCTGTCTTTCCCAGAAACTTACTTGTTGAATTTTCAAAGACTTTACTGATTAATGATTGATTAACATTCTTAATAGGAAAATCTTTGTCTGAATAAATTTTATTATCACCAACAAGAGTGTACAGCAAATCCACACTCTCCGACTCTTTTGCAGACGAGGACTCAATTGCAACAGTCTTAGCGGGTTTTGCAGGAGGATCACACAGAATATGATTCTCAAGAGGTATGTCCTCTTCTTTTATCACCGCATCAGACTTTGCTGAATCAGTATCATCAGATTCATCATCAGAAGAATCAGCATCCTCAATCACAACTGGAGGATCCTGATTCGGTTCAGCAGAAGACACACTTGTATCTCCTGACACATCCGATTCTGATGATACTTCCTTCTTGTATCCGAGCCCTGTCGTAAATTCATTAACATCTAGAGGAACAGATGGTTCAAAGAAAGTTCTATCCTCCTCGTCAGGCATGGCATCATAATTGTGTCTCACAGGTGGTGGACATTTCTTGTATCCAATGCATGTGACATCCCGTTTCTCTTTCTGTACGTCAATGATGTGATCCAACACATAGCTAGAGCTCAAATAACTGTCTAGCTTAAGTTGGATCGCCTCACTTTCAGTTTTCACACAAGCCATTTCCTTTTGCATCACTTCAAGACGAGTTATATACAAATTAATGTCAGTTTGTTTTCTGGAAACCATTTTTGTCAGCTCTGTTTTATCTTTCTTTAATGTTTCAATCATCGATTTAAATTCCTTTTCATGGTTTTCATAAAACATGTTGGCTTCTGTGCACTTAGAAAGGTCCACGGTCAACTTTTGATTGTGAATGAATGTCACATCATACTTGTTTTGCAAAGCCTCGTGATTGCTTTGCAACTCACACCACTTATCATTCAATGAAACATGTTTGTCTTGCAAATCAAACAAACTAGCTTGTAAGGCATCATGTTTGCCTTGCAACTCAGACATGTTTGCATCTAAATCAGCACATTTAACATGCAATCTATCACAATTATCACAAATAACAGCAGTGGGTTCATCGACACATACCTGACTTGATGAACTGTCGACATTAGCCATAACGGCTGAATGGAGAGAAGAAGAAGAATAAGCAGCTTGATCCACCAATATAGATCTCCTATGATTTTCTGCTGCAGTGTCTCCCAATACCTCATTAACCTCTGCTTCAACTGACACACTTGACGTGTCATCCAAATGATCATCACCTGAAGTCGAGGATTCTCCATCTGAGCTTCTACTGTAACCAGAACTGTCTTCATCTTCAGAAGATTCACCACCATTGGCGGAAGATTCTTCACCACTGGCGTGTTTAAGATCCTTGACAACCTCAGCAAAACAAGCGGTTACAGTAGATGGCCGATGGACTTGCTGTTGTGGAGCGGGTTTTACTGGAACTTGTATCGGATTGCCATATAGATCAGTTGTCACAGGAGGCCTTTGGGTTTGCTGTTGAGGCACTGGTTGAGGAACTGGTTGAAGCGGATTTCCGTACAGATCTGTTGGTCCGGTAGATCGAACAGGTAATGGATTTCCGAACATATCAGTTGCTCTGATAGATCGTTTCGGTGCGGGAGACGGAGTACCAAAATACATCTCTGTATTTACCGGAGTACCCCATCTTGGATTCATTTTTGATCAAGAAAAAGAATACCTGAAAATCACACTCGAAACAAACTGTTAAAAATACTTTTGCAAACTTTCTGTTGTTATTTATTTTTTTTAAATTTTGACAATGTTTAACAAAGTCCCACGAAACAAAGGTGATCGTTGAAGTCGACGAAACAATTTGAATGTCGAAGAAATCAGAGCCCAAACATAAGCCCAAATTTATGTTGTGCGAGCCCAAACTCCTTGTGCGACTATCAGATCTTGTGCGAGTGAATAACCTTTGGGCTCCCAGTTAATGAAACAGCCCAGGCCCAATGAAGAAACAGAAGCCCAGATCAGGATCTTGTGCGACTGATAACTTGTGAGATCCACTTTCTTGTGCGATCCAAATACATGTAATTCAAATCTTGTGCGACCAAACAAATGTTGACTTCCAATGCTCTGACACAAAGCAGAATCACTTTTTCAATCACTTTCGGCTACACTCCTTCCGAGTTTACCAACCAAATGATGATTTGCCAATATAATAATCCAATCAACAAGTTCCAAGACAATAACAACTTTCAATAATTCTGAGTAAATATAATCTTGTGCGATTGAAAATTGTTGTGCGATTCACCTTCTTGTGTGACAATATTGCTTGTGTGATTAAATAAATCTTGACTTTCTATCACCTGACACAAACAGACAACTTTCGGCTACCCATGCCTATTCACCAACCATGTATGGCATGCAAATACTATTTTAATCAAAACACAACTTTCAAAATACAAACAACTTTCACAACACTTGACCAAGATTAAAAAGGTGAAGACTTTGAAGAACACTTGAAGCTTTGTTGAAGATATGATGAACACAACCCAGAAAATTTGAATTTTCCGGTTAACCGACCACTTTCCGAAACCCGATTTTGCCCGAAACTTCACTAAAAACCTTAACACACCATTCACAAATCAGTATTAAGCAAGGTTTTCCGATGAACTAGCAGCCAAACATCAAAAATTTCGAAGATTCAAACAGTTTTTCCAGAAAAAATAAGCTTCAAAAACCCGAAAAACAACCCGAAAACTCTCGGTTTTAACAAGGAGAAGAGCCAAGGCTCTGATACCACTTGTAGGTCCGGCTAGGGGAGGATCTAGTCGCCTACTCCTTGTGTACGAACCAACCCGGTTGTGCGGAATCCAACCGGAAATGGCAAACCGAGAACGAGATGAACAAGAACACGAGATACAAGACCGAGACTCAACGATTAACACCAATGTATTAATACGTAAGAAAAGTTGGTTACAAATCAATGTTTACAAAACAATCTTTGTAAACTCTCTAACAAATCTCTCGGGTGTGTGTTCTTTCACTTGTGCGCTCCTTCTCTGTCTCTCACACACACCACTGTTCTTGTCTGCCTTGTGTTGTCTGTTGTCTACCGAAATCACAAGTGATTTCGGTATTTATATTATGTTCACTTGTGCGATTGGGTTCGGCCCATATGCAAAGCCCAATGAAATTGATTGGTCCAAAGGAACCATGTACATGCACGTACATAAGTTCAAGACATGTTCCACAATCTTAAATTTGTAAGCAGTAGTCAACATGGTGACATCATCATGACATCACCAAGATGATGTCATGGTGATGTGTCGACGGGAAAGTCCGCGGCGCTTCGTGCTTCGCGTGTCGAACTCTGGGACGCACGACGGAGGAATGTCGTGACGTCGGGGTTGAGCCGAACCTAACCGGGTCGAACTGAACCAAGTTGAACCGAACCAAGTCGCGTCCACATAATATGTATCAACAAAGATGTTGAATCAGATTCGGAAGGTTATGAGGAGTTAGAACCGGATGAAGAAGATGATGATGATGATGAAGTGGAAACGGATGAAGATGAGGAAGAGGTTGAGGTTTTGGTGCGGGAAGGATGTGATCAGCAGCAGCTGCAGATGACGTCATCATCGGCGGCGGTGTTGCTCCGGGGAGTGGGGAGTGGTGTGGTGGCGAATCGGAGTGGTTCACCGGTGGTTAATGATGTGAATGGAGAGTTGAAGGTGGTGTTGATGGATTCGGATGTGTTGGATTGTCTGATTTGTCTCGATCCGTTGAGCACACCTGGACTCCGCCGCCACACCGCCGTCGTGCTCCTTCACAGTCACTATCTCCGATTCCTTTTCGATTCGCCGCCAATCACTTTCTCCGCACCGATTAACTGGCGATCGCATCGTTTGGTACTTTATCCTCTTTGTTGTTTCATTACGGCTGATTTTTGTTACTTGATCTGCCTATTTCAGCATTAATTTGTGTTTGAATTGTTGATTTGTTGTTGCCGTACAATTGTTGTATGATTGTATTGTTTAAATGTGGTTTTGTGAGATTGTGAATCTGAATTTTTAGCTTTTGATTGGTGAATGAGCGGTTGTTGTAGCTGATTTGTGTGGTTCATGAACAAAAGGTCGGATTTTGTGATGGGGATGAAGAGGGTTTTGTGAAGACATTCTGGGTTTATAAAGACATTATGGGTTTTGTGAAGATCTGAGAGAGAGAAGAAGAAGATGAAGATCTAAGAGACAGAGGGGTATGTTATAATAATTACAAATGACCAAAATGCATGTTGCAACAGTAAAAAAAGAGGGTTTTTGAATTTTGGACTAAAATGCAATAAAAGTGAAACCACATGGACACAGATTTAAAAAGTTTGAGATTTGAACTAAAATAGGAAAAGTGCCCAAACCACAGGGACCAAAATGGCGGTCTACTCTTTTTATAATTAATATTAGTGTTATTGATATTAATATGAGTTTTTTTATAATTAATGTTAGTGTTATTATAGTTAACTAGTAAAACTCCCCCACGCGTTGCGGGGGGGGGGGGGGGGGTGTTTCGGTTGGTATCGGTTTGGTTTACAATGACACTAATACTCATTATCAACAAAAAAAAAAACTAAAAAATAAAGTTATGATGTGTAAAAAAGTATATCAACCAGTGTTTATGTAGATTGAAAAATATAAAAGTGAATATCTTGTTTGGTCGGAATCAGTTTGATTCGTCACCGATACTGACATTCGCTATAGCTTACGGTATATTGCGCTACGGAAGTTATTCAAAAAAGATCAATGATATGGTCTTGTTCGATTCTGAAAGTATTTATATTAGAAAGTTTTTGGTTAACTCATGGTAATAGAAAGAAAAAAAAAAGAGATAAAAAATAATATAGAAAACCATTTTCAATACATAATTGGTAAATACTAAAATACTTAAAGCCTAGGGTTAAACTTTTGCATTTTACTATTGGGCCTTCAAATTGTGAAAGCTTCCATTTTGGCGTTTAGTTAAAAAAAGAAAAGTGAAAATCCTTTGTGGCCAAAACTTAAAACAATAAATCTATACTATTGTTTAGCATGTTAGGAATTAATAATAAAAAAAGAAAAGTGAAATTCCTTTGTGGCCAAAACTTAAAACAATAAAGCTATACTATTGTTTAGCATGTTAGGAATTAATAATATATATAAATATGAGTTTTTTATGATTAATATTAGTTTTATTGATATTAGTATAAGTTTTCTATAATTAATATTAGTGTTATGGATATTAAAAAGAGAAAACCAAAAAAAATAAAAATATATGTCACATATAGGGCTAGACTGAGCGTATAGTGTGGTCTAAAAGACCATTATAACCCTGTTTTGCCCCCAGTCTAGACCTAACTCAGGGCTAAAATGGTAATTTGCATTATATATATACGCCTCATACAGACCTATACTAGGCATATAAGAGAGGCAAAAAAGACCAATTTACCCCCAGTGTAGGCCTAACTCAGGGGTAAAATGGTCTTTTTCGTCTATACGCCCCATATAGGCCTATACGAGGCATATAAGACAAAATATGATATAATCAGATATTCTCTTGGAAATTGAAAAATGTTATACGCAACGTATAGATCTATACGAGGCGTATATGAGGGTGTGTAAATAGGGACTAAGGTGTGTGAATATGTAGACCCTTAAATTATTACTTTTTTTTTTTCAAATATTTGGCTTTATATATTTAAAGGGTTGGTGAGTTTTGGATTTTGTGAGGGAATATCCATACCACAACACCACCAACGACAGGCTTTCTTTTCACTACAATTGGTAATGCACAAACAACGAATAAGATATTAATTTTTTTTTTCATATGATATTATAGCCTAGTGACATCTTAGGGTAGAATAAAGCTTAAAGACCATTAGGTTCTGAGTTTGATTCTAATGGAGGTTTTATCAGATTTATTGGATTTTCTCTTGAATTAGTGTATATGCATTATTGCCTAGTGGAGATGATTCCGTTGTTGACACGATAATAGTCTAGTGATCCGACAATAATACAAATTTGTCGTTCAAGAAAAAGATATTAAATTTCTTGGTCTCATCTATATCATAAGCTTTAATTATCGAATACAATATTGCAACATATAATATCCGTTCAGTTGTAACTTTTTTGGACTTTTTTAATATTTTAGTAGAAAGGATATGTAAAAAAAGCTGTTTTTAACATCAAAGAATTTATTAATTTACTTTTATATATTATATAAATTTTAGAGCTTTACATTCTGATACCAGTACTTTTCTATTGCAAGTTGTATTTTACCACTATATATATCGACAAAAAAACTCCAGTGGAACACAAATCCAATCTAGAGATGGCTCGTATAAACTTTTATGAGTACATTGTTTTCATTCTATTTTCCCTCCTTATCTTGCACACTTTTTCCATAATTGCTCACTCAGAAAAACTAGATGAGAAGAAACCATGCAAGAGATTTGTGTTATATTACCATGACATCCTCTTCAATGGCACCAATGCCGCTAATGCCACATCAGCAACTGTCGCGAATCGTACAAAGCTTGGGAACTACAACCATGGGATGCTTGTGGTCTTTGATGATCCCATTACCAAAGATAACCACCTCCTATCTCCCCCTGTGGCTAGGGCACAAGGATTTTACTTCTATGATATGAAGACCGAGTATAATGCTTGGTTTTCGTATACTTTGATTTTCAATTCCACTGAACATAAAGGAACAATTAACATTATGGGTGCAGACATGATGGGTGAGGAAACTAGGGATCTTTCAGTTGTTGGTGGCACTGGAGATTTCTTTATGACACGAGGGATTGCTACTTTTCGTACTGATATTGCACAAGGCGATTACTATTTTCGACTTGAAATGGATATCAAGTTGTATGAATGTTATTAAATAAGGTTATGTGTGTGGAGTTATAAGGTTGATGTTATGAATGCATCAATTATAATGACTCCACATGTTTAGCTCCTATCTTTTAATTACTCTTGTATTAATGTAAGGGCCTATAAATAGAGCCATTGTATGCTAAATGTTTATTGTTGGAAGTTTTGGTGTGAATGGAAAGTCTCAAGTGGTAAAACCACTTTGTCCCACATTGGTGTGGGAACAAAAGGAAAAACTACTTATAAGGAAAAATCTTGATCAAGCCTTTGAACTTTTATGACATGTTTTACCACAAGTTCTACCCCCGCGCGCGCAGGGGGTGTGCAAAAAATGGGTTTCGGAACTGGAATTTGGCTGAACTCAGTTTTCAATCTCAGTTAGACACACCACAACAACGTCTCCTCTCTCAATCTCAGTTTTCTACAACACATCTCATTTTCTTTTCAGGCAAGTGTTCAAGTCCGACAGTGCGCTGTTGCTGCTTCGAACCGTGTTTAAGGGAATTGTGTCAAACACAAGCCTGGTTCTCGCTAACTGTTTCTTTATTTCTGTTTGATTATTTTGCAGTTCTTTCGGTAGCAGTTTTCTAACATTTATCTCTTTTATTATCCAATTACAAATTAGATAAATCGACAAGAAGCCATAGAACATCACATTCAAGAGATACAGAAGCCTCAACCAACATTGTCCTTTTCACCTGCAACATAAATGCATTTCCAAATTAGAAAAACTTAAGGTCATGAAAGATAACAATGGAGATTACAGAACACCGGTATTGAGTGTACGGTGTACCTTGTTAGCGACCAGACGAGCTTTCTCTTTAGCGCTATACTCTGAATTGCCTTGCAGTTCCGGAATTGTTAATCCAACAATCAAAACATCCTAACTGCGATTGATATTCCCATACTCCATGATTATTAGGACGTAATTTTTTTTTTCTGTAATTTTTTTTTTCTGATAATCGTCGTTTGAAAATATGTCGAAGTCGCCTTCGATGGTTGAATAGCGTGGCTGGTCGTCGCCTAGCGTGTTCGAAGGTTGTCCAAGGTTTGGGTCGTTGTTGGGTCCGCTTATGGTTTGGGTTGTCGCCAGCCAAGGTTTGCTCGTTGCCGTCTAGGGTTTGGGTTGGGAGGTATTCAAAGGATGAAGGTTTGGCATATATGAAAAAATGAAAGTTAATATGATTTATGATTTTATAAAATCCACGTAATTGGTGGCTGGGAGGTTTTAATTATGATTTGATTTAATAAAATCCACGTAATATCCACATAGGCATTTAACAAAATAAAATAATAAGAGAAAAAAATTGTTTACCTAGTAATTACACAATATTAGAACAAATCAAAGTTTAGTTACTTTAAAGAGACAATAAAAGTTAGAATGACTTAATTGGAACAATCCCCAAACTTTGTTACATTTCTATGGCATTTCCCCTATATTTAAATTGTTGGGTTGCTCATGTAATAAAAAAATAAAGCTGGTTCTACTCACTACTAGAAAAATTAAAATTTCTGACACCATTTTCCGTAGGAAATGCTTCACAACTCGCGATTTTCTACGAATTTGTGACAAAGTGCGTATGTAGGAAAACCACTCGTAGGAAACTGGTTTCTTACGCATTTCCTACGCATTTTCCAACCCATTCTGACAAAAAAGGGTCGTGAGAAATTGCTACACATTTCCTACAAAATTTATTATTATTATTAATATATTTATTATTATTATTAATATTTTAAAATTTTTTTAATTACGACGCATTTGTAAGATAGTTAATTTTTATTTTTTTAATTATTGTGACACATTTGTCACAAAACTTAATTTTTATATCTTTTATATTTTCTTGGTTTGTGACAAATTTCCGACCATCAGTTCATTTTTTTTTTAATTTTACTACGCATTTCCGACAAATCTTTAACAAATAAAAAAAAAAAGCTTTTTGATGACAGATTTTCTGTCACAAACTCGTCGGTAAAAGTAGGCATTATACTATCTCATAAATGGATACAAGGCAGATCAAACTATCAAAACATACAAATTCAAAAATACTAATCATTCATAATTTAATACAATTTTACAAACAAAAGGTGTATAATTTCTACAAACATAAAGAAAATAAAACTACATGTTCTTATGAAAGTAACAAAGAATGAGATACAAACTGTTTTCTATGAAGTCATTTTATAAAATAACAATATAAGGACATAACAGATAGCGTATTTGACGGTTTTCCGGCAAGCATCTTCGTCCGTGACAATTTTCCGGCAAGCATCTTCAGTGTAGTTGACGACATCACGGATAGCGTCATCAAGAAAGATCTTCAAAAGTTCTTGTGTCTCTTTGCAGATAAGCTCGTTTCATGATACGCCGGATGTTGTTCCGGAAAACTTTCCGGTGACCTTTGCTCCTCCTTGACATTTTCTCTCACTAAAAGTGATTTTGATTCATAAATTTTAACTGTGTATATGTGTGAGTATTTGCTCCTCCTTGACATTTTCTCTCTCTAAAAGTGATTTTGATTCATTAATTTTGACTGTGTATATGTGTGAGTATAGAGAGTTTGTGTTTCTTCAGGTGTGTTTTTATCCATAGATTGAAGAGGATGTGAGTGAAGCAGGACCGTAGGATTGTGATCCCCACATGCCTAATTAAATGTTTTGATTGGCTCACTTGGATTTTTGTTTATATTTAAAAGTATAATAGATTTATAATTCCTGATTAGGATTGGCTATTTCTATATTTTATAAATCATTTCATTTCACAAAGCAATATGTTTCAAAAATTGTATACTACATGCATAAACGAAGTAGTAATTATTTTAATAGATATTGATATTGATATACTCTATTAATTTCTAACATAACGAGCAACAGTGCATTTAACGGTGACGGAGGTTTCCACTTTAACTTTTTTGATTTTCTAACATTATTCTCTCACTTTCATTGGTTGTTCATAGTTTTAATAGGGAAGACATAATATATTATGATTAAGTGGAGATAAAATTCCAACTAATATATTTAATTAAATTCCAACCGTTAATAATAATAAATAACAAACTTTAAGTTTAAATAATATATACAAAAGCGAATTTATGCCAATTTTATGTAATTGTTTATGTATACTAAGTATCTATATATAAAAACGAAATCGAATAGTAAATTTTTATGAAAGGTAAATATAATACGTTGACTTGCTTATTTTTATGTGCGTTTTTAATACGTTGTCGGAGTTGCAGGAAGTCACTAGGGGAGCGGGGGTGTGCGAGGGTTGCAGTACATCAAGAGAGAAAGGGGTGTTTACCGATGAACGGGACCATACTCGTGTCCGATGCTTCCATTTCGTTGTCGGTGCGTTCCTATAGTCAGTATTTTGTACGGTGTCAGTTCGTTAGCGTTTAACGTTCAGCAGCTTTCCCGTAAACCACCATTCGCGCACTATGAAGCCGGTAAGACGTTCATGGACACTCCAAGGGTCTAGTTAAGTTTATCTACGTCTAATTACACTACTTTTAATCGTCCTAATGTTTTTTTACGCGTAATTAAGAGCCGTAAATTACCGGTTGAAAATTGGACATAAATTATCAATATATTTTTATAAAACAATTTTTAAACTGTATATTTCAAAGGCATTTATATTATGATGCCAAATTGTTGGTGCAGTCATCTGTCGTCTTCGTCTAATGTCGAGTCCGGGTTGCGTTGCGAATCGTTCAAGCATGATGTCATCATCTTGGATGATGACATCATATGATGACATCATCATTACTTGAGCACATGAGACAAAACGACAAAGGAGCTTTTGGATTAAATAGTGACTTGTGGCAGTTGGTTTTAATTGGACCATATGAGGGTCCAATGAAGTGCCATCATGTGAAGGGCAAATCACATTACTTAGTTGCCATTTGAAGACACAATCACAGTCACAAGAAACAGTTCAGTTGAAGGTCCAATAGAAAGGTTTGTTTGATAGTCAAATGGAAAGGTTCGCTTATACGGCAACATGATGGTTCGCTTATATGTCAATATCTGGATCGCTCATGTGTCAAGTCTTCTGGACCGCTCATTTGTCATGACATACGAGCGGACCAGAAACTCTATAAATAGGCTTATTGTCAATTCATTTGTAACGTTGTTCAGATCTGATACCGAGGTATTGCCGGTGTTCCTTGTCAATGTAAACGCTGTAAAATCAATATACAAGAGATTTAAAGTGTGATTCTAGCTGTGTACACGTCCGTTTCTTTGTTTCCGCCTCTGAAACGGATTTGTTTATGCAGGTGAGTCAGGTTACGATACCTGAACCTGTGAAAGTCAGACTATGATCCCAGTACAAGTTGAGGAGGAGTCTGTTAGAGAAAGAGAGTCTGAAGATGCAAGAGCTAAGAGTCAGAGATCCTGAAAGAGAATTGGAGACAGGATAGAGCCAGATAGAGATTCTGAAGGAAGCTCAAAGACTGATAAAGACTAAAGATGCAAAGACTCGACACTGAAGACTCCGTCAACATCCGAGGGGGAGTCTGTTGGTGCATTCGTCTGTCGTCTACGTCTTCAGTCGTGTCTCGGTTCGTTGCGAAGAATGTTCAAATATGATGTCATGATGACATCACCAAAGCAACATCATCATGACATCATTACACAAGAAGACAAAAGAGATTGCATGAAATTGAATTGTGTTTTCGTTTATATGTCAAAAGTCAGGTTCGATTATATGTCATTGTAATAGTCTGGATCGCTCATATGTCCTAGTCTGGTTCGCTTATTAGTCAAGTGTTCTGGATCGCTCTTATGGCATGTCATTCGAGCGGACCAGAATGTCTATATATAGGCTGAGCGTGTTCATTAGTCGGTAACGTGTAGGTTGTCTTCCGGTGAGCCACGGAGTGCTGCCGAAGTGTCGACAGGTATTTCCCGAAGCATCATCTGCGTATTGAGACATGGCTGAAGAGTTCTACAATGCGTTCGCGACACCCGTTGCCCCTGTAACTCCTGCTGAAGCGTTGTGAGAATGAGACAGGCACTCATCAAAAACCGCCGAAACTCATGTATATTGAAGATTTTCAGGGTTGGAAGAACCGATTCGAGAACTGGGTTCAAGCTTACAGATTCGAAGCATGGTGTTCTTTACTGAAAGATTACGAGAAGCCAAAGAATGAACGTGGTTTGGAAAAGGGTTTCAATGATTTTACAGAAGCTGATAAGTTGAAGTACACTAGTGAGAAGATGATGATCAGCATCCTTCAGCAAGCTGTTAAAGAAGACATCTTTGTCTTACTTCAACATAACGGAACTGCTAGATCCATCTGGGAAGCTTTGATTCAGAAATTCAGAGGGAGTGCTGATATGATCAAAAACAAGAAGGCATTATTGAAGAAATCATTTGACATGTTTACTGCATTTGATCATGAAACAACCAAACAGACTATAGATAGATACTGTCATTTAGTTTTGGAAATGGGTAGGTTAGATATCAAGAAAGAGGACGATGAGTGGGTTGACAAACTAGCTGAGGCGTTACCACAGCACAAGTGGGGAACATATTTGATGGTTGTGAAACTTATGAGAAAGTCTGAGAGTATGAATTTGGCTCAGTTTATTCAGAAAATCGAAGAACAGGAGCTGGATATTCAAAAGACAGCTATCATGACCAATCCAAATGCAAAGCAAGATGTCAGTCTGTACTATCGAGGGAACAAGTTTGAGACCACTCCTAATCAAAGTCCAAAGATTAGTACCGCATTCAGTGCTGATGGTTCTGCAAGTCCAAATGCAAGTACTACAACTCAAAGTGGTGGATCTACTTCATCATTCTCAAGCTTTGATCCAAACAACAATACACCTAGCCCTCAAAATCAAAATTCTACAAATCTGCAGTGCAATGTGACACTGAACATCCAGAATGGTCAAGCTCTTTCTCCTGAGGTGGCAAAGCAACACATGGCATCTCTTATCGCCATGTTAGAGTCGTATGAAAGCCTGATTGCCGGAAGAATTGGTAATCCGATGCTTACAAAAGAAGATTACGACCAAATTGATGCAGAAGAGCTTGAGCTGATGGATGTGAAGTGGTGCTTAGCTAGTGCCTGCAGGAGAGCTGAAAAATTTCAACAAATTACTGGCAGAGACGAGTTCCGAGGAATGGCTGCTTCTCCACTTGGTTTTGACAAGTCAAAAGTTACCTGTTTCCGATGTAAAGGAAAAGGTCACTTTAAACGAGAATGTAAAAATCAAGAGTCAACTGGAAGTCAAGAAAAGAGCAATTATTATCAGAAATCAATCTTTCATCAAATCGATCAAAAACCTCAACAAAAGGAACCACAAACTGCTCATGGGAGAATGATTGAAGAAGCCAATAGGAAAACTTATTATGGGATAATTGATCAGAATGATGAGGTTGTTGAAAAGGGATTTAGCTGGGACAAGTATATACCTAGTGAAACTAAATCCAATGTGGCACTTGTTACCAGGATTCTGGATCAAAATAAAGATTGTCAGAAAAGAATTTCGATATTTCCAGATCTTGGAAGTGATGTTGATACGGATGATGAGGAAGAGTATCTTAACAAATGTAGAAAAAGCATTGATCCTGACAGTTTTAATTTTTTCTATGCAGATAAAGTTGAGATACTGAATCAGAAGAAGATTGCTCGATTGCAGAGAGAGCTAGAAGCAGCAAAGCTACTCGCTGATGAAAAGGCGAAAACTGAAGCTGTAGAAACAAAAGATGAAGCAACTGCTGAGATTGCAATAGAGAAGATTGTTGAAGTAGAGAAAGTAGTGGAGAAAATTGTCGAAGTCGAGAAACTTGTGGAAGTTGAGAAAATTGTTGAAAAGATAGTTGAAGTTGAAAAGATAGTTGAAGTCATGAAGCCTTGTGAGAAATGTTCTGAGTCTTGCAAAGTTTGTGAAGAAAAAGATAAAAAGATTGCTGATTTAGAGAAGATTAAGGAAGATTTACTGTCTGATGTGAAGTATGTGAAAGAGTCATACGATGTACTGAATAGGACAGTTGATGGGTTGAAAAGAACGAATGCTGAAATTGAGAAAGCAAATGAAAAGATGAGTGGAACGTTAATGACGAAGCAAAGTGTAATCAATGATTATATTGAAGATTGTGCTAATCTGAAGAAAGAAGTGGAACTTGAGAAGATTGAGAGTGAAAGGATTAAACGATTATTGTTGAGTTACACTACTTGTGATTATTTGATTGGTCGTGTTTATCCTACTGTTGCAGGTCTTGAAGCGTTCATGGATAAAAAGACTGAAGATACTGATACTGGTAAGAAACCAAGTGTCAAGTATAACAGATGTCCACCCCCGATCCATGAAACTTATTCTCCCAGGAATCCTAATGATGAGCGTCTAAAAAAGGCAGTCAACATCAAGTTAAAGTCTGAAATCATTGATGAATTACCAGACAATATTGATGTTACATTCACAGCGTCTGACACTGATCATGAGTCTGAGTTAGTAAAGAAAGTTGTAGATCAGGTGTTAGATACGGATGAAGAGTCAAAGTCGGAGTCTAAGTCTGAAAGTCAGAGTTCGTCAGAAAGGAGTCCGAGTTCGCCGGTCAAACGGGTTTATGATAATGAATTTCTTCTATCAAAATCTAATTTGAATGATGGATCAATCAAAGTGGCTTATACTTTGAATGATTCAGACAAATTATATTCTGATGAGGAATTTCCAATAAGAAGTGTTAAAACTGAAAAGATCAAACAGGTTTTCAAATTGACAGAAATTAATATTTCTGAAATAAAAGATTTAAATCTTGCTGAAAAACCTAAAAAGTACACTTCAAGAGTTCAACAGAGATTGAACAAGAAAAAGGGTTACAGTTATGGTTCAGGTTATCGAAAGAAACCAAACCACAACCGTAATTTCAAAAAACAAGGTCTTGGTTTTAATTCTTCAGAAAATTATAAAAATCAGAAAACTTATAAACCAAAAACAAAATTTGTTTCAGGAGGAAGTTCAGAGGATGAACAGAAGAAACCGTTCTGGAAGCAGTCGAATCAAGAGTTTCTTGATGAAGTGAAAAAGAATGTGAGAAGGTTTGCTGAAAGAGTTGACAGAAGAACCTGTTTCAAATGTCAAGAAGTTGGACACATAGCTTGGAATTGTCCCAAGTCCAACTACAAAGAACAGGGAGTTTCTTCTAACTTTGTTTTGAGAAAGACTTGTGTTGATAAGAAAGAACAACCTGTAAAAATTGTTAAAAAGTTTGAAAATTCTACTTCTGAGGAAGGAGAAAGTTCAAAACGGTTTTACAAAAGAAAAGGTGATTTGAGTAAGCAAAAGTGGGTGGTTAAATCTGAGGGTAATTCTGACAATGAATCTGATTCCATAAAATCAGAGGAGTCATGTGTTGAGAAAAAGGTTGATAATTCCGTTCCTGAGATGAACGAGGAAAACTTTCCGTCATTGACAAAAGAAAATTTGATGAAGAAAGTGGGAAAGGTAGAGATCTCAAATCAATTCTTCGCTGATAAGGGAGAATTTGATGTTGAGAAGGCTTTCAACGGAAAAGTCAAACATATTTTCGGGAAGATGGTTGATGGGAAGGTTAAAAGTGCTAAAGATTTTTACAAATCAAAATGTTGGTGGGACAGATGTTTGCCACCAAAGTCACCCAAGGCTGATCAGGCTTGGGTGGACATAATGTTTGAGTAAAAAACCGGACTTGCCGGAGCTCCCAGGTTGGTAAGAGTGGAGCAGGAATCGGCATCTTTCTTAGCAAATGATTCTACAAGTGGTACAGTTGGTAAAGTACAGGTGGTATATTTAAATTGTTATATTTTGAAGTGCAAGTGGTCATGGTTGGTGAGTGAACCTGTATGTGGTTGAATGTTTTCACTGACAAGTGGTTAATCAAGGTCATTAAGTTGAACTTGATTGGACCATAATTACAAGTGGTAAAATCAACAAAACTAATTTTCCGGAAAAACCATTTGATTAAAACAAACTTAAGTGTTTTGAAATCACAATGGGAAAATAGTTTGTTGTAAGGGGGAGTTCTGATTGTTTATGCCAAGTGGATGGCGATTTGAAGTGATTTGATATCAGTTGTCACTTTATTGTACAGTTTATTTTCAAATTTCCTAAAATGTGTTTGCATTTTAGGGGGAGTAAAAATTTTCAGAAAATCCAAAAACATTTGAAAATTTGAAAAAGACAAAAACATGATAAAATCAAAAATGAGTTTTGTTGACAAAACGAGGAAATGATAGTACATCAGTGGACGATCACGGCATGCTAAAGAAATGGAAAGTTAAATAGTGATAAACGGTCTCACTGATGATGTGTCAGTAGGTTTTTGCACATTTAGTAGATTGTGACGAGATATAAACCTAAATTTCAAACTTGCTTGTTCTGTGGGTTAACACAAACTTGGATATATAGGTAACCCCTGAAATCTTGTTTGAAAGGTCCCTTATTCTGAGATACTAGGTCTTTATGCTCAGTGATATCTGGGGTATTATCCCGGGACTTCTGCTGAAAGAAATTTCTGACCTAGTCCCCGGATAATGCTTTCTGCAAATGCTTGAAGCATAGCATCGCCCTCAGCAAGCTGATGAAACAATAAAATTGATAGTCGCTGCTGTTGTAATGCAAAAGATCCTCTAAAGGGGACCCACCAAAAGTCGAAGCCGTCATCTCTCTGCGTATCGAAAGATCGACCTGAGCTCTCACGGCCCTCGCACTATAATTTATTCCCCTGACAGATATCATCTGTGGTATACTCACCTGTAAGACTGAATATTGGGATCTGGATACGGGAGTATATTCAAGTAGTGGGACACACGAATAAGTTCAAGAGCTTAAAACATTAACCTCGTATCTCGGATCAATTGAACTTTGTGTGAAAATTTAAGTGGATCAATATACTGACAATCTAGGTGAATCGTTTAGAACTTAAAATGAAATGAAGCTTAACGGTGTTGGTGATTTGTCTCAAGAACTGATATGATCCTCTTACACAAACTCACAAAAATATTGTATGTAAATATTTCTTTACTGCATTTCATTTCTGTTATATAAAATCCAAAAAGATTTTCGGTGTGTTTTAGCATAAATTTTGAAAAATTTAAAAAGATTTTAGACAACTGGTATTGAAAAGTTGATGTTCAAAATTCCGAGTGCTAAACATGACGAACAGATGGTTTGGGAGAGTGTGTTGGTTTTTGAAAACAAAAATGATATATATCTTCAAGTGGTTCTTCAATTTGTAAAATCAATTTTTGTGTACTGTCTGCAAATGATTCATTAGATCTTTACATGTTATCATCAGAAAATTTATATTTGGGTAGAGGATGTGCAGGTTTTGAAGACCAGGTTCCGATACCTGAAGTCTTTGGGATTACAACAAGCCAGACTGCGATCCCAGCTTATCGAAAGGGGGAGTCTGAAGACATCCGAGTAGAGATTGTTCATGGGAAGTTTGTTGATGATGAAAAGAGAAGAGAAAGATTTGAGGATGCTTTCACTGATAAAGACTGAAGTCGTTGAAGACTCGACACTTTAGACTCGTCAACATCTGAGGGGGAGTCTGTTGGTGCAGTCATCTGTCGTCTTCGTCTAATGTCGAGTCCGGGTTGCGTTGCGAATCGTTCAAGCATGATATCATCATCTTGGATGATGACATCATATGATGACATCATCATTACTTGAGCACATGAGACAAAACGACAAAGGAGCTTTTGGATTAAATAGTGACTTGTGGCAGTTGGTTTTAATTGGACCATATGAGGGTCCAATGAAGTGCCATCATGTGAAGGCCAAATCACATTACTTAGTTGCCATTTGAAGACACAATCACAGTCACAAGAAACAGTTCAGTTGAAGGTCCAATAGAAAGGTTTGTTTGATAGTCAAATGGAAAGGTTCGCTTATACGGCAACATGATGGTTCGCTTATATGTCAATATCTGGATCGCTCATGTGTCAAGTCTTCTGGACCGCTCATTTGTCATGACATACGAGCGGACCAGAAACTCTATAAATAGGCTTATTGTCAATTCATTTGTAACGTTGTTCAGATCTGATACCGAGGTATTGCCGGTGTTCCTTGTCAATGTAAACGCTGTAAAATCAATATACAAGAGATTTAAAGTGTGATTCTAGCTGTGTACACGTCCGTTTCTTTGTTTCCGCCTCTGAAACGGATTTGAGCTCTTCCGAACGACTCGTTTAGGTCGAAATCGATCCTACACAAATGAGGAGCAAATGAATTGGATAGTAATGATTGAAATGGCATTAAGAGATGTATGGTAATAATAAAATATGGGTAATAATAAAACTAGTTAAATATTTAAATATGGTAATAAATTTTCCATCACAAATGCGTAGCAAGTTGCTACACATTTCCTACGCAATAAATTTTCCATCACAAATGCGTAGCAAGTGAATGCGTAGCAAGTTGCTACATATTTCCTACGCAATAATTAATAATAATGCTAATTAAACATTAAAATATAATCTAAGTATAATAATAAATATTTCGTCATAAATGCGTAGCAAGTTGCTACGCATTTCTGACGCAACAATTTTCCATCACAAATGCGTAGCAAGTTGCTACACATTTCCTACGCAATAATTAATAATAATGCTGATTAAACATTAAAATATAATCTAAGTATAATAATAAATATTTCGTCATAAATGCGTAGCAAGTTGCTACACATTTCCTATGCAATAATTAATAATAATGCTGAATAAACATTAAAATATAATCTAAGTATAATAAGAAATATTTCGTCATAAATGCGTAGCAAGTTGCTACGCATTTCTGACGCAACAATTAATATTTAAATGAATTTAACATATAAATCTAATTCCAACAAATAAATAATAGTTCCGTCGGAAATGCGTAGCAAGTTTCTACGCATTTCCAACGCAATAGTTAATAATAATAATAATTAAACGTTTAAATATAATTCAAATACAAATATAATTCACCCGTCGTAAATGCGTAGCAAGTTGCTACGCATTTCTGACACAATACTTAGAATTAGTATTTTTGTCACGATTGTGTCGCAAATTGGCCAAAAAAATCAAGGTCTTTTTTCCGTAGGAAATGCGTAGTAAATGTGTCAGAATTTGCGACACATTTTTTTGCGTAGAAAATTTCCGTAGCAAAATGACCACTTTTCTAGTAGTGACTCAAAAATGGTTACAGAGTATTCATGAAGTCGTGCTTTTTTTTTTTTTTAGAATTGTGTGGTTCTTTATGTTGTGGGCCAATTAAAATTGTTCTCTTGTAAACTATCACTACAAAGAAACAAGAGCAATCCGCTAAGAGTTGCCGCTAATTCTGGCAGCTATTAATCAAAATGTTGCCTCTAATACCCCTTGTCGCCGCTAATGCTCTTGTTGGAGAATTTGCAAGAAAGATCGTCAGAGATTATACAACACATTTCCAGATTACATAATATGTCGAACTAATGAATTGTTTATCAAAAACTCAAACCAAGGTTTCTCATATCCGCTAATAACTTGTTTGAACTAATAAATTTCAAGATTACATAACTTTTCATTCAAATCTCATATCAAAAAAAGATTCTACCTAAAATTACACTATGCGTTTTCTAAATAATAAAACAAAACTGGCCGGAGCTTGAGCTTGTCGACGTTATGGTGGTGCTTGACGAAGCTTGTCGGCGGTACGGTACAGTGGTGGTTGACGGAGCTTGAAGGTGGTAGTGGTGGTGTAGCTTGACAGTGCTGGTGGAATCGATTTTTTTAATTGATCGGTTCCAATATAGTTCCTACCCTAATCGATTCCTATCCGGTTCCTACCGTTAAACATGCTGGAATAGATTTTTGACCATTTCAAACGGCTATATACCGGTTGGGATTGATTTTTGACCGTTAGAAATTGATTTCTAGTCTAAAAATCAAATATAAATAGTGGTGGGTTGTATTAGTTAAATGCCCAACTCAAAAACGCTTGAACACATTCAAAAAACACAAAAAATACGCTCGGTTCACTCTCGTTTCACACATTCAACATTTGACGCTTTCTTCTACACTTTCTTGGGCGACTCAACAAGATTTACCGGAATCGTACATTAAAGCATCATTTGATTAAACGTATGATTGAGATTGCATTTGATAGTTTCCCGTCTCACATTTCGAAAATAACTTATTTAAAATTATAACTTATTTGAAATTATAGATAATACAATACAGAGATGTGGTTTACAAAATAAAATATTTTCAATATCGTTCGATAACGCTACAAATAATAACGCGGCCATTGAAAAAATGTAAATTAAAATATAGATCGATTTGTGAAGGCATTTTTTCCATACTCATGTTGAGCATATTATTAATTTAGTGGTGCAAACTGGGCTAGAAAATAAACATGTTAGTCACAATGTAAAATATTTTAGATTGGTGTTACACGATATTTTTAAATGTAGAAAGGAAAGATATCAAGATTACATAGCCCATTGTGCCGATATCGATGTCAAACATAGAGGTCCTAATTGGGATGTACCGGCTCGTTGGAATTCAACCTGTGTCATGCTTGAGAGTGTTATGTTCCAAATGGGTCCTTTAAAAAGTTGATGCATATAACTGGCATCCGTTCAACGATATGTGTTGGCTTAACATTAAAACATTACTCAATTTCTTGATCCTTTCAAAACGGCAACAATAAAATTATTCGGGGTTTACTATGCCACATGTTGTAAAGTTCTTACGGAAGTATTTTTAATGACTTTAAACTTTAAAAATTTTGAAACTAGAAATAACTTGTTTTCCTTAATGATAAAACCAATGAACGAAAAAAATTTTGAAAAATACTTTTTGGACCTACCCGTGGTTTTTGCTTGTGTCGCCGCTTTAAGTCCTATGCTAAACGTTCTAGGGGTTGAACGTCCTATTGACGAAATTTTTGACAATTTAAATATGCATGAGAGGGAACCAAATTTGAAAGCAAAACCTAAAGACAGATTCAACAAAGTTTTGAACAAAAAGTTTGATTTTTATTTAAATAAAATGGCCTGATAACACACTTGAACGTGTCTCAAGAAGCGAGCTTAAGTTCAATCTCACGCTCCAACAAACAACAAAGGGGTAACGCCCCAACAAGTGAACTCGATATTGGAGGAGCCTGTTGGTGCACTTGTGTCTGTACTTTGTCTCTATTTTGTCATGATACAAAACGATGTCTTGTGTTAGTCTGGTTTACGTCTTAGGTTTGTTAACATGTGTGTTCGATGTAAGTTTGACCAAGTAAACCATCCTCCTGGTTTGACTTGGCCAAACAGTTAGCACATTGGTTGTAAGATGTTTGTGTCGAAGGATGAGTCATCGAAGGATTGTTTATATCCTTCGATGAGCTCGAAGGATAAACCTTCGATGGATATAGATGGACCTCGAAGGATATCATCCTTCGAGGTACATGTGGATCCTTCGATAGGTTTCAGATCGATAGATGATCCTTCGATCAGACTATCTGATCCTTCGACCAGACGAGCTGTAATGGGTATATATACTCATGTAATGTGTTCACTTCAAATAGAGTGTGAGATGTGAGTGAACTTAGTCTTGTAGAGAGCGTATTTTTTCAATTTGGTCAAGGGCTGTAACCGTGTCCACTGAAATACAAGAGAAAACTTTGATATCTCGTGTGTCTACCTTTCTCTTTGTAGCTTGTGTTCTCATATAAACTACCGGTTTGCATTCTAGCTTGGATTCCGCACTTGCTAGTGTGTTAAACATAACAAGGATAAGGTTTAACCTCAACCTCCGAGGGACCTACAAGTGGTATCAGAGCCGTGGCTCTTTTCCTTGTTAAAAACCGAGTTTATACAAGACTTTGGAGTGTTTGGACAAAACTCACATGGTTTAGCACCCGTTTTTAGTGTTTTTCTCGCATTTCTTGACGTAAAAACGTGTTCTAAACTAACCGGGTGTGTTAAAGGACGGGCTGGGTAACTTAAAAACTTGTTTTTAAGAAGTTTGGTAATTTCCGGCCAAATTCCGGCTTACTCCGGTGACCGGTTTTCTGGATAAGAACCTTCCTTTTGAGTAATATTTTATTGTTCAAATCTTGGTTTGGTAAAAGGTATGGCCTGAGCATACCTTCTGCCGAAAGCTTTCTACCAACCCATCACCTTTTCACCAACCTGTCACTTTTGTCAACTGTGTCAGTACAGATCGAAGGATATCCTTCGAAGTCGAAAGATCATCTTTCGATCAAAGGAGGTTCGATAGATAATCATCCTTCGAACATCCTTCGAAGTCTGTGACTTATCCTTCGATCCAAGGAATCTTTTCGAAGGATATATCTTTCGATCTACAGCTCTTATTCGAAAGATAAGGATCCTACGATTGGAGAGTCTTTCGAAATCATTGTTCGAAACTCAACAGTGATCTTTCGAACACTGTTGATCCTTCGAACAAGTTCTGTTCCTTCGATTCTAGTCTGTTTAAGTTTAACAAGTTTGTTTTTTTTTTCAGGTCTTTCGATCAAGGATCCTTCGGCTGGTTGTTATCATTCGAGATATTAACATAGTTTGTGAAAATTAAATTAAAAAAAAAAAAAAAAGGGAAAACTTGTTTTTCAAATTTCAAATCAATTTTCACTTAATATATTAATTTTTATAAAATGGGAACAAACGGTCAGTGGGATCCAACCGCGTGGACTCAAACAACTTTGACTCCACAATCATCAGCTACGCAATCATCAGCTACGCAATCTGCGTCAGATTTCAACAAAGCATGGATGCAGGCTATTGCCCCACCTCAAGCTGCAATGATAACTGCAAATCAATGGGCATTGGTCACAAATCAAAGCAGCAGCATTCAAGCTATGATGCAGAACGACAGTGAAACTGGTACAAGCACAAAACCGCCAAAGCTAAATCACATCAATGATTGGGGATGGTGGAAAGAAAGGCTGAGAACTTATGTTCAGGGGCAAGGTCAAGATCTATGGATGTGCTTCTTCACCGCATTTGACAATGATTTGGAAGTTGCAGGATCTAATCCACAAACTTACAGCACTATGTCTGATGATGATAAGAAGAAATTTGAGTTAGAAAAGAAAGCATTCATGATTCTCACACAAGCTCTTCACAGAGACATTTACCACCAGTTTGTTTACTGCACGACTACTAAAAGCTTGTGGGATATGCTCACGTTACGATGTGAAGGAAATGCTCAATCTAGAAAGATCAAGCAAGAATTACTGAAGAAAGAGTTTGAAGGATTCACGTGTATGGAGAATGAGACTTTGGCAGAGTTATCTACAAGGTTCCATCACTTGTTGAGCGAGATGTTTGCTTTTAGAGTCACTGCCACACCACAAGAAATGGTGAAGAGATTCGCTGATAGCTTACCAGCAAAGTGGAGCAGTTATCTTGAAATTCTCAAAGAAAATGGTGTTCTAGACACAATCACCGTTTATGAGTTAATTCAAAAATTGGAGAACAAGGATGTGGAAGAAAAGCTTAAGGCAAAAAGAACACTAACTCCTCAAAATCCAGAGATGTACTATGGGATTGCAGGAGGTATCAGTGGAGAAAAACCAGCCTCTCAACATGCGAAGCTTCAAACAGCCTTCATCTCAAACACCGGACCTTCCACAACAAATCAGTTTGATCCTTCAGCATACACGATGTATTCAAGACCAGATGTGCAACCGACAGCTCAGCAGCAACAACCGCAACAGCAAGGGTTTTATGGAAGCTCTTCAAACTTTCAAGCCACTTCCAATCCGAACACAGTCAGATTAGACACTTCGAACTTTTCCAAAGTCAGTGTCGAAATAGCCAAGGAGCATATGGAGATGTTGAACACCTTGGTTAGTGCTTATTGTGGATTGGTCGCAGGTCAGATTGGGAATATCAATCTAACCAATGAAGATTATCAGCAAGTGGATAGAGAAGAGTTTGAAATGATGGATATCAAATGGGCTCTTGCTAGTGCAATTCGAAGAGCAAAGGAGTTTATGGAAAGGACGGGGAGAACCAACTTGAATAGCAACAACAACACCAAGTATGGTTTTGATAAGAATGCTGTCACTTGCTTCAATTGTGGTGAAAAGGGTCACTTCAAGCGGGAGTGTCAGAAGCCACCTAAGCAAGGAAATCAGAATCCCTTTAGGAATTCTGACAGATCAATAGTTTCCGTTGGAGGAAATGCATCTGGATCCACAAACACTAATCCCCACAGAGGATTGGTTGTTCAAGCTGATGAAATCTGCAATTGGAACCTTCAGCTTGGAGAAGGAGGAAATGGTGGAACAACATGTTATGCTAAAGTGATTGAGAAGGTAGTAGAACCCGGGTCTGCTGGTGAATCTTCAGAAGATGAAGATAGTTCGGGTTATAGTGGGAGCATGGATGGGGAATCACTTGATGCTGGTGATTTATCAAGTGATGCTTTAGATTTGGAAGTTGATGAGCTTTTGGCTGAAGCTGAAGCATTATGCAAGAGGAGATCTATTCTTTGCCAGAAATCTGCTGGAACTTCCGAGAAGCTTGCTCAGTTCTTCTCTGAAGATGGTTCTTTTTCTTTTCATACAGCCTTTATGGCTCACGTAGAAGGTCAGACTTCTCAGGTATGTGATACTAATTCTGACTCTATTTCTGTTCCTATTGAATGTGTAAAGTGTTCAAAATATGCTGAAAAGGAAAGTCAGTTTGAAATCACATACAAACACAATCAAGAATTGATTGTAGATCTTTCTAAAGCAACTGAAGCTAACTTGTTTTTAACCAGAAATGAAAAGGAATTTAAAGCAACAATTGCGTCATTAAGACATGATGTTTCAGAATTACAAAAGGCTGTTTTGCGAAAACAACATGCTAACAATAATCTTATTGACACAATTGAAAAGCAAATGGTAGAGTTGGCAACAGCTCGATGTGAATGTGAGACAATTAAGCAGAAACTGGAAAGCTATTCCAATTCCCGCTATGTATTGGATCACATCATTGACGTTCAAAAGAAAAAGGGGGATGCAATATGTATTGGATTCAAATCATGTCCTCCCCCAATGAATCACAATTACTCCAAATTGCCTGATGACGAGGATATGCCCCGTTTTGAACCTACTGTGCCACTCGGTCTAGATGACTTTGCAGCAGGCCTCGGGTTCACAACTGGTACATCATCCTCGGGTCAATCAGAATCTGAGAATGTGACAGATTCATCGTGTGTTAAGGAACAGAGTCCTCCCATTGTTGAGGATGCTGATTCTTCGGATGATGAATCTGAAGAAATTATGAAACAACAGTCTAACTCGGTTACAACAGATATTCCAATCGAGAATCACATCCTGTGTGATCCACCAGTGAAACCGAGTAAGACTGAAATGTCAAAAGCAATGGAGTCCCTTGTATCTAGCCGTGAAGGGAATAACTTGTTGTACACGCTCAAAGGAGATAGCAAAATCTACTCTAACAAAGATTTTCCAATTAAAAATGTAAATCAAGATTTAATTGAGCAAATTTTTGAAGGATGCACTGATAAGTTTTTGGGGAACAAAAGGGGCAAAGTTACCGTCACTCAATGTGATCCAATTCCGTGTGAACAAATTAGAAAACAATACGGAAACCAAAAACTACCAATTGAGCGAAAACAACAAGTCAACTCCGGAAAGGGTAAGGTACAGGGAAAGAAGGCTCAGAACAAGAATGTTCAAGCACCTAAAGTTCAGCAGCCTAAGACTGAACAACCAAAGGTTCAACAACCTAAAGTTGAACAGTCTAAGGCTACTCAACCTAAGGCTGCACAACCTAAAATTCAACAATTAAAGGTTGAGCAACTTAAGGTTCAACAACAAAAGGTGCAAAACAAAAGAGCTCCTGTTAAGAAACGAGAACTGAAAATGAACTTTGTTGGATCCACGGGTTCAGACAAACTTGAAACATTTCAGGATAAATCTAACGTTGAGTTTATAAAACAAGTTAAAATTTTAAAACGAAATGATCAGAATAATTACACCCAACACACCAACGGATGTGATTTAGGTCCAAGCACGTCTAGATCACAAAGTTCATTGTCTGGTTCTCCGTCTGGTCATCAACATGTTTCTCCGAAGTTTGTAGAGCGGAGAACATGTTTTGAATGTGGGACAGTTGGGCATATTGTAAGATATTGCCCACACGTGCAAAAGCTGAAGTAAAAAACGAGTGCTCCCCAAGAAATCGATTACCGAAAACGATCAGTTTCCCCGAAACAAGACCCACGTGTCTTGAAAGAAAGGGAAAAGAAGTTAAAGCAAAAGAATCAAAAGGTAATTGAAAAGGCCTTAAAATCAGAGGTCAAAGAAGAAAAACCTGTACAAGCAAAATCTGAAACCAGTAAATGCTAAAACAACAAATTCAAATACTGGTAAAGGACAAACAGCTTGGAAGCAAAAGCAGGTAATTCAATCAGGGGGAGCACCACAGGTTCTTTTTCCTAATCATCAAGTGATTGAAATCACTTTCCTTGATGATCAAGGACGACTCAAGTCCACAAAGGCTTGGGTCCCCCTCTCCAACTAATCTCTGAGTGAGTGTGTAGGATATTCCAGGAGGAACTTTCGATAGTCGTAAGATTGTTGATAGTGGAGCGTCCTTGCACAAGATCGGCGACATAAGGCTCTGAAATATTGTTACATTTAGGAGAATATTGTTGCCTTTGATGGAGAGAAATGAGAAAAGAAAAGGAGAAAAGAAGACAAAAATGTCTGATGAAAGAATGTGGTTGAATGAAGTTAAAAAAAAAATTCGACATGATGAGATATGTGCCAAAATTGGTTGTTATGGTTTTTGATCGGGTCCTCAGGAAAGATTCCAATGAAAAGTACGCGCCTGTAACACGTCTGAAGCTTTTCGAAGATTCATGGATTTTTCTTCCCCAAGAAGTTCAAAGTCCACAAGATGAACGTGTAGGGTACTTTTCTCTTCGGTGTGATTGAAGAAAATGTGTTGGTTGATCAAACTACACCGGGTGTGCGGATGCCTTGGCGTGGACTGAACAACCGCACACTTCCTCTCAAAGAGAAAGACTAAGACCTTCGCTGGTGCAATGTGGAAGACCAGCCGGACCCAGAGGTTTCTGATCTTGTTGCTGTCAAGAGATTTCAGTAGCTACAAAATCGACTTTGAAATCCACACCTGGTGGATATCCAGTTTGGGAGAACACTCAAATTCCTTGCAATACACGAAGCAGTTGCAGGATACGGTTTTGAATTTCTAATCTCTCCTATACTTGTCGATATTTAAGCTGCTTTATGAATTATTATCATCTCGTACAGCACTCTTTGGCCTGACACGTTGATCTCGAATATCACCTCACACGTGATTGTTTCAGTATGAAACTCATCAATGTTGTCATGGTCCACACCGACGACCAACGTGCCGACCTTTTTACCAAAGCATTTGACAAATCAAGATTTGACTATTTATTATTGGTAAACGGCATTAAGGTCAAGCAAGAGTAAAACCAACATCGGAAAATCATTTTTGTAAATACCTTTGTGTTTTAAATTTGTCTTAGTTTATTGATTTTAGGGGGAGTAAATCCAAAATTTGAAAATCCAAAAACATCGAAAAATTTCAAAAACACAAAAACAATAGAAAAGCAAAAATGAGTTTCCTGGCGAGCAAAAGAGAAAATGATAGTACATCAGTGGTCTGTCCAAACCTCTTTAAACCTAAACTGAAAAACGATAAGCAGCTCTATATAAGATGTATCGGTAGGCTCACAATCATTTTAAAGTGTGCAGGGTGATATAAACTTAAATCGACTGAAGACCAGGTGGGAACCATTCATTGGCATATGGTCTTAGTACCGAAATTTCGTTTGAGAGATTGCCGAGGTTCTGAGATATTCGGTCTTTATGCTGCTTATCATCTGGGTATCATGGTTGTATCTTTTACCGAAAAATAACGGGGACGCAAGTCTAGATCTTCCATGATACCATACATACGTGTACATATTGCATCCGACCTCAATAAGTGATCAACAATCACATGTCCAAACAAATAAGTGATATAATATCACATCTATCCGGGAGTCAAGTTCGTCTCTCTGCTGTACGAAAGTACTGACCTGCTCACGGACTTGCTCCTGTGCCCTCATGCATCGAAAATCAAGTTCCTCATCAATAAGTGATTCTATCACATAGGGCTTGTTTTCAATTCAAAATAAGTGAGTTTCTCACACCATATACTGTCAAACAGATGATAATCGGTATACTCACCGGTAAGATGAACCCTCGTGCATACCTTGATACGGGAATGTGTCGTGATGTGGATGAACACCGGTCGGTAAGTATAAATCATACCTTAACGTATCCCCTCGCCATGATTACATCTGATAAGTTGAGCTTATGTGGACATCAATACCGATAATTGTTATAGGATGCTTATCTTAATGTTAACTAATTGAACAACAAGAGCGTTTTGGCATGACCGTACACTGATATGATTCTCTTACCCTCGAAACTCGCAAAAAGAATGTTTGTAAATATTTATTTAATGCTTTCAGTTTCTGCATCTTTGTATATATTTATTTACCGCTTTCAGTCTTTACATTTGAAATATTCAAAAATACCAAAAAGATTTTAGGTGTGTTTTAATATAAACTTTCTAAAAGCCAAAAAGATTTTATTTCTATTTTATTTTCGATCGTACGATGTTGGAGCTCGAGTCTTTGTTACCTGAAACCTGATTGAAAACCAAAATCGACTAAATCTTCATAAATGGTCAGAATTTGCAAGTTTTGAAAGTTAAAAAAACTAAAATTGATAAATTTGTTAAACTTTCAAACTGTCGGACGGTAGTTGATTGAACAATGGTCACATGTGTGTCGTTTACTTATGATATTCCAAGCAGTTGTTCTCATTACGCGTTTAGATTTCTTGCATGTGCAGATTCTAAAGGCAAGGAGAACATGGTCGATGATAAGCTTTGGAATGAAGACACAACATGAAGGCACTCAAATGTTGAAGATGATCGAGTTGCTGCTGGCCATCATCAACACCACAAGGATCTCAAGTTGTAAAGATCAAGACATTCACGAGCATAACTCAAGGGGAAGCTTGTGTTAAGCTGGAGTTTGTCAACACACTTCCTACATGAAACGGGGAGTTTGTTGGTACACTTTCTGCTTTCAAGACGTGAAGACTTTAAAGATCCTCCGACATTGAAGACTTGAAAGGACGTCAAAGACTTGAAGACACGAAGATCGAGACAAAGCTACAGCCAAGGGGGAGTTTGTTGGTGCACTTGTGTCTGTACTTTGTCTCTATTTTGTCATGATACAAAACGATGTCTTGTGTTAGTCTGGTTTACGTCTTAGGTTTGTTAACATGTGTGTTCGATGTAAGTTTGACCAAGTCAACCATCCTCCTGGTTTGACTTGGCCAAACAGTTAGCACATTGGTTGTAAGATGTTTGTGTCGAATGATGAGTCATCGAAGGATTGTTTATATCCTTCGATGAGCTCGAAGGATAAACCTTCGATGGATATAGATGGACCTCGAAGGATATCATCCTTCGAGGTACATGTGGATCCTTCGATAGGTTTCAGATCGATAGATGATCCTTCGATCAGACTATCTGATCCTTCGACCAGACGAGCTGTAATGGGTATATATACTCATGTAATGTGTTCACTTCAAATAGAGTGTGAGATGTGAGTGAACTTAGTCTTGTAGAGAGCGTATTTTTTCAGTTTGGTCAAGGGCTGTAACCGTGTCCACTGAAATACAAGAGAAAACTTTGATATCTCGTGTGTCTACCTTTCTCTTTGTAGCTTGTGTTCTCATATAAACTACCGGTTTGCATTCTAGCTTGGATTCCGCACTTGCTAGTGTGTTAAACATAACAAGGATAAGGTTTAACCTCAACCTCCGAGGGACCTACAGAGCCCTATCCCACATCGAAAGAATAAGACCTTCCGGTTGTATTAATAAGATCTTGGGTTATAGGGCTCCTCCAATACTCGATTGGTACAGTTATGCAAATATGTATCCACTATGCCTATCGAAGTTTATAACAACTTTGATCTTTTGATCTGTGGAAAGAAAAGGCTAGATAATATCCAATTCTATCCTGCATGGCCCATGATTTACTAAGTGTCCAAGCTTCTACGCTAGCTTTAGAATTCACTTTTTTCTCTTAATGGTATGGTATTGTCGATAGGAAGAACAAGCCTCGCTCCCATATCGATAGAGATGTACATTTGCCTAAAAGATCATTTGGATGCGGTGGATTGAAGACACGACAAATATTGAAGATGAAATAAAGAAAGAGCACTCGAGAAAGAAGTGGAAGATGGACTATCTTCGGGCGTATCCGACGAAGAACTCGCCGAAGATGCGGCGGGTCGTAATAAATAAAGTTGTAATGAAATAAATATTTTTTGTGTTTAATTTTATGTATTTTTTCTACATTATGAATCAATAAATAAAGATTTTTTTAACTTTCATTAATGTTATGTTTGTTTTTTATATGTATAACATAGCCACTTAGATAATTTGGGTTAAAACGCTTAAAAAGAAGTTTTTAAGCAAAAACTGGTTATATCGGGTTTTTGGGTAGGAACCGGTCCCTACCCTACCCTAACTGGGTATAGTAGGTATTATTATAAAATCCCGAACCCGATTCCAATTCCTACCCAGTTCTTAAAAAAAACTCAGGTCGGTTAATACCCTATTGGGCTTACCCGAATCCTACCCGGTTCCGAATAAGGCCCAAAACCTGTTTTGTGCACCTCTAGATAATAGCCCATTTAGGTTGATTTGTCATTTGTTTTGTTGTTACACATCACCAAATCTATCAAGATATTAATCTATTAATAAGGATTTTAAATATTGGTACACCCTTCTCTATCTTTCTCTATGTATAAACATATATATAGAGAGGTATGTTTGGTATGAAACTTTTAGAAGCTTCTACCTTTAAGCTTTTAAGAAAAAAATTCTACTCAATAAAAAGCCGTGTTTGGTTGAAGGAACTTGAAGCTTTTAGGTTAAGAGCTTGAAACTTTTGGTTAAATGCTCCTACTAGTAGCGTTTAGAATGAGCTACAAGCTTTTAGGGAAAAAATGACTATTTTAACCTCTAAAGATAATGAACTTTTTAGTTATGTTTTTTTAGTTATGTCAATTTTAGTCATTTTATATATTTTATTAAAATCTCCAACTACTCTGCCAAACACATAAATATATCTAAAAAGCTACAGCCACCAGCTTTCAGCCTCCAATTTTCAGCCACCAGCTACTTTTGCCAAACATACCCGTATAGAGTGAATAAGATATTAATCTTTTTTTTAACTACTTCCATATATCTTTTAACAAGATATTAATCTTTACAAACAAACCCTCCCCCATTTCTCGTACATCATCCAAATGTCTTGATGGATAATTAATGGAGGAAAGTTTGCAATGAAAATTACGGCTTATCCCCTAATACTGTGTATCCTTACATCACACATGTTTCCTTTGATCTTGTACATGTCTCCTTCCACCCTTCCCTGAACAATTTCATTTCGAAAGCCCATTGTCGATCTTACTGTTGTGAGGATCAACCTACCAAGAAGCCAACCCTAATCAGAAATCATAGTATTGACGTTGAGCGACATCTTCAACTATTGGCGGCAATAGAGTGAGGTGGCTGTAAACTATTGGTTTGGGTATTGTAACGAAAAGCAAGAATAAGATCATGATGTTGATCAGTTCTGTTTAAACATAAGGGAAAACATGTAAATAACATACATGTTACAGCATTCAATGCAGTGGAGAATCCAGTCAGAGAAGATGACATCGAGTTCGACATAATTGTCACTGTGATTTGGTTCCTCCTTAGGGTGTAAGGTGATGATGGTGATGAACCGAAAGTAGGGAGATTTCGGTTATGGGGAGAGAGCCGATTTGATGTTATGAGGGTTGGTTGATTCACTAAGTGTGTAACCTTTAACCTCTCTAATAATCCCCTTATATATACACCCTAGAGGAAACCTAATTAGTTAATAAGGGTAATATGGTCCATTAATAATTACCAACTAATTATTAATAGGTTATTAATATATTTTGATCTAATATAATATAAATGATTATAAATGATTATAAAGGCTACAAGATTAAATATTACATTAATAATATATTTAATCTCACATTCTCCCACTTAGCCGAGTAATCATTTATCATGAGTATTAGGTAAGCCTGGCCAGGAGTTAACACTCATTTTAGCCTTAAACCAAGAACTATAGCAGAGAAATACAGCCGTTGAATAATCATTCGACTCAGGACCCCCATTAGTCATACTATAGCCTCAATTTAAAACCTAACAGTTATGATCAAAATATTCATAAGCCCTTTAGCGTCTGATTTGTATTTATATTTGTCTATATGTCATTACACCGGCAGAACATATGTTAGAGACATACAAAATCAAACTGAGGAAATTTTATTAATTAAAACATAAGCTAGTACAATATGCCATTAAATAAGGTCTTTAGTAAGTCCCATATTTGATACATGTTCTTCGAAAACTTTAGGTGGGAGACCTTTAGTCATCGGATCCGCAAGCATATCTTTAGTACTAATATACTCAATACAAAGATTATTTTCCTCAACTCGTTCACGTACGAACAAATATTTTGTATCGAGATATAAACCAGCTCCAGTCGAACTGTTACTGTTCGAGAAACTAACGGCAGCTGAGTTATCACAGTAAAACTTCAATGGTCTAGAAATGGAATTAACGATTTTGAGTCCAGTGATCAGATTTCTAAGCAACATTCCATGACAGGTTGCGTTGCGTTGTAAACAGCAATGTATTCTGCCATCATTGTGGAAGTTGTAGTTAACTGTTGTTTATGACTCTTCCATGAGATATGTCCGCCTGCTAACATAAAGATGTAGCCCGAAGTGGATTTCTTGTCATCTTTGCATTTGGCAAAGTCAGAATCAGAATAACCTACCACTTCTAAGTGATCACTTCTTCTATAAGTCAGTTTATAGTCTTTCATCCCTTGCAGATATCTAAGGACCTTCTTAGCTGCTTTCCAGTG
The DNA here is from genome assembly GCA_030545235.1 of Helianthus tuberosus. Lineage (NCBI taxonomy): Eukaryota > Viridiplantae > Streptophyta > Magnoliopsida > Asterales > Asteraceae > Helianthus > Helianthus tuberosus. Next base: position 19,955,345 of record CM060364.1, on the reverse strand, counting down.
ATCTAGGCCAGGATTAGTCTGATAACGACCTAGCATTCCAGCAATATAAGCAATATCTGGGCGAGTACAGACTTGAGCATACATCAGGCTCCCGACTACTGACGCGTAAGGTATCTAGCTCATCTGCTCCTTTTCAACCTCTGTTGTCGGACACTGGAATGAACCGAAAACATCTCCCTTAACTACTGGAGCGACTGAGGGTTTGCACTGTTGCATGTTGTAACATGTAAGGACACGATCTATGTAAGTCTTTTGAGACAGTCCTAAGATCCCTTAGTGTCTATCTCGGTGAATTTCGATGCCAATGACGTAAGAAGCATCTCCGAGATCCTTCATGTCGAAGTTATGCGAGAGTAGCCGCTTCGACTCATGCAACATGTCTAAACTATTACTTGCCAATAGAATATCATCTACATAAAGGACAAGTATAGTAAAGTTACTCCCACTCATCTTGAGGTAGGTGCATTGATCCACTTGATTCTTCATAAAACCTTGCCTCTTCATGACTTCATCAAACTTGAGGTACCATTGACGTGATGCTTGTTTTAACCCATAAATGGATTTCTTCAACTTACAGACTAGATGCTCCTGACCTTCAGGTTTAAAGCCTTCAGGTTGTTTCATGTAAACATCTTCGTCTAAGTCTCCGTTAAGGAAAGCAGTTTTGACGTCCATCTGATGCAGCTCTAAATCAAAATGAGCTACAAGGGCCATAACAATCCTTAATGAATCTTTACGAGAGACAGGTGAAAACGTCTCTTGATAATCAATTCCCTCTTTCTGAGTGTAGCCCTTTGCAACCAATCTCGCTTTGTAGCGTTCAATGTTCCCATTCGGATCCAGTTTTGTTTTGAACACCCATTTACAACCTACAGGTTTGGCACCATTGGGTAATTCGACTAAATCCCAAACGTCATTTTTCTTCATGGATTCAAGCTCATCAATCATTGCTTTGTTCCATTCAGAAGACTGATCACTGCTAATGGCTTCATTATAAGAGATAGGATCATTGAGCTTTCCAGCATCCATTTCAGTCAGGTAGGTAACATAATCATCCCAATTAGTAGGCCTTATTTGCCTAGATGACCTCCTGAGTTGATTATCGGGTTCAGCGTCGTCTTGGTTTTGAGCGTTTGATGTGCCTTCGTTATGAGGTATAATGGGTTCTGATTGTGGAGATGGAGTTTGTGCAGTAGTTTCAGGTGCAGTTGCATGGGGTACAAGAGGAGTAAACGGACTAATGGTAAGCGACGAGTCTCTCCCCCCCGCGTCTTGTACTTATTGCAATTCTACGTAAGGGTTAGTACTGCTCCCACTGACCTTGAAATCCTCCAGGAACGCAGCACGCTTGGTTTCAACAATACGGGTGACATGGGAAGGACAATAGAAACGATAACCCTTCGAATGATCAGGATACCCGGTAAAGAAACAGGTAACTGTTTTAGGGTCAAGTTTCCTTAGGATAGGATTATAGAGTTTTGCTTCAGCAATGCAGCCCCATACTTTCATATATTTAAGACTCGGTTTCCTTCCTGTCCAAAGTTCATAAGGAGTTTTAGGGACAGACTTAGAAGGAACTCTATTGAGTATATGAACAGCTGCTTTTAACGCTTCAGTCCAGAGGAATAATGGTAAATTAGTGTTGGCTAACATACTGCGCACCATGTTCATAAGGGTACGATTTCTTCGTTCAGCGACACCGTTCTGCTGAGGTGTACCAGGCATGGTGTATTGGTTCACAATCCCCTGGCCCTTACAAAACTCATAAAATGGACCAGGAGCTTGACCCACATCAGTATGTCTTCCATAATATTCACCGCCTCTATCTGATCTCACAACTTTAATCTAACGATCTAATTGCTTTTCAACTTCAGCTTTATAATCTTTAAAAGTTGTTAGAGATTCAGACTTTTCCTTTATAAGATACAAGTACATGTAACGAGAATAATCATCAATGAAAGTGATAAATGAAGTATGTCCTATTATACCAGCGATTTGATAAGGACCACTAATGTCAGTGTGAATGAGTTCTAATAAATTAGAGCTCCTAGTGGCACCTTTCTTATTCGCTAATGTCATTTTGCCTTTAAGACATTTGACACATGTTCCAAAATCAGTAAAATCGAGAGGAGGTAAGACTTCATCCTTTACGAGACGATTTAATCGTTCTCTTGAGATGTGACCTAAACGTTGATGCCACAACATAGATGAAGTCTTTAAGTCTCGAACCTGTTTCATCTTTGTGAGTGATTCATTAATATTATATGACAACAAAGATTTGGAAAAATTATCATCTAGTTCTAATCTATAGAGACCACCATCCAAAATGCCAGTACCATAAACAATGGAATCATAGAGAATAGAGAGTTTGCGATGACCATGAGAAACGATAAAACCGTCCATGTCTAACTTTGGTCCTGATACAAGGTTCCGAGTTACCTTAGGAACATATAAGGTATCATAAAGTTAAATACATAAACCAGTTTTCAAAAATAATTGTAATGTTCCTATGGCCTTCACTTCTAATTCCCGATCATCTCCAACTTTAAGTGTTCTTTGGTTTCTTCCCAACTTCCGGATTGTAAGGAATCCCTGAGTTGAATTGGTAACATGAACCACAGAACCAGAATCAAACCACCAAGAATTAGCAGGAACATTTAAATTAAAGGACTCAAGTATCATGAAAAAATCGTTACCTTTCTTAGCCAGCCACTCCTTGAAGTCAGGGCATTCCTTTTGCTTATGTCCTGTCTTCTTACAGAACTTGCAATAGGGTTTGCCTAAGGAGTTCTTAGAGCTGGAAGGTGCACTTGTATGAGGATTTGGATTTGTCTTTTGGACCTTAGAAGCATCCTTTCTTTGATAACTGTGCTTCCTTTTCTTAGAGTTGGAGGTGGTGAGGTTAGCAACATCAGTAGTGCGATCCATCTTCATACGCTCTTCCTCCTGCACGCACATAGCGATCAGCTCACTCATTGTCCATTTGTCCTTCTGAGTGTTGTAATTGATCTTGAATGCTTCATAGGACGAAGGAAGCGAAGTGATGACGAAGTGAACAAGAAAACCATCACCGATTTCCATCTCTAGCCCCTTCAGCTTATTGGCCATGTCATGCATCATCATGATGTGTTCGCGTATGCCGCTCCTCCCATCATACTTAGTTGTCACCAGCTTGAGGATAAGAGTACTAGCATGTGCTTTTGATGTTCCCTTGAATTGATCCTCCACAGAAGCCAAATAGGTTTTAGCATCTTCAGAATCAGGAATGGCTCCTCTGATTGAGTTATGAATGGACTGCTTCATGAACATGAGAGACATGCGGTTACACCTAGTCCATTTATCATGAACTATCTGCTCAGCAGCAGTACTTTGAGTAGTAAGGTCCGCTGGCTTATTCTCTCTTAGAGCATAATCAAAGTCCAGCAATCCAAGTGTAAGCATGAGGGCATCCTTCCATGCAGCAAAGTTATCACCAGTCAAAGGTGGAATCCCCTGATTGGGTGCTGATAGTGGAAATAAGGTGAGCAAGTTATGATACTAAGAAAGAAGTCTTAATGTGATCTAAGGGCATGTTATACTAAGGCAGGCATAAGTAATGACCATTTTAATTATGAAGCTGTGATAATGTCTATTACTAACATCAAAATAATAGACTTAGTAAAATTCTACTTAGACGAAGACAAAACAACTTTGGCCAGAAGTGTAATCATTTAAGTATGTGTGCAAAGTTATCGTGACAAATCAGCTTTGGCCAGAAATGAGACAATCACTTTAGTCATGCACTTGTCAGGCATGCTAAACATAAATGAATTAAATCAGCTTTGGCTAGAATTAAGACATTTCACATTTGTAATGCATACTCAACATAGCTTTTATAATACTTGAACAATAAATAGGTGTATTAAATCAGCTTTGTCCAGAATTAATACATCAGAAGCTCATTCAAGTTAAGCTATTTTGGTTTTGTAAAAATTATCTGATTCTGATTAGTTAATTAAGTGTTAACAAAACCAAGTATTTAATAGCAAACCACCTGTTAGCCCCGAGCTAAATTTTAGTTAACATGAAACAGCCTAAAATAATGAGGTTTCGAGTTGGGTCTCGAGTTATAAAGATTCAAGGACCTGATGATCAATGTATGTAAGGCCCAAGTCTTGTGCGATGTATATAAGGCCCAAGTCTTGTGCGATGTATGTAAGGCCCAAGTCTTGTGCGATCGGCACTATCTTGTGCGATCCACAAGTCTTGTGCGATTATGCAGTCTTAACTTGTACAATGTGCTTAATTAGTTGTACAAATCTTGTGCGACTGTCTTGTGCGATTGCCCTTGTGCGATCAGATCATATCTTATGTGATCTGATCTTGTGCGACAGTCTTATGCTATCAGATCATATCTGATCTGATCTTGTGCGACTGAAGGGAACTTGTGCGATTAGTTACATTGATGATTTCGAATCCACTGTTAAGGCTGTTTATTGTGATAATAACTGAAACTCGAAATTTGAGGGATTGTGGGATAGTGTTTCCTATTTTATTTTTGATCTAAACTTATCAAAAGATTTCGAAAATAATAACTGATTATCCTTTAACAGTTTTCGGAACTTTAATAGATAAAATTAAGATCAAAACAATAAAAACACCCACTAATCCAAATTATATTCCAAAATTTAGGGAATTTTCGAGTTTTACTTAGAACAAGCGATGAACCCTAAAATAAAAACATAATTCTGGAAATCCGAAACCTGAATTTTTAATGGTTTTGTAATGGATTTCGTAATAACAAGTTTAACCCTTTATGATTTCGAGTAAAAAATTTAAACATTCTTCCGAAAACAGTGATTTCGGCACATGGTACTCGAAATCAGCCGAGATTTTTATAAACTTTCAAAAAATTATGTTTTCCAGATTTTGATCCCAGAATAATGGATACGAAAACATAACTGATTTATCAACATATGCTCTGATACCACATGTTGATCAGTTCTGTTTAAACATAAGGGAAAACATGTAAATAACATACCTGTTACAGCATTCAATGCAGTGGAGAATCCAGTCAGAGAAGATGACATCGAGTTCGACATAATTGTCACTGTGATTTGGTTCCTCCTTAGGGTGTAAGGTGATGATGGTGATGAACCGAAAGTAGGGAGATTTCGGTTATGGGGAGAGAGCCGATTTGATGTTATGAGGGTTGGTTGATTCACTAAGTGTGTAACCTTTAAACTCTCTAATAATCCCCTTATATATACACCCAAGAGGAAACCTAATTAGTTAATAAGGGTAATATGGTTCATCAACAATTACCAACTAATTATTAATAGGTTATTAATATATTTTGATCTAATATAACTAGTGGGAAACCCGCGCGTTGCGGCGGAGGTTAAAAATTTCCGATAGCTTTTTAATCTTTTTGTTTTATGTTAGGTTATGAATCATTTGTATACAAAGTATCTTATATACAAAACGTCAACATACGTAATCGGAAGAAAAACACCAAAAGACGAAATAGTAAAATCCCCAAAAATATTGGTTCTGATAATGCCAATACTGGTAAAAATATTGTTCGGTCTGAGTCGGTTTGATTGGCCACGTTAACAAGAAAAAACCATTAAAAGTGAAATATTAAAAGGGATAAAAGTAGATCATGTATATAAGCAAACTTGACTAATGGGGGAAAACTTTATTAAAGTAAATAGACTAACATGTATATTTAGAAAACTTTATTACATTGCAACTTTTCATTTGCCATCTTAAAATTTGTAGGAAACAAGTTGGTGCTACCATGCGCGTTACGGCGGGATGATAATTATATAAGTTTTGTATCGAGATGTGAAAATTATATTGATAAAATAGATTTTACAATTATATGATTTTGCGTAAAAAATAATTTAACTAATCATATGCATAAAAATCTTTAAGTGTGGCTTTATTCATTTATTTCTTGCCATTATTTATTTTAAAATCTATAAATGTCTCATTTTCTAAATTTATAATTTTGCAGATTATTTGAACATTTTGTTAAAGTTTCGGTAAAAAATAGGACTCATAGAAGAAGCAAACGAAATGGAAATAGAAGTATAAAAACTTAATTTAAACTCATGAAACATTTAAAAAACGAAAAAGTTCCAAGTAATTTGTGGATTAAAAATGTTTATACTTGATGATGAACAAAAAACCACGTCTTTGGGGTCAACTTTTTGCATGTAGAAAAAGCTAAATATGCATATAGTATAGGTTTACATACACATTTAGAAACATAAAAAGATTTCAATTAGAAAAGCTATAATGTTTCATGCATGAAAGTGCAAGTCTTAAAAACATTTTAAGATTTAAGGAGTTTATCGTAGTATACCAAGATACTAAGCACCATTCGAAAACTGGTTACATAGTATAGAAACCGATTAGAACACAGAGATTCAAGTAATGAAACTGGTGGTTTTTAAGGTCGCTACTATGGGCGTTTATGACATGAACGGTGTAATCCAACATATGAGCAACCTATCTTGGGTGGTTTTCAGACAATCAACTAATTGACTATTTCCCTCATCTAGTAATACAGTGAATTTAAATAGTGTGACATGTATATTACTACACTTAAATTATGATTATTCAATATTGGGCACACATGTCACCGTCACCTTCCAACACATGGTTTCACCGATCTCTTGACAAAACACACTACACTTTTGCACATACGTACACACTCAATTTTCTTTCTCACTTTCTTCTCTCTTAAACAAACACATACACTTTCTAAATACATAAAATTTATACAAAGAGTGAGAATCATCAGCACCTACAGAGAGAACCGAAAGAGAGTGAGAAAAACCATGAAGAGGCCAGCCATGGGTTCGAAGATGGAGATGTCCCTGGTTCATGTTGACAACGGTGGTATCATGGGTGGATTTACAGCGGCATCGGTGATGATTAAAAGCCACAGATGATGGAGATGAGAACTTAAGGGAAACCATCGGCGTCTGGAGAGGTTCGTTGTCACGGATCCGGTGACCAATGGATTCCGGCGAGATTGATGGTGCAAGAGAACACACAGGAAAACGGCTAAAAAATGTTATCGCTTCCAACCATTCATAGTCTAAAGTATACACGTGTTTCCTTGAGAAGAAAACAATTGATCGTGTTGTGTTGTTTCTGGTTCAAAGATTGTACCTCATTTATTTGTGTGTATGAACACCTTGATAAGATTCTTGTATGATCTAGCCGAAGCATTGTGTCATTTACGAAATTGTTGTGAATGGGTTATAATGGAAGACATGTTTCTTATGAAGGTTATAATGCAATACGTTGGTTAAAGAAATAGAGAAATCAACTGTTGCCTTTTGGATTGAACTCGTATTTAAATACATTAGTGTGGGTACGTCGGTTAAAGAAAGCAACCGTTTCGTTTCTTTTCAGATTGAACTTCTTGCTATTCCCTTTTAATAACATTGAATAACCTTATAGGGATAGTTGATTTTTATAAATTTTATTCATTTTAATATTAATGCAGAAATACAATTTTGCCCCTTTTACTACGCTAATTAAGTGTTGTACCATAAGCATTATAGCTTGTGATTACTTAACTTTTACAGGAACCCCTGTAAAATGCTTTATAATATAGTATAGATATAAATGATTATAAAGGCTACAAGATTAAATATTACATTAATAATATATTTAATCTCACACTGAGTTCATCATCAACATAAAAAGGTTATATGCGTTCAATAACCATTTAGAAATAATAAGTGAAATACTTAATCCAGTTCTTACACATTTTTTTTCTTTTCGCTTTGTTTTTTTAAGTAGTATCTATAAATTTATCTTTTCTAAGTAAATTCATATAAATCTCTATAGTCGGTACAAAAATATCTCACGGGTCGGTAAGAAAACCATAATATACATTACATATAGAGAATTAAAAATAAGGTTTTGAATCTTTTTCCTCGAAATTTTGAAAAGAAAATAAATAAAGTTTTATTGGTCAGTAAGAAAACCTTAATGGAGAAAACAATAATTGCATTTCTCATTATTGACCGACTTTATCAGTTAAATGCATGAGAATACTTATTTCCTAGTGGTCACCTTCTCATTCATATGGTCTTTGACGTACCAAACCAAACGTGTCTTAAAAAGATGCAAAGTTCTTATTCAGGCACCACACCTATACTCTGTAACAAAGTAATAGAATGCTTTTGAAAAACAGATATAGTGGGACATGGTTTCAATTATTTCTAAATTTAAAATAGTTAATTAATGTTGATTATATAATTATGAATTAATAGTTTGGAAATTTTGGATTCAAATAAAAATGGTTGATGAGTTTTAAATTACGGGAAACTCCATATCACAAAAACGCCAAACGGTAGGCTTTGTTTTGACAGCAATTGTAGTACACGAATTAAAGGGTCAAGACTCAAGATTGTTGGCAAAGATCGTAACATCCCGCTAATCTACCCCCAAGCTAACAATCCAAGCTAAAGGATAAAACTCTTAAAATGTGTATTATCGAATATTATTGCATTATTATTCAGACATTAGTTAACATATATATAGAATGATGGATTAGGATCAAATACAAAAGGATCCTAATTGTAAGAAGTGTAAGAAGGATTTATAGAGTGACAAGTGTCCAATAACCTAAAAAAACTCACTACACAAAAAAACCCCACTACAAAAAAAAAAAAAAAAACCCTTAAACATCCACCACCACCAAAAACCTAACCCCCCCCCCCCCCCCGTCACCCACCCAAAAAGTTTTTTTTTTAATTTTTTTTGCCGAAGGGGTGGGGGTTTAGGTTTTTGGGTGGGGGTTTAGTTTTTTTTTAGGTTTTTGGGGGGTTGGGGGGGGGGGGGGGGTGGGTGTTTAGGTTTTTGGTGGTGATGTAGTGGGTTTAGTTTTAGGTTATTGGACACTTGTCACTCTATAAATCATTCTTACACTTCTTACAATTAGAAGCCTTTGTAGAATAACTTGACCCATACAGGGCCGGCCCAAGGGTAAGCCAAATGAGGTTTGGGCCTTGGGCCACAGCAACTATAGGGCCTCCATTTTTTTGAAAAAAAAAATTTATATTATATGTATTTTTTCAATTGCCGTATAGGTTATTAGGGCGGCACTCAGCAGCGGCTTATCAATGGCAGCGACATTATCAATGGCAGCGGGAATGGCACCGCCGGGAAGAGCAACAGCCGCCTGCGTCTCATCTTCTTCTTTCAACGGTAATTTTTATCTTCTTGACTTCTTTATATGTCGCCGCTGATTTATTGGATTTTACTGACTGAATGTTTTCTAGGGTTTTTTCACTGTTCGCTCATCTTCGCTGAATCGTTCATCACTCATCTTCGTTGAATCGTTCATCACTCATCAGCGCTGCTGAATCGGTCAGTCAAGTGCTGCATCTTCGCTGAATCATTGTTAAAGGTAAATCCCCAATTTCCTAGTTGCCTAATTTTCTAGTTAAAATCTGTTGCCTAATTGAAGTTTGTGATATTAGCCCTAATTTCCTAGTTGCCTAATTTTCTGTTTGTTAGCGGATTCTGTGAATTTGTGATAGATTTATAATGTCTAATAGATATCGTAAACATGAATCCGGCCATTCTAAAAGGCAAAAGAAACAAAAACGAAAAGTTGAAATAGAATCACTAAAGGGTTCTTTACTCAAATTCGTAAAACCTATAAATGTTGATGAACCTTTAAATGTTGATGTTGATGAAACTGTAAATGTTGATGAACCTTTAAATGTTGATGTTGATGAAACTGTAAATCTTGATGAACCTATATTGCTTATAGAATTATGTTAAATCTTTTCGAAATGCTTATATTGCTTATAGAATTATGTTAACTATCCCGGTAACTGTTGCGTCAGCCGAAAGAAGCTTTTCTAAATTAAAATTGTTAAAAAAATATTTAAGATATACAATGTCACAAGAAAGATTGAATGGATTAGCTATTTTGTCAATTAAAAACGATTTGTTAGAAGAAACTGATTATGAAGATTTTATTAAAAAGTTTGCATCTGTTAAAGCTAGAAAAGTAAACTTAATCTAAACATATCTTTACAATACAACAAATATATAAGAATGCAAAAACAAAAAAACAAAAAATTAACTCCGCCAACAATAAACCTTATAGTTTATTTGGAGAATCTAGTTAAACTACCTTCAAAGGACATGATGTGGTGATAAGGTATTTCCCCCTTTACGCGATCAAGTAATGAAGGGTTAACACTGCAAGTTACAGGTATAAAAATATCCAAGAATAGATTTGCTTGCTATTAAAGAAGGGTTAAAATACTACAAGTTACATGTATACAAATATCCAAGAATAGTTTTGCTTGCCATTAAATAAAGTATCATCTAAATCAAGGGTGGTAATTACTTCTTTCACACGAAACAAGACATTCCACGTAAATCACTGAATAATGAGGTTAATTCTAAACATGACACATATGATACGTATCGTATTATTAGGACACCTTGAATACTTATTTTGACACCCTATATACGACTCGTATAAACCTATACGAGTCGGATAAGGTAATTACAAATTCCAGAATCAGACAAGATTTGTCAAAGCCAACGTGTGACTGGTTAAAAGAACTTGGTCTAACCGGAGTGGGCAACGAGGTTCTCTAATTAGGAGAGTGCGGTGGCATAGCATAAGAAATTCATCGTTCATATATATATATATAGGGTAGGGTTCTAGAGTGAACAAGGGTTAAGTTGTGAACAAAGTGAACAAATCCTAGCCATTGGTTTTGTTAGATCTTGAGATTAGATTGTAATCTAATTTATTAATTAATTATTAAAATAAAATAGGTATAATTAAACAGGAGGGATATTTTTGTCAAATTACAACCTTATTAAAATCAAAATCCCTTAATATACGCATTTTCCACTTTCAATATCATCAATTTCTCTTTCATTGTTCATTCATCGTCAAAAAGAAGAAGGCAGAGGGGCGACGAAGAAGAGTTGCTGCTGGTGACAAAGATTAAACACTGCCGTCGCCGATTAAAATCGCCAAAATATACAAACGATATCCAGTCACCAAGGTACACTAATATCATCTTTGAATATCCAATCACCGGAATATAATGCCGTAATCTGCGATTTAGGGCTTGTATTCAATACCTGTATTTTTTTTCTTCAGATCTACTGGTGTATTAGGGTTATGATTTAAGTTATGTAGAGTTTAATTTTGCAAAAAAACTTGTTTGGATCATTTTGATGTTGAATGGGTTAGTGCCGTCGATACCAATTGGGGGTTAGGGTTTAGTTTCTTGTTTGAGGCGGGTGTACACATGTGTATGCCGATGATGTTATTGTTTTGGGGGAAAATGTTGTGAGGATTGTACACCGGGTTATACACATATGTACAGGGTATTTTTTTATTAATACACTGTGTACAGATGTGTACACGGCGATGTACACATGTGTATATTGTTATGAATATTTATTAATACACTGGTTGTACACATATGTACAGGGTATTTTTTTTATTTGTCTACAACCTGGGTTGTACACTATGTACACATGTATTTAAGCAGTCGATACACAGGTGTACACAAAAAGTGCACTATGTACACATGTCTATAGGCAGTCGATACACAGGTGTACAAAAGGTTGTTTATTAGTCTGCAACCTGGAATATGGCTGATGCATTTTCAAATGAAGCATGTGTAGGTAATAGATGCCATAAAAGAAGATCTTGTATGCTGCTGAAGAGGATGCATCTATAGTGGAAGAAGGTCAGGTTAGGTTTCTTAACTAGGAGAAACCAACTGTGGATGTGGAAGAATACAAGACTCAAAAGAGGAAAAGTATTATCAATCTTGATGTTGATGTAGCTACAAGTGACATATTGTCACCAAAGCAAAGGGTGTCTAATGCTTCTGATGTACACTGTAGTGGGTCACCTCTTATGACTTACTAACGGGTCGTCTTATGTTGTTTACTATGTGTCTTCATGTGTTGATAATGCAAACTATCTTTTTATCTTTTGTTCATTTGTATGCAGTGTGCTTAGTGACAACTTGTTATTTGTTGTCGACCAAACATATAATGTTAGTGCAAAATGCGAAATCATCCACATTTGACATGTTATGAGAAATTTCAAAATGATGTGATAATGATGTAGTTGTTTTGGTATGCTTAGGCTGTGTAAAATTGTATTCAGTATTGTGAGGATTTTATTCTGTTACATCTTGTCATTTATATTTTTACCCTTTTACTTGTGAATGGGTCAACTATCTGTGAGGGCTAATGATACACAAGTAGTCTTTAAAGGAAACTGATTTAGATGGGTTGAATAGGTTGAATGTCCCAAACTTTAAATTTTTTCATTCAGAAATTAGATTATTGCTGAATATAATTTTTGTAATCAATGTACTGCACACTATCTGTGTTTAATATTGTAAAAGTTATTGGAAAAAAAAGTTTTTCGGATCCACCAGACTCATACCAAAACGTTACTCGTTTTAATCCCTTACCCAAGCTGCCCATTTTTCCATCTCTAATCCCATTAGTGGTTTCATACACATTACTCGCAAACGACTCTGCACATTTTTTTTACAAAAAGTACGTTTAATAAAATATTAGATACATTTAAAAACACATGATATGAGTGCTAAAATGAAAAAAAAAAAACATTTGAATTAAATAAATGCAGATTATTAAAGAAGAAGGATTGTCGATTGAAAATAAGAATTTGGATGCCAACTTGGTTTTTTTTTTGAGAATCTTGAATTCAAATATATGATCACATGCTATAGATCGCAAGATTGTAGGACAGTTACATGGAAACCTATATTCTAAATCACATTCAAATTTAGATTAAAATTAAATTCCTAATTAAGTTTAAATTGTAATGACAATCCTACCCTTATATTATTTAAACTAGATCAAGGGCCAAGATGAGTTCACATAGTTCACAAACAAGGATGTTGTTCACTCATGATCCCTATCCTATATATATATATATATATATATATATATATAGGGCCAGGATCATTTCAGAACCATAAATATTTACAGAACTCGCAGAACTCTTAATAAACAATCTTTTTATTTATATATTTTTATGTTTAGGATAATTTGATCATTTATTATGTGTATTTTTACGATTACATACATGTTAAGAGTAATTTTATCATTTTTATATGTAATTTTATAATTACACGTATGTAAACTAGTTTTTTTACATATATGTAATTAGTTATGACACATATATATAATTTTGGCAATTAAACATATGTAAACTACTTTTAACATGTATGTAATCAAAGAAATACATATAATAGATGATAAAAAGATCCTAAATACAAAAACTTATATATAAAATGATTGTTTATTAGGAGTTCTGAAAGTTCTGTAGTTATTTAGAGTTCTGAAATGAACTCAACCCTATATATATATATATATATATATATATATAGGGATAGGTTCATTAGTGAACAACCTCCTTGATTGTGAACACTAGTGAAGTAATCCTAGTCCTTGATGATGAAAATACACTAGTGTATTTTACGATTTGATGATTTAAATCATTAGCCAGGATTTGTTCACTTAGTTTACAAATACACTAGTGTTAACTCTAGAACCCTACCTTATATATATAGAGTTAGGGTAAAATGAAAACTTATACGAGTTGTGAGAACTTAGTGAATGTGGTCTTACGAAAGACTTTTTCAAACTTTTTTTTTTTACCAAAAATCCTAAAAAAAATCAACTTTAAAAAAAATATACATTTATGGCAGCCGTAAATGCTATAAAATGTGATGTCATGCTTATGTCATCGCCTTTTTACAGCTGCTGTAAAGAGTCGAAAAACACTGCTTCGAATTTTTTTACGGCAGTCTTTTATAACATTTTAATCTAGGGGTGTGAAAAGAATGGGGACAAAACTCGCACGAGAAGGCCGAGTTCTCTAAGTTCTCACAATTCAAAAGAATTTTCTCTTGATCTTGATTATATATATATATATAGGACAAAGATCCGTTAGGAACCACCCTTTATTGCGAGAACCAATGTGAACACAACCAAAAATGCCTAAAAATAGCTAAAAAACACACAATTTTTTTTTTTATTTTTTATAAAAAAATCGCTACTTTTAATAACAAAAAAAAAATTAATTTAAAAAAAAAATAAAATAAAAAATTTTTTGCTACTAAAAGTAGCAATTTTAACATAAAAAAAATTTAGATTTTTTAGGTTTTTTTGGGGTTTAGTTTTTAGCATTTTAGCTTAGGGGGGGTGGGGGGAGGGGGTTTAGGTTTTTTTTTTTTGGGGGGGGGGGCGGGGTTAGGTTTTTTGGGGGTTTTAGTTTTTAGCATTTAGCTTGGTGGGGGGGGGGGGGGGTTGGGGGTTAGGTTTTTTTAGCTATTTTAGGTTGTGTTCACATTGGTTCTCGCGGTTCTCGCAATAAAGGTGGTTCTCGCATGAACTTTACCCTATATATATATATATAGGGTTGAGTTCATTTCAGAACTCTAAATAACTATAGAACTTTCAGAACTCCTAATAAACAATCATTTTATATATAAGTTTTTGTATTTAGGATCTTTTTATCATCTATTATATGTATTTCTTTGATTACATACATGTTAAAAGTAGTTTACATATGTTTAATTGCCAAAATTATTTATATGTGTAATAACTAATTACATATATGTAAAAAAAACTAGTTTACATATGTGTAATTATAAAATTACATATAAAAAATGATAAAATTACTCTTAACATGTATGTAATCGTAAAAATACACATAATAAATGAAAAAATTATCCTAAACATAAAAAAATATAAATAAAAAGATTGTTTATTAGGAGTTTTGCGAGTTCTGTAAATATTTATGGTTATGAATATATATATGGAGGAGATCATGCGAGAACCACTCTTATTGCGAGAACCAATGTGAACACAACCTAAAATAGCTAAAAAAACCCTAATCCCCCCCCCCCCCCCAAAAAAAACCTACCCCCCCCCCAAGCTAAATGCTAAAAACTAAAACCCCCAAAAAACCTAAAAAAAACCTAACCCCCCCCCCCCCCCCCAAAAAAAAAACCTAAACCCCCCTCCCCCACCCCCCAAAAACCTAAACCCCCAAAAAACCTAAAAAAATCAAAAAAAATCTAAATTTTTTTTTAATATTTTTTATGCTCAAATCGCTACTTTTAGAGGCCAAAAAAATTTTAATTTTTTTACTTTTTTTAATTTATATATATATATATATAGGGTAAGGTTCCAGCGTGAACAACCTCCCAAGAGTGAACTGCGTGAACAAATCTTAACCGCTGATTAATATGATCTTGATTATTTAAAGGGGTGGCATGATTGTAATTAATAGGTTAGATTTTATTGTTTTATTAAAATTAAAAGGGTAGAAGGGTAATTATATTATTTTGCTTATTTAAAACTAGGAAAGAAAATTATTTCCAATAATAAGAGAGTAAATCCCGTAAATATACCATGTATTATACACATGTGTACTATCGTGTTGGAATGTATAGAACAGTAGAACACAGCGGTACACATGTGTACTACGGAGCTAAGACAACAATCTTGCGTGTCACTTGTGTACTATACCATGTATTATACACATGTGTACTATCATGTTGGAATGTATAGAACATAGCAGTACATATGTGTACTACGGAGCTAAGAGTTATACACAATAAAAAAGATGACTGAAAACTCTAGTTCAACCAAAAAAAGACTAAAACTATAATTCGAATCTTGCTACTATGATAAAAAACAATGACAATATTAAAATAAGTTAAGATTATCCTAACATATTTAAAATAAGTAATTGTTTTGTAGATGTCGAAAATTTTGGTAACTGATGATGATTTAAATATGGTAGGATTTTGAAATTAATAAGACAATAATTTAAATTCAATATTTATATAAAGTTACAATCTTACCCTTGTTAAATGTATATGGAATCAATGGTTCAGATCAGTTCACGCGGTTCACTCTTGGAAATTTGTTCACGTTTGAACCTAATCCTATATATATATATATATATATATATATATATATTTTGCTTCGAAAAGTAGCGATTTTTATATAAAAAATATTTAATTTTTTTTTTGTTGTGATTTTTAAGCTATTTTTAGGCATTTTTGTTTGTGTTTACATTGGTTCTCGTGGTTCTCGCAATAAGAGGTGGTTCTCGCATGATCTTCTCCCTATATATATATATATATATATATATATATATAGGGGAAGGTTCATTTGAGAAGAAATTTAATGTGAGAAGAAAAAGAATAAAGTGCATATTGGTAAAATATTATTTCATTTATAACTCATATCATTAATTTTTAACTCTTTAATTAATTAGTAAACTAATCCTTAATTATCCTACATATAATCTACAAAACCTACACATATCAAAATTTTCCTACATATACCCTACACATTGTAGAATTTTATCCTACAAAGTCGAAATTTATCCTACACACCTTGAAATATATCCTACACAACTCGTAATTTATCCTACACAACTAGTAATTTATTCTACACTTTAAATTAAGTTGTTTTTTTTAATTTGGAAAAAGTATATATTTTGAAAAGGAGTTACAAATTTAATTTAGTTAGTTATTAAAGGGGAAGAATACAAATTAATGATTTTTTTGTAAGTTTACCAATATACCCTTATATTAAAATTAAATGTAAATATTAAATGAAGTAAAATGAAGCATTCTTATTGGTTGAAACTTATTCTTTTTTCTTCTTACAAAAAATTTCTTCTCATTTGAACCCTCCACTATATATATATATATATATATATATATATATATATATATATATATATATATATATAGTGGAGGGTTCAAATGAGAAGAAATTTTTTGTAAGAAGAAAAAAGAAGAAATTTCAACCAATAAGAATATATATATATAGTGGAGGGTTCAAATGAGAAGAAATTTTTTGTAAGAAGAAAAAAAGAAGAAATTTCAACCAATAAGAATGCTATATTTTACTTCATTTAATATAAGTATTTAATGTTACTATAAGGGTACATTGGTAAATCTACTTAGGTCACTAATTTGTAGCCTTTCTCTTTAATAGCTAACTACATTAAAGAATTTGTAAGTTATCTTCAAAATATATATTTTTCAAAAAAATAAAATAATTTAAAGTGTATGATAAACTACGAGTTGTGTAGGATAAATTACGAGTTGTGTATGATAGATTTCAACGTGTAGGATGAATTTTGAAATATGTAGGATAACTTTTGCTTTGTGTAGGAAAAAAAAGTTAGTGTGGAGGATAGTACTCTTTATGACTAATTAATTAGTAAAAAATGATAATAAATGAAATATGTGAAAAAACTATTTAATGTTTTACAAAATTACCCTTTGTTTTTTTTCTTCTCAATTAAATTTTCTTCTCAAATGAACCTTCCCCTATATATATATAATTTCTCTATGGTTTCCCATGAACGGTGAAAACAATAGTTGCTTTTCATATTGTCTTTGACCTGAGTAACAAAACGTGCCAAAAAAGATGAATAGTTCTTGTTACACTTTATACCTTGTGATAATTAGCAAATGCACTTAAAAAAGCAAACTTGAGTTTGGAAATTTGGATTCCCATGAAAAGGGTTGGTGATTTTTGGATTTGGTGAGGGAATATCCATACCATAACAGCCCCAACGTTAGGCTTTATAATTTATTGATTAAACTGTAATTTTACCCCGTGGGGTTTAAGACAATTGGCACTCTGACCCTCTCTATGGAAAATATTGCCATTTGACCCCCCAACGTTGTTGCTCTGTCGCAAGATTACCCCTGGAAAATATATCCAGTTTGTTATGCTCTTGTTGAGGCAGAAACAACACAAAGTTGGAAATGGTTTTTGCAACTTTTGAGAGATGACCTAAGGTGCACAGTTGATTCTTCTTTCACCTTCATCAGCGACAGACAAAAGGTAATCCATTATTAACATGTTAATTCCTAACTTTCCTTTAACTTTGCTTGAAAAATAAGAGGAATATTTGCAATTTGAATTACAGGGTCTGATTCCAGCTATGCTAGAAGTTTTTCCTAATGCTGAGCACAAGTTTTGTTTGAGGCACATTCATGAGAACATGAAATCCAAGTGGCGTGGAGATGTTTATAAGAATTTGCTTTGGTCAGCCGGTAGGAAGACCTCCATTCCATGTTTTAACAAGGCTATGGAAGAAATTAAGACAATAGAACGGGCTATGTATGAGTGGTTGAATAAGATCCCATACACCGTTTGGTCAAGAGCATATTTTTCTAGAAGAGCTAAATGTGATATGTTGCTGAACAACATATGTGAATTTTTTAACAGACAAATCATAGGTGCAAGGGACAAGCCGATTATCACATTCTTAGAATTCATTAGGGAGTACATGACCAAGAGGATAGTGAATGTAAACAAATTGCAAGCAAAGTGTATGGGGCCACTGACACCTCCTGCCACTGAGGTCTTCGATGGGATCAAGAAGCAAGTATCTGAAATGTCTGTTTTAATGGTTGATACAGATAAGTATCAAGTAACAGGTCCGAGATCACAATGTGTTTTGAATGTTAAAAATAAAACCTGTGCATGCAGGAAGTGGGAATTGACAGGGATGCCTTGCAAATATGCTGTTGCAGCCATATGGGATATGTCAAGGAATAGCATTGATGCTGGTATACTAGAAGAGTGGGTTTCGGATGCGGATGTGTATTGGTTGTCAACTTGGAAGAAAGTTTATGAAAATGTCATGAGCCAATCAATGGGCCCCGAGTTGTGGACTCCTTCACAGTGTCCAATAACAATCATCCCACCAAAACATCATTCACAGGTTGGAAGGCCAAAGAAGAAACCAAATAAGGCATTTGGTGAAAAAGAGCTTGAGAAGGAGTTCGAAAAAGGAGGTAAAATGACCAGAAAGGGGAACCAACAAGTGTGGTAAATGTGGAAACCTGGGTCACAATGTCAGGAGCTGCAAAGGACAAGGGGTGAACAATCTGTTGCTTCACAAGAATCACACACTGCCACTTAAGGTGCACCAATTGACAATCTTTATGATTGATGGAAGTTTTTTATGGTTTGTTTATATTTGTAGTTGTATGGATGTTTGTCGAGTTTGTTAAAGACAATGTTTGTTTTCAATTTCTACACTTATGACTATGTTTGTAACTTTATTATGTTTTCATGAAAATGTTTGCTTGTTTGCATATGACTGCATTTTAGAAAATTCACATTTGTGTCCAAACATAATTTCGACAGAAAATAATTCGATTACATTGCAAGCTTTAGTACAAATTCCCTAATTTAATGGTCCAAAATACAACATACAACAAATCTAGATGCTGCTTTCTACCCTATTGCCACTGACAATCATCCAAACAAGACCAATCTGAATCAGAACCATGCTCCCTTTCATATGGATTGTGGTACCAATCATCCTCTTCATCCCAATAAGTGTAATCCCATGCATATTCCAGCACTTCAGGGTAATAATCTTTTGTCAGATCTTCGAATGTCTTTTCATTCTCTGTTTGTTGCTCCAAGTATGGTCTGAGTATCTTAGAGTCTTGATCCTCAAAGTATACATAACTGTCTGGTTCTTCAGCTGTAACTACAACTTCATCCTTATCAATCTCTTTCTCATTCGCATCAATAGCTACAACATTACATTCAGATTACTAAAACAAAGAAACAGTAAGAACTTGAAAAAGACCATTGCAATAATTGGAAAACTCAGTTACAATTAGGGTGAAAATACACATACTAATCCAATTTCTCTACATTTAACTACTTAAGCAAATAAACTAGCACAATCAAGACCCAAGTAATCCCTAAGTACATCTTCCATTTGAACACATCGTCATTCTTGTAATGAGCCAATTGGTCTTTGCACTTAGCCAACTCATCCTTATCTTTGATGCTTTGAATTAAAGCAGGCATTACCTCTCGACAAATTGGACATCCATGTTCTTCACCAACATCAGCCCATCTGAGGAATCAACATCCTCCAATCTATAATCAGACATCATTATCAACACCAAAACTTAGTAATAATCAGACAACTACTTTCAATATGCATAAAACAGAATTCACTTACACATTGAAGATACCATCTTCCAGGATTAGCCTTCGTTTCTGACTGTTTGTAAACAGTTTGCCCACCACACGGACATATAATGTCTGAGGGTTGAGTTTTCACCATTGTTTCCTTCGATCGAAGCACAGTGGAAGAAGAGCTAGACATTTTTAGCAACAAGGAATTAAAGAGAGATTGAAGATTTGGGGAAGCGATAGAAGAATTAGGGGAGCACCATATAAGAATTGGGGTAACAGCGATTGAAGAAGCAACTAAGGAGACTAGGTATCTTATTTGAGGAGGAAGAAGGGTAAAATGGACATTTCAACAGAGACTAACGGTCAAAATAACGTTGAATGGACGGAGGGGGTAACATTGTGACATAGCAACAACGTTGGGGCGTCAAATAGCAATATTTTCCAGGGAGGGGGACAGAGTGCCAATTGGCATAAACCTCAGGGGGTAAAATTGTCGTTTACTCTAATTTATTTATTAATTTTTTTAACATCAAAGTATTTCCTCCCTATTTATACACCTAACCAGGTTCGAACCTGGGTTTCACCAAAGTAGTTTTTGACTACTTACCACTGGGCCATAGCCCAAGTGACTAGAATTTAATTTATATTGCACCATAATTGTGTCGATATATAATCATGTTTAATGTTTAATTAATACTTAGTTATGTCGCCATTCAACCACCATCAACCCCATATCCATGAAAGAATAAATATATATCAATATATTTATATTTATATGGGGTGGAGATACAATAGGAAGTTAATTTGGCTAGGAAGGCTAGGAAGTGATCTTGACCATCCATTTAGTTAATCAAGGGCTAAGATTAAATCAGGGAAATTGAAAAGAAGAAAAGAGGCGCGTGAGTTTGTTCAAGGGCATTTTAGTCAATCCAAGCCAATAGTTTCTCTCTCCTCCAATTCCCCCCAATTTTTAAACGTTAATAACTCTTTCATATGACATTATTTTTTTATAAGAATTGCACCAAAAAAACGAGCGTTTTTTTATCTTTAAAACGAGTATACTATTGCTATATTTAAAAAAAAAAATTAAACCCAGTTGTGTAAAACGCAATAGAAAAACCACCAGTTATGTAAAACGCAATGAAAAAAAAACCTAAAAAATGACATTTTTCTAAAACGCAATGCACAAAAAACACAAAGAAATGACTTATTTGTAAAATGCAATGGCCAGAAAACTCAAAGAAATGTCTTATTTCTAAAACGCAATAGACTGAAAACACATAAAAAAGTGTTTTACCTAAAACGCAATGCACAAAAAACACAAAGAAATGTCTTATTTGTAAAACGCAATAGCCAGAAAACACAAAGAAATGTTTTATTTGTAAAACGCAATGGCCAGAAAACACTTAAAAATGTCTCATTTCTAAAACGCAATGACCTAAAATAACAAAAGAAAGTGTTCTCTGTAAAACGCAATGGACTGAAAACACTTCAAAAATGTGTTTTACCTAAAACGCAATGACTAAAAATACTTAAAAATGTGTTTTTTCAAAAACGTAATAGCCAGAAAACACATAAAACTCTCTTATTTCTAAAACGCAATGGACACATAAAACTGTTTCTGAACTGCTTGTGAATTGTCTGTGAACTGTCTGAATTGTCTACGAATTACTGTCTTCGAAATGAGCTCAACCCCAGCCAGGGGCTCTGCCCCTTGGACCCCGTCAGGGGCTGCCGCCCCTGGGACCCGCTACCGGGGGCTGCCGTAATAATCTGTAATCTGAAAAACAAAATTATTTTGATCAAAATCTGGAAAAAGTTATATAAAATTCGTGATCAAATTCATCCATGATTTTTTTATTAATGAGGATATCACGGTTTTCATGATAAACTGTAATGATCTTATAAATTTGAGATCTTGTGTTTTGTTATAAAGATGTTTAATAGATTTTGATTCCAGAAACTAGGAAATCGGCTATGTAATTTTCAAACTATTCTTATTCAGTTCATAAGAATTTTGATATAATCCCCTCATTTTCCCATTTATTGGGTTTCCTCCTAAATTGGTGTGTAGGCACTATTGCCTAGTGGAGATGGATATGATCGGGTGGTTCTGCTGGTGGCACGATGATACTCCAGTGGTCCGTCAGTGATCCAAATTTGTCGTTCAAAAAAAAAAAAAACCCCTCATTTTGGGGCGTAACATGGATTAAAACTTTTTTTTTCGAAGATTTTGATAAATATTTTAGAGTAAATTACTATTTTGGCCTCTATGATTCAACTAGTTTAACCCTTTCAGTTTAAAAAGAAATCTTTTGACATATCAGACCATGAAATTGTATTTTATAACGGTTTTGCCCCCTAACACTAACCATGTTACTTTTTTCCAAGTTAAACCTAAGGGTATTATGGTCCTTTTATAGCTTAGGAGTTGTTTATGTAAGTTATAAAGTTCTTTTAATAATTTTATTTGTGTATTACTTAATTTTTGTATTTCTTTATTTCATGATTATCTTCCTATACTAATAAACAAAAATCTTTTTGTACACGTGTCACTCTCTGGTACCTCCCCACTTTTAATAATAATATTACATTCTTCCTCCCTTTTAATAATAGTATTACATATTAATTTTTATACACAAAATATAATATAATATTAATTAATATAGTTAGGGATAAACGTATAAATTCAAATTTAATTAATAATTATCTATAACAAATATAAATGTATCAAATAATATAATAAGTATATTATTATTTAATACATTTAAGCAACTAAAGACATTATCATCATGCTAAATAAAGACATTATATAATATAATAAAAATTTTAATTTGAATATTTAAATGTCAACTACTAATTAAAAAAATTGTTGTAGACGCTCAAATTTATGTTTAAAAAACTTTAGTCCTACTTTTTTAAACGTATACTTTATTTTTAGTTTGATTTTTTAATATGTAATATTTTCTATATAATGATGATATTCGTATCTTGTCTCATGATCCGTATATCTAAAAGTAGTATTTATATCAAAGTATTTATTACTCCCTCCGTCCCACTAAAAGTGTCATATTTTGAATTTTCAAAGTCTTTATTTGTAAACTTTGACCTTAAATAATTTTGTTTATGTTAGATAATACTTGATGAAAGTTATATGATTTGAGTGTGTTTTACAAGTGTTTTTATCGGGTAAATTTTCATCAAGTTTTATATAACACAAAAATATATAATTAAAGTCAAAGTTTATAAATAAAGACTTTGAAAATTCAAAATAAGACACATTTAATGGGACAGAGGTAGTATATCATTAATATACATAGTAGAATTTAATTAAAATTCATTTACCATAACCTCATAACTTATAATTATTTTTAAAAATACTTACAATTTTATGATCATTATTTTTTTATTTTTTAGTGTTACTTCTTTTGAAGACATAATAAAATGGATTGTAGTATCTCAAAAGAGAAGTGAAAACTTAGAAAATTATTTTGAACAGAGAAAATATAACTGTTCTTTTGTTTTACTATTTTATCTAAATAAGTCATTTCATTAATAAGGATTATATACAAGTTTATAATTTAATTTTTTTCGTCATTTAACCCGTGTAATACACGGGGTTATTGTTATAACTTTTTATAAGTATATTTTATTTTTTCTCAGATATAAAAACCATAACATCAAAGTGGTTAATTATGAAATTGCAATTGACCATTTATTAAGATTTAGACGAAGTCACGACCGGAAATAAAGTTTCATGATTTACTATCTTTATTGCCCTCATGTTGCATGGTTGAGAATAATTTATTTATGTAAATTTGTGCATACATAATTATTAAATTATATAAATTTAATCCTCAAACCCGTGTAATGCACAAGTTTATAACCCTGTGTCACATGACATTATTTGAAATCTTTTATTAATAGTTAGATATTAGATATTATACTATATTATATTATTTGATACATTTATATTAGTTATAGATAATTATTAATTAAATTTAAATTTATACGTTTATCTCTAACTATATTAATTAATATTATAATAACTTGTGTATAAAAAAATAATATGTAATATTATTATTAAAAGTGGGGAGGTATTATTCTCAAGTTGCATATATATAATGAAAATATAACCAGAATCAAATCAAATCAAATCATAACAAAGCCAAGCTGTGTAAAAAAATAGTAGTAGTAGCATAAAGCAAACATGTATCTACATTGGCTTAGCAACTCCATAATAGACTGGATAGTAAGATGAGAACATAATTATTATATTATGGACGACTTATTAAAAATGATTGGATATAATTATAAGAATGTTTGGTGAGTTAAAAAATTAGAAACGTGCAAAATAGTTTAGAAAAGCCAATAAAATCACGTAGTTAAGGAAATGAAATAGTTACCATAGTAAATATGGTATGGTTACCATATATTAGCGATATTTGATTAAAAAAGTAAATCTGACACCTATATCGGTCATGTATATGAGCATTGCGAAAAAAAATTGTGTATCATTATTAAGTTATAAAATTTTATCCTCAAACCCGTGTAATACACGGGGTCTATAATCTAGTTATTTAATAAAATACGTTTTAGATATTAAAATAAATATATATTTCTTTAACAATTTGTATTTTTATAAATGTCCTTTTTAAAAAATGTTTTAACCTTTTTTAAAACCGTTTATCGTTTTTAAAATCGTTCTTTTTTAAGTCCTCATTTTTTTATAAATTGAACAATTTATTTTTTACCATTCTTTTTAAAACCATATGTTTTTAAAACTTTTTTAAACAATTCATTTTTTAAAGTCGTTCATTTTTAAAACCATTTATTTTTAAAGCGTATCTTTTAGAACCGTGTTTGTAAAGCGTTACTTTTATTTTGAAAGCGTTATTTGAATCGTTTATCCTTTTTAAAATCCTTCATTTTTGGGTTTTTTGTTTGTTCGAAATTCGTTTATTTTTTAAAGCTTTTGTTTACTAAAATCATTCGCTTTTTAAAACCTTATATTTTTAAAAGTTTCATTTGTTCAAGTTTTTCATTTTTAAAACGTTTATTTTTAAAGAGTTCCTTTTAGAATCATTCTTTGTAAAACGTTCCTTTTATTTTTAAGCGTTATTGTTTATCTTTTTTAAAATCTTCCATTTTTTGGACCGTTCGTTTATTCGAAATTCATTCATTTTTAAACCATTTCTTTATTAAAACCATACTCCTTTAAAACGTTAGATTTTTAACATATTCTTTTAATACCATTTGTTTTTTATATATGTTGCTTTTTTAAGTCTTCGAAAAAATTGTTTGTTTGTTTAAAATTGTTCATTTTTAAATTCCTTTGATTTAAAATTCATCATTTTTCTAAGTTTATTTTTGCTATCGGCAATAATAAATTACAAAATACAAAGTTTAAAAAATGATTGTTAAAAAAGGTAAAAAAATGAATAATTTTAAACAAATGAACGTTTTTACGAAGATTTAAAAAAACATTTATAAAAAAACAAATGGTAATAAAAATTATGATAAAAATATAAGGTTTTAAAAAAGCGAACGATTTTAGTAAACAAAAGGTTTTAAAAAATGAACGAATTTTGAACAAACAAATAGTAATTTACTCTCTTAAATATTAGGCTATTAATATATTTTAAACTAAATATAAGGTTTAAAACATATTTTTTTAAATATAAGGTTAATGAAAATACATATTTATTTGTATATTTAAACATATTTTGTTAAATAATAATCGTGAAAATGACGAAATAATAAAAAAAAATTTGAGTAATTGCATTAATAATCTCTTAAATATTAAAAGAACTTTATAATTATCAAAAACATCTCCTAAGGTATATAATGACCTTATTACCCTTACACTTATCTGCAAAAAAGTAACAAAGTTAGTGTCAGGGGCCAAAACCGTTATAAAATGAAACCTCGGGGTCTCAAATGTTAAAAAATTCCTTTTTGGGCTGAAATGGTTAAACTGGCTAAACCACATGGGCCAAAACAGTAAAGTACTAACTCAATATTTTATCTCCAAGATTCTTTTCGAAATCTTTTAAATTGATCAATGGTAATTATTTACATCGAGAGATAGATGGTAAATGGGCAACAAACTGCGCCGCTACCTCTTTTTGAATAGCAAAACTAAATCTTTTAAAAACTACGTCCATCGATCTCGGGGTCATAACATTACTATGCATGACCCTTTGAACTCGAGTAAGTAGGTTCACAACCTCTAGTGTTTGGTCACTTTGCGTGAAACAGCCTTTAAAGATGCTTGACCCAACGTGAAAGCACTACCCCCTAATCCACACATGCATGCTTTCCTCTTATCCATCCGAAACCAAAATGGTGCCTTGTCTATTGGTAGATCTCCCTTCCAATGGGTCAGTTAAGAAATTAATGGGTGCCTCTTTCTTAACAGAAATACTAGTGCACCTAGATATGTCAAAAAAGACATCCCTAACCAAATCATGTCGGTACTTGAACACGGGGAGCTCTCTACAATGAACTGCATGCTCTCCAAAAGAATCCAAGCATGCCTTATGACAAACGGAGCATATCTCATCAATTGGAAATAAAAGAACCATGAGGCGATACTTAAGGATAGTACGGTACTCCACCGACGACATATGCTGGTCTAACCCATCAATAGAATCATGAGGCGATACTTAAGGATAGTACGGTACTCCACCGACGACATATGCTGGTCTAACCCATCAATAGAATCATGAGGCGATAATTAAGGATAGAATCATGAGGTGATACTTAAGGATAGCAAGAAGAAAATCTTGTGCATGTGGTGCTCGTAGACACTCAAACGGTAAAGTCAAATCCCTTAAATTTTGAAATTAAACTTAACGGGTTATTATGTTCACGATAACAATACTCGAATTTGGTTTACAGATTAATATGTTCTCAGATTTAGTTTACGGGTTCTTTAAGGTTTGCGGGTCTTTATTTGGTTTAGGGGTTTAAGTTTATTCTACAAACAAACCTTTTTTCCCGAAACTCTCTTTATCGAGACCCATGTTTTTCTGAAAACTCTCATTATCGAGAACTCAGGTTTTCCCGAAAACATTTTCTTACCGGAAACTATAATTTACGGAGAACCCCTATCCATATCGAGAACCCATAGTCCAATCCACGCAAACAAGTGGTTTGTTGTTTAATTAATTAGTTTTTATTAACACCTTAAATAACATATGTTTTACAAAAACTAAAATTGCTTGACTTCAATAAACTTTTAATCTTTCACTTCTCCCCAAAGGTCATGTGTTACATCTATTTTGTTATTCAAGTCTAAATAAGTTAGATTTTAACCTAGTATGCATGAATTTTTCACTTCTGCAAAAAGGTGAGTGTTACAACTACTTTGCATACTTTTTCAACATACTTAAATAATTTCACTTATGCCTAAAGGTGACGTGTCTGTGTTTAAGTAGAATTTTTATTAACTTAGTCTATTAGCTTTTATGATTATAATAGACATATCACAACTTCATCAATATAATGGTCCTAATCTATGACTGCCTTGGTTTATTCCCCCTAGATCACTCTAAGTCTTCTAGTTAAGGATCTTATTATTTAACGTGCGTGCGAGTGGGTGTAAATTTTAGATATATTTTAAGCGCTTTTTACTCGTGACCAAGCTTTAAATTTATAAAACACGATAAAATACTAACTCTACACACGTTAGGGAAAGTGCACCCATCGTAGACGTAGTATAGTGATGGTAAGATACCGAGGTCGTCCAAGGACACAAGAGCTTTTAAGACATGTTAACGTCTAATCTAACCAAATCTTTATAAAAAAAAAAGTTTTAAAAGATAAACTAAAAATAAAAATGTAAATGGAAGGAAAAACAAATAGACAAGAAAGATCACTTGGTTTCAACTCCTCTTTTATATCCTTTGATGATTTTCAAACTTTGGGATTTTTAAGAGATTATCTTAGTTATAGTGGTAGCCCCCTCTTGTGAAGGCAACGTTACCCTTAACCTATTGGTCTGAGTCAGTAGGGATACAGTCCAGCAAGGTCGGATTATTGAAAGATAATTAAATAAGTTATTAATTCAAAAGGTGGTAGGCCCTTCTTGTGAAGGCGATGTTACCCTCGGCCATATTGGTCCGAGTCAGCAGGGATACAGTCCCGCAAGGCCGGATAAAGTTTTAATAGTAGTTAAGTTATAAGGGATTAGAAGCCGTTCTTACTTCCCCCGATTTGATGCTATCTACCTCATGGGAAGTCCTAATAAGCTTGAATCAGGTTCTCGAAGGATCTATACACTGAACGAGGCAAGAACTTTACCAAAACACCCTTCTAACCCCCTTCCAGGCAGATAATGCGCTTTATATAGACCGTAAAGACACAAATGAGTGAATCAACAAAACATGAAGAAATGATTAAATAGAGTCCACCTTCAATATAAAAAAACTAGTTATTAAAGTCATTACTACATACCCAATTAAAAAGTTTACCAAAGGTTGGAAATCAAAAGTAATAAATAAAAGATTTGTCTTCACCAAGTGATGTAAAAGATTAGCCAAGCATGGCCTTTGATTGATAAGAAATCTTACGATCGATCTTGGATCCCGAGACTACTACACACTCTAAAAGATGAAATATGGATGATGGTGGTGGATGTTGGTGTTGTAGTGGTGGACTGATGGCAAGTGTGAAAGAAGTGGTTTGCGAAGGGATGTCTTTCTCTTGTACCAAGCACCTCTATTTATAGTGGGAAACAGAGGTCTGGCATGGCCCCGTGGTCTTCTAGTTCTCTCCCTTCATTAACTGAGATGTCAGATCTTGTACTAACATGCCCCATGGTGACAGAACACAACCTCGTGATGAGTGTACTTGTACTATCTCAGATTCTGCGAATCATAGAGTTAACCATGATAACTTGGCACGACCCTGTGTTAGTTTGTCTTTTGCTGTTGTTTTTTTTTCTACAGGGAATCTTGACTGGGCAGGCCCCATTCCTGGTGGGCACGGCCCCACGCCTAAGTTTCTATTTTGTTATTTTTGTTGTTTTGGATGTGGATGGGGGTTCAACAGGTCGTATCAATCCTTCTTCTTTGTATTTGTGTTGGTTTCTGCTCCTAATTTGTTCATTTTACCGATTTAAGCTCTTTCGATCCTGTAAATTAAAATTAAACAAAGACACATGCTTTTTTCCAACATTAGTACTGAAAAGGGTTGATTTTATGCCTTGTTTTTTATATGTTGCATTTTGCACACATAATTTTTCTCATCTAATTTCCACTTTCAACTCCAAAATGTGGGATTCCACCGTTAAATGGTGATAAATTTGCTTCCTTGAAAGATTCACTCATGTTGACTCTTGCTTTGTTAGATTTCAATTATGCACTAAGAGGAAGAACTCCAACACTTCATTCTGAAAGCACTACTGCTGAGCAGATAGTGTTTGAAAAATGGACGAGGTGCAACCGTATGTCTCTCATGTTTATGAAGAACTCCATAAGTATTGCAATCAGAGGAGCCATTCCAGACTCACTTAATACTAAAAGCTATCTGGCCTATGTGGATGAACAATTCAAAGGAACGTCAAAGGCGCATGCTAGTACTCTCATTCTGAAGTTGGTGACTACAAAATATGATGGAGGAAGCGGTATTCATGAGTACATCATGATGATGAACAACCTGGCCCATAAGCTTAAGGGATTAGACATGGAGATTAGTGATAGTTTTCTGGTGCACTACATCATGGCTTCTTTTCTAGCTACTTACGAATCCTTCAAGATCAATTACAACACTCAGAAGGACAAATGGACGATATGTGAACTAATTGTAATGTGCGTGCAAGAGGAAAAACGCATGCACAAACCTAATGTTGTTTATCTTGCTACTACTATTTCCAAGAAGATGAAGGGCGCTTATCTAATAAAGGAAGTTTCCAAAGTCCAAAAAACTAATTCAAGTGCTCCTTCCAGCTCTAAGATCTCCATTGGGAAGCCTTACTACAAGTTTTGTAAAAATAACAGACATAAGCAAAAAGACTGCCTATACTTTAAGGAGTGACTGGCTAAGAAAGGTAATAATCTTATTTTGATACTTGAGTCTTTTAATTTAAATGTTCCAGCTAATACTTAGGGTATGTTTGGCAAAACTAGCTGGTGGCTAGTAGCTGGACGTTGGAAGCTGGTAGCTGGTAGCTGGTAGCTGGTAGCTGGTAGCTGGTAGCTGGTAGCTGGTAGCTGGTAGCTGGTAGCTGGTAGCTGGTAGCTGGTAGCTGGTAGCTAGTAGCTTTTTAGATATTAAGGTGTTTGGCAGAGTAGCTGGAGCTTTTAATAAAATGTATAAAATGACCAAAATGGGCATAAAAACGTAATACTAAACGTAATCACACACACAAACAGACACACACACACACGCACACACATATATATATATAGAAAAAGTATATCGTACATTACGGCTTAACGTACTTCACGTACAACAACGTGCGTGATTTGTTATATAACATGCGTGATTAATGTTTTCAATATGCGTGATTGTTGTGTTTCAACATGCGCGATTTTGGATTTTTGAGTTACAACGTGCGTGATTTTAAAATGAACGTGCGTAATTACCGGTCGTACGTGATGTACGTTAAGCCGTAATGTACGTTAACCTTTCTTTCTCTCTCTACACACACACACACACACACACACACACATATATATATATATATATAATTTATTTCTCAAATGAATAAAACATGGTCATTTTCAATTAAATAAAACATAGTTATTAACAAACAGTCATAACATAATATAATACTATTAAATCATTAATGTCGTGCATTCCATATCAAACTAGCAATTTTGTTGCGAACATGTTTCATCTCATTCGATGTTCCTTTAAATAGACCGCTAGTGCTTGTGTCATGGTTATGAACATCATGCAGATCATCTCGTGGTATGTAGTTTGGATGTTGCTCCATTGCAGTAAACATGATATCTTCTTGAGAATTACATATATAGTTATGCAATGCAAATGTAGCCATGATAACATCAATTTGTGTTTGCACGATAGACTTGGGCATTTTACCAAGTATCTTAAATCGTTTCTTCAAAATTCCAAATGACCTCTCAATATGACTTCGTAAAGATGAATGTGAACGGTTGAAAGCTTCTTGCATATTATTCGGGGGCTCTCTTTGAAATTGAGATTGATGGTATCTTGTCATGGAATATGGAACAAGGTATCCTTTTCTATCTGGATATCCTTTATCAACCAGATAATATCTACCTAATTAAGGAGTTGAAAAACAAAAGGCGTTAGAATTTATTAAAAGTAACATGAAACAATTCCAAATATATGTGTAAGTAATTCGAAATATTACCTTCAGGTGGTTTTGGGAAATTGAATTTACTATTTTGGGTCGCGTTAATGAAAAGACGCGTGTCATGTGCTGATCCCTCCCATCCGATCGATACGAATGTGAAACACATATCGAAATCACATGTTGCCATTACGTTGAAAGTTTGTGCCCCTTTTCTACCAATATAAGGTAGTTGCTGACTCTCTGGGATGCAGGCCCCTATGTGTGTACCGTCAATACATCCAATACAATCCTATATATAATTTGAACATTAGTCAAGTAACAAAGTACACAAGTAGGAATGACATTCATTAATTTAATACCTTGAAACACGACATGTATCTTTTGTCATTCAAGATTTGAGGTGGTACGAATTGAAAAGTTGGATCTTTTGGTTTTATAACGTCACGTGCTAGACCTTGAAAACCTTTACCTCTATCTGCTATTGCCTTAAGAACTTCATGAAAGGCTCTACTAATAATCTCCCTAGAATCTTGAAAACGCTCCCCAACATCCCTGTTAGATAAACCCAATGCCAATGTATACAAAAATATCCCCACCTTCTCACAAGTTGACATTCTATCATTCGACTGCAATTCATAGTTTGATTCAAGCTCTCTACATAATTTTGTAAACACGTTTGGATGCATTTTGAATGCATTTACACATCGTATAGGATTGCCATTTAAAACTTCCATCATCCAAGCCTGTCCCGTTTGAGGTGATGTCATGCATGGTTCCTTGTACATATGCTTATAATAGTATGCAACAACTAGATCACATGTATAGGTTGAATTCAACAAAAAATTATAGCAATGTAGTTTGTGCTTCTTCTTGCTTGTTTCATTATTCATTGTAACTCTGATAATAAATTCAATACCAGCTTAACATATAAACACTTTAATAGCTAAAATATAAATGGATAAGTAGCTTAACATATAGTCATGTCACTAAAACATCAAGGTAAAAAACAATAAATCAATCCAAAAGCAATAAAGTTCAAACAAATAGAAACAATAATGTCTTCGTAACATGTCCTCAAAGAAAACTTTAGTCGGTGAGCCTTTGCTTTCGTTGCAGCCACGCTAACCTACCATGATCATGTGGCACATTTATAAACATTTCTCTTTTCATGGGATCTTCAAATAAATCCATTGCAAATAACCACAACTCCTCATCTTCTCTCATTAATCCTGCATCTACCATCCAGCTAAGTAAACCCATAGCAGCTTGAATACTAAACTTAGTACTTTGACTGAGTGTGGAAGAATCTGATTCTAATATTTCTAGAGCACGTTGTTGATTCATACTACTTTGAGTTAAATGTTCTTTAAGTATTGAAGCTCCCAATGATTCTCTCCCTTTACGTTTCATCTTAACTCGTTTAGGCTTAGTGTTTACTTTAGTAGACTATTCAAAATTTTTTGCAACCTCACTTGGGCTTAATGTTGACGCATCATGTTTACTTGCTTCATTCAAAAAGTCACCAAAGAAATTGTTACCTCCCTCAACATTGTCATACTCAAGGTTCTCAACATTGTCATCCTCAAGGTTCCCAACATGTACCTCATTGAATGTAGTTGGATCCATAGAGGGTGCCACACAATTTTCCCCACTAGCAACTACATCTCTAAATAACTGATCCCACTCTTCTTGTAGTTGTATTGATGGTTGGTTATTTTGAATTGCTAGAACTTTTGGGTTTCCTACACAATATAATGGTGAATCTTTAGTTATCATTATGATTAGAATATTATATGGTATTTAAATTTTGAATGAGTTATATTATGTCACCTGAAATTTTCTTTTCCACCATTAATCAGACCAATTAAGTTGCTTGGTACTTTCATTCCAACCTAGACCAGTCTCTCCATTTTTAACTGACTTCCAAAGGTTGTACTCTTTTCTCATACTGTCATACTTGTTCTTCATAGCTTTGTCACTGGCGAATTTATGATTTATAACTTTTTCAAACTCTGGCTGAAGACTGACCCATTTGAATGGGGAAGTTCGACCATGCTTCGTGATATATTTGTTTAGGAACCGACATAATTCTAAAACCATTTCTTTTGGCTAAATTTCTCTTCTCCCTTTCTCTTTTTTAGAATCCATCTAGCAACCATGCATACATACATACATATATATTTCAAACTGAACTTCAACATATATATCTAGATTTTCATACATGTCACTGATCTTAGATTTACATTAGCCAATTCGATCAAATTACAGATTTCTAGAGTGACTAACAGAGGTCAATATATCTGGAAAAAACTTCAACAATTATCATAATCCATTTCAATTTTTAAATAAAGAATCAAATATTTCAGCATTCATAGTCAAAACACATCTTAACATATTATAATTAATCCATTTAAATTTTTAAATAAAGAATCAGTCAACAACAACAATACAATACCTACATGCAAACTATTCACAAACAGATCAAGTGAGAGAAATTAACTGAACAATTAACTTCAACAAATGTATCTAGGTTTTCTTAAATGTCATTGATCTTAGATTTCTGTTAGCCGACTAGATCACATCAGAATCAACTATGAGAGCTCGGGCTCGACCTCGGCTCGATTCGAGCTTTGTTTTCTCAAGCTCGAGCTCGGCTCGATTAAACTAAGGCTCAATAAGGCTCGATTCGTTTCGAACTTTTTCTCGAGCCGATCGTGAGTAGCTCGCGAGTGCGGGGCTTGATACTGTTGTGCGCGTTTGGGCGGTTCATGAACATGAGGATACGAAAGAATATGACATTGTAGGAAACGATTCGTCGGTTTACTTTTCGACGAATCATCTCTCTGAATTGGTCCCTATCAAAGTGGATAAAGAAAAGCATCGAAAGATTAAGAAATCATCGGAACTGACTTGCGTTATCCTGCCGCCGAAAGTGTTTAGAATCTTGGAGAAACCGATACACATTGGACTGAGAGCCGAGAGATCGTGACTGCGGATGAGAACCATTTCATCAGTGGATATATCGATGGGAAAGTACGAATCTGGGAGATCAACGGCTGCAAAGTTACATATTGGACTGAGAGTCGAGAGGTCGTGATTGTTGTTTGCTATTACCCAAACATGAAGGTTCCTTTGTGTTCATTTATATTCATTTATGTGTGTTTACCAACTTAAATCCTAACAACTATATATCCTTAAAAATCAACTAATGTAGATTTGTTATGTCATGCTATAGGGGTGCATTGTGGGGACATTAGGTGGAAACTGCAGTTTCCAGGGTTATAAAAAAAAGCAACTGGATATACTTAACCAGAGGGAACATTTATACTTATTAAATCCAGCATAGTTATTACATTGCACATGTCATGTCATTTACACATTCAATTGCATGACAATGACTGAACCTCTTTTTGTTATTTCCTTAAATCTCAAGCAATAGCATTCACCTGAGACCATCCTTAACAAAGCATTCAATAAAACACTTACTTTTCCCAAAAAAGACTTCGCTACTTATAATAATAATAATCACCATTCATAAATTCCTAATTATCATATCAAGAACTAAAATAGCATGCAAACAATAAACAAAAATTGCCACAATTAACTAGACTAATTTCTAAATTCTTATACATCACATATGCTAATTTCCATAAACTAAAACAGCAAACAAACGGCATAGTATTATTTAATATAACCAAAGTTCCACTCATAATTTTAAGCTAAGAAAAAAACAAATCAAACACTCACCAAATCATTGCAAATTCACTCGTTCGCACAATTCTGTTGATTTACATACAGATATAAAGAATATTGATATACCTCCAATCGATGGCCGGTCGTCGAAGCAATTGGTGATCGGTGGCAGGACGTCAGAGCAATTAGGGAGGAGCACGACCGGTCGTCGGAGCAACTAGGGAGGAGCAATTGATAATTTAAACCCTAAAAGCTTGTAAGTTTTTTAAAACGCTACTATTACGAGCGTTTCAATATGAGCTTTTCAACTAATCTAAAAGCTTTAAGCTTGTTTAAACCAAACAAGGCTTTTATTGGGCCTGGAGCTTTTTCTTGAAGCTCCTAAAAGCTCCTAAAAGCCCCTAAAAGCCCGTTGCCAAACATACCCTTAGCGGTTTGATTCTGGTTCTATGGTTTATGTAACCAATTCTACTTTGAGATTCCTTACAATCCAGAAACTGGCAAGAAGCCAAAGAACACTAAGACCGAGGAATGATAAAGAACTTGAAGTTGAGGTAGTGGGAACTTTACAATTAATTATGAAAACTGGATTATACATTAAACTATATGTTACCTTATATATTCCTGAGATTTACTCAAAATCTTGTATCAGGACCAAAGTTAGGCATAGACAATTTTGATGTTTCCCATGGTCATGGCAAACTTTCTATTTCATTTGATTATTAAGTGTATGGCCATGGCATTCTGATGGTGGTCTCTATAGATTAGAACTAGATGATAAATTTTCCAAATCTTTGTTATCATATAGTATTAGTGAAATACTAACAAAGAGTAAACGAAAATGAGACTTAGAAACTTCATCCAAGGTGTTGCATTAACATTTAGGCCACATCTCACGAGAACGATTAACTCGACTCATGAAAGATGAGGTTTTACCTTTTGTTGATTTCAATGATTTTGAAACATGTGTCAAATGCCTTTAAGGTAAAATAACATCAGCGGTTCAGGTACAAGATACTATCATTACTGCCTGGACAATTAGACATCTAACTCGTTATCTCAACGACCCAACTGAAAGAGCAGGGATCTACTAACTGAGCTATATCCCCTTGAGACAAGTGAAATATGCATGAAGGAGTAAGACACTTCTTTAATTCTTTTCCCTGGTGCAGCTGGGCCATCATGGACTTGAACCAGAGACCTCGCCGGTGTAGTAAATCATCGCACCTATAGGTCAACCAATTGGGAGGGAATTAATAGATTCCTTTTTGGGAGCAATTCATCCTTCCTGAATGCAGCACACAACTCTCCATTGTACTGTACTCTCCAAGTGTGCTTGTCCCTCCTTCTTCCTTACCATGGCAAGTCTTTGTTAAAGAACTCTGATATGCACCAAACGCAATATATAAATTGTATCACATCAAACTCCAATCAGAAGAAAAAAAGAAGTTGTGAGACCCTCCTGGCCTAACACTGGACACTCTAAGATTCTTTTTCAAACATGTTCCCATTTCGAGTCAAGAGATAAATAAATACACACATCCCATTTGATTTCAGCTTTCTCCAGACCTTGGGGAAAAGCATGAAAAAAGGATCGAATGGTATGATCCTTTCATAACCCAGAATGAAACGGGTGATCTCGTAGTTCTTGGTCTGTGGAGATGCGTTGTTAGGTGCTCCATTTAAATTTTTTCATTGAGGCTGAACCTAAACCTATTCTCGAGAGATAGATGTCCATACATTGATAAGGGATGTATAGATTTTCTAGAAGAGAGGAACCATGATGGCCCCCCATAGACGACCCGGATCCCACAAGTGAATCGAAAGTCAGATCTACATTAGATCTGACCTGAATCACCCCATTTATCCTCCTGAGAAGAAGTTTAGTTTCAAACTTCGGTTCGAACAGGAGGAGTAAGCCATGCTAGTGTGCCTTGGAAGATCCACATCCCAGCGTCAGGTGCCGATAAGCACATTAAACTATCCATATGGCTAAGACCCCTCACATCCCAGGCACAATGACACAGTTATCAGGGGCGCGCTCTACCACTGAGCTAATAGCCCATCAAGCGAGCCCCCCACCGGGGGCCCACTATACTAAAAGTGAGAGAAACCCCATCCATCTCTTTCCTTTTTTTGGCATGGGGATCCTATCAACTTGTTTCGACTCGAGATAATAAGCTCATGAGCTTGGTCTAAGTTCACTCTCGAGAAACAAAAGAAGACTTTCATCTCCAAGTTTAACTCAGACATAACTCCC
This sequence comes from Helianthus tuberosus, assembly GCA_030545235.1. Classification (NCBI taxonomy): domain Eukaryota; kingdom Viridiplantae; phylum Streptophyta; class Magnoliopsida; order Asterales; family Asteraceae; genus Helianthus; species Helianthus tuberosus. Next base: position 19,918,059 of record CM060364.1, on the reverse strand, counting down.
TTCTTTTTGGGTGTGAAGTAGTGTGAAACCAAAATACCCAATAAGCATTAGCTATCCCTAAAAAGGAGGTGATCCAGCAGCTGCTTCCAGTACGACTACCTTGTTACGACTTCACTCCAGTTACTAGCCCTGCCTTCGGCATCCCCCTACTTACAGTTAAGGTAACGACTTCAGGGCATGGCCAGCTACGGTAGTGTGACGGGTGGTGTACACAAGGCTCGGGAACAGATTCACCCTCGTATGGCTGACCAATGATTACCGGGGATTCCGGCTTCATGCAAGCGAGTTGCATCATACAATCCGACCTGAGGATGATTTTTTGAAGTTAGCTCACCCTCGTGGGATCGGGACCCTTTGTCCCGACCATTGTAGCACGTGTATCGCCCAGGGCATAAGGGGCATGATGACTTGACGTCATCCTCACCGTCCTCTGGCTTATCACCGACAATCTGTTCAGGGTTCCAAACTCAATGATGGCAACTAAACACGAGGTCTGCGTATGTTGCATGACTTAACTCAACACTTTATGGCACGAGCTGACGACAACCGTGAACCACCTGTGTCTGCGTTCCCTAAGGAACCCTTCTATTTCAAGAGGATTCGCGGCATGTCAAGCCCTGGTAAGGTTCGTTGTTTTGCATCGAATTAAACAATATGTTCCACCGCTTGTGCGGTCCGAATTTAATTCCTTTGAGTTTCATTCTTGCGAATGTACTCCCCAGGCGGGATACTTAACGAATTAGCTACATCACTCACGAGTCAATATGTACATCGCCAAGTATCCATCGTTTACGGCTAGGACTAATGGGGTATTTAATCCCAAACGCTCCCCCAATTTTTGTCTCTTAGTGTTAGTATTGCCTAACAGAGTGCTTTCGCCGTTTGTGTTCTTTCCGATCTCTGCGCATTTCACCGTTCCACTGGAAAATTCCCTTTGCCCCTATCGTACTCCAGCTTGGTGGTTTCCAGTGCCTGTCTAGAGTTGAGCCCTGGGATTTAACAACCGACTTAAAACCCCACCTACAAAGCTTTACGCCTAATCATTCCGGATACTGCTTGCATCCTTCATATTACCGAAGCCGCTGGCATAGAGTTAGTTCATGAAAAGAAGTTCATGACCCGTGATCCTTCTACCTCCACGCGACATTTCTCCGTCAGGCTTTGCCCATTACGAAAAATTCCCCACTTCTACCTCCTGTAGGAGTTTGGGCCGTTCTTGCAATTTGATTGTTGCGACTACGGGTTGGATGTCTAATCGTACTGGCGGTAGTGATATTATGTTGTAGCTGAAGTGGTGCCTCACTTTTTCTGTATAATGGGGAAGAGGACTGAACCATGCCACTAAAAGACTCTACTGAGACAATCCATATACATCCATATATATATATATATATATATAGGATTAGGTTCAAACGTGAACAATTTCTCTAGCGTGAACTGATCTGGGCCCTTGATTTGTATGATCTTGAGATTTTTAGTGAATGGCAAGATGGTAATTATTTGGTTATTTGTTACTATTTAATTAAGTGAAGAAGGGTATATGTGTAATTTACTTTTTAATTTGATTGCATAAATCAAGTTTATCTCCACATTTAGTTTTCAAAATCCCACAAAAATCTCTCTCACATATCATCGACATAAAGAAAACAGAGGAGACCATCTCATCCCTAAACAAAAAACAAACCCTAAATCGATCCTCGCCGTCCGCCTCCTACCGCCACCACCACCTCTCGTCGTCGCCCTTCCATCCTCGCCGTCCGCCTCCCACCGCCACCACCACCACCTCTCGTCGTCGCCCTTCCATCCTCGCCGTCCGCTTCCCACCGCCACCACCACCTCTCTCTCACACCACCAAATCTCAATCTTCAAAGTTTTATTACGGATGCAGTGAAAGAGGCCCTCATTATGCGCGTAAGTTACTTGTCTTGTTTGTTAACGTCGGTTCAGGGCACCGTGGGTGGAATGTTTTATGACATAATTTATTATTTTTCTGTTTTAATGCTAAATTTTTAAATATTTATTAGACTTTGCTAGTTCCCATATTGAACTTTGCTTCATCGTTGAATTAATCTGTTTTAAGAACATATTTTATCAACTCACATATATTGAATTTGAATTTCATATCTATTGCTTAGAGGTCTACACACTAAATGATTTCTTACACAACTCCTGTTCATGAGTCACTATCAAATGGCTATTTGCTTATTGCTGCTAGTGGAGGGCTGAATCACCGGTCTGATGTTTCATATCTATTGCTTAGATGTTTTATCGTCGATCTGATGTTTTTCACCGGTTGATCTGATGTTTATCGCCAGCCGATCTGATGTTTATCGCTACCGACCAGGTATGAAGTTTGTAAATTTTTATTGTTTTTGATGTTTGAAAGTTATTATTGTTATTGTTTTTTTTTTTTTAGGTTCTGAAGATTTTTTATGAGTTTGATTATTGAGAAAAAAAGTTTGCAATTTTTCATTGTTTTGATGTGGAAAATTATTATTGTTTGATTGAGAATTTGAAGTTTGTTATGAGGTTCTGAAGGTTGTTGTTTAATGCAATGTACACACGTGTATTTTTTTTATTTTGCTCTGTTCTTAAGGCGCTGTACACATGTGTATTCTGATTTTGCTTGTTTTTAAGACGTTGTACAGATGTGTATTCTGATTTTGCTCTGGTTTTAAGGCACTGTACACATGTGTATTCTGATTTTGCTATGTTTTTAAGGCGTTGTACACATGTGTATTCTGATTTTGCTCTGTTTTTAATGTGATGTACACATGTGTATAGCGTCTGTTTTTGTGATATCTCATATTTTTTTGTGTATTGAATGTGTAAAGTTGTTGATGCACCCTTGTGAATTATGCAAAGTACTAATTGCTGAGTTTTTTGTGTTATTATAGGAGACGTCGTAAACGAGAAAAGTGGAGATGGAAGGTCGATAAGGATGATTCACGTATGAGGTCGATAAGGATGATTCACGTATGTTTGTTTGCTTGGTCGATAAGGATGATTCAGCATACAACGCGACGAATAGTTGTAAAAGACTATGTCTTTTTTTATTTTTCCGATTATGTTGCGTTTATTGTTTTCACGAAACTGGAACTTGTAATTGTATGTTTTTTTTGGTTTGGCAAACATTATGTAACTTGTTATTTGCTTAATATAAACTAGTGTTACAGGTTTTGTTTATATGTATGTATTATGTAGCTAACTACACATATGTACCATGCTGAGTACACATGTGTACTGTTCAATTCATATCCAAGTACACATGTGTACACCGTTGAAATATGAAGGTTACGTGGATCTTAAAAATCATAATCCGAATTCTGGTGGTGAAATCTGAAAAAATAAAAATGAAATAAAAGATATTGTGGATAATGAATTTAAAATAGGAAAGATGTAATTTAATTCAATTATTAAAATAATGATTTAAATCTAATTTTTTATATAATTACAATCATACCCTTAACAACTAAAAAGTTAATCAATAGTCCAGATCAGTTCACGCAGTTCACGCTTGGGAGGTTGTTCACGCTGGAACCCTACCCTACCCTATATATATATATATATATATATATATATATATATATATATATATATGTTTTGCCACAATGGAAATTACCAAGATATTTTCATACCCATTGTAACTTTTTAATCCATTGTGTATATTTCAGTTCGGCTACATACGAGTTATTTAATTTCCCTATTCAATTAGACACACAAGAGACGAGAAAATTCAATGATGACCCACCACAGCAAATTGGTAGTACAAGAATGAAGTTGCGGTAAGGGCGAAAAACCTTGCCAAATAGCACCAATGCCACACCACCTCCAAAGATCACCAACACTGAAGTTGCAGCGTTTTAATGCGAATAAATTAGATCGAAACGTTAAACATAGAAAAAATAACCAAATCAATCTAGGACCCGCGCGTTACGTCAAACCTGTTAAACGGAAAAAAATAGACGTAAAAACTTTAAATCACACACGCACGTTGCGATGTGTTAAGTGACAAAAATTTGAACAAAATGTAAAAACGTTGAATCACACACGCATGTTGCCCCGTGTTACCTCACAAAATTTAGAACAAAACGTAAAACAAATATTTGCGAAAGGTGAAAAGAAAAGTGGACCAAAGTTTAAAGTAAAAAAGTTATGAGGTTAAATTGTAAAAGATGAAAAGTTTTTGGGTCAGAAGTAAAAAAAAAGACAAAGAGTTAACTACTTTTATCGTCCTTGTGGTTTGCTAAAAATAATTACTGATTATTAGAGTTCATTAGCTTAAAAATGACAAAACCGTACCGGTGGTTTCATTCTCATTTCAATTAGACCCACCCGTAGTAACTCCATCCATTTATATGGTTAAGTGTTAATTTTCATCAAACATTTAACAATATAAATGGATGGAGTTTGTGAGGGTGGGTCTAATTGGAACGAAAATGAAACCAATAGTATTATTTTGCCAATTTTTAAATTAAAAGATTGTAATAGTTATTTTTATCAAAACAAAAAAAAAGTAATTAACTTTTTTTATACTACAGACAAGAAAACAATTGTGTGCTTCTCTTAATACCCCTTTAATTTATATTCAAAGATGAGATGAACAATATTATAGCTGGGCCGTTATAAACAATATTAATTGGGCTGTACTTTCAACTTCAAATCAGATTAGGTTAGCTATCTTCCTATGCCCTATTCGGCTATACACCATTCATTTTAAAACTTTTATCAAACTACTATTAAACACCTCCCGCGTTGCGGCAGGGGCGAGCACTAATGCCACACTACTGTCAGCGACCACAGACACTGAAGTTGCGGTGTTAATGCGAAGAAATTAAACCGAAACGTAAAACATATAATAAAATAACTAAGTTGATCTAGGACTCGCGCGTTATGATGAACCCGCGTCTATTTTTTTCCGTTTGACAGGTTCATCGTAATCTATATATAATATATATCATTACCACTATACAAACCATAATGCATACATTACAACAACCATTGCATCAATATGTTGCAAATTATATTTATACAAGATTTTGGCTAAATTAATTAGATTATTATAGATAGAGTAAATTACAAGTTTTGTCCTTTATCTTTACATCAAATTTCAGGCGCTGTCATTTAGCCAAAAAGTTGACAGGCAGTGTCCTTTATGTTGCCAAATCTTGCAAGTTTTGTCCTTTTAGCCAAACCCAGTTAGATTTTTTGGTTAAATCTGGTCATGTGCTTTGCACATGAGGCTATTATTGTCATTTCACCTCTTTAGGGACTGTTTTGTAAAACAACTTGTGTTTAGGGACTAGGTTGCAATGAAATGAAAATAAAATAAATATAATCTCTCCCTCTCTCAAACTGAAAGTCCTTCTCTCTCTCTAAACTTATTACGGTTCCTCTCTCTCTCTCTAACAATATCTGAAGTGGGAGGACAGTGAAGGTCCCTCTCTCTCTAAAACAATCTGAACGGATGACGGCCGTGAAGGGTGGTTGTGGTGGGTTAGGGGCGGCGGTGGGTGATTTGGTGGTGGGTGAAGGTGAGGGGTGGATGTGGTGGTGGGTTAGTTCGACGACGGTGATGGTGGTGATCCGATGTGACGGTGACAACAGGTGGAGATTTGGTTGAGACGGTGGTGGGAACTCCGGTTGCAGGGGCGACGGTGGAGGTGGTGTTAAGGCCGGTTGCAGGTGGGTGGTAGGAGATTCGGTGGTGAAGGGGTGGTTTGTGGTGGTGGGGTAGGTTCAGCGGTGGAGGTGATGTTATAGGCGATTGCAGGTGGTGGTGGTCGGAGAATCGATGCCGGAATTGTTTTTTTAGGGTTTTTGATATTTTTGTTTTTGGGGATCTTTTGGGGGTTTTTGATTTGGTATTTGGGTTTGTTGAGAATGGTCAGGGGGATGAATATGATGCAAGTAGCAGTGAATGTTTGGTGATGGTGGTGGCGCCGGAAATGTATAGGGGTGGTTGTGGTGTTGGGTAAGGTGCGACGATGGGTGAAGGTGTGGTTGATGGTGGTGGCTCGGGTTAGCCTGCTTATTTCTGTTTGCAATTCAGGTTTGTTATATGATTTGGTTCTTCATCTTTTGATGATACTTAATAATTCCGATTTGGTTCTTCATCTTTTGGGTGTCATGATTGTTATGTTGGGCGGTTTAAGGTGTGTTTGATGGTGGCGGTAGTGGTGGTGGTGGCGGTGGTGGCGGTGGTGGTGGTGGCGGCGGTTGAGGGTGGTGGTGATGGTGATTAAGGGTGGTGGTGATGGTGGTCAGTAATTTACTCTATAATAATAATAATAATATTTTAAATTTTTTTGTTTTATTTTTAGATAATATTAAATAAATGGGGTAGAAAGACTAAAATGCCCTTGAGTGACCAGATTTAACCAAAAAATCTAACTGAGTTTGGCTAAAAGGACAAAACTTGCAAGATTTGGCAACATAAAGGACACCGCCTGTCAACTTTTTGGCTAAAGGACAGCGTCTGAAATTTGATGTAAAGATAAAGGACAAAACTTGTAATTTACTCTTATAGATAATAATAATTTATAAATAAAACAACACAACTTTGAATGGATCAAACCGATTGAATATGGTAAGATAATGAAACCATTATTTGATTAGGGTACAACCACTTAAGCACAATTTACAACCATACATTCATACAAAACATATTGAATTTGATAAGGTAATGAAACCATTATTATTTGATTAAGGTACAACCACTTAAGCACAACTTACAACTTATATTTGATTAAGGTACAAGTATTTAAGCATAACTTACAACCAAACTTGCACACAAATGTTTTAAATATTACAAATTTATAGTATATAATTTAACAAAGTGTACAACCCCAACACATAAAGGTACAACAAAACTAAGCATGAAACACTATTAATGCAAAAGTTAAAACCACTTAAAACCTAAGTATATTACAAATTGATATTATATAAATGTGAGCCCAAGGCTTTTACTAGCTAATAGGCTAAACCCAAAAGCAACTGGGCCGAATAACACCTATTAGTTTTGGACCTAAATCTGTAGACAAAATTTTCTTTTCACAGTCCCTATAGCGGTTACAACTTACAAACCAACTCTTTCTTCTTCTACGTTGTTTCAGGAAACCGCTCATTTTCCCATATTTTTCGGTCACTAAAGATTTACGTTGTGTGCATGTGTCTTGAAATTCTGTGAGTACAAACCGAAAATTGTGCAGAAAAATAACCATATATCAAATGCTTACAACTGTAATATAGCTATAAGATAGAAACATATATTCAGAAATCGAAAATTTCTGTCCCCTAGAAAGCAGAAATTATATTGTACACATGCATATACGTATAAAGCAACGGACAATAAAGGCTGTTTCAATTTATAGGAATTGAGGATTCATATTTCAATCAATGTCAATGGATTGTTTCTCTATGTTGTGATCAATAACTGTAAATTTTCAGATATTTTTCATTTTTGGATCATTTAAGAGATATTTGAAGAAACTATACGCTATTGATCAGGTTTCGGATTGTAAGCTTTGTTTCCTTTTTTTTTTTTTTTTTTTAATTTTATTTTCATCAATTGCATATGTGAATTTAATTCTATGTTATATGTTAGTCAGATTGTAGTTGATATTGTGACAATATTTTTGGTTGGAAAATGGATATTAGGGTTTGAAATTGAGAAAAGATGGAACAAAGAAGTGCGTTTGTGTCGGCGTTGAGTGTGGGAATAGGAATAGGAGTTGGGCTTGGAGTGGGGAGGACGGTGAATCGTTTGACCAGCGGGGGTGATTCGTCGGCAAATGGCATCACGCCGCAGATAATGGAGCGTGAAATGAAAAGTATGATTATTGATGGTAAAGACAGCAAGGTCACTTTCTATGAGTTTCCATATTATCTAAGGTAAGACAATTCTTGTGCAATTTGTATTTTCAGGAAGATTTACAGTTATTTCATATAATTTGTTTCTTATATTTTGTCTATCGAAGAATTTTTTCATATATGTATGCCAATGTTTGCTCTTAAAATTGTATGTGCAAATGAGCCTAACAAGATCTCCGAGAATTAAATTGTGTTATAACTATTAAGGATGAAACATATTGTTTAATTACCACTAGCTACTTTGAATGTCACATTAATCTGGATGTAATTTACAACCGCGGGACAATTTAACTCGTTTGAAATCAATAATATACCTCCTTATATGGCTCATTAACATTAAATTTTGTTGACCATTTTAACAGTGAGCAGACAAGGACCTTACTGACTAGTGCTGCCTTTGTTTATTTAAAGAATCTCGATTTTGCTAAGCACACACGAAACCTTGCTCCTGCAAGCCGAACTATATTGTTATCAGGGCCTGCTGGTTAGTTGTTTAATGTTCTTCTGTTTGTCTTGATAATTTTTTTTTCTTAATTTTCTTGCTTGTTGTGGGTTTGAAGAACTTTATCAGCAAATGCTTGCCAAGGCTTTGGCTCATTTTTTTGATGCCAAACTGCTATTGCTGGATGTTACAGATTTTTCACTAAAGGTGAGTGTCAATAAAATTGTTTTTTGATATGTACTTCTACTAATCTTGTTTATTGTTTTGTATCAGCTCCAAAGCAAATACGGGGCTTCTACTAAAACAAATGTAAGCATACTGATCAATTTATAACCTCTTATTTCTTGGATTGGATTAGGGTCTGTTTAGTAGTACATGGAATGCATTTTCTATTGCATGCTGTCACATTTACAAATGAGAAGGTGAGGTTTATGTTGATTACTTCATTAACTGACGCGTATATTTCTAGTCCTTGAAAAGGTCTATATCAGAAACAACTTTGGCGAGAATGTCTGGCTTATTCGAATCAGGACTGTGCGTGGTCCAACCCAAACCCGAAAGAAAAGGTATTTAAGTTCATTTGTCGTATGTACTATTTGAGTCCGTTTGTTAATTTCATCTTCACTTAAGAAAGTCCCATGTTACACAAGCCACTTGATATGAAAAGTAGAAGAAAATCATATATGTTGGAGACTCCTAACTATTTTTTCATGGTGTTGTATTTAGCTTTTTTTTTTTTTTTTTCCTGTTTTAATGTTGGATAGCTGTTCTGCAGGGGGCTTACGTAGACAAAGCAGTGTTGCAGATTTGGGAACAAGGTATGAATTATGATACCCTTAGCTGTTGATTGAAATATTTTGCATCCTGAAAGTTGGTGGTTGTGTTCTATTTTGTCATTTTCAATTGCAGAGGGCCTGAAGCTATCCAGAATCCCCCAACCCTGAGGAGAAATGCATCTACCGCAGCTAATATGAACGAGCTTGCTTCAAACTATACTCCAGTAAATCCAGGTAAAAAAGCCAGAAAAAGGTCAAATGATGCTAACTAATTGGCATCTTTAGAGTGAAAAATGGTATAGTCGGTGTGGGGCTACTATATTTGGTTTGGTACTAAATGGTGTCTTTAGAACTGGCAAATGCTATGATCAAAACAGACTAGTGTTTTGAAAGTTTTTATGGTTAGAGTTCTATGTTAGGAGTGTTACAAATATGATATTTTATTTTTATTTTTTTGCTTCTTATATGTTGTGACTCTGCAATCTCAGCTCCACTTAGACGAACAAGTAGCTGGTCTTTTGATGAAAAGCTTTTTGTACAGACCCTATACAAGGTATCATGTCTTCCTTACTTTCCTTTGCTATAAAACGGGTTATCGAATTTTGACCCATTTTCTTATGAGCAAGTGGATTTCGGTTGTGTTTTATTCCAAATGTCTGAAACATGTCAAATAAAAACAAGAAAAAATCTAAAAAAAGAATGGGTCAAATGGGTCCAATACGTCAAACAGGTCAAACAACTTGAAACACAACCATAGTCAATTTTTATGGATACAATCCCCAAAATCCTTTTTCTTTAAAGCTTTAGATTATTACCAAACTAATAAAATCATTTTTGTAATCGTAATTAACATTAACCGGTTTAAAAAAATAAATATACGCAAATTGTTTGTGGGTCAAGCCAACCTGACCCAGCCCACAACTTGTGCCAAAAAAATGATTTGCTCCAACCCGCACATGTTTCAACCTGTTACCAACCCGCTTGGCCAGCCTATCTAGCCCCCTCTATGTACAAGGTTAACTTAGTTTAATCCCCTGGAAGGTATGTGAGATTATGGCATGAACATATATATGTATTTTTCCTACGCTTGCAGGTTCTTACTCAAACGTCAAACAACACTCCGATTGTGTTATATCTTAGAGATGTTGCGAAGTTCCTAGGAAAATCACAAAGGATATATACCTTATTCCAGAAAATGTTGAAAAAACTATCAGGACCAGTACTAATCCTAGGGTCACAAGTTGCGGAACTTGATACAGACTACAATCTAGTTGACGAGAGGATTACTTCGGTGTTTCCATACACCATTGATATCAAACCTCCCGAGGAAGAAGACCATCTCGTTAGTTGGAAGAACCAATTGCAAGAAGACATGAAGATGATCCAGTTTCAAGATAACAGAAATCATATTAGTGAAGTTCTTGCAGCTAATGATCTTGAGTGTGATGATCTTGGTTCTATATGTGTATCTGACACAATTGCACTCAGCAAATACATCGACGAAGTGGTGGTATCTGCAATTTCTCATCATCTAACAAGTACTAAGAATCCTAACTACAGAAATGGAAGACTAGTTATTTCTGCTGAAAGGTCTGTTTATTAGCAGTTTATGTGAATATGAGTTGACTAATGTTTGTTATTGCTAATTTGTTGTCTTGAAAATGGAGCAGTTTGGCCCACGGATTGAGTCTATTCCATGAAGTTAAATCTATAAAAAATAACCCATCGGAGGTTAGTTCTCTACATGTATAATTTTATGACGCTTAAATATGGGAATTTCAATTTAATTATTACGATTAATTACAGGATACAACAGGGAAAGGTGCTGCTGGCACAAAATCAGAAACAAAACCTGAAGCCGCCGCTCCTAGTGAAGCAGAAGCAGCGGCCCCTAAGAATGCGGATAACGTTGCTCCCCCACCAGCAAAAGCTCCAGTAAGTCCAACATTCTCGATCAAACTGTTGTTGTATAATACATGCTAGAAGTTGCAAAATAGGCAAGGCTAACATGTCGGGGTTGACGCAAGACACTCTCCTTCCAAGGTTTCTTCTTAATAGTTAGTGCATCAAATATGATCATGAAAAGTATATTCTTTTGGTGATACTTTTACTTCTTGAATAGTATTATAAAAAAGCGAACACTCGTGACGAAAAAACCCACAATAGGAAAATTAAAAAAACTAATTTATAAGCACAGTAATTTTAAAAAGCGCCTTGCTTGCACCTAGAGGATGGTCATCACCTCGCGTTTACGTGAGGCACAGTTGCCTGGATTTGCCTCCTTTGGCTAGTGTGGTTTCTTGAATAAAAAGGTTTTGAGTTTCTATGCATAAGAATACACTTTGGAAGAGTTTTGATCCCTTCAACCAATTTTATTATACTATACTTATGTTATTTTACTCAGTCTCTACAGAGATAAAACATGCCCGAATCAACCCATTCATAAGTTGACATGTCAAGATTACCGCCTGTAGAATTGAACACAAGATCACCTTATGTTTCCATCCACTTAATTCGTGACGTTTATTTAAAATTAGACTTGAACCATTTGCTGTCATTAAAATCGAACAAATACACGTTTTGCCGAGTAAAAAGTATTAAAACACACCTTATTGCAGGAAGTACCAGACAATGAATTTGAGAAACGCATTAGGCCAGAAGTCATACCGGCACATGAAGTTGGGGTAACATTTGCTGACATTGGCGCTTTAAATGAGATCAAGGAGTCGCTTCAAGAACTAGTAATGCTACCACTAAGAAGACCAGACTTATTTGTGGGAGGTCTTTTAAAACCATGTAGAGGAATATTACTATTTGGCCCTCCCGGAACCGGAAAAACTATGCTAGCAAAGGCCATTGCTAATGAAGCTGGAGCAAGTTTTATTAATGTTTCTATGTCTACTATCACTTCAAAGTGGTTCGGTGAAGATGAAAAGAATGTTCGAGCCTTGTTCACTCTTGCAGCAAAGGTCTCACCAACTATAATATTTGTGGATGAGGTTGATAGCATGCTTGGTTCACGATCGAAAGGAGGAGAGCATGAAGCTATGAGGAAGATTAAGAACGAGTTCATGACTCATTGGGATGGACTATTATCTAAAACTGGTCAAAAACAAATTCTTGTTCTAGCTGCAACTAACAGACCATTTGACCTTGATGAAGCAATTATCAGACGTTTTGAAAGAAGGTAATCTTTTAAACTATGCATCATATGTTTAAAGTTAGCGACCTCCTTTATACCAAACTTAGAAATGTAATTGGATCGATAATGGTTTGGTGAATAGGATAATGGTTGGGCTACCATCTGTAGAGCAGAGGGAAAATATCATGAGAACTCTTTTATCCAAAGAAAGTGTCGTTGAAGGGTTGGACTTTAGAGAGCTTGCAAACATGACAGATGGATTTAGTGGAAGTGATTTGAAGGTGATATTATCTTTTCTTTTACAAGTGATTAAAGATAATCCAAACTTGCAATTAACAACAGTCATTGTTGAAAATACAGAATTTGTGTACAACTGCGGCTTATCGACCTGTTAGAGAGTTGATTCAACAAGAGAGGAAAAAGGATATTGTAAGTATTGTATCTGATAAAAGTTAGTCAATTTCTTTCACACATGCCATTTTTGTTGTGCTTCATTGCTTCAAGTGTCTGAAAATGGCATCTTTATAATTAAAGGCTAAAAAAATCCAAGCTGAGAGTGGTGTTGGATCACAAACCCCTGAAGACCCTAAAGATAGGGTGATAACTATCAGGCCACTTAACTTGAAAGACTTCAGGGAAGCTAAAACCCAGGTTCCATCTCTATCTATCAATCTGTGTATACTTATATAGCAATATAGGGACACTCAAATGCGAACTGATAAATAATTTGGAACCACTTTCTAAGCCCTTGGATCATATTTGAATGGATGATTGAGATCTCTCTCGATTATGTCTCTTTCCCTCCTTAACTATGACCATCTCCTCCTTTTGTTTGCTCCATGATCAAAGACCGAAACACGGTTCTCATTTGAACTCACCCATACAGGAATACATATAATAAACAATGTGATTTGTACAAGCTTGTAGATATATTGATTTCATTTTTTTGTGGATTGACTACAGGTGGCAGCTAGTTTTGCAGCCGAAGGCTCAATAATGAGTGAGCTGAAGCAATGGAATGATCAATATGGGGAGGGAGGTTCGAGGAAAAAGGAGCAGTTATCTTACTTCCTGTAAGTATCATCACCTCCTGATTAAACCTCTACAGTTGTCTTCATATTAAATAAAAACAAATCACCCAAAGTCCCAAACATTATCCTATAACATGAATCCTACTTAAATCTTTACAACTCATGTATCGGCTTACATTTGCAACGGTTAACCACACTGTGTCAACACTTTGGGTCAGTCAGATGTATGATTAGGAAGTACAAGAAAGACCCTTTATAAGGGAAACCGTGTTGTGTAATTATTTTTTTTTTCATTTTTCTATCTCTCATATGGAAATACAGAATGTAACACTTTTGTGTGTTGTATATACTCTAAACTGATAACTATTTCTCCTGTGACTGTGTCATAAATAAGTGTGAATTATTTCTTAATGTTGTTATGGCACATTCGGAATTTTGTTGAAAACTAGCTCATTAGTTTGTAAATGCATTGCCACAATTCAATCGGATCTACATAAACTCCAACTTCATAACACCAAAACCATAAGTCAAAGACGCCAACACTTGCATTGGGTCAACGGGTTCATGAAGTCAACCCCGGCTGGAAATTACAAAACATATAGGTAAGTTTAAAGCCAGTGATGGTAATTTTCACAACCACTTAAACCATAAACCTCTAACCAATCAGTCAAAATGTAGCTTCTACCTATGCCGTTTTCTTGTCATCTTTCGTTGACCTTGGGATCTTACTGATCACCTTTTGATCAGCTGCTGCATACTGTTTCTTTATCTCAACCTTCATGTCCCACCAACAAAACACATCACCAGCTTCACATTCAAGATAAATTTGGACAAGAAGTACCCGCTTCTACGCACCATAATTAGCCAAAGATATCTTATAGGTGCATAACAAATCAAATGGTACAGACACCATAATTAGCCATAGATTTTACATGATCCGGTTGCGGATGGATAGGTAAATGAACATAATTTAGTTTAACACTACAAGAACGGACCACCTTTAGCGGCGACAGGTGTCACCGGTATTGATGGTTTTTGTCGCCGCTATTGACTTTTAGCGACGACACCTCGCCGGTAAAGGGTCGCCGGTATTGATCGGACGCTATTGGCCTGTTGTCGCCGGTATTGATCTTATAGTTTTAGCGACGACAGCTGTCGCCGGTAATAGTGTCGCCGGTATTAACCATGGCTGGTAAAGGGTATAGGGCAATAGCGGCGACAGGTGTCGCCGCTAAAAGTCTTTTTTTTTTCTTAATACAGCAGCTGTATATACAGCACCCAGCCAGTTTTACGGCCGAAAAAACATAACCTGCCTATTTCAAACAACGCAAACATACGCCATGAACATATACTAAAGGTAATATAATTAAAAACTACATTTAAGTCGTACATTATAATCCTACAACGTTTAATTAAATCATACATTAAAAACAACAAGTCACTCTTCGTCGGATTCATTATCGAATAAGTCATCCGAATCGTAGTCCTTTGACTTTCCTTTTCCTTTTCCTTGTGAAGCAAGATAGTTGTTAAGTTGGTTCAAAAAGGACGGGGTATGGAACAGGCTGTTAACAAAATCCTACAATAATAGATATCAAAACGTATATTAGCATATTAATTAACGCTACCAACATATATTTAACAAGGAAAAATGCGTTCGTTTGTCATTTTATAAATTGCGTAGTTTACCTCGGAAAAGGGTTCTTGCGTCCGAGCTTGCGAAGACGACATGTTAGAGGACGTGTTGGAAGAAGGTTTAGGCCCCATCCCGCGGTACCATCCTCGCCGCTCACCCAACGCTTCCTGATATGGGGCAATTGGAGGACCCTCACCGCTCCATTCATTTGTGGCCTGTTGTATGTTCCGCTGTATTTTACGAAGATGATTAAATATATATGTGTATATATATATATTTGTTATAGAAAATAATACTTAAAAGAAATACTTACATAATTTTGTTCAGCAACCGGATCAACTCAATTCCCTTGATTGTCCGTGTGGGTTTTAGCATACGTAGGTACCCAATCCATATCCTGTTTAACATTAAACTTAGATTAGACATTAAATAAACAAAAGCTTACACACACGCACACATACATAAAACATTACATTTTTATAGGCGGTGCTACCGTACGACGATGTTCCCCCACGGTATGGGAATTGTTGTTTCTCGCGTACTAGTGTGTTGGCCTTGCTTCTTTTAATATATTTTGCGTCCCGGAAACCTTCGATGGTTCTCAACCAGTTATCATAGGGCATATCCGCGGGATGGTATGCTCTTGCCCTCGCAATATCATTGTACCCTCCCTCGCTCTTAAATAATTTTTTAGCTTTGTACTTGCGGTCAGAGTACTGCTTCATAAGCACAGCCCTAATATCGCCCGTCAAGTTTTTCGCCTCTAAATCACGTTCCACTTCATCAAAATTGAAATTTTCCTACAAATTAAATAAAAAAGTTAAAATATCATATATAAATTAGATTTGCATGTGCTTAAATATTTGATAAAATTTTATGCGTATAACTTATTTACCCGTAAGTGGTTCATGAGGGCATCCTTGTAATGTTGTTCAATGTTATCCCATCCAATTTTATCGAACGGGATGGTCCGCCACATATACAGGTCGGCCTCCCGTGAAAACAGATCTCTTGATTTACCAATAGGGGTATACGTGACCTGTCTGTCAAACGTAAGCGATACAGGCCCCCCCCCCCCCCGCTTTTACCAGACGCCGTAGTTTCTCATTTTTGGCTTTCCCCCTAACCCTCTTCGGGGGAACCGCTGCAATTAAAACAAAAATAATTAGTAACAACATTTATAATATATAAAATATAAGGACTACAAAATAATTTAGTAAAAGACTTACCGTCAGTATCGTGCGTGCCACGAAATCCACCAGGAGGAGGCGGTGGATCAACAGCGCCGTCACCCCCATGTCCCCAGGGGGCCACATCCGCCATCAGATAAGCGAATATAAGCAATACCGAAAACATAATCCCTATAAAGTTACAAATGTTACAGCATGTGTATCTAATAGAAATTAAGGGAAAGTACAACAAGTGTAACTCAAATTTAAATAAATATTTCAAACAAGTGTTTATCAAATACAAATCAGTATAAATTACAATAACTTTTCTTTTAGGCAGACTCCACATAATCGGGATCATCCTCATCACAATCAGCCTCGACCTCATCACAATCAGTCTCGACCTCAAACACTTCATCGACGGTAGCCGTTGGGGGATCAACTTCAATTGAAGGCTCACCCGCAGTAACATGAGAAGATCCAATTTGAAAGTATTGGGTCAAGTCAATGACAAGTGGACAGTCAGATGAAGAGTTGTTGTCGACAACGTCAGTATCTTCTAAGCCTTTGTCAACATTTTGAACCTTATTGACGCGGTCATCATCACTTAATGGCCGATCCCAAATTTTTCGATGATTAACATTTTCGACTACCCACCTATGTTTATTTTTTTGGTTTCGAGACGTTTCTTGGATGAAGAACACTTGTTTGGCTTGCGAAGCAAATATGAGTTGATCTTCTTTGTCCCATTCACGTTCAGTGCTTATACTGGTGATATTATTGTCATGGTTTACACCCCTTCGAGTATCAAACCACTTGCACCAAAATAGGACAGTGGAATAATCATTTGTATAACGCAACTCAATAATTTCTTCAAATTGGCCATAAAATTTCACACCGTTCTCTCCAACCACTTCCACCCCAGAGTTTTGCGTTGCGCATTTTGCATCACGTTCAAGTGTCTTAAACCTAACACCGTTGACTATGCAAGCAGTGTAAGTGTAAGCAGTCATTTTCGCACAAATTGAAAGAGCATACAACTCCGGGTGGAATTCTGGAGAATTTTGTATTTTCATCGAATGGACCTAACAAATATAGAGTAATAATGTTTGTTATATATGTATTACCTAGCAAGTGTAGAGTAATGAGTGATATATATATGTATTATACCTTATGGAGAAACCATCCCGAAAATTTGGTTTTAAGATCATCTTGGGGATGTGTATGTTTGAATTCACTACATTGATGACAAATATAAGAAAGGAATGAAAAATACCTATTAACAGATTATGAAAAGTTAAAGATAGAAGCACTCACTTCATGTACTCCCTAACTTCTGCGCAGTTTTCGAGGACAAACCATTCCATCTTGCTTTTTTCGATGAATGATAGATATTTGTTCTTTGTTGCGCCAACAGGACGACATTTGGACTCAAACACCCATAACTTTCTTTTTTCAACAACGACATCATCGTTTCTATCTGGGCGATTGAACTTAGTCTGAACATCTTTAAGGTACATTGAACAAAATGTTAGAGCTTCTTCAAACACATAACCTTCAGCTATACAACCTTCAGGCCTTGCCGGGTTTTTGACATAGTTCTTTAGTTTTTTCATGTACCTTTCAAATGGATACATCCATCTAAAAGCTACTGGACCTCCCGCAATCGCTTCATCAGGTAAATGCACAAGTAAATGAACCATAATGTCAAAAAACGCAGGTGGATAGATCATCTCTAACTTACATAAGATGGTAACAATGTCATCCTTTGATTTCTTCATATCATCCACCGATAGTGTTCTAGAGCAAAGTTGCTAAAAGAACATACAAAGGTCTACTATTGGTGTAGATGTATCTTTAGTCAAAAGCCCTCTAACCCCAATCGGTATTAAACGTTGCATGAGGATATGACAGTCATGAGATTTCAACCCGGTAATGTTAGCATTGTTATCTGTCACCCTCTTACTGATATTAGATCCAAGCCCATCTGGTAATTTAACATTTTTTATAAACTGACAAAAAAATTTTCGATCATCGGACTTGAATGAGTACTTTGGGTGGGGACTTAAGAACTTGCCACCCGATTGTTTCAGCCATTGTGACGGCTGAATGTTTAGTTTTTCCAAGTCGGACCGCGCATTTGGCGTGTCTTTGCTCTTATCGTTCATTAGAAGAGTACCGAGCTAGCTGTCGCACACATTTTTCTCTATATGCATCACATCTAAGTTATGTTTCAGCTGCAGAGAAGACCAATACTCAAGGTCAAAAAATATGCTTCTTTTGGACCAGTTCAACTCGAAATCTGACCGGGTTATCCTCCCACCTCCAAAAGCTGGATGCTTGCCTGGTAGACGATTAATTAAACGACCGAGTTGAGCTTCTATGTCAGCTGGGCTAAACTGTCTCGGAGGGTCTCGTGTCTCGGGTCTCCCGTTAAAGTCGAGACTTGTTCTCCAAGGATGGTTGGCATCTAAGAACCGGCGATGACCAACATAAGCACATTTACCAGTTACACGTATTGAAGGAGTGTCTTGGTTACAAGTTGGGCATGCCATGTAGCCTTGTCCACTCCAACCTGATAGACTACTACGGGCTGGAAAGTCATTTATGGTCCATAACAACGCCGCCTTCATTGTGAAGTATGTGTTTGTTGCTGCGTCTTTAGTACGTACACCTGTCTGCCACAATTGCTTAAGCTCATCCACTAACGGTCTAAGGAAAATGTCCATGTCTTTCCCCGCTAATTTAGGGCCAGGAATCAACAAGGTCAACATGAATGTGGACTCTCACATGCATAGCCAGGGAGGCAGATTATATGTGGTGAGTATAACCGGCCACGTGCTATGAGTTGAGGATCCAGTACTGTTGTTAAAGGGATTAAAACCGTCAG
The DNA here is from genome assembly GCA_030545235.1 of Helianthus tuberosus. Lineage (NCBI taxonomy): Eukaryota > Viridiplantae > Streptophyta > Magnoliopsida > Asterales > Asteraceae > Helianthus > Helianthus tuberosus. The sequence continues at coordinate 19,899,101 of CM060364.1, read as the reverse complement.
CTGCAATCCCTAAGCGAACATTTCGTGGCTCCATCGCGAAGTTTGGGTACTTTTTATCAAAGTTTTGCCATGCAGATCCATCAACTGGATGACGCATAGTCCCATCTTCCGATCGTCCGGTACTATGCCATATCATATCTTTCGCTATGTGCCTTGAACAATACAAACGCCATAGTCTAGGCGTCAAAGGAAAGTATCGTAACACCTTACGAGCCACCTTCGTGCCTTTTGTGTCTTTATCGACCCATCGACTCTCATTACAAACGGGACAATTTTGCAAGGACTCGTTTTCTTTCCAAAAGAGAGCACAATCATTTATGCACACATCTGTCATCTCATATGCCAAACCAATCTTCTTAAATATCTTCTTAGCTACATAATACGAAGAGGAAATCTTGTTGCCTTCTGGCATTGACTCTCGCAACAACGAGAGGATTCGATCTACTGCTTCATTTTGGAAATGGTACGTATCCTTTATGTTCAAAAGCTTTGCTAAAAAGTCGATAGAAGAATACTTGGTACAACCAGGATATAATTCTGTTTCAACTTCCTTTACCAGGTCTTCAAAATCATCAACAACACCGCTACTATCTCCATTCGAGTTCTCTTGGTTAAGGTATGCATCTTCTTCCATACGCCCCCCCCCCCCTTAATGTCTTCAATAACGTTTCCTATACCGCCTTGTGGCGCAACATCGTTTACTTCTGCAATTGGAGTCGGTCCCCGTGATAGGTCCACTTCGTGTATTCCTTCCAAAAACTGTTAATACGCAAATGGTATTTCATTTCTGCCATATTTTTTAAGCCGGAATTTTTACATTGGGTACACGGACATCTAACTTCATCGTGGTTTTTTATCACTCTTTCACACATCTTGATAAATGACTTGAGTCCTTGCTTGTAGTGAGGTGAATGACGTGGGGAATCAATCCAACTTTTATCGATAGGCATTATGCAACTGAAAGAAAATCTAATTTAGGATTAACAAGACAAGGGTAGGCTGCTAAACCCACTTTTTGAACACTTTATCTCATATGTGAATGTGTATTAAATGATTGTTTGTTTAAGAAAAATTTGTCAGCATTTCCTCTTAGCTCCCAAGTATATATGTAATGATATATATACCCGATGAGCAAAGAGAAAATGATAACCGAATCCTTCTTAAACAAACAATCATGTAATACACATTCACATCCTAAATGAGATAAAGTATTCAAAAAGCAGTCCCAAGATAAACGGGGACAACCCGAAATTAATTTCTAACTCAATTTCGGGCGGGTATTTCTAAGCTCGTTATGTTTAAAATGATTAATTCAAACACGGGCACAGTTTTTTAAGCTTATTATGTTCTTAATGATTGTTTTAAATTTTGGGCGGAACGTTATGTTTTAAATCATGATTTCAATTTCGATTAGGTGCTTTCTTAGCACGTTATGTTTGAAATGATGAATTCAATATCAGGCACAGTTTTTAAGCTCGTAATGTTCTTCATAATGGTTTATATTTCGGGCAGGTATTTTCTTAGCTCCTTTTGTTTTAAATGATGATTTCAATTTTAGCGGGTATTTTCTATGTTCGTTATGTTTTAAATGATGATTTTAATATAAAGAGGGTATTTCCTAACTAATATATATTTGTCAAATTTAAATATAAATGTTTTAAAACCTGAACACAAATATACAAATTATCAAACTTTAACATTTTTTTCAAACCTACACATAAACAAACACACATTTTGATCAAAACCATAAAATTTATACACTTACACCTACATACATACATTCATTCATACACTTACATACCCACATACATGCTTACATACACCTACATACACAAATACATAGACTTTCATATACTCATTTTCTCCAAATACACCTACATTATACATTTGACATACAAACATTCATCCTTACAAACACATATTTACATACCTAAACCAAAAATTATACAATTTCTAAACTTTAAAAAAAATACATATAAAACTAGCCGTTTTTTTTTCAGGTTTCAAGTAGACTAAGACCGCTGAGACGAGGTGGTGCCGGAGAAGTGAAGGTGGTGACCGGAGAAGAGATGGTGGTGATCCGAATTTTCTTCCATAAACACAAATATACACAAAAACGAGCAAAAATTAAAGCCTATAACATGTAAATAACAAAATAGAGAAGAGATTTAACAAAAAGAAAGTTAAATTAACCGATTTGGGCAAAAAACGCGGTTCTACGGCGGTGGTTCGCAGAGATTTAGGGGGAAAATGAAGGAGGAGGGAAGAAAATGGCGCTGTGCAGGTCTTTTACGGAACGAGCAATACCGGCGACGGCTTGTCGCCGCTATTAGTCTATCTGTCGCCGCTATTAGGCTAACCAGGGTTAACCAGGATAAGATATGTGTGGCTGGGGATTAAAGTGGGACACCTACCTTTAGCGGAGAAAGGGTGTCGCCGCTATTGATCATCATCTGTCGCCGGTATTGCCTCTTTAATCCCCAACCATTAGATCATAATAATGATCAACGGCTGGGGTTTGGGTTTGACGCGGATCGACCAATAGCGGCGACAGCTGGCCTGTCGCTGCTAAAGGTGTCGCCGCTAAAAGTGGTCTTTTCATGTAGTGTAATAAAAATACAAGCCAAAAACAAGAAGTTTGGTTCTAAATAATACTATTTAAGCATATGGATTTTTACATATTTAACCCTTCTCTTCTAAGAGAGCTTGTTACATATTTACCCAATTATAAAATTCAATTACATATTTCCCCTTTTTATTGAGAAATTACCCATTTACCCTTGTGTCATTCCCTTAATCTCATCATCAAAAAATTGTTTCCTATTCCCCTGGTAAGCACTAATCACACGACAAACCCTACACATCCAAACATTGCCCCTCCTCCTTCTTCGAACTGCTCCCAATCGTGTCTTCTTCTCTTCTTCCCTGGTATTTGCAGTTTCAAACAACAAATCAGGTATGTGGATTCTTCCCTGGTTCATATAATCTACTTGTGTCTTTTTCCCTGGTTCATATATTCACAATTTCAAACATACTATCTAGTATCTACACCGTTCATATAATCAAACATACTATCTACACCCTTCATATAATCTGATCGTGTTTTCCTCCCTGGTAGTCGAACAACCAAACTATCTACACAGTTCAGGTGATTATTGGTGTATATGCTACTCATGTGTTTCAAAAATTTTTTTTATTATTTAGCCTAACTTCTTCACACATGTCTATTCAAACCATTATATTTTTAAATTTATATTTTATGTTGTTTACTTCACATATACTCAAGGCTTATCACAACAGTAAATAACTTCGTACGCAATCAGAGACGAACAAAACTTGTAGTTCCCTGACACGTTTTAATTGAAAAGATGCAGCGGAAATGCGTACCATAAAATTTCGTTTTTTAAACATTCTATCATACTAAAAAATCATTTAAAAATAGATCCTTAAGAAAATATTACATCATTCATTTTTAATTAATATACCGATATAACATGTGAATACAAACAAAGTGACCACCCTTCCATACAATCCATGTTCTATAACTCGTTCTTCGCCCGCTTGTCCCTCGTGATAAATAGTAATGCTCCATGTAACCTGCGGTAACCATAAACAACCGACACTTTAGTGAATGGTGACATAATACTTATGTTTAAACATTTAGCTAAAAGACCATCTTGTATTCTAACGACGCAAGATGTCTTGTTCGATCATCCTTCCAAACTCATCCGCTACTTCCCGGCATCAACTCACTCGGACCCAACGTTATCATACCTGCACTTTTCAGTTCATTCTCAACGATAACATGATTAGTAACGTGCACCCTTAAACATATTGAAACCCACAACTTCATATGAATACATTCTATTAAATCTATGTTCATTAGGTTACATCACATGCATTCACATTCATATATCCAAGCACGTACTTATGTTTCCAACACCCACGTATACACCTATAAATTCGTACTACAAATACTCAATGTAAATTTTATTTATATACACATGTACAATCACAATCACAATCATTCAATTTCCTCCAAACGTATTACTTTGTTAGGCACACCATTTTAAGTATATAAACATGCTTATGTATTAGTTTTGTCCCTTAACACGTAACATTCTTTGTTCGTTTGACCCGTTCATGAGGGGTAAACACTTTGACCATTCTTTCACTAAAGCATTCTTTTTCGTTTGACCCGTTCATGACGGGTAAACTCTTTAACAAATCAATTATATCATCATTCGTAATACTGTTTTAAATCAGCATGCTGTACTAATTAATCATGCTGCTGTGATTCAGCATTTTCACCCTCTTAACTTTCGAATTAGGTTTTCAAGTAAACTAATGAAACATAGCTTATTGAAATACATTCCAGGCTTATAAAGAACGTCTCCATACAATGTATACATGAATTTATATGAATTTTACAAAAACAGGACAACAACATGTTTTGCTTCAATCGGCATGCTATACTAATTAACCATGTTGCTGTAATTATGCTTTTTCACCCTTTTAACTTTCGAATCAGGTTTTCAAGTAAACTAATGAAACGTAGCTTATTGAAATACCTCTCCAGGCATAAAAAGAACGTCTCCATACGATGTATACATGAATTTATATGAATTTTACAAAAACAGGACAGCAACACGTTTTGCTTCAATCAACATGCTGTACTAATTAACCATGCTACTGTAATTATGCATTTTCACCCTTTTAACTTTCGAATCAGGTTTTCAAGTAAACTAATGAAACGTAGCTTATTGAAATACCTCTCCAGGCATATAAAGAACATCCCCATACGATGTATACATGATTTTATATGATTTTTCTAAGATTCTGTTGTCAAAGGAAATAATAATACGAATTTTAATTTCGGAAATCACTTATCTTATACGTCGGAAATCATGCTTGCTCCCTTGCCTCATCTTGACCCATTAGCCCTTCATGCTTGAGTCGATTGACAAGATTCCCGTCCTTACATGTCACTACGTTCATATAATGGTTAGCATATATGATCATACATACAAATGTTCATTTCTTTCCATTCATACATTACTTGACTTTAATTAGTCAATTACCACATACATAAGTCATATACGAATAGTCACCTTGTTCCAAATCCATGCAAATTCAATTATAATCATATATAACACATAAATCATCTAGTACATAACATATGACTTCTACTCTTACAATTGTGTCCGAAAGCCTATCCATGATTTTCATAGATCGTTGACTTTCAGAAAGTCAATTGTCTTACTTACACCCTTTCAACCTATGGGCACGAATCCTCCTTAATATGGTATACCATGGTATTGACATCATACGCATTTCATAATCATATTGTATGACATATACAACTACATGATCACCAAATTACATACACATACACATACATAATCCATCCCATCCACACTAGCATTTCGTACTTAGCTAACCCGACATCATTCCAAATTTACCCTTTTCTAGGATTCTCATATGCTTCACATTTACTTCTAAATCACAATTCGCATGGTGCGTATTACATCACACAAGCATATAGCGCAAACTCCTAAAGCATACCTCTACCGAATCATACATTAACTACCTTCTCACATGGAATTCATCAAGAACATATTCCTCGTGATATTTTACTATCAATACATCATAATTACATTATATATAATACCTACTACTTGCATACAATTTCACATATCATTGTCGTTTAGGCATTTCATCAAACACTTGGTGTGCGTACTACTTTCTAAGCCTAATGTACAAGTATTTCATGCTTTTCTTCTTACTTATCACTTCTATTCATCAAAACAAGTAAATATCAAACAAATTTCCATACCATACTCAACCTAAATAACAAGTATACGTCACATACTACAAAATACATCAATTTGAACAAGAATTAGACATGGGTGATTCACCCATGTCGCCATATTCACCACCAATGGTGGGTTTCACCTTCAAACATCAATTTACTCAAAATTGTTCATAACTCATGTTCCATATGGTGATTGTAACACATATTCATCCTTAAATTCATACTAATTCATGGATTGTTCAACAACCCACTTTAAACAAAATCATTAAATCAAAAATTATAACTTACCACATGTTTGTTAGGATGAGATTATGAGAATTCTTCCTCCATGCAAGGTATCATCACTCAATTAAATCTTGATTTGGTTGAAGTTGTGATATGTTGAACTTGAGAGAGTTCTTTCTATCTTTCTCTGTACATCGACATATGCACACACATATTCACTAGATTTTTTATTTCATATTCTTTTAATAACTAAACTTTCTAACATGCCCAACTTTAGTCCCTTAGTTTAGTTAATTGTTTTGTTTGGTCACATATTCCTTCGTTACTAATTAACTTGAATTTTTAACTAAGTTACCTAACTTAATTAACTAACCCACCTCATGTCATAAAACAATGAAACATACTAGTAAATTAAATGTTTGGGTTTTGGGGCGTTACAAAACTCTGATTTCCCGGAATTCTTAAAGAAAATAATAAACTTATTTACTTAAAGTCTTAAACAATACAAGAGCCATAAGCCTCAAAGGTATGAACAAAAAATAATAGAGACCACCAAAGCCTTTAAGCTTCAAAAGATGACCGGTTGAAGAAACTAAGACTAAGAATAAAAATTAGAACTATGATTCAAAGATTTTATAAGTTCATTAAGGGTAAAAGAGTAATTTACAAGAGTAATTTTAATAAAAAGGGAAATATGTAATATATATGGTTTAAGAAGGGGAAATATGTAATTAAATTTTATAATTGGGTAAATATGTAACAAACCCTCTCAGGAGGGGGAAATATGTAAAAAACCCTAGGGATTTTTACATATTTCACCCTTCTAAGAGAGCTTATTACATATTTACCCAATTAAAAAATTCAATTACATATTTCCCCTTTTTGTTGAGAAATTAGCCATTTTACCCATGTGTCATTCACATAATCTCATCATCAAAAAATTGTTTCATGTTCCCTTGGTAGGCAATAATCACACGACAAACCCTACACGTCCAAACATTACCCCTCCTCCTTCTTCGAACTGCTCCCAATCGTATCTTCTTCTCTTCTTCGGTCACACCCCGATATTTCCACGTATTATCGGTGGGCCCGGTGGGGTTTATCGTGATGTACTTGATATCACCATAGACAATAATCACAGTTCAATGCACAGCGGAAGTCTAAAAGTAATAATATTACAAACTGATTCGAAAGTAATATAAAATATTACACAACAGAATGTAAAAGGGATCCACAGGCGGATCAAAACAAAAGAAGTATTGTTCAACAGACTCAAAGTGATAAAAGCTTGCAAGGCTCTTTATACAATCACTCAGGAGTTACAGCCCATTACGTCTAGTACCTGCACTTAACCTTTTGAAAATACGTCAGTTTACACTGGTAAATACAATTAACTGACCCTTTTTGAAAAGAGTTTATGAAAATTGATTTAAATGCACAAGGCACAAATAAACTTTTATAACTTGGGACAATTATTTTAAAATAATCTTGTATACAGTTTTACATGTTTGTCGTCCATTCAGGACCGGTTAGAAGAGCCAAATTAAGTTAATTGACACGCCACAAGTATATGCCCACAAGAGATGTGAGATACCGTTTATACATACGCAACTGTCAGGTGTATGCCCACACCCCGTGCTTAAGCCGTGGCCATTTTAATGAATGAGCCGAGGATATCCAGGACATGGTCATTAACCCCCCGAAGGCATTGCATCAAACAAGACAGATTAAAACGGGTTATGCATATTTTTAATCACATTCCGATTGTACGATTTCATACCCGACCAAGCGGTATTATTATCATACCGTATCCCAAGCCCGTATAACGAAAAATAAGTTAAAAGTATTTACCTGAGAAAAAATAAGATTTTTATCCCAGCCGTATAACAATCATAAAGTACAGATAGCTTTTACTGGGCTCCTAATCTGGAACGAAGGTTTTAATAACCTATTAGAATACTAACGGGCCATTATTTAAGTCTAAGACTTAGACCGGTTAGTGGGAAAGATACTATACGGTTCTAAACGCTAGATTAAGCGGAGACCGGAATAGAATGTGGTTTAGACCCGACAAGTTTGAATACTTGTATAATATGGGTAAACTAAACACATTATGGAATTTGAGGATTTAATGATAAGGTTAAACCCGTTTCCGCTATTTTACGTAAACTAGTTACATAAACCGATCCGAACGCATAAACGCGTAACGGGTATCCAAATGAATTATATACAGGTCTTAAATGTTATTATGCTTAAAATATGTTAATACATCAGTAAAATGTTTACATATATGCCCAAAAAGTAATTAAAACCAATTTAAGTCCCGTAAGGGCATTTTGGTAATTTTAGTGATTATAAAAGATATTTTATAACAAACTGAAGTTCTGGTCTTTTGTAATCAGTAAAAATATTTAATTTATCTCATTACATCAGTAAGATATTATATATATGTGAGGTTTACCATTTATGGTCAAACTATGTCCCGAAAGGGCATTTTGGTCATTTCACATAGGCTTTTAAGGACATTTTTGGACATCTGAGTTCATGACTTATACCTACTGTAATAATATTAAAATTGGTTTAAAAATTCAGTAGGTAGCAAGTCTTAGGTGTTAAATATCATTTTAAACCATACTATGCACCTAATTAGCGTAAAACTCGCTAATTGACGATAATCAAGATGTTTATTTAAATCTGAGATTTTGATCAGTTTTAAATGCTCAAAATAATTTATTTAATGTATGAAATCAGTAGGAAAAGGTTTGGCATTCAAATCATTTGTAAATCTCATTTTATGCACTAAAAGGGTGTTAACGTCATTTACCGAATTAAACAAGAACCCTATGTTTTAAACAGATTATAATCTGACCAAAAATCTTAAAATTCCTTAAAAATAATATCTTAACAGTTGGTAATGATTTTTGGTTCAAAATCCAAGTTTAAAGATGCATTATGCAAGATATCGCAAAATAATTAATAAAAAGCTTCTAATTACGATATCGAGCATAACTCCCATTTGAGACCAAGAACTGATGTCAAATTTTTGAGACAAGCTTAAATATCAGTAGCAAAGATTTTTGTCCTCTCACATTTCTAAAAATCTAATTTATGTGTCAAAAGGGCATTTACGGCATTTATAAGCATATTAACAAACTAGAGCATATAATTCAAACTACTAAGGACCAAGCAATATAACTCCAGAGGGTTATACTACTGAATAATGTGGTCCTAATGGAAGCTTAAAACTCGGGAGAATTAAACTTAAACAGGTCAGAACTGAAAGTCAAAGAAAAAGTCAAGCTTTTGCGACCTACGGTTATAAACTGACCTTAGACTGATAATTGTCCTAATTATACATGTTCTAATACTAATTACCAAGTCATTAGAATGTTAAAATATAATTTAGAACCTTTGTTTTATTAGTTTAAATCATTTTTAAACTTTCTGTCCAGTTTGACTTTTTGACTAACTAGTTTGACCCGACAATTTACTAGTCAAACGAAATAATTAGGAGGTGCCCTTTTAAGGGTTAATCACCTACCTTAATATGGTTCCATAACCACTTTCATTTCGGTCAGTGGCTGGACCATATATGATTAAACCGATAGTCAAAGCTAAATTACGATATGTTTGACTTTTCGGTTTTTAAGCTAATAAAAATGGACTAAGCAGGGATTAAACTCTTACACAAGGTCCTTGCTATCTTTTCTACCCTTCTAAGTCTTCTCCTAATGCTTGCCAGCTCCAAATATGAGTGTATTAAGGATTGCAAGTGAATGAGCAATTGAAGTGTTCAACATGGAGCCTTTTGATACTTGAAGAACACATTCTAGGATCATCACAAGTGTTTTAGGATTGATCCTGATGTTTACAAGTGTCCTGGTGGTATTAAAATACCAACAACAAGCTCCTGGCATCGAGTTAGAAGCATTTAAGTCGGTTATGAGCATGAACTTGCAGCTGTCAGCAATTTTCTGAGCTGGGCACTTCTTCGCGGCCCGCGTAGGCTCAGAAGGGGGCTTACGCGCCCCGCGTAAACTGGTTTTTCAGGTTAAAACATTTTACAACTTGGCAGATTCAGTCCCTGGCCATTTAAAACCTTATACAACCTCATTTTTGACATAAGAGGCCCTTGTAGTTAATTTGTAGAGGTTCAAGGAAGTACAATCAAACTTCGTTAGGCTCGGTTTCGTTAAATATCACTATAAACACAAGTTTCATCAAATTGACACTTTTAGCCCAAAGTCTTGAAACTTGTTTAACGATCTCGAAACAACGTGAAATTTATACCACTTATTCTTAAGAGTATATTTGAATATTTCAAAGCCTCGGGTTTGTTAAAAGGTCACTCAGGGGTAAGAATTAAAATGTTGACACGTTTAACCCCCGTAGTTTTATAATCTTCCGATTATTTTCACAAACGGCTTCTTATATCCAATTAATCACTCGTTTAAGAATATATTCTTCACGTACGGTCATTCAGAGGCTCAAGTTTGGCATGTTGACACTTTTAGTCCCTCTGTATACATAATTTCACCGTTTGTCAACTTTAGTCTTTCAAACTCAATCTTTCACATGTTTAGAGTTTAGGACACGTGTCTATACATAATTGGACGTGTTTTTACGTGGTGTTACATCCTCACCCCCTTAAAATAAATCTTGACCCTGAGATTTACTGGAATAAGTGAGGGTACTTATGTCTCATAGTGGACTCGACTTCCCACGTATATTCAGGGCCTCTACGGGCATCCCATTTAACTTTTACTATAGGTACACGTTTCCTTCGGAGCTTTTAACCTGACGATCCTCGATCGATATAGGTCTTCCAACAAACCTTAGGCTTTCATCAATCTGTACGTCTTTGTGAGACATAGCTAGCGATTCATCAGCTAGACATTTCTTGAGATTACAGATGTGGAACACATTATGAATTCCACTCAGCTCTTCAGGCAAGTTTAGCTTATAAGCTACACTGTCGACACATTCGATAATCTCGAATGGTCTAATATTCCTAGGGCTTAGCTTACCCTTCTTACCAAAACGCATCACACCTTTCCAGGGTGATACTTTTAGTAAGACTTTATCACCAACCTCAAACTTGAGAGGTTTTCGCCTCTTATCAGCATAACTTTTCTGCCTATCCCTGGCAGCTTTCAGGCGATCACGATTTTGGAAAATCTTGTCCGTCGTTTCAAGGACTATATCAGGTCCTGATAATTGAGCTTCTCCTACTTCTGCCCAACAAACAGGCGTTCTGCATTTCCTTCCATACAATGCCTCAAAAGGCGCAGCCTGAATGCTAGTATGGTAGCTATTGTTATAGGAGAACTCGATCAAAGGTAGGTGGTCATTCCAGCTACCTCCCAAATCAATAACACATGCTCGAAGCATGTCTTCCAAAGTTTGAATTGTACGCTCTCTTTGTCCATCTGTCTGAGGATGGTAAGCAGTACTAAAATTCAAACAAGTGCCTAAAGATTGTTGGAAACTTTTCCAAAAGTGAGAGGTGTATCTAGTATCTCTATCGGATATAATAGATACAGGCACTCCATGGAGAGATACAATCTCATCCACATATAACTGGGCTAACTTGTCGGAGCTATGAGTCTCCTTGATGGGTAAGAAATGTGCCGACTTAGTCAGTGTATCAACTATGACCCATATTATATCATTTCCATGCCTTGTTTTAGGTAACTTGGTTATAAAATCCATGGTTACCATCTCCCACTTCCATGTGGGAAGTTCGGGCTGTTGTAGCAAACCTGATAGTTTTTGATGTTCAGCTTTAATTTGAGCACAAGTCAGGCACTTAGCTACATGTGTGGCAATAGATTTCTTCAAACCTATCCACCAATAATTAGCCTTCAAATCCTGGTACATCTTGTCACTGCCAGGATGAATAGAATACTTGGAGCTATGGGCTTTTTGAAGAATTACATCCCTTAGTCCTCCATAAATTGGAACCCATATTCGTCCATTCAATCTTAGGATCCCATCCTTGCCATATGACAATTGTTCAGCTGTGACGCCTAATTTTTCATTTGGATAATTAGCATCCAAAATAGCCTCTTTCTGAGCAGCTAATAACCTCTCGTTCAAGCCGTTCTTTAATTCAATGCTCTTGGCATTGATTCTAATAGGCTTAACCCTTTCCTTCCTGCTTAGAGCGTCAGCCACAACATTCGCTTTGCCCGAATGGTAGCGAATTTCACAATCATAGTCATTTAGAGTTTCCATCCAACGGCGCTGTCTCATATTGAGATCCTTCTGATTGAACAAGTGTTGAAGACTTTTGTGATCCGAATAGATCACACATTTAGTTCCATATAGATAATGTCTCCATAACTTAAGTGCGAATACAACGGCACCCAATTTAAATCGTGGGTAGTGTAATTCTTTTCATGCACTTTATTTGTCGTGATGCATAGGCAATCACCTTGCCTCTTTGCATAAGTACACAACCCATTCCGGTGTGTGAAGCATCACAGTATACCACAAACTCTTCAATTCCTTCAGGCAATGTCAATACAGGAGCATTGCTCAACTTTTGCTTAAGAACCTCAAAGGATTCTTGTTGCTTAGGACCCCAATCAAACTTTATATTCTTGCGAGTCAGTGAAGTTAGGGGTGCTGCAATCCTTGAAAAGTTTTCAATAAAACGCCTATAATATCCTGCCAGACCCAAGAAGCTGCGAATCTCTGTGGGCGTCTTTGGTTCTTGCCAATTCATGATGGCTTCAATCTTAGCGGGATCCACCTGGATACCACGCTTGCTAACTATATGCCCAAGAAATTGGACTTCACGAAGCCAAAACTCACATTTTGAAAACTTGACGTAGAGCTTTTCTTGCTAAAGAAGTTTACGAATACATTGAAGATGTTTTTCATGATCAGTCTGATTCTTTGAATAAATAAGAATGTCATCAATGAAGACAATGACAAACTTGTGCAAATAGGGTTTACAGACGTGATTCATGAGGTCCATGAACGCCGCAGGTGCATTAGTGAGCCCGAAAGGCGTCACTAAGAACTCGTAGTGTCCATAACGAGTTCTGAATGCAGTTTTATGCACATCTTCATCTCTGACCTTCAGCTGATGGTAACCCGACCTTAAATCAATCTTGGAGAAATAACTTGCCCCTTGCAGTTGATCTAACAGATCGTCGATCCTGGGCAATGGATATCTGTTCTTGATTGTAACCTTGTTCAGCTCGCGATAATCAATGCATAAACGCATTGATCCATCCTTTTTCTTTACAAACAGAATAGGCGCTCCCCAAGGGGATGAGCTAGGTCGTATAAAACCCTTTGCCAACAAATCATCCAACTGAGTTCTTAACTCCTTCATCTCAGTTGGTGCCAACCGGTAAGGTGCTCTTGCAACTGGTACTGCACAAGGAATGATGTCGATTCTGAACTCCACTTGCCTATCTAGGGGTAAACCAGGTAGCTCTTCAGGGAATACATCTGGATATTCAGAAATAACAGGGATGTCTTCGATCTTGGGCTTTGGTTCATCAATAGTCACCTGTGCCATGTAAATGACACAACCTTTCCTCAGACACTTCGATGCCTTAAGCATAGACAATTGCTTAGGCAATCCATACTGAGTATCTCCTTGTATAATAAGTGGTTCACCATAAGGGGTTTATTAACCCCTTGCTTCTTATCACAAACGATCTGAGCATGGTTAGAAGATAACCAATCCATGCCTAGCACTATGTCGAATCCCGCTAGTTTCAAAGGAAGCAAGGATAACGGAAAAGAGTGGTTCCTAATGGATATAAAACATCCATCTAACACAGTTGAAGCAGTTTCTATAGTACTATCGACCAATTCTACTTCATATTTTATGCTTAGGGTTCTAACAGGCAGATTTAATAACTTACAAAATTTATTATCTACGAACGACTTATCTGCACCCGAATCAAACAATACCCTTGCATAAACATCATTGATAAGAAAGGTACATGTTATCACATTGTCATTCTGAACTGCTTCTTGAGCATTCATTTGAAAGACCCTAGCATTGGTCTTCTTAACTTCTTCAGGTCTCTTTGCAAACTTGGGGCAATTAGTCTTAATGTGCCCTTTCTCGTTGCAACCGTAGCAGGTTGCGTCCTTCATCTTATTGCAATCTAATGTCTTGTGTCCCTTGGACTTGCAAATCCCACACACAATAGGCTTTGACTGTGACTGCGATCTTGACTCGAGTCTACATTTCCCGAAATGATGTTTCTGACAGGTCTTGCACTTGGGTTTCTCACCCGACTGCTGATTATCCTTTTTAAACCCGGAACCCTTCTTATGATCTGAGGTCCCTTTATGTTTCTTATCAGAATGACGTGAGTTCTCATCCTCACGTTTCCTTTTCCCCTCTTCAGAATTCTTGAGCGATTTCTGCCTAACCGCATCAAGAGTAAGAGATAAGGACAGATCAGTCACTGACCTAAAGGTGGTGGGTCTAGACGCTTTCACACTTGCTTTGATTTCTGGGGCTAGACCCCCAATGAAACGAGCTATACGTTTTGGTTCCGGTGTAACCAAGTGTGGAACCAATCGAGACATGGTATTGAAGCTGGTAAGGTATGCATGACAGTCTAAATTCTTCATGACCAAGGTCAAGAAGTCAGTCTCAATCTTCTCAACTTCATGTTGAGGACATAAATTCTCTTTGATTAACGCAACAAACTGATCCCAAGACAGATTATACAACGGGATCTTCCCAGTAGCTTGGATTAGGGACCTCCACCAAGCTAGAGCTTCACCTTTGAATGATTGTGACACAAACTTCACAATATCCTTATCAGCGCAACCACTGATATCAACCACGGTATCCATCTCGTCTAGCCACGCCATGCAATCAATGGCTCATTTTTCCCCAGTTAAAATCCCTGGGCTTGCAGGAGACAAAATACTTATATGAACAGGTCTTTGTACATGGCTCTTGATCGAATACAATCTTCTTATACGGGACACTATGCTGATTTGATGAGTGTTGGGCATCATCCTTCTTCGACTCATGAGTTTTAGAAGGTGGCTTACTGTGAGCCACATAGTGAGTCTTAGGGTGTGATTTGGAATGAGGTACAGATGGAGTCTTGCTACGAGTACCACTTTGTTCTTTAAATTGCCTGTCCGTGGCTTTAGTAACATCATTGTCAATCAATGCTTGAAGCTCTGCACCAGTTACATTTATTCTGGTGGTATCATGATTTTCTAGAGGGTGACTGTTGACTTCTTCTGATTCTGCCATGTAGCTTGATTGCTACATAAAGATGATGACAATAATTTATTCAGAAGATTACGATGAAATAGTCATCTTGATGACTCATTAACCATGGTATCAACAACCATATCGGTTAATTTGTTAAGCATAATTTATCTAGGATTTTCATTATAGTTTATCCTATTTTATAAATCATTAAAATATCAGAATGGCACAAAAGGCCTGGTCACAAGGACAGGGATAAATTATAAGCCATGATCTTATAGGATCAAAGCATTAAGGCTTGAACATAGTCCATCACCTTTTCTTGACAGGGAGTCGTAGACCACAACTGTCTTTTATCTCAAAGGACAATAAATACGGCCCGTAGGCACTTCATCACGAATGGATGTTTTGTATATATGATCATCTTAATCTATGATTTGAATCCATGATTTCTAGATCATCAGGCTTGGATGAATCCAATATAAGGATGACTTGTGTGATTTTATCGAATCATATTTGCCAGGAGTGCTAACTTGTTTTCAGATGTTAACAAGGATTTGAATCTTTTAAATAGGTTTTACCATCATGGCCATGTCTGAAATGACATATAGGCTAGGTTATACCTTTAAGATTCTTTTTAATATTTAACGGCAGAGCAATCATAAATTGAGATGTTTTAGGACATATTATATATATGTGCTTAACGCCAAATAAAATTTCTGAAAGAAACTTCTCATAAAAATCTTAAAAATTACAACAATGCCCTAAACGGGTCTTTAAAGAAATAGCATTGTCTACGCAAGGACTAAAAGATAAATATGTCCTTATAAGGACTACTAGAAAAAAAATACAACAAAAGAGTTTCTTCTTCATTTTATTCCTGAAAGTCTCCTCCTTGGTTCATTGAAGGTTTTAGCGGGTAGTCAAAATCTTCCATACTTGGAACCTTAGCAGAAGTGGAATCCAAGGATTCTATGGTTAACGAATAATATGGATCACGAATAGGGTCAGGACAAGTGTAGTCCAAGTCTGGGATTCCCAGACTTGGAGGTAAGAAATATGGATCATTTGGGTCCATAGGTATCATCTTTGGAGTGGGAGCCTCAGGGACTGCTGGTATGGGCTCCTCTGATGTTGGCTTCTCAATTTGAGTTTCAAATGTCTCAGGTAAAGAATCTGGAACATGGTTAATGGTTTCAACTGGTTTAATTTTGGGAATGGGTCCAAAAAGATCCTTCCTCCATACTGGTTGTACGCTTATTCGAGCTGTGGTACGGAACTTACCATTCTTAAACTTCGGGTTTGGAGAACTTCCACCAATGGCAGCTTTACTCGGCGACATGTTCCTGAAATGCACAAATATCGAAAACAATGTATACTGATTAAGGATGAGATTATTCCTAATTCAAGTCTAGACTCGGAAGTCGAGGAATGTGCAACTGTGTCATTGAGATTAAACACAAAAGGCTAGTGTTTAATTCACTCAATGTTGGCTCTGATACCAACCTGTCACACCCCGATATTTCCACGTATTACCGGTGGGCCCGGTGGGGTATATCGTGACGTAGTTGATATCATCATAGACAATAATCACAGTTCAATGCACAGCGGAAGTCTAAAAGTAATAATATTACAAACCGATTTGAAAGTAATATAAAATATTACACAACGGAATGTAAAAGGGATCCACAGGCGGATCAAAACAAAAGAAGTATTGTTCAACAGACTCAAAGTGATAAAAGCTTGCAAGGCTCTTTATACAATCACTCAGGAGTTCCAGCCCATTACGTCTAGTACCTGCACTTAACCTTTTGAAAATACGTCAGTTTACGCTGGTAAATACAATTAACTGACCCTTTTCGAAAAGAGTTTATGAAAATTGATTTACATGCACAAGGCACAAATAAACTTTTATAACTTGGGATAATTATTTTAAAAATAATCTTGTATACAGTTTTACATGTTTGTCGTCCATTCAGGACCGGTTAGAAGAGCCGGATTAAGTTAATTGACATGCCACAAGTATATGCCCACAAGAGATGTGAGATACCGTTTATACATACGCAACTGTCAGGTGTATGCCTACACCCCGTGCTTAAGCCGTGGCCATTTTAATGAATGAGCCGAGGATATCCAGGACATGGTCATTAACCCCCCGAAGGCATTGCATCAAACAAGACAGATTAAAACGGGTTATGCATATTTTTAATCACATTCCGATTGTACGATTTCATACCCGACCAAGCGGTATTATTATAATACCGTATCCCAAGCCCGTATAACGAAAAATAAGTTAAAAGTATTTACCTGAGCAAAAATAAGATTTTTATCCCAGCCGAATAACAATCATCAAGTACAGATAGCTTTTACTGGGCTCCTAATCTGGAACGAAGGTTTTAATAACCTATTAGAATACTAACTGGCCATTATTTAAGTCTAAGACTTAGACCGGTTAGTGGGAAAGATACTATACGGTTCTAAATGCTAGATTAAGCGGAGACCGGAATAGAATGTGGTTTTGACCCGACAAGTTTGAATACTTGTATAATATGGGTAAACTAAACACATTCTGGAATTTGAGGATTTAATGATAAGGTTAAACCCGTTTTGGCTATTTTACGTAAACAAGTTACATATATCGATCCGAACGCATAAACGCGTAACGGGTAACCAGATGAATTATATACAGGTCTTAAATTTTATTATGCTTAAAATATGTTAATACATCAGTAGGATGTTAACATATATGCCCAAAAAGTAATTAAAACCAATTTAAGTCCAGTAAGGGCATTTTGGTAATTTTAATGATTATAAAAGAGATTTTATAACAAACTGAAGTTCTGGTCTTTTGTAATCAGTAAAAATATTTAATTTATCTCATTACATCAGTAAGATATTACATATATGTGAGGTTTACCATTTATGGCCAAACTATGTCCCGAAATGGCATTTTGGTCATTTCACATAGGCTTTTAAGGACATTTTTGGACATCTGACTTCATGACTTATACCTACTGTAATAATATTAAAATTGGTTTAAAAATTCAGTAGGTAACAAGTCTTAGGTGTTGAATATGGTTTTAAACCATACTATGCACCTAATTAGCGTAAAACTCGCTAATTGACGATAATCAAGATGTTTATGTAAATCTGAGATTTTGATCAGTTTTAAATGCTCAAAATAATTTATTTAATGTATGAAATCAGCAGGAAAGGTTTGGCATTCAAATCATTTGTAAATCTCATTTTATGCACTAAAAGGCTATTATCGTCATTTACCGAATTACACAAGAACCCTATGTTTTAAAAAGATTATAATCTGACCAAAAGTCTTAGAATTTCTTAAAAATAATATCTTAACAGTTGGAAATGAGTTTTGGTTCAAAATCCTAGTTTAAAGATGCATTATGCAAGATATCGCAAAATAATTAATAAAAAGCTTCTAATTACGATATCGAGCATAACTCCTATTTGAGACCAAGAACTGATGTCAAATTTTCGGGACAAGCTTAAATATCAGTAGCAAAGGTTTTTGTCCTCTCACATTTCTAAAAATCTCATTTATGTGTCAAAATGGCATTTACAACATTTATAAGCATATTAACAAACAAGAGCATATAATTCAAACTACTATGGACCAAGCAATATAACTCCAGATGGTTATACTACTGAATAATGTGGTCCTAATGGAAGCTTAAAACTTGGGAGAATTAAACTTAAACGGGTTAAAACTGAAAGTCAAAGAAAAAGTCAAGCTTTTGCGACTTTCGGTTATAAACTGACCTTAGACTGATAATTGTCGGGTTAGGCCTAATTATACATGTTCTAATACTAATTACCAAGTCATTAGAATGTTAAAATATAATTTAGAACCTTTGTTTTAGTAGTTTAAATCATTTTTAAACTTTCTGTCAAGTTTGACTTTTTGACTAACTAGTTTGACCCGACAATTTACTAGTCAAACGAAATAATTAGGAGGTGCCCTTTTAAGGGTTAATCACCTACCTTAATATGGTTCCATAACCACTTTTGTTTCGGTCAGTGGCTGGACCATATATGATTAAACCGATAGTTAAAGCTAAATTACGATATGTTTGACTTTTCGGTTTTTAAGTTAATAAAAATGGACTAATCAGGGATTAAACTCTTACACAAGGTCCTTGCTATCTTTTCTACCCTTCTAAGTCTTCTCCTAATGCTTGCTAGCTCCAGATATGAGTGTATGAAGGATTGCAAGTGAATGGGCAATTGAAGTGTTCAACATGGAGCCTTTTTATACTTGAAGAACACATTCTAGGATCATCACAGGTGTTTTAGGATTGATCCTGATGTTTACAAGTGTCCTAGTGGTATTAAAATACCAACAACAAGCTCCTGGTATCTAGTTAGAAGCATTTAAGTCGGTTATGAGCATGAACTTGCAGCTGTCAGCAATTTTCTGAGTTGGGCACTTCTACGCAGCCCGCGTTGGCTCAGGAGGGGGCTTACGCGCCCCGCGTAAACTGGTTATTCAGGTTAAAACATTTTATAACTTGGTAGATTCAGTCCCTGGCCATTTAAAACCTTATACAGCCTCATTTTTGACATAAGAGGCCCTTGGTTAATTTGTAGAGGTTTAAGGAAGTACAATCAAACTTCGTTAGGCTCAGTTTCGTTAAATATCACTATAAACACAAGTTTCATCAAATTGACACTTTTAGCCCAAAGTCTTGAAAACTTATTTAACGATCTCGAAACCACGTGAAATTTATACCACTTATTCTTAAGAGTATATTTGACTATTTCGAAGCCTCGGGTTCGTTAAAAGGTCACTCAGAGGTAAGAATTAACATGTTGACACGTTTAACCCCCGTAGTTTTATAATCTTCCGATTATTTTCACTAACGGCTTCTTATATCCAATTAATCACTCGTTTAAGAATATATTCTTCACGTACGGTCATTCAGAGGCTCAAGTTTGGCATGTTGACACTTTTAGTCCCTCTGGATACATAATTTCACCGTTTGTCAACTTTAGTCCTTCAAACTCAATCTTTCACATGTTTAGAGTTTAGGACATGTCTCTATACATAATTGGACGCGTTTTTACGTGGTGTTACATCTTCCCTGGTATTTGCAGCTTTAAACAACAAATCAGGTATGTGGATTCTTCCCTAGTTCATATAATCCAATTGTGTCTTCTTCCCCGGTTCATATATTCACAATTTCAAACATACTATCTAGTATCTACACGGTTCATATAATCAAACATAATATCTACACCTTTCATATAATCTGATCGTGTTTTCCTCCCAGGTAGTCGAACAAACAAACTATCTACACAGTTCAGGTGATTATTGGTGTGTATGCTACTCATGTGTTTCATTTTTTTATTATTTGGCCTAACTTCTTCACACAACATGTCTATTCAAACCATTATATTTTTAAATTTATATTTGATGTTGTTTCCTTCACATATACTCAAGGCTTATCACAACAGTAAATAACCTCGTACGCAATCAGAGACGAACAAAACTCTGATTTCCTAGAATTCTTGAAGACAATAATAAACTTATTTATTTAAAGTCTTAAACAATACAAGAGTCATAAGCCTCAAAGGAATGAAAAAAAAAAATAGAGACCACCAAAGCCTTTAAGCTTCAAAGGGTGATCGATTGAAGAAACAAAGACTAAAAGTACCAATTAGAACTATGATTCAAAGACTTTATAAGTTCACTAATGGTAAAAGAGTAATTTACAAGAGTAATTTTAATAAAAAAGGGAAACTATGAAATATATATCGTTTAAAAAGGGGAAATATGTAATGAAATTTTATAATTGGTTAAATATGTAATAAACCCTCTTAGGAAGGGGAAATATGTGAAAAACCCTAGGGATTTTTACATATTTCCCCATTTTAAGAGAGATTATAACATATTTAACCAATTATAAAATTCAATTATATATATCCTCTTTTAATTGAGAAATTACCCATTTACCCTTGTGTCATTCCCATAATCTCATCATTAAAAAATTGTTTCCTATTCCCTTGGTAGGCACTAATCACACGACAAACCCCACACATCCAAACATTGCCCCTCCTCCTTCTTCGAACTGCTCCCAATCGTGTCTTCTTCTCTTCTTCCCTGGTATTTGCAGTTTCAAACAACAAATCAAGTATGTGGATTCTTCCCTGGTTCATATAATCTGAATGTGTCTTCTTCCCCGGTTCATATATTCACAAATTCAAACATACTATCTAATATCTACATGGTTCATATAATCTAACATACTATCCACACCCTTCATATAATCTGATCATGTTTTCCTCCTAGGTAGTCGAACAAACAAACTATCTACACAATTCAGGTGATTATTTTTGTATATGCTACTCATGTGTTGGAATTTTTTATTATTTAGCCTAACTTCTTCACACAACATGTCTATTCAAACCATTATATTTTTAAATTTATATTTTATGTTGTTTCCTTCACATATACTCAAGGCTTATCACAACAGTAAATAACCTCGTACGCAATCAGAGAAGAACAAAACTCTGATTTCCCGAAATTCTTCAAGAAAATAATAAACTTATTTATTTAAAGTCTTAAACAATACAACAGTCATAAGCCTCAAAGTTATGAACAAAAAATAATAGAGACCACCAAAGCCTTTAAGCTTCAAAAGGTGATCGATTGAAGAAACAAAGACTAAGAATACGAATTAGAACTATGATTCAAATTTTTATAAGTTCATTAAGGTTAAAAGAGTAATTTATAAAAGTAATTTTAATGAAAATGGGAAATATGTAATATATATGGTTTAAAAAAGGGAAATATGTAATTAAATTTTATAATTAGGTAAATATGTAATAAACCCTCTTAGGAGGGGGAAGTATGTAAAAAACCCATGGGACTTTTACATATTTCCCCCCTTCTAAGAGAGTTTATTACATATTTACCCAATTATAAAATTCAATTACATATTTCCCCTTTTTATTGAGAAATTACCCATTTACCCTTGTGTCATTCTCATAATCTCATCATTAAAAAACTGTTTCCTCTTCCCCTTCTCCTGG
The DNA here is from genome assembly GCA_030545235.1 of Helianthus tuberosus. Lineage (NCBI taxonomy): Eukaryota > Viridiplantae > Streptophyta > Magnoliopsida > Asterales > Asteraceae > Helianthus > Helianthus tuberosus. The sequence goes on along the minus strand of CM060364.1, from coordinate 19,876,791 downwards.
TAGGCACTAATCACACGACAAACCCTACACATCCAAACATTGCCCCTCCTCCTTCTTCGAACCATTCAGATATCTACTCGTGAAACAAACAGTCTGAACCATTAAGTGCTGAACCAGTATGAGGGCTGAACCATTAAGAGCCTCATTAAGAGGTAAACAAACATCCCCTTACTATTTAATTAGTTGGAGTTGGTATTCTAGTTTGACCAAAGTATATGGAATTGTTTGTTGAACAAGGTGGTGTTTGTTTTCTGGCCAGAAGCACTTCTAGCCACTTATGTCTGCGTCGCGCAGACGCGGGCAGACGTTTCATGTCTGCAGCTTGTTTGTTTTCTCGCAGACCTTTCATTAAAAAAGGTCTGCGAGACCTCTTCTTGGCACAGACATTGACCCAAGTCTTCTTGGCACAGACCTTTACCTCTTCTCACCTCTTCTTCCACACCTCCACCCCCACATCCCCGCCACCACCTCCACCACCACATCTCCGCCACCACCACCACCCCCACGTTCACCCATCTCCTCCACTCGACACCCCTAATCACCTCCACCATCAAAATCGCCGTCATCATCTGTTATCATCATCGAACATCATCGTCATCATCTTCACCTCCACCATCAAAACCCCCAAAACCCCCAAACATCTCCGCCACCATCATCAAAACCCCCAAACCCGAAACGAGAAAAAGGAGCACACTCACCGGAGAATCGGCACCCCACCGTCATCGGCCGTACCGGAGAATCGACACCCCACCGTCGCCGGCTGTTCTCTCTCTCCCTCCTGCAGCTTCCTCTCCCCTCGTACTCTCTCTTTCTCTCTAATAACTTCTGGTGGTTGTAGGTTGTAACCGGAGATGCGGCTGGGGGTGTGTATAAGATGATTCGAGATATGATGGATGAGCATCGGAGGTGCTGGGGCAGCCGGTTGGGGGTGTGTATAACCGGAGATCCGGTGGTTGTAGGTTGTCGGTTGTGTGCCTGCCAGTGTTTGAACGAGAGGGAGAGGGAAGGGAGATGGAGTGGCAGTGGTTGTTTGGGTTAGGGTTTCACTATAATGAGAAAAATGAGAGAAGAGTAGTGAAGATCTTTTTGTATAAAAAAAACAAACCCTCTTCTCCTTGCAGACTGCAGACATTTGGTCCACATCTTCTCCTGCAGATGTCTGCAGATGTGGTCCGCAGACTGCAGACATTTTCCCGCAGAAAAAACAAACAGCACCCAAGTGTAGGGTAGAAGAGTGGGTCACTAGGTTGTACCGGTTCTCTAGGTGGACTTATTCTAGTGAGACTTTCATGGTCCACGTTTATTTTTGTAAGGCTATTTATAGCCCACATGTTTATTCAATAAAAACTAAGCTTTTCTTTTGCAAATATTATGGTCTTCTTTCTTCTGCATATTTCACAAATAAATCGTGATTGTTGAGTGTGAGAAGTGAGGGGCTCGAGTTTTTTTTTTTTTTTTTTTTTTTTTGCAGTAGCTAAACTTCTAAATATACCCCAGAAGAGATAAATAAATTAACAAAACTCATACTTTGATCCTACTAGCAGAAATAGTGTTATTGACCCAATCTATACCCAATTCAACAACACGTTTTGCCCTGTAGTTGATCCAAAAGAAAAGTGTATCGGGAGGTGCTCCATCCATTTTAAAAATCCTTCAGAAATTTTCATGAGGTAGAACTTTGGAAATGTAACAAATTGTTACAAGGATATACTACAATATACACGATAACATTAACGACAATATTTATAACCTTGCAGACATATACTACAATATACACGATAACATTAACGACAATATTTATAACCTTGCTGACTATAATCAATGCAAACAACGTGGTGATGCTCACACAATCGACATTATAAGAACCACAGAGAGAGTTTAACATGGTTTGTTTTCTTCAAACACCATGTCTGTGCTGCTTGAGTAAGATTCCCCGTCACGAGTACCATAAGAAACTAATGGGACCTCGTAAAGATCAGAGTGCTCAACTTCTAGGACTAAGCTTCTAGTGTCTTGAAATGTTTGTTGTTGAACCCAAGGATGAGTTGTGAATTTCCTTAACCTATCTAGCTCCACTGCCACTTCTTTCATTGTAGGTCTATCTATGCCTTGTAAACTAAGGCATCTTTTTGTGAGATCACCTACGGCTTGTATTTGCTCAAGTGTCCCTTCACGCAATATTCGAGGTTCAACAATTTCGTATAAACAGTTTTCTGTAACTGATTTGACAAAATGTGTTGCTAAATTCTTTTCAACATTATATCTATCAACGCCAATTGGTTTTTTCCCGGTTATGAGTTCTGCAAGGACCACTCCAAAGCTATATACATCACTTTTCTCTGTTAGTTGGCTTGTGTTGAAGTACTCTGGATCTAGATACCCTAGTGTGCCTTGAATAAGAGTAGTTACTTGTTCATGATGTAATGGGACTAACCTTGATGCGCCAAAATCTGAAATTTTTGCAGTGTAGTTATCATCTAGTAATATGTTGGTAGACTTGACATCTCGGTGTATGATTGACATAATGGTTTCTGAATGAAGGTATGCAAGTGCACTAGCAGCTTCAACAGCTACCCTCAATCGATTTTCCCATGATAACCAACTCATTCCACCTAATCCAGAATGAATGTGATGGTAAAGAGTGTTATTTGAGATGAATTCGTAAACTAGTACAGGGACTTCCTCTTCCAAGCAACACCCTAAAAGCTTTACCACATTTCGATGGATAACTTGTGTAAGGATCAAGACCTCATTTATGAATTGCTCTGCTTGGCTCCCATCCACTATTTTTGACTTCTTTATTGCAACTACACGTTGATCAGACAAAATTCCCTTGTACACTATACCATAAGCACCTCGACCAATAATATTATCTTTAGAATAATTACGAGTGGCTCTACGAAGTTGTGTTGTGCTAAACAAAGTCATTGCTTCGTGAGAACCTTGTGAATTAATCTTTTGTTTTAGCAACACACCCCCGTTTTGCTCAAAGAACTTTTCTTGGAGCTTTGTTAGCCTCCTCCTCCTTATACCATATAAAATCCCCGCTATACCCAACAATATTGCTAAAAGTCCAAACACCGTTGCTACATGTAAAATGAAAATGAAAAACTTCAATTAGTGATTGTTGTGCAATCAATTTCAGTTAAAGAACATTGTTTTCTAAAAAACACCTTGAAAATTTGTATTTCGAAGGTTAGGCTAGTTCACGATACACATGATTATAATTTCATGAAAGAGTTACCTATAATGAATGTTGTTGAAGAAAATTTTGAATCTTTATGCCATTGACAACCATTTGCTATTTTTGCATCACCAAAAGATCCTAGCGGACACGTACAATTGTAACTCCCTAGAGTATTTATGCAATCACCATAGCATGGGTTGGTTTCCGGATCCTCACACTCGTTGATGTCTATAATTAGGAAAAATATAAAGCAACTGTTAAAAGAAAAATCATTAATGATAGAAAAATTATTTACGAATGGCAGGTAAAAAAAATCCTAATTTACATGTTTTGTGAAAAAGAAAAAAGAAATAATGTTGACTGAAACTTAAACAAACTTGAAATTGGTAGTGTATAATAGTTTTAACCATAAAGTCAATGCTCTTTAGGCCTAGTATTTTCCATGGTCCCATATTATTATTATTATTATTATTATTATTATTATTATTATTATTATTATTATTATTATTATTATTATTATTATTATTATTATTATATATATATATATAATTGAGAAAGTTGTTAGTTACACTGAAAATTATATTGACATGTAGGTGACTCACAAATACATTCATATTCAGTCATGTGGAATGTTATGCCATCTCATAAATTCATATATATTTTACATGAAAAATCTAAATTGATATTGTTATAATTTTAATAAGTTATGTATTTATTTAATTAATTTCATTTTTAAGGTAACATCCTTATTTCATAATCAATATTAAATTAAAATGAATAATAAATAGATTTAACTTTTATGAAATGGTATGTGTTTAATATTTGTGTCTTGTGTATATTTACTAAAAGTCTATAATTGATTGAAAAGTTCGACTTGAAACAATCCATAAGGTTCTACGACGATTGATAAATACGAAACTGTGGTAAGATGTGGGTTCAACCGCATTAACACACTATGAGATCCGACTACAGTTGATTTTCTCAAACAACTTTGGAAGTATTAAAAGGGTTGGAAATATAGCCGCTTATTATTTTCTCTTAAAAGGTAATTGCAAAAAAATCAGTGTGCTCAAATCACATTAAAAACGGCCCCCGCAACACGGGGAATTAATTCTAGTTATATATATAATTGAAGAAGTTGTTAGCTACAGTGAAAAATATATTGACACGTAGGTGACTCACAAACATAACCATATCCAACCATGTGTAATTTTCATAACTTCTATATTTATTTAATTAAGTATATTTTTTAGGTAACACCCTTATTTTATACTTAAAATTAAATTAAAATGAATAATAAAAAGAATTAGTTTTTATCAAATCATATGTTTAGTATTTGTGTCGTGTGTATATTTACTATAAGTCTATGATTAATTAAAAAGTTCGAGTTGAAACAATTCATGAAATTCAACTACGATTAATAAATACAAAATTGCGGTAAGATGTAGGTTCAACCGCTTTAACACACCATGAGAGATCCAACTACAATTGATTTCTCAAATAACTTAGAAAGTATATAAAGGGATGGAAATGTAATCGCTCATTATTTTCTCTTTAAAAACAATTGCAAAAAAAATCCGTATGCTCAAATCACATTAAAAAAAGAAACTGATCTCAGAATCAATTCTAGTTATATAAATACATTAATAATAAATCTGTATATTACTGTGCCAATATATTTAGCTCGAATTCCATGTTTAGTCGGGGAAATTGAGGAACCTGTTTATTATAAATAAATAAATAAATAAATAAATAAATAAATAAATAAATATAGACTTTCATATCAGTACATCTATGTTACTAATTGCCGTTCAATTTATTTACGAAGATTTTACTAAATTACTATTTTTCTTTTCAGGTCCTAAACTCTAACCAGGATTTTTTTATTGACCTAGTAATTTTTTCAAACTATTAACATATAGATATCTTCTCTCTATCAATGAGGTGAACGATTCAAATTTTACAAGGTGTAATGTATGATATCGATATTTTTAAAAGTATATTAGTTTATCATTAATAAAAAAATTAACATTAATAAAATATTTTACGCATAAGATTATAAATTTATAATAAAATATCTTTAAAACAAGATCATCAATAAATATTATATTTTACATTACTCGTAATCTATGGTAATATTAGTGGAGATAAATATGGTGAGTAGTCTTAATTAGTTCTTTTTTTTTATAATCAGTTTAATTTGTTGACGATGATATGATTCATATCAATGAGTTATATAATCCAGAGACAAAATAAGATAATGTTAATCGAAAAATATTTTACCAAAAGTAATAATGATTTTTGGATATTAGCTTTAAATAACCTTAACTATCACCATTTGGCTGATAATACCATTAACTTACGAATTATACCGCGTCACTCCCAGTTTTCAACTTATTTTCTTCTAGCACTCCCAAATTAATTGAACGCCTACCCAGTTAAATTGTTGCTGATTTGCCATTTGACATGACATGTTTTTGCTGACATGGCAACTAGGGGTGTTCATCGCGTTTTTTCTTCGGGTTTCGGGTTTTTAGGTCGGGTTGTTTGGGTTTTTGTCTAGGGAAAATTGACCCGATAACCGACCCATTTAAAGTTCAAGTTAGCCTGGTTGTTTATTCGGGTTTGGGTTAGTTCAAGTCGGGTTGTTCGGTTATCGGGTTTAAATGTAAAATAAAAATAAATGTTTTTTTTTTAACAAAATATCATCAAAATTGATATTGTTACTTTAAAAATATCATTAGAGTTCAACATTATTTGACAATATGCTATTATAATATTTAAAAGTCCGAAAACTTAATATTCCATATATTAAAGACTCTAACCAAATATTTCTATATGAAAAAAATAATAAATGTTAGGGTTTTTTTCTATTCAGGTTTCGTATTTTTCAGGTCGGGTTGTTTGGGTTTGGGTTTTTCGGGTATTAGCTAATTCAGGTTTAGATGGCTTTGAATTCAGGTCGGGTTTTGGATAAAAATGAACTGCCATAATGGCAAATGATGTGGCAATTTTTTGATAACCATGATATATGACATTGCACTTTTTGTTGACGTGGCATCTGTTGTGGCATTTGACATGGTTGTTTTTGCTAACGTGACATCTGATGTCAGTTAACTGCTAACTGGGTTAAGGTTTAGTTAATTTATAAGTGATAAATGAAAATAAATTGAAAGTTGAGATTTTTGTGGTACACATCAAGGTTGAAGTGCTATCAACCAAATGATTTCCGGGCTTAGTTGGCCGGGTCAAGATTCTATTTTCGGAGTCAACTTTATAACACACATCAGTTAAGTAGCCCATTATAGCCTTTCAAAAAATGGAAAGAGAAAAGTTTAGTAGCCCACTAGTTGTCATACTAGCTTGCTTTAAATATTGTTGAGATGGCCATTGAAAATAAATACTGACAACTGACCTTGGCAGCCTGGATCAAGATAGGGGTTACCGTCGTAACCATTGTTGCATCTACAACGATACCCACCACCATCTACATCATAGCATGAACTATTTTCTTTGCATTCCGCAGACTCAGAGCAACCCTCTTCGGGTGCAATAACCCAATCTACCACAACAGGGACACTTGACTCTATCCTATCCACAACATCTGAATCAGCGTATAAATCATGGACGCCACGGAACTCAAAACTGCCTTCCTCGCCAAGAAACGCGTAGCCACAATCGTTGAAGGGCCAGACAGCTGTGTGGTTATTAAAGGTGTAGACTGTAACATTGTATTTACTTATGCCTTTCGGTATAGATGTCTGACAACAGCCCATTCCTGAGCACTGCCCATCATCAGGCACATCCTGTGCTTTGCTACAGAGTCCCAAACAGCCATTAGAAAAATCTACACCGTTTGTCCCTCTGATCAAAGAATAATCATCACACCCAAGGACTGTGAACTTATTCTTTTGAGAGAAAGTGAATGCACTTAACTGAATCCACCAATCATAATCATCTCTTAGAGTTCCATTTTTGTTGTAGCACCCATAAGCAACTGTGGTGCCAATGCGTAGCTCCGAATCCGAAATGTTGTATATTTCTATGTTGCTTGAACGGAGGAACAACTTTGGAGGTTCGTAAGTCATGTTACAAGTCACGTGGAACGAGTTGTCGATGGAACAATCCGTGTCGTTCCCAATGCCAAACGGGTAAGGAACTGTTATATTCCCGCAGCGAGTTTGACAGTTTGGCTTTGCTATTGTGTTAATGGTGGAACCTTGAAGAGTTCCCAAGGCCATTGAAAAAGGAAATGCAAACAAAGAGAGGAGGATAATATGAAGAAGCATGTTTCTTTCACTCTCTTTTGTATGAGGTAGTATCTGTTTGTGGTGTTATTTTGGTTTACAAATATATCAATTTATAGAGTCGCTGCAAGGTAGTGTTACTTATAGCTGTCAACTCTAAATTTAATGTTAGAACGTGGGGTATGGTGGGGCTTGGGTTGGGGGCATGAGTTGACACGTGAAGTTCGAGCGCCCCACCGTCTAGTGACGTGTCCGTGGGGTATGGCGGGGCGTGGGTGCACCGCTTGGGTTGGCAGGTTATTAAAAAAAATTTTAAAAATTCACACAACATTTATAAAAAAACCTAAAATTTTATTAAATTTTTAAAAATTACATAATCCCAAAAATACATAATTCCTAAAAATTACAAAATAAAAAAACTTAGAGCGTTAGGTAAATTTCAAAAAGGGCGAGCTTGTCGAACGCCTTTCGCTCCTTGCCTCGAAACTCAATGTTCGCCACCGCCACCCGGTCCTCGTGGCTTAACTCGCCGCTCGGAACGGCTTCGTAGTAGGCCTTGAAACGATCGAGCTTGGGCCGTAGCTCGCGCCATTTCTCTTGGCACGCGTTGAGGTTGTGCCGGTCGTGTCCGACGTTATGTCGGTAGCTTGCGAATGCTTCCGGCCAATATCGTGTTTGGCCGGGTTGCCGCCCCTTCATAGCGTCAACGACGCTTGTGACGAGAGCCAATTCTTCTTCGTGGGTCCAAGAGGCCATCTTCTTCGGGTTGGGGTAGCGGGTTCGTGGGATCAAGTGGGTTATGGTTGGGGTAGCCGGTGGGGTAGCGGTGGACAGCGACGGTTTGGGATGTGGTAGCCAGTGGGGTTTGGGGTTACATTTATAGGAGATGTTTGGGGTTGGGGTGACCGTTTGGCTTGGCCAAACGGTTGGAATTTAAAATTCAAACCCGTTATGACATGGCGGTGGACAGCGAATAGGAGGCCGTCACATCAGATCTCAAGCCCGCCCCACGCCCGGCTTCAAACCCAAGCCCCAAGGGCACGCTCCAACCGAAGCCCACCCGGGGTGGTGGCTTGGGCGTTTTCCCCAACCCACGCCCCATACCCCATATTCTTAAGTCCTAACACATTCACACTCCGGTAGAGTATATAAATTGAAGTCATATTTAATCACTTACCACAGAGTAACAATCAAAATACAAACACAATTATTAAAATATTATCAAAAGTTTAATGTGTTTAAATATTAAATCTAACTATTGTAAATATTTAAATTTTCTATATAGTTAAAGTGGTTAAAATTGACATGTATTTATTAATTCTAAAGGAAAACTAATGGATCAAATAACACTTTGTTAATTAATTAACCAAGCATAGACTCAGGTTTTCGCAGTTACTCCTCATGGTGAAAAATTTGTTACTATTTTTTTTTTTTGGCACTCTATGGTATCCCACTGTCTTTGCATTGACAGAGTCTACTTGTGTTATGGTTAAGTGAATTTGAGTTTGATCGTATGGAACAAGTCGAAGAAAGAATTTCATTGACCTTGTCCTCTAGATAAGACTTTGAAAAGGTCTTGGGCATAACACCAAAGATTTTTCAATTGGTCCCAAATGAGTATCTGCCATAAAAATCTGTTCTTGTTTTCATTAAATTGCAAGGTATAGTTAATAGTGGCCCTTTTTTGTTATAATGTAATTAAATTATTCAAAGTGGACGTGAAAGTTGGTCTATAGTCCACCATGACATTAATGGTATGTCACTATTACAAGTTGTAAATTAAACCGAGTTGAAAATGAGAGGGCTAATCTGACACCCATTATTTCATATAAGACATATCAGACATATCGTTGCCACCCACTATTCAGGAAACAAAACCATTTGGACTAAAATAACAAGAAAAAAAAACTATTTGGACTAAAGTGGTAATTTTGGTCAAACCTCATTGACTAAAATGACAATTTACTCCAATATCTTTAAAACCCATATATAACAGATACTATAATCTGTTTAAAGTGTTTGTTACATACTATAATATGGTGATACTCACATATAACCTTAGATCCACTTTGGTTAAGGGGGCACAAGCTTACATTACGCCTCAGAAAGTTGTAATCGGAGATGGTACATATTAATTAACGTTACTAATATTTCCTAAATGCACTCTAAAACTTAAACATTTTCTCTTTAATTTAACCATGTAAAAACTTTTGTCTATTTCCACACCATGACAATATTTAGTATAGCGTTGCCATGACGTGGAAATTTTTAGGCCCTTAGGTATCTTATAGTTAGTCGGTTTAGTTGTAGAGTTCATTAGAGTTTGTTGCTCTTTTCTTTTCCTTTCACATAGATAGAAATGTGTATTCATTAAGTTGAGCTGATCATATGTTGAGCCTAAATTCACTTCCATTTTTCTCTCTACATTATATTACTTTCTAAATATGAATCCACGAGCTTTGTTATGTACCCAAAAATAGTAATGAGAAGCAAACACAACTGGACTTCTATCCTACTAGCAACTATATAGTTTTTTTCCAGGCTACCCAATTCAACATTAACGTTTCCCTCTGTTGTTACAAAAGAAAAAAAATGGCCTGAAACCATAAGAAATGTGTTTCACTTGAAAACTCATTTAGACATTTTCATGTGGTGCTACTATTGAAATTTTCCAAATCATTACAACGAAGTATTGCGATAAGAAACATTTAATACAACAATTATAACCTTATAACTAACCATAATTGGTGCAAAGAAGATGGTGATGCTCATACATGAATCGACACTATAAGAAGCACCAAAAACATTAACGTGGTTTGTTTTCTTCAAAGGACATGTATGTGATGCTTGAGTAAGATTTCCTGTTAATAGTAGCATTCGAAATTAAAGGGGCCTCATAAAGATCAGATTGCTCAACTTCTAGCGTTAAACTTCTAGTCTCATGAAACGATTATTGTTGAATCCAAGGATGAGTTGTGAATTTCCTCAAACTATCTAGTTCCATTGCCACCTCTTTCATTGTAGGTCTATCCTGACCTTGTGGACTAAGACATCTTTTTACCAGATCACCTACAACTTGTATTTGCTCAAGTGTCCCTTCACGTAATATGCGAGGTTCAACAATTCCATATAAACGGTTTTCAGTAACTGAATTGACAAAATATGTTGCTAAGTTCTTTTCAACATTGGACCTATCAACACCAATTGGTTTTTTCCCGGTTATGAGTTCCGCAAGGACCACTCCAAAGCTATATACATCACTCTTCTCAGTTAGTTGGCTCGTGTTGAAGTACTCAGGATCCAAATACCCAAGTGTGCCTTGAATAAGAGTAGTTACTTGTTCGTGATCTAATGGGACTAACCTTGATGCACCAAAATTTGAAATTTTTGCGGTGTAGTGTTCATCTAATAATATGTTGGTAGACTTAACATCTCTGTGTATGATAGGCATAATAGTTTCAGAATGAAGGTATGCAAGTGCACCAGCAACTTCAACAGCTACTCTCAATCGATTTTCCCATGATAACCAACTCATTCCACCCAATCTAGAATGAATGTGATGAAAAAGAGTATTATTTGAGATGAAATCATATACTAGTATAGGGACTTCCTCTTCCAAGCAACACCCCAAAAGATTTACAACATTTCGATGGATGACTTGTGTAAGGATCAAGACTTCATTTATGAACTGCTCTGCTTGACCAATATCCACTATTTTAGACTTTTTTATTGCAACTACACGTTTATCAGACAAAACGCCCTTGTACACTATGCCATAGCCACCTTGGCCAACAATATTCGCTTGAGAATAATTATTAGTTGCTTTACGTAGTTGTGCAACGCTGAACAAGGTCATTGCCTCCCGGGACCCTTGTGAATTGATCTTTTGTTTTAGCAAAAGGCCCCCTTTTTGCTCAAAAAACTTTTCTCTAAGCTTCAGTAGCTTCTTCCTCCTTATACCATAAAATATCCCGGATATACTTGATAGTATTGCTAATGGGCCAAACACCATTGCTACAAGTAAATTTAAAAAGTAAAACACTTCAATTAGTTGATTGATTAGCGGTTGTTGTGCTAAGTGAACACAATTGTTTAAAACTGAGTTATTTGAAAAAATGATTTTGAAAGTTATTATAGTTTAAATACACATATTAATAAAAACGAACATTTTGAAAAAGATGATTTTCAAAGTTATACTAGTTTACATACACATATGTATACATCCATGAAAAAATTACCTATGATGAATATGGTTGAAGAAAACTTTGAGCGGTTAGGATATAGACACCCATTTTCTATTTTTGCATCACCAAAAGATCCTGGTGGACAAGTACAATTATAACCCCCTAGAGTATTTAAGCAATCACCATAGCAATGGCTGATTCCTGGATTCGCGCATTCATTGATGTCTATGAAAAGAAAATTGAATAGAATGGTTAAAGAATGTAGAAAACATCATAATTTATATCTTTGTTTAACAACTTAGATATCATGTGGATTGACTTACAAGTCAAGAACCTAACTCTGTGATACTATTGTAGCTACTTGAAAACTATCAAATTGAATTGGTTAGAAAACAATATATCATTGAAGGTTGCATGAGATGAGATGATGGACATGAATACATGAAATTAAGTCACCTAAATGGTGGACTTCATGTAAGAATCTAAGTTGGATAAAAATCGAAACATAATTTACTTGGACTCACATAATACAATTAAAAATGTTTATATTTTTGTGCCAAATTATGGTTAATTCAATTTCCAGGTTTTGTTAGGGAAATTGGGTAACACGTGTTTATTAAAAGTAGGGGGTGGGTTAATGTACATCATGTACGTTATTAGTGTGAGAAGCGTATGAGCCACCGGAATGCGACATATAGCTTGAGGCAAGAGGTATATGTGTCCGCACCATAGCTACGTACAAAATTAAATAACTACATACAAATTACGCAACATATATGAATAATTACACACAATAACTCGCAACATATATAAATAATTACTTACGCAACTTAGATAAATATTTACTCAACATTTTACTTATGCACTTATGCATTTATGTTTATACTTATGCAATATTATGTTTATATTTATGCAAGTAATGTTTATAATTACGCATATATATACGTAATTACGTACATCATACACATAATTCATTGGCGTTTTTTAAATGTTGACTTCTTTTAGAAAAAGGTATAACAATCCTATAATTAAATTAAAGATAATAAATGTTCAATGGTATATATTTTTAAACAAATAACAAAATATATAAAAGTAATATGTATTTGAAAAAAAATGGTGAAACTAGATACAATTTTTAATTTATATTTGATTTTGTCTGGCCAAATAATGCTAATATGGCACCCATACCACTTGTAGGTCCTTATAATGATCTTATAACACCTATTCCTTGTTGTTAATGCATAAACAAGTGCGGAATCCAAGTTTATACACAAATCGAAACAAAAACACGATCAATAACAAGTGTTTATCACTTTAAAGTTTCTTTGTATTGATTTCACCAGAGTAAGAGTACAATGAATACAAAATATGACCCCACTCTCTAAAATGTGCTCTCTCTCTTTCAAAATGGACAACTGCTTTATTTATAATGCATACAACAGGTCTAACAAGGTGATATTTATGACTTTTATTAGTTATCAAATAAGAGTTTGAATCTTTTTCTCATTGTAATCGAGTTATTTATGGTGGCTATATAATCCAATCGAGCTGCGGGCAAAGAAATTGACCACACGTCAACAACGTGTAATCGATCAGAGTTACAAACTCCGGTTATAATTAACCTCCAGCTCATACTTTGTAGTAAGTAGTAACTATAACCAGGAAAAAAAGTCATAAAGTGTCAATCAATCGTACCAACTTTGGTATGATTTATATAACCTCTAATAATATTATTTTCAGACAGCCGTGTTAGTGTCACACCAGGGAAAAAAGTCAACTTGATCAATACTAATCGACCCGTCATCGGTTAGACAGGTTACTTGGTTCTATATTCTTCGGACGTTTTGAGCAAGTGTCAAAGTCTCGATTGGCATGCGTATCACTCGTCCCCATTAACATCCATATTACAATTCTCAAATGCCACAAACTACTACAAGTGAACAGTGTACTATGTATCGTCCCACCACACGTAGATGTATAACCTTTCTAAGAATATAGTAAATATGTAAACATAGACACATATACACATTTGCACATAATCATCATTTATATCATAAATGTGTATTTACTCATTTTTCAGGTTTGTTATAGTTAGATTCGATAATATAAATGTGTATTATCTAAAACATTACACAAAAATACAATCTAAATAACAGAACGGTTCAGGCGTATGATATGATTATACCTCTCGGAAGATCATCCTTGACTGCGATTAATTGGCACAAAAGTTGCTCGAACACCCCCTGAATACAACACCAATATAACAAACCATAAATACAAATTTCGTAAGGGGTGGCAGCTCTACAATTGGTGTGGGTCCCATTAAAGTAAAACATAAAAAATAAAAGTTGAAACATAGCTTACAACCATTGATGCATAACCAACTTTACAATTCATCCTTTCTGCTATATCTACAACTCCAAAACCATAAAATAATAATCATGTTTTCTACACTTGCATGTCCCTCTAGTGGCTATAAGAAATCAAGCCTCAATGAGAATGGCATGCAGGTGCTGGCATGTGGTATCATGTTTTCTACACTTTATGACTTTAAACCAATAAGTTAAACCTACAATCCTACATCCAAGCACCTGAAAATTAGAGAGATCTATAGACTGTTACAACACACAACTTCCCAATAATAAATATTAATTAGACTTTAACAGCCAAATTGGCTATCCGTATGAATCATTATTAACATTCTTATATTCAATTTCAACAAAATTTATGTAAGATTAAATTGAGACTTACATAATTCACTCCGAAACCCTAAATCTAGCTGCACTTTAGTTATGAATCCACCAAAAAGTGAAGATCAAATCCAAGATATCTGCAGTCCCGGAGATCAAAGAATAATCGCCGCCTGATTGCAATCAACTTATTTCAGCCAACTGAATGAAAGTTTAAAATACTAAAAAATGGGGCCCGAATTGCTGGTTGTAGGCCTAGTATCAAGCGATTTGTATAGAAGAAATTAGAATCTCTGCTCACAAACATAACTGATATATGCAGAACAAATTACATAAACCCTATAATACCTTGCGTCGCTGTACTGGTTGGAGACCACCATGCGTCACCAATAGGTGGTTTTAACGTTGCCAGAAACTGATTTGCTAACTTGTGACGTTGACAATGCACCTTCATATCTCTGATCATACATGAAGGCCCATTGGAGACGTAATTCGACGAAGATCTCACTGTTGCTGGAAGCGTGACCGGCCGTTCCACTCTCTCTATCAGAGGTTCTCTCCATCTCTCCTTCAAGCTTTCTCTCTCTATCATCTGATTGTAAACACGCGCATCAAATAAGGGAACCGAACACAAAATAAGCAACAATTACAACACACTGCAACAGTGGCGAAGGTTGAAGTTTTCGTCGGGGGGGTCGAAAACGTATATACCCAAAAAAATCTATAGAACCGGGGGGTCGAAAACGTATATACCCAAAAATTTCTATACGAAAACTACATGTACAACACTACTGAGTGAAAAGTTCGGGGGGTCGGGCGCCCCTCCCAGCCCCTTAAATGCTACGCCCCTGCGCTGCAACATATAAAAGTCTTCAAGCACAATGTATAAACCAGTTAAGCCTGAACATGTGATCTTTAACAATTGCATGCACAAACAAATTATTTTCAAAACATTTTCAGATCAACTATATAGTAATCAAAAAAACAAAAAACCTCAGATCATTGTGTCATTGTTATTCACATCCAAATAAACGACAATTACAGAAGCTTTGAACTATATTGAAGCTGATAACAAATTAACAATACTGACTGTACATAATTCAAATTCGAAATTAGAATTAAAATGTAAACAGTTACGAGGATCCAGATATACTTCAAAAGCAAATTATAAATTATAGAAGCTTGAAACTATGTTGAAGCTGATAACAAATCAACAATACTGCTTCTACACAATTCAAATTCGAAATTAGAATTTAAATAAAAACAGTTACGAGGATCAGATCTGTTTCAAAAGATAATTATAAGTTGTGAAGTAAACACTAAACAGAAAGCGAATATTACCTTCCAATCGGAGAAAGCGGAGTCGTGTTTCGTGGTGAACAGTTTTCTCTCTTTAACGCCGGTGCGGTGGTTACGGCGGTGTTGACGGTTCGTACCATCGATTCCGCCGTGACGTTTGCCCATGATGATGATGGAAGAACCCTAGGTTCGCCGGAATCAGGGTTGTGTCCCATGTTATCTTCACCACCGTGACGATGTCGCTGCCGCGACGTCGCCCTAGAACCACCGCTGCTGCCGGCCTCTATCTCCTTTACGGTCTCTCCCTCTTCAAGTATCTCTCTCTTTCTCTCTAGATCTGATCTGATCCCTCTTTTTGTTGATTATGTTGCAGGTAGAAAAGGACACATGTGGGTAACAACAAAATATTGAAAATTAGTGTATAACCAAACCCATAAAGCCAGTACAACATTCTAAGCAGAGTGTACCTACTTCATTGCACCAAATTGTTGCAAATTAGAAGTATATATAATTTCGAAGAGCTTATTTCATAATTGTGTGTTTTTATTGTTTGATATCAACTGAGACTTGAATAAGTGTTTCATCTATTGACCTACATCATTTTACTCGGTTTCCCTATAGCTACGAATATTAACTCCATAACATTTTGGAAGTTGGATGACCAGTGCCTGACACCTGTGTGTCAACTTGCTATTTGTCCACTCTTTTTTTTTTTTTTTTTTTTGCAATTTTTTCGTTTCTTTTGGTGCAAAGTTATCGTTTGACTGGTTGTTAAAACCCGGTGATTCATAAGAAGGGTAGACGGTGGGGTTTTTGGTAAGGTTCGTTTTCCGGCAAACGAAGGTGTTGTAGGAGACATCGATCAAATACAAGGACGTTGTGTGGAGTCCGGTGTAAATATAGGGTACGACGAGCATGGATTTGAAACGAGGAGTTTTCCGGCGACCACCACGTGACAACAATAATGGCTGCGTTGGTGCTTTCCGGCGATTTTCTAAAGAGAGAGTGAGATGATGGATCATTACGAGGAGGTGGCGCGTATGGAGATAGAGTGATGGGTGTCTGTGTGAAGCAGGGATAGAAAGAGAGGGGGTAAAATCGTAAAAACAGGTCACCGGAGTTGTTCAGGCCGGCGAAGGTGGTAAAAAGTGTAGGAATCCGTTTGTGTAAAATAAATAAAATAATTTATTAACTTGAATAACAGAAAAATTACAGAATGTAAATTGAAGTACAATACAATTACAACTGAAAAATTAGAAAAACAAGAACTAAAAACACGAACAGACGAAACTGTTCTTGGCTGAGGATCGTGTTAGACACGGGTCCCTTAAAACAAATTTCGTGTCTCCCAGGAGAACACGTTTGTTTCCAGGATACAACAGCCGCAAGGTCTTGACTCCAACCCGAAGGTGTACCTCGAACTCTTGAAGATGAAGAAGAAAATTCAGTGAAGAGAGATTGTTAGAGCTCGTGGAAATCGATATTCTTAGCTGCAGTAGGCTCCTCCTATTTATACTGCAAACTGAAGTCGAAACTAAAAAAGAATTAAGTGGGCGAATTAAACTGCATTAAACGTCTTCAATGCACCTTAATTCGTCATTAAATTCTCAGTCAAACGCATTAACTACGTCAGTTTCGAATGCTGAAAACGTAACTGCACTGCAGTAACTGCTGCTGGAAGCTTCAGCGCGCGCGAGCGCGCGCGCGCGCAAGCCACACTGGTGCGCGCGCCCAGGTGTGCACGCCATGCGCGGTGCGTCCTCTTGGCTCACACCCATGCGCGCGTGCGCCTCACTGACTCAGGTCCATGCGCGCGTGCGCCACGTCACCTGTGAGCCTCTACGAGCGCGCCACACAGTCGCGCCGGTTTGGCTCACTTTGGTGCGCCGCGCACGACACCTCCGGACCCATGCACCATGCGCAACCGCGCGCCTCCGTGCCACGTATACCCGCGCGCGTTCTGCCACGTCACGCGCTTCGAACCTGCACTCCACTTGGTCCCTGCAGCCTATGAGATCCACCACGCGCACGTGGTCAAAAATACAAAGGCGGCTCTCAAGCGGCTCGCGGCGATGCGAGCGTGCGAAGTGCGCCATCAAAGCGTCACATTGCGCCTCATCGCCCACGCCACGCGCGCGCGCGCGAGCGTGTGCGAGTGCGAGTTAGGGTGCTCCGCACCCTTCGCGAGTACACTAGTGAGTGCTCCCATGAAACAATAAGGATGGAGAGATCCTACTTAAATACCCCTTTAAGTTCCAACTCTCATCCGATGTGGGACAAGGTTCCACTTTCCCACTTTTTTCAGCATTTAAGTTTCAAACACCAAACTTTGAGCATCGATATCTCATTCATCTTAGCTCCGTTTTGGACGTGGTTTAGTTCGTTGCGAAGCCCTTCCGACATAGAACACAAACCCACAAATAAATATATAAAACCCGCTCATTTTATTATATTTATTTCTAGTCCAAAATAGGAAAAATCATTTTCCTATATTTGTGAAAAATGCTATTTTCACAAAATTTCCAACAATCCCCCACATGAATAGAAATCGATCTATCAAGTTTCAACGATACACGTTCAACAGTTGAGCATTGCAAGATAGGTAGGTGTAACCTTTGAACCTTCTTTTGTGAAGCATACTTAGCCTCCTAGGGTCTTGTAGACGCGATGTCCTTGAACAATCCCCCATTTATGTAGGCGACAATATACATTCACGCAATACTCTCCCTAGTCGAGTTAAGACCTCATGGTTGTGTCCGTTCATGGTCATGGAACACGTTCCTGGTTCTGCGAGAGCTCTAGGATTTGCGCCTCCCCACAAATCCATTTGAAGCGACCCCACTTCTCTCTAACATAGGTGATTCCTCTGAATCATTAAAAGCATCATGGTTAATTTGGATTTCCTCAAAATCCTTAACCTCAACATGCTTAACCTTTCCTTCATGTCACTGATTGGAATGGACTAGGAAGTATACAACTCCCTTTATTGATTTTGGGGCACCCCCCACAGTGACTCCCTTTGGGTTTATGATTAAGTTTGCCTATTGAACCTAGATCTTGGGATCTCCAGTCAACTAGGTTAGGTTTCCCTCATATTCCCTTCATCTATGGGCTTTAGTCCCATTCCTCTTGACAACCTATACACCTTATCTGTGCTTAAGCCTTTTGTTAACGGGTCCGCTATGTTATCATTTGACCTCACATAGTCAACTGAGATAACACCCGTTGAGATAAGTTGTCGTACCGTGTTGTGTCTACGTCGAATGTGCCTTGATCTGCCATTGTACATCATGTTTTGTGCTCTAGCAAGAGCAGACTGGTTGTCACAAAGTATGCAGATCGCCGTCAACGGTTTTGGCCATCTTGGAACATCTTCCACAAATTGACGTAGCCACTCCGCTTCTTCCCCGCTTTTATCTAAAGCGACGAATTCGGATTCCATCGTAGATCTAGCTATAACCGTTTGCTTGGAAGACTTCCAAGCTATAGCTGCGCCAGCAAGTGTAAATACATATCCACTTGTTGATCTATGATCTTTTATATCCGATATCCAGTTCGCATCAGTGAATCCTTCAATCACTGCTGGATCACGGGTATAATGCAATCCATAGTCTCTCGTGTATCTTATGTATCTAAGCACCCTCGTGATAGCTTTCCAATGATCCTCGCTCAGATTACTGGTGTATCTACTTAGCCTGCTCACAGCGTACGCTAAGTCGGGTCTAGTACATGTCATTAGATACATGAGACTACCAATGATCCTTGAGTATTCTAACTGAGAAACACTCTCGCCTCTATTCTTCCTTAGGCGTTGGGTATTATCAATTGGAAATCGAGCTATACTCGTATCGTCCGAATTGAATTTCCTAAGGATCTTGTCCACGTAGTGAGATTGACTCAACACAAGACCATTTTGGGTTCTAGTGATTTTTACTCCAAGAATCACATCCGCGGGACCCATGTCTTTCATGTCAAACCTCGCTTTCAACATGTCTTTCGTTGAGTTGATCATCTTATCATCACTCCCAATGATAAGCATATCATCTACATAAAGATATAGAATCACATAACCTCTTGGTGTGTCTTTAAAATAAACACACTTGTCGCACTCATTTATTTTGAAACCATTGTCAATCATGACATGATCAAACTTTTGGTGCCATTGTTTTGGAGCTTGCTTCAAGCCATACAAAGACTTGACCAATTTACATACTTTGCCCTTGTTTCCAGGGGCGGAAAAACCCTCGGGTTGTTCCATGTAAATTTCTTCTTCTAAATCGCCATTTAGAAATGCGGTCTTTACATCCATTTGGTGAACTTCCAAATTTCTAAGAGCCGCAATTGCAAGAACCAATCTTATAGAGGTTATTCGCGTAACAGGCGAGTAAGTATCAAAGTAATCTAGACCCTCCTTTTTGTCTAAATCCTTTGATCACTAACCTTGCCTTGTATTTATCAATACTTCCGTCAGCTTTCATCTTCCTTTTGAATATCCAACGATATCCAAGTGGTTTGCAACCAGGTGGAAGATCTACTAACTCCCAAGTATGATTTTGCAATATAGAATCAATTTCATTCTTAATTGCTTCTTGCCATTGAGGTCCTTCCGCGGAGGTAACCGCTTCGCGGTAGGTATTGGGCTCACCCTCAACCATATAGCTCATGAAGTCTGGACCAAAGGATTTTTCAACCCTTTATCGCTTACTTCGTCTAAGCTCACCCTCATCGACCTCAGGTCGTTCATGACTTTCATCTAATCGTGTAGATGAACTTGGACCTGCTTCATCAACCGCTCTTGATGAAGGCGCATGTGTTTGTCCTAACATAGGAAACACATTCTCAAAATATGAGACGATATTAGGATTTGCCTCCATGATAGTGTGTTTGTGTACATCGGGATTCTTGGATTCATATACAAGAAAACGATGCGCACTACTTTGATGTGCATATCCAATGAAAATGCAATCAACTGTTTTGGGTCCTATCCTAAGAGCCTTAGGAGGTGGTACAATCACCTTGGCTAGGCACCCCCACACTTTCAAGTATTTGTAAGAAGGCTTCCTTTTTCTCCATAACTCATATGGAGTTTCGTCCCTATTTTTTCAAAGGTATCTTGTTCAAAAGATAGTTTGCTGAGAGAATGGCGTCCCCCCACATTTCTTGGTTCACTCCCGAGCTTATCAACATGGCGTTCATCATCTCTTTCAATGTGCGGTTCTTACGTTCCGCAACGCCATTTGATTGTGGAGAATAAGGTGGTGTACACTCATGTACAATGCCACTTTTTGCGCATAAATCCGCAAAAGGTGCAGCATATTCACCTCCTCGATCGCTTCTCAAAGCTTTTATCTTCTTTTTAAGTTGATTCTCAACTTCATTTTTGTACAAGATAAACTTCTCTATTGCTTCGTCTTTACTCTTTAGTAAATACACGTAGCAATATTTGGTACAATCATCAATAAACGTGATGAAGTACTTATTTCCTCCACGCGTGGGAACCGCTTTTAAATCACACACATCGGTATGAATTAAATCAAGGGGTTCGGTTATTCGTTCAACCGATTTAAACGATGATCTCGTAAGTTTGGATTCAACACATGTCTCGCATTTGTGATTGGACTCGATATGGAATGTTGGTATCAAGTTTAATTTAATTAAACGTCGTAATGAATTAAAATTTACATGTCCTAGTCTACCATGCCAAACATTAGAAGACTCAACCATGTAAGTAGAAGTAGAATTTTCATTCATTTTCTTGTTTTGGTTAACAACCATTACATTCATTTTGAACATACCATTAAGGGCATAGCCCTTTCCAACAAACATTCCACGTCTAGACAATACAAAATTGTCCGATTCAAACACTAGACGAAAACCAAACTTGTTGAGCATCCATCCCGACACGAGATTCTTCCGTATCTCTGGGACATAAAGCACATTGGTCAAGGAAAGCTCCTTGCCCGAAGTCATCTTCAAAACGACCGTGCCTTCCCCCTTGATGCTTGCGGTAGCTTTATTCCCCATATAAAGCTTTTCTTCACCCGATGCTTCCTTGAATGTAGAGAAAAGAGCCTTGTCTCCACAAACATGGCGGGTTGCACCCGTGTCAATGAACCATCCTTTTGGGTTTTCACCCATTGCGTTGACTTCTTCAATCATAGCCGCTTCCTCGGTTATCATTGCGATTAGAGGCATACCATCCTCATCAACCATATGCGCACGCTCACGCTTAGGTTTGTTGCATTGATTAGCATGGTGCCCCGTCTCGTTACAATTGTAACAAATACCTTGGAAAGGCGCAGGCTTCTTTTTCACAGCCCCCTTTTTAGGTCCAAGGTTGCTAACCTTTGCTTTCCCTTTGTTGTCCTTTTTACCCTTGCCCTTCTTGGCCTTTGAGGATTCCCCAATTTCCACCATATTTGCTTTAGCCGAAGCTTGCAAAATGGTGCCTTTTTGGGCCACCCTGTTTTCTTCTTCTATACGAAGATGAAGAACAAGATCCTCGACTGACATTTCCTTTCGCTTGTGTTTAAGATAATTCTTAAAATCCAACCAAGCAGGAGGTAATTTCTCGATCATGGCTGCCACTTGAAACGTTTCGCTGAGTACCATTCCCTCAGCATGGATGTCATTAAGTATAATTTGCAACTCTTGGACTTGGTTCATAACAGACTTGTTATGAACCATTTTAAAGTCCAAGAAACGGGCGACAACAAATTTCTTTGTTCCCGCATCCTCCGTTTTGTACTTTTTCTCCAAAGACTCCCATAATTCTTTGGAAGTCTTGATACTATAGTACACATTATACAGCGCATCCGAGAGACCGTTGAGTACGTAGCCTCGACATATAAAGTCCGAGTGCTTCCACGCTTCTACCGCGCTCAGAGCCTGAACATCGGTCTCCCCTTCCGCAGGTTGGGGAGCGGTCTCCGTTAAGAACCTCGCAAGGTTCATGGTGGTCAAGTAGAAGAACATCTTCTGTTGCCACCGCTTGAAGTGGAGACCCGAGAACTTCTCGGGTCGTTCAGCATGATTCGCCACTGTGGACGCTCCCACAGTGTTGGCAGGGGTACCGACAACAACGTTGACGTTGGTATTTTCAGTCGACATTCTGAAAAATTCCACAAAACCAAGTTAATAAAATAATAAATGTGCTAATTTATTATTTATCCAATATAAAGAGTTTTTGAAACCACCGCGCAGCTTCTAAGTCCAACTTTGAAGACTACAACAGTAAGTTTTTAGAACTCAGCGACAGAAGGAGTAGAAACAGAGTTCTGTTTTGACAAAGTCGCTACTTTGAATCAAAACAGAGAAAAACCTTTTAAAACACAACCTGCTGTGAGAAAAAAAAATTGAAATCACAGCAGAGAAGTTTGTGATTCTACACGAACGGTGTTTTAAAATTTGTTTTAAGATTGTAGGAATCCGTTCGTGTAAAATAAATAAAATAATTTATTAACTTGAATAACAGAAAAATTACAGAATGTAAATTGAAGTACAATACAATTACAACTGAAAAATTAGAAAAACAAGAACTAAAAACACGAACAGACGAAACTGTTCTTGGCTGAGGATCGTGTTAGACACGGGTCCCTTAAAACAAATTTCGTGTCTCCCAGGTGCGCCTCACTGACTCAGGTCCATGCGCGCGTGCGCCACGTCACCTGTGAGCCTCTACGAGCGCGCCACACAGTCGCGCCGTTTTGGCTCACTTTGGTGCGCCGCGCACGACACCTCCGGACCCATGCACCATGCGCAACCGCGCGCCTCCGTGCCACGTATACCCGCGCGCGTTCTGCCACGTCACGCGCTTCGAACCTGCACTCCACTTGGTCCCTGCAGCCTATGAGATTATTGAGATCCACCACGCGCACGTGGTCAAAAATACAAAGGCGGCTCTCAAGCGGCTCGCGGCGATGCGAGCGTGCGAAGTGCGCCATCAAAGCGTCACATTGCGCCTCATCGCCCACACCACGCGCGCGCGCGCGAGCGTGTGCGAGTACGAGTTAGGGTGCTCCGCACCCTTCGCGAGTACACTAGTGAGTGCTCCCATGAAACAATAAGGATGGAGAGATCCTACTTAAATACCCCTTTAAGTTCCAACTCTCATCCGATGTGGGACAAGGTGCCACTTTCCCACTTTTTTCAGCATTTAAGTTTCAAACACCAAACTTTGAGCATCGATATCTCATTCATCTTAGCTCCGTTTTGGACGTGGTTTAGTTCGTTGCGAAGCCCTTCCGACATAGAACACAAACCCACAAATAAATATATAAAACCCGCTCATTTTATTATATTTATTTCTAGTCCAAAATAGGAAAAATCATTTTCCTATATTTGTGAAAAATGCTATTTTCACAAAATTTCCAACAAAAAGTTGGTTGGGACTCGACGGCAGGTGGAGAGCTAAAGAGAGGAGGTCTCATTTGGGGGAAAGTTGATTTTATTCTGGTAAATATCACTATACCAGGTACTGTGGACCATGGTTTTGATTCTCTGCCTTGAAAAATACAAAAAAGGCTGAAATAATCACTGGACAGGTGCACTCTAGAAGATGTATATCCTTATTTGCCTTGGTTAAGGAAAACAATTAACTTTATAGGATATAACTGGTAACATATATCATATAGACATATAATGAAAAAAGTCTACTAAGCTAATCTGATTTACCAAAACATACGTGTCATAGTCTACTAAGCTAATCTGATTTACCAAAACATATGTCATAAAATTATATTTTTATGAAAAAAGTATTTATAATTTACTTCTCCGGAATCTAAAATTCTCTTCAATATATTTAATCTACCTCTTAATTTAGAAAATAAATATGATAAACCATAAAAAAATCTACGTCTTAAAGTTTCTTTACTATTTTCGTTATTATAAAGGTGTATATGTGGTTGCTATACATAGAATATTTATGTCTTTGTAGTTTTATATTTGTTAATGATATAATTGGTTCTCATTTGTGTTTTCTCCTTCATTTAAACACTAACACTTAACTTTATTGAAATTGTATCATAGATCCAAATATTGGAGGAAAATTGACTTCCCTTTAAACATAACTTGACGCGTGAAAAATGAATAAATGATAACCAACCTATTTTTCAAAAATTAGCTTATAACTTTGCAATTCAACTAAAAAAAGTTTAAAAAAACATAGAACATTTCACACTCATGATTCTTTTATAATTTTCGATCGATGTAAAACATGTGTCGATATACTACTGGATATATTTATTTCAGTTGCTATACCGAGTGATGGTACCGAACCAATACCAACCGAAATCCCGCAGTGAAGCGCGGGGGCTTTTTGCTAGTTTTACTCAATTTCCAATTTCCCCTTCAATTTTTAAACTCTTACCAATTTTATTCTATTCAGGTAGTAATTTGTTAAACAATTAACAACAATAAAATTATTTTACGTATATAATGTTATAATACAACTAAAACAAGACCATCAAAAAATTGATATTTATTTTATGTGTCATACGTAGTAATGATAAAAACGATGAGCAATCTTTGTTTTTTTCTTAAATAATCACTTTCGTTAAAGATGATGTATAACGGATTATTTAATCCAGAAAAAATAAGTTAATGTTGATGCAGATTTTGTGTCCGATGCTTGTCGAATATATTAGATTTATTTTATGCTGAATTTGTAATAGTTAGTGAAACGGTCTAACGAACGTGTATAGACCCGCTCGTTTGAAGTGGTCAAACGAGAGGGTTATTTGTTTGACCGTGTGTGTTTGAAAGACAAAGGGGTGTAGCTATAAATAGCATCCCTTTGTCATTTCAAACACTTGAAAGTTTTAGGAGGTCTCATACCTCACCGGGAGAGATCACCACTCGGTCTCTCCCCGGATGTGTACTCCTTTGGTATGGTTCGGTTAGCTTATTAATCGGGCCGGCTTGTTTTGTTATGTTACAAATCTATACAAGTAATTACTTTTATCCGTCTCTAATCCTCCCGTCTATGAACATAATCATGATAATCACGGTTTCGGTCCCGAAAACGATCATACAATTGGTATCAGAGCCATGGTACCCGATTTAGTAAATCTAACAGTTTGCTAAGTCACATGTGCTCTAGATCTGTGATTTTCGTGATTTTTGTTCAAGATCTAAAAATGGTGAAAAACCCAGATCTGGACCGAAATATTCGGGTCTAGATGAAACAGAACATATACAAGAGTTGGGTTTTATGTTTTACACCTAAATAAACAAGTTTTCATCATCAAATATCATCTATACAATGATTTTCGTTAGATCTGGAAACGAACAGTTAACTGTGTTCTTGAGATGAGTATGGCGGCTGGTAAGAAAACACTAGGGTTCCTGTTGATACCCTACGACGAAATCCCAGCTGATGAAATCACCCAATTTCGTCAAACATACCAGCTGGACGAAAACTCTATTTTCGTCAACACTTGTTTGGACGAAAACCTCCTGATTTCATCACACAATCATAGCGACGAAAACACTTAGTTCAGCGATGAAATCCCTCAAATCACTTGTGCTGGACGAAATTACTTTTGCTTGACGAAATCACTTTTGCTTGACGAAATCACCATTAATCTCAGTGGACGAAAACACCCAATTTCGTCAAACATGCCAGCACTTTCCAGTCCACTGTGTACCTTCCGGATTGGCGGCGGAGATTCGGAACCAGTCGTTGTCTTTGAATTTGTTCATCAAGAAAGAGTAGAAGAGGAGCTTGAGATAGTTTCAATGGTGAAAAGGGCAATCGATTGGTGGTGGTATATCGAAGAAGAAGACAGAAGATGATATCACCGGCTGAAGTAATTGGTTGTCGGCTGGATTTTATGTAATTTGGGGATTTTGGTGGTGGTGTATGCAGCGAAAGAGAAGAGACAAAGTAAAGGAGAGAGAGAAGGGTTTGGATTTTTGGATGGTCTGTGTATCGAAGATGAGGGAAGAAGATGACTGCACAAAATTTTTTTGGGGGTTTTGTTTTGTATCGAGACCAACAGAGAAACAAGATTAGGGTTGTTTGACTTTTCGGTTTTATTAAGTGCCAAATGCTTGTTGACAAATTTTATTTGGGCCATTCACATATTTGTTGGAGAATGTTCACATGGATTGCTTTTCTTGGCAGGTAGTAAGTGGTTGTGGGTTTTGACTAATGAACCCAAGTCTTCGTGGATAACCAATTTCTTTTCAATCATAAGTCTTCATGGCCCACTAGTGTTTGTGGCACAAGTGTTCGTTGGATTTCATCTTGGGCTAAACAGTTTGAGCCCAAATTCATTAGTTGACCAGTTTATTATATGGGCAAAGAATTCTAAGTGATTTGAAAAGAGGGGTCTGGTGTTCGTGAAGTTAATTTGAACCGCGCTTCCAAATTTCAACGACAAATTCTTACGGGTTCGGGAGCGCGCGAGATGATGCGGCATGATGAAAATAGATGATGATATTAAAAAAAATGTGGGGTAGTCACCGTTACCGATGCAAACGTCAAATATGGTGACTTGACTACTATGGGCCAAAAACAAAACGGTATGTTCACTTCCGCACGTCAATGTTTATGATTGTTATCGGTTATTCGAAAATTTTCGAAAGCATTTTGTTTATTGTCATATTCTCGCATTTGAAAACGAACGTATGAACCTGGAATGTCAATACCGGTCCTAACGAGTTCACAAAGTCTTTGGAGGGATACAAGTCGGATCCTACGGGGTACTAGGCGAAATTTCTTTATCAACTAGAATATGCAACGAAGAAATCTTTTTGTTTATTGTCATATTCTCGCATTTGGTAACGAATGAATGAACCTAGAATGTCAATACCGGTCCTAACGAGTTCACAACGTCTTTGGAGGGATACAAGTCGGATCCTACGGGGTACTAGGGGACGTTCTTATTCAACTAGAATATGTAAAGAAGAAAGTCGTTTTCGTGATTTTTCGAACAACCGAGAACAGTCAATGAAGATTGACTACAGTTCCGCTCAGTGAAGGGAATTGGTGAACATTTGAAAGTTGACGACAGTTTCTTTGAAGTGGAGGGAATCTGTTAAGGTTTAGAGATCTTACCAAAGAAATGGGGGAATAAAACGTATGATGAATTTCTTCGGTAAATTTCTAAACGCAATCACAGGTGGTAGAGTTTGTGATTTTCTGGTGATACCAAAGGTTCGGCGTGGAATGTTTTGCACAGACACATATTTGAGGATTTTAATTAATTCTCCAGCCAGCGTGAAGAGTTTTGCACGGAAACATACAGGCATCTTAAGTCTACAGTAGTTACAAAAGCGTTGTTCACTGAAGACCTGGGGAATCTTTATGAAAGCTTATAGTTCAAGACTGAAGACCTGCAGGATTCGGTTTTGGGTTTGATGTTTCTTTGGATTTTACAGGGATCTAGGGGTAACTCAATTCGTTGAGTTTGCAAACGATGTACTTGGTCTAGCTGACTTCCTGAGTACTGATGCTGAAGATCCGTAGTGCATTACGTGGTCAACTTCACAAAGGCGAGACAATGAGATCTGGATGTAGTTCAACTAAGCGTGCTGTTTGGTTGAGCTTGCAAGGGATACACTTGGTCTAGCTGACTTTCCTGAGTGTTGATGCTGAAGATTAAAGTGCATTACTTGGTCGATTCCACAAAGACGGTTTACAGAAGACAGTTCACCAGAAACCTCTACCAATGTAGTATGATTGAAGATCAAGACTTGATGCAGTTTTTAAAGAATGAAACCCTTATCAAATGCCGGTTGGAGTATTGGAAGATCAGCGGAAGATCGGTCAATTGAGCCTTTTGAGGAAATTGCACAACACCCAACACGGATACGCATACTTTGAGGGGGAACTATTATACAAGAAGCGTCAAGATACTACTTACCTGGATCATCGGTCAAGGGGGAATTTGTTAACATAGAGAAGATGAATACTTGACTGAAGATCGATTGCAGTTGCATTTTCGGCATTCGACAGCAACAGACAAGGGGGAATTTGTTGATGCAGATTTTGTGTCTGATGCTTGTCGAATAGATTAGATTTATTTTATGTTGAATTTGTAATAGTTAGTGAAACGGTCTAACGAACGTGTATAGACCCGCTCGTTTGAAGTGGTCAAATGAGAGGGTTATTTGTTTGACCGCGTGTGTTTGAAAGACAAAGGGGTGTAGCTATAAATAGCAACCCTTTGTCATTTCAAACACTTGGAAGTTTTGGGAGGTCTCAGACCTCACCGGGAGAGATCACAACTTGGTCTCTCCCCGGATGTGTACTCCTTTGGTATGGTTCGGTTAGCTTGTTAATCGGGCCGACTTGTTTTGTTATGTTACAAATCTATACAAGTAAGTACTTTTATCCGTCTCTAATCTTCCTGTCTATGAACATAATCATGATAATCACGGTTTCGGTCCCGATCAAAAACAATAGAAAACGATCCTACAGTTAATCTTAATCAAACTAAATTTAATAATTATACTATCCCATTATTATTATTATTATTATTATTATTATTATTATTATTTAACATCAAATTGTAATAGTCAACTTTAACAGACATCAATTTATAAAAGTAGCCCATTATTTCAAGTAAACCAATAATACTTGTAAATATATAAGTGTTGAGGTCGTCATTGAAAATGATTTTGATAGATATTTGAAACTGACCTTGGAAACCTGGATCAAGATAGGGGTTACCCTCATAACCATTATTGCATCTACAACGATACCCGCCACCGTCTACCTCGTAGCAGGAAATGTTTCCTTTGCATTCTGCAGACTCAGAGCAACCCCCTTCGGGTGCAATTACCCAATCTATCACAACCGGGACAGTGGCCCATATCCTCTCCCAAATATCCGAGGCATTATACAAATTATCAGCACCATGAAACACAAAACTGCCCTGCTTACCAAGAAACGCTAAGCCACATTGGTTGAAAGACCAAACATCTGTGTGGTTATTGAAGGAGTTAAGTGTAACATTATAGTAATCTAGACCCTTTGGTATAGATGTCTGACAACATCCTGATCCTGAGCACTGTCCATTATCAGGCTCATCTTGATTTGTGCTACATAGTCCCAAACAACCGCTAACAAAGTCGTTTCCTCTAATCAAAGAATAATCATCACACCCAAGGACTGTGAACTTGTTCTTTTCAAAGAAAGTGAATGGACTAGCTATAATAGTCCACCATTGAAATTCATTTCTTATAGTTCCATCTGGGTTGTAGCACCTAAAAGCAGGCCGAGTGCGAGTGCGGAACTCTGAATCTGAAATGTTGTATATTTCTATGTTGCTTGAAAGGAGGAACAATTTTGGATCTTCGTTAGACATGTTACAAGTCAAGTAGAACGAGTTGTCAAGGGAACAACCCGTGTCTTTTCCAATACCAAATGGGTAAGGAACTGTCACATTCCCACAACAGCTCGGTCAGTTCGGCTTTGCTATGTTGTTAATAGCACTTGTGGAGGAACCTTGAGTGTCCAAGGCCATTGTAAAAGGAAATGTAAAAAGAGAGATGATCATAATATAATGATGAAGCATGTTTCTCCTTTGTCTCCTCTCTTCTATGAGCCAATACTTTTGTGTGAGTCTTTTCGTTTACAATTAAGTTAATTTATAGGGTGGCTGCAAGGAGCATATATAAATTACCAACTCTAAAAGGACGTGAAAGATTAAAAATTAAATGTTATGCCCTCACACAATCACTTACCAAGAATGATTACTTTTTTTTAAAGAAAACTTCATTAAAACGCACCTCCGACCCAAACGGGCAAAAGGCCAAACAACAAACCACACCCCGACCCAAACGGGAAAAGGGCAGACAATTACAACATATACAATGGGTATTTACACCGTTCCACCCAACTAATATATTTACAAGGAGATCTATTTCTAACCCACGCAAAAACCCTCCTCGACTTTACCTCCCCTAAAATATCACGCGGGCTTCGTCTAATCTGCTTGAAAACTAATTCGTTTCTTCCTTTCCAAGTACACCAACACGAAATAATCACCAAACCTTAAATGAAACTCTTTTCTTTCTTGCCTACATGCATAGTCTAATATACAATCTGTAAGTGCACTTCAAGTTGATAAATGTTGGATGTTGCTGAAGTAGGAATCTTCAGGTACTTGGTCTGCATTTGTTGAAAGTCTATGTGATTTCTAAGCACAAATGCGGACTAGTGTGTCCATTAGGGTGTCCGAATTTATGAGATTTAGTATGTCAGAACTTATAAATTCATGATATGTCCGCATTTGTAGTTTAGGGTTGTAAGAACTTGAAGTTCTTGCAAAGTTGTCCGAATTTAGGATTTAGCTTGTCAGGACTTGTAGTTCTTTATTAATAGTCCGAATTTGTAGTTCTTGTTATGTGTCAGTACTTGTTTGACTAGGGTTTCATTGTAAGGATTCAATGTGTCCGTATTTAGGTGTGTATATATTTTAAGTGATTGTACGCATACTAGCGATTTAATGATTTCAATGCAACATTGAATTTTTGGAGAAAACTTCTTGTGCAAACACACCCTAGCTTTGTATGTTCTTCATTCACTCTGTGTGATTGTTAATTGTAAATACTCAATGTATTCACTGTTCTCTCATCTTCTACACCTTCTGTGCGAGCTCTACGTTGCGGTACAAGACACGCGGTGGTTTTCGCACATCGCGTGTGTGTTCAATGGATCCGGTTCGTGTGTTCGTTGAAGGAAGACGACCTTACAAGTGGTATCAGAGCAGGCTCTGTATAGAGAGTGCTCTTACCGCTGTAGACTTCGCGTTGGAGGTTAGATTTCGTTCGGTTTTGTTCGTTCTAGTGGGTTTTCAAGTTTCTAGGGTTTTCTTATACATTTCTAGTGTTTTGATGGATTCTACACTTGTTTCTTGATTTTTCATCATGGATGGTGATTAGGTTTTGTTTGTGAGTGTTTGTGCTTGATTTGATTGTTGAGATTGTGCTTAGATTGTGTCAGATCTAAAGTTTTTCTTCATATTCTCTGGGTTTTTGAAGAAGATTGCTGAGGTAAGCAATCATTTGTGTTCAGGTCTATCTTAGCCGTTTTGCGCCATATGACAGTCCAGTCAGCAATGGGGCACTATGAGACGTTTTTTCTAAAATACGTGTAGTGTGTAGTGGGGATGTGGATATTATGTTAAAAGGGGTGTTAAACAATTAAATAAAAAAACTATAAAAAAAGGCATTGGCCAAACAAAAAGAAGAATACCTGTCATTGGCCAAATAATTGAACAACAGGCGTGGAAAAAGAACGATCTGGACATTTTTTTTTTTTGAAAAAAACGCCCAGAGGGGCGGGTGTGGGACGTGGGGGGCTTTTTTTGGGAAAAAAAACACTCAAAACCTCCACTACGGGTGGTCTTTCGGTGAGTAGAGCAAGATACTATGTTACCAACCTGGGATGTCAATTACAAAAATATCCAGTTATTTTCATTATTATTATTTTTTACTAGTAACGTTCGTCATTCAATTTTCTATTTGTTAAAAACCGTAGACTTTGTACTTGGTACAAATGTTAACTTTGTGGTCTTTCTATGTATTGCTATTATCTCACTAGTGGCAGTAAGCCAATAACTGTTTGTTAATAAGATCCACTAAAATAATGAAATGAATAATTTGCCCGTTTAGTATATATAAGTAGTGGTGAAAACTAATAAAACCGTTTGTGATACTTGCGATCTGTTTTGTGAAAACGAAGTCGAGTTGAGTTTAATTAAACGAGTTCAAGCCTAAAAATAAGCTTATTTAATAAATAAGTTTGGGCTTCAATTATCAAGATTGAGCTGACTCGCAAGTGCAAACGAGCCTATTAATACAATTTAAATATAGGGAAAAGATCAAATAGAAAGATTAATTTCGCTAGGAAGGGTATGAAGCAATAAGAGGATGACATGTGTCAACATTTAAAATAAAGAAAAAGGGTATTTTAGTCAATCCAACCGTTTCTTCTTCCTTTTTCAAAACCCAGTAACTTCAAAACCCACCATCTTCAACCATTTCTTCACTTTCTATCTCAATAATCACTACATTATAGTGCGATTTTCATCACCAATCAATGATTCAAACCCCCGATCAACGTGTTCTTCAGTTTTTTTTTTGAAGAAAACCCACTTTAATTTCATACAAAATCTCGTTTTTTCCGGTGATTTTGAAGATAATCACTCGATTTGTTCGATTCAATCGCTGAAAAGTGTTTCTATCATTTCAAATTTCGTCAATTGATGAAGAAACCGGCTTCGATCCATGTAAGAAATTCTTTAATTTTATTTTCACGATCTGGGTTTTTATTTAGTAATTGCGTTTTACGATCTTAGCGGGGGTCCGGGGGCGGCCGCCCCCGGTAGCGGGGTCCCAGGGGCGGCAGCCCCTGGCGGGGTCCAAGGGGCAGAGCCCCTGGCTGGGGTTGAAAAAACTATTGCGTTTTAGAAAAAAACACATTTTTGAAGTGTTTTTAGTCATTGCGTTTTAGGTAAAACACATTTTTAGGTGTTTTCAATCCATTGCGTTTTACAGAGAACACTTTCTTTTGTTTTTTTAGGTCATTGCGTTTTAGAAATGAGACATTTTTAAGTGTTTTCTGGCCATTGCGTTTTACAAATAAAACATTTCTTTGTGTTTTCTGGCCATTGCGTTTTACAAATAAGACATTTTTTTGTGTTTTTTGTGCATTGCGTTTTAGGTAAAACACTTTTTTATGTGTTTTCAGTCTATTGCGTTTTAGAAATAAGACATTTCTTTGTGTTTTCTGGCCATTGCATTTTACAAATAAGTCATTTCTGTGTGTTTTTTGTGCATTGCGTTTTAGAAAAATGTCATTGTTTAGGTTTTTTTTTTCATTGCGTTTTACGTAACTGGTGGTTTTTCTATTGCGTTTTACACAACTGGGTTTATTTTTTTTTTAAATATAGCAATAGTATACTCGTTTTAAAGATAAAAAAACGCTCGTTTTTTTGGTGCAATTTTTATAAAAAAATAATGTCGTATGAAAGAGTTATTAACGTTTAAAAAATAGGGGGGAATTGGAGGAGAGAGAAACTATTGGCTTGGATTGACTAGAATGCCCTTGAACAAACTCACGCGCCTCTTTTCTTCTTTTCAATTTCCCTGATTTAATCTTAGCCCTTGATTAACTAAATGGATGGTCAAGATCACTTCCTAGCCTTCCTAGCCAAATTAACTTCCTATTGTATCTCCACCCTTTAAATATATATTTATATATTTTAGTTATTGTTATACATAAAACTGTGGTAAAAATTAATAAATAACATAATTGTGTTATATATAAAGAAATTATGACTAAAATATCTATTAATAATTTAAAACGTATATAAATTAATTGAAAAATAATAAACGAGATAAAAGAAAGGATCCACTAAAAAATAGGTTTTCCCTAAATAGCCTAAAAAAGATTGTGCAGATAACATGTGATACTCTTTATAGGTAGATGGCAGGGTACTTTGGTCCTAATTCAGAAACTCTTATCCTTTTGTTTTTTCAAAATACAATACAAAGATTCTTGTACAAAAAAATATAGCACAAAAAAATCCAACATAAAAAAATGCATCACAAAAAAATATACCACAAAAAATATCTAGTACAAAAATGTAGCAAAAAAATTCAATAAAAAAATCCAGTACAAAAAATTCAACACAAAAATGTAGCACAAAAATTTAATACCAAAAATCCGACAAAAAATGTTATACAACAAAGAAATCTAAGACATTTTTTTTTGTGTTTTTTAGATCTCGTATTTACATAGCAATATGGTGTTCAAATTAAAAATAAAAAGATGCTTGATTTTATGGTGCAATTAAAAAAATAGTACCGTATGAAAAAGTTATGAGTGTTTAAAAAATATGAGGAATATGTATAAGCCTTACATGTATTTTTTTGAAACGTAAACTTCATTCAAACAAACAACCAACCCGAAAACCGGGAGGCCAAGCACAATAACCGAACTACATAATTACAAATTTAAACAAATTTTCCGAAGATAAATTCTTGAACTTAGTTCTATTCCTAGCCCAAAGATACACAACCGACTTCACCTCACTAAAGACATTTTCTATTCTTAAAGCTTTGTTTGAGTATCTAGCTTCGTTTCTCGCCTTCCTGAGAGAGCAAATGATAATTATTATTCCTTGGAAAATAGTCTTCTCTGACTCTTTAAATCAAGAATGCACATGCACCTCCATTAGGTCTTGGAAATAAAAAGCGAAAATCTGGGGAACCCGACACCATTTAATTGCCACACAACAGTGGCGGAGATGCACGCCGTGAACAGATGGTTAACTAACTCCTCTCCCTCGTTGCAAAAGTCGTAGCTCGTATCATCGATGTTCACGTTCCGTCTTCTAAGAGCATCCGTCGTTGGAATTCGGCCCAACCCCGCCTGCCAAGCAAAAATGTTACACTTAGCGGGGATCCACCTGCACCATTTAAAGCTAGAACTGTTGGTGTTGTCACGGCCTTTCACTAGTAATCTTTTAACAGCGCCCACGCTGAAATCCCCCGAGTCCTCGCCAAGCCAAACCATTTATCCTTCCTCTCCGATAGAACAATCGGATCCAGCAGGCTCTATAACAGGCCCAAATCGTCCGTCTCTAGCCCGTACTACAGCGCTCTTTTCCATTGCCAGATAAAATTTTCCTGGCCGATCCCGGTTTGTAATCGATTTATGATTTTGCATCTTCTGTTTACTTTAGTTTGGAATAGTCTTGGAAAATTCTCTTTAAGAGGTTCACTCGTAGCCCATGGATCCAACCAAAAGGGTATGTTTTCTCCCTTTCTCGGAATTCCTTTGAAAAAACTTATGAGCAGAGCATGTGGAAAGAGAAAATCATCAACAAATCGGCTAATAGAGCATTCACAATGGATCTCTTTTAATTGTGTGAGTGAGTTAATTATATTTATAAGGAATGGTTGTAAGTGAAGAAGAGAAAATATATGACAATATTACTGTTCAACAATAAATATGTGGGAAACGTTGTTCACCCCATATATATATATATATATATATATATATATATATATAGGGAGCCGCTAAAAGAAGAACCACCTCCAGTTGTAAGAATCGCGAGAACCACTTTCAACCAATCAGAATTTGACAACCCAAAGGGTATTATGGTCATTTACCCCATATGTCTAATCTCTCTATCTCTCTTCATTAATTGTAGCAGGTTTTTCTATTGTTTTTTGTCTCTCCTCTCTCTTCAATCTTCTCTTTCATTTCTTTTATATTTAAACCTTTCTCCCCCACCACAAAATCAGAGATGCATTTCAATCTCTCTCTGTCTTTACCTAGCCACCATCTCCTCCACCACATCAACCCCTTCGTCGGTCGCATCCGCCACAGTCCCACCCCCGTCTTTTCTCTCTCTCCTCCACCACAGAAACCCCTTCATCGATGTTGTTTATGACACGAGCACAGGAGTTTTGAAGACGATGATGTTTTGAAGTTGATGTTTTGGAGGTGGTGGTGGGGAGGCTGTTGATCGATGGTGAGGAGCGACGGTGTTGGTGGCTGGTGGAGAGGAGCGGCGGTGTTGGTGGCTGGTCGGCGACGGGCTGACGGCAGCGCCGCTGTGAACAGCGGCGGTCTTGGTCTCCCGACGAGTTGTGAATGTAGAAGATGATGATGTTTCAACTCAGAGTTGTTGCTCGGTTCGACTTTGGATCTTGTGGTTTGAATCTGGGTTTTTGTTGGGTTTGAATCTGGGTTTTTGTTGGGTTTGAATCTGGTGCTTTTTTTATGAACTTTGATTTTTTATATGTGGATTTGATGAACTTTGTGGTGATTTTGCTTTTTCTAGTGACTTTTTTACAAAACAGATCTCTAGTGATATGTGGGTTTGATGAACTTTGATTTGAAGTTTGATTTTTGATGAACTTTGATTTTTGATATGTGGGTTTGATCTGATTTGTGGGTTTGATCTGTTTTTTGGAAATTTTTGATATGCGGGTTGGATCTGTTTTGATATGGTCGATTGGGGCGGCGATGATGCAAAAAAAAAAGCAGATTTTGATGACGATGGCGCTCTAAGGACGGCGGATGGTAGGTTTTTTAAACCTGCAACCCCAATTTTGCAGCCTTTTGATTATCGGATAATCTGAGCCAAACCCCGTTTTTTTTCGAGATACACTTTGTGTTGATGTTGTTGGTTTTTTATTTTCCCCCCCTAGTCGAGGATGATAACAATATATCTGAGACGCTTCACCGAGTTTGCGATTTTCTGGGTGCGTTCATTTTTGCGTAAAAAAGTTTTTGTAAAAAAAAATTAAACCGTAAACTTTTTGACGTAAACCGTAAACTTTTTAACGTAAACCGTAAACATGTAAAACGTAAAACGTAAAAAGTTTTACGTAAAACGTAAAAAGTTTTACGTAAAACGTAAAAAGTTTTACGTAAAACGTAAAAAGTTTTAGGTAAAACGTAAAAACGTAATTTTTTTTACTAAAACGTAAAAAACGTTAACGTAAAAAACTTGAATTTAAAAATGTTAACGTAAAAAACGTTAACGTAAAAAACCGGCGCGTAAAAACGTAAAACACGTTAACGTAAAAAACCGGCGCGTAAAACGTAAAAAAACGTTAACGTAAAAAACCGGCGCGTAAAAACGTAAAACACGTTAACGTAAAAAACCGGCGCGTAAAACGCAAAAAACCGGGGCGTAAAACGTAAAAATCCGACTCGTAATACGTAAATAACGTTAACGTAAAAAACCGGGGCGTAAAACGTAAAAACGACGCATTGAAAAAACGAAGCGTGAAAAAGTTGGGCGTAAAAACGGCGCGTCAAAAAACGAGGCGTGAAAAGGCCGGGCGTAAAAACGTAAAACGTTAAACGTAAAAATCTGTGAATAAATCTGAATTTGAAAATGTTTTAATAAAAAAACTATGTTTAAAAAATAAACATCTAATATACTAATACCAAAAAGTAATAAAAAACAAGAAAGACAAAAAAACAAAATAGTGTAATTTTACTTAAGTACCCTTTTGAATTATAATATTAAAGACATAATGAGATAAAAAATACTTAATATTATTTTTAAATACTTTAAATTTCATCCATCCATCTACTTGATCCAATGGCTAGAAAGTGGTTCTCGCGGTTCTTACAACTGGAGGTGGTTCTTATTTTAGCGGTCCCCTATATAGGGGAGGGTTATCTTGAGAACACTAAATATTGCGAGAACCGTGAGAACAAATGAAAAAACCGCGAGAACTTTGCCAAAAACAATTCAAATTCAAATTTTTTTTCTACACTTATCATTATTATTCGAATACAATGTTAGCAATTTAATTTACACGTTTAAATTTACGTAAATTCATAAATAAAAAAAGTTTACACATGTGTAAGTTTGCCATTTACACATGTGTAAATCTATTATATTTACACATATGTAAAAAAATTAAAAAGAGTGATTTTGAAAGGAGAAATGAATTATTTGATGTTGTAAATTCGTTTTTTAATGTTGTATCTTAATTACAAAGAGGTTTTCATTAAAAAAATTGGTTTTGATTCGTTTTTTCATTCGTTCTCATGGTTCTCACAATATTTAGAGTTCTCAAGATAACTCTCCCTGATATATATATATATATATATAATGATGGTTGTGAGTAAAGAAGAGAGAAAATATAATGATAAAGGTTTAAAAAATAATATTTAATTAAAAATAGGAAAACAGTGATTTTAGTATAATTATATAGATGTGGATAAAGAATTAAATGTGAATGTTCTTACAGAAAGACCCTTACACCCATCTTAATTATGAGTTTAAAAAATGAAAGGTAAAGGATTTTTTCTTAGTTAAACAAAATCAACTTTTTATTTAATGTTATCCATATAAAATATTACTCACAAAAATTAATTACACCTTTTGGGAATCTCATCCGGCCACACATGATTAATTTTATATTTTGTATTTTTTTGAAAGGTAAAATTTCATTCACAAACAAGCCAACCCAAGCTGGGCCGACCAAACAACACAACTACAAAATTACATATTTACAAAAGAGCTCCACTCATCCCACTCAATCCCTTTATACTTCGACCTATTATAAAACCAAAAACAACCCAAAGCCTTAACCTCACTAAGCATACTATCAATCCTTACCGTTTTGTTGGCAACAATAAAATTGTTCCTTGCACGCCATATACTCCAACACACTATCATAATGATACCTTGGACAACTTCTTTCTTTCTATCCGACGCCCTGAGCTCCTTATGAATGCCGAGAAGGTCCCTAATAGAAAAAGCATACATATTGGGGATCTTACACCACGAGCTTATGCCATTCCAAATCACCGCAGCCACATGACACGCAATAAAAACGTGATCAGCTGATGTTAGTGCATATGTCTGTTGACTTCGTCTTATGTCTTGTATCGAGTCATGTAACTAGAATAGATAGACCAGGACACGTTGTACGAGAGAAACGGGAAACAGACCTGAACCAGCCACCCCTCACGAAGTGGGTAGGCCACCTCGCACGAGGTGACCAAGTTCATGAGGTCTGGCAAGTTCATGCTTTCTGGCAAGTTCGTGCGACCTGGACCAGTTCGTGTAGTCTGGTTCGTGGGGTCTGGCATCTCCTATATATATGTGGTCTTGGGTCTTCATTTAGAACTTTGTTATTCAGGAGACGAAGTGCTGCCGAAGTGTCGAACGATCTGTAAACACTATCAAATCAATACAATCGACAGTTAACGTGATCCTAAGTGTGAATCTAGCTGATATAACATCAATACGTCTGATTCCGCCTTTCCTATTGATAGAAAACTCTTCTGAACGACTCGTTTGATCGAATCCCCGATCCTACAAGTGGTATCAGAGCTCAGGAGGAAGAGTTTTTACCATTTCAGCTTGTTTTCACGGATAAAACTGATTTCTACTCATTTCTACCCACTTTTCTATACTTTTTTCATCAGATTTACCAAGTTTTTACGGTTAAAATGATCTGATTTTGTGATATAACACGTGAAACATTGGTTTAAACAATATGTGAACAAATTGGACGGTAAATCTACCTAAAACTGGTAAAAATTTGACAAAATCATGAAATTTTGGACTTAGGATTTTCAAACGGAGTGAATCTCTGTCCAAATCGTGTGAAAAACCCTCCAGATCGTTCGGAACTGAACCAGGTCGCTTGAAAATCACACCAGGTCGCTTGGAATTGACTCCAGGTCGCACGAGTTGACTCCAGGTCGCACGAGTTGACTCCAGGTCGCACGAGTTGAACTTCAGGTCGCACGAGTTGAACTCCAGGTCGCACGAGGTGATC
The DNA here is from genome assembly GCA_030545235.1 of Helianthus tuberosus. Classification (NCBI taxonomy): domain Eukaryota; kingdom Viridiplantae; phylum Streptophyta; class Magnoliopsida; order Asterales; family Asteraceae; genus Helianthus; species Helianthus tuberosus. The sequence goes on along the minus strand of CM060364.1, from coordinate 19,836,899 downwards.
AGGTCGTTTGAGATTAAGCCAGGTCGTGTGAATTACCAGCTCGTTTGAAAACTTAGTTCATTTGAACAATCTCTGTCCAAATCGTGTGAAAAACCCTCCAGATCGTTCGGAACTGAACCAGGTCACTTGAAAATCACACCAGGTCGCTTGGAATTGACTCAAGGTCGCACGAGTTGACTCCAGGTTGCACGAGTTGACTCCAGGTCGCACGAGTTGACTCCAGGTCACACGAGTTGATTAGGTCGTTTGAGATTAAGCCAGGTCGTGTGAATTACCAGATCGTTTGAAAACTTAGTTCATTTGAACAATCTCTGTCCAAATCATGTGAAAAACACTCCAGATCGTTTGAAAACTTAGTTCATTTGAACAATCTCTGTCCAAATCATGTGAAAAACACTCCAGATCGTTCGGAACTGAACCAGGTCGCTTGAAAATCACACTAGGTCGCTTGGAATTGACTCCAGGTCGCACGAGTTGACTCCAGGTCGCACGAGTTGACTCCAGGTCGCACGAGTTGACTCCAGGTCGCACAAGTTGACTCCAGGTCGCACGAGTTGAACTTCATGTCGCACGAGTTGAACTCCAGGTCACACGAGGTGATCAGGTCGTTTGAGATTAAGCCAGGTCGTGTGAATTACCAGATCGTTTGAAAACTTAGTTCATTTGAACAATCTGTTATTGTAAACTTTCGATACCTGACGTGATGTCGTAGTACACGCAAATTTAATCCAAATAACAACTATAGATAGTGGTAAATGGGTATCGAACTCAGGGAGTATGTGGAAAATGTGTTGATTTTATAGCTTTGCACTTTAACTAAAATTAACCTAATTTGCAAAAAGTAAAGATCAATAATTTGGATTGTTTGGTTTTAAAACTAAAATTAACTAAATAACTTCGAATCAACGGTTGGTTGTAAAACAAATTAGGAGAAAGCGACCATCCTAAACTTCCGGTTTGCTTTTGACAATTGTGTTTTAAATTCACTAGAAAGAATCACAAAGACATGATTCATGTATGATTGTTTGTTCGTGATAAAAGGGAACTATGTACTCGGATTATGAAAATGCAAGGTTGTTACCCGATAACCAATTGACTAATATCCAACCCTAATCCCTCCCGTGATATCTCGATTGTCAGCAACACCAAGAACGTACGGTTTAGAATATGATCATAACATCAATCAACAATTTACAAACATACATTCACACACCATAATAAACAAACAAACATTGCAAGTCTATTATTCTAGAAATACGAATCCAAACACAAAAGTCATAGACAAACCTTCAATTTAGGATGATCACCATAAGTTTAGCCACACATAGCTTGGTGAATCATCATAGCAACAAGTTTAATGTTCATACGAATCGAAAACACAAACCAATTGTTTATAATTGTTTAGAACCAAGCAAAACTAGCCAAAATCGCCCCTAAGATGCCAGAGAAACGTCCAATGATGAGATGATGTGAAAAGACACCCAAAAACCGTTTTAATGAAGGCAGTTACGCATTTGTCCGTCATGTCCACCGTAAATTACGGTACCACCGTAAGTTACGGTACCACCGTAAGTTACGGTGGTCCAGAAAATGTTACGGTGAGAGTAGCCTGTGTTACGGTAGAGAAATGTGCAGATTTCAGGGCCACCGTGAATTACGGTGGCCACCATAATTTACGGTGGCACCCTGAATGTTATGTTTTGTTTCTTCTTTCAACCCACGCACGACCCGTTCATCTCCAAACCGTCCAATGCTGCGTTTTATCCCTTTTTAGCTCCCGAACCGCACCTGAAACATAAGCATTCGTAGTTATCTAATTCAAGAAAATTACACGCTCAAGTGAGGAATAATTTCATCTTTTAACACCATTAAGTCTTGTCCTATGGACCACCCGTCACATTCCCACACTTAACCGTTGCTTGTCCCAAGCAACTCATCAAACCGTTTTCAAAACAAGTGATCAATGTAAACCAAGCATAAACATGTAGTCCTTTTACTAACCCCTTTTAACACCCAAAATAACGCACCCCTCGCTAAGTCTCTCCTCTCGGTAACAAGTAAGCACTAGCAATTGTAAGCTAGACACACAAGGGCTAACGGGCGGTTGCACAACTATAGGCTTGTACCTAAATCGATCCTTCTCCTAACAAGTGCCAAACATGAATGCAAATCAAAGGGACTTTAAAGGTTGTAACGTGGCTAGGCGTATGGGTAGGAAATGGAATATATATGAAGTAGCGAAACTTAACCCGGTCTTTTATTACACAAAGAACAAACAAACAACTACCAAACTAAACTACTATATACAAGATAACTAAACATCAATTCTTTTTTTTTCGTTTTTCATTGCTTTTTCTTTTTTTTTTCTTTTCTTTTTCTGACTTTTTTTAACAAACATAATAACTTTCAACATAACATCAAATAAAATTACATACTACTAAACAATCACTAACACTATAAGACCGGGTCAAGTTGGGTAAATTTTTAGGTAACTAGCTAGTGGGAAACAAACGATAGACTTTTAGGCACAAAATTGGGCAACTAAATGTCCAAACCCCCGCCCCTCTCGCAACCATGCTCATATATATAACTTATGAGGTCCAACCCCCAAATCCCACACTCACACACACTAAAAACGAGGCTACCTAGATGCCCTTATCCTTTTCGCATTCATATCCAACTAAGGACTCAAACCGTATCAAGGCACAAGTTCTAATTCACCCCCACCCGTAGCCACTCTCATCAAAGATAAATATTATTTATTTACATGTGTGGCTTCAACTCTCACGAAGAATAAAGGTATGAAGGGTTGCTGGTGCATCATTTGGGGTTAATCTAGGGTGTTCAAATTCTCACATTACTTTGCTTGATTTAAAAATTTTTCTCAAAATCTTCAAAAATTTCCCCCCATCCCTACACTTGGGATACATTGACCCCAATGTATGATTTTAGGAGGATTTGATCACTAAACATCTTTCACATCACCCAACAGTTCAACACTCAAACCACAAATTTCTTTTTGGATTTTTCATTTTTTATATATTTTTTTTCTTTTAAAAAAAAAACATCACACCACCAACTCGCACCAACCCAAACATAACATCAACAACTCAACACCACCCAACCACCCGACCATAAACAAAACAAGCTAACAAGTATTCACAAAATATACAAGGAAGGAACACGACCTGACTAGTAATAGCGTGGCTGCGGAGGTCCAAAAATGGAAGACATCATGTCATTCCATTCTCCAAATGCAAATGAACCGCTACTACTCCCACCTTGTTGCGGAGCTCCTTCTTGTTGGCGCGGGTCGATCCATTGTGAATGATGAAGCGGCGGGGTTGGATATGAAACACTACCATCATACGGTGGTAGAGACGCATAATCCACATGTTGTGGATCCACAACCACCGGCCGCCCGACGTGCCAATCTGCATGCATTCTTCTTGCTTGATCATCATTGTATCGACTATTCATTTCCAATTCATGGGAATACGCGTGTGTGCGATTCCATGCCTCTTGACGATCGAAGCTTTATTTCAAAGACCGCTCAATGCTTGCACTCATCATTGTATGTTGATCAAATAACGTCCGCTCCGAACCCGACCATGACTCAAAAATGGGTGCCGGAGGACGTTGGTTTTCGATAACCTCTTGCATCGTGTCACACCCCGATTTTCCACGTGTCACCGGTGGGCCCGGTGGGGGAGTATCGTGACGTGGTTGGCAACATCATGGTCAAACAACACAATATAATAATGCACAGCGGAAGCAAAAGATAAATATATTGCATTCCGAATATAAGTAATGTCAAAGTATTACAACGGAAGGTAAAGGATCCACAGGCGGATCAAATAAAAGATACTAAAACTGTTCAACAGACTTTAGGCATCTAGAACTTGCAAGATTCCCTAATGACACCCTGAGCTCCCAGCCAATTATGCGTAGTACCTGTCACTTAACCTTTTGGAAAATACGTCAGTTTACACTGGTAAATACAATTAACTGACTCATTTTGGAAAAAGAGTTTGAAAAGTGATTCGAGTGCAAACGGCACAAAATATCTTGACACATTGATTAAAATGCACAGAGGCAAAATTAATCTTTTATACTTGGGATAATTTTATTAATAAAAATCTTGTATCCGATTTACATGGTTGTCCAACATTTAGGGCCGGTGATTATACAATACAAGCCGGACAAGATTAATCGACACACCACAAATATAATCTCACAAGAAGATACACTTACGAGTGAGTATACGTTATACATATGCAACAGGAGGTGTTATGTCTACACCTTGTGCTTACGTCGTGGCCATTCACTTTTTAAAATGAGCCAAGGATATCCAGGACACGGTCATTAACCCCCAATGTTATTTGTTATCAATCAATACAGATTAAAACGAGATTATGCAATTTAATCATCTCCGATTAAAAGGTTTCTACACCCGACCAAGCGGTATTTTTATAATACCGTATCCCAAGCCCGTATAAGGGAAAATAAGTTAAAAGTATTTACCTGAGCTAGCAATGCAATTTATACTCAACCGTATATTCTAATCAGCAAGCACGAGTACTTCTACTGGGGCTCTCAATCTGGAACGAAGGTTTTATTAACCTATTAGATTCCTAACGGGTCTTATTTAAGTCGTAACTTAGACCGGTTAGTTTTAAGGAAAGGTTTACGGTTCAAAACGCAAGATTAAGCGAAGACCGGAATAGGATGTGATTTAGACCCGACAAGTTTGGAGACTTGTATAATATGGGTAAACTAAAAACATTCTGGATTTTGAGATAAAAACGATAACGTTTGGCCCGTTTCGGCTAATTTATGCAAACTAGTTACATAAACCGGACCGGACGCGAATAACGTATCACGGGCACCCGAGTGGGTCGCGAACAGGTTTCCTAAGTTAATATGCTTTAAATATGTTATGATATCATTATGATATCTTCCATAATTCCCAAAACGAGTTTAATCCTTAATTATGCCCCGTAGGGGTATTTTGGTCATTTTAAAGATTATAAAAGGGATTTAACGTAACCCCGATGTTCGGGACTGAAGTAATCAGTAAACAAATTATTTTTAACAGATTATATTAGTTGGTAATAATCCTTATGTGTCAAAATGGTTTTAAGCCTAAACTACGCGTATAATACGCGTATAAAGCCGTTTTAAGCGACGTACGGGTTAAAATACGATTCCGAGTTTTCTGATCAGCAAAACAGGCTCAAAACACTCTATTTATTATTTAAAATTTGTGGCAATTGGATTCGCGTCAAAATTCTTTGTAGAAATCATTTTATGACTGAAAAGGGTAAATTCGGTATTAACCGAATTAAGGCGATAAGCCTAGCTTAAGACCAGTTTAAAAATAATTAAAAATCTTCAAAAATCCCAAAATATTATTTAACATCAGTGGGGAAAAGGTTTGGTGCCGAAAATCGGGTTTAGATAGGCTACGCGCTAATCGCGCCGATTAATTAATAAAAAGCTTATTATTTACGCTAATGCGTATATCTCCTAATCTAGACCTTCGATTGGCGTGAAAATTTACGTACATGTTTAATAATCAGTAACTAAGATTATTGTACTTCCGTATTTTCAAAATTCTCGTTGTATGGTCATAAGGGCATTATGGTCTAATTTAAGCGATTAACGGAAACGTGTGCATGCATCGGATAATCAACGAAACAAGTACCGAGACTTATACTATCATGTAACCCAACCCTAATGAAGTACTAAGGCAATACCGAATCGAATTAAAACGAGTCAGAACCGAAGTCAAAGCAAAAGTCAAGGTTTTGCGCCTTTCGGTTCCGAACCGGGTTTAAACAGAAATTTGTCGAGTCGGACAAGCATAGACAAGTTTCCATACTTATTACTAAGTTATATTAAGGTAAAAACAGGTTACACGCCTCTCGGATTGCAAATTGTGCATTAAATCGTGTTTTACGTTTCTGTTGACTTTTTCGGTCAACATTTGACTCGACAAACGACCTAGTTAGGTCTGGAATCGGTACGTGCCCTTATAAGGGTTTAATACCCATATAATTACCTATCTAACGGTACTTTTAATTCGTGATACGACTGAGCTATCATTAACTAATCACGAAGTCAAACCGTAGTTACGTCGGTTTGACTTTTAAGCTAATTACTAAGCTATAATTAATTTAGAAAGGTTAGGCAACTTACTAGGTGTTTAATTGATGAATTAGGAAGGCTTGATCTGCTTGGAAGCTCCCAAAATTGATCAGAAGTGAATTGTGAATGGAATGATCAAAGAGTTGCAACTTATGTGGGTTATATAGTGTTCATGGCACCATGAGTTGATGACAACAAAGTCTACAACACTCCACAATCATCCAACACTTGTTACTAGTGCCTAGGGAAGTCTAAGGGTCCTTCACATGCAAGAAAAACCGGCCAAAAGGGTCACATTCGCGTTAAACAGCCATCTGTCATGTTTCTGGTTGCTGGTAGACTGGTAGCGCACCGCTACGCTTCTGATGTAGCAGTGCGCTAGCCCTCCTCAGGGGCAATTCTTCCATTTTTCAGTTTGCATCCCTGGCTCTTGGTACTCTGAAAGGTCAACTAAGCTTAATTCTTGCATTTTGACCCCTTATTATTTATATACAAGGGCTTTATGACTTATACTCACTTTGCCAAGTCCCTGGACACTTCCGGTTAACCCGAAAAGTCATAACTTTCACCGTTGACGCTTTAACCCCTCGTACACGAATTTGATCATAACTTTCTCATACGATAACGAAACTTTATGAAATTTTAATCGTGCATTCTAGTGAGCATAATTAACCGTTACAAAGCTTTGGGTTTGCTAAAAGGTCACTCAAAGGTATAACTTAAACATGTTGACACATTTAACCCCTGAAGTTTGTAACCTCTCACTTTTAGCTTCGTATGATCTATGATTTATTCGTTTGAAGGTATGAGCATCATGTAGGGCTAATGTGCAATACATTTATTCACTGTTGACATTTAGAACTCGTATATTTACATACTTTCCATGATTGTCAACTTTAGTCCTTCTAGAACATTATTTCACACGTTCAAACATATGACACGTGTCAACACATTATAGGACGTGAATTTTCGAGGTGTTACATCCTCACCCCCTTAAAATAAATCTCGGCCCGAGATTTACCGAAATAAAGGAAGTATTCTCTGCCTAATAATGGCAACTTACAGATGGTTAGGAATTTGTATGATCTTGTTCGTTGCTTCCAATGCAACTTTCAGATCCAGATAATTGGACTTACCAATCTATTGTCCTAACCAATAGATTGTTTAATATTCCATTTATACAAGGTCTCCAAAGGGGCAGCCTTGATACTTATTTATCAACTTTTATAGAAAAGCTTATCTTAAGGTGAGATGGTTATTTCAACCACTGCTTAACAAATCTTAGGGAATAGCTAATCCTTGCCGTTAGTCGAACAATTCGACTATTCTGGGCAGCTGATGGCAAATTCTTAATCGTTGCCTAAGTAGGGTTGCGGTAACTATGCATAAGCAAAATGAACCGTCTTTCTTACCCAACCATATTAAACTCTTAGAATATCGAGTTAGGATATATGAATCTATATCTTAAAATTTTCTTAATCAGGTTTTTCGGTTGTTCCATAATCAACATGGAGTTCTTACAACACTCTAACCCAAAGCGGGATGTTAATCTTAACTCTACCTGCCTCTAGAGAGGTAAACAGGGTAAACTTAGAAGAAGATAGCCAAGATACAAGGAGGTTACAGAGATTTTCCATATCTCAAGCTCCAGTTCATCCATCTTTGCTTGTGTCAAAAATGACATATATGTTATGAGTCCACGGATTCCTTAGTCTGGAATATTTATTTGGACAATTCTATTATGGATATCTTCTTTGAATGCCATTAGTTGACTTTAGTACCATGTGATCATTGGGATATCTTTGTGGTTCCATGCATTAAACCTCCATACTGATCAGGCATGGACGCAATCTATGGAACATATTAAGATACACCAATCCTCATATGGCACTTTTGTCATTCCTTTTGGTATTCGAAATCAATAGAGATCAAGAGATATCAATTTCATATAATGATGTACTTTATCTGGAGAGAGGGTATATTAGGGTTTTATGATTTGAAGATTTCAGAAAGGAATAGAAGAATTAGTCCCTGTGTATTTCCTACCTGTAGGTTTTTACCTTACACTTAATATATATAGGGTTCTTATGAAAAGTTTTTAAAAGTTTGTTATACTTATAGTTTATGAAGGATTTACTGGTATCCGAACCAAAATAAAAACTCTTAGTATTCAAATTACTGATAAAATGCCAAGGAATGTACCTGATGTCATTATTTATGGACTAGCTCAGGCATTTTAGGCGCTTTCAATTTTAGGCTTTACTTCCTCAACCGCTTTTCCTTTGACAGATTTAGGGCACGTAGTCTTGATGTGGCCCTTCTCATTACAGCCGAAGCAAACTGCATTCATCATGCCCTTACAGTCCAACGTTTTATGTCCCTTAGACTTGCAGATCCCGCAATGTAGAGGCCGAGGCTGCGATTTGGATTTTGGTTCGAACCTGCATTTCCCATAATGGCGCTTCTTGCAGGTCTCACATACTGGTTTCTGGTCGGACTTTTGTTTGTTCTTTTTCTTAGAACTCTGGGAGTTGTCTACCTCCCTTTTCCTCTTTAGTTCATCCCTTGCATTAGAGGTATGAACGAGATCCTTCTTGTGAGTAAGGACGTGTGGTCTTGGATGAGCCTTGGAGCTAATAGCATTAGGCTCTTTAAACTTTTTCACGGCCTTCTTCACAGCTTTTCCAACAGCTGCGTCGATCATAGTTTGAAGAACATCATGGGAAATTCTAAGGTTCACAATTTCAGCATCGTTAGCATGCGTCGTGCCATCAATGGCGCGATCGACTGTTGTCTTATCCGAGTTTGTCATACTTTCTATTGGTTCCTAACACCAATAAAACAATTTCTTAGTTGAAATCCAACAACTGCTATTTTTCATTTTGATGGCCTTAATATATACTAACCATGGTGTCAATAACCTATACCGGCTATTATAGCACTAACATTCTTAATGAACGTCATTTAAAATATATATTAATGTTACTTAGCCTAGGTCGCAAAAGACCATCAATGGCATTAAAGATTCGGACCTAGTCCATCACTTTTCTGACAGAGGATCAAAACGTCGCATCTGTCTTTATTATATTAAAGAATTTTGGTAGCTTGAAAGCTCGCCATAGGAATATCAGAAAAGAATGATTCCTATTAGATATAAAATATCCATCTAACGTTTGTTGGAGCATTTTCTAAAGTATCATCGGCCAATTTCTACTTCGTATAAAATAACCGAAGTCCTAGTCAGACGGAGACAACAGTTCTCAACAGTCATCGTTCATTATTGAATCACATGTGTCAGCATCAATTAAATTTCTGCATAAACTGCTTGATAAGGAAGAGTACCTGCTATATAGTTATCCTTCTGCACCATCTCCTGGCGTTCATCCGGAAGACTCATGCGTTTGTTTTCCTGGCTTCTCCAGGCTTCTTTATAAGCTTTGGGCAGTTGGTTTTGATGTGCCCTTCCTCGTTACAATTGTAACATGTGGCGTTCTTCATCCCCTTGCAATCTAAGGTTTTGTGACCCTTGGTCTTGCAAATTCCACACAATTTAGCACGTGGGTCGATTGTACATTTTCCAAAATGTTGCTTTTTGCAGTTACTGCATTTGGGTCTGTTATCAGACTGACTCGAGTTCTTCCTAAACTCGTAATCCTTCCTGCGCTCCGAGTTTCCCTTCTTCTTCTTGTTATATTGATGAGAGTTTTCCTCCTTTCTTTCTTTTCTTCCCTCGCCAGAAGCCTTAACAGACTTAATTCTGATTGCATCTAAGGTGAGAGATAAGGATAAGTCCACCGCGGACCTATATGTGGTTGGCCTAGATGCTTTAACATTCCCTTTTATCTCTGGTGCTAGGCCTCCAATGAAACGCGCTATGCGTTTAGGTTCAGGGGTGACTAGATAAGGAACTAGGCAGGACATAGTATTGAAACTTGTCACATATGCCTGACAATCCAAATTCTCCATGACCAGAGTCAAGAAGTCTGATTCTATCTTTTCTACCTCATGCTGGGGGCAATAGTTTTCCTTGACTAATGCAACAAATTGCTCCCAAGATTAGTTGTAGAGTAGAACCTTTCCCGTGGCTTGGAGCAATGATCTCCACCATGCCAACGCTTCTCCTTTGAATGATTGTGAAACAAATTTCACAACATCTTGCTCCGCACAACCGCTGACGTCAACAACAGCGTCCATCTCATCGAGCCATGTCATGCAATCGATGGCTCCTTCTTCTCCTATAAAGTCTCTGGGCTTGCAGGAGACAAAATATTTATATGAACAGGTCTTAACTGGTGCCTCTTGATGAAACACAACTTGTCTAGACGGAATACTCCTTTGATTTGACAAGTCATGAACATCGTCCTCCTTTGACTCATGTGTTTTAAGAGGGGGCTTACAACTAGCCGCAGATAGAGTCTTAGAGTGGGTATCATTTGACTCATCATACTGCCGATCAAGTGCTCGAGCAACAGCATAATCTATTATTGCCTGTAGTTCTGCTCCAGTTACATTAATTCTGGTAGTATCATTGCTCTCCTTCAAGTGACTGTTAACTTCATCTAGTCCAGCCATGTAGCTTGATTGCTACATTAATATTAACAATGATTTATTCAGAGATTAATATGGAATCATCATCTTTGACGATTTATCAACCATGGTAATATAAACCATATTGGTTAACTTGTTAGTTATATTAAATTAGTATTTTCCATTATAATTTATCCTAGTTATAAAACATTAAGGATATTAAAGTGGCGCATAAGGCCTAGTCACAAGGACAGTTCTAAATTTTATAAGCCATGATTTCAGAGAATCTAGGCATTAAGGTTTGAATCACGTTCATTACCTTCTCTTGACAGGGAGTTGTAGACTTCAACTGTCTTTTGTCCTTTAGGACAATAGATATAGCCCGTGGGCATTTCCCTTCTGAGGGATGGTTATAATATGATCATCTTCTCAGATGCTATTAGTCGAGATCGTATGGATCCTACCGACTATTATGCTTGGACCTGGTCCAACACTTTTAGACAAGAGGTCAAAGACCACCACTGTCGTTGTCTTATCGGACAACAAGTTTAGCCCGTAGGCACTTCATCACTACTGGATGTTTATAATGTGATCATCTTATAGGATGACACAAGCCATGATTTCTAAATCAATAGGCTAGATAAGGAAATTGGAAGAATCTAATATAAGGATGACTATTGTGATTTTCTCGAGTCACATTTGTCAAGAGTGCTAACACGTTCTTAGGTGTTAACAAGGATTTGAATCTCTTGAGTAGGTTTCACCATCTTGGCCGCGTAGGCTAGGTTTCACCTTTAAGATTTTCTTTAAATTGCATACTGGCAGGAAAGTAAGGATATTTATTGTATTCAGGATTTTTATCATAAATCCTAATTTATAATTTAATAATAGCACAAATGGCCTAGTCGCGTAGACAAGTTTAATTTATAAGCCAAGATTTCAGAGAATCAGGGCAATTTATGAATTAGTAATGGCACAAAAGGCCTAGTCACGTGGACAAGTTTAATTTATAAGCCATGATTGTCTGGGATCGAGGCATTTAGTAAAAGCACAAAAGGCTTAGTCACGTGGACAAGTTTAATTTATAAGCCATGATCGTCTGGGATCGAGGCATTTAGGTGTGAATCAAAGTTCATTACTTTTCTTGACAGGGAGCTGTAGGCTACCACCGTCTTTAGTCTCAGAGGACGTTAATTATAGCCCGTAGGCACTTCCCTTCTAAGGGATGTTATTTTCCATTCATTTCATATTTCATGTTTAGAATGAAAACTTAATTTAATCAATCCATTATTTGAAAATAAAAGTACAGAGTTGCCCTAAGCGGGTCTTTGAAGGGATAATGTGTCCTCGAAGGGACTGAAAGATAAATATGTCCTTATAAGGACTAATAAGGAAACGATCTTCAGTAAAAGGAGTTTCTTCTTCATTTTATTTCTGAATGCTTTCTCCTTGGATGCTCGTTTCATTCTAGCCGCGGTACGAAGTTCAGCATCTCAGGGCTCCGGGTGTGGAGAACTCCTATTACGGCTTCTTCGCTTGGCGACGTATCCAATAAAAATTTGGAAGTAAAAATTTCCAGATTAGGATTGAAAGTATTCCTATGTTAAGTCTAGACTCAGAAGGTCAAGGAATGTGCTACTGTGTCATTGAGATTAAACACTAAGGGCTAGTGTTTAATTCACTCAATGTTGGCTCTGATACCAACCTGTCACACCCCGATTTTCCACGTGTCACCGGTGGGCCCGGTGGGGGAGTATCGTGACGTGGTTGGCAACATCATGGTCAAACAACACAATATAATAATGCACAGCGGAAGCAAAAGATAAATATATTGCATTCCGAATATAAGTAATGTCAAAGTATTACAACGGAAGGTAAAGGATCCACAGGCGGATCAAATAAAAGATACTAAAACTGTTCAACAGACTTTAGGCATCTAGAACTTGCAAGATTCCCTAATGACACCCTGAGCTCCCAGCCAATTATGCGTAGTACCTGTCACTTAACCTTTTGGAAAATACGTCAGTTTACACTGGTAAATACAATTAACTGACTCATTTTGGAAAAAGAGTTTGAAAAGTGATTCGAGTGCAAACGACACAAAATATCTTGACACATTGATTAAAATGCACAGAGGCAAAATTAATCTTTTATACTTGGGATAATTTTATTAATAAAAATCTTGTATCCGATTTACATGGTTGTCCAACATTTAGGGCCGGTGATTATACAATACAAGCCGGACAAGATTAATCGACACACCACAAATATAATCTCACAAGAAGATACACTTACGAGTGAGTATACGTTATACATATGCAACAGGAGGTGTTATGTCTACACCTTGTGCTTACGTCGTGGCCATTCACTTTTTAAAATGAGCCAAGGATATCCAGGACACGGTCATTAACCCCCAATGTTATTTGTTATCAATCAATACAGATTAAAACGAGATTATGCAATTTAATCATCTCCGATTAAAAGGTTTCTACACCCGACCAAGCGGTATTTTTATAATACCGTATCCCAAGCCCGTATAAGGGAAAATAAGTTAAAAGTATTTACCTGAGCTAGCAATGCAATTTATACTCAGCCGTATATTCTAATAAGCAAGCACGAGTACTTCTACTGGGGCTCTCAATCTGGAACGAAGGTTTTATTAACCTATTAGATTCCTAACGGGTCTTATTTAAGTCGTAACTTAGACCGGTTAGTTTTAAGGAAATGTTTACGGTTCAAAACGCAAGATTAAGCGAAGACCGGAATAGGATGTGATTTAGACCCGACAAGTTTGGAGACTTGTATAATATGGGTAAACTAAACACATTCTGGATTTTGAGATAAAAACGATAACGTTTGGCCCGTTTCGGCTAATTTATGCAAACTAGTTACATAAACCGGACCGGACGCGAATAACGTATCACGGGCACCCGAGTGGGTCGCGAACAGGTTTCCTAAGTTAATATGCTTTAAATATGTTATGATATCATTATGATATCTTCCATAATTCCCAAAACGAGTTTAATCCTTAATTATGCCCCGTAGGGGTATTTTGGTCATTTTAAAGATTATAAAAGGGATTTAACGTAACCCCGATGTTCGGGACTGAAGTAATCAGTAAACAAATTATTTTTAACAGATTATATTAGTTGGTAATAATCCTTATGTGTCAAAATGGTTTTAAGCCTAAACTACGCGTATAATACGCGTATAAAGCCGTTTTAAGCGACGTACGGGTTAAAATACGATTCCGAGTTTTCTGATCAGCAAAACAGGCTCAAAACACTCTATTTATTATTTAAAATTTGTGGCAATTGGATTCGCGTCAAAATTCTTTGTAGAAATCATTTTATGACTGAAAAGGGTAAATTCGGTATTAACCGAATTAAGGCGATAAGCCTAGCTTAAGACCAGTTTAAAAATAATTAAAAATCTTCAAAAATCCCAAAATATTATTTAACATCAGTGGGGAAAAGGTTTGGTGCCGAAAATCGGGTTTAGATAGGCTACGCGCTAATCGCGCCGATTAATTAATAAAAAGCTTATTATTTACGCTAATGCGTATATCTCCTAATCTAGACCTTCGATTGACGTGAAAATTTACGTACATGTTTAATAATCAGTAACTAAGATTATTGTACTTCCGTATTTTCAAAATTCTCGTTGTATGGTCATAAGGGCATTATGGTCTAATTTAAGCGATTAACGGAAACGTGTGCATGCATCGGATAATCAACGAAACAAGTACCGAGACTTATACTATCATGTAACCCAACCCTAATGAAGTACTAAGGCAATACCGAATCGAATTAAAACGGGTCAGAACCGAAGTCAAAGCAAAAGTCAAGGTTTTGCGCCTTTCGGTTCCGAACCGGGTTTAAACAGAAATTTGTCGAGTCGGACAAGCATAGACAAGTTTCCATACTTATTACTAAGTTATATTAAGGTAAAAACAGGTTACACGCCTCTCGGATTGCAAATTGTGCATTAAATCGTGTTTTACGTTTCTGTTGACTTTTTCGGTCAACATTTGACTCGACAAACGACCTAGTTAGGTCTGGAATCGGTACGTGCCCTTATAAGGGTTTAATACCCATATAATTACCTATCTAACGGTACTTTTAATTCGTGATACGACTGAGCTATCATTAACTAATCACGAAGTCAAACCGTAGTTACGTCGGTTTGACTTTTAAGCTAATTACTAAGCTATAATTAATTTAGAAAGGTTAGGCAACTTACTAGGTGTTTAATTGATGAATTAGGAAGGCTTGATCTGCTTGGAAGCTCCCAAAATTGATCAGAAGTGAATTGTGAATGGAATGATCAAAGAGTTGCAACTTATGTGGGTTATATAGTGTTCATGGCACCATGAGTTGATGACAACAAAGTCTACAACACTCCACAATCATCCAACACTTGTTACTAGTGCCTAGGGAAGTCTAAGGGTCCTTCACATGCAAGAAAAACCGGCCAAAAGGGTCACATTCGCGTTAAACAGCCATCTGTCATGTTTCTGGTTGCTGGTAGACTGGTAGCGCACCGCTACGCTTCTGATGTAGCAGTGCGCTAGCCCTCCTCAGGGGCAATTCTTCCATTTTTCAGTTTGCATCCCTGGCTCTTGGTACTCTGAAAGGTCAACAAAGCTTAATTCTTGCATTTTGACCCCTTATTATTTATATACAAGGGCTTTATGACTTATACTCACTTTGCCAAGTCCCTGGACACTTCCGGTTAACCCGAAAAGTCATAACTTTCACCGTTGACGCTTTAACCCCTCGTACACGAATTTGATCATAACTTTCTCATACGATAACGAAACTTTATGAAATTTTAATCGTGCATTCTAGTGAGCATAATTAACCGTTACAAAGCTTTGGGTTTGCTAAAAGGTCACTCAAAGGTATAACTTAAACATGTTGACACATTTAACCCCTGAAGTTTGTAACCTCTCACTTTTAGCTTCGTATGATCTATGATTTATTCGTTTGAAGGTATGAGCATCATGTAGGGCTAATGTGCAATACATTTATTCACTGTTGACATTTAGAACTCGTATATTTACATACTTTCCATGATTGTCAACTTTAGTCCTTCTAGAACATTATTTCACACGTTCAAACATATGACACGTGTCAACACATTATAGGACGTGAATTTTCGAGGTGTTACACATCGTGCCATCATAAGCCCAATTCGGCACATAGGACCGCTCCGTATAATCGTAAAAGGCACCACCATAACCTCTACCTAGGCCCCCTTGGCCTACATTCTCACCACCATGCGGCTCGTCCGCATAATCATCATCACCACTTGGAACTTTCGCATCGCTTTCCGGCTCATCCGCTTCGCCCGGTAGAAGATCCCTTGCACCCACTTTTAATGCTCTCCATCTCTGCCCCTCCGACTTGAGTTTATGGTACCGTTCCGATTGCGTATACGTCCAACCAATCCCCAACTTGTCTAAAGTAAAAGGCTGATGCCTTTTTGGTGCCCCTTTATCCTCTGACGTGATTGCCTTTTGTTGCTTCATCAATCCCGTGATGATTCGGCAATATGGGACAATATCTCTCCCCAACTTGTTTCGGAAAATCCATAGGTGGTTCATGATCAAGTATCGGATTGGAAAACGCGGAGACCCATTAAGTAGCGAATAGAGGACAGGTACTTCCGGGTACCTCACTTGCTCCTTGTCCCCCCTACGCAGAATGACATTTAAAATGCAGATTGCTAGCAACAACTTCGCTTCTATCTTCAAGTTCCTCCGGTATAAAACTCCACTGTAAGTACCGGGAAAAAACAACGCTGCTAACATATCATTCCAACGAGGATGCTTATCCGGTTTGTGAAACAAATCATCAAGGCTAGGGATCATATACTCATGAGTATGTAAACTATCATACTTCCCCAATTTCTTTAGGGTGTCAAATGAAACCTCTACCGGGATCCCATTCACTTCACCTATCAACTTCATTTGCGATGGCTTTTCGTATGTGTTGCACTTGAGGGTTGCCATCCATTCTTGAATTTCAGTCATGAACAAGTTCTTGCTATCCTTATCATAGCAACTAAGCGCCCCCTCCCATCCTAAAGCGCGGAATTTGGCAAACACACCAAACGAACTAAATTCAACCTCACGAACTTTTCTCTCGCAAATAAATGCGGCAGCTCTGTTTTTCAATCGATTCATACTGTCGTGAAAGAGTGTCGGTTGCCAATGCTCCGGTTGGTCTTCCAATGAACCCGACTCCCATCTTGGCTTTTCAGTCGGGTCCAACTCCATTTCTTCCTCGCTTTCACTTTCATCAACTCGACCCAAATATTGCCTTTTTCTCGGTTGTTGTTCCTGTTGCTTACCCTTGTCTTTAGACGAAGAAGACGAACTTGCTCCGGCTTTTTCCTTCGTTCGTACCATTTTCCTACACACATTAAGGCAAACAACACAACCAAACACAACAAAATTAGACCCTTTTTTCCAAAATATCCCCACACTTACTTGTTACTATGGTTGTAGATGCTAGTTAACCAAGAGTTTAAAATTCTTTTTCAAAAATTTTGGGCATGGTGTCTCTACAATGTTGAAATTTCCCAAAAAGTCCACTACTTTACCATCAATCCTACATCTACAACCCATAACAATGTTCAAATAGCTATTTTCATAACAAAGTCTAAGAACAAGCAAGTGGAGATGAACAAATATCAAAATCAACCTCAATCTTCACAATGCACCATCAAAACATAATAAATAAACTTCCATACCTTTGCTTGAAGATGCTAGAATGTTTGTGAAACGAAAACTTCAAAAACCCCCAAAATTTTTCGGACCTAGGGTTTGTGATTCGGACTAGAAAGCTTCGTTTTTTTCGCAAGTCTCTTCTCAAAATTAGAAAGTTTGTGAAAAATTAGTCAAGTTAGACCTCAATTTCACTTGATTTGGCTAAGAATTGAACAAGATATGAAGCTTGGAAGGTTATGGAGTTTGGGGATTTTGTGGGGAACTTGAGAAAGTGATGGATGATGATAGATAGAGGGTAAAGTGGAAGGGAATCGAATGGCTGGGGTTATTCACGTGATCTGATTGTTTTATTATTATTATTATTATTTTTATAACTGCTGAATCAGGAACGATGCTTACACTCGCCAGGTCCACCGTAAATTATGGTGTGGACCGTAAATACGGTGGATGCTGGCAACATTTTTCTACCGTAAAACAATAGCATCCTGCCGTAACACCCCAACAAGTTTGTTCCCCACCGTAAATTACGGTGCCACCGTAAATTACGGTGGCACCTGGGCCTCTATCCTTTGCCAAAAATGTGATTTTTAGGTATATTTTTTATATTTTTTTTTAGTTTTTTTCAATTTTTTTGTGATTTTAAAATTGTTCAAAAACATGTAAAAATTACCCTACCCCCTCGAAAATCCCGTGTTGTCCTCAACACAATGTTAGAGCAATTCGTGACCCGAATGTCCCCACACTTGTTTCAAACACAAGATTCAAGCGAGTACGGTAAATGTGCAAACTATACAAAACAAACAAAATGAAATGCTACTATTTACACTACCAAACCTGGGCCTCTCATGGTTGTTCCTCATCGACCGGGCATAAGATGTAGCCCGCTTTGTCAAGCTCCAAGTTGTTGATGTCGTTCCCCTCCAAGTATGGCTTTAACCGGTGACCGATGACCGTTCACCGTTTGTTGTTTCAGTGTTTGCTCATCTTGGATATCTACATCACCAAACCTCCCAACTCGCTGAACGACATACGGGCCCATCCATTTGCTTTTAAGCTTGCCCGCAAACATCTTGAGTCTTGAATTGTACCACCAAACCTTTTGACCCACTTCAAAGGTTTTCTTCCTTAACTTTGCATCGTGTACCTTCTTGAGCTTGTCTTTATAAGCCGATGCACATTCATACGCCTCATCTCTAATCTCTTCTATCTCGCTTAATTGCAACTTTCTCATCTTTCCCGCCTCGTCTTAATCTGCGTTCACCGTCTTAATTGCCCAATGTGCCCGATGCGATAACTCCATTGGCAAGTGACAACCCTTTCCATACACCATCCGGTAAGGTGTTGTGCCAATCGGAGTTTTGTAGGCCGTTCGATATGCCCACAATGCATCATCCAACTTGCTCGACCAATCCTTCCTATCCGTCCTAACCGTCTTCATAAGAATTTCTTTGATTTGACGGTTGGACACTTCGACTTGTCCACTCGTTTGCGGATGGTAAGGTGTGGCAATCCGGTGATTCACGCTATACCTCTTCAATAATTTCCCGAAGTTAAAGTTCTTGAAATGCGAACCACCATCACTTATAATAACACGCGGAATACCAAAACGAGAGAAGATGTTGGATTGAACAAATTTACAAACAACCGAATGGTCGTTTGTGCGTGTTGAAATAACTTCAATCCACTTTGAGACATAATCCACCGCTACCAAAATGTATAGAAAACCATTTGAATTCGGGAAGGGGCCCATAAAATCTATACCCCATACATCAAATATCTCTACAACCAAGATTGGTTGTAATGGCATCTCATCCCTCTTCGATATGCTTCCCATCTTTTGGCAGTTTACACAGTTTCTAGCGAACTCACATGCATCCTTGAAAATTGTGGGCCAATAAAACCCACATGAAAGAACCCGGTAACCCGTTTTATGCCCACTAAAATGACCACCACATGCGGATGAATGAGCATGAGTCAAAATTTCCATCGCCTCCATTTCGGGCACACACCTCCTAATGACTTGATCCGGCCCGATCTTGAAAAGATCCAGTTCATCCCAAATGTACTGCTTCACTTGGACCATAAATTGTTGTCTTCGCTTCTTGGTCCAATGATTTGGGATGGCACCTGTGGCTAAATAATTTACGTAATGGGCATACCACGGTGCGACAAAGGTGGAAACGACTAGGAGTTGCTCGTCGGGAAAACTTTCATTTATTTCACTAACATCGTCAAGCCCTTCAACCGGAATCCGAGACAAGTGATCCGCCACTACGTTCTCACTTCCCTTTTTATCTCGGATTTCTAAGTCAAATTCTTGTAACAACAATACCCACCGAATCAAACGCGGCTTCGCGTCCTTTTCTCCATCAAATATCGGACCGCACTATGATCCGAATAAACCACCACCTTGCTCCCCCAAATATACGCACGAAACTTATCCAAAGCATACACCACCGCTAATAACTCCTTTTCGGTTGTGGTGTAATTGAGTTGCGCTTCGGATAAAGTCTTGCTTGCATAATAAATCACTACCGGCTTCTTGTCAAACCCGTTGACCCAAAACTGCACCAATAGTAGTGTCGCTTGCATCACACATTATCTCGAACGGCTTTGACCAATCCGGTGGTTGCAAGATAGGAGCTTTGACCTAATGTTCCTTCAAAACAGTAAAAGCTTGCATACACTCATTAGTAAAATCAAATGGGACATCTTTTAATAACAAGTTGCATAAAGGTTTGGTGATAACACTAAAACCTTTTATGAAACTTCTATAGAACCCCGCGTGTCCCAAAAATGACCTTACACCCTTAACATTTTTCGGAGGTGGCAAAGATGCTATTACCCGTATTTTTGCCTTATCCACCTCCATTCCCCTTTCCGAAATTACGTGACCCAACACAATGCCCTCTTGCACCATGAAATGACTTTTCTCCCAACTAAGCACTAAATTTTTCTCAACACATCTTTTTAAAACTTTTTGTAAGTCGTTGAGACAAGATTAAAAGCTAGTGCCAAAAATGGAAAAGTCATCCATAAACACTTCAAGCGACTCTCCAACCATGTCTGAGAAGATACTCATCATACATCGTTGGAAAGTTGCCGGTGCATTTCACAAGCCAAATGGCATTCGCCGAAAGGCAAAGGTGCCATATGGACAAGTGAAGGTGGTCTTGTGTTGGTCATCCGGGTGTATTGCTATTTGATTGTAACCCGAATACCCGTCCAAAAAACAGTAGTACTTTTGACCCGACAGTTTTTCAATGATTTGGTCAATAAAAGGCAACAGGAAATGGTCCTTAGAAGTGGCGGCATTCAACTTTCGGTAGTCAATACATACACGCCACCCGGTGACCGGTCGGGTGGCAATTTGTTCACCGTTTTCATCTTTGACTACTTGAATGCCGGCCTTCTTAGGCACAACTTGGGTGGGACTCACCCAAGCACTATCCGAAATCGGATAGATGATTCCCGCGTCCAACCATTTAATTACCTCTTTCTTTACTACCTCCCGTAGGTTTGGATTCAATCGCCTTTGAGCTTCTCGTGTTGGTTTTGCATCTTCGGTGATAATAATCTTGTGCATGACGATTGATGGACTAATTCCTTTAAGATCGGCAATCGTCCATCCAATAGCTCCCTTGTTCTCCTTTAACACTTCCAACAATGCTTGCTCTTGTGCCAACTCTAAATTAGAGGCAACAATGACCGGTAGAGTGTCATTATCCCCTAAGAAAGCATACTTCAAGTGGCTCGGCAAGTCTTTAAGTTCCAACTTTGGCGGTTCCTCTAACGATGGTTTTGTACCCGAACTTATTTCCGCCGGTAAGCCTTCGAATTGATGAGTCCATGGTGGTCGACCTTCCTACAAAGCCATAGCATCCTGTTTTTCCTCTTCAACCCGGAGTGCATAAGCATGAACCTGTTCAGAAAAATCACACAAGCAAACATCCATACCATCCTCCTCATACTCATGCGGGTTGCATCCGTCAACTAAATCTGCCATGAAACACTCATCAACACCATCAGCATTAGAATTGTTAGTAAAAACATTCAAGCGCATTTTTCGATTCCCAAAAGTCATATCGACTGTACCAAATCTACAATCGATCACAGCATGCGCGGTGCTCAAAAATGGCCGACCCAAAATTACGTTTTGTTGTTGTTTTGGGTCCGCGGACGAGTAGTCCAAGACTAAAAAGTCAACCGGGTAATAGAACTCATCAATTTTAACAATTACATTTTGAACCATCCCCCGGGGTAACTTATGAGACAAATCGGCTAAAACAACCGTTGTCTCTACCCTAGCTAACGGACCAAAGTCATATTGGTCATATAAGCCCCCCGGTAAAATGCTAACTCCGGCTCCAAGATCTAGTAACGCCTTCGCCATTTGAAAGTAACCAACTTGTATGTTAATTAATGGTGTACCTGGATCTTGGAGCTTAGGAGGAAGCTCCCCATTCAAAACCACACTCACTTGCCCGGTTAAATCTACCCGCTTAGGCATTTTCTTCTTTTGTTGCCTCTTTTGTGTGCATAATTCCTTAAGGAATTTAGCATAAGCGGGTACTTGTTTTATTGCATCAAGTAGTGGAAGATTAATTTTCACTTGTTAAACATGTCCCACAACTCTTCTTTTTGGGGACCTCTTGATGCAATAAAATTTTTCTTTCCCGGGTCAAGTAAAGCCGATGGAAACGGGACTTGACTCGGTTCACCCTCAACTTTTTCACTTTTCTCATTTTCACCCAGCCCCGGTTTATTAAAATTTGATTCTTTAGGTTTAACTGGTGATACTTCATCATCACTATCATTACCCGTGATGTCCTCAACTACCCCCTCAACCAATTCGGGTGACAAATTTGCTTTAAATTCTTTTCCACTTCTTAACACACTAACATGATGAACATTAACATTACCTCGTGACGTACCATGAGAAGGATTTGCCTTAGTGTTGCTAGGAAGTTGACCTTTGCTCTTCTTCAACTCCGCCACATCAGTTGCCAATTGACCCATTTGGGTTGTTAGTGATTGGATGCTCTTGTCACGAACCTCATCCTTTTGCATCCGGACTTCATCGAGTTGATTTCGTTTTTGCATGTCTTATTGCATAACCCGCAGCATATCCATGACTTCATTCCCGCCCGACGAAGGTTGACCCGAACCACTTTGACCCGTTTGTTGAAATTGCCATTGGTACCCATAATTGTTTCCACCTCTATAGTTGCCTTGATTGTATTGTTGGTGAGGTGCAAAGTTACCTTGAGCTCCATGAAAGTTTGGGTTAGCTTGGTTCGCCGCGTTCCCGTAACGGAAATTAGGATGATTTCGTAACCCGGGGTGGTATGTGTTGGAGTTCATATTGAAATTTCGACCACCCCCTCCTTGAATTGCATTCACTTCCTCTACTTGTTCATCAACCACCCCCACTACACAAACTTCCGCCGTGTGGCCTATTTCGTTGCAATTAGTGCACACATTGTACACTTGGTTTGTGGTTTGAGCATTGCCACTCTCTACTCCATGCACTTGTGGTCTTTGTATAACATGCCTTGCCCTTCTTGAAGATTGGGCCTTCCTCTTAGAATTCACCGCCATTTGTTCTAAAAATGCCCAATCAACATTTTCATAATTCGTACCGAATGTACCATTGGTGATTGACATTAAATCCCATGCATCCTCCGAACTCAACCCCTCGTGAAAAGCATTCAACAACTCCCATAATTGGATCCCATGATGAGGGCAATTCCGTAACATCATATTAAACCTCTCGAAGGCTTCATGAAACATCTCCCCCGATTGTTGTTGGAAGCTTCTCAAACCTCTTCTTGCATCATTAGTCTTTTGAGAAGTGTAATATTCATCTAAGAATATTTGTTGCATATCGGCCCATGTGAAGATCGATGCGGAGGGTAGAGTGTGAAGCCATCTCTTTGCTTTATCTTCTAGGGAAAATTGGAAAAGGACCAACTTAACATAATCCGAGGAGAAACCTTGACCTCCAATGGTATTGCAAATAGAATCATATGTCTCCAAATGAAAATAGGGTTCTTCCGTTGCTAACCCTTTGAATTTTGGTAGACTTTGGAGAGCAGTTGTTCTAACTTCAAAAGTTCTTCCATCCGCATGATGAGGAATCACTACCGGCGAAGGATTGTTAGTGATAATAGGCTGGAAGTGAGCTACAATTCCCCGTACAGCCTCCCGATGATGTCTTTGAGGTGCACCCAATGGTGCTCGTGGTTGACCCATTTGCATAGGCCCTTGAGGTGCAAAGGGTGGTTGAAATTGGTATTGTGGCATTAGCGGTTGTTGAATCGGTCTTTGATATTGCGGTTGTGTATTGTGAGGATGCACTTGTTGTAGCGGTGTAGGGCGTTGCAATTGTGGCCCTTGCGGTCTAATGTGTTGCACCCCAACCGGTAGTCTACTCGTATCTTGAAATTGTTGAATCGGTTGACTTTGTTGACCCATTCCTCCTTGAAGTCCCAAGTATCCTCCATCACCCCCATAGTGAAAACCTTCCTCTTCATACCCTCTAAATTCCTTTTCATAGCCATCATCATATCCCTCTCCTTGAATGCCCGAGGATTGCCCGAATGGAAAGGATGAGTATTGGAAGCCCGATTGATTCGATGGTCTAAATGTTGAAGTAGCATGGATAATGGTTGAATTTGGTGGTATTGAATGGTGGGAAGATGATTGACCCGTAGTCGGGGGAAAGAAGTGTGACAGTGGTGGGATTGTAGCCGAAGGGCTAAAGGTAAGGTTGGGTTCCACTTGAGTAGTAGTCGGTTATGTGGTGTTGGTTGGTGTAGTATCATGAAGTGGAGTAGGCATTGTAGTGATGTTAGGTATAGTGGTGTTTGGTGATGGTTGTGTGGAAGTAGGTATGAATGATGAGGTCGTTTGACCCGTTGTGGGTGGTATTTGAGATTCTTGCATGATGTTTCGTGGTATGATGGGTGAAGTAGGTGAACCAATGATTCTGTTTTCTCTTAGTAAAACTCTGTTTTGCGTTAGTGTTCTTTCGATCTCCGGATCAAATGACAATGGTGACGACTTGTGAGAGCCTCTAGTATGCATGCACCTGTAGAACCTGCACACTAAACACACCAGTGTAAACCCGAAAATAAGAAAGCAAAACTAACAAACTTACACACGTTGCGCACAACTCCCCAGCAACGGCGCCAAAATTTGACGTGATGTCGTAGTACACGCAAATTTAATCCAAATAACAACTATAGATAGTGGTAAATGGGTATCGAACTCTGGGAGTGTGTGGAAAATGTGTTGATTTTATAGCTTTGCACTTTAACTAAAATTAACCTAATTTTCAAAAAGTAAAGATCAATAATTTGGATTGTTTGGTTTTAAAACTAAAATTAACTAAATAACTTCGAATCAAAGGTTGGTTGTAAAACAGATTAGGAGAAAGCGACCATCCTAAACTTCCGGTTTGCTTTTGACAATTGTGTTTTAAATTCACTAGAAAGAATCACATAGACATGATTCATGTATGATTGTTTGTTCGTGATAAAAGGGAACTAAGTACTCGGATTATGAAAATGCGAGGTTGTTACCCGATAACCAATTGACTAATATCCAACCCTAATCCCTCCCGTGATATCTCGATTGTCAGCAACACCAAGAACGTACGGTTTAGAATATAATCATAACATCAATCAACAATTTACAAACATACATTCACACACCATAATAAACAAACAAACATTGCAAGTCTATTATTCTAGAAATACGAATCCAAACACAAAAGTCATAGACAAACCTTCAATTTAGGATGATCACCATAAGTTTAGCCACACATAGCTTGGTGAATCATCATAGCAACAAGTTTAATGTTCATACGAATCGAAAACACAAACCTATTGTTTATAATTGTTTAGAACCAAGCAAAACTAGCCAAAATCGCCCCTAAGATGCCAGAGAATCGTCCAATGATGAGATGATGTGAAAAGACACCCAAAAACCGTTTTAATGAAGGCAGTTACGCATTTGTCCATCATGTCCACCGTAAATTACGGTACCACCGTAAGTTACGGTGGTCCAGAAAATGTTACGGTGAGAGTAGCCTGTGTTACGGTAGAGAAATGTGAAGATTTCAGGGCCACCGTAAATTACGATGGCCACCGTAATTTACGGTGGCACCCTGAATGTTATGTTTTGTTTCTTCTTTCAACCCACACACGACCCGTGCATCTCCAAACCGTCCAAAGCTGCGTTTTATCCCTTTTTAGCTCCCGAACCGCACCTGAAACATAAGCATTCGTAGTTATCTAATTCAAGATAATTACACGCTCAAGTGAGGGATAATTTCATCTTTTAACACCATTAAGGGTTGTCCTATGGACTACCCGTCAATACCGAAACATGGAAAACGAATTCTATAACGCGTTCAGTACTACCTCAGCTACTGCAAGTTCAGTTGCTCAAAACGTAAACATGGAAAATGAAACGGGAACGTTGCAAAAACCCTCAAAGCTGATGAGCATTGAAGAATATTACAGTTGGCAAGAACGGTTCGAGAATTGGGTTCAAGCAAACCATTTAAGGTCTTGGGAGTGTATTGAAACTAAGTATGTTCGACCTCGTTTTGATCCAGAAAGCGACCTGGATCGTTTGAGATTAAGCCAGGTCGTGTGAATTACCATATCTCTGTACAAATCGTGTGAAAAACCCTCCAGATCGTTCGGAACTGAACCAGGTCGCTTGAAAATCACACCAGGTCACTTGGAATTGACTCCAGGTCGCACGAGTTGACTCCAGGTCGCACGAGTTGACTCCAGGTCGCACGAGTTGAACTTCGGGTCGCACGAGTTGAACTCCAGGTCGCACGAGGTGATCAGGTCGTTTGAGATTAAGCTAGGTCGTGTGAACTACCAGATCGTTTGAAAACTTAGTTCATTTGAACAATCTCTGTCCAAATCGTGTGAAAAACCCTCCAGATCGTTCAGAACTGAACCAGGTCGCTTGAAAATCACACCAGGTCGCTTGGAATTGACTCCAGGTCGCACGAGTTAACTCCAGGTCGCACGAGTTGACTCCAGGTCGCACGAGTTGACTCCAGGTCGCACGAGTTGAACTTCAGGTCGCACGAGTTGAACTCCAGGTCGCACGAGGTGATCAGGTCGTTTGAGATTAAGCCTGGTCGTGTGAATTACCAGATCGTTTGAAAACTTAGTTCATTTGAACAATCTGTTATTGTAAACTTTCGATACCGAAACATGGAAAACGAATTCTATATCGCGTTCAGTACTACCTCAGCTACTGCAAGTTCAGTTGCTCAGAACGTAAACATGGAAAATGAAACGAGAACGTTGCACAAACCCCCAAAGCTGATGAGCATTGAAGAATATTTCAGTTGGCAAGAACGGTTCGAGAATTGGGTTCAAGCAAACCATTTAAGGTCTTGGGAGTGTATTGAAACTAAGTATGTTCGACCTCGTTCTGATGAGGGAGTTATAAAAATTATTTCTGAAATTTTAGATAAAGAGAGAGACATGTACAAGGCAGAAAAATTGATGATCAGTTTACTTCAACAAGCTGTGAAAGAAGATATTTTCGTATTACTTCAACATGATGGTAGTGCACGTTCGATTTGGGAAGCACTTCGCACAAAATTCGAAGGAAGTACGGAGATGATCAAGAATAAAAAATCATTATTAAAGAAAGAATTTGAATTGTTTTCAAGTTTGCCGGGTGAAACTACAAAGACTCTTATTGAGAGATATTGTCATTTAGTGCGTTCAATGACTCAATTGGATATCAATAAAGATCTAGAGGAATGGGTTGAAAAATTAGCCGATGCTTTACCTCAAAATGAATGGGGTACAAATCTTATGGTTTTGAAGAATACCGGAGAGTATAATATATTGTCAATTGCTCAATTCTTTGAAAAACTTGAAGGACAAGATCTTGAACAACAAAAGATCGCTAGAATGAACAATTCAAGTGGTCAACAAGATATCAAGATGTATTTCAAAGGTAATGTTCAAAATGTTGAAGCTAGTCCAAAAATCCAAACCGCTTTCAGCGCAGAAAACTCATCCGGATCTCTCAATCAAAGTTCAATCAACAACAGTGGATTTTCTTCATATCCGAGTGTTAATCCTAATGTTTCAACTTCAAATTATCAGTCTCAAAGCTCGAACAATGGTAATGGTCATGTGCTAAAATGCAACATCGCGTTGCATCTTCAGAATGGTCAGAATTTCTCTGAAGAAGTCGCTAAAGGTCATATGGCATTACTAGTTACCGTGTTAGAATCATATGAGAGTTTGGTTGCGGGAAGGATCGGAAATCCTATGTTGATAAAAGAGGATTACGATCAGATTGATGCTGAGGAAATGGAGCTAATGGATATTAAGTGGTGTTTAGCGAGCGTGTTGAGGAGAGCTAAGAAATTTAAGCAGATTACTGGAAGAGATGACTTACGTGATGCTAATGTTTCTACTTTAGGTTTTGATAAGTCTAAAGTTACTTGTTTTCGGTGTAGGGAAAAAGGACATTTCAAGAGGGAATGTACAAACCGAGAAGCAGGTGCAACTCAGAATCCTTTCGGGAACAATGAATATTATCGGAAAGCAATATATCATCAGGTAGCTCAACAACCGTCATCATCCCATACTATTTCGATTGAAGATGGAAAGAAGAAAGTGTAGGTCCACCCGGAGGATCGAGTCAACCTCTATTCCTGTTTTCCGACAAACCCGAGAGTGCGGAATCCAAACGGGTAAGTTAAACCAAGTTACGAACACGTAAAACACAAGATTCAGCGTTTAACACTCAATGTATTAATGCTATGAAACGATTACAATGCAATGTTTACAAGATATCCTTATAAACTCTCAGTGTGTGTGTGTTTACAGTGTGTTCGCTCTAGATGAAATCTATTCAGACTTCCACTCTAGTTGTTTCTATCTGTTCTTGTGTATTTATACTAACACATCGAAGAAATCCTCTAGCGACGAAATCCTATCGACAAACATTGATCATCACGACCAAATCCATGTGATTTCGTCACCTGTGTGTTTTCGTCATATTCAGCTTCTTATAAGGTGATTTCGTCATCAGCCATTTCGTCACATGATGTTTCTTCGTCATGTCATGTTCTAAATACAAAACAAAAACAAACAGTACATGTGCATTTAATTTCCATTGAATAAAAACAATGAAATCACGTTGATTTCATTTAAAGTATGCATTGAATAATTAGACATGACATCATCATGACATCATCATGGTGATGTCATGGTGATGTGTTGGCGGGAAAAGGTTCGCGGCTCTCCGTGCTTCGCGTGTCGAACTCTAGGGCGCACGACGGAGGAATATCGCGACGTCGGACTTGAGCCGAACCTAACCGAGTCGAACCGAACCGAGTCGCGTCCACATAATATGTATCAACAAACTCCCCCTTGGACGCTACTCGTGAGGTTCATCTTCCATGTCTTCCATGTCAGAGGATCTTCAAAGTCTTCACGTGTCGCAAGTAGAAAATGTATCGACAAACTCCCCTTTTCATTTAGGAAGTGTGTTAACAGACTCCCCCTGAACATAAACTCTCCCTTGAGTTATGCTCGTTAATATTTTGATCTTCAATTCTTTAAATCCTTGTGGTGTTGACTGATTGATCATCGGCAACTCGATCATCTTTATCATTTGAGTGCCTTCACGTCGTGTCTTCATTCCGAAGCTTATCATCGAACATGTTCTCCTCGCCTTTAGCATCTGCATATGCAAGAAAGCTAAACACGTAATGAGAACAAACGCTTGGAATATAGTTAACATTTAAACAAATGACACACATGTGACCATTTTTCAATCAACTACCGTCCGACAGTTAGTTTGAAAAGTTAACAGATTTTTCAATTTTGATTATTAACTTTTAAAACTTGCAAACTCTGACCGTTTATGAAGATTCAGTCGTTTTGGTTTTCTATCAGATTTCAGGTAACGAAGACTTGAGTTCCAACATCGGTTAATCAAAACTAAAGCAGAAATAAAATCTTTTTGGTTTTTATAAAGTTTATATTAAAACACAACTAAAATCTTTTTGGCATTTTGAATATTTCAAACTTAAAGACTGAAAGTAGTAAATAAATATATACAGAGTTGCAGAAACTAAGAAAAATAAATATATACAAACATTCTTTTTGCGAGTTTCGAGGGTAAGAGAATCATATCAGTGTACGGTCATGCCAAAGCGCCCTTATTGTTCTTTTTATTAACATTTAGATAAACATCCTATAACGATTATCGGTATTGTTATCCACATAAGCTCAACTTATCAGATGTAATCATGGCGAGGGGATACGTTAAGGTATGATTTATACTTACCGACCGGTGTTCATCCACATCACGACACATTCCTGTATCAAGGTATGCACGAGAGTTCATCTTACTGGTGAGTATACCATTTATCATCTGTTTTGACGTATATAAAAATGTGAGATACTCACTTATTTTGATAAAAACAAGCCCTATGTGAGAGAATCACTTATTGATGAGGAACTTGATTTTCAGATATGCATGAGGGGCACAAGAGAAAGTCCGTGAACAGTTCAGTACTTTCGTACAACAAAGAGACGAACTTGACTCCCGGATAAATGTGATATATTATCACTTATTTTGTGGACATGTGATTGTTGATCACTAATTGAGGTCGTATGCAGTATGTACACGTATGTATGGTATCATGGAAGATCTAGACTTCGTCTCCGTTTGTTTTCGGTAAAAGAAACAACCATGATACCCAGATGATAAACAACATAAAGACCACATATCTCAGAACCTCAACAATCTCTCAAACGAAATTTCGGTACTATGACCATATGCCAATGTGCGGTTCCCACCTGGTCTTCAGTCGATTTAAGTTTATATCACCCTGCACACTTTAAAATGATTGTGAGCCTACCGATACATCTTATATAGAGCTGCTTATCATTTTTAGTTTTGCATTTTAGTTTAAAGAGGTTTAGACAGACCACTCATGTACTATCATTTTCTCTCTTGCTCGCCAGGAAACTCATTTTTTTTTCTATTGTTTTTGAGATTTTTTGATGTTTTTGAATTTTTCAAATTTGGATTTACTCCCCCTAAAATCAACAAACTTACAATAATTTTAAAAACACAAAGATATTTACAAAAATGATTTTCCGATGCGGATTACTCTTGCTTGACCTTAATGCCGTTTACCAATAATAAAAAGTCAAATCTTGATTTATCAAATGCTTTGCTAAAAAGGTCGGCACGTTGGTTGATGTGTGCAAAATGCAACATATAACTTACATCAATTGTGGCATAAAACTAACTCTTTTTTAGTACTAATGTTGGAAAAAGTGTACTTTTGTCTTCCTTTTGTATTTTCAGGATTAAATGAGCTTAAATTAACAAAAGAAGCAAAAAGGCAGCTAAATCTAACATAAATACAAGAAAAGGAACAAACGTGGCATGCCCGACCTCCCCGAAAGCATCTTCCCAAGCAAAACAAGAGAATAGAAGGCTGAACACGCCCCGTGCTCAGTGAACACGGGGGCGTGCCCAAGTGCCAGCATAAAAGACAAAGCTATAGAAGCTTCTATCGCCCACCACGGGGCCGTGCTCAGCGGACACGGGGCTGTTGTCAACTATAAGATTCGCAGAATCCAGGAAAATCTTGATAGTAGAGATATGCTTCTGCACACGGGGGCGTGCCCAGCGGACACGGGGGCGTGGTCAACTAATGCAGACAAACTGCAATTAATGAAGACAGAGAAGAGGATGGACACGGGGCCGTGCCCGAGCTTCTGTTCAGCCTATAAATAGGAGTGCTTGGCTCAAGTGCAAACCATCCCTTGGCACACCACCTCTCTCACACTTCACCCACCACCCACCACCACCATAACACCATCATCCATTGTCCATCATAGAGTGTGTGAGTCGTCTCGGGATCCAAGATTGATCGTAAGAGTTCTTGACAATCAAGGCCATGTTTGCCTAAGTCTCTTACATCACTTGGTGAAGACAAAGTGTCTAGTGTAATACTTTTTATTTTTAATCTTTTCGCACTTTTTACTTGGTTATGTATTAATGACTTTAATAACTAGTTTCTTATGTTGAAGGTGATTCTTCCTTATCGTTTGTCCGTGGTGTCTTGGCATTATTTTACTGTCTATATAAAATAAAAGATTTTCACCATTAATATCTCCACAGTCTATATGGAGGTATGTTGGCTACCTGGCCGGGGGTTAAGGGAATGGTTTGGTAAGAGTCTTGCCTTGTTCAGTGTATAGATCCTGCAAGGACCTGGGTCAAATTTAGTAGGACCTCCTTCAATACTTAAACGGTATTGGATGGCGGGGGTCCAAACTCTTTGATCCCCTCATATGTAAGCTGCTATTAATACTTTAACCCGGCTACTTAGGACTGTATCCCTGCTGACTCAGACTACTTAGCCGAGGGTAAGGTCACCTTCAAAAGAGGGGCCTACCATAATACGTTAATAACTTAATTAATTATCTTTCAGTAATCCGACCCTTTAGGATTGTATCCTTGCTGACTCAAACTACTGGGTTGAGGGTAACGTCACCTTCAAAAGAGGGGCCTACTACAACAACTAAGATAATCTCTTAAAAAGTGCAAAACTGCGGAAATAATCAAAGGTTACACTATACACGAGTCGGAGCCAAGTGAATCATCTTGTCTATCTATTTTTATTTTATTTTATTTTTAGCATTTTAGTTAGTTTTTATTTTTCTAGTTTAAAACCATTTTCTAATTTTTGATTTGATTAGACGTTGAGGATAAACCGGTACTAAAAGCTCTTGTGTCCTTGGACGACCTCGGTATCTTACCAACACTATACTACGCTCACGATGGGTGCACTTGCCCATATGTGTGTTTAGTGTTAGTAAATATCGTGTTTTATAAATTTAAAACTTGGCTAAAAAAGTGTAAAAGGTCTTAAAATAAACATTAAAACCATAACACACTTCACGCACATCAAGTTTTTGGCGACGTTGCCGGGGACACAAGGATTTTAAGAAAGTTAGGAATCAACGGCCTAATCGTTTTTTCTTATTTTTCTTTTTTTTAGGGTTTTTCTTAGTTTCCAGCTTCTGCAGAGCTCAGCATGGGCCGTGCCCAATATTGTTACTGGCAGTTTTTATATTCCGAGTTACAGAGAGCTGAGCACGGGGCCGTGTCGGTGCAACACGGGGCCGTGTCCAATTCCCCAGTAACAGGGACCCGGAAAACAATCACTGTATCTCCGACCACGGGCCATGTTCGCTGAACACGGGGCCGTGGTGAACCTTCTGACCAACGTTCTTTTCTGTTTTATTGCAGGACTTGGAACCCCGGCACCACATTTGAACTTCCTACGTAGTGTATGAGCTCCAGTTCTAGTAGAGACATAAAAGAACCTCTAGAAGAACCCGAACGCTTTCTCAGAAAAAGACTTAAAGCTAAAAACCAAGAGAAAGTTTCGGGGGACCCACTTCCAATGGCGGACCAACGTACCCTCATGGATTACCTACGACGCACTGTAGGTAATCTCGACGCCGCTATCAATGCACCGAATGTCGAAGCCAATAACTTCAAACTTCGGCCACATTTGATACAAATGCTTCAAAACTCCGCAACCTTCCATGGGCTTGCGGACGAGGATCCCCATCTACATATTACTAATTTCTTAGAAATATGTGATACCTTTCGGATCAATGGAGCATCAAACGACGCCATCCGCCTTCGGATGTTTCCATTTTCACTAAAAGACCGAGCTAAGGCTTGGCTTAATACCCTCCCAGTTGGCTCGGTAAACACCTAGGATGAACTAGCCCAAAAGTTTCTATATAAGTATTTCCCTCCTGCTAAAACAGCTAAATTAATGACTGAAATTAATGACTGAAATTAATACATATTCACAAGAAGATGGGGAATCCTTATATGAAACTTGGGAAAGGTTCAAGGAGCTACTAAGAAAGTGTCCTCATCATGGACTTGCGGTATGGCAACAAGTATCCACTTTCTACAATGGGTTGTTGCCACACACAAGGCAAACACTTGATTCTAGCTCCGGGGGACTTTTAAGTAATCGTCGCCCAAATGAAATTTATAATCAAATTGAGGAAATTGCTCAAGCCAATTTTCAATGGCACACTCCCCGAGGCAATAAATCTATTGCCCCGGGCGCCCATAAGGTTGATGAAAGCACTTCTTTACAAGCCCAAATCGAGGCCCTTTCTTCAAAAATCAAAAAGTTAGAAATGACAAAAACGGTCTCGGTTATGGCTTGTGAAGGGTGTGGTGGGCCACATGAAAATTGGAGTTTTATGAAAGAATTAGATGATCAAACGGAAACGGTAAACTATATTGATAACAGACCTAGGCCGTTGGGTCCTCCAACGGGTACCTACAACCAAGGATGGCGTAACCACCCAAACCTTGGTTGGAGAGATCCCGGCAATAGTAGTAACCAACAAAACCAACGAACTAAGTTTCAACAATCACAAAATTTTCTCAACAACAAGGTGGACGAGAAAGGCTTGAAGATACTGTATCTCGCCTCATCTCCGACACAGAAAAGAAAAACTCGGATCGATTTCAGCAATTGGAATCGAATTTTAGAAATCAACAAGCTAGCATTCAAAACATTGAAAAACAATTAAATCAAATAGCTCAAAATTTCTCCGAGAGACCACAAGGCGCGTTACCGGGTAATACCGAGACCAACCCAAAGGCGCAAGTACATCTCTTAACATTGAGAAACCGTACCGTGGGTCCCGAAGAGTCTCCACTCCCACCAACTGAAAGAAGCCAATCTAGCCAAACCACAACTCCACCCGCGCCCCAACGAGAAAATGCTTATCCACCAGTTCAAGAGCCTACTAAGACTCCTCCTGTTCCATACCCCGGTCGGTTAATTCGTCAAAAGACCGATGAGCAATTCGCAAAGTTCGAAAATTTACTAAAACAATTGCATGTTAATATTCCATTTATTGAAGTCCTAACTCAAATGCCTAAATATTCAAAATTTATGAGGGACTTCCTCACTCATAAAAGGAAAATTGAATCATTGCAATTAGTTAACTTAGGTGAAGAATGCTCAGCCTTACTACTCAACAAACTCCCAAAAAAGAAGCTTGACCCTGGAAGCTCCACAATTCCTTGCTCGATTGGAAAATCCCCCATTTGTAATGCACTAGCCGATCACGGGGCAAGCATCAACCTCATGCCCTCATCAATGTTCAATCGACTCGGCTTAGGAAAAACAAGTCCTACAAAAATAAGCATACAACTCGCCGATAGATCCGTCAAATATCCACAAGGTGTCGCTGAAAATCTATTGGTCAAGGTCGGCGAATTTGTCTTTCCGGCCGACTTTGTCATACTAGATATGGAGGAAGATACCGAAGTACCACTCATCCTAGGAAGGCCATTCCTAGCTACGGCCCAAGCAGTGGTAGATATGAATGATGGAACACTAACATTAAGGGTTGGGGACGAGGAAGTAAAGTTTGGAGTCGGGAAAAGAGTAGAAGACGAAGACCCGGTCAACTACATGGAGGTCATTGACTCAAGCTTGGATGATGCTCTCCGACGGTGCAGCATGGGATGCAAAACATCCCACTTGAGTGACATGTGACCAGACTTTGGGTCTAGCCAAGGACCCTTATAAACGTGGCGCACCACGGAGGCATTCCGCGGAACTATCCTTAGTTTAGTTTAGATTAATTTTTATGTTTTCTAG
Organism: Helianthus tuberosus; assembly: GCA_030545235.1. Classification (NCBI taxonomy): domain Eukaryota; kingdom Viridiplantae; phylum Streptophyta; class Magnoliopsida; order Asterales; family Asteraceae; genus Helianthus; species Helianthus tuberosus. The sequence goes on along the minus strand of CM060364.1, from coordinate 19,801,734 downwards.
TTTAGTTTTAATTTTCAGGAATAAAACACACTCGGGATGGTAAAGGATAACAAGGGAAACTTGGACTAGCACCCCATGCTGGAAAACAGGGCCATCCGACAAAACTTTCTTCATTACAGCATGTTCAGCACGGGCCGTGTCCACCCAACACGGCCCCGTGCTGCACAGTCTGCAGAAAATGCCCAGTTCAGGTAAACTGGACACGGGCCGTGTTCACCCAACACGCCCCCGTGTCCACACTTCTGTTTCTTTTGGTCAACTTTTTGTTACTGGCACCTGAACACGGGGCCGTGCCCAGACACCACGGGGCCGTGTCCAGGCGCCCAGTAACACAAATTTTTGTTTTTTCACACCCTTTTACACATTCAATCAACCAAAAAACTTATTTTTGGAACACATTGAGGACAATGTGTAATTTAAGTGTGGGGGGGGGGGGGATGCTAAAACCTTGAATCTTGCAAGTCCTAACTACAAGCCTTACACAAAACTCTATTGGATCCGCTAATCACCCCAATTTTTTTCAAAAAACTTTAATTTTTTTTTACTTGTCTAGGTTTAACTTGGGAATTTCAAATTCTAAAAAGGTTGTATTTTTACAAATTTACAACCGATAGCGTCGTGATAAAAGAACCAACATAAGAAAATTATGAAAAGGCATGACAAGCTTAGTTAAAATTTAATTATATATACTTGATCACATAAAAACCCATTCCCACAAAAGTGAGTTTTGAGCCTTTATTGAGCATACAAATACATATCTTTAAACTAAATGCTCATTTTTCGTTTTTTGTGTGAATAGCCGCTTGGTTCTTACAACTCTAGAACTTGCCACGACGATACATTCCCGGTCCTTACCAACTTAAACCCGAGTAAGTAAATGATGGAGGCATTAGGACTAACCCTTTTTATTTCTACACCATTATTTTTCTTTTTTTTTACCACCTACCCAAAATCCCTCTAGTTAACCCCTTTGAGCCTAAACCTTTTTATTTCTTAACCTAAACCAAACACCCTCTCACCCACCAAAACCTTTTTTTTTTATTTTTTTAACCCTTTGTTTTAGTAACAAACTCGGTTTTTCGTATGACTTTAAAAAAAAATGTGTTGATGATGAAGCAAAAGAAATAAACAAGCAAGTTCATTAAAAAATAACTTTGTTTGAATCATGGCTTCATCAAAATAAAAAAAAAATTGCAAAAATAAAAAGTCTTTCGAAAACCGACGCTTTTTACGCTTTTCGCCTTTTGCTACTAACCACTAACCCAACCACCTACCTTTAACCCAAGCCTAACCCTTCACCAAAAAGTCCTCTTGATATTTACAAAGGTATATAGTTAAAAAGGAGGAGGATTGATTGCTTGGCAAGCCTATGGTGGAGTAAGTTTCATGCCGCTCCCGAGTGATTCACTAAAATACATCTTCGGCCGAGTGTTGAGTGATCCCCCGTGAGGTATGTGAACTTGTATATCAATAGAATTTTAAAGAGGCATGTTATGCCCTAATAAGTAATTTATCTTATGAAAAGTTTTAAATAAATCATGATGAATAGGATTGTGAATAAATAAAAATAAAACTTAATAAAGAATCTTGGAAATCCTGACACTCTATGACAAGCCCAAAAACCTTCTCTTCTACCAATTCCATTTGGGAGTGTAAAGCCACATTATAAAGAGTTTTGCTTGAGGACAAGCAAAGATTCAAGTGTGGGGGTATTTGATGTGTGCAAAATGAAACATATAAATTACATCATAACTAACCCTTTTTTAGTACTAATGTTGGAAAAAGTGTGCTTTTGTCTTCCTTTTGTATTTTCAGGATTAAATGAGCTTAAATTAACAAAAGAAGCAAAAAGGCAGCTAAATCTAACATAAATACAAGAAAAGGAACAAACGTGGCATGCCCGACCTCCCAAAAAGCATCTTCCCAAGCAAAACAAGAGAACAGAAGGCTGAACACGCCTCGTGCTCAGTGAACACGGGGGCGTGCCCAAGTGCCAGCATAAAAGACAAAGCTATAGAAGCTTCTATCGCCCACCACGGGGCCGTGCTCAGCGGACACGGGGCCGTGGTCAACTATAAGATTCGCAGAATCTAGGAAAATCTTGATAGTACAGATATGCTTCTGCACACGGGGGCGTGCCCAGCGGACACGGGGGCGTGGTCAACTAATGCAGACAAACTGCAATTAATGAAGAGAGAGAAGAGGATGGACACGGGGCCGTGCCCGAGCTTCTGTTCAGCCTATAAATAGGAGTGCTTGGCTCAAGTGCAAACCATCCCTTGGCACACCACCTCTCTCACACTTCACCCACCACCCACCACCACCATAACACCATCATCCATTGTCCATCATAGAGTGTGTGAGTCGTCTCGGGATCCAAGATTGATCGTAAGAGTTCTTGACAATCAAGGCCATGTTTGCCTAAGTCTCTTACATCACTTGGTGAAGACAAAGTGTCTAGTGTAATACTTTTTATTTTTAATCTTTTCGCACTTTTTACTTGGTTATGTATTAATGACTTCAATAACTAGTTTCTTATGTTGAAGGTGATTTTTCCTTATCGTTTGTCCGTGGTGTCTTGGCATTATTTTACTGTCTATATAAAATATAAGATTTTCACCATTCATATCTCCACGGTCTATATGGAGGTATGTTGGCTACCTGGCCGGGGGTTAAGGGAATGGTTTGGTAAGAGTCTTGCCTTGTTCAGTGTATAGATCCTGCAAGGACCTGGGTCAAATTTAGTAGGACCTCCTTCAATACTTAAACGATATTGGATGGCGGGGGTCCAAACTCTTTGATCCCCTCATATGTAAGCTGCTATTAATACTTTAACCCGGCTACTTAGGACTGTATCCCTGCTGACTCAGACTACTTAGCCGAGGGTAACGTCACCTTCAAAAGAGGGGCATACCATAATACGTTAATAACTTAATTAATTATCTTTCAATAATCCGACGCTTTAGGATTGTATCCTTGCTGACTCAAATTACTGGGTTGAGGGTAACGTCACCTTCAAAAGAGGGGCCTACTACAATAACTAAGATAATCTCTTAAAAAGTGCAAAAGTGTGGAAATAATCAAAGGTTAGACTATACACGAGTCAGAGCCAAGTGATTCATCTTGTCTATCTGTTTTTTATTTTATTTTATTTTCAGCATTTTAGTTAGTTTTTATTTTTCTAGTTTAAAACCATTTTCTAATTTTTGATTTGATTAGACGTTGAGGATAAGCCGGTACTAAAAGCTCTTGTGTCCTTGGACGACCTCGGTATCTTACCAACACTATACTACGCTCACGATGGGTGCACTTGCCCATATGTGTGTTTAGTGTTAGTAAATATCGTGTTTTATAAATTTAAAACTTGGCTAAAAAAGTGTAAAAGGGCTTAAAATAAACATTAAAACCATAACACACTTCACGCACATCAAGTTTTTGGCGACGTTGCCGGGGACACAAGGATTTTAAGAAAGTTAGGAATCAACGGCCTAATCGTTTTTTCTTATTTTTCTATTTTTTTTAGGATTTTTCTTAGTTTTTCAGCTTCTGCAGAGCTCAGCATGGGCCGTGCCTGGTCGGACACGGGCCGTGCCCAACATTGTTACTGGCAGTTTTTATTTTCCGAGTTACAGAGAGCTGAGCACGGGGCCGTGTCGGTGCAACACGGGGCTGTGTCCAATTCCCCAATAACAGGGACCCGGAAAACAATCACTGTATCTCCGACCACGGGCCGTGTTCGCTGAACACGGGGCCGTGGTGAACCTTCTGACCAACGTTCTTTTCTGTTTTTATTGCAGGACTTGGAACCCAGGCGCCACATTTGAACTTCCTACGTAGTGTATGAGCTCCAGTTCTAGTAGAGACATAAAAGAACCTCTAGAAGAACCCGAACGCTTTCTCAGAAAAAGACTTAAAGCTAAAAACCAAGAGAAAGTTTCGGGGGACCCACTTCCAAATATAATATCATCCACATATACCTGAACCAGTAGAAGATCTCCATCTTGTTCTTTTATATAGAGAGTGCAATCGATAAGACCTCTGTGAAATCCATTCTCCAACAGGTAATTAGATAAGGTTGCATACCAAGCTCGTGGTGCTTGATGTAGACCATAGAGAGCTTTGTTCAGCAACCAAACCCGATCGGGATGGATAGGATCTTCAAAACCTGGAGGCTGTTCGACATACACCTCTTCTTTGACTAGACCATGTAAGAATGCACTTTTGACGTCCATCTGATAAACCTTGAATCCTTTGTATGAAGCATAAGCTAGAAAGATCCGAATGGCTTCCAGACGTGCAAATGGTGCATGCACTTCGTTGTAGTCTATACCTTCAATCTGACGAAAACCTTGACCGACCAATCTTGCTTTGTTGCGAATAAGGATTCCACGGTCGTCCTTTTTGCACTTATACACCCAACGGGTACCAATCTTCTTGTAATCAGCAGGTTTCTCTACGAGCTTCCAGACACCAAGTTTCTGGAATTGTTGCAGTTCTTCCTGCATTGCTTCAACCCAAGAGTTATCTTTCAAAGCTTCTTTCCAAGTTCTTGGCTCTTCCTGTGAGACATAACACGCGAAAGACCAATCGTTTTGTTGACCAGATTCTCGAATCGCCGCACACAAGGCTGCATTGTTGTTGTTTCGCAACATGTTTCTTGTTTGAATGCTACTCTGTACATTACCGATGATGTTTTGTTGAGGATGGGTATTGCGAATCCTTGTTTCTGGATTATCTTGAACTGGAATATTTGTACCCAGATTGTTGAGATTGAGATCAACAACCAATTCAATACCCGGAACTGGCGAAGAGGATGATGCAGTAGCTTCAGCTGTTTTGGGGTTATCAACTGAGCTGTAGCTTCCGAAGTACCTTGTACAATTATTGTTGGAGCTTCTTGATCTGCATCTAGAAATTCATCATCCTCTGAAGATTCGTTTAGTTCGGTTGCATCATGAAAATCCTCATTGTCGAGAGCATTATCGTTCACTGAAGATGGTTCTGAATTGACAATAATTGGACGAACCAACGGTGATTCTGTTGCGTTGTCACTCTCGAAAAACATCCTTGCCGCAACATTTTCTTCAACTATGTTGGTGCATTAATGTCTGTTAACTTCGTCTTTATAGAGTCTTGTATCTAGATAGGATTAACCGGTGCTCAGCAGGATAGAAAATAGGTTTTAGATGTAAAAAGGTGATTTCGCACGAAATAGCTAAAGCTATTTCACACGAAATGAGAAATACTCATTTCGTACGAAATAGCCACTCTATATATAGCTTGAGCTGGTTCATCATTTGGAACGTTCCGATTTCAGAGCCGAGGTGCTGCCGGTTTGTCAAACGATCTATAAAAGCTTTGAAATCGTTAATAAGAAGATAATTAGGGAGAATCAAGCTGTATCAAGTTAGAATCACTGATTCCGCCTTTGATTCTGACTCAAAACTCTTCTGAACGACTCATTCGGGTCACACGACGATCCAACAAACTGCTTCAACATTGATCGAATTGAAAAAGTCTTCGTACTCAAACATCCATGGTTGACCTGGATTTTTGACTGGCAAAGTGTGTCTTTGTACTTTGACTTCAGACCATTCCTCAAACCTTTTAGCCTCTAGATTCCAGACTCTTAAGTTCGGGGTGGCATAACCAAGAAAGTGACCTTCAATAGCTTTTGCCCCAAACTTTTTATTAGGATTGAGCAGCAAAAGAAAAGAAAGAAGTAAAATGTGAGAATGTTGTTCAGGTGGAAGAGAAGTATGAACAGAGTGCAGAAGTTAAAGTTGTTGAGAAGATTGTTGAGATCGAAAAGATTGTAGAGGTCACAAAACCTTGTCTGAAATGTTTGGAACCATGCAAACATTGTGAAGAGAAAGATAAGAAGATTAGTGAGCTAGAAAAGATGAAAGAAAAATTGTTGTTCGATGTTAAGTACGTGAAAGAATCTTATGATGTGTTGAACAGAACAGTCAACCAGTTGGAAAAGACAAACTCAGAAAGGGAAGATGCTTTGACAATGATGAATGCAGTGATGATGTCTAAGTAGACGGCCATCAATCACTATATTGATGAGTGTGCAAAGTTGAAGCAAGAATTAGAGACTGAAAAGATTGAGAATGAAAGAATCAGACGATTGCTAATGAGTTACTCAAGTTCTGATTACTGGATTGATAGAATCTATCCGACAGTAGCAGGTTTTGAAGCTTTTCAAGATAAGAAGTCGGAAGATACGGATACTGGTAAGAAACAAAGTGCAAATTATAACAAGTGTCCGCCTCCGATCTGGGAAGGTTATTCTCCCAGAAAACCAAATTCGGAACAAGTCAAAAAGGCAATCAATATAAAGTTAAAGTCTGAAACAACTGATGAGTTACCAGACAACATTGACGTCACATTCACATCGTCTGACACTGATCATGAGTCTGAGTTAATAAAGAAAGTGGTCGATCAGGTGTTGGATAAGGATGAGGAGTCAAAGTCAAAGTCTGAATCTGAGAGTTCGAGTTCATCAGTCAACAGTTCGAGTTCATCGGTCAAGAGTAGTCATAATAAAGAGATTCCGAAAACAGAAAATAGTTTGAATGATGAACCAATCAAAGTGGCATATACTTTGAATGATTCAGACAAATTATATTCGGATGAGGAATTTCCAATTAAAAATGTGAAAATTGAAAATATTAAAACAGTTTTTAAATTGATAAAAATAAAGTTTTCAGAAATAAAAGATAAAATGGGATTTTCAAAACCTAAATATACTTCTAGAGTTCAACAACGTTTAAACAAGAAGAAAGGTTTCGGTCCAGGTCATCATAAGAGACCGAATCACAAAAACAACTTCAAAAAGAAGGGTGTGGGTTTTGATGTCGATAATAATCATAATGATAAAAGTTCTAAAACAAATACAATATTTGTTTCAGGTGCTTCTTCAGAAGAAGAAAAGGAAAAAGCTTTCTGGAAACAGTCTAACAAGGAGTTTCTTGCTGAAAACAAAAGTTTGAGAAGACTGTGTTTGGAACCAAAAAGGAAACAAGAACTTGCTATAAATGCAAAAAAGTTGGTCACATCACCTAGAACTGTCCAATGGCAACCAACATAAAACATAAAGTTCTTTCTAAACTTAAAGAAAAAATTGTTGATGAAAATGAACCACCAACGGACAAATTCAAAGTGTTTAAAATTCTACATTGGAAGTTGGTGAGAGTTCAAGACGTTTTTACAAAAGAAATGTGAATCTTAACAATCAAACGTGGGTTGTTAAAAAATTAGATGTTAAATCTGGCGATGAATCTGACTCGTCAAAGTCAGAGGAGCCACCAGTTGAACTAAAAAGAGAAAATTCTGTTCCGCCAATGGATGATGTTAATTTTCCACCATTGCGGGCTGCAAATTTAAAATCAAAATTTGGAAAAGTGGAAATTTCGAATCAATTCTATTCTGAAAAGAAAGTATTCGATGTCAAAAGGGATTTCAATGGGAAAGTAAAACATATTTTTGAAAAAATGGTCGATGGTAGGGCCAAAGGGGTAAAAGAATTTTATGAATCAAAGAGGAGAACTTACACACCGAGTGAAAATAACTCGGATGCACCCAAGGCTGGTCAGGCTTGAGTGTCTGTATTCTTTGATTGAAAATCCTGACTTGCCGGAGCTCCCAAGTTGGTAATCGTGGAGCATGAATCGGCATCATTCTTGAAAAATGTTTCTGTGAAAAACCTACAAGTGATAGTTTTTACAAGTGGTTTAAAGAACAAGGTGATGAATGAATCCCCATGATGTGTGAAATCAACAAAACTAATTTTCCGGAAAAATCATTTTGATTAAAACAAACTTAAGTGTTTTGAAATCATAATGGGAAAATAGTTTGTTGTCAGTGGGAGTTCTGATTGTTTACGCCATGAGAATGGAGAATTGAAGCAATTCACATCAGTTTGTCATTTTATTTGTACAGTTTATTGCTTTTACTTTCAAAATTTCCTTGAAAATAAAAAATTAAAACATATTTTTGATTTTAGGGGGAGTAAAAAATTTAGAAATTTTGAAAATTTGAAAAATCCAAAAACATGATAAAATCTAAAAACCAAAAACATGGAAAAATCAAAAACGAGTTTTGTTGTAAAAAAGAGGAAATGATAGTACATTAGTGGACTATCACAACATGCTAAAGAAATGGAAAGTCAAAATGTTTTTAAACAAGTCTCACTGATGATGTGCCAGTAGACTTCGCACGACTAGTAGATTGAATTTGAGATATAAACCTAAATATCAATACTTTCTTATCTCGTGGGGAACATCTCTCGGATATATGGGTAACCCCCGAAATCTTGTTTGAGAGATTGCCTGATTCTGAGATACTAGGTTTTTATACTGTTTGATATCTGGGGTATTATACCTAGTCTTCTGATATTGCGGAAGCAATGGCCTAGACTTCGTATAATACTTTACGCGCTTTAAAAGCTCACCCTCTGCACAAAGATTGAAAAATATCGAAAGTTATGAATCAATTGCAGTTGAAGAAAAGATTCCCTAAAGGGAACACCCCTCAAAGTCGAGCCTTCATCTCTTTGACTGAACGAAAGTTCATACATGAGCTCTCAAGGTCTCGCACTAACCTAGATACATATATCAAATTGGTATACTCACCTGTAAGACTGAATCTAGGGAATTTTGATACGGGAGTATATTCTGAGGTGGGACACGCGAATAAGTTTAAGTCTTTAAAACACTAATCCATATCCCGAATCAATTGAAACTTGTGTAGAAGTTTAAGAGGACAACAATACTGACAATCTAAGTGAATTTGTTTAAGACTTAAAGTTAAATCAAGATCAATGGTGTTAGTGATAAGTCTCAAAAACTGATATGATCCTCTTACACAAACTCACAAAAAGATGTCTGTATAAAGTTTATTTCCCAAAATCCAAAAAGATTTTCAGTATGTTTTAGCATAAAATTTTGAAAATTCAAAAAGATTTTATTTCATATTATTTTCGGCAACTGATGTTTGGAAAGCTGATTTTCAAAATTCCAAGTGCTAAACATGATGAACGATAACAGGGTTGGGAGAGTGTGTTTGAAATGAGAAATGATTAAATGGTTCATTAATTTGAAATCAAAATTTGAGTGTTACGAATATAAGTGCTTAAGCAGAGATCATAAATGAGAGATCATGTTGATTTGAGAATGTTTCAAGTAGTTTCTAAAATTGTTATAAATAAAAAACCTTATGTTTTGGGTAGAGTATGTGCAGGTAAAACGCTTTGAAAGAAGCTAGGTTTCGACTCCTGAGGATTTTCCGCATAAGCATATGCAAATTAGAGCCAGGTTTCCGATTCAAAGCCTACAGATAGTAAATTCCAGACTGCGATCCCAGCTTATCGAAAGGGGGAGTCTGAAGACGTAAGAGCCAGATTCAGATCTTGGAATAGCGTTCGAGATAGAAGCTGCTAATGCTAAAGAGCTTAATGAATCAAGAGATCTGATCAAGAGAATTAGAAAGTTCTAAGAGTAAGGTTGAGACTCTGAAAGAAGAGAGAGATTGATAAAGATGCGTACAATGGAGAATATTTTGGAGAGAGCGAGAAGACTGATTAAGACGGAAGACTCGACACACTGAAGACTCGTCATCATCCAAGGGGGAGTTTGTTAGTGCATATGTCTGTTGACTTCTTCTTATGTCTTGTATCGAGTTATGTAACTAGAATAGATAGACCAGGACACGTTGTATGAGAGAAACGGGAAACAGACCTGAACCAGCCACCCCTTACGAAGTGGCTAGGCCACCTCGCACGAGGTGACCAAGTTCATGAGGTCTGGCAAGTTCATGCTTTCTGGCCAGTTCGTGCGACCTGGACCAGTTCGTGTGGTCTGGTTCATGGGGTCTGGCATCTCCTATATATATGTGATCTTGGGTCTTCATTTAGAACTTTGTTATTCCGGAGACGAAGTGCTGCCGAAGTGTCGAACGATCTGTAAACACTATCAAATCAATACAATTGACAGTTAACGTGATCCTAAGTGTGAATCTAGCTGATATAACATCAATACCTCTGATTCCGCCTTTCGTATTGATCGAGAACTCTTCTGAACGACTCGTTTGATCGAATCCCCGATCCTACAGCTGACTCTTCATCCGATCCACACAACTGACACCTAGAATCTTCAATCTGCACATTCCTTTTTTTAAGCCGCTCCTGTGGGAATTTTCTCCATTTCAGATCTCCACAGATGAATGTTCACCTTAGCAGGGAATAACTTACACCATTCCAGGATAAATCTGCCGCTTATATTGATTTCTGCACGAATCAGAAGTCTCACAGCCTTACCCGAGAACTTCCCAGCCGAATCAGACACCCAAGACCACCGATCAGCCGCTTCCGATACCTGAATGTTATCCAACATTGACTGAAGATGCTGAAAATCAGAGACGAGCCCTGGATCAATTATCGCTGACTTCCAACTCCACTGATACATAATACTGCTGCCAGAATTTAGAATACGATCCGCAACCACACATTTTTTATTAGAATTTTATATTTTGTATAATGTCAACCTTTTAATTAAACCCAAATACAATACCATTATATAATCGGTCGCTATTTACTCAAGAAAATAGCTCACCCTAATCTCTATTATTAATCATGTAAAGTGGTAATATTTTTAAATTAAAAAAAACTATAACAATATCATAGTCAAATGAAAGAGAATAAATTGCTACTTTATTGTGCAATTAAAAAGAAAACAATATCAACGTATGAAGAAGTTGTGTTTTTTCAAAAATCGTGAGTGAAATTTAGTTTAAAAGTCAACAATATATTTAAAAAAATTGTTTCATGTATTTTAAAATTCATAATTATTTAAAGTCTTAAAAGCCAATAATATATTATAGATTAAGACATCAACTCACATGAGGGTCGTGTCCAATGGCGTAGCCTTTGAAGTAAAAAATGAAACTCTCCTTAAAGATCAAGAGTTCGTGTCTTCAAAGAAATATTTCCTTGAAAAAGACTTTAACTCCAAAGAAAAAAAGAAGAAGAGAGCATTAGGAAAACAAATAAATAACGAAGTATGATATGATCAATTATGACCCATATAACATGTAAGACCAGTATGACACATTTTAACCAATTGAGATCAAAGATAACCTAAATATAGTGCATAAAAAACTGTTGAGATCAGCATGACACATTATACCTCATGAACAAATATCATAACTCCTAAGATTCGATTGGTCTATTAGCTTTTTTTTAAGGTAAACTTCATTAACGAAAACGCCGACTCAAGCCGGGCCGACAAGAAACAACTATAACACAATTACACATTTAGAAAAGAGCACCACTCTCCCCAATCTAATCCTTTGTGTTTCGATCTATTAGAGAACCATAAAAAGCCCAAGACCATAACCTCGCTAATAATACTATCTATCCTGACAGGAGTGTTGGAAAATTTTGCGAGGTTCCTAGCACACCACAAACTCCAGCAGACGATCATAATAATTCCTTGAACCGCATCCTTCTTTTTCTCCAAAACTCTAAGCTCTTTATAGATGACAAGGAGATTTTTAAGCGAGAAGGCGAAAATGTTGGGAATCTTACACCAAGAACTGATTCCATTCCACACTATCGAGGCGACTTGACAAGCAATAAATATGTGATCGGAGGAGTCTTCGTCCGACTGGCACAAGGGCACGAAGAGTCTCCTATGTTAACGTTGCTTTTCTTTAAAGCTTCGGCAGTAGGGATTTTGTCCATCTCCATCCTCCAAGCATGTATATTAACTTTGGCGGGGACCCAATTACATCAATCCATGACAAAACAGTTTTCCCGCATGACATCGTTCTTCAGTAAACGTTTCACAGCTTTAACGGAGTATACACTGTCCGACTCCGAAATCCACTTCCACCGATCCTCAACCTGCGAGATCTGAACGCCGCTTAATGACGAACAGAGCTGATCAAAACTGGTCAGAAGATCCGAGTTTGACAGTTCCGATTTCCAGCGCCAAACGAATGCCAGCTCACTGCTCTGTCTTCTTAATCTTTCCGCTATTGAACATCCTTTGTCTGATTCCATTCTGAATAAGTCAGGGAATTTATTTTTGAGGGGCTCGTTGAAAAGCCAAGGATCAAGCCAAAACGCAATTTCTTCACCGTTACCTACTATACCTTTCATGTAGTTCCTAAGAGGAAGCCCTCCGACCTTTGTATTTATGAAAATTTTGGCTATGTTATTCCAAACGCCGTTGAGCGCTTTTTTGAATTGAATGAATTCCCATCTCACCCTACTCGAGTGAAGAGCAACAATTACTCTTTTCCAAAGGTTGTTATTCTCCGTTTTATACCTCCATCCCCATTTAGTTAAAAGAGATGTATTAACATCTTGCAATTTATTCAAACCTAAATCTCTGTTTTTCTTGTGACGAGCAACTCTATCCCAAGCTACCCAATGCACCTTCCTTTCTTCCGAAGAACCTCCCCAAAGGAATTTTTTGATCAAAGATTCCAAGTCAGAAATAACTTTCTTTGGGGCTTTGTAGAGCGAGAAGTAGTAAGAGGGTAAGCTTTCCATAACGGATTTGATAATGACCACCCGTCCCCCAATAGATAGAAGGTGAGACTTCCAATTTGCAAGACGTGCCCGAAAAGTATCAATAACCGGTTTCCAATTGTTAATCCGGTTCATATTGGCTCCCACTGTAAGCCCAAGATATTTGAAAGACGGACACTCCGGTTTACAACCCACCACATTTGCCATCTCCCCAATCTCAGCCAAACCCACTCCTATACCATATAGATTCGATTTAACAATGTTGATTTTAAGGCCCGAACAAATGTGAAAACAACGAAGGATTCTAACAATGTTCACCACTTCATTTCTAGACCATTCTCCCACCACGATGGCATCGTCCGCGTACAAGAGATGGGTAATTATCGGCCCATTGTTAGGGGTAACAACCCCTTTAATAACTTCCGCTTCTTTAGCACTCTTGATCATAAAGATAAAGCCTCCATAACCACCAATAAGAGAAATGGAGAGAGCGGATCCCCTTGTCTTAAGTCTTTTTCACATTTAAAAGTGAAAGTGGGAGACCCATTAACCAAAACAGACGAATTAGCCGACTTTAGAATACCCCGAATCCAGTTGCACCACTTATTATGGAATCCCATTTGTTGAAGGATGTTCACCACAAAGTTCCAGTTTACATTGTCGTACGCCTTCTCAAGATCATATTATGCGAGCTTGTTGTATGGGTGATTTGGATTCGGAATTTAGGGCTGCGTTGGATGGTTTACAAGTCGTTCTTCCTGATGTTGACCTTGGCGGTTTTGCTAATAAAGACACCGCCCCCCGTGAACCTCAAACTATTTTGGCAAGTGCTTTTTATGGTAAAACCGTGAAGGAAATCAATGGTGTTTTCGGGTTATCCCCTCGGCAAAAAGCTGTTTTTGATTGTTTACGAGCCCCCCACGCTCAAGATTTCCTTACTGTTATCCCGATCGAGGGCTTGGAGCAGTGTATGTCAGCAGTAGAATATCGGTCTGTCCTCAAATATCGTTTGATGATACCGTTGTACCCTGAGGATGAACCGTGCCCTGTTTGTCGGAAGGTGTGTCTTGATAGCTTCGGGGAACATGCCTTCACTGCAAAGAGCTTCCTGGCTTCAAGTACAGACACGATCTGGTTAGAGATGTGTTGTTTAACGTTCTCAAGCGAGCTGGTATCGCTGCTAAAAAAGAGGCTCCGGTTAATTTCCTAACGGACCCGAAGGAGGGGAGGTCTTCCCTTCGACCAGCCGATGTGCTGGTTTTTGGATGGTCCGGGGGTAAGCATGCTTGCGTTGATCTTACGGGGGTGTCGCCTCTTGCTGGTTTCAGGGGCAATGGTTTTGTTTTAGGGCAAGCGACGCGGAAGGCTAAGGCGGGGAAAATATCCAAGCACGAGCAGGCCTGCATAGATAATCAACATGCCTTCCTTCCTTTCGCGTTCGATACCTTTGGTTGTCTGGCCCCTGTGGCGTCCGGTTTCTTGAAGCGGGTTCAAAAGGCAGCACTTGCGCATGCGACAGTGTCTGTAGGCCATAGTTATGTGTTTAGCCGAGTAGGATTTGCAATTCAAAAGGGGGTGGCGGCGCAGCTTGTTGCCCGTCTACCAACCCATGATTTGTAATTTGCCTTTAAAAGTTGGAAATGGAATATGAATTGACTCAAAAAAAAAAAAAATTAAACCTCCCATTTTTAGAATGAAGGCTTTGGACTTCCTCTTTTTAATCCATGATATGAGCTCGTTAACAATAAGGAGACCGTCCAAAATAAATCTACCTTTAAGAAAAGCAGATTGAGAATCCGCAATAACACCGTCCAGCACCTTCCGCATGCGGTTAGCTAAAACTTTTGAAAGAGCCTTACTAATAACACCAACCAAATTAATGGGTCTGAAGTTGTTGAGAGAGACCGGATCGGAGACATTAGGAACAAGATCAATAAAGGAAGCCCCGCTACCTAAATTAATATCACCAGAATTATGAAACCAAACAAAAATTCTAGCAAAGTCGTCTCTGAATAAATCCTAGAAGTGCTTAATAAATCTAAAATTCATCCCGTCCGGGCTCGGGGCCCTGTCATCCCCACACTCGAAAACTGCTTCTTTAATTTCCGGATCAGAAAAGGCTTCAATTAACAAGTTCCTTTCAGTTTCCGAAATCTTCTTAATATTGTTACATAAAACCTTAGGCCTGCCAGGACAAGAATCTTTAAATTTATTACGAAAAAAACGAGAGAACCTGTTTCTTGATAATAGAAGGCTTCGTACACCACTCTCCATTTATAGTAAGACCATGTATCGAATTCGCAGCTTTCAAACTATTAACCATAGCATGAAAAAACTTGGAATTCTCGTCTCCCTCGATTGCCCACTTCGTTCGAGCTCTTCGCTTTATATCCGAATTTTTTCTATAATCCACTTGTTTAACAATTTTCCTATTTTCCGCCATAACCCATTCTTCTTCCGTAAGGTCTCTCAACTCCATTTCATTCTCCAAATTCTCCAGTTCGGCTAACGCTAGCTGTTTTTCAGTTTCATTTTCCTTTGAAAGAAAATCGTCTCTCCACGTCTTCAAACAAGATCTAATATGAGCGAATTTGGAGGTAATGCAAGCATCAGGAGGGTCAAAAGGCACAAAACCTTCCACTGCTGCCTTAACGGCTTCCTCGAACCCGGCTTCCCATTCAAGAGCTAAAAACCCAGAACGGACGAGGCCCAAATTTAAGATCAACCAGCTCTAAAATGATCGGACAGTGGCCAGAATGTCTGCTAGGAAGCACTCGCACACACGCCAAAACTCCGAGCACACCAAGAAACGGTCTAACTTACTAAGCTTCTTTCCGTTATCCCTAATGCAAGTGAACTTCCTTCCCTGCATTGGGTATTCCAACAGACCGTTATAAAAAATAAACTTGTTGAAATACTCGGCACATACCAGTTTAAACTTAGACTTCTTCCTTTCCTCTAGAGACCGAACCGCGGTAAAATCTCCGGCGAGAATCCACTTTCTATCGGAGGGGTTAATCAAGTCTGAAAGCTTCGACTATAACTGCCGTTTGGCCACCGAATTTTGGGGGGGCATAGACGTTAATTAAACTTATAGGATCCGTATTACCGACCAGCGAGCCCTTAATGATCAGGAAACATCTATTCTGGATGACAGAGTCAATATTTAGAATACTTGGATCCCACATCCAAATCAGACCCCCAGAGAGACCTACAGACTCAGCACAAGCATACTCAAACTTGTTGTTACCCCAAAAGCCTGTTAAGACCGACCTCGCAACGGACTCCACCTTAGATTCTTGAAGAGCAATGACCCCAATTTTGTTAGACAACCTTAAATCCTTTACCCAAGAAGCTTTGGAAGCCCTGAAAATACCTCTGATATTGATTGACAAAATATTCATTGGAAAACTTCATTCTTGCCTTCTCCTCTGATTGCATCTCTGATAAAATCGTTGTGGTTGTTGAGGTCGACTCCGACTAACTTCCCGATGTTAATCGTTGCCTCGATCTCGTTATTTGTCTGGGGTTCATAAGTGTCACTAACCATCTCCGTCGGATCTACCTCCTGACTGTTGATTCCATTGATCGCCTCATTAAAACTTGGAGCCGGGGAGGGAACACTGTCCGTTCGATTTGATTCCAGAACCTCCCTTGTCGAAGTTGGGTAGACCTTATCTCTAGGATTCTCATCCTGTGGAATGTCACTGCTATATTCAACCGCATTCAAATTAAGGTCATACCTAAACTCATCATCGTCCCTAACCCGCTTTCTGGGCCTCTCCACAGAGTTTGGGCTTGAAATCCCAGGTTGTGTATATCCTTTGTACCTGGGCCTGGTTTTAAAAGATCTTTTTTTTGGGCCTCAATTTCTGATTTGCTGACTAAAAAAATAAGTATCTTTTCCTTGAGTATTAGCCACTCCGCTGGAGTCCTAGGCCCCTCCCAAGATAGAATGCGGCTCCCAAGCATCCTTGGAAACACAACCGTCATTGACCTTTCCAATATTAAAATTGTTGTGATTTCCAAAAGTTACGGTTGCATTAATTTCCCCAGGCTCTTCAATTTCCGCAGTCGACTCCTCCTTTTCCGACTGCAGATTAACCGAAGGGCCTTGGAAAAAAGCTCCGAAGGGACCAGCAAGATCATTAGGCGGCTGATTTTCCGTCCAGTTCATAACCGGAGGCGATGTAACATCTATCGGAAACTCCATTTTGCTAATAGAGTCCGAGACCCAATCACTGATTTCTTCTTCTATCCGAACACGAAATTGCTTATTCTTCCACCGTAACGTAGCATGTTCATGGATCCTATCTCCTTCCCCGACCAAATACCCGATCCAACTAACTGACAAGTTTCCGTCTTCCGCTTCCACCTGAGAACCATGCACAATCTTCCCGAATTGTTCTGCCACCATGTTGAAAACATCGTTCCCCGCCAAGTGCATTGGAACTCCTTGCACCCTGACCCAATCCAATCTTTCGAACGGAAGAGATTGGCCACTCCAAGAGTCTACATTAGAAAACCAAGCGTTCTAGATATCGTGATCAAGTAGAAAATTGACACACATTTCTTTGTCTTCAAACTTAAGCAACATAGAGAGACCGCCCAAATAACTTAGCGAGACCCCCGGGATTCTATTCTCCGCTAGAATTATTTTGAGCATCCTCAATACCGTGAGGTCTTTACACCTTCCCACCAGGGCTCTGCCCATCACCTCCTTGAACGCTACCGTGTCATCGGGGATTAGAATAGATTTACCGACCTCCTGTTCGGAATATTCTTATCTTCTATGTTGAAAGTTTCTTTGGTAAACAACTCACTAAATAATTTGCCCCTTCCATGATTGACGTACGCATGGTTATGGATCTTATACTCGTGGAAAGGTTTAGGTGGAGCCTTATGAATACCTTCATATGCATCGGAATTTCCTCCAAGAATACCCATATTTTCTTTGGAGAATTTGGAAAGATTTGCTATTATTTTTACCCCCTATCTTTGTGCCATTAAGAGCTCTTTCCATCTCTTTAACATCAACCACGTTTCTAAAGCTAATGAAACCAAACTTCCTCCCTTCTTTATCCGTCTTTATCCGTTTTCCTGGCAATGTATACCCCCGCCACATCTTCGAACACCTTCACGAACTCTGTAACGTCCCATGGTTTGCATCCAGCTGGAAGGTTGGTGATATAGAACTTCGTGATGTTTCCTTTGAAGCTCCTCTCACCGGCAGGTCCTTTATTTCTGTAATTCTTCCTGAGTGGGACGTCTTTCCAGCTCCCTCCATCATCTCCCACGTTCATGGCGAAAGAACGAGATCTAAGAACTACCCAAGGGGCGAATGGATGAAAGCAGAATCTAATTAGAATGAAAGGTCGAATCCTGATTGCTACCAATAAGCAGATCGATAGGACCACGCACGCTAATCGGAGTTATGCCAGCATCGTCGAGCACCCTCGCCACAACGTTAGAGAGAGAGAGAGAAGAGAGCGTATGGTTGTTTTGATTCATGAATGGTCTATTAGCTATCAAGACTCTTATGACCTCTATCCCTCTCTCATCCTTACTCACAAATTCAGCCCCTTACCACCCTTGGAGACATGAATTTCATCCATGGACGGAGCACTCCATTGCATCCCTTTGGAAGGGCGTTGCTACACATGGGCGGGCTTCTATAGAAAGGTTTGGAGATAGTTTTATAACTCATGACTCATCATAACGCAATTTAACTTAGACCTAATCTGACATATTAATGCTCATGGTGATCCATCCATTAATTACAATCAATCACTACATTTAACATACAATATTACCTACTGAGTCATAACATTACCTCTTAAGACAGTGTATTATTTATGAGACACATATATCTCACCACGATATGGCCCAATATGACCCATTGCAACTCATGACAACCTAATATGACTCGTTATAATACAATCTAACCCATTAAGACATAATATTACGTATTGAGGCCCATCATACCCATTATACGATTCTAAGACCTATAAGAACGACTATGATGTCTATCATAAAAAGAAAACCTTAATATACTCATTACAACACAATGAATCAATTAAATTCCATAGTGACTCAAATCATCCATATGACCCATTCCAAGCCAAGTGGTACACTAATACTATGTTGATCCGATAGCTAGCCGGACACATACATGGATACTGTGCACTACACACTTTCCAACTTGTTTGATATTTTGTTACGACTTCTCATTTGGTCACTAAGTAAATCCATATTACAGAAAATAGCTAGATGACACCAAAATCATCAACATACTACACTTATATCATTGTTATCTAATGGCGAAAGTTCCTGGCGCTAAAATGTAGAACTTGAGGTTGCAAAAGATTATTGTTTTTTCTTGACACTTTCTAATAAAAAAGATCGAATTTTCTGGATTGTTTATGCTTATTGTGATACTATACATATAACCTTAGATATATCTACTTTGGTTGAGGGAGCACACATGCTTACGCCAGGTCCGCGAAAGTTGTACTCGGAGATGATACATTTATTAACATCCGTATATTACTCGTATCGCCATCTCGGCCATTCCATCATCACACTTCCTAAATGCACTCTAAAGCTTAATCACGTGTTATTTTATATTATATTGACAGCGGATCTTCCAACCAAATTTTGGGAAGACTACGGCGTAGTCTTGAACTTTTAATTTCGACCGTTCAAATTCCCAAAAATTATTCTAGAAGTGGTGGTTCGCGGTGGTTCACCAATTTCTCTCCTGTTTTACAGCGGTTATCGACAGTTTTTGTTTTCTCTAATTAATTCCTCAGATTTTGAATCCAAATCTTCGTCAAAGTAACAAAATCTCATCAAGTTAATCGATCATTTATAATTCACAGATTAATATTAGTACACATATCAACTAGAACAAAATCTGTAATTGTATTTATTTTGTCATTCGCTTATTTGATTCACAGTGTTCATAGCAGGAAGATACAGAAAGCACAACTACAGATGTTGATGTTTCAATGAATCAAGGATTAACCGGTGTACATCTGTTTATATGCTGTAACAACACAATAAGTTGTTCATGAAGTGTCTAGATTAAGTACGTTTCCATTTATTTAGTTTACACACCAAGTGTTTGATGAATTGACTGAGAGAAAGGTATCTGGGTCCTAGGATTGTTGTATGGCCGATTAGCCTCAATGTACATCATTGGACAATGGGTATTTAAATGAGTGTGTGCCTCCAAAGATAAAAGAAAATCCAATCTTTATACATAGTACGCCTTACCAAGGGTTCAACGTACGCAGGACCGTAGAATAAGAAATATAATCCTGTGCAGATGTTCTTAACTCTTAAGTCTCAACGCATCTGGCCATATTGATGGAGTACGCAGATGGTGGTACTAGCAGATTCAGTGAAAACGAGGTTCATACATGTCATGATCACTTTCTCTATTGTACAAAGGAAACAACTAAAAACTAACACTTTGATGTAATATTTTTAAAACATGCTCAGTCTTTCTTCCAACAGCATGTATTTGGGGTCAGCTACTCTCTTCACTGGTAAAGATTGGTTCTTTAGGACGCTACTTAACTTTGGTAATTTTGAGCTTCTTATATCATTTCTGTTTCATAATCATTGTTTCTTTTGAACTTTAGGAAATTTGTCACATAGATCTGAAGCTGGAGTCGAACCCCTAAACTGTTGGAAATTTGGTGAATGGATATTTAATATATTTATAATTTAATGAAATTATAAATATTAATTAGAATCTTCATGTGGTAAATAAAAGAGAAACTCTTGAGTAGAGCTTCTTGATAACATTTAATTAGTTTTATTAGAGTTTTTAAGTCTCTAATTAAGTGACTAATTAAGTGAAAATTTCACTAATCCTTAAGTCTTGTACAAATAGTAGGCTATGTACTTCTTTTGTTACAACAAGAATATGGTATTGCTTGATAGATGAAGAATACTAGAAGGAGGATGAACACTTGAAGACCAACTAGAGAGATGAGTACTCTCTACTTGTTTTCCACCACATGAGTTCAAACACTACAATTACCGGATGTAACCTTGGGCCCGTGAGCCATCTCCGGCAGTACAGACTGCTTCGGCTGTTTTACCCTTGGAGACAGACGTGTTGTCTTTAGTAGAGGCGCGAAATCTGTTTTAAGGGAAGCATGTTGAACACGTGCCTCAACCAAAATCGTCAACGTTTTAGTGTGCTCCTTGTTGCAGTCAAGGAGTATTTTCAAGACTCAAGATGATCAATACTCGAGTTTAGGATGCTATCAAGTGCGCGTGAAGGACCCACCAGAGATGCGACTTGAATCAAGACTGGTATATATAATTATACTTTATATTCTTTTTATTTAGTTATTGCAACCGGTATTGTACTATGATATTTCCTACGAATAACGAGAGTCTCGTTATTATATATTTTGTAATTATATTTTGCAAAAGGTGAACCTAATTCCTATAAACTTAAAACAGATTTCGTGAGATTGTTGCTACAATCTTAAAACCTTATTTATATGGATTTTGGATTCACAAAAGGATTTATTATATATATATATATATAAAGATTACGATCTTATAATTTTTTTTTTGGGAAATATGTATGTAGTACAACTTGTTGTGTTTGGATTTTTTGAGATTGAGATACAATCTTAAATCCTATACCGTGGTACAAAACAAATAGTTTTGGTTCCAACGTTTGGTTTTGAAACAATTTTGGGAATCGTTAATTTTTCTAACTTTTGTGTTAGATCGGGTTTATTAGTGTAAACCATACGTTTTTTTGTAAACGTTAAATTCTCTAACATGTGTGTTAGACCGGAATTATTGGTGTAAACCATACGGTTTTTGTAAACGTTAAATTCTCTTAAGTGGAGTTTTTTATGTCTTTAAATAAGAGTTTTATGTTACTTGATTAGAGTTTTATGTCTCTAATTGAGTCTCTATTTAAAGTAGACTTTTCATCCACCCATGGATTGATATGAACAAATAAGTCTTATGATGATTTTTGTAATCATTTGTCTTCTAACATGTGTGTTAGAAACGTTCATGAAACGCGTTAGTTTGGAAGCAATTTTAATTGTTTAGTTTCTAACGTGTGTATTAGAAATGACTTATTTATTTGAACCATATATGTGCTTTTAGCAAGTCGAATTAACATTTTGTGAAAATGTTAATATTTCTAACGTGCGCGTTAAAATTTCTTTCATTATAACATGATTGTTAAAAATACAAATGCTTTGAAATGTTTTATCTAAACATTTTATACAAGTAATTTGTTGTAGTATTGATTTTAATGCTTTGTATGATTTAGAAATAAAATGTCATACATTGAAGTTGATGTTCGATTGGCTTCAACAATTAAATCACCAAAAAGTGATGGTGTAGTTGTGTGGGATTTATCACCAACTTTAGTTTGTGATTTCTAAATCCATTTGAGTGAAATTTTAATTACTAATTAAACTCTTCATATGGTGAAACTCTTGAGTAGAGTTTTAATGATGACATTTGACGAGTTTTGTTAGAGTTTAAGTCTATAATTATTGAGACTCTTAACTCTTCATATGGTGAAACTCTTGAGTAGAGTTTTATTAATGACATTTGATGAGTTTTAATGATGACATTAATGCTTTAATTTGGTCATGTTTTGTATATATAAAATGACTTAAATTTTCTAACACGTGTGTTAGAAAATGTGTATCACGAATACGAGGTTAGAGATTGTTTGTTCATAATGAACAATAATGTTTTATGTAAACATTTAATTGTCTCTGTGTGCATTAAAAATGATGAGAAATGGGTTATTTTATAAACTATATCTTTGGAAAACGTTTTATATAAACGTTCGATTCTATAATGTGCTTGTTATAACATTTTTTTTTTCTAACATGCGTGTTAGAAAATGTTTAGTACATGTGTAGTAAGACTAAATAATATAAAACCATTTGATATTTTGGGTTTGATATATGTTTTTCATAACTCTAATTGATATTATTAATATTGTATATTGCAAAACTAAAAAACTGTTTTGAATTATTTTTAAAACAAAGTTTTGCATAACAATAATAATTCAAATGGTTCTCTACTCTTACTAGAAATAGCAAATGGTGAACAAAGTAACAGTCTAGTGGATGTTATTTGGTGAAAAACAACTTGGTGTTGTTGTGAACAAATTTAATTGTTCAAGTTTACTACTTAAATGTAGTATTTGTAACAACTTGGTGTTGTTTTGAGCATAATTGTCCAAGTTTAAAGTTTCAAGATGAAATGGGGAACTTGTACTTACAAGTGCATGGAGTCTTTTTTAGAGAGTACCTCAAGACATGCCATGGGACAATATTGTTGAGAAGATTTCGGTCAGATTATAAAGTGTTGAAGATAAAAGCACTTTGCTATTTGATGTCTACATATTGTCTATGCTTCCGTTTAAATTTGAAAAGTGATTGACACTTATAATTTAGTTTCCAATGTATTTTATTGTTTTGTGTTCAATATCTTCGAATAACACATTCAATTTTTTTACAAAGAAAGAAATCACTAATGGTTATGACGTATAAATTATTTTTGTGGAAAATAATTATAACATTGATTATACATTGCTTAAAAGAATATGGTTTTAAATGGATAGTACATGAAAATACTTGGACATAAACAACTTGAGAGTTGTTACATTGACTAAAAGTCAAAGACGAAACATCAAATGTATAACCACATCATGAGTGAGTAATGAAAGAACGTAGTGAGTGTATTGAGACGAAATACACTAATGACATCCATGTCGACATACTTCATTAGAAGTCATTGGAAAATTCACAAGTGTGAATTCTAACATATGAAAGTAAAAGTACTATATGTTATTGTATACCTTTAATAAATCTTGCGAGATTTATAAGTAGATGCGTCTACCACTTGATTATTGTTAGATCTATATGGAGATTTTACATTCATTTGGGAGAGCATCTTAAATATACATATCTCTTAATGAATAACAATAGATGTGTGCAAATCACTTATGGCAAAATTATGAATGCCCTGTTGTTGAGTGTCGATCTAGTTGACTCTTTCTCACACATAATAGTGATTGTAGACGAGAAACATTCATCTTGTTGGTGATGAATGTGTTCACCAAGTGACTTGGATTAAGACTTATGTTTAAGTACTTATGAGTCAATGGTAGATTGTTGGAGATCAAAGGTAAACAAGTTATGTTCCTTAAATGAATGATGAAATTTGTGAGAGATTCCTAAATATTTATGTTTTAGGATTATGATTAAGTCTCATTATTTTGTCTTAACAAGGGATGAATGTTCCAAAGTGATATTATGATATCCTTATGGTTGTGAAGAATCAGAATGATGCATCTTCTGTTCATATGCTAAAGTATTGTAGTCTAAAGCATGCTAGACTAGTACTTGATTAATTATGGGTCTTGACGGAGAGTAATTAACTCTAAACATTCAAATGTGTATGAACACAGAAAGAATTTGTGTACAGACAAAATTAAGGGAGAATTTTTCATTCATTATAAGGAAGAGACATGTAACTTTTGAAGAGTTTGTTCGAAAAGCTAATGAGGAGAACTCATTGTCTAGGCTTATTCTAGATGTTAAATTAGAATTATTCTAAGTTGGTGACAAACTTATGACAATGGCATGTGTTGCTTTGGTCAGCTCGGAAGCATATGTAAGCTAATGCAATATAAGTTGAATTCACTGATACAATGAGGTTGATCTTGTTCAATCATATGTGTATAAATGTCGTCATAAGTGAAGTTACATAAATGTTGATCAAATGACAAGAAATGTGGGGGTGGACCCATTTAGAAACAACCCTATAAGGGTATGTAGAAATGGTTTTCATTTTCTGGATGATATCCTATAACACTTAAATGTGGCGGTGTCTTGCATTTGTATCATAAAAGTTTGGCAATAAGGATTTTGTAATCCAATCTAACATTGCAAACAGACGACTATGTGGAGGACACAAAGGTTGTAGTGCATAATGGAGATGTGTTTGCCTTAAATGATAAGCGTATCTTACAAAAACATATATTATAACCAGATTCAGATGGCCACTGAGGTTATAGTCTTAGAAGTTGACAATAGGCAAAATTAACTTACGAGTTAAGAACACACCATGACAACTGATCTCAAATACGCAAAGTTATTTGTTAATGTTATGAATCCAACAACCTGAGGGTTTATTAGAGATCAAGTTGTGGAATGAGACTGAAGCCCATGGAAAAAGGGTATGTGAAGGACACCTAACTTAGTTGACTTGAGATCCCAAGATCTAAGTTCAATAGGACAACTAACTCATATGCCTAAAGGTGGTCACTGTCGGGGCATAAATGATATGCATAAACTAGGATATATGGTTATACATACCCCCAAAGTATAAAATGGTGTTTAAATACGTCCTAGTCTATTCCTATGATATTCAGTGACAAAGAGTGAGGCTAAGCATAATATGTGGTAAATGATTTGGATAAATCACGATAACCATAATGCTTTTAATGATCTAAGGAGAATCACCTATGTTAGAGAGAAGTGGGGTCGCTTCGAATGGAATTGAGGGCAGAATTCCTAGAGCTCTCGCAGAACCAGGAAAGTGTTCCACGACCATTATTGGGCACGACTATGAGGAGATGACCCGGCTAGGGAGAGTCTTGTGTGAAGTGTATTGTCGTCTACACAAACGGCATACGAGTTCAAAGACATCGAGATCTACTCAAAGCTAGTTAGTGGGCTAAGTGCATTTCATGAGCGAAGGTTCAAAGCGTAACACCTACCTATCGTATGCAAAACTCAACTGTCGAGGTTACATTGGAAATTTTAAGTGTTTTGAACGATCTCCATTCATGTGGGGGATTGTTGGAAATTTGGCGAATGGATATTTAATATATTTAAAATTTAATAAAATTATAAATATTATTAAATTATAAATATTAATTAGAATCTTCATGTGGTAAATAAAATAGAAACTCTTGAGTAGAGCTTCTTGATGACATTTAATTAGTTTTATTAGAGTTTTTAAGTCTCTAAGTGATTAATTAAGTGAAACATTTCACTAATCCTTAAGTCTTGTACAAATAGTAGGCTATGTACTTCTTTTGTTACAACAAGAATATGATATTGCTTGATACATGAAGAATACTAGAAGGAGAATGAACACTTGAAGACCAACTAGAGAGATGAGTACTCTCTACTTGTTTTCCACCACATGAGTTCAAACACTACAATTACCGAATGTAACCTTGGGCCCGTGAGCCGTCTCTGGCAGTACAGACTGCTTCGGCTATTGTACCCTGGGAGACAGACGCGTTGTCTTTAGTAGAGGCGCGGAATCTATTTTAAGGGAAGCGTGTTGAACACGTGCCACAACCAAAATCGTCAACGTTTTAGTGTGTTCTTTGTTAGAGTCAAGGAGTATTTTCAAGACTCAAGATGATGAATACTCGAGTCTAGGATGCTATCAAGTGCGCGTGAATGACCCACCAGAGATGCGACTTGAATCAAGACTGATATATATAATTATATTTTATATTCTTTTTATTTAGTTATTGCAACTGGTATTGTACTATGATATTTTCTACGAATAACGAGAGTCTCGTTATTATATATTTTGTAATTATATTTTACAAACGGTGAACCTAATTCCTACATAAACCACTTTTGTTAGGACAATTTTACTTTTTGATGTAAAGTATTTTATTATAATTCACATTTTGGTCATATATTCAGTCTGGCTTATTGCACTTTCAACCAGAATCGAAAGTGGAATATGACTGCAAAGTACTCTTTTTCATCTTTTGGTTAATTTGTTTTGTAGGAAAATACTAGTATTGCCAAAATGATGGGTCACACGAGTTAGGTAACGGGTTAAAATGGATGTTTTTATGTATGGGTTGGATTGAGTATTGACCCACATGTAAATAATTATTGTGTCAGATATGATCATAGAAGTTACACACTTTAGTAATAATATAGTCATATTAGTAAAATAATAGGATTTTTTATCCTTTCCAATTCGATATTTTCCTTGAGAGGTATCGGGAAGGAAGTGGAATGGAATAATATCTATTCATGCATTAAAATACACTTTGTTTGATCCGTTTCCTTCATAAGTATAATAAAGGTGGTGCTTTTTTTTTTTTTTTAATTTACCCTCTTGTTCCTTATATAGAATAAGCATAACAGGAAACAACCATTTTATAAGTAAATGAATTTTCATACATACAAGCATACCATAGTTTTGTTTGATTGTCTGTTTTGTGTTAGATTGCAGATCTTTGGTCCTGTGAGGTTAAGGAGGTAAGCTCAATCTCATGCCCAACAACTATAGGTTTTTGTTAATATACTCAAAGATGGTGCTCATGAATATTTATACGAGAAATGTAAGCACGGACTGACCACTTGGAATTTATTCCAAATGGCCCTAATTTTTTGGTTTTCATATGCCTACGAAAAGGATTTTTTTACCAGGTTGGATCACTGACTTTTGTTTGCTGGATTGAGTCGAATTACCAAAACACTTTGGCTACCATTTCCCTTTGCTGAAGAAGCATACAATCCCACATATTAGTACTTCCTTAGTAATAATTTTTATCGCTTGTTGTTTTGTTGTTGGAACTCACCTTTTGTTGTTAGCTTAAACAACCGAAATTTTATTTGACACTTTTTTTCTGACTTTGTTTAAGTTAAAATAAAGACATTTTTCCATATTATTAAGGTAAACTGGTAAAGTACCTGATCGACTACCAAAAAGATACAAAACTACTTTGTTTAAGCTCTTACAAAAAAATTAAAATCATCTGTCAATTAGCATTTGATCACCCATGTATTGTTAAATTCTCATAACTTTATTTCTACATGGCAATTTTTGTATAGCGTTGTCATCATTGCAATCTGTCTACTTTCCCACGTGGTATTTTTTAGGCCTCCAGGTCAGTTATAGTTTGTTGGTTTAGTTGGAGAATTAGTTAGAGTTCGTTGGTCTTTTCCATTCCACTCACACACATTGTATACATTTGTTAGCTGAGTTGATCATATACTGAGCCTAGATTTACTTCTATTTATCTCTGTATCATATATATTAGAAGATATAAGCTAGACATCTTATGTTACGTATATGTCATATATTATGTTAGGATAAGTTTTATTATTTTATGTTATAGGTTATGTCGGTTTCTGGTAACCGGCTATGTATATATGTAAAACAATAGTGAATATTAATATTCACCAATTTCTGAATACAGAACACAAATTCGTTTTCTCTCAAAACCCTAATATTCATCATACTCAATAAAGTGGTATCAGAGCCACACCGATCCAAACAACAACATCGAATCCACAAATCATTCAAGACAAAATACAGAATTTCAATCGTTCTTAATCATGACAACAATGAACGGAGGCATACAGACCCAGATTCCAAAGTTACTGGGCCAAAATTACTACCACTGGCATATTCAAATGAAGGTTCTGTTAGAATCACAAGACCTTTGGATTATGGTGGAAGAAGGATATAACGATCTGCCGAATAATGATTTAGATAATGATCGAGATGCACATAGGGAAAAAGTCAAGAAAGACAAGAAAGCCCTGCATTTAATTTTTCAAGCGGTTAATGAAAGTGTATTCGAAAGAATCGCAATGTGCAGAACTTCCAAGGAGGCATGGGACGTGTTACACAAGGCATATAGAGGGGAACGAAGAGTAAAAACGGTAAAACTCCAAACCCTAAGATGTGAATTCGATGCACTTAGAATGAAAGAAAACGAAACAGTAGAAGAATATATGAATAGAATAACTGTCATAGTGAATCAGTTACGATTAAATGAAGAAAATATTACTGAACAACGCGTTGTTGAAAAAATCCTTCCAAGTCTCACTAGAAAATATGAATCGGTAGTGGTGGCAATAGAAGAATCAAAGGATTTAACAACAGTTTCTACAGAAGAACTTTTAGGCATCCTTCAATCACACGAACTAAGGATGAAACAATATGATGACTCTCCAATAGAACAGGCATTCCAAATACAGAGTAATAACAGTGACCGAACACGACAAAACAGATCTGATTTTGGAAATAGAGGACGAGGTAGAGGAAAAGGAAGGTTTAATGCATTAATACGATGTTATAACTGTCAGAAAATAGGGCACACGGCCAGATTCTGCCAACAAAGAGATACAATCAACCAAAGTGAGAATGCATTATTACACGAGGAAGATCATGAAGAAAAGAGTGATGAAGCAACAATGTTTATGATATTTAACATGGAGGAAATAACCAAAGACGATTGCTGGTACTTAGATAGTGGATGTAGCAATCATATGACAGGAAATAAGAGGTTATTTATTACACTAGATTAAACCGAAAGATGGGAAGTAAGACTGGAGACAATAAGAAACTGGAGGTATTAGGATGTGGTGATGTCTCAATCAAAGTAAAAGGCTTAAACAGGAAGGTTCCAAATGTATTCTACGTACAAGGGTTAAAACACAACCTTTTAAGTGTAGGACAATTAGTACAAAAAGGGTATGAAGTAAAATTTGCTGATCAAGAATGCACCAATAAAGATCCAACAGGTTCAAGCATTAGTTCGGTTAAGATGACTGGGAACAAGATGTTTCCATTAAATCTAAATCAGGATTTGATACCAAGGGTCTGTAACATTATGACACAAGACATGGCCACTTTATGGTATCGACGATTCGGACATATAAGTTTCGATACACTACACAACATGGGGATAAAAGAAACTGTTAAAGGTTTGCCGAGATCAATCAAGCCAACGAACAATATATGTGAAGGATGTGTGTTTGGTAAAAATGCCAGAAATTCCTTTCCTAAACATGCAAAGTGACATGCTGACAAACCACTGCAATTAGTTCACTCTGACATATGCGGACCCATGAGAACTATGTCGATAGGAGGCTGCAAATACTTCATCACCTTTATAGATGATTTTTCAAGAAAGACCTGGGTATATTTTCTGAAACTAAAATCAGAAGCATTAAACTATTTCAAACTATTCAAGAAAATGGTTGAGAATCAAGTCAACTACACATTAAAGACTCTTCGAACAGATAGAGGTAGAGAGTATTGTAGTAATGATTTCCAAACATTTTTAAAGGAAAATGGAATACATCATCAGTTAACTACAAGTTATACGCCACAACAGAATGGCGTAGCAGAACGGAAGAATAGAACCATTATGGAACTTAGTAGGAGTATGCTTAAAACAAAGAACTTATCACATTCATATTGGGCGGAAGCTGTGGCATGTGCTACATATCTTTTAAACCGAGCAAGTACTAAGAGTGTACCAAACAAGACCCCACAAGAAGTATGGAGTGGGAACAAACCAAGTATCGGACATCTACGAGTTTTTGGATGCGTAGCCTATGCTCACATTCCAAAACAGCATAGAGGTAAACTAGATGAAAAGGCAGAGAAGGCAATTTTTGTGGGTTACAGTGAACACAGTAAGGCATATAAATTACATAATCCGGTGACTAATAAAATCATTATTAGTAGAGATGTAGTGTTTGATGAAAATCAAGAATGGGGTGATAGTTCAGCAGATAAGGACTACACACATATTCAACTGAATGACTCAAGTGATAATGGAATAAATCCGGAGGTGAGTGTATCACAAGAGAAAATAACACCCGAGACTGATAATCAAATTAATGACATCAACAGCAGTGAATAGACAGAAGGTCAAAACAGTCCTCAGACAGAAAGTTTACAGAACAGCGGAGAAACGAATGAACAGAACAGTCATCAAAACGAGGCTGATTCATCATCATCGTCCTCAGAAAATGAAGAGCTGCGGACTCGAGACATAAGTGAAATATATCAGAACTCTCATCCTCTCACTGAAGCACAAGTAAATGATTTATATAATAGAAATCAGATGAATGACAGTAATGTAGTAGACTTCATGTTATATGCTGACAGTAATGTAGTAGACTTTATGTTATATGCTGACGCTGATCCAATATCTTATAATGAAGCCTACAAAGATAGAAAATGGAGAGATGCCATGGATAGAGAGATACAATCCATACACAAAAATGGTACATGGGAGCTAGTAAACCCACCGAAGAATCAGAAACCAATCGGAGTCAAATGGATTTATAAAACCAAATATGACGAACATGGTAGGGTGAGTAACTATAAAGCACGGTTAGTGGCCAAGGGTTATAGTAAAAAATATGGGGTTGACTACCAAGAGGTTTTTGCTCCATTAATCAGATTCGATACGATTAGAATAGTTCTAGCACTAGCAGCAAGTCATGGATGGCAACTACATCAAATGGATGTAAAAACGGCATTCTTAAATGGAAAGTTGATAGAACAAGTATATTTAGAACAACCTGAAGGCTATGTTAAGAAAGGTGAAGAACAGAAGGTATGTTATTTAAAAAAGGCCTTATACGGTTTAAAGCAAGCTCCAAGAGCTTGGTACAGTAGAATAGACGGGTATTTTACAGCAAATGGTTTCATAAAGAGTGTGTATGAACATACTCTCTTTATTAAGATCACTGAGAAGACGCGGATAATAGTATGTCTTTACGTGGACGATCTAATATTAGCCAATGACTCTATAGAGATGATAGAACAGTTAAAAAATTCAATGAAGAGTGAGTTCGAGATGACTGACTTAGGGATACTTCACTACTTTCTTGGCATGGAAGTCAATTATGATAATGGAAACATCAGTCTTACACAGAAGAAATATGCCAAGAATTTGCTGAAAAGATTCAATATGGAAGGGTGTCATGAGATCAAAACACCAATGGAATATGGACTTAAACTGTCAAAAGATGATCCAAGTCACTACTAGAAAAGTGCATAATTTCCTACGGAAATTTCCTACACAATTATTTTTGTCACAGATTCAAACACATTTGTGACAAATTTCCTACGATTTTTTTTTCCAAAATTCTATGTCAAATTTTTAACGCAACAATGACAGAAAATAAAAAAACCCTAATTAATTGACAGTTGCATCACAGATCTGTTAGAAATAATCTACAAAAGGTTGATTATTAAATCATTTCCTACAAGTTTGTGACAAAATATTTATTCTTTAGTTTAGTTAAACATTCTGTCGGAACTGCGTCACAAGTTGCGACACATTTCCGACAACTAAGTCATATTACTTAATTTTATTAAAAATAAATACAAGGATATACACTTCTATATTTATATATAATAGTAAAATTAGTATAATAATTAAAAATTATTATATTTCCTACACATTTGTGACAAAATATTTATTTTTAGCTGATTTAATCGTTCCGTCAGAATTGTGTCACAACTTGTGACACATTTCCGACAAACAGTTTATTTCTTACTACTAAAATTATATATAATAGTAAAATTAGTATATAATAATTAAAAATTATTATATTTCCTACACATTTGTGACAAAATATTTATTTTTTAGCTGATTTAATCGTTCCGTCAGAATTGTGTCACAACTTGTGACACATTTCCGACAAACAGTTTATTTCTTAGTTCAGAATATTTATTTCCTACACATTTGTGACAAAATATTTATTTTTTAGCTGATTTAATCGTTCCGTCAGAATTGTGTCACAACTTGTGACACATTTCCGACAAATAGTTTATTTCTTACTAGTAAAATTATATATAATAGTAAAATTAGTATAATAATTAAAAATTATTATATTTCCTACACATTTGTGACAAAATATTTATTTTTTAGCTGATTTAATCGTTCCGTCAGAATTGTGTCACAACTTGTGACACATTTCCGACAAACAGTTTATTTCTTACTACTAAAATTATATATAATAGTAAAATTAGTATATAATAATTAAAAATTATTATATTTCCTACACATTTGTGACAAAATATTTATTTTTTAGCTGATTTAATCGTTCCGTCAGAATTGTGTCACAACTTGTGACACATTTCCGACAAACAGTTTATTTCTTAGTTCAGAATATTTATTTCCTATACATTTGTGACAAAATATTTATTTTTTAGCTGATTTAATCGTTCCGTCAGAATTGTGTCACAACTTGTGACACATTTCCGACAAATAGTTTATTTCTTACTAGTAAAATTATATATAATAATAAAATTAGTATAATAATTAAAAATTATTATATTTCCTACACATTTGTGACAAAATATTTATTTTTTAGCTGATTTAATCGTTCCGTCAGAATTGTGTCACAACTTGTGACACATTTCCGACAAACAGTTTATTTCTTAGTTGATTTAATCGTTCCGTCAGAATTGTGTCACAACCTGTGACACATTTCCGACAAAAAGTAGGAGGATAAACTGGTTAAGGCGTTACGGTTCTAAACGAGAGGTCACGAGTTCGATCCTTGCAAGGGCCGGTTCTTTAAAGAAGACCCCCTTTTTACCGATTTTTGATATATTTACACTTTGTTAATGGATTTGTAAAGGTTCCTTATTAAACAACTAACTTAGTTAATTTACCCAGTTAAATATTACAGGGACTATTTAGGTAAACGTGGAACCACATGGGCCAAAGTGTAATTTTTTGTTAAAATGAATAAAAAGGTTCGAATCGGTCACCAACAAGACTCGAACCCGCGCCCCTCGAACACACACACATGCATAACCGGCTAGACTACCACCATCGTTGTTCATATCTCAGATTTATGTTATATATATATACTTTAGAAATATAAAATATATATATTTAAACCTGCATATCCGCGCTGTTGACCGGACTTCGACAAACCCCGATGTTAATGGGTTATCTGCACCTCAAAAGCAACTTCCCACGCGCATTTAATTGATTCGAACGTGCCTGACTTCGATGAAACCGAAGTAGTTTTTATAAAATTAAAAGTGGAATCTACCACTAATTTCTGTCGATGTAATGTCCAAATTGAGATGGTCGACTCGTCGTTCAGCACGTTACCGGAGCCGTATTTCTGGTCCAATCGGTATATTTAACCTTGGTTAACCTTCCTGCAAATTTAATTAGAATATAAACATGATATGATCGGGTAATTTATGCGTTTGACTTCTGTTGACTTAGTTTGGGGAAGAAGATGATGTATTATTTATTTTTATTTTAGTTTAAAAACAGTTTTCTTCATTTATTTATAATAAATCGATGTTAAATATTTAAAGTCGGAAAATTTTAGCTTAAATACTTTACATATTGATACATTTATTAAAAATATAAAACCCGTCAAAATTATTTATAAAACAGTTTTTATAAATTTAAAACAGTTTAATCTTTAAAAATTCATATTAAATAAAACACAACCAATAGAAATGCAGCACAGAGATTATGATCCACACCGTCTATTCCAATCCCATCCACACTTGAAAGATAATCTTGAACCATCAAATGTTCATCTCCCTTGTGCAGACAACTAAAAACACACACAACTTACATTTACTCTCACTCTGTCCTTTTTGTTCGATCTCAGGCCACCGGCGCCCCCCTCCTCCGCTCTTTGTACTCCGATTCACACCACCCACCTCCTTCCGATGACACCCCATACCCCCCCCCCGTTCGGCGACCTGTGTGACGACCGACGCCACCACCACCGTCTGATGGTGGCACGATGATGAATCAGGGGCAAAGAGAGAGAGAAAGGCGATGAGAGAGAGAGCGGCGGTGACGGTGGATCCTCACGGCGGCGACGGTGGCGACGTGGTTTTGTTCAGCGGCGGAGGTGGACGCGGGACCCACAACAGGTGGCAGTGGATGGTGTCGATAGGCAGCAGATGAAAGAGAGAGAGATGGAAGACTCGCGTCGGAGCTGGTGCCGTCGTTGATGGCGGTGGTGGTTCCGGTGACTGTCCCGATTATCTGGTAAATGTATCTACTCCCTCCTCTTACACCTGTTCTGTTCAGATCTTCTTAGATCCACGTCCCTTCTTCGGTTGTGCCGATGGTTTAGGTGAGGAGGAAGATGATTGTGAAGACGATGGTGACAATGGTTCATGTTTCGGGTTCGATTTCAAGTAGACACGGTCAACAGGTGTGTTATCTTGTATAATCGTGTTTATATGGACATTGGTTGAAGAAAAATATGAATGTGTTTCTAGGATGTGTTCATCATTGATTTTCCTGCATCTTGTAGTTCTTAATCTTGTGCACAATTGATTAACCGTTTTATTGTAAATGATTTGAATGCATGTTAAAATTTGTTTTGGTGCTTTTGACTTGGAACACAACAGACGTGAATTAGAGTATATCTTTGACGTTTTTGTCTTGTATCCTTGTGATTTTTAAACTTTTTGATATATATACATAAGATTTGGAGGTTGAATAGTTGGTAAATGATTTTTGGGATCTTCGATGTATATGAGCTGTTGATATTTGATGAGTCCATAGGCTTTTATTAATATGACTATTGTAATTTAACTATACGTTTGATGATAGAATTTTGATAAACCAGATGCTTGAGTTACTTTGAATGTAGATTGAAAAGAGGATAAGATGTGTGTAGTAAAGCATGTGTTCCTTTCTCGAATTTGATATGTATGATGGTATGACTTTTATAACAATC
Source organism: Helianthus tuberosus (assembly GCA_030545235.1). Lineage (NCBI taxonomy): Eukaryota > Viridiplantae > Streptophyta > Magnoliopsida > Asterales > Asteraceae > Helianthus > Helianthus tuberosus. The sequence continues at coordinate 19,766,631 of CM060364.1, read as the reverse complement.
TGTTATATGTTTGCTGACTTATTATAGTCTTGCCACAAGTTATAATCAAGTTAATGGTCTTGGTCGAATGATTATATATTAATTGTTGACTGCAAATGTACATGAGAATTCAAAAGTTGTTTTGATTAATGGTAATACACATATGTCTGATGGTTTGTTGAAAAAAAATTAAAAATTATGTGTGACAATACACTTAACTGTTTCGAATACAAGTAGGACCAAAATAGGTTTTAAAATGTTGAATATGATTTAAAGAGAGTATAACATTTACTGTTCTATCATGCTTTCTATCGGCGAAGTCGACGCGATGGGAAGCTAATTTTGACAAAGAGGGTACACCGGTGGGTTAAATAGCAGCAAAGAAAAGGTCATTAACTTGAAGTGCTGCGTCGATTATTATCAAGGTTTGTTAAGTTATTATCCCCTTTTTTGCACTATTTGTTTATGTTCAACTGTTATTTGGATTACTAAGCCCCTAAATCGGAAACAATGATTCTTCCTTTTTAAAATATTTTCATCCCATGTCCAATGTTTATTCTTCCTTTTTAAAATATTTTAGGTTCAAGTTATGCGAACTCAAATGGTAGATCTTGAAGCTCGGCTTGAAGAAGAAAGGAATCTACTTACAACTCGGCTTGACGAAGAAAGGAAAGCAAGGGAAGAACTTCAACAACTTCAAGAATTTATGAAAAATTGGCGTCCTCCTAATTAGTTATAGTTTTTGATATCTTTTGGGAAATATGTTAAATTGTATTAGTTTACGGTTTAAACATATTTGAACTTGCGTTGCAACGCATGATTTTTGAATTTGTGTTATTGGAATTTCGATGAATTTTGTAAAACAGGTTCTTGGTATCAAAGATTATTCCTGCATTTTTTTGTCGGAAAACAGTAAAAAAAAATAGTAAATTTTTATTTGTAATTTCCCTATATCTGTCGGAAATTTGTCACAAAATATACTGAGTTTCGTAGGAAATTTGTAACAACTGTTTTTATTTTTCTGTCGGAAATTTGTCACGAATAATGCTTTTGTCGGAAAACAGTAAAAAAAATAGTAAATTTTTATTTTTAATTTCCCTATATCTGTCGGAAATTTGTCACAAAATATACTGAGTTTCGTAGGAAATTTGTAACAACTGTTTTTATTTTTCTGTCGGAAATTTGTCACCAATAATGCTTTTGTCGGAAATTTGTAACAACTATTTTTATTTTTCTGTCGGAAATTTGTCACGAATAATGCTGAATGAAATTTTTTAATTTTTTTTTGTCGGAAATGTGTAGCTAAAAAATTCCGAAAATATAATAATTAATATTTATCATAAATAATATATTAAAAATAACTATGAATTGTTGTAGGAGATCTGTAGCAGTTTGTGACACGGCGATTTTGTAGGAAATGGGTAGGAAATTGCGTAGGAAATGCGTTGGAAACAGGTTTCCTACGAGGCATTTTCCTACATCATGTATTTGTCACAAATGTGTAGGAAAGCCTGTTTTGTAACGCATTTCCTACGAAAACTGGTGTAAGAAATTTCAGATTTTCTAGTAGTGAGTGAAGAAGTAAATCCGAACTTATATCGGAGTTTGGTGGGCTCACTGATGTATCTTACTAATACAAGGCTTGATATCATGTTTGCTGGAAATAAAATAAGTCAGTTTATGGAAAAACCAAATCGGAATCACTGGGAAGCTGGAAAGAGGATATTAAGATATATCAAAGGGACGCTGAACCATGGAATAATTTACTCGAAAGGAAGTAAAGGAAAATTAGTTGGCTTTAGTGATAGCGACTATGCGGGAAGTGTAGATGATAGCAAAAGCACATCAGGTTATGTTTTTAATTTCGGTTCAGGGGCTATAGCATGGCAATCAAGAAAGCAAAAGGTTGTGGCACTATCATCAACAGAAGCGGAATACATACCATTATCATTAGCCGGATGTCAAGCATTATGGATTAAAGGGATCCTAAATTCTTTACAGATGCATTGGATGGTCCTCCAACAATTTTATGTGATAATAAGTCGACCATATGCCTAGCAAAAGATCCTGTATATCACGGAAAAAGCAAACATATTAGAGTAAAGTATCATTTTATTCGTGAACTGATCAAGAATGACGAGATTGAAGTAAGGTTCTGTACGACCAAAGAACAGGCTGCAGATATTTTAACAAAGGCTTTGCAGCCAAAGGAGTTTCTTCGTCTCAAAGATCTTCTACACATCACATCCGTCTAGCTTACGGGAGGGTATTAGAAGATATAAGCTAGACATCTTATGTTACGTATATGTCATATATTATGTTAGGATAAGTTTTATTATTTTGTGTTATAGGTTATGTCGGTTTCTGGTAACCGGCTATGTATATATGTAAAACAATAGTGAATATTAATATTCACCAATTTCTGAATACAGAACACAAATTCGTTTTCTCTCAAAACCCTAATATTCATCATACTCAATAATATAACATTCCAAATATGAACCCATTATCTTTGTCAATGTACCCAAAAATAGTAATAAAAACTAAAAAAACTCAGACCTTGATCCTACTACCAGCAATAGTGTTATTCACCCAATCTACCCAATTCAAGATCACTTTTTTTCATTCTGTTGTTGATCCAAAAAAATGGCCCAAAACTTTAAGACAAGTGTGTTGGAATGTGCTCCATAGTCCATTCATTTTTAAAAACCCTTTATAAAAATCATGAAGTAGAACATTAGAAATGTAACAAAACTAGGTTATAACCCGGGAATACTCCCGGGTAGGAAAAATTAATTTATACTAATCAAATTATGTCGTTAAACAAAATAAAAAGACATGTTTTCAAAAGTTATACGTATACAGAATCCTTACCGATTGTTTCTATATCAATTTGAATTATACAAGTCGCAAGCTGAATCATTAAAAGAATACAATTAATAAGACCGGATGTGTATTACAAACTTTCCGGGTAGGAAAATTTAATTTACATTATCACAAAGTGTATAAATATAAATATAAATACAAATACAAAAACAAATACAAAAGTAACACATTACATAAATTACTTATTGACAAAGTGAAAATATAGTTAAGAAAAGCGCCGAAAAAATTTAGAACGAATTGATTTTTAACATATAAAGTTGAATTTTAATGAGTGTTTCTCGGTTCCCCACTTTTTTAGTGTTCTCCGATGAACCTTCCCGACAGTGTGTAAATAAAACAAATGCAAATAAAGTGACGTTAAGAAAATTCGGAATGTATTTATTTCAAAAAAGGTTAAATAATAAATCGTTTTTAGTATAACTTAAACTTATGCTAAAAATATATTGGAATGGTAACATAGGTGATACATCTTATGAATTTTAACATACTTGGTTATCAAAACACTAAATGAATTACATTATAGATTAAATGACGAAAAAAGTACCAGCATCGAATAAGAAAAAAAAATACAAAAGACTACCACATGATGAATTGGAACTTTTGTCTCGAATTTTTATTTATCCCGCCAACAATTAACGGGGGAATTTCCAAACATTATATGAGGAGGTGGCAAAAATATATGGAAGTGGTTCATTAAGTACTTGATGAATGTTTTGATACCTTAACAACATAATAAGGAGTACTAAACTACTAATACAATGTCTTTTGTCTTTTTTAACGCCTACAATCTATATCTATACAGAGAAAAAACAAACTTCCCAGGAAGGAGGAGCTGGGAAGATACAGTCCAAGAACCCCACTTCAATAGAACAAACAGAGAAAAAAAAAACTTCCCAGGAAGGAGGAGCTGGGAAGATACAGTCCAAGAACCCCACTCCAATAGAACAAACAAAACAAAAAGAGCAAAGTAATTAGTTAAACCAGTCAATTTGGGAATATTAGTAAAGTAATTACTTACTGTTTTGGTCTTTTAGAAAGGAAGATTAGTAAATTAAATAGTTACTGTTTTGGTCTTTTAGATCGTTTGCATGATATTTTTTTTGTTTTTTTATATTTTATATTTTTTCTTGTTTTTAGTTTTTAATTATATTTTTTTTAGTTTTTTTCCATTTTTTATTATTAAATTATTTTTTCTTATTTTTTTATCATCTCATCCTAACCCAACCCATTCTAACCCAAATTCATCTTTACCTTACCCGTCCTAACCTTTTTTTAAGATACCCATTCTGATCCAAACTCATCCTAACCCAAACGCATCTTCACCCATTACCCAAACCCACCCAACTTGACCACCTTGCCACCCATATTCAGGTACGGCTCCAACTGCTTTCGGTTGGTTATTTCTTCACCTGTTGGTGTGGTGAACACGATTTCGTTCTTCTTCAGGGTCCCAGGTTCCTTTGGCAGAAACTACACGTAAAACTGTTGATTAGAAGCGGGTTAAGGCATTTGAATTAAACCGTGTGTGCCTATTGAGCATTCGAGCCATTCAACCCATTCCCAATTAACCTAATTCATTAACTTGACCCATTTAAGATAAAATACATATCCCAAATAGACCTGTTTATCTATAAGTGTTCAAAATTGCCACCTCTATAGATTTGCCAAAAAAACTCATTGCAATACAGCACGAAGGGTAAAGGGGTCTTTTCACGTTACAGAAATTATAGAAATGCAAGTAGATCGCCCTTAAAAGAAACAAAAAAACTAAACAAAATTATATTATAATAACAAAATAAATAAATTCATAACAAACATGCAACAAATCAAAATCAAGCAATTCTATCGTGATCGCTCTTATATGTCCCTAAATGCCCCTTTAAGAAGAAAAAATAAAGAACATGTGTCGAACAAAGTCGATTTATCAAAAGTTATTTTGATTGAATCCTTTACAAAAAGAGGAACCGTTGTGTTAAGTTCTATCTTTTGTTTTTTTGAACGATAAAGCTAACTTAAAAAGTAGTGTTGATTGCTTAAAAAGGTAACCAACAACGATCCAAATCTTAATTTGGGTTAAACTAACTCTGTTTTAACCAATACAAACCTAAAAAAACCCCAAATTTCCAAAACCCACAAAATCAAAACATTTATTCCCCAAAATTTGAACTACACCCAGAACCTAATTCACAAAATTAAGCAACGACATCAGTGAAAGCGTGAAAAAAAAAAGCTCACAAAAATAAATGTTCTTTAAAACCATGCTCATAACCAATAAAATTTTCAAACTCAAAACCTACCAAATATAAACCACATTATCCCCGAAAGTCCACACTTCAGCAAAATAAACTAAGCACAGAACTGAATTCAAACAATTATAGCAGAAATGTAAGTGGGTGTTCAGAACTGCTTACTTAAGTGTTTATTTGCTTATGCCTTATTGAAATGTTTTCAAGTAGATAATCAAACCCAAACACTCTCTTGAAAACTTCTTATTTTAGAAAGACTAAGAACTTATCATAAGCAAATCCCAAACATCCCTTGAGTAGACGATTTAAAGGAAATTATGAAATTAAACTATAAACGTAGCCATATACAATATGGCAAAACAAATTACCAAACTTCTTCTAAAAAACGTTCGAAACTTTAATTTTTAAACCCACCAAAATATGGCTTTAAATTACAAGTTTCTTGGAAGAATGTTTGAACCCCTAATTTTTAAACCCACCAAAATTATAAAATTACCAATTTTCTTCTAAAAACTTTAGAAACCCCAATTTTTAAACCCACCAAAATTATAGCTAATGAAAATCACCATTTTTCTAAAGAACAATCGAAACCATACAGCTAACTATCCCCAAAAGATGTCAGAACCCAATCTACATTATTAATCAACCTATAACCAAAAACTGAAACCTTTTTTTGCAAAATTGAAATAAAGCAAGAACCAAATTCGAGAAACTGAAGCAATAATGTAATTAGAAGATCAAAGAAGCACACTCTCTCATAAACCTTAACTTTCTTTTTATCACTTTAATGGTCAGAAATCATCACCTCTAGTCAAATCAGCAAGAAACTATTGACCAATATTTATTAAAGAGTTAAAATGGTTACGACCACCACCTGCTCTAGTTGTGTATGTTGCTCTCTTGATCGCCCAACCGTGGCCCTGCACCGAAGATCCAATGAAACAATAAATTAAACCCAAATTTGTGAATTTTTCTACAACCCACATCAAAAAATTAAAAACAAAGTGCAATTTTAACCCAAATTTGTGGCTTTTTTTAGACAACCCACATCAAGAAAAACCTTAACAAATCTCCTTCCAGTAAAAAATCCTCAAAATTTTAATTATAAAAACCATTATCGACCATCACCGTCACCAACTTGAACCACAGCCACCACTATCGACCATCACCACCGCTTTCATTCCGGTCTTTCGGTCACCGGAAACCATCATTATCATCATCTCTTCATCTCCGACCACTGCTAAACACAATTTCAGTTCTTCCAATTTATTTTCTGTTTTAATCCTAAAGCTGATGTAAAAGTTAAAGATCAATATAGATTAGATAATGCATACCTCCATAACTGATGATGATCTTTTGGTAAATATGAAATTGACATTTGTTTTTGTTAGTAAACTTAGAGTTGGCTTCAATCTACATCATAAAACAGCCAAACCGTTAATTTTGATAATTCACCAATGAATCATATCTTGAACTAATAAGGAAACAATGCAAAACAAAACAAAAAGAAAGCATCGAAAATCATGTTGCTAAAACGAAATTGAAACCAAATCAAAACCAGAACCATCAATAAACGTAGCCATATACAATACAGCAAAAACAAATTACCAAACTTCTTCTAAAAAACTTTCGAAACTTTAATTTTTAAACCCACCAAAATATGGCTTTAAATTACAAGTTTCTTCGAAGAATGTTTGAACCCCTAATTTTTAAACCCACCAAAATTATAGCTAATGAAAATCACCATTTTTCTAAAGAACGTTCGAAACCATACAGCTAACTATCCCCAAAAGATGTCAGAACCCAATCTGCATTATTAATCAACCTATAACCAAAAACTGAAACCTTTTTTTGCAAAATTGAAATAAAGCAAGAACCAAATTCGAGAAACTGAAGCAATAATGTAATTACAAGATCAAAGAAGCACACTCTCCCATAAACCTTAACTTTCTAAACCCACCAAAACAGAACCAAATTACCCCCCAAAACGAAAACTTTAGCAAAATTTAAAACTTCACCCACCCCCAATTCATAAAACTCAACATCAATATAAACAAAAGAACTGAAAACAACTCACATCTCACACTTGTAGACAACACAACACAATTAAAAACCCTAGTTTTCAAAACCCACCAAAACCAAACGCAATAACCACCTAAAAACTTAAACTTTTGCAAAACTATTGAGTGTTGATGTATGATAATAATAAGTCACGGTTAAATAATTGAAATGGAAGTTACCTTAAGATTTCGCACTTGATGTGGACATCCAGCAGGAATGAAAACGGCTTCTCCCAAATGTTGTTCAAAAGTCCATGGTTCCACACCTAAAAGGGTCACAACTATCTCATATCTGTAACAATTTATAGGCACACATAAGTAAGTAGATACTAACCATACTCCTCTTTTAGCTTCCTGGTTATGCTCCAATGTCAAGTAATATGCTTGATCGTGAATAGGGTTATAAACCTATATACATCAACCCTCAACAATAAGACAAAATCCGTAAATGAAAAACCAACAGATCAAGAGCAAACCATAAGAAATACCTTATTAATAGGACAACAATATGTGTGTCGAAATTCTCTAGAGTGCTTCAATTGATACTCCTCTAAAATCTTCACATCTTTCCTTCTAAATATATCCCAAAGAGCACCACTTGTATCTCCTCTCTCATTTGAACTCGATTCCTCTTTATAACCACCAAATTTATCACCAAAACGAAAAAGACCATCAGTTTTTTCTCTTTCATCCCGGCTCCTGTGTCTTCTCTTTAACTTCTTAATTAAGAAAAACCTTAACAAACCTCCTTCCGGAGAGACAGAATCCGTTGAGACGCTTGACGCGAAGTCGGCGAAGTTGAAGGACCGCAATGTCGGTGAAGTGTCATCCTACTTTTTCCTGACCACACATCAAATGCCTGGACATTTAGAAAATATGTTTAAACTTAAAAGATTATAAAAGAAAATATTCATTCACTGTCTTATACACCTAGATTGTATGTCCGATAACCTCAACCTCGAATAAAATCCAAAATATAAAGCATGAAAATAAGAAACAACTGAAAATTAATATATTTGTTTAGAAAGATTATTTATTCTGAAAATGACGCTTAACCTGCACTCAGAAGACGTGCTTTCCTTACACGGATGTACTTGCCCGTCATACATGTACTTACCTCAACCATGTGATTCCTAAATAATGAGATACTTGTAACCAATAATAACTTACAAAAAGCGCATCCAAACACCCAAAATAAAAACTTTAGGTTAACTTCAATTCATGAAAAGTAACTATATTTTTAAACAGTTTAAAGAACTTACCTCCTTTAAAACAATAGAAGACATTAAAGCAATTAGACGATTTCGATTAAACTCATGACCAGTGGAATCCACAGCAAAAAAAAAAGTAACTATATTTTTTAAATGATTCTAGAAACCCAATACATCTGACGATTTGTTTGTTCATACCAAAAAAAATAAAATCTGGATAAAGAACATACATCACCTACAATTCGAAAGAAACTCTATGAGGAAGAATTCTATCGAAGAATCGAGAGATGCTCATAGTAAGTCGTCGTAGAAGACTGATTTCTCCAATAGAGCGATTGAATGAGGAAGAATGCTATGGAAGAATCTGTGGCAGTAGAAAACATGTTAGGGTTTCAAGAATATCCCGTGCAGTGAAATACACAAACTGAAACATAAACAGACATGAATTCATCTCTAAAAAGTGCATCAAAAACTCCACTAAATCACCACAAACCTAGAGAACCATCAATATAAACTCAAATATTATGAAAAAAACCGTTATCCCATTCAAGCATTTCATCAAACACATTCCGTGCAATCCACAAACTGAAACATTTTCAAACATTTTCCACTAAAATTAACGTTCAGTCATCACCGATCTAATCAACAAAGCTCCATAAAATTAATACGAATACAAAAAAAGTTAACATCAATCGAACATTTATGCCAGAATCAAACCAATTGCATAGTATCTAAAGAGTATCGTCAAGAAAGAATACCGAGAACCATCGATTGCCACCACGTCCGCATATATCAAAATTTTATCTTAACAAAGTCCTTGCCTTTTCACAGAGTATGCTTTAGCATGTAACCTATGTATTACAAAAGAAAGCATTAGTCTATAAATAAAAAAATACAAAACAAATTACATATTACATAAACTAATGACAAAGTAAAATAAAAAATATAATTCGCATACATTAAAATAATCATAAATCTTTAGATATTCCTTTGTAAACCAATTGATGTATTACATATGACATGTGACGAACAAAATGGAACCTTAATTTTAAGTTGTTAAAAAATGCAATGACCAATGAGTAATGACCCATTTGACCAGTTTTTTAATTACTTCATTTTATCGATATTACTAATTTGGCCAGTTACCTATAAACATGCCCCATGTTTACCATTGTTGAGTAAACGGGTTAAACAACTTTGTTTATGTCAGAAGTTGGAACAACTTTTGGAATTCCCATTTTGTAGCACTTGCCAAGATTCCAACCTCACAATTTCAAACACAAAAAAAAAGATACATACAATCCTTCAGATTATTATTTTTCTTTAAATGATTGCACAACCATGGAATCTATCTAATTGTAATAGAAAAAAGGTTTATCATTGTTTATAACCTGAACAACAGCCGATATGTTCCTTCACAACCAAATTTAGCTGTCTGCAACTTGTTGTAGCACACACTTACTTCAACACGCAAGTGGAAATCATTTCTTCACTAAGAACCAGGTTTTTGATTTTCAGTGACCTAAACATATATAAGGGGAATTTATGTCATATCCAAAATGGTTAATTATAATAACCTATGTGGAAGAAAGGTAAAGATGAACCAACATACCAGGTCATTGTTACAACTTTTTTCCGAATCAAGAACCCTGCTGACAACCGTCTAGTTCAAAGGGACACAAAGAGCTCAATACATGAGGCACTAACTCATTCAACAATTTCCTCATATAGCATTAGCTTGAAATCCTTTGCGTCAAGAGTAAACTTCTCTTTTAAGGTGCACTGACCCAAAAGTAAAAAGCTACAACATGAGAAATTGAGAACAATTACGGACAAACAAAATAACTAAAATACAAAATTATTTTGGATGGTTACCAGGGCAGCTACAAATTTTGAAACATATTCTAGTTTGGTTGAACTGGAAAAGTAAAAGATACCGTAGAATGAACTCAAAACACTTCAGGCAACTTTTGACCCGTTTGAATCCATCCCTGGAAATTTCTAAATTGCAACATATTAATGTGAGCATATACCATTAAGTAAATAAACTTCGTACCAGTTGGAAAGAATCTTTTGCAAGTTTAAACATAATATCTTCTAAAAAAATCAAAATTAAGTAGTATTTGGATTAATGATGTAACCACTTGAACCAAAACAATGACATTCGTATCCCAAGAGCAAAATTGTACATATCAAAGTTAAATACGCAATATGCTTAACAACTTTTATAAATTGTATAAACAACTTAACACGATAACTATAGTATTAACAAAGCAACTTACAGTCCAATCACCATTCTGGAACGATAAACCTCGCCATAAGAACCTAAAAGAAAGAGAATATTAAAAGACTGTTATGTAGAATAAACAAATAAATGTATATAAAGAATAATAACATAAACGCCACCAGTACCATTACCACAATGCATCCACAATCTACTAACCTCAATCTCCAACCGTTACAAACCTAAAAAACAAAAAGAAGATAACCAAAATTCATTAGAAACTCCCACACAAATTGACCTAATCAACGGCATGTAAACAATTTTTTTATCGATTTACTTAAACAATCAAACCGAACCGTTAAACGTCACCCAACCCGGCTGGTTCGCTTTGTTGTCACCCAAAACCATAGAATCAGATGTTCTGAGAATCATAATCACCTCCAAACACTCATTCAACAGTATATCCTGAGAATCAGACGTTCAACCAAACAACTCGCTGATCCTTCAAGCCATTCTTCTATGATCCATGAGTTCAAATCTAAATGGGACTGATGGATTCAAATCATTAAGACGACCAGCTGCCCATTTCCCAAACCTCTCATGTTTATAATCAAGACATGCATCAAAAACTCTAATCAACATAGATGCAGTTGGGTCAAACGGCATTTGCTTAACAAAGTTCTCGAGTTCGCCAATGTACCCATACCTGGCATAGCTGTGTTACCAATTTGTTGATACATATATGTGTACGCGACTCGGCTCGGTTCGACTCGGCTCAATTCGACTTAGTCGACCCGGTTAGGTTCGGCTCAAGCCCGACGTCACGACATTCCTCCGTCGTGCGTCCCAGAGTTCGACACGCGAAGCACGGAGAGCCGCAACCTATTTCCAACGCCACATCATCATGACATCATCATGATGATGTCATGATGATGTCACTCATGTTGTCTAAATGCAAATTCATGAAGATACTGCCAATATGAACGTGCATGGGCAAATGAACTTGGACCAATCAGATTCACTGGGCCTCAACTGTTGGGCTTTAGCCAAAAATGACGAATCAAGAAAGGTGGTCGACGAAACAAGTCCTGTTTCGTCGATTTGAGTCCATTTCGCCAACTGATATTTTGTTTCGTCAAGCCTTGTGTGTCTGTGAGTATAAATAGACATGTTATGTTTCTGTTTCGGCAGAGAACACACAGAGAGCAAACACACACACACACGAGAGTTTGAGAGAGTTTGCAGAATATATTTGTAAACATTGCTTTGTAACTGAACCTTTCATACGTATTAATACAGAGGTGTTAATCGGTGAATATTGCGTGTCGTGTATTTGCGTGTTCGATCTCGGTTTGCTATTCCGGTTGGATTCCGCACAACCGGAGTGGTTCGTATACAAGGATTAGGCGACTAGATCCTCCCCTAGCCGGACCTACAAGTGGTATCAGAGCTTTGGCTCTTCTCCTTGTTAAAACCGAGGTGTTCTTGTTTGTTTTTCGGGTTGTGAAAAGTTCATATTTTCTGGAAAAACTTGTTAAAATCGGGTTTAATCTTGTTGTTTTGTTGTTTTGTTTTGTTAAAAACCGTGTTAAGCACATGTCTTCATGATAAATATTGGTTTTGATTAAACATTTCAAGCAAAAACGCGTTTCGGAAAGTTGTCGGGACACCGGAAAACTCATCAGTTTGTCGGAAAACTCATATTTCTGGGTTGTGTTCATTTCAACTTCATAGTGTTCTTCAAATTGTACACCTTTTGATCTTTGAAAGTTACTTGTAAAAGTTGTTTGTGGTCTTGTAAATTGTGATCAGATTTAAAATATTATCATTTCAATATCAAGTTGGTAAAACACTCATTTGGTTGGTAAATGGAAAAGTGTGTAGCCGAAAGTTGAGTTGAAAAAGTAATCTACTTTGTGTCAGTGATAAAAAGTCAATTGGGCAATTGTACAAGACTTGTTTCAAATGCACAACATACAATTTGGGCCCTGTTTCGTCAAGTAGAAGGCCTAATTTGAAAAATTAAAAGGAAATTAGTATTGTGGAGCCCAAGACAAAACTCAGTTTCGTTGACTTTCAAAGGCCTAAAGTGAAAATCATTTAGTCATTGTGTTTTGGGCTTCTATTTTCATTTCGTAGACATCTGAAGCCCAAATCAAAATCCATTTTGTTTCGCCATTTTAGAAGTGGACCCTTGTTCGTCAAAGGTGGATTATCTAGAAGCCCAAAAACAACTTTTGTTTCGTCAATCATTTTCACAAATCTGTTTCATCGATAAAACAAGCATTGGGCCTGTTTCGTCATTTATCAAGCCCAAAACTTAAAACTGTTTCGCCAAAAGACTTTCCGGTTTCGTCAAACAAGTTTATAAAATTTGTTTCGTCAACTTCTGTTGGGCCCTATACAATTTTTCTGTTTCGTCAAATATCCAGTACATCTATTTCGTAAAAATAACAAAGTCTGTTTCGTGGGACTTTGTTTCGTCGAGTGTGTTGGTATTTTTTAACAGAAGGGTTGCAAGTGTGTCTTAACTGTTTGTTTCAAGTGTGAATTTTCAGGTATTATTATTTCTTGATCAAAAATGAATCCAAGATGGAATAGGCCGGCGGTAAATTCTGATATGTATTTTGGTACTCCGTCTCCCGCACCGGTGTCTTCTCAAGCTAATACTGGTCAATGGGCTTTCGTATCAAATCAAACTCCAAGTGTTCAAAGCATTCTCTTAAGCGAGAGTGAAACAGGAAGTTTGAATCGGCCTCCAAAGTTGATGCACTTATATGAATATCCAGGATGGATTGATAGATTTCATACATACGTCCTTGGGCAAAATACAGAATTGTGGTTGCGGTTCATCACAGATTTCGATCAAACAATAGAGGTTGCTGCATCATCTGCTGCTACGTTTGCAGATCTTACAGAGGATCAGAAGAAGGTCTATGACTTGGAAAAGAAGGCATATGCCATTCTTACTCAGGCGTTGAGTAAAGACATTTATCATCAATTTGTCAGTTACAAGACCACTAAGAGGCTGTGGGATGCATTGAAGACAAGGGGCGTAGGAAATGAAGCGACCCGCCAATTGAGAAAAGACTTGCTAAAGAAAGAGTTTGATGGTTTTTCTTGTATGGAGAATGAATCTTTAGGAGATTTGACAAGTCGATTTAACCATTTGCTGAGTGAATTGTCAAATTTTGAGGTCGTTACACCTCAAGCAGAGATTGTGAAGAAGTTTGCAGATGCCTTGCCACCTCAATGGAATACTTTCTTGGAAATCATGAAGTACAATGGCACTCTAACTACAACAACTTACAATGACTTTGTTCAAATCCTGGAGAACAAGAATCAGGAAGAAACTCTCAAGGCAAAAAGAGTTCCAGTGCCACAAATTCCAGAAATGTATTATGGAACTTCGAGCACCTCTACAAAACCTGCTTCACATGCTCCACTTCAAACAGCGTTTGTGTCTCACACTGACATGTTTGGCAATACCATCCAAGTTCCAGTTCCTCCAAAAACAGACATGTTTGGGAATCTGCTTGAACCAGTTTCTCAACCAGCACCACAACAGCAAAGCCAACGAACTGTCAGAGCAACTGATATGTTCGGAAATCCTTTACCTGTTCGACCTACCGAAACAACTGATATGTTCGGGAATCCACTTCCTCCTCCTCAATCTACCGGACCAACAGACATGTATGGGAATCCACTTCCTCCTCAACAGCAAGCATGTTATGGAAGTACATCATCTGCTAGTCAGCAGTCAAAGCCAAATACAGTACGGCTCGACACCTCAAGTTTTTCTAAAGTCAGCGTGGAGGTAGCCAAGGAACACATGGAGCTGCTTAACACTTTGGTGAGCGCATACTGTGGATTAGTTGAAGGTCAGATTGGTAACGTTAATCTGACACAAGAAGACTATCAGCAGATTGATAAAGAGGAGATGGAGATGATGGACATAAAGTGGGCCTTTGCCAGTGCTGTTAGGCGAGCAAAGGATTTCATGGAAAGAACGGGCAGAACCAGCTTGGAAGGTAGAAAAGACACCAAGTATGGGTTCGATAAACAGGCTGTTAAATGCTTCAATTGTGGTGAACGTGGTCATTTCAAGCGTGAATGTACGAGGCCATCTCAACATGGAAACCAGAATCCTTTTAGAGGTCAAGGCAACCAGCAGAACCAGAACAGGAACAATGTTCGCACATTGGTGCCTGTCAACAACCAGACTCAAGCAGGACCATCAAATGCCAACCAGGCACTTGTGGTTCAAGTAGATGAAGGTTGTGATTGGTCAATCCAGTTGGGAAATGACGCTCCAGATGGCACAGCTTGTTTTGCTGAAATCGTGAAGGATCTAAATCACACCAGTGGTGGAGAATCTTCCACCAATGGTGATGAATCTTCTGAAGATGAAAACAGCTCAGGATACAGTGGAAGCTCGGATGAAGAGTCCTCGGGTTCAGGGAATGATCAGGAAGATGACACATCAAGTGCGTCAGTCGATGCAGTTATTGATGAGCTATTGGATGAAGCTGCAGCAGGAATTCAAAGAAGATCTATTTTGGTGGATCAAGCTGCTTATTCTTCGTCTTCTCTCCATTCAGCCTTTATGGCTAATGTCGACAGTTCATCAAGTCAGGTATGTGTCGATGAACCCACTTCTGTTAGCTGTGATAATTGTGATAGATTGCATGTTAGATGTGCTGATTTGGAAGCAAACATGTCTGAGTTGCAAGGCAAACACGATGCTTTACAAGCTAGTTTGTTTGAATTGCAAGACAAACATGTTCTAGTGAATGATAAGTGGTGTGAATTGCAAGGCAAACACGAGGCTTTGCAAGAGAAATATGATGTGACATTCATTCATAATCAGAAATTGACTGTTGATCTTTCAAAATGCACTGAAGCCAACATGTTTTATGAGAACCATGAAAAAGAGTTTAAATCGATGATTGAAAAATTAAAGAAAGATAAAATCGAGTTAACAAAAATGGTTTCCAGAAAACAAACTGACATTAACTTGTATATAACTCGCCTTGAGGTAATGCAAAAGGAAATGGCTTGTGTTAAAACAGAAAGTGAGGCGATACGACTCAAGTTAGATAGCTATTTAAGCTCTAGCTATGTGTTGGATCACATCATTGATGTGCAGAAAGAGAAAAAGGATGTCACATGCATTGGATATAAGCAGTGTCCACCACCTGTCAGACACAATTATGATGCACTGCCCGATGAGGAGTATAGAACTCATTTTGAACCATCTGTTCCTCTAGATGTTAAGGAATTTGTAGCAGAATGTGCAACAGGTCTCGGATACAAGAAAGAAGTATCATCAGATTCAGATGTGTCAGCAGATACATGTGTGTCCTCTGCTGAACAGAATCAGGATCCTACAGTTGTGATTGAGGATACTGATTCTTCTGATGATGAATCCGATGATACTGATTCGGAAAAGTCTGATGCGGTAATCAAAGAAGAGGACATACCTCTTGAGAATCATATTCTATGTGATCCTCCCGCAAAACCCGCTAAGACTGTTCCAACCGAGTCAACATCTGCAAAAGAGTCGGAGAGTGTGGATTTGCTGTACACTCTTGTTGGTGATGATAAGATCTATTCAGACAAAGATTTTCCTATTAAAAATGTTAATCAATCTTTAATCAGTAAAGTCTTTGAAAATTCTACAAGTAAGTTTTTGGGAAAGACAGGACCATATGTTACAGTCACACAGTGTCCTCCTATCCCAAAGGCTGAAGTCAGAAAACAATTTGGGAACAGGAAATTACCGACAGTGAAAACCCAGCAAAATCATACCAAATTGAAAGGTAAGACACCGACTCAGAGTCAAAAGAAGCCGAATCAGAAGAAGAAGAAGAATGTGAACTTTGTGAAATCGAAGGGAACGGACAAAATTGAGAAGTTTGCAAATCAATCTAACTTAGATTTTGTCCAGAAAGTAACAGTGATGAAAAGGAATGAACCAAGTAGTTCAAAACCTAGTACCTCGGGATCACAAAGTTCATCATCGGCAAGACGATCACATGATACTTCGGGGTTTGTTGAACGAAGATCATGTTTTGAATGTGGTACAATCGGGCATATCATTCGAAATTGCCCGTATCTTCATAAGTTGAAAGCCAAAGAAGATGATCCCCGTGAACGCAATCACCAAAGGCGATCTGTTTCTGTAAAACAAGATCCCCGACTCATAAGAGAAAGGGAAAAGAAACAGAAACGTCAACAGGTCAAGAAAATTGAAAAGGCAATTAAAACTGATGTGGTTCAAAAGCAATCTGTTTCAGTTAAACCAGAAAACTCCAAATTTTCAAAAACTTCGAACAATCATGAAGTTAAATTTTCTAACAATCAAGCTGGTAAAACTCAACAGACCTGGAAACCAAAATCTGTTATTGAATCAGGGGGACCATCACAATTTTCAAATCATCAAAGAATAGAGGTTATTGTTGTTGATGAAAATGGAAGACCCAAGACCACAATGGCTTGGGTCCCTATCTCCAACTAATTATGTGAGTTTATGTGCAGGGTGTTCCAGGAGGAACTATCAGTAGTCATTGGATTGTTGATAGTGGGGCATCCAGGCACATGACAGGCGATATGAAGCTTCTCTACGACGTCAAATCTATTAGAGGAGGTTATGTTGCTTTTGCTGGAGATAAAGGCGGATATATTACGGGTGAAGGAATGATTTCCAACGGGGTTGTTAGCTTTGATAAGATCAACTTTGTACAACAACTTGATCACAATCTTCTTAGTGTTTCTCAAATTTGTGATAAGCAGTTCTCAGTACACTTTGATGCAAATGGATGTTATGTGCTGAAACCCGGCTTTAAAATTCCAAAAGAATGGATTCTCTTGTCGGCTCCAAGGATAAATGATCTGTATGTCCTTGATATGAGCCAAGCTATTACTACGTCTGCACAAGCAACTTGTTTCGTTTCCAAAGCCACAGAAAAAGACACAATCTCTTGGCACAGACGAATGGGTCACATTCACTTACGCAAAATGAATCATTTGGTATCAAATGAATTGGTGAATGGTGTTCCTCTTAAAAATTTCCATCTTCAAGACGTCTGTGTTTCGTGCCAAAAAGGAAAACAAACGAAAAAGCGACACCCTACAAAGAAAGTCAACACGGTGGCTGTTCCTCTTGAACGTTTGCACATGGATTTGTTCGGTCCTGTCAAGCACAAAAGTATTAGGAATGATCAATACTGCCTCGTGATTACTGATGATTATTCAAGATTTTCTTGGGTGGCGTTCATGGCACATAAGAGTGAAACCTTCGGTATTATCAAAAACTTGATCATTCAGATTGAGAATCTATATAAGTTGAAGGTTAGGCGGATACGCAGCGACAATGGTACTGAATTCAAAAATCATGCCATGGCGGAGTTTTGCACTTCAAAAGGTATTCTTCACGAATTTAGTGCAGCTTATACTCCTCAACAGAATGGCGTCGCTGAACGTAAAAACCGCACATTGATCGAGACTGCTAGGACTATGTTGGTAGAATCGCAGCTGCCCATTCCATTCTGGACTGAAGCTGTGTCCTCTGCATGCTATACGTTGAATCGAGTCCTTACAGTCAAAAGGCACAACAAGACCTGCTTTGAGCTTCTCAACAAACGGAAACCAGACTTGTCTTATCTCGAACCGTTTGGAGCTCCTTGCACAATTATCGATCCTAATGGAAAGTTTGGGGCAAGAGCAATTGAGGGATACTTTCTTGGGTATTCCACCCCGAACTTAAGAGTCTGGAATCTAGAGACTAAAAGGGTCGAGGAATGGTCTGAAGTCAGAGTACAAAGGCACACTTTGCCAGTTAGAAATCCGGGTCAGCCTTGGATGTTTGAGTACGATGACTTTTTCAATTCGATCAATGTTGAAGCAGTTGAAGAAAGTGCTGCGGCAAGGATGTTTTTCGAGAGTGACAATGCAACAGATTCACCGTTGGTTCGTCCCATTATTGTCAATCAAGAACCATCTTCAGTGAACAATAATGCTCTCGACAATGAGGATTTTCACGATGCTACCGAATTGAACGAATCTTCAGAGGATGATGAATTTCTCGATGCAGATCAAGAAGCTCCAATAACAGCAGTTCATGGTACTTCAGAGGGTACTCCTCCAGTGGGCGTCCCTGGAACAGCTGAAGCTTCTGCATCATCCTCTTCGTCAATTCCGGGCCTTGAATTGATTGTTGATCTCAATCTCAACAATCTGGGTACAAATATTCCAGTTCCAGAGAATCCAGAAACAAGGATTCACAATACCCATCCTCAACAAAACATCATCGGAAATGTACAGAGTGGCGTTCAAACAAGAAACATGTTGCGGAACAACAACAATGCAGGCTTGTATTCAACTATCCGAGAATCTGGTCAACAAAATGATTGGTCTTTCGCGTGTTATGTTTCACAGGAAGAGCCAAGAACTTGGAAAGATGCTTTGAAAGATAGCTCATGGGTTGAAGCGATGCAGGAAGAACTGCAACAATTCCAGAAGCTTGGTGTCTGGAAACTCGTAGAGAAACCTGCTGGTTACAAGAAGATTGGTACCCGTTGGGTGTTTAAATGCAAAAAGGATGACCGTGGAGTCGTTATTCGAAACAAAGCAAGGCTAGTCGTTCAAGGTTTTCGTCAGATTGAAGGGATCGACTACAACGAAGTGTATGCACCAGTTGCACGTCTAGAAGCAATTCGGATTTTTCTGGCTTATGCCTCATTCAAAGGTTTCAAGGTATACCAGATGGACGTGAAAAGTGCATTCTTACATGGTGTGGTGGAAGAAGAGGTGTACGTCGAACAGCCTCCAGGTTTTGAAGATCCTATCCATCCCGATCGGGTTTGGTTGCTCAACAAAGCTCTATATGGTCTACATCAAGCACCGCGAGCTTGGTACGCAACCTTATCTAATTATCTGCTGGAGAACGGTTTTCGCAGAGGTCTTATCGACTGCACTCTTTTCATCAAAGAACAAGATGGAGATCTTCTACTGGTACAGGTATACGTTGATGATATGATTTTTGGTTCTACTAATGATGTTTTGTGTAGGGATTTCGAGCGTGTTATGCAGGATAAATTCGAGATGAGTGCTATGGGGGAAATGACCTTCTTTTTGGGCCTACAAGTACAACAAACCGAGTCTGGGATATTCATCCATCAGACTAAATATGTTGGTGACATCTTGAGCCGGTTCCAGATGTCTGATGCAACGCCCATTGGTACCCCATTACCACAAAATCACGGAATTACTCCAGACTTGAAGGGACAAGATACTAGCCCCTCATACTACCGCGCGATGATTGGATCCCTTATGTACCTCACAGCATCAAGACCAGATATAATGTACCCAACGTGCCTGCTTGCCAGATATCAAGTGAACCCGAAGGCCTCACATCTTGCAGCTGTAAAAAGGATTTTTCGTTATTTGAAGGGTTGCCCTGACACCGGTCTATGGTACCCTAGGGATAATAACTTTGACTTGATCGCATTCAGTGATTCTGATTTTGGCGGATGCAAAATCGACGGCAAATCCACAACGGCTGGATGTCAGTTTTTGGGAAATCGCCTAGTCACATGGCAGTGCAAGAAGCAGACGTGCGTCGCTACATCAACATGCGAAGCTGAATACATTGCTGCCTCAAGTTGTTGCTCCCAAGTCCTATGGATCCAACAACAAATGCGCGAATACGGTTTTGAATTCCTAACTACTCCTATTTACGTTGATAATTCTGCTGCATTACAGATCACTAAAAATCCTGTGCAGCATTCAAAGACTAAGCACATCGACATTAAGTATCACTTCATACGTGATTGCTTTGAGAAAAGGCTAATCGATGTTGCTTATATCCACACCGATGACCAACGTGCCGACCTTTTTACCAAAGCATTTGACAAATCAAGATTTGACTATTTATTATTGGTAAACGGCATTAAGGTCAAGCAAGAGTAACACCAACATCGGAAAATCATTTTTGTAAATACCTTTGTGTTTTTAAATTTATCTTAGTTTATTGATTTTAGGGGGAGTAAATCCAAAAATTTGAAAATCCAAAAACATTGAAAAATTTCAAAAACACAAAAACAATAGAAAAACAAAAATGAGTTTCCTGGCGAGCAAAAAGAGAAAATGATAGTACATCAGTGGTCTGTCTAAACCTCTTTAAACCTAAAATGAAAAACGATAAGCAGCTCTATATAAGATGTATCGGTAGGCTCACAATCATTTTAAAGTGTGCAGGGTGATATAAACTTAAATCGACTGAAGACTGGGTGGGAACCATTCATTGGCATATGGTCTTGGTACCGAAATTTCGTTTGAGAGATTGCCGAGGTTCTGAGATATTCGGTCTTTATGCTGCTTATCATCTGGGTATCATGGTTGTATCTTTTACCGAAAAATAACGGGGACGCAAGTCTAGATCTTCCATGATACCATACATACGTGTATATACTGCATACGACCTCAATAAGTGATCAACAATCACATGTCCAAACAAATAAGTGATAATATATCACATTTATCCGGGAGTCAAGTTCGTCTCTCTGCTGTACGAAAGTACTGACCTGTTCACGGACTTGCTCCTGTGCCCTCATGCATCGAAAATCAAGTTCCTCATCAATAAGTGATTATATCACATAGGACTTGTTTTCAATCAAAATAAGTGAGAATCTCACATCATATACGGTCAAACAGATGATAATCGGTATACTCACCGGTAAGATGAACCCTCGTGCATACCTTGATACGGGAATGTGTCGTGATGTGGATGAACACCGGTCGGTAAGTATAAATCATACCTTAACGTATCCCCTCGCCATGATTACAAATGATAAGTTGAGTTTATGTGGACAACAATACCGATAATCGTTATAGGATGCTTATCTTAATGTTAAATTAAAAGAACAACAAGAGCGTTTTGGCATGACCGTGCACTGATATGATTCTCTTACCCTCGAAACTCACAAAAAGAATGTCTGTAAATATTTATTTAATGCTTTCAGTTTCCGTATGTCTGTATATATTTATTTACTGCTTTCAGTCTTTACATTTCTAATATTAAAACACACCTAAAATCTGTTTTAATATAAACTTTCTAAAAGCCAAAAAGATTTTATTTTTATCTTATTTTCGATTGTACGATGTTGGATCTCGAGTCTTCGTTACCTGAAACCTGAACGAAAACCGAAATGACTAAATCTTCATAAACGGTCGAAATTTGCAAAGTGTTGAAAGTTAAAATTGAAATTGATAAAATACATTAAACTTTCAAACTATCGGACGGTGTTTGATTAAACAATGGTCACACGTGTGTCGTTTGTTTATGTTTACTATATTCCAAGCAGTTGTTCTCATTACGCGTTTAGATTTCTTGCATGTGCAGATTCTAAAGGCAAGGAGAACATGGTCGATGACAAGCTTCGGAATGAAGACACGACATGAAGGCACTCAAAAGATGAAGATGATCGAGTTGCCGCTGACCATCATCAACACCACAAGGATCTCAAGCTAATGATCAAGTCATTCACGAGCATAACTCAAGGGGGAGCTTATGTTAAGGGGGAGTTTGTCAACACACTTCCTACATGATACGGGGAGTTTGTTGATACACTTTCTGCTTTGAAGACGTGAAGACTTTGAAGATCCTCCGACATAGAAGACATGAAAGGCGAATCTCGCGAGTAGCGTCCAAGGGGGAGTTTGTTGATACATATATGTGTACGCGACTCGGCTCGGTTCGACTCGGCTCAATTCGACTTAGTCGACCCGGTTAGGTTCGGCTCAAGCCCGACGTCACGACATTCCTCCGTCGTGCGTCCCAGAGTTCGACACGCGAAGCACGGAGAGCCGCAACCTATTTCCAACGCCACATCATCATGACATCATCATGATGATGTCATGATGATGTCACTCATGTTGTCTAAATGCAAATTCATGAAGATACTGCCAATATGAACGTGCATGGGCAAATGAACTTGGACCAATCAGATTCACTGGGCCTCAACTGTTGGGCTTTAGCCAAAAATGACGAATCAAGAAAGGTGGTCGACGAAACAAGTCCTGTTTCGTCGATTTGAGTCCATTTCGCCAACTGATATTTTGTTTCGTCAAGCCTTGTGTGTCTGTGAGTATAAATAGACATGTTATGTTTCTGTTTCGGCAGAGAACACACAGAGAGGAAACACACACACACACGAGAGTTTGAGAGAGTTTGCAGAATATATTTGTAAACATTGCTTTGTAACTGAACCTTTCATACGTATTAATACAGAGGTGTTAATCGGTGAATATTGCGTGTCGTGTATTTGCGTGTTCGATCTCGGTTTGCTATTCCGGTTGGATTCCGCACAACCGGAGTGGTTCGTATACAAGGATTAGGCGACTAGATCCTCCCCTAGCCGGACCTACACAATTGAAGAATTGCGACAGAATGAAGAACAGTATGTGGACATTGTGTGTAGGGTTTATGAGATCAAGAACAAAAACAAAAAATACGATTAGATTCATATAACAAAAACATCAAAGATTAAAAACGAAGAACATACCTTTGATGACCATTGACGAATCGCTGAAGGAAGAACATCATCTAAGTAATCTCATAATGGTGAACCTAAATTCTGGTAGGATGTTGGTGATCGAAAACTCAAACATTAACAATAAAAAATTAAAAAAAAAAACAAAGTAGATACAATGGATTAAACGTTATAATCAACAATAATGTAGAAAGATTCCGTACCTGCAAATGAATCGATGAAAGAAACCGGTGTTTCTCCTACACAACTAAAGGTAAATAACAATGGTAGTATCAGATTGTGTAGATGACAACGAAAATATTAGGTTAAATTCAGGATGAAATACGTAGGGGATAAACATACTTCAAAGAATCGAATAAGCGGCTTCAATGGAGTGAAGAAGACACAGAGATGGATTCAGAAGAATGAAAGCGGCGATGAAGTGTCTATTAGGGTTTACAAAGAAAAAAAAAGGGAGAAAGTTGACTTTTATATGGATCCGAATTCATTTGGTAACGGATGACCCAAACTCAAACGGATCCCGCGTCCAAATTTCGGATCCCGCTTCATTTTCATTGAAATCGTGATTGTAGACTACATATGTGATTTCCCTCCTAAAGTGAATTGCCACATCAGCCAAGATGGCCAAATACAAGTGCCAAGTAGCCCAAATACATCTCATTTATATATATATATAGATGTTTCAAAGGAAGTATTACAATGTATAGGAAAACATTAAAGACAACAATTGTAACCGTTCCAACCATAATTGGTGCAAACAAGGTGGTGATACTCACACAATCAACACTATAAAAAGCATAAATAAAACTTTAACGTGGTTTGTTTTCTTCAATTGTATTGTCTGTGCTGTTTGAGTAAGATTCCCTATCACGACTACCATACGAAACTAATGGGACCTCGTAAAGATCAGATTGCTCAACTTCTAGGACTACACTTCTAGCATCTTGAAATGTTTGTTGTTGAACCCAAGGTTGAGTTCTGAATTTCCTCAACCTATCTAGCTCCACTGCCACCTCTTTCATTGTAGGTCTATCCTTGCCTTGTAAACTAAGGCATCTTTTTACGAGATCACCTACAGCTTGTATTTGCTCAAGTGTCCCTTCACGCAATATTCGAGGTTCAACAATTCCATATAAGCGGTTTTCTGTAACTAATTTGACAAAATGTGTAGCTAAATTATTCTCAAGATTGGATCTATCAAAACCAATAGGTTTTTTTCCGGTCATGAGTTCTGCAAGGACCACACCAAAACTATATACATCACTTTTCTCAGTTAGTTGGCTTGTGTTGAAGTACTCTGGATCCAAATACCCTAGTGTACCCTGAATAAGAGTAGTTACTTGTTGGTGATCTAATGGGACTAATCTTGATGCGCCAAAATCTGAAATTTTTGCGGTGTAGTTTTCATCCACTAATATGTTGGTGGACTTGACATCTCGGTGTATAATTGGCATAATGGTTTCTGAATGAAGGTATGCAAGTGCACTAGCAGCTTCAACAGCTACCCTTAATCGGTTTTCCCATGATAACCAACTCATTCCACCCGATCTAGAATGAATGTGATGGTGAAGAGTGTTATTAGAGATAAATTCATAAACTAGTACAGGGACTTCCTCTTCTAGGCAACAACCTAAAAGCTTTACCACATGTCGATGGATGACTTGTGTAAGGATCAAAACTTCATTTATGAAGTGCTCTGCTTGGCTCGCATCCACTATTTTAGACTTCTTTATTGCAACTACACGTTTGTCAGATAAAACTCCTTTATACACTACACCATAGGCACCTCGACCAATGATATTATCTTTAGAATAATTACGGGTGGCTTTACGAAGCTGTACAGTGCTAAACAAAGTCATTGCCTCATGAGACCCTTGTGAATTAATCTTTTGTCTCAGCAACACACCCCCATTTTGCTCGAAGAACCTTTCTCGGAGCTTCATTAGCTTCCTCCTCCTTATACCATATAAAATTCCCGCTATACCAGATAGTACCGCTAACAGGCTAAACACCGTTACTACATGTAAAATGAAAATGAAAAACTTCAGTTAGTAGTTGTTGTGGTAATTCAGTTTCTTTGAAAGAACATGGTTTTTTAAAACTTGCATCTTAAAAAGATTTATTTTCAAGGTTATACTAGTTGACAGACACATTTATACTTGCATGGGAGCCTTACCTATAGTGAATATGTTTGAAGAAAATTTTGAATCTTTATACCAATGACAACCATTTTCTATTTTCGCATCACCAAAAGATCCCAATGGGCAACTACAATTGTAACTCCCTTGAGTATTTATGCAATCACCATAGCAGGGGTTGGTTCCAGGATCTTCACACTCGTTGATGTCTATAAAAAGGAAAATGTAAATAGACTTGTTAAATAAAGCAGAAAACATCCTAATTTACATGTTTTTTTATAAGAAAAAAAAAGAATTATTTTTTGGTGAAACACTAACAAGGTTGAAATATACAGTGTGTAGTAGTTTTAACTATAAAATCGATATCGATTAGGCCAAAGGCCCTTTGGTCACATCATAAGTTATTAGAATATAAACTTAGCATATATTGTTTATTATTATTATTTAGTTAGGTTAATTAGATCATAGGTTAGTAATTAAATTAGATATGGCAGTTATGGCGGTTGGTAGTTATAACCGTTAAAATGGTTATGTCTCTTCCTAACAGTCACGACCGTTCCACCGTTTTGTATAAATATTTCCATATTGTGAACATTGTAATAACGATGATCGAAATACCGTTCCGCTGCCAACAAGTGAACTTTGAAGAAAATCAATCGAGAATACACGATTCCGGGCACACCCGGATGAAGAAGGAAAACAGGGGATATGGAGACGGACAAGAATCCAATCCCGATCGCACGACTCCGCGATCACGCGAGTTTGTAGAATGGAAGCAAGAGATTCTAATGAAATTAGAACACGAAATCGAATTATTAGAACGAGAATCAGAAGGGAGACTAGGAGAAACAAGGGAGTTCGAGAATCCGATATCATCGGAATTGATTCTTCAAGAAACAGGGGAATCCAAGAAGAAAGATGAAGAAGATGAAAAAGATAATGCAAAGAAAACAGAGGACGATGATAAAGGAGAAGAAGATAAAGAGAACAGAGAGAAGGAACGTGAACGAGAATGGTTGAAAGAGAAAGAGAACCGAAAGAAGGAGAGAGGGACGGAAGAAGATTACAAGGAAGATCACGGAAAAGAAAAGGATGATGAAGATGCAAAGGAAACAGGGAATGATCATAAAGAAGAAGAGGAAGAGAATTATGAAAAAAATAGACAAGAATCATAATGGATTGTTCTTCAAAGATGATACGAAAATTCGTGATACAAAGAAAAGGAAAATTGAAAATGAATCTTTGATCAAAAGAAGGAAATCGGCAGCCTGTGTTTTTTGATAGAAATGAAACAGTGAAACAAGAAAAAGGAATGAGAAGAACAATGGCACAGATTAGCGACAAGCAAAGAAAAGATATTGCGACAGAAACAGGACTTTTAGCGACGGATGAAAAGA
This sequence comes from Helianthus tuberosus, assembly GCA_030545235.1. Lineage (NCBI taxonomy): Eukaryota > Viridiplantae > Streptophyta > Magnoliopsida > Asterales > Asteraceae > Helianthus > Helianthus tuberosus. The sequence goes on along the minus strand of CM060364.1, from coordinate 19,739,936 downwards.
TACTAGCAACAACAGATTGGAAATTAAGCGATCCCGATATCGAAAATTTCAGAACTACCTCACTCGGCATCACGAAACAAATTAAGGTGGATCTATGGACGCATCATGACATGTTTAAAGAAAAATGTGTTTATCATCAAAGCCGACGTGACGAGCCATTACCGATGCTAAGTTTAGGGGATGGTATTAGAATATAAACTTAGCATATATTGTTTATTATTATTATTTAGTTAAGTTAATTAGATCATAGGTTAGTAATTAAATTAGATATGGGAGTTATGGCGGTTGGTAGTTATAACCATTAAAACGATTATGTCTCTTCCTAACAGTCACGACCATTCCACCGTTTTGTATAAATATTTCCATATTGTGAACTTTGTAATAACCAAGATATTTCTTAATAATATCCACTATTCAAATCATTCTATTCGATCTTTATCAAGTGTGTGTTGTTTGTTCAATTGATTCACTATGATTTCGAAATATGGTTATGGCGAATCAAGTTCTGCAAACTATGTTCATGAAGAAGATAAACTTCCGCTGCCAACATAAGTAACCCATTATATTAACTACAGAAATCATACTTTGCTTTAAATCTTATTAAGATTGTCATTGAAAATGATTTGATGTATAGTGGAAACTGACCTTGGCAGCCTGGATCAAGATAGGGGTTACCCTCGTAACCATTGTTGCATCTACAACGATACCCACCAGTGTCTACCTCATAGCATGAACTGTTTTCTTTGCATTCCGTAGACTTAGAGCAACCCCGAGTGTCCGGAGCAATTGCCCAATCTACCACAACATGGACAGTGGACTTTATCCTCTCCACAACAGCAGAATCAGCATATAAATCACTGACACCATGGAACACAAAACTGCCTTCCTCTCCAAGAAACGCATAGCCACAGCGGTTGAAGGCCCAAACATCTGTGTGGTTTCGAAAAGTGTGGAGTGTAGCATTGTAGTACTCTAGGCCATTCGGTATGGATGTCTGGCAACAGCCAATTCCTGAGCACGTCCCATTAGCAGGCAAATCCTGTGCTTTGCTGCATAGCCCCAAACAGCCGCCAGTAAATTCTGCACCGTTTGTCCCTCTGATCATAGAAAGATCATCACACCCAAGGACTGTGAACGTGTTCTTTTGGGAGAAAGTGAATGTTCCCAACCTTACCCACCAATCAAATTCATCTTTTATAGTTCCATCTTGGTTGTAGCACTTATAAGCAACACCAGTGCCAATACGGAACTCTGAATCTGAAATGTTGTATATTTCTATATTGCTTGAACGGAGAAACAACTTTGGATCCTTGTAAGACGTGTTACAAGTCACGTAGAACGAGTTGTCAAGGGAACAACCCGTGTCATTACCGATACCAAAAGGGTAAGGAACTTCCACCTTCCCGCAGTGGGTTGGACAGTTTGGCTTTGCTATATTGTTCATGTTGGAACCTTGAAGAGTTCCCAAGCCCATTGCAAAAGGAAATGCATAAAGACTAAGAATAATATGAAGAAGCATGATGATGTTTCTCCTTTCTTTCCCTATCTTTTTGTGTGTTTACCTTTACAGTTATATCAATTTATAAGGATTGTTAACTGTCAACTCTAAATTGAAGTCATATTTAGTCACCTACCGCATACTAATAATTAAAATATATGTCATAAAAACAAACATATATCAAACAATTAATGTATTCATATAATCGAATTATTGTAAATTTTTAAGTTTCAATATTATTTATCAGATTAGAAACTCGTGTAATAGAAATATTGAATAAATAAAATATTAAATAGTTACTAATAAAGATTTAGAAATTATAAAACGGTATTCTAAGATAACATTTGACTGAAATTAAATATTAGTTACCATTATTGAAGCCATATATCTCTCGTAAGTTACTATATTTAAAATATTTATTATTATATTATGTTTTACTATTGAAAATATGAACACGAAGTTAAGAAATAAGAGAAGCGGGAAAAAGATTCTTAGGCTCCAATAATTGTGACGTAGCTACTTACTTTTGATTAGAAGTGATTAAAATTAACATGTATTTATTAAATCTAAAGTATACTAATGTATTAGACTAACCAGACCATACCAGTACAATACTTTCTAAACCAAGCATAGATTCATCTTTTCGCAACAAGTACTCGTCTTATTGTACTAAAAGATTTCTTTTGTGGTCCAGCTGTTTTTGCATTGACCTATTCCCTCTACATGTGTTACGGTTCCGTCAATTTGGTTTTGATCGTATGAAACACTTCGAAGAAAGACTTTGATTGAGCTTGTCCTCTAGTGATGACTCTGAAAAGGTCTTGAGAATAACACCAAAGATTTTTCAATTGGTCCCAAATGAATATTTGCCATGAAATTTCTTCTCGTTTGCATTTGATTTTTAGTTTTGCATTTTTTACTTAATTGTGGCTCTGTTTTGTTAAATTGTAAACGTAAGCCGTTAAAGAATACAAAGTGGACGTAAAAGTTGGTCTACATTCAACCATGATATCAATCAGGGGTGTTAATCGAATCGAATATCGAATTTTCGAATTGCTCGAATCGATTTTTCGAATAAGTTATTTTTTTCCTTGAATTCGTATTCGATTAAGAACCAACCAATTCGATTCGAATTCGTATTCGAATTAAAATCCCAATTCGATTAAAAATTCAAACTTGAATAAATTCGTTTTGATTCAAATTCAGTTTAAATATGTAATAAATTTCTTGATATTTCGTTTAATAATCGGCAGTGGTCAGTTTTAAATCAAAGTGATACTCATCTTATTTACCTTCATATTAATTTTGGAAATAATTTATCTATTTTTTTTTTTTTTTATGAATGACTTTCATTCATATCAAACCGAGGACCGCCAAAACAACCACCTATTATGTATAACGGAAAAATACACCAATCCTCACCTAATGTGTTTAAACCTCGACCTATGTTTAAACCATAATAACGACAAATATTTAACACACCCGACTACATCCATAGCTTTAGAAGTCTTCCCTCTAAAAATCTTATCGTTTCGCTCTTTCCACAAAGCCCAACACGTAACCAAAACAATGCCGTGAGCAATCTTCCTACCATCTTTCCCAGACCGAACAGTTTTATAAAGCTCCAAAATATCTCGAAAGTCAAAAGCAAAAAATGGATCAATCTTGGTCCAATGACTGAAAAACCGCAACCCGTAAAAAGATGCTTCATGGTCTCCACATCCTTGTCGCATAAGCTGCACAAATCATTATCTACCCGAATATTCCTTCCAGCTAACGCAGTGACCGTGGGAATTCTGTCCATCTCCGCTCGCCATGCTAAAATATTACACTTGAGGGGAACCCATGAAACCCAATTAAATATAAAAAAAGTACCATAGCCTCTAGCTTCCCGAATTAAAAACTTCACATTAGACACAGTGAAGTGCCCATCGCTACTACCAACCAAGTCCAAGAGTTTGGGCCAAGCCTAATAACCGATTGCCCCAATTTAGAAGAAAGGATATTCCATTCTTCTACTTCCATCGCTGAGAACAATTGATCAAAAGCAATAGGACACCAGCCAGCTTCTTTCCAACAATCCGCTACCGAACATTTTTTATTGAGTGCTCTTTGAAAAAGATTGGAGCATTTAACTTTAATGGACTCATCGAATAACTAACTATCAGTCCAAAACCGGATGGATTTCCCGTTACCAAGCTTACCTTTGATGAAATCATGCACCCTTTTGTCACCGAATTTCATCTTCTCCACGCTTTTAACAATCCCAGCCCAGCAACCTCCCACTTGCGCTTTACACGGTTCAAAATTCCATCTCTCCTGACTCGCATGGCAAGACTCCACAACCCTTTTCCATAAACTCTTTCTTCACATCTAAAACACCAAGCCCACTTAGCCACTAATGCCTCATTGCAATCCTTTAACCGCGAAATACCCAAGCCCCTTTTATTTTTGGGACTCGAAGCTCTATCCCACGCCACCCAATGAGTTTTCTTAACCAAATCCGAACTAGCCCAAAGAAACTTTTTGATGATTCCTTCAAGCTTTTCTATGATACTCAACGGAGCCCGATAAAGCGAAAAATAATAAACCGTCAAACTCTCTAGCACCGACTTAATAAAAGTGACTCGCCCCTATAGATAAACAATTCCAATTCCATAAAGCTAGGCGGGCCTCAAAAATATCAACAATCTTCCTCAAAAATCCCCAAATATTCGAAAGGAGCCAAGACGACCCTACACCCCATAACTGAGGCCATCTCCACCACCTCTTGGCCTCCCGTGCCCAAACCAAAAATATTAGATTTATGAATGTTAACTTTAAGACCGGAACAAACATAAAAACATTTCAAAACTCTAGCCATATTAGCTATATTACGAGTGGACCACTCTCCCAAAGTTAAAGCATCGTCCGCATAGAAAAGGTGGGAGACCACCGGACCCGTATCTGACAAAGCAGTACCTTTAAATTCCCCTTCATCTATCGCCTTATATATCATGCAAGAAAGAGCTTCCATTACTACCAAAAAAAGAAACGGAGAAACAGGGTCACCTTGACGGAGCCCTTTTTCAAACTGAAATTCAAAAGTAGGCGAACTGTTGACTAAAATAGCCGATCTCGCCGACTTCAACACACCCATTATCCAATTGCACCACCTATCCGGAAAACCCATTTGGTGAAGAATCGAAATCAAGAAAAACCAATTGACGTTGTCATTGGCTTTCTGAAAGTCTAACTTTAGCAAAAAAGCTTTATAATCCCTCCTTTTGATCCAGGACATAAGCTCATTAATAATTAACGGGTCGTCTAAAATAAAACTACCGCTTAAGAATCCCGATTGGGTGTCAGAAATAATGGAACCAATGACCTTCTTCAAACGAGCCGCCAGCACCTTAGAAATCACTTTACTGATGATACCAATAAGAGTAATAGGCCTGTAGTCTTTGAGACATATCAGATTTTTACGCTTAGGTATGAGAGTAATAAAGGAAGAGCTGCACCCCCTACTAATCTCCCTTACTCATAGAAATCAGATAAAACATTAAAAAAATCCTCTTCGAAAAAACTCCAAAACTTTCTGAATAAAAAAGAAATTAAAACCGTCCGGCCCTGGAGCTTTATCTACCCCGTAGTCGAAAACTGCCGCTTTGGTTTCCTCCTTAGAAAAAGGAGCTATAAGTCCCTCTACAATATCTAACGACACCTTCTTCAAAGTATTACAAATCAGCGCGGGTCTATGTAGGTTCGTGATTCCGGACCGAAACCGTGATTAGTGAGTGATTATGTTCAAGACGGGAGAGATTAGAGACAAACAAACAACTTCTTTGTAATAATCCGATTGTATAACATTACAAAGCGGCCCGATTACAAGATAACCGAACAATACCAAAGGAGTATACATCCGGGGAAAGACCAAGTGGTGATCTCTCCCCAAACACTAAAACTCTCTGTGAACTCTCTCAATGAGCCATCTCTCTCTCTCTCTCTCTCTCTCTCTTTGCAAATGAACAAGGGGTTTGTATTTATAGCCACACCCACTTGTCTAACAAACACACACAATCAAACACATAACCCTCTCGTTTGACCACTTCAAACGAGCAGGTCAATACACATTCGTTTGACCGTTTCACTAACTATTACATTATCAGCATAAAATAATAACTAATCTATTCGAACAGCATCGGACACACAAACTGTACCAACAAATTCCCCCTTGTCCGTTGCTGTCGAATGCTGAAAATGCAACTACAATCGATCTTTAGTCAAGTATTTGTTGATGTCATCTTCTCTGTGCTAACAAATTCCCCCTTGACCGATAATCCAGGTAAGTAGTATCTTCACTTGAATCTTCATACCAAACCCTTGAAGCTTCTCGTATTATATTTCCCCCTCAAAGTACGTGTATCCGATTGAGTGTTGTGCAATTTCCTCGCAAGGCTAAATTGACCGATCTTCCCCTGATCTTCCAATACTCCAACCGGCATTTGATAAGGGTTCCGTTCTTTAAAAACTGCATCAAGTCTTGATCTTGTCATAAGAACTCCATTTCATTCAAGCATACTACATTGGTAGAGTTTTCTGGTGAACTGTCTTTTGTAAACCATCTTTGTGGAATCGACCAAGTAATGCACTTTGATCATCAGCATCAACACTCAGGAAGTCAGCTAGACCGAGTATATCACTTGCAAGCTCAACCAACATGCTTAGTTGAACTACATCCAGATCTCATTGTCTCGCCTTTGTGAAGTTGACCAAGTAATGCACTACGGATATTCAGCATCAGTACTCAGGATGTCAGCTTGACCAAGTACATCGTTTGCGAACTCAACTAATTGAATTACACCCAGATCCCTGTAAAATCTCATAAAGATTCCCCAGGTCTTCTGAACAACGCTTTGAAACTACTGTAGACTTTAGATACCTGTATGTTTCCGTGCAAAACCCTTCACGCTGGCTGGAGAATTAATTAAAATCCTCAAATTTGTGTATGTGCAAAACATTTCACGCAGAACCTTTGGTATCACCAGAAAAACACAAACTCCACCACCTGTGATTGGGTTTAGAAATTTACCGAAGAAATTCCAAAACATATGAAAATTTTTATCCCCCCATTTCTTTGGTAAAATCTCTAAACCTTGACAAATTCCCTCCACTGATCAGAATCTTTCAAACGTTCTCGGTTTTTCTAAAAATCCCGAAAGCGACTTTCTTCTTTGCATATTCGAGTTGATAACGAAAGTCCCCTAGCCCCGTAGGATCCGACTTGTATCCCCCCAAAGTTCTGCCAACACCTAATCCGAAAACTTCAATCATAGGCATAACTCTTCGACTTTGTGAACTCGTTAGGACCGTTCTTGGCTCTCTAGGTTCCTTCAATCGTTACCAAATGCGAGAATATGACAATAAACAAAATTCTTTCGAGCATGTACGAACACCAATAACAAAACAAAATTTTAACGTGCGGAAAAAAAATATACCGTTTTTGGCCCATAATAGTCAAGTCACCAATTTTGACATTTGCATCGGTAACCGTGACTACCCCACGTTTAACAAAAATAAATCATGTTTTCATCACCTATCATCATCCCGCACACTCCCGAACCGTACGAATTTGTCGTTGAAAAAAATTAAATAAACTTTGCGAACACCTAACCCCACTTTGCAACTCACAAAAACAAATTGTTCACGAATCAACTTGTAAAAAATAGTGTTTCATAAGGTAGAGGCCCAATGAATCATTTAATGTCCTTCGCAAATCAATGTTTCCAATAGAGGCCCAAGAAGATATTGGCAGGCCCAAGGAAAACAAACACCAGCCAAAAAATATTTCGGTCACTATGGACCCTTGTTCACGAATAATGGATCCGAATTGCTATGTTCTTTTTGAGAATTACAAGGCCCAAATTTTAAAGAAGCTCAACTGCCAACTAACCTGGCCCAATAGCACTTGAAGGTTTATTAAAACAAAAGCCCAACAATCAATGGAATTTCGTGGCCCCAATTCATTTGATGGCATCTAATAAAACCGATAGTCAACAACCCTAAAGTGCTCCTCAGCCGCTAACATTATCTGTCCTCCTCTACCTTCAAACAAAACAGTCCAGCCGACATAAACATTTTCCTTACCTCTTCTCCTTCTTCGATACCCAACACCATCATTCACATCGGAAATCAAATTCCGATCGGCTTCAAACTCGTTGGCGATGTGAATTAACACTGCGATGAACTGAACATCATCTACCATCACTGTCCACCATAACCACCTTGCGCTACCTTCTACGACGAACAACAGCAGCAACTGTCATCGTTCAAGTCTCTGCCCCTGTCCCCTACGAACCATCCAGGGTTCGACGAACAGTAAGTCCAAACCAAGACTCAAGAATGATTCTGGAACAAACTAGGGCTCGATGAACTCTTGGTATATGGGCTTACGAAGACTTGGTATATGGGCCGACGAAGACTCCTTTGTGACATTGAGTCTTCGTCCACATGCATTCATCAGTCTTCGTCCATATTAATTCTTCGTCCAACATGGATCGGTCTTCGTCCATATTAAGTCTTCGTCCAAAGTATGATTCTTCGCAGATTGAGTCTTCGTGTAATAGATTGTTCGGCAAGGAGAGTCTTCGGCTAAGGGAGTCTTTGTAGATGGGATTCTTCGCAGATTGAGTCTTCGTGTAATTGATTGTTCGGTAGGGAGAGTCTTCGGCTAAGGGAGTCTTCGTGGATGGGATTCTTCGCAGGGGGCTCTAATCTAAAGAAACCATATCTTTTCAAACAGCCACCACCCTTACCTCAAGAACACAGCAACTGTTCGTTTCTAGATCTGAGGAAAAAACCCACAAAAAAATGATGAAAACTTGATAATTTTGGTGTAAAACATAAAACCCAACTCTTGTGTATGGTCTGTTTCGTCTATATCCATACTTTTTGGGTCCAGATCTGTACTTTTGTTTCTTTACACCACATTTACATTTGAACAAAAATAAAAAAAATCATAGATTTAGAGCACATGTGACTTAGCAAAGTGTTAGATTCACTAAATCGGGCAACATGGCTCTAATATCACTTGTAGGTCCACTAGCGGAGGATCTAGAACAACCTATCCTTGTTACCGAACACACCCGGTTATGCGGAATCCAAACGGGTATGCAACCGAGCAAAGAATACAAGAATACAAGACAAGATTCAAAGTTTAAGCACACTTGTATTACTTCCATAAGAGTTACAACACGATGTTTTACAGGAAAAACTCACTAACTCTAACTGGTATTTTCTCTCTGTGTTATGTGTGTTATCTGATCTACAACCTTCCTTTTATAACCAAATCTTATCCACAACTCAACGAACACTTAGTTGGACCCAACAAAAACCCACGAAGACTCATGATCACCCTACAAACAATAGACATTGACGAACAGTGGAGTCTTCGTTGGTGAATAGACATCGACGAATAGTGGAGTCTTTATCAAAGAAGACTCTTCATCAAAATGAGTCTTCGTGAGGGGCAGCGAGTCTTCGGCACAAGATTGTTCGTTGGAGTGCATGGAGTCTTCGTTGGGGAGTAGACCCATGAAGACTCTTCAATGTTCGTCACACATTGTACATTAGTCTTCGTCCAACATCATTGAGTCTTCGTCCATATTAAGTCTTCGTGAGAGATGATGGTTCGTCCAGGAGTGTCTGTCCACTTGTAGTCTTCGTCCAACCCATTCTTTGTAAGGGAGTCTTCGTTGGAATGTGTCACAAAGGGTCTTCGTTGGGATGCATGGATTGTTCGTGGAAAGAAATCATTGACTAACACTTCACCATTTGACTAAGTCTTCGTAGACTTTTATGCAAGCACAGTTAAGGTTATTTTGTGAAGTTCATGTTATATTCACACATTATATTAAAGGTGACATCATCATGACATCATGGTGATGTTATCTCGTGGCTCTTCGTGCTTCGCGTGTCAAATCTGGGGCACACGACGGAGGAATGTCGCGACGTCGTTCTTGAGCCGAACCTAACCGAGTCGAACCGAACCGAGCCGCATCCACAAAGTGCATCAACAGTCTACTAAGAACCTCTTCAGCAAAGTGATTTTTAAAAAACTTAAGCACATCCCGTTTGACCCAGTTGGGCTTAGAAGCCCACACCCCATCCACCATAAACCTTGAATGGCATTAGCGGCCTTCCTACCATTAATAACACCATGAAAAAATGTCGTATTGTTGTCCCCATGCATGGCCCATCTAACCTAAGAACGCTGCTTTAGATCTTTTAACTTATGCATCTCCAACTCTCCTAACCCTTTTTTGCATTCCGCCCAAACCCATTCTTCTTCGTTGTTCAAGTCTCTAGTCTCCATAACTGACTCTAAATTCTCTAACTCTGCCTTCAAGTTATTGAGCTCTTCACCTTTAGAAGCATCTAACTTAGCTTTCCACTCCCGAAGATAATTTCTTAGAAACCGAAATTTATTAGACAACACAATATCACCTGGGCCCTCCATCTGAAAATTATCCAAAATATTCACCAGCACATCCTCACAACCCGCCCTATCCAACCAAGAATTAAATCATCGAAAAGGTCTCCCGCCAAAGTTCTTATTAACCACAATCAAGACAATCTGTAACACCTCGTAAAATCACGTCCAATGAAGTATTGACACGTGTAATAAAACCTAATGAAGTCAAACATTGAATTCAAGGGACTAATTTTTTGAAAAATCGAAAACTTTGATTATGAAAGAACTGGAAGTATTATCATACCAAAAATAAGTTCCTAATTAACCTTTTACGGTTTTATATTCGCAAATGAGCCACTTGTTAATCAAGTGTAGCCGTTTATGTAAATAATTGAAAGTTTGCGCAGAAAAGGGTTAAAAGCGTCAACATGTAAATTCTCACCTCTGAGTGACCTTTTAACAAACCGAGAGCCTCATGATATTTGATTATACTCTCGGGAATGCTAATCATTGGCAATCCAAGGCTTTTATGCCTAAAAGAGAATTTACGCGCAACTTTGCAAGTATAAGGGACTAAAAGTGTCAATATGTTTAATTATACCTCTGAATGACCTTTTACCGAGCCCGAAGCATTTTGATGTTTAATAATACTTTCAAAAATGCCTAATATGAATTAGATAAGGCTTCAATGCTATTAAATGATAAGTTACGCAAGTTTGCGCATTAGAAGGGCCTAAAGCGTCAAACTGCTAAAGTATACCGATTCGTATGTTATCGGACCTCCCGGAATATGACCATCAGTTATACATACCTTAATTATCCTTCTCATAGCTTAGATATAGGCTTTGAGGTGTTTAGTGCGCAAAAATAAACTTTAAGTCATGCAGGGACTAAAGGTGTCAAAAAGCGCACAAGTTTGCGTTTACGAGCATATCTCACATTCTGGATATTCTCGGACACCCAAAAATTTATGTAAGCACTAAAATATTTTATTTTAGTGTTTGGCTTAATAAAATTCCATTCGTCGCGTCGTTTGGATTGTTTTTCGCGTCCGTCCGTGTTTCGTCGTAATTAGCCGAACAACGTGACCGTACGACCAAACGAACCGACATCCGGCATATTTTTGAGCATTTTCATGTTCCCCTTACTTAGGCATCATTGTAGAGCCTTAAAAATGGTTTAACGGGCCTTAGATGAGTCGGAAATGGCATTTGGAAGTGCAGGGACTAAAACTGTCAACAAATGAAACTTTGTTTGGCTGATAAGGTCCTTACGGACCTCAACATTATTAAGCTTACGGTCCGTAAGCTAGTTCCCAGATGCAGAAACTCGTTTTAAATGGCTGTTCAGCCTTGCAAACGACTTATCTTGCCCCTTAACATCACCAAAGGCCGCCTAAACTGATTTTTAGCACTTAGGGACACATGTTGAAGAGTTGTGGTCATTGGTAGACTTACATGTCAACATTTTGAGGATCAAAATTCACTATATAAGGCCATGAAGTTGCAACCATTTGATCATTCACTTCTTGTGCAATTCTAGAGCCTTTGGGAGCTTAAGAGCAGACACAAGACCTTCCTAATTAAGCATAGGACTTCAGTAAGTTTACTAATCCTTTCTTAATTAAGTTTTAGCTTAGTTTTAGCTTAAAAGTCAAACCGTCGTAATTAACGGTTGACTTAACGATTAATCACTAATGGTCCAGTGATTAGTCGAATTGAAAGTAGTTATAAGTTGGTAATTATGTGGGTAATAAACCCTTAAAAGGGTTCCTCCTGATTCCCACTCTAACTAGGTCAAATGTCGGGTCAAACTTGTGATTAAAAAGTCAACAGGATACTTAGTTTCTAATTTATGCATAATTAGCAATGTAGAACACATACAACCTGTTTGATCATTAATATAACTTGGTAATTAGTGTAAGAACATGTCTAAACATGTTCCACCCGAACAATTTAATGTTTAGACTCGGTTCGGAACCAAAGGTCGCAAAGCTTTGACTTTTGCTTTGACTTCAGTTCTGACCCGTTTTGGTATGTTTTAGAAATGCCAAAGAGCTTCATTTGGACCAGGTTACATGTTAGTATAACCCTCTGTGATTATACACATTGGTTCATTAGTTAACCAATTAATATGCATAATTCCGTTAATTGCTCATATATTGACCATTATACCCTTTTCACCTTAAAACGTGATTTCTGAAAATGTAAAAGAGTAGAAACCTTAGTCACTGATATATAAACTTGTATCCAAAGTTTGACATCAGTTTGAAGTGTAGTTTGAGAGTTATGCTAATTAGCGTAAATTGAAAGCTTTATGTTAATTAAACGACATAATTAGCGTATGGCCTATCTAAGCTTACTTTTTGATATCAAACTTATTACCCACTGATGTAATATATTATTTTGGGATTTTTGAAGATTTTTAATTAATTTTAGGCTGAGCATAACTTATAGTCGTAGGCTTAATCCGGTAATTGTCGGTTTTGCCCTTACGGGCTATAAAATGAGTTTTACATATCTAATTGACTCTAAACCTTTTGCTACTGATTGCATATGATAAATAAATTATTTTAAGCCTTCTGGAATAATAAAAATATCAGCTTTATGTATAGAACCCGGAAATGGCTTCTAATCGCCTTTTTAAGCGTTTTTGACGCATAGTATGTACTAGAACTATTTTAAACATACAAGGGTTGATACCTACTGATATTTTGGGCAAATTATAATATTTTAACAGTAAGCAAAGGTTGTTTAACTCAGACTTCAGTTTTGAGCTTTACGGCTTATGTGAAATTACCAAAATGCCCCTACGGTGCATAGTTTGGTTATAATTGATAAATTTCACATATATACTTTACCCTACTGTTATAACTTAGTAAACTAAGTATTTTTGCTGATTATATCAGACCTGTAACTCAGGTAAATACTTAAACTCTTTTATAACCTTTTAAAATATCCAAACTACCCCTACGGGGCATAGTTTGTGTTTAAATTCGTTTCGGGCATAATAAAAGACATCTTACTGATGTCACAACATATATGAAGCATATTAACTTAGAAAACCTGTAAATGGCTCATATGTATACCCGTTACGCTTATTACGCGTTAGGTTCGGTTTATGTAACTAGTTTACATAAATTAGCCTAAACGGGTCAAACCTTATCGGTTTTATCTCAGAATCCAGAATGTGTATGAAATACCCATATTAAGCAAGTCTCTGAATTTTTTGGGTCTAAATCACATTCTATCCGGTCTTCGCTTAATCATGCGTTTGAACCGTATCTTTCGGTAAGACTAACCGGTCTAAGCTTAGGCTTAATTAAAGACCCACTAGCATTCTAATTGGTTATTTATACCATCTTTCCAGACTAGAGCCTTCCGGTAAATTGTACCTACGCTTACTTAAGTGAATACGGCTGGGTTATTATAATTCTTGCTATTTAAGACAGGAGCTAGCTCAGGTAAATAATCTTAACTTATTTTCCCTATTACGGGCTTGGGATACGGTAATATAAATACCGCATGGTCAGGTATGGGATTCAAAGACCAATAAGTCGGGAAATCCAAATAACCTGTTTTAATTCGTATTGCTTGACTGAAACATTGGGGATTAATGCGACCGTGTCCTGGATATCCTTGACTCATTAAATGCAATGGCCACGACTTAAGCACGGGGTGTAGGCATACACCTGACAGATGCTATATGCTAATTAATTAATTATGCCCAATAAGGGATTCCCAATAAGGGAATAGTGGTGTGTCGGTTAATCATGAACTGGCATAGATCCGGGCCCCGTATGTAGAGCAAGTTATGTAAAACTGATAACATGAGACGTAGTTTGTCCCAAAGCATAAAAGATTAATTTTGCCTCTGTGCATTTTAATCAAGTATAAAAGATTAATTTTGCCTCTGTGCATTTTACTCAAAGTGTCAAAATGTGTTGTGCCTGGTGCATCTAAATAAATTTTCTTAAACTCTTTTCAAATGAGTCAGTTGAGTGTATTTACCAGTGAAAACTGACGTATTTTCAAAAGTCTAAGTGACAGGTACAAGTACGTAATAGGCTGGAAGCTGCTCAGGACGTTAATAAGGAATCTTGCAAGTTCTAGGCGCCTAAAGTCTGTTGAATAGAATTTATGTTTTTAAGATCCGCCTGTGGATCGTTTACTTTCCGTTGTAATACTGGATATTACTTTATATTCGGATTGTAATACATTTATCTTTTGCTTCCGCTGTGCATTTATATATTGTGTTGTTTGACTATGATGATATCAACTACGTCACGATATTCCCGACCGGGCCCACCGGTGACACGTGGAAAGTCGGGGTGTTACAGGTTGGTATCAGAGCCAACATTGAGTGAATTAAACACTAGTCTTTCGTGTTTAATCTCAATGACACAGTAGCACATTCCATGACCTTCTGAGTCTAGACTTAACATAGGAATAATCTCAATCCTAATCTGGAATTTTTGCTTCCAATTTTTTTTATATATTGGATACGTCGCCAAGCGAAGAAGCTGTAATAAAAATTCTCCACATCTGGAGCCTTGAAATGCTGAGCTTCGTACCGCGACCAGGATGAAACGTGCAACCAAGGAGAAAGCATTCAGGAACTGAATGAAGAAGAAACTCCTTTGCTGAAGATCGTTTCCTCAATAGTCCTTATAAGGACATATTTATCTTTTCAGTCCATTCGAGGACAACATTATTCCTTTCAAGTCCCATTTAGGGCAAACCTTATTTTTAAATTTTATATATTGGAATGATTAAGTTTAAACTTTCATTCTAAACATGAAATATGAAATAAATGAAAAATAACATTCTTTTTATAAGATCTACCATTATAATAAAATGGCAAAACCTAAGAAGGACAAAACCTAGCCACGTGTCATTTTAAGACCGGGCCAAGATGGTAGTTCCATAATTAGGTTCAGATCCATAATTTAACATCTCAAAATAGGATTTGCTCTGCGTTAAATATTAAAAGAATCTTAAAGGTAAAACCTAGCCTAAATGTCAATGCAGACATGGCCAAGATGGTAAAACCTAGCCTAAATGTCAATGCAGACATGGCCAAGACGGTAAAACATATCCAAAAGATTCCAATCCCTGTTAAAATCTGTAAGTATGTTAACATTTTTGGCAAACTGTGAATCGTTAAAGTCACACAGGCCACCGGGGTTAATCTAAATTCCCTTATTTGAAATAATCATCCTTTAGTGATGTTTTGCCTACGGGCTATAATGTATTGTCCATTTGAGACATTGACATTGTAATCTTTATAATTCTTTGTCTAAGGTGGTGAGCTATGCTCAAGCCTATTAGTCTATATGATCAATGTGATCATGACTAATATCATCTAATACGATGATCATACTATTAACATCCTTAGTGATGAAGTGCCTAGGAGCTATACTTTATTATATTGTCAATACGACAATGACAGTGGTAACCATTATGGTTCCCTGTCTAAGGTGGTGGGCTATGCCCAAGCCTCATAGTCAATATGATCAATACTATCACTAGTACAAAAATGTTCAAAAAAGACGGTCCCTAAAATGCTTTTATGGCACTTTGTATGAGCACCGTCATATTTCTTATTTTTGTTTTCCAAATTAACTAAATAAAATGTTAAGAAACGTTGTATTAGAAAAAACCGTCCTTTTTGGTTAAAAATTTAACCGTCTTTTTACGTATCCCTTTTTTAACAAATTACAAGCGCCTTTTTTGATGGGGATTTAATTAAAACCACCTTTTTTCATTTAATAAATAAGAATTCTTTTTTGATTTTTTACCTACGATATATCTTTTTGAAAATAAATCAATTCTTATTTTGATTTTTTTACCTACGATATATCTTTTTGAAACTAAATCAATTCTTATTTTGATTTTTTTACCTATGATATATTTTTTTGAAACTTTTTTTTAATACATAAGTGATTTTAATATCATTCCACACGAAAAAGGGCAATTACAAAGCAATGGCAGGTAGTCGGGCAACAAGTTGCGCCGCCACCCCATTTTGAATAGAAAAACCAATTCTACTAAATACAAAGTTTGAAACCTTTAGCGACGAAGAATTACTATTAACGACTTTTTGAACCCGATTCAAAAGTCGCACAGCGTCAGGAGCGAGACCACCAAAGGTATCAAACGCAAACGGGACAAACACATGTTGATTCTCCAGGCAGGCATTTTCATGTTTTGTCACTTTGCTCGCCTCTGCCTTGAGCACCGCTTGCCCTACGACAAAGCCCTTGTCCTTGAGCCCTACAAGGGGGGAGACTCCAGTTAGATCTACACAAGCGTGTTTCCCCCTTCCCATCCAAACACAAGGATGGCCGCCGGGCGTAAAGTTGACCTCCCCTCTAAAGGGTCAGTCAGGAAATTTACTGGAGCCTCCTTTTTGGCAGAGATTCCGGCCCGCTTAAGAACACCATATAACACATCTCTCACCCAATCATGCCGATATTTAAACCCTGGTAGCTCTTTACAGTGGATCGCGTGCTCGCCGAAAGAATCCAAACACGCTTTGCGGCATACCGGACATGGCTCGTCAACTGGGAACAAAGGAATCAACAGTCGGTATCTAAGGATAGCACGGTATTCCACAGCCGACATGTGTTGCCCCAAGCCTTCAATATGTGCGACAGACAGAAAATCCTGAGCATGTGGGGCACGTAGACATTCAAACACAGCTCTTTGCCGAGGGGATAAAACAAACTTCTCTTCAAACCTCTTGAGAATTTCGCCATATAAGGCATTCGCCATAATTTTCTGGGATTTAGGAGGGGCGGTGTCATTAATATAGAAACCGCCAATATCAAGGTCGGGAAGAGAACTATGCAAAAGGTCCAACGCACTCCTGTAATCGGAGTCTAAAACATCCCCACCACATTCTCGGAGTATGTGGTCATGTAAACCCCAAGATTGGGCCCTTAAAGCCACGAAAGCATATGAAGAGGCATCCTCGGCCGTACAAATCCCTAAGCCTCCGAACCGGGTCAGGAGAAAAGCCAACCTCCACTGGAGATCTCCAAAAAAGGCACCCCCACAAACAACAATATCATCTAAAGCTCCCCGGAGGCCTTCATCAAAAACAGAGACAGCTCCCCCGACCAAAGAAGGTTGACACGTTCGAAGACCAAACAGTAATTTAGCAACACTCATACAAGAACGAAGCAAGAGGAGCTCGCTCTGAGGGTCCCGTAGGCGTTTAAGGCACCTCATCAGCTCGACTGCACAGTTCGCTCTTTTAAGAGCCATACCACTAATAAACTCTGCATCACGACTAACGGCACCCCCCAGGAGTTTCACACCCAGCACCGGCCTCCCAATCCCCCGAGGGAATAAGCCCTCCTGAACCTTTACACCATTGCAGGTTGGCCAGAAAACTTCAGTTTTCTTTATATTAAGTTGAAGCCCTAAGGAAGGACCCTCAGCTCTCTGATGATATCTAAAGCATTAGCCACTTGGGTGGCATCTCCAATAAGCGTTCCGTCATCTAGGTACTAGGCGTGAAATAGAAGTTTGCAGCGATCCCTTATTCGGTGAACAAGGGGGTGTAGAACAAGGGCAAAAAGGAGGGTGCCCAAGGGGTCCCCCTGCTGAACGCCAGTAGTAGACCAAATATACTCATCCCCCACATATAATCTAGTTGGTTGACCATATAAAAAATCGACCCACGTAGAAATAGAAGGACACACTTTCCTTAGAATTTTTATGATTTTTAGATTTTTTTTATTTTTATGATTTTTTTTTATTTTTTAGATTTTTTAGAATTTTTTGGATTTTTTAGAATTGGATCAAAATGGCAATTGAAAAGATTTAAAATGAAAATCCCCAAAATGCCCCTGGTTAAAAATGAGGTTTTTGGATGGAGTTAGGGTCTGTGATCAAAATGGCAACAAAAGGGAAAAGTCAGGGACCTAGAGGCAAAAAAAAACTATTTGAACTAAAATAGCAAATTTGGACAAACCTCAGGGACTAAAATGACAATTTACTACCAAGTAACAAAAAGGAACAATGATTTTAGTTCCCTCTCAAACCCCCTGAATTTCTTCCGCCCAAACCTATCCCCAAATTTTAAAACTTGCTTTACACCAAATTTCTTTTCCCTCCTAATTTTGTAGTGCCTCCAGGTATCTACAAAAAATAACAATAAACAAATCCTTTTCTACCCCATAACCCATTACAAGCTTTTCATCACACATCGATGATGAAGACGACGATCGTTGATGGAAACTATTTAGAGGTCAAATACACAGATGATTTAGAGATCTATGATGGATGTAAACGACAAGTCGATTCAGAAATCGTAAGTGCGTCTTTTTTCTGAAGGTTATCTCGGATTGCTTTCTAATCAAGTATGGTATGTCAATTTCTGGGTTTTGACTACTTGTTATGTTTAGATCGGTTGGTGTCACTATCAATAATGTTTACATTAAGGCCATTTTTTCAACTCTCTACTGGTACCTTGCAGTTAGGAGGGCAGAAAGCTTAATTTTTAATGGAATTAGGAATTTAGACTGATTTTAAGCAACTGAAATATCTAACTCATGATTATTTGATTGAGTTACATATTATTCACATCACTTTTGCAACAACTTTCTATTATTTGGGCAAAATAGATTCTTTAATGACATACGCTTAGTGCATGCCAGGTGTTTGATGTTTTGCCAAATGAAAACTTGGATTATTTTTGGGTGAAACATGATCCATTTGTAAGAGACTAAGAGTATAACTGATGATTCAACATGATCATACCAATTTAGCATATAATATTCACCACTAGTTATATAATTTGGAACAGTTAGGCTTCTTACTAGAATTATGTGGATTTAATTATCTTTTTTGGTCAACTTTTACCGTGTAACATAGATTCCATTTAGTTAAGAGCTGAATTATAAGCTATTTTTTTTAATCCAATGCCACACATTTAGTTTCTAAACTTCCAGTTTACTTTCTATCAAACATTTGGTGAAGCATTCTCCATGTCGTATGCTTTATGCTTCTACTAAGGATGTTGTTACAGAGGCAACCGGGAAGGGATGCCAACATGGGGACGTACACACTTATTCTCGGATGTGATTGGTCTTACGAAATGCTTGTTTTTTGAATTAAATGCAAAGAGAAAGAAGAGCGAGGCTGTAGAGACTCAGACACGTTGGGGAAAGCCCTGGTGCGTTCGATAGTTTGTGCAACGAACTACCAGAAATCTTGGTAACATATTGTCAAAGTTTGTTTATTATTTCTAAAAATATATTAACTAAAACCTACCGTTTGCAGTTTATTCAAAGATGTGAACTTCTATGCCCTGATGACCAAGGTGCTCCGACAGTTAGGGGTACAGGCCGTGTTTACCCTACTACTGAGAGGATTATGCATAATTGTCTGATGATAGATGGTTTTGTCAAAGTTTAAGTAGATAGAGTTGAAGAAGGTTGCGGATTGAACCATCTCTTGCCTGAGTCATGTATTTCTGGCGAAGTAGACTGTTTGGAAGATGCAAAAGGATGCTTTATTTACTGGTCTGTTAAATCAATAAAGGTATATTTATATAAACAATAATTGTATATTTATATGATTTATTAATATACTAATATTTTTTTTCAACATATAGAGTTTACACAAAGATTCTCCTCAAACTGTAGAACCATCTCACCATTCTATGAGTACACTTTATAAACCGCAAGTTGTTTTAATATATATCATTACTTTTATACAAGATAATTTGTTTTTCTAATGTAGTTTGAGACAGCATCTGCTCACCAACAACAAACGATTCCAGATGAAAGAATCGAGTATCAAATTTACTCGTATGCATTACAAGAGGAGGAGGCTTTTAATCTATTGGTAAACACATTATTTGTATATAATTGTGTGTGTGTGTGCTTACTAATAGTACCGTACTCTCGTTATTGGTTAATGTAGCTCGCTGATAAAAAATTTTCTAAGAATACAACCAAGCATGTTCCTTTCGGTAACTTACTGAGCCGGTTAATGGTTTGTTTAACTACAGTGTATACTAAACTGTAATCTAATTTTTATCTATCTTTATATTTTAGCTGGGAAATAAAACCTTAATGGTTCGTCAAAGTAAAATTGATGAGTTTGTAGAGTGTACTTTAAAGGCGTTTATTTCAGTTTTGGTGACGGGGAGGACGACAAGGATGAATGGAGGTCAGTATATTAGTATGCTACTCTTTTATATTTAATTCTTTTTCATTTTTATAAATATTTGTTGACACTTGAGTGAGCCTTGGAACACAATTGTTATATTCAATATTTTATCAGTTAAAGTTAATTACACGGATGGTTAAGTAACTTTGACATGTTCGCTCATTTGACCCAAGGGCCTAGGCGTGCCAAATGGATTTTGACAACATAGATTGTATAAATTATTAGGGGTTCTTAGGAGCGCCAAAGGGCTTTGTATCAACGTTGACTCTAGTTGGCATGACTTATGCATTTCAATATCCTCCTGATTCCAACAACGGGGATCTTGCTTGATTTTAATTTTTAATGGTAGCTAATAGACATTTTTCTATGTGTTTTGATCAGTGGCAAAGGAATTCAAGCTAGTGAGTGCTGTTGAGAGCTTTGTGTTTGTGGATAAAGGAGGCTGCACAAAGTCAAGGAGTTTTTTGGATGGTTGTTTTTATTTGTGCTATACTGAATGATAGGATGTTTTTTCTATGTTAAATTGAATGTTTTAGACTAATGAGTCAACATGGATGCTTTAGCTATTTTAGATATTTATAAAATGGTTCATTGTTTGTTATATTCCTTGTATTTATTATGTTTTTATATAATTCTGAATAAAATGAATTGAATCTAATTAAATGGTGAATCAATAAAATTAATGGATCTGGTGAAATATATGTTCTACAGCAACCGTCTTATTAGGCAGATCAATAAAACCGTCTTATTAGCTACACCAAAACCGCCTTATTAGGCTTGAAAATGACGGTCTTTCCTACACCACATAACCGCCTTATTAGGATTAAAAATGACGGATGTAACCGTCTTAAAAGGTCAATGATAAAAAATGACGCTATGTTTTATGACGCTTCCTAAACCGTCATATTTGGTTGTAAAAACGTCATATTAGCTTGTCTTTTTTGTACTAGTGTATCATGACTACTATCATCAGTGCAATGATTATTATTTTTTTTTTTTAAAAACGTCGTTTTGTAATGTCAATAAATATGCCAACGGGCCATACTTATTGTCCTAAGGGACAAAAGACAGTTGATGTCTTTGACTCTCTGTCCAGAAAAGGATATGAACTTTGATTCAACCCTTAATACCTCGATTCTCTGAGATCATGGCTTATATCATCCTATAAGATGATCATATTATAAACATCCCTTAGAAGGGAAGTGCCTACGGGCTATAGTTAATGTCCTCTGAGACTAGAGACAGTGGTAGCCTACAACTCCCTGTCAAGAAAAGGTAATGAACTTTGATTCAAACCTTAATGCCTCGATTCTCTGAAATCATAGCTTATAATTTAAAATGTCCTTGCGACTAGGCCTGTTGTGCCAGTATACCTTCATGCTTTGATTCTCTGAAATCATAGCTTAAGAATTATAAATGTCCATGTGACCAGGCCTTTTGTGCCACTAATAAAACTGTATTGTTTTTATAATTAGGATAAATTATGATAAAAATCCTAAATACATGTGAATAATAAATTAACCCAATATGGTCTCTGTTTACCATGGTTAATGAATTGCCTTAAAAGACAATTCCATAATAAACTCCCAAGTAAACTATTGTCCTTGTTTTATGTAACAGTTCAATTAAAATGGCTGACTCAGATGAAATAAATAGTCACCACAGGGAGAATATTGATAACGCCCGAGTTAATCTCACGGGTGCTGAACTGAAAGCGTTAGTTGAAGACGTTGTTACAAAGGCCTTGGAGCGGCAGTACGAAGAGTATAGTGGGACTCGAAGTAGGACCCTATCAACACCGCATCCAAAGCCACCTACCAAGAAGGATGAACCCAAGAAGGAAGATGATGAGCGTCACTCTTCTAATCATCACAGAGATCCGTCTCAACAGATCATACGGAATCAAGGACCCCGTGATAAGGGTTGCTCCTACAAGTACTTTGTTTCATGTAAACCCCGGGATTTCACTGGGGAGGAAGGAGCTGTAGATTGTATGACATGGTTAGATGAGATGGATACAGTTGTGGATATCAGCGGATGCGCTGAGAGGGATGTGGTCAAGTTTGTGTCGCAATCATTTAAGGGTGAGGCTTTAGCTTGGTGGAGATCGTTGATTCAAGCCACCGGGAAGATCCCTTTGTACAACATGACTTGGGATCAGGTCGTTGCTCTTATCAAAGAAAATTACTGTCCTCAACATGAAGTTGAGAAGATCGAGACTGAATTCTTGACATTAGTCATAGAGAACTTAGATTGTCAAGCATACCTTACAAGTTTCAATACCAAGTCTCGATTGGTTCCTTATTTGATCACCCCGGAACCAAAGCGAATAGCTCGCTTTATTGGGGGTCTAGCCCCAGAAATAAAGGCAAGTGTGAAAGCATCGAGACCTACTACATTCAGGTCAGCGGCAGATCTGTCGCTATCTCTCACACTCGATGTGGTTAGAAACAAGGCTGCCAAGGCTTCTGAAGATGGGAAGCGTGAAAGGGAGGAGGATAACTCCCAGAACCCTAAGAAGAGCAAATCCGAGCTCAACAATAACCAACAAGATTCCAACAAGAAGCCTACGTGCAAAACTTGCAACAGAAGTCACTGGGGACAGTGTCGATCAAACCAACAGTCAAAGCAATGTGGCATCTGCAAAAGAACTGGTCACCAGTCCCACGAATGTAGGGACATAAAGAATGCAAACTGTTTCAGCTGTGGCGAAAAGGGGCACATCAGTACTAATTGCCCTGAGGCTGCCAATGAAGGAGCAGCTAATTCTGGGAAGGATAAGAAAGGAAACGCCTGAACTACCGATTGAATGACAGAGACAGTACATATCAATAATAGCATCAGGTACGTCCCGTACCATTTAGCATTGATAGTTTCTGCTAAGTATCTTACGTTAATGCAAGGGATAATAAACCTTTAAATAAACCATAAGCCTAGTAAACTCTTGATTACATTCATAAGAATTCAGATATTAAAAATAAGGTATAATTTACCAATAATGACCCTCTCTCCCATCCTCGGAGATAAATCCTTTCATAAGAATCTGGAGTACTCTTCCCCAGAAAGAGTACAACAATATATATTATTTTATTCTATTATTTTCCGCATTATTTTATATCGCCTGCGAATGCCAAATTATGTTTGATAAGAGTGCCATATGAGGATTGGCGTATCCTAGTGTGTCCCATAGATTGCTTCCATGCCTGATCAGTATGGAGGTTTAATGCATGGAACCCCTGAGATATCCCAATGGTCATATTGTGCTAAAGTCGACTAATAGTATTCAAAGAAGATATCCAATATAAAATGTCCTTATAAGTATCTCTACTTAGGACATCCTTGAAATTTGTAAAGAGAAGGTGTCATTTATCTGACACCGACATCGATAGATGAACCAAAGCCTGAGTGTACGGACATCTCTGTCCTCTCTGTGTGCCAAATTTGTTAAATTATCAGGCTAGTTAAGCTCTGAATATATAGAATCATTCGAAGGAAATCGAATGTATCAAGATCAAGTAGCTTATAAGCTAAAACCTATTTAAGGAGGTTGGCGGAGCTCGCAATACATTACACACTAGTAACCAAAGGATGTGTTTCGCCAATAACCGCAAAACATTATCACGTAATGATAGGCAGACAAATGAAACTTTATGATTAGACAATAAACCTGTATAGACTAAGAATCGACAGGTTAAGAAGCTCCGAAAGGGAGTATGTACCTATTGTATAGGTCAACTGGGATACCCTTAGAGGCCCAAATATACTATGGAAGTAAGTCCATGTTACTTCAGAAAATACTCCCATCATTCTAGCAAATCTCGAGGTCGAGATTTCTTTTAAGGGGGTGAGGATGTAACACCTCGTAAAATCACGTCCAATGAAGTATTGACACGTGTAATAAACCCTAATGAAGTCAAACATTGAATTCAAGGGACTAATTTTTCGAAAAATCGAAAACTTTGATTATGAAAGAACTGGAAGTATTATCATACCAAAAATAAGTTCCTAAGTAACCTTTTACGGTTTTATATTCACAAATGAGCCACTTGTTAATCAAGTGTAGCCGTTTATGTAAATAATTGAAAGTTTGCGCAGAAAAGGGTTAAAAGCGTCAACATGTAAATTCTCACCTCTGAGTGACCTTTTAACAAACCGAGAGCCTCAAGATATTTGATTATACTCTCAGGAATGCTAATCATTGGCAATCCAAGGCTTTTATGCCTAAAAGAGAATTTACACGCAACTTTGCAAGTATAAGGGACTAAAAGTGTCAATATGTTTAATTATACCTCTGAATGACCTTTTACCGAGCCCGAAGAATTTTGATGTTTAATAATACTTTCAAAAATTCCTAATATGAATTAGATAAGGCTTCAATGCTATTAAATGATAAGTTACGCAAGTTTGCGCATTAGAAGGGCCTAAAGCGTCAAACTGCTAAAGTATACCGATTCGTATGTTATCGGACCTCCCGGAATATGACCATCAGTTATACATACCTTAATTATCCTTCTCATAGCTTAGATAGAGGCTTTGAGGTGTTTAGTGCGCAAAAATAAACTTTAAGTCATGCAGGGACTAAAGGTGTCAAAAAGCGCACAAGTTTGCGTTTACGCGCATATCTCACATTCTGGATATTCCCGGACGCCCAAAAATTTATGTAAGCACTAAAATATTTTATTTTAGTGTTTGGCTTAATAAAATTCCATTCGTCGCGTCGTTTGGATTGTTTTTCGCGTCCGTCCGTGTTTCGTCGTAATTAGCCGAACAACGTGACCGTACGACCAAACGAACCGACATCCGGCATATTTTTGAGCATTTTCATGTTCCCCTTACTTAGGCATCATTGTAGAGCCTTAAAAATGGTTTAACGGGCCTTAGATGAGTCGGAAATGACATTTGGAAGTGCAGGGACTAAAACTGTCAACAAATGAAACTTTGTTTGGCTGATAAGGTCCTTACGGACCTCAACATTATTAAGCTTACGGTCCGTAAGCTAGTTCCCAGATGCAGAAACTCGTTTTAAATGGCTGTTCAGCCTTGCAAACGACTTATCTTGCCCCTTAACATCACCAAAGGCCGCCTAAACTGATTTTTAGCACTTAGGGACACTTGTTGAAGAGTTGTGGTCATTGGTAGACTTACATGTCAACATTTTGTGGATCAAAATTCACTATATAAGGCCATGAAGTTGCAACCATTTGATCATTCACTTCTTGTGCAATTCTGGAGCCTTTGGGAGCTTAAGAGCAGACACAAGACCTTCCTAATTAAGCATAGGACTTCAGTAAGTTTACTAATCCTTTCTTAATTAAGTTTTAGCTTAGTTTTAGCTTAAAAGTCAAACCGTCGTAATTAACGGTTGACTTAACGATTAATCACTAATGGTCCAGTGATTAGTCGAATTGAAAGTAGTTATAAGGTGGTAATTATGTGGGTAATAAACCCTTAAAAGGGTTCCTCCTGATTCCCACTCTAACTAGGTCAAATGTCGGGTCAAACTTGTGATTAAAAAGTCAACAGGATACTTAGTTTCTAATTTATGCATAATTAGCAATGTAGAACACATACAACCTGTTTGATCATTAATATAACTTGGTAATTAGTGTAAGAACATGTCTAAACATCTTCCACCCGACAATTTAATGTTTAGATTCGGTTCGGAACCAAAAGTCGCAAAGCTTTGACTTTTGCTTTGACTTCAGTTCTGACTCGTTTTGGTATGTTTTAGAAATGCCAAAGAGCTTCATTTGGACCAGGTTACATGCTAGTATAACCCTCTGTGATTATACAACTTGGTTCATTAGTTAACCAATTAATATGCATAATTCCGTTAATTGCTCATATGTTGACCATTATGCTCTTTTCACCTTAAAACGTGATTTCTGAAAATGTAAAAGATTAGAAACCTTAGTCACAGATATATAAACTTGTATCCAAAGTTTGACAACAATTTGAGGTGTAGTTTGAGAGTTATGCTCATTAGCGTAAATTGAAAGCTTTATGTTAATTAAACGACATAATTAGCGTATGGCCTATCTAAGCCTACTTTTTGATATCAAACTTATTACCCACTGATGTAATATATTATTTTAGGATTTTTGAAAATTTTTAATTAATTTTAGGCTGAGCATAACTTATAGTCGTAGGCTTAATCCGGTAATTGTCGGTTTTGCCCTTACGGGCTATAAAATGAGTTTTACATATCTAATTGACTCTAAACCTTTTGCTACTGATTGCATATGATAAATAAATTATTTTAAGCCTTCTGGAATAATAAAAATATCAGCTTTATGTATAGAACCCGGAAATGGCTTCTAATCGCCTTTTTAAGCGTTTTTGACGCATAGTATGTACTAGAACTATTTTAAACATACAAGGGTTGATACCTACTGATATTTTGGGCAAATTGTAATATTTTAACAGTAAGCAAAGGTTGTTTAACTCAGACTTCAGTTTTGAGCTTTACGGCTTATGTGAAATTACCAAAATGCCCCTACGGTGCATAGTTTGGTTATAATTGATAAATTTCACATATATACTTTACCCTACTGTTATAACTTAGTAAACTAAGTATTTTTGCTGATTGTATCAGACCTGTAACTCAGGTAAATACTTAAACTCTTTTATAACCTTTTAAAATAACCAAACTACCCCTACGGGGCATAGTTTGTGTTTAAATTCGTTTCGGGCATAATAAAAGACATCTTACTGATTTCACAACATATATGAAGCATATTAACTTAGAAAACCTGTAAATGGCTCATATGTATACCCGTTACGCTTATTACGCGTTCGGTTCGGTTTATGTAACTAGTTTACATAAATTAGCCTAAACGGGTCAAACCTTATCGGTTTTATCTCAGAATCCAGAATGTGTATGAAATACCCATATTAAGCAAGTCTCCGAACTTGTTGGGTCTAAATCACATTCTATCCGGTCTTCGCTTAATCATGCGTTTGAACCGTATCTTTCGGTAAGACTAACCAGTCTAAGCTTAGGCTTAATTAAAGACCCGCTAGCATTCTAATTGGTTATTTATACCATCTTTCCAGACTAGAGCCTTCCGGTAAATTGTACATACGCTTACTTAAGTGAATACGGCTGAGTTATTATAATTCTTGCTATTTAAGACAGGAGCTAGCTCAGGTAAATACTCTTAACTTATTTTCCCTATTACGGACTTGGGATACGGTAATATAAATACCGCATGGTCAGGTATAGGATTCAAAGACCAATAAGTCGGGAAATCCAAATAACCTGTTTTAATTCGTATTGCTTGACTGAAACATTGGGGATTAATGCGACCGTGTCCTGGATATCCTTGACTCATTAAATGCAATGGCCTCGACTTAAGCACGGGGTGTAGGCATACACCTGACAGATGCTATATGCTAATTAATTAATTATGCCCAATAAGGGATTCCCAATAAGGGAATAGTGGTGTGTCGGTTAATCATGAACCAGCATAGATCCGGGCCCCGTATGTAGAGCAAGTTATGTAAAACTGATAACATGAGACATAGTTTGTCCCAAAGCATAAAAGATTAATTTTGCCTCTGTGCATTTTAATCAAGTATAAAAGATTAATTTTGTCTCTGTGCATTTTATTCAAAGTGTCAAAATGTGTTGTGCCTGGTGCATCTAAATAAATTTTCTTAAACTCTTTTCAAATGAGTCAGTTGAGTGTATTTACCAGTGAAAACTGA
This sequence comes from Helianthus tuberosus, assembly GCA_030545235.1. NCBI lineage: Eukaryota > Viridiplantae > Streptophyta > Magnoliopsida > Asterales > Asteraceae > Helianthus > Helianthus tuberosus. The sequence continues at coordinate 19,712,089 of CM060364.1, read as the reverse complement.
CGTATTTTCAAAAGTCTAAGTGACAGGTACAAGTACGTAATAGGCTGGAAGCTGCTCAGGACGTTAATAAGGAATCTTGCAAGTTCTAGGCGCCTAAAGTCTGTTGAATAGAATTTATGTTTTTAAGATCCGCCTGTGGATCCTTTACTTTCCGTTGTAATACTGGATATTACTTTATATTCGGATTGTAATACATTTATCTTTTGCTTCCGCTGTGCATTTATATATTGTGTTGTTTGACTATGATGATATCAACTACGTCACGATATTCCCCACCGGGCCCACCGGTGACACGTGGAAAGTCGGGGTGTGACAAAATCGGACAGTGATCTCATAGATATCTCGGAAGTGCCCTAAAACAAGCTTCAGGCCACCTGTTAAAAAAACAGCACACATAAGGAACCGATCCAGTTTACTCATTTTGCATTTTTTACCCGAGCCTTTCATAAAAGTTAATCGTCTCCCTTTCATACTGTACTCCAAAAGACAAGCGTCATTAATGAACATGTTAAAGTCATTGGCACTAAGTTGATTAAAATCAGAATTTTTCCTCTCTTCCTGGTACCTGACAGCATTGAAATCCCCACAAAGACACCAAAAACCAACATGATTTCTAATAATAGATAACAAGGAACTCCAAAGAGATCTTTTATCCACAGCTCTCTAAGGCGTATATATATTAAGACTATCTCCAATGCAAATCGCGCCCTTAGACGCCCTTAGTTGCCTAATCAGCTGCCACATCATATCCTTAAAAATCCTTACAAATCCTTAAAAACCATCAATTTCATCTCCAACCATACAAACATCCTTACATATCCTTACATTTTCCACATCATCACCTATTTTGTATTTAAGTTTAACCATTTTTTTAAGTTCACTTACTTAACTTATTAAAATATATTCAAATAAATTAAATGATTAGATAATTAAGATAAATAATTTAAGTAAAATAAAAAAAATATAAAAACATAGCTTAAATTAAAACAAAACTACTGAAATTATTTAATAATTGGTTGATGGTAGTAATTTAATTGATTAAAAGCTTTAAGTTGGTGGAGTTGTAATTTATATCTCATTTAATATCTAGCCACTAATAATAAAATATAAATTAATGTTGAATAAAAATATTAAATTACATTTAATGCACAATAACCCATGCAAACATGAGCCTTGCAGAAGGATTTCTAGTTTGGATATTGTAAGGCTGGAGATATTTGGACACCCATCGCGCCTATTTTCACACCTTTGGTGCCCTAGACGCCTCGTATAGGTCTATACGAGGCGTCTACGCACTGAATTCAAGGGGGTCTGCGAGGGTGTCAGGCACAAAGTTTAAGGAACCCTAGACGCCTCGTACAGAGCTATACGAGGCGTCTAGGATTGGGTTTTTTTTTTGGCTGAAATGAGGGGTGTTTTGGTGGGTTTTGGTATGGTTTTTGGATAGTTTTTGAAGATGTGTTTTTTGTTGAAAATTTTTTTGTTTTTAAAAAAAGTTATGTTTTTTTTGTTTTTTACACTATAAAAAAGTTTTTGTTTTTTAAAAATGAACTATTTTAAAAATCGGCTCTTTAAATATATTATATCGATTAAATATTATAATGTTTTTTACATTTTACTTTTTTAAATATTATTCTTTCGATTAAAATTTTATCTCGTTCAAATATTCAAAACATATTTTGTTTCCGTATTATCTCAATTTAAGACAACAATCATTAAGTAACCGAATAATTGAAAACAAACATAAATATGACATAGATAAGATAACTTTGTACATCCATAACAAAAATATATAAGATAAGTTTGTACATCCATAATAAAAATAAAAACAACAACAGGTCTATGCATCCGAATCCGAATCTGGCTGCTGCGGCTGCTGCTGATGTGGTGCTCGAGGTGGTGGGAGCGGTATCGCGGGTAACCCATCTCTCTCGCGTCTATCCTGCAGCTCCCGAACCACCCAACCTATCAAATCGCTGAGCCTGTCAAGCTCTGCTCGTACCTCCGGATGTATCGGCGCAGCTCCTGGGGCATGACCTGGAATAGCGTGACGTGGAAACTGAGGCGCCCCGGCAGGTGGCGGTGGCTGTGGCATCGCTGCACCGTCTACATCCTGCGGAGGCTCCTCCACGGGCACTACATCAGCAGGATCTGCAGGAGGATAAACGGGCTCGAAATGCTCTGGTAGGGCCTCCTCTGTCCATATGCCCCCGTTGCGGTTTTTAAACCGCGGGCCAACTGCGAACCTCCTGATTACCCTCATCCCCCACAGCGACTGCATGCCCATCCGCGTCGGCATGACTGGCGGCGTCCGTAGATGTGGGTCCTCGTGCAGTACGAGGCCAAATGAACGGGCAATGACGGTCACGTACGCCCCGCCATACAAAAATCCGCGCTCCTGTTTGTGATGGGCGGAGGCGTAGTACTGGGCTAGACCGTGTGCTAGCGCGCACGGCCTCCTATACAACAAACAATAAAGGAAAAAAAGATCTGTAGTCGTACACCACTCACGGCTGTAGCCGCGCGCTGAAATCGAAGTAGCGAGCAAATGGTGCAGATACCTGCAGATAGTGTTAGCGAAATACAGAAACAGAGATTAATAAACAATGCACATAATCACAATAATTGCCGTAATAAATGTACGTACCTGTACAGTGGGTCCCTAACAAACGACACCCTCCCCTTCGACTTGTCGTGCTCCCAAGTATTTGGCCCCGCAATCACCTGCCAAAACCCTAGAAGAATGGGTTTGTCAACCACCACTTGCCCCGCTGTGTAAATCTCAGTCTCGATCTCCCCCTGCATGTATAAACCAGAACGCACCGCAAAGTCTGCTAGCGTCATCGTACGCAAAACGCCAGCGAGCCTGAAAGAAATCTCAGGCGGAGGGGGAGCATCTGGGTACGGAAGCGCCACTGGGACCCCAGGAGGGTGAAATGTGAATGACGAAATGAGCTCGACAAGCAGCTCCCTGTAGGTCGGCGTGTGCGCCAAATCAAAAAGACGATGCCACGGCGAATCGAGAGGTATAAACCGACGCACTCTATCCGTCTCAGCAAGCTGGTCCATCGCACCCCAGTCGATCGATGCATGCGATCCAATGTACATCCTCCTAAGCTTCTGGCAATGGCGGGCGGCATCGGTGCCGTCGGGAAACTCTAGGTACGGACAACCCTGCAGCGTATCCAGATCCGGCCGCCGTCTCCGTCGTGGACCCTCCTGAACCTGCTGAACCGCCAGTACCGCATCAAGATCTATCTGAATGTCGTCGCCCTCCATAATCAATCTGCAAGTAAATAACGTATACGTATAAAAACAATAATAAATAAATCAGAATAATAATAATAATAATAATAATACTAATAATAATAATAATAATAATAATACTAATAATAATAAATATTAAGAAAAAAAAATAATTAATAAATAATACTAATAATAATAATAATTAATAAATAATAATAATAATAATACTAATAATAATAATAACTAATAATTAATAAATAATACTAATAATAATAATTAATAATAATTAATAAATAATACTAATAATAATAATAATTAATAAATAATAATAATAATAATACTAATAATAATAACTAATAAATAATAATAATAATACTAATAATAATAACTAATAAATAATAATAATAATACTACTAATAATAATAATTAATAAGAAAAAAAAATAATTAATAAATAATACTAATAATAATAATAATAATAATACTAATAATAATAATAATAATAATAATACTAATAATAATAATAATTAATAATAATACTAATAATAATAATAATAATAATAATAATAAATATTAAGAAAAAAAAATAATTAATAAATAATACTAATAATAATAATAATTAATAAATAATAATAATAATAATACTAATAATAATAATAACTAATAATTAATAAATAATACTAATAATAATAATTAATAATAATTAATAAATAATACTAATAATAATAATAATTAATAAATACTAATAATAATAACTAATAATAATAATAATACTAATAATAATAATTAATAAGAAAAAAAAAATTTACAGAGCCTCGTATAGCCCTCGTATAGGGCTATACTCGGCGTCCTGTTCTTCCCCATTCATCTTCAACCTTAAACTCAAGCCCCCAAACCCCACAAAAATCAAATTTCAGGGCAAACCTACGGTCTAAAGGAAAAAACGTGGCAAAAATACTAAACTACGGGGCGAAATACATACCGGTGATGCTTCAAATCTTCGAAAATCCGGTCGAAATACGTATCCGAGGCGTATAGAGGTGTATTCTCCGTATGTGTGTGTGTTTATTGTTTGGGGGCTACAACCAGCCTCGTATAGACCCCCCAGCCTTATACGAGGCATAGACGCCTCGTATAGGTCTATACGCGTCGTCCCCTCTTTTTATTAAATGACCATTTAGCCCCTGGTATGCCCCCAGTATAGGCTTTATTCAGGGGCAAAATGGTAATTAACCATTCCAAATTTTGGAATGGTTAATTACCATTTTGCCCCTGACTAAACCCTATACTGAGGGCTTTACAGGGGCAAAATGGTAATTTAATAAACCTTTTTTTCCAAATTAAAAAACAAAAACTTTAAAAAGTTGCCGCCTTCCAAGACGACACGTATAGCTCTATACGCGGTGTCTGGTTTTTCAAAATTACCTTTAAGCCCCTGTTAAAGGCCTATACTGGGGACTTTCAGGGGCAAAATGGTAATTAACATAAAATATTTTCAAAATTCAAATTTTAATTAAAAGAATTGTTGCCGACACTGTAGACGACTCGTATAGATCTATACGAAGCGTCCTAAATCAAAAAATTCAAATTTTGATTTTCAAATTTTCAAAATTCAAAATTTCAAAAACCCGCTCAAATAGACGTCTCGTATAGATCTATACGAGGCGTCTGTGGATTAGGAAATGACCTTTTAGCCCTTGAAATAAGCCTTGATTGGGGGCATACCAGGGGCAAAATGGTCTTTTGGGCATAATTATACGACACGTATAGCTCTATACGCGTCGTATATTTTTAATTTTTTTTTAAAAATGATTTTAAACTGTTTTAATTATTGAAAAATGATACAAATTATAAAAAAAAATTATAGAAATTGTAGAAAATTATAGGAATTAATAAAAAAAATACATTCAAATTACAAAAATCATTCTTCCGTATCACTATCGATGTAATTAAGACTGGGGTTTGATCTTGGCGGAGGATTCATTATCGATGTATACCATTCTAGACGTGGCAAGTACATATCTTCCCATTGTTTCGTATGGGGTGTTCGGTGGGTCAACCATAGCCCGTGTGCTGGTGGCATTGGATAATCCCCTTCCAGCTTAACATGTATGAAGTGGTTCTCGTTTACATGTGTAAGCGTTATGAACAATGGTTGTTGATTAGCCGGAGGACTTAGTATCGGGAAGAAAGTGGAACTCGCACCCATGGTTGTCGTTAACAGGTGCACCCCGATACCGTACGTTTGTGCAATAAGAAGTCCTGCATAGGGGAAGTCCATCCAGTGATCCCCCCCACAACCGGACACTGAATCCCAAATTAGGCCCTGACGATGCGTGTAAAAATAACCTTTATCCCATGCTTCAAATATTGGGAACCAGATCGATTTGTTCTGGTCCATTTCTTGAACAAGGTGCCTTCGAATGAGCCCCCATGAACTCTGTTCCATACCTAAGCCCACAGCCACAGACCGAAACCCACAATGACCGTCCGGCATCACATCTCGTATGCACGAGACGTACGGATGGAACACTAGCGGAATGTCATCCTGAAACTGTTCGATGATTCCCACGTACTTGTCCCCAATGATTAACGGAAAACCGTGAGCATCTCGTGTCTCTTTCTTCTTAGAACTCTTTGAACGGCTTAGGCTCGCTTTGGGTTTTTGGGACCTTATAACCGACTGTTGAGAGGCCTGTGACGGAACGTACGAGCTGTGACGAGGTTTGTCGTACTTAGTTTGTCGGGAACCTTCAAAGCACGTGTTTGCATCACCGAATGAGCTTCTCCTCAATTCTTCATCTATACGAGAGGCCTCGTCCAACCTTTGTTGTACCTGCTTTGTTGTTGGTCGGCCACGAGTATTTTGTTGGACAACCGGTGGTTTCTTGGTAGATTTCTTTGGAGTCAACACCGCTTTAATCTTTGAAATCAGGCTTTTTTGCTGAGCTGGGGGGTGCGACTCTAATTGTTGTCTAACAATATTTAGCTCTTCGACCACGTCCACGTCATCGTCTATCAATTTACAACTTTGGAAGTTAAGTTTCCGCCAGAAGACGTCCACGTCTTCGAGTTGAATCGGACGCTCTGCACGGTTAAAAACAACATTGTTTAAGTCACATGATTAACGGAAATATATCACACAAGTGTTGTACGTTTAACAATTATTACCTTCAAGCATGTACTTTTCTATCCTGCAAGCACAGGGCAACCCACAGCTGTGCCACATTTGGCAACCACATGATGAATGAAAGCGCTCCAAGACATCTAGCTTCCTAATTGCCTCGCTCCTCAACAAGTCAAGGGCTGTATGGGAAACTTTACCAAGTAGGTGTTGAAACAACGGGTGTTTGTGGTGGGTCATTGTTTTTTCGATGCTATCTCGAAAAGTCTTCCTTATTTCACCGAACTGTGCCTCAACTATATCATGGACACAACCAACTATACGGTCGAGCGAGCTCCTATCTTCAACGTATCTCTTTAAGTTGGCGTGTTGGCTCTCAACTCTGTTTGTGGTACGATTACCAAAGTTGCGCCTCTTATCAGTCCACGCAAAGACGAACATCTCCTTATAGTCTTTTAGCCAGTTATCGTACACGTATTTGAAGACCCCTAAAATGTAAAAATAATTTAATAAAATTTGCATAGGTGAGTCGTATGTTATTATAAAAACTTACTAGAACGTTTGCACTCCACAAGTCGTTGCCGCATGTTGCGCAAGTGGTACTCGTAGATGAGTATGGATGGAGACTCAATCAATGTCCCCCAGAATGACAAAAATTTCTTCCAGTCTTCGTCTGTGAAGGCACCCTTGCAGTGCTTCATAACATTCTGTTGTATGTGCCACCTGCAAAGAAGCCTGGAGGCGTTTGGAAATACTTTAGCACACGCGCCCATAAGGGCTAGGTCTCTATCGGTTAAAATCACACGTGGCTCCATGCATTCATCCAACATTGACTTGACCCTCTCAAGCACCCACACAAAGTTATCACCCCGTTCTTTACTAACAACGGCATGCGCGATAATAAACGATTTGTTGGTAGGCGTCATACCAACAATCTGGATAAAGGGCATATTGTATATGTTTGTCTTGTACGTCGCATCGATCAGCATGACGTGGGGGAATGCACGCCACATGTCTCTCGAGTACCGATGAAGAAAGAAGATCTCTGTTACGATCTCTGTTCCGGGTTCCTCCCGTGTCTCGTAAATAAAGTCGTTGTTTATCAGCTTGTCTTCTAGTGACTGCATGGGAGTCAATCCTTGTCTTTGTTCGGCTCTAATCTTCGCCACAACGTTTTGAACGTCTTTCAGAACATGAAACCTGTCGGGGTCCTGCTTCCTTATCGTTTGAAATATTTTGCGCGACTCCATGTTTTGAGCTGTCAGCTGCTCGATCAGTTTCATTTCGCTTGGAGTAAACCTTCGCACAAACGCGTGGGCCGATAGGTCCTCACAAAGTTCGTGGTTATGTTCAATTTTTCCGTCTTTAATCTCCCAGGTTTCATACGGGTGGTTTCGCACAGCCAGCAGGTAAAACGGGCAACCGGTTTTTTTGCTTCCGGCTTTTCTAAGTGTTGCTGTAGTCTGGTGCTCACCAGCACGATCACATTCAAGCCATACCCTCCGGATTCTTCCACCGGTTTTCTTTGATCGACGGGTGACAATAACGAAACCATCCGCGTTTGCTATTTCTTGTATCCGATTCTTTAGTTCATCTAAAGAGTTGAAAACCTGTAACATCGACAATAATAATAAATAATTTTAATAAATAAATAAATAATAATAATAATAATAATAATATTAATAATAATACTAATAATAATACTAATAATAATAATTAAATAATACAAAAATAGTAATTAATACCTGCTTTTTTAAGTACGGACTGTCCTGGATGGGAGGTGTCTCACCACCATATCTACCATATCCACCATAACCACCGTCTCCTCCGTATCCACTGTATCCACCATCTCCTCTGTATCCACCATCTCCTCTGTAACCACCGTCTCCTCCGTATCCACCGTCTCCTCCGTATCCACCGTCTCCTCCGTATCCACCGTCTCCTCCGTATCCACCGTCTCCTCCGTATCCACCGTCTCCTCCGTATTCACACCCGTATCTATAATCCGGATACCCTTGTTGCGTCGGATAACTTGGTTGACAAGCATGGTATGAGTCATCTACAAGGGCTGTTTCATCAACAGGGGGATGATTGTTCAAATCTAGAAACGGTTTGTTTTGTTCTCCTTGTATACTAGACACAACCTCCTCTTGCTCATTAGAATCGGGAACGCAAGACTCCTCCAAAATAAAGAACCCTATCATCATTAGTAAATAATAAACTAAAACAAAAACTAATTAAAACATTTAAGTACCTGTACCGTTACCGGATCGCTTTCGGGCACCCAGTTCTCGCTATAATACTGCCCGAAGACATAGTTGCCGTCCCAGTATGATGACATTTCAACACTTCGGGATGATAAGAACACAAATTAAATGCCGTCCCAGAATGAAAGAAGAAGAAGATGTAGCAGAATGAAAGAAGAAGAAGAACAAGAACAAGCGTAGAGACATAATACATGTCTTAAATGTTGGATGCTCGGGACAAACCATACACTGTATGTTGCACTTTTTCATAAGCCTTAGACGCCTCGTATAGCTCTAGACCCCTCGTATATATTTTTGTCAGCTGTAGAAGACGCCTCGTATAGGTCTATACGAGGCGTCTTAGTGCCTCGTATCCATCCCTCGTACAGACCTAGACTCCCCGTCTGATGTGACTGATTTGACATTGTGCTTTGGTGCAGAGATGGTCGGAAAAGTAACCCTATACGCCTCGTATAGGTCTATACGAGGCGTCCTGAAGGGTGTCAAAATAGGCATGAAGGTGTGTAAATATGTAGACCCTGTTGTAAATTCAAAGAACCTCATCCACCTCATCTTGAGCCATTGGAGTTAGTCTAAGAATATTCATAGCAGTATTATCATCTTTAAGGTGACCCGACACGAGCAAAAAGTTATGGTTCTTAATTACTGTACCTTTCACGAAAACACGGGGATCCCAGAGCATCAACAAACCACCCAAACGGCCAGAAGACTCAACAGCCTCCCATTCCACCGCTTTTCTACCCCAAAAGCTAGCAACTTTATGAGTACCAACATCCCTGCACAACGTCTCGTGAAGAGCCACAAGAGAAATCCCATTCTCATCCTTTAATCTCTTTACCCAACCATCTTTACCCTTAACCCCTATTCCATTAATATTCAGAGATAAAACATACATGGTTCACCAGCTTGTAAACCTTACTTTAAAATGGTCTCCTTAATAAGCAGCTCACATATTTCAAGGTGTGCCCCCAATTTTACCCCAACCCAACAGTAGCGATAACCTCTGAATTAAGATATGCCTCCAAAAAAAGCTTTAATATTTAAATCCGGCGCCGGCAGAGGAGCATCTCCATTCTGAAAATTTCTGACGATATTTTCAGAACTTGCATTTCCGTCACCTTCGGTTTCCATCTCTTCTTCTGAAAAAGCCTTCTGACCTTCTGATGAAGCATCATCATCCAGAAGCTGTGAAAAAGAATTAGATAAAAATTCATTACGGTGCCTCTTCTTTTAACAACATTAATGTGTTGACCCAATATGAAGGGGTCCAATCCAAAGGGATCATCATCCCCTAAAATCTTTTGTTCCTTTACGAGCCGCTCGTTACTGCTTTTGTATATATCATTAGACCGGCCCACGTATAGACGTTCCTGCCCCATATTCTTGGAAACTCCCATCAACATTGCCTTTAATTTTAGAAACGTCAATATTGATATCACAATTAATGACATTTTCCAAAACAACATCCTCTCCCGTAAATCTCGCTGTCGGACTGTTGACCGGCTGGATAGCCACAACCTCCGGTCCGTCATCAGAAACCTCCATGAATACCTCTTTATTCCGACCATCTTCCTGATTCACAGCAGTAACAGGAGCATCTGTGTGAATATTATGACGGTTCCTCTCGCCAGTCCTACCATAGAGAAAATCCGGCAACCACTCACCAAAATCCTCCATCACCCAAACCTTAAATCTTTTATCCTGCCAATTTAAAGATACCTCATCATGCACCACTCTAGCATGATCCACCAGTATACCCACATAGTGACACGACACATCAGCATCATCAGACTTGTGATTTGCTTCTTTGATAATGGACCCAAACAAGCCACCAATATCATTCAAACCCTTATTCCGACAACAAATTTAAAGGAACACCATGAATTCTGAGCCATGCTATTCTCTCAAACGAATACTCCTGACCACCCCAAATCTCTATTGAATCAAACTCATCAGCCCTGCCTGTAATTTCATCTTGAGCCATCACCGCCTGCTCGTTACTCTTAAACAGAATTAACACGCGCATGCCGCCCACGTACCGCACCTCTCCTGAAGCCAAACCCATCTCCTTTAATATCTCCTTCACATCGCGTAAAGCTTCAAAAGTTTTCATTCGAACTAAAAGTCATTTCACGAAGCACTCGTCGTGGACCTCCATACCCTCCTGAACCATAACAGCTTTAGCGTTTCGACCTCGTTATTGCTTCCCCACAAGCGCCTCTTTGAATGAGACACCATGGTTAGGCACAGATCTATGTGGTAATGCCGAGTTCCTGTTGTTACCATGCATCCTATCCCTTCCCATGTAACTTGTATCCACCTCTCCTTCTTCAAGAACAAACCTTGCCACATTAAACCTAGACCTGAAATCGCCCAGCCGAATGCCTGATAACTTTCTCTCCGTCTCCACCCGATCTGTAACATCCAACAAAGATACAAAACCGAACCTATTCCCATTAGCTTGTTTCTTTTCCGAGCTATGTAAATATAAAATATAGTCCCAAACTCTCGAACAACCCCTGCAAGATCCGATCCGCTGCATCGGTCTGCCAAATTAGTGACATAATACTTTGTTATTCTTGCCTGAACCTCTACCGGAAAAGGTTTCCGATGAGATCCCATAGAGAGCCCCAACCTTTAGTAATCCCGTAGGTGGTATTTTATTTTTTATAAGATATATAATTTTTATATTAATTTTTTAATTCAACCTCTGGAAATAGTTTATCTGATAAACGAATTTGATAACATATCTTTAAAATACAATATTTGAAAAAAATACATTTTATTTATAAAGTAAACTTTTAAAATTGTTACTTATCCTATTTATTTAAATTTTAAAAATTAATTAAGGGTAAATAAAAAGAAATACGTTTTAGACGGAAAAACTCAATGAAGGTTAACCCATATAGTGTTATGTGTCCCTCATTTGATTTACTTTATTATATAGTACAGATGAGTAAAATTACAAAAGTACCCTCATGTGACTTGCACATAACCAATTTAACTAGAAAATCTAACACCTGTTGATGAAAGGGACAACTACTGAAATTTGATATAGTATTTTTGGCATTGAGCTTTTAGAAGCTTTTAAGAGCTTCTATCTTTTACCTTTTAAGAAAAAGATCATACTCAATAAAAAGTCTTTTTGGTTGAAGGAGCTTAAAGCTTGTAGCTTAGGAGCTTGAAGCTTTTCGTTGAACGCTCCTACTAGTAGCGTTTAGAAGGATCTAGAAGATTTTAAGGAAAAAATTATTATTTTAACCTCTAAAGATAATGAAGTTTTTAGTTATGTCCATTTTGGTCATTTTATACATTTTATTAAAAGCTTCAGTTACGTTGCCAAACACCTAAATATAATCTAAAAAGCTACAGCTACAGCTACAAGCTTCTAGCCTCCAGCCACTAGCTTCTAGCCTCCAGCCACCAGCTTCCAACCACTAGCCACCAGCTACTTTTGCCAAACATACCCATAAACATATAGGACGAAAATTGTAATTTACCCAATACAAAAAATAGTGTATTATAATCTTTCTAAAACTAATTAAATCTCATACTTTAACCAAACATCTCTCATATCTCTCAAAAACCACACTTTCTCATTGAACTTCAAAGAATGGAGGACAATACTCCATTTCAAGATGTGTTAAAGGATGCTACAAACACAAACCCGAATCAAACCAATCGTAGTCCAAACTTTTGTTTTCAACAATTTGTACATCCTAGGTTTGCAACATAACATATGCCCACAAACCCAAACCCAAACCCAAAACCGAATTAAAAATTTGGTTTTCAACAATATCAACAACTTCATCAACACGGTTATGCGCAATAACAAGGTGCACAAGTTCAACAACCTGGTTATACACGGTTTTCATCATTTGCCAACACTCAATCTTCGGGGACGTTGAGTCGGTCACCTATGGCTACCCCCTCATCTAGAAAGACAATTGGGAAATAACATGTCATGTTATTTTCTCTGTCAAAAGTTGAAAGCAGTATTCCATAGATGGTCGATGCAAGAAATAGAAGAAGTTCTAACCCGCGTTGGCACATGATTCAAACTCCGGTTCGCAAGTTTACTAGGATGTTCAACAACAACAATCGGATCCAAAAAAGTGGTTGGTCAGATTATCTAGTTATGAATCAAACCAAAAAAGAACACGTGGAAGAAATGTATCTCACGTTTAAATATGAGCACATGTTAAATATTGTAAAAAAGCAAGCCAAAATGGCACGAACCACCACCCATTCGACCAAAGAGGACCAAGACATCCACTTTCGGCGAATATACCATGGCCGTTTCCGACACATACACAGTTGGCGTCGTCTGGACGCTAATGAAACTTCGGAGCCTATTGTTGATTTTAGGGATGTGCAAAGTCGGTATGGTTATGGAGGCATAACCAAAACCAAAAATGTGCTTCAGTTTTTGGAGAATGACTTAACCATAAACATAATTGATGGTCGGTTAAGCATTGTCCGGTTAACCCTAGGTTATAGGTCGGTTTTCATTAAGTTCAGTTAATTTACCAATGTATTTTGTATTGCTTTGTTTCAACAAAAATGGTTCGATTGTGGTGTTCTATGTTGAGTTATACATAGAAAGATGCATGGTTCAAGTCAAAAGCATACACTACAAGAAGTATACACCACTAGCGGCGACACGACATGCCAAATGTCGCCGCTATTGGTCGATCCACGTCACGGAGCCTGAGACCAAACCCCAGCCGTTGATCAAAATCCTGATCTAACGGTTGGGGATTTAAAAGGTATTAGCGGCGACACAAGGATGGTCATTAGCGGCGACATGTGTCTCCGCTAAAAGTAGGTGTCAGAACTTTAAACCCTAGCCACACAAACCTTATCTCTGGTCAACCCTGTAGCGGCGATAAGGAGCAATACCGGCGACAGGTCGTTGCCGCTAATGGTAAAGCGTATCAGACCCTTTACAGCGCCAATTTTTCCCTCTTTCTTCATTTTTTCCCCCAAAAACTTCCCCCTACTGCTGGATTTCAGAGAATTTTGCCCAAATCAGTAAGTGAAGATTTGTTTTTGTTAAATTTCTTCTTTATTTTGTTATATACATGTTATAGGCTTTAATTTTTGTGTATTTTTGTGTGTTTTTGTGTTTATGGTAGAGAAATCGGATCATCACCATCACTTCTCCGATCACCACCATCGCTTCTCCGGTCACCACCTCGTCTACGCGGCCTACATCGGTTTGAAACTTGAAAATACAGTTAGTTTTATATGTATTTTTTTTCAAAGTTTAGAAATTGTATAATTTTTTTGTTTAGGTATGTAAATGTGTATGTAAGGATGTATGTTTGTATGTCAAATGTATAATGTAGGTGTATTTGGTGAAAATGTGCATATGGAAATCTATGTACTTATGTATGTAGGTGTGTGTATGTAAGCATGTATGTGTGTATGTAAGTCTATGAATGTATGTATGTATGTTTGTGTACGTTTGTATGTCAAATGTATAATGTAGGTGTATTTGGTGAAAATATGTATATGGAAATCTATGTATTTGTGTATGTAGGTGTATGTAAGCATGTATATGTGTATGTAAGTCTATGAATGTATGTATGTAGGTGTATGTTAGTATGTAGGTGTATGTAAATTATGAACAATTGTGCATGTAAATGTTTGCAATTGGTGAAAAATGTGTATGTTAGTATGTATGTTTGTATAAAGTATGCAAATGTGTATGTAAGTATGTATAAATTTTGTGGTTTTGATTAAAATGTGTGTTTGTAAGTATGTATGTGTATGTGTAAGTATGTATGATCGATGTCGTAAGGTCGGTCAAAAATAATGTTAAAAGTGTCATATTCACCTTTTACTAGTAAATGGCAAGTAGGGTGTCGAATCCACGGGGAATCAGTGGAAAGTACAAAGCTCGTTGTTTATAACTAATATCTAAATTATAACCTAATTGCTTTTTGCAGTTTGAGAGTTATTATGAAAACAAATGTAAAATTGTGTTTGTAAACAATAGTGAGAGAAATGACCAATCTCCGGGTTTTCAGGTTATGCAGAAAATCAGGTTACTTAGTTACCACTATTTGGAAATCACATAGACATGATTTGATAAACTTGTTTTGATAAATAATTAACGGACAATATATTTGATTGCAATGATCCACGATCGAAACCGAAAGATTGATGCAAATGAATAGTAGTCCAATTAATTACCAATTTCAGATTTCATACACATAGTCAAGTTCAATGATTAAAGGTTTAAAACAATGACATCCTAGAATTTAATCCCGGTTGTTGATGAACAAACCAAATAATTGATGAACAAGAGTGAATACGATAATCAGATATTGTTTAATCGAAACAAAAACAATAAGAACGACTAACCGAATGATGAATCAAATCTCAATCCAAAAAGTTGTAAACATAAGCAAACCCAAAGTTCTAACACAAACCCTATTCCCGGAGACGGTCACGGGACGACTAGCCGCTCATGACGCTCGTACGATCTTCCAAAATAGCTTGAAAGAGTGATGAAGGCATGATGATTCGGCTAAGTGGTGAGGAATGATGATGATATTCTCTGATGTTGAGAGCCAAAAATAGTGTTATACGGCTGCCCCTAATTCAGTAATAATGGTTCTCAAATAACGCTCCCCACTAACATGTATAGGCATTTTCTTATATATTTAATATATTTATCGACCCGAACACGTCCCGTTTAATGTGCTGCGTGATGTTCACCACCAAAAGTGCCCCCCTGATGTAGCGTGTATTACGGAAAAATGAAGATCAACACGTTGATTCTACGAATACCCGTGTAGTTCTTCCCCAACCCCCAAATTGCAACCCGAAGGCCACGGAATTTGAAGTGAAAAATTTGATAGTTTCAAAATTCAATTCTGATTGTTCAAATGACTAAAGGGACATATAAATAAGAACAGAAATTCGAAATGGGCCTAAAAAAGATAACGGGCCAAACACAAGCCCAAAAACAAAATGCCCAAAATACTTAAAAAAACATAAAAATGCAAATAACTAATGGAAATAAGTGTTTTTTGGCCCGGACGATGACCCAAACCACCATAGGCGTTTGCAGCAAGATGGAGCTTTTTCTCACGTTCATTTCGCCTGTTCGCACGCCCAAAACGGACCTCCGTAGCCCAAGTTAGAGCCATTTTAGTGAAGCCCCTTTTGTTACGCGATCTTGGGCCTCCAAATACAAGATGGCCCGCTCTTCCACTCTTGGGCCCGCATCACCCCCAATTAATTCTTGTGATGTGATGGTGCTCATTATTTAATGTTGTTGACCAAGAATTCCTTCAAAAGCCTACACATGATGATCCTTTTCAATTAGGATTTTAGAACCTTGTTCCACCAAAATCCACGTGAAAGTGTCTTGCCAAAAAGCAAACAAAAGTTATTTGCATTTAATTTAATTTAATGTGCACACTTGTTCACATTTGAAGTTACACTTTGGACTCCTCTTTAACCGTAAGTTATATTATCCATATTAAGTGATTTACAAGTAAAACCACGAACACTCGTAGTAAATATATTCAAGGCGTATCATCACTTAAAATATAAGAAAACACGTATTATATCCACATTAATGCACAAGATTCACACTCCACATCATATCCCCACACTTAACTTTGATTGTCCTCAAGCAAACCGATACGGAACTACTCACCATAGTAACAACACCTGTAAACCCCTTAACCGATGCAACAGTTTAAGTCCCAAGTCATACCCGTCCCATAGACTAACACAATCGAGGTTGACAGTCCGATAAGCAATTGGTGCAATTTCTAAAACTTAAGACTTGTATGTTCAAAACTAACATGCTTAGGATTCTAACACATGCTACACGCCCCTCACAATCAACTCTCCTCTCGGTTTAAAAACTGAACTAGCGTGTCATGTGCTAGTATGTATAACACTCAAAACCAAACATGCAATTCTGTAGTCATGGGCTTGTATGACAATCAAACCTCCACTGTATCATATAACACGGCACGCATCAAAAGGACTTTCGGTTTTGGGCTTAGGCTAAGGGTAGGAAGATTTTTGGTTTTATTTTTATATTTTTGTGTGGCGAACAAACAAACGACCAAACCGTGACAACTTTATTTTGCAACACATAACGAACTTTTGGGTTGGTTTCTACCCAAAAAAACATAAACGATATTCACAACATTTCTATTTTTGTTTTTTTTCTTTCTTTTCTTTTCTTTTCTATTCTTTTTTTTTTCTTTTCTTTTCTTTGTTTTCTCTCTTTTTTTTATTCATAATTTGTCGTTCACGGTCGGTATCAAACATTTCACAATAGGTGGACAAACGAACGGGTAAATAGGCTCAACAGGGCTACTAAGGGTAATAACTAGGTAAACAAGAACACATAAACAGGTGTACGGGATATCCTAATGCTTTATCATGTACGAGCACATGTCAAACCACAGTCTCAGCATGCATCAAATCATACAAGTTCTAACACAGAGTAACATGTGGCCTGCCCTCAACAAATGAAGTCATAATATAAATCATTCTAACAGTCTACAGGCTCAAAATTCTCACCAAAGAAGGGTAAAAAGGCTGCCGACACGTAGCATATGCAATCTAAAGCATGTTACCCCTAAATAGACATCTCTTTTCAATTCTTTTATCCTAAAAACACCTGTCGGACCTACTCTCATGAAACTTAAAGGAACGACCATGACAAGGGACTATGTTAGTTTACTACCGGCAAAGAACCCATAAGTGATTGAAAATTTGGTTTTCATATCCATTTAGTTCACTTGAGGCGATGAAATTCTTTAAAATTTTCAAAATTTTCAATTTTTTCGCTTTTCATCGTTTTCAATCACTTTTCACACAATGTCCAAACCTTTCCCTTCCCGGGTTTCCCATATCCCTACGCTTGGGCGACATTGTCCCCAATGTATAGTGCTTTTAAAAATAAAACCCGGGAATAGCAACTAACAAACATCATGAGCGACTAATTCCTCACACAAAAGACATAAACACATCCCTAGACACAAATTGTTTAACACCACCAAATACGCGAATAAAAATGCAATAATAAAAGTGGAACAGACTCCCCTGGTTTAAAGTGTAGAATCCTCATGCCTCATGTTCCACCACGACCGTATAGCATTTCATTCGCGGTCGTGTCCAACAAGTACTCGGGTCAATCTCTACCATTAGTGTGCAAATCATCCCCATCCAAATGGAGATTGAGTATGGACAGTTCTGACTGAACTCTAGTCTGTGCATTGTCCTCAACTGCAACTAGAACGTATCGGGACTTCACCAAACATCCCCACACTTGGACCATTGCATCTGTAGAGATTAATAACCTGATAACCTGCAAAGTACTCATGCCAAAACAAAACAAATATACACTACTCTACATCATCGGGCTGCCTCCCGAGAGCGCTAAGTTAATGGGTCTTCAGCCAGACCGTACCTGACGTTCGTTCATGGGGGTCGAAGTGAACATTTACCCACCGAGTTTCCTGCATATGCCTGGTAATTGACATTCCAATTTCCCATTTGCTCTCTTCTGCCCATGATATTTATCAAATCCAATCGGAACAAGTGAAATCCACATTTGTCTACCGAATTTCCAAGGTGTTTTCGATAGTTGACATGTAGAGTTTTCACCTTCCTTCCTATCATGAATACGTCTATTGGATCATTGTATAGCCACTCCAGTATACCTTGTCCGAGGTCTTCTCTACTCACCTTTCTCTTACTCCCACTCGAACCATCATCCCCGATTTTGTTAGCTGGAGTAATCAAAATATGCTGTGGTTCGGGATACACTTGGACTACATCAGTCTCTAGATCTTCAGTAGGTGCTAAGTCTTCATGTGGGTTTAAACATATAACTTCAAGTTCAGGAAGACTTTCAGCCTCTTCTTCATCTTCATCAACTAAGAAAGGTATTTCTTGTGTTTCTTCAACAAATACAGGAATGGATGTGGTATTATCCTTCACAACCTTCAATGTTGCAATTTGTTCGTCTATTCGATTCGATCGTTGGACCATAGCCTCAGTTGTCACACCCCTATTTTCCACGTGTCACCGGTGGGCCTGGTGGGGAGTATAGTGACGTAGTTGATATCATCATAGTCAAACAACACAATATTTAAATGCACAGCGGAAGCAAAAGATAAATATATTACAAACCGATATAAAGTAATATCAAGTATTACGAACAGAATGTAAAGGATCCACAGGCGGATCGAAAATAAAATGAAACATTTGTTCAACAGACTTTAGGCATCTAAGCTTGCGAGACTCTTTATTGATGCTAGGAGTAGCCAGCCTATTCCGATTAGTACCTGCACTTAACCTTTTTGGAAAATACGTCAGTTTACACTTGTAAATACAATTTAACTGACTCATTTTGAAAAGTTTAATAAAATTGATTTGGATGCACGTGGCACAAAACTCTTTATAACTTGGGATAATTATTTGAATATAATACTTGTAAAAAAATTACATGTTACTTATGCGTTCAGTAGCCCGATCCGTAGAACGGGTTAAAGATTAATAGACACACCACATTATTTGGTTAGGCACTGACGGGTATACGCCTACACCCCGTGCTAAGGTCGTGGCCATCTCGTAAGATGATGCCAAGGATATCCGGGACATGGTCATTAACCCCCCAAAGGCTTTAAGCAAACAAAACATTTCAAAATGTAGCATATCAAGGATTTAACCACTATTCGATTAAAGATTCAATGCCGGACCAAGCGGTATTTTATATACCGTACCCCAAGCCCGTATAGGGAAAATAAGTTAAAAGTATTTACCTGAGCAATTTATACAATTTATCCCAACCGTATACCACCAAGCAAGTACAGATAGCTTTTACTGGGCTCCTAAATCTGGAACGAAGGTTTTTAATAACCTATTAGATTTCTAACGGGTCTTAATTAAGCCTATGCTTAGACCGGTTAGTTTCAAAAAGGAGAACACGGTTCAAAACGCATGATTAAGCGAGAACCGGTTTAGAATGTGGTTTAGACCCAACAAGCTTGTATACTTGTGTAACAAGGGTAAGCTAAACACATTCCGGATTTTGAGACAAAAAATGATATGGTTTGACCCGTTTTGGCTAATAAATGCAAACTAGTCACATAAGCCGATCCGAACGCGACAAGTGCGTAACGAATAACCAAAAGAGTCGTATGCGATTTTCCTAAGTTATTATGCTTTAATTATGTTTTGACATCATAAAGATATCTTATATTATGCCCAAAACGGATTTAGACTCACATTACGCCCCGTAGGGGTATTTTGGTCATTAAAAAGGTTATAAAAGAGTTTAAATATGAACCTGAGTTTCGGGTCTGATGTAATCAGTGAAATTACTCAATTTACTAGGTTATATCAGTAGGGTATCATATATATGTGAAATCAATCCTTTATAACCAAACTATGCCTCTTAAGGGTATTTTGGTAATTTCACATAGGCTTAAAAGGTCAAAACTGGAAACCTGAGTGTAAGACTTTAGCTTACTGTAAAAATATAATAATTTACTTAAAATATCAGTAGGTATCAAACCTTATGTGCTCAACAAAAACTTAATACCTACTATGCGTAAAAAATGCCTAAAAAGGCGACTTGGAGCCATTTCCGGGTTTTCAAAGGAAAGGTGATATTTTTATAATTCCGGAAGGCTCAAAATACTTTATTTATTATCTTAGATCAGTAGAAAAAGGTTTGGGGTCAAAAGGATTTGTAAAACTCATTTTATGGCTTAAAAGGGCAAAACCGGCAATAACCGATTCATACTTAGAATTCTAAGTTATGCTCAGCCTAAAAATAAATAAAAATCTCCAAAAATCCTAAAATATTATATTATATCAGTGGGTAAAAAGATTGGTATCATAAAGTGGGTTTAGATAGGCTATATGCTAATTACGCCATTTAATTACTAAAAAGCTTTCAAATTACGCTAATGAGCATAACTCTTAATCTAGACCTCCAACTGATGTCAAATTTTAGGTGCAAGTTTATAAATTAGTAACTAAGGTTTCTACTCTTTTACTTTTTCAAAAATATCATTTTAAGGTCAAAAGGGCATAATAGTCAACATTTAAGCATTTAACGGAATCATGCATATGAATCGGATAACTAATGAACCAAGTTGTATAATCACAGAGGGTTATACTTATAGGTAACTTGGTCCTAATAAAGCTCTAAGGCATTTCTAAACTATGCTTAAATGGGTCAGAACTGAAAGTCAAAGCATAAGTCAAACTATGCGACTTTCGGTTCCGAACCGAGCCTAAACTGAAAATTGTCGAGTTGAACATGTTTAGACATGTTCTTATATTAATTGCCAAGTTATATTAATGATAAAACAGGTTGCATAGTCTTTACATTGCTAATTATGCATTAATTTAAAATTAAGCTTCCTGTTGACTTTTTAATATCAAGTTTGACTCGACAATAGACCTAATTAGAGTGGGAATCAGAGGGTGACCTTTTAAGGGTTTATTACCCACATAATTACCAACTCATAGGTACTTTCAAATTAAAATTTGACTGGAGAAATTAAGATTAATGACGAAGTTAAATCTTAATTACGACGGTTTGACTTTATGGTAATTAGCTAATCAAAACTGAATTAAAAAGGGTTAGTAATACTTACAAGGGTCCTAATTATGACTTAAGATCACTAGGAAGTGTGCTTGAACTCCAGGAACCTCCAGAAGTGAAGTTGGAATGATTTCAAGTGAGTGTGTTCAATTGATGCAATTTGGGTTTCTTTATATAGGAGATCTTGGTGCCTTAAGATCATTACAAACAAGCCTATAAGTGTTATGGGATCATTCCAAGTGTCCCTAGACTTTTTAAAACCATCAAACAATCTCCAAGTATCAAAAACCAGGCATCTAAGTCGGTTAAAGACCTGAAACTGGCACCTGTGCGAAATTCTGATCAGACAAGGCGGTCGCGTAGCGCGACGGTAAAAGGGGAGACGCTCGCGCTACGCGAGCATGTTGATGACCAGCCAAACAAGTTTCCATTATTTGCATTTCACCCCTTGGACCTTCTAAACATGGTTTTCACTTTATTTCTTGCATTTTCAACCCTCTATCTATACTTTTAAGGGCTCCAAGGCATAACCAAACACCGTTAAGTCCTCGGTTAACTTTGTGATCACCCGTAAGACCTTAAATTTCAACGTTGACGCTTTTAACCCTTCGCATACGAATATCATCATAACTTTCTCATACGTTAACGAAACTTTGTGAAATTTCTACCACATATTCTCATGAGCATAATTAATCGTTACAAAGCTTCGGGTTCGCTAAAAATGTCACTCAGAGGTGTAACTTAAACATGTTGACATATTTAACCCTTGTAGTTTGTAATCTCTCACTTTCTTTCACAATTGGCTTCGTATGATCCATGACTTATTCGTTTAAGGGTGTAAACATCATGTGGGGTTATTTAAGGATATAATTATCCATTGTTGACACTTTCAACCCTTGTGGTTCACCAGATCCTTATTTTATGTACAAATGACTTTCTATGTTCGTAAATTTACTCGTCAATGAATACGAACGTCGTGTGAGGTCACTCAGAGGCACAAGTTGGGCATGTTGACACTTTGGATCCTTTTATTCACATACTTTCTTTGTTTATCAACTTTAGTCCCTCTAAAGTAATCTTTTACACGTTCAAGCTTATGACACGTGTCAATACATTATAGGACGTGAATTTTCGAGGTGTTACATCAGTTCTCAACCTGCTCTCTCGTGCCATCTCCAGCATAATATCCATGATTTCATCAAGTTTAGAATTTTGGTGTTTACCTTGACAATCATTTTGACTTGCATATTGCTGATCTGAACTCCCTTAGTAATTACCATGATTATTGTATGTTGACTCAGAGTAGTCATGGTAACGACCATTATAATCTTCTTGGTATCTCGAGAAGGGCACCAACTCGAAATCGTAATCATCATAATCCAAATTTTGCTCATACCTTTGGTTGACATTTGACTGATAGTATCCCTCATATGAAGGTGCCTTGTACCCAGACATCAATTTTTCTTTCCAAAACACCGGGTCTGTCCAAAACACTAGGCAATCTTCATCTGTGTGAATTTTCCCACAACAAGGGCATGACTGATGAGCTCTATCCATGACCCAAAGATTTCACTTCCTGCACAAACAAACTAAAATACCCGCTTAGAAAACTAACATATAAAAAAACTAAAAACTACAAAAAATATTTTTGGATTTTTTGGTTTTTTCTACTTTTTTTTTAGAAAAACAACTTACTAAACACTAAGCGCACCTATTCCCCGGCAACGGCGCCATTTTGATTGATGTCGTAAGGACGGTCAAAAATAATGTTAAAAGTGTCCTATTCACCTTTTACTAGTAAAGGGCAAGTAGGGTGTCGAATCCACGGGGAATCAGTGGAAAGTACAAAGCTCGTTGTTTGTAACTAATATCTAAATTATAACCTAACTGCTTTTTGCAGTTTGAGAGTAATTATGAAAACAAATGTAAAATTGTGTTTGTAAACAATATTTGTATATATCAATATTTGTATAAAAAAAATCCCAAAAAAAAAAAACAATAGTGAGAGAAATGACCAATCTCCGGGTTTTCAGGTTATGCAGAAAATCAGGTTACTTAGTTACCACTATTTGGAAATCACATAGACATGATTTGATAAACTTGTTTTGATAAATAATTAACGGACAATATATTTGATTGCAATGATCCACGATCGAAACCGAAAGATTGATGCAAATGAATAGTAGTCCAATTAATTACCAATTTCAGATTTCATACACATAGTCAAGTTCAATGATTAAAGGTTTAAAACAATGACATCCTAGAATTTAATCCCGGTTGTTGATGAACAAACCAAATAATTGATGAACAAGAATGAATACGATAATCATATATTGTTTAATCGAAACAAAAACAATAAGAACGACTAACCGAATGATGAATCAAATCTCAATCCAAAAAGTTGTAAACATAAGCAAACCCAAAGTTCTAACACAAACCCTATTCCCGGTGACGGTCACGGGACGACTAGCGACTCATGACGCTCGTACGATCTTCCGAAATAGCTTGAAAGAGTGATGAAGGCATGATGATTCGGCTAAGTGGTGAGGAATGATAATGATATTCTCTGATGTTGAGAGCCAAAAATAGTGTTATACGGCTGCCCCTAATTCAGTAATAATGGTTCTCAATTAATGCTCCCCACTAACATGTATAGGCATTTTCTTATATATTCAATATATTTATCAACCCGAACACGTCCCGTTTAATGTGCTGCGTGATGTTCACCACCAAAAGTGCCCCCCAGTTAATTCTTGTGATGTGATGGTGCTCATTATTTAATGTTGTTGACCAAGAATTCCTTCAAAAGCCTGCACATGATGATCCTTTTCAATTAGGATTTTAGAACCTTGTTCCACCAAAATCCACGTGAAAGAGTCTTGCCAAAAAGCAAACAAAAGTTATTTGCATTTAATTTAATTTAATGTGCACACCTGTTCACATTTGAAGTTACACTTTGGACTCCTCTTTAACCGTAAGTTATATTATCCATATTAAGTGATTTACATGTAAAACCACGAACACTCGTAGTCAATATATTCAAGGCGTATTATCACTTAAAATATAAGAAAACACGTATTATATCCACATTAATGCACAAGATTCACACTCCACATCAATGTACATGTGTTTTATAAGTATGTATGTGTGTTGGTAGTATGTTAATATCTCTACTATAATAAAGGAAAACTTTGGTATGACACGTGTCACCTTCACTAATTTTTTTTTTAAACCTAAAATCAAACACGGAGGATGCCGACAAAAACTCAGATCTCAATTCGAAATTCAAACTGACCTTTACTTTCAAAAACTCATCTTCTTGCCACCTTCCTCTTTACAACCGTTTCCCATTTCTTTTTCCAATGTAGACCTAATCAGATCAATCATTCCAATCTTTCATCCACTTTTTTTCTCTCACCCATTTCAAAATAACCCTAATTTATCTATCGCCGTCTCTATTCAATCCTCAACACGTCTGCCTTGATTGTAAAACGAGATCTGATAATCAACAAGAAGATGATGGATTACGAAGAAAGGTACGAAGGGAACGGTGAAGATGTTGAAACCTTTCACGGCGGTGGCTCTTCTCCTTCGGCTTGAGCCAACGGCGACGGCGGCTGCGGCACCGAAGAGTTTAGCGATTCTAAGTCACAGGTAATTGATTTCATACTGAGAGTTTTGTTAGCAGACCATGTTTTAAGGTTCTAGGTTAAATTAGGGCATTATGCATAGGTTTGTTTGTGATAATTATAAGATTGAAATTATGAAGTATGCATTAGTTAGTTTAACGTTCAGGCATTAACTGGCATTAACTGTGATAAACAAGACTTTTCATTGTTTGTTTGTAAAACTTGCCATAAAGTATGATCAAGTTATAACCAGTTCTTACTTAAATTCAATAACTTTCACGTTTTCCTTTTAAGAGCAGGTGATTGATACGTAAGTTGTTTCAGATCGCTTCACATATTAGGGATTTTCATTCGATTTACTAAGGTATGTTCAATCAGTTGTTTATAATGCTATAATTATTCATGTAATTTTTATTTTGAATAATAGCTTTTAATATCAACTAATATAAATTGTGTTGATGTCTTCTAGATGGACAATCCCTTATCGCAATGGTACATGTTTTAGATTTAGTGGTAAGAGACATATTTTGATGGCCAGTTCAAAAATAAAATCTGGTATGCAAACATTTTTTTTGTGTAAAATTCAACTTTGTTTTAAATTTTTATATATAAGGCTTCTCATTTACTTTATTTAGCATCTTCACCCTACAGTTTTTTTATAGAGATGAAAAACCTATGGGTAACCTGGTGATTTAAAGCGCTTCTTATACTTTAGTGAGGTAGCACATGAGCTGGTTCATCTTCTTGGGCACATGATATTTTCTTGACGTGTCTATATTTTTTATTTTTGGCTATGCTTCTTGCAGTTGAACATGCTCTATTCTATAGAGACGAATCTGGGTGATTTTGGGTGGCGGTTATGATGTAAGGGTTGGTACATTGGTTAATATTATTTCCAGTAGTGATAAAGATCTACAGTTGCGAACATGGGTGTTGCCTCTCTTGGATCCAATTATTTACTTTGGAAAACTAAAAGGTATGGTCATCTCGGATCCAAAATACATGGGTTTTAATAAGTAAGTAGGCTATTTAAAAATGATGTATGAAGTTTTTAAAGTTGTGTTATTGGTTATTAAGAATATAACTGATTTAATGTTTTATGTGTATTTAAAAGTACTATTAATGATGCTACAAGAAGGAATTTAGGTGTACTTACTTGGGTCAACGATAGTGTAAAGAAAGTAGAAAGAAGTATATATTTTAACAATTTCAATATAAGATGTGGTGTTTGATGTCTCACACTTCAGGTGTTTACTCATTTGGTATAAAGTTTCAAGTCGTGTAAATGGTTAGCTATTAGAAGATTATACCTATATTTATATTAACAACTTATGTTTTGGTCAAAAATTACCGAAGCAATTAAGTGATCAAATTAGTTAAGTGAGGTAGTGTGCTAGAAATGAATGTCGAAAAAATGTTAATCAAATTAATTGCAAAAACAATTTGAGGATACGGCTCAGGATATAGAGCTGTATCTGTGATCAAACAATGAGCAAACAAGTAAAGGTTGACACGTGATGTACGAGGAAAGCCCTTGATCAATCTAGATAGTCGGCACAAAACCTCGGGAGCTGACAATCGCAGTTGCCTTGTTCTTCTATTACTTCAAATGTCAGGATACAGTGCAGGATGTGATGCGGATCAACTAGGTGTTACAATGTAATTCGAGTACAAGTGTTTGTGTATAGTGTTTGCTTGAAGCTAGAGAGCAAAAGTGTGCGAAAGAGTGTGTGTAAAGTTGTGTGCCTTAATCTGATCCGCCCCATCTATTTATAGTAAAAGAAATGTAACAAACTACCCTATTAAACCGGGATCCGACGAATATTCCCCACTTGAACGTTGTAGACCTGGTCTCTCGGGTTCAACGTCTCTCTTGTAACTGGTTTGCCCGAGTCTCTAGGAGAAGAAGTCCATCTGACCGTTAGTGACCTACAACTTCTAACCTGCACGTGGTTAATTTAGTTAACGCCAGGATATCACCCAGGATGTTACCAATATCCCGATCCAGTATCCTGATCACAAGCAAACAGTCAAAAGCAAGATATTAGTCAGGATATATACGCTCAGAAAATGGCCCACAACAATTGTCCCCAAATATATCTGTTGGTATACCAATCCAACGGATATATTTTAAAAATTCTATCTAGTAAATCAAGGCAATTAAATCGAGACGACGGTCAAGATTACACCATAACTTCCAACGCGCTTTTAACTCGATGGAGATCCACAACGCTCCTATATCTTCTCTCTTCTTGATTGAAAAGCAGATATCTCCAACGGAGTCTCCAGGTAATTCCCTACTTCTTATTCATTTCCTGTCAATCTCTTTTCCTTTACTTGCAATGGCTGCCAGAACTTATTCTCAAACCGGCGAATCATCCAAGACCTTCATTCAGCAGAATCTTCTTAAAAATCCCGAGAAGGAGGTCTGTGCTTTTGATAACGCAGACATTGCGGCTTTGAGAGCTTCCGGTGCTTTCCCCGATGGCACGGTCTTTAGACCATTTGATCGTTCAATTCGATCGGACGTTTCTTCTGCTGATTGGGTCTGCTTCCCGGCATACCCTTTCTCGCTAGGTCTTCGGTACCCTTCCCGAGTTTATGATGCAATTCTTCCGGACTACCGGTATTTCCTTTGCCCAAACCATGCCCATGGTCTGGAGGGTATTAATCGTACTCAACCAAATCAAAAACCTTCACTGTCCCGACCTTTGTATCGAAGATATGCCAATCGCCTACCGCCTCCGATCCCATGGTTCTAGCCGGTTTTTGCTTTTTTCAACTTCCAACAAACCCCTTATTCTTAAAGCCACCAAAAATGAAGACGGATGGCAACGCAAGTTCTTCTTCCTCAAACGTGACTCCATTGATGAGGGTGCTAGCCTTCCAGTGGAGTGGTTAACCACCAGTAGGATCATGAATGTCCCCACGTACCTCTAGACTTTTATCTTTTGCTAATATCCTCTTATTTAATCCTTTTGCAGTGAATTTTAAGGAAGTAGCTCCCCCTACTGAGGAATCAAAAAAAAGAATCAAAATAGTTTACCAATTACCTGCAAGTGACAGGAGTTTTACCACACATATCCTGAGTTCCAGTCAATACTCATCATCCGAAATGTCTGGTAAGGATTACTTTTGAAATAATTAATTAGCGCAATATAATATAATGAAGGGTAATAAAGATGTAAGACTTTTCCCTTTACGCAGCACCAGCCAAGATCCCTGAAGTCTTTGACCTCGACGAGCTGGACAGTTATTCCGATCAGGTCCAGGTCAAGAAGGAACCTAGTCCCAAGGCCACGGCCTCATCCAAGCCCAGCAGTTCCAAGGCCTTCGTCATTCCCAAACCTTCGCCAGCTACCAAGCCCCGGAGTTCAAGCTCTTGTAAAAGGAAAGAGCCCGATTCCGCTGTTATCTCTGATACATTCCCCTATTAAAATCACGGGTTCATCGAAGCAAGCGGATTTATGACTTCTTTTCTCAACCAGGTTAGTATCCTTGAGCCATATCCTGCAGCTTATATCACTTATAAGTATTTATTAAAACCAATACTTGTCCTCTTATTTTTGCAGGGTCTTGAACGTCTGGTTCATCTATATCAAGAATCCTGTGGGCTCAACAAGACGCTTGAATCCAAGTAGAAGAAAGCCGAGGTTACCATCTCCGATCAGGGCATGATTGCAGCTGCCAAATCTCGGCACTACGAGGAGAAGTTCAAGGCTATGACCCAAGAACACCAGACCGCTCTCAACAAAGCTGCTCTCCAGGCCCAAGCCGATCTTGATGCTGCCCATGCTCAACATGAACGGGATATGGTCAGCTACCGGGAAAGCCTTAAAAGTTCTGTCGTTACTTCCCTCCTCCAGGCCAGGCTAAAGATGGCCCATGAAGCCAAAGCACTGGGCTTCGAATGCCCTTCTTGGGACGTCAATGCCTGGGAAACAAAGCTAAGGAGCCTCGGCGGCACTTCTACTAAACTTGCAGCTGAAGGATCTTCTAAAGCAGTCGAAAAACCAACTGGTGCTGAGAGGAATGCTGAGGCTGATCCCGAGACAAATGTTGCTGAAAATACCATGAACGAAGAAGGCGCTGCCTCCTAAAACTTATTTTCTTTAAATTTTAGAGTTATGCTTATGTTTGAACAATTTTACTTCTTGTCCTATGAACAGTTTCTATTTCTGTATTAAAACAACCTGATAGCCGAAGGTGGATGGGTCCTAGGTTTTAGGATGAAACCTTCGGTTATCAACTGGTATTGCTTATTTCAAATAATTTCATCTTTTAATTGTCTTGCTGTCGCTCTCATATCCTGATCAATATACTCAGTGATATATTGTGGAAATTTTTATTGAATAGAATTTCTAAAAATTCAATCAACTTTAGACAAAACATCTAAAGAATAAAAGATAGTCCATTTTATAAAACCTGTTTTGATAACACTCGTTTGATCAGAGTTTTATTTTCAACCAAGTATTACTTCTCCAATATTCCAATCAGATATCCAGAAACATATCCAAAAACACATTCTGAAGGCATATCCTAAAGATATGTCGTTAATCAAAGTTAAATAATTCATGTAAGATTCACAAAGGAAAGATCATACCAGGAATTGAGTGTAACCCTAGCATCAAACACAACCCCTTTTGCAATTTCTCCTACCAAGATGTCCCCAGTCCGAGACACTTAGCCCAATTTTGATCTTTCGAACTTCACACAATTGCTTTAGAAGGAATGTCCCTTGTGCATGATGTCCTCGAACACTTAGAAAATTATTGAACATTAATTCCAACTGTATAGACGATTCTTGTGTTACAGGGGTGAAACCCAAAAATACACTGGAGATAAATCCTTAGTATCCTGGGGAAAATCCCAAATTTTCTTGCGCTACAGGCGGGAGTGTATAAACTCTAAGACTTAGAAAGGTGAAAACCTTTAAACCTTAGAGAGTATGAAAATACCATTTCAAGAGAGAGGGTGATCAATCCTCATATACCTTTAGGATTCAGGATATAGCCAACAGTAACGAAATTGTCAGCCACTTTTACATGAACTGGTCCCGCCACCTTGAACTATTCCCGAATAACTTGCGCTCCAGGCGGGGTGTTTAAACCCAATTCGGAAGAAAGATGAATACCTTTAAACCTGTGAAGGGATCATGATACCTTAGACGTGAGAGAGGGGGCCAATCCTCTAATCTTCCGAAGTATCCTGAGTGTGTATCCTGGTGCTATATCCCGAAGCGTATTCTGCAAAACCACTGTAAGCTAAGGTGGGTGTTAGCCAGGCTAACACCCCTCCGATGCTTAAGTCAGTAATGGGTTCAAAATAGTAAATAATATCAAAATTTAATAAAAGAGACAGAATTCATACCATCCTGAGTTGGAATTTAAATTCCATACTCACTTGAAATAGATTTTTAGATGTATAGCATTCCAGGATCTCGGTAGCATATCCCCCTCCATATTCTTGAGTCGGTATGCTCCTTTTCCTGATTCTGATTCAACCTCATAGGGTCCTTCCCATTTTGGAGCCAACTTTCCATCAGCAGGATTAGTAGTGTTCTGAAAAGCCTTTCTTAATACCCAATCTCCAACTTGAAATCTCCAAGTCCTTATATTCTTGTTGTATGCTTTAGATATCCTTTGTTGATATGCTGCCATCCTTAGCCTTGCTGCGTCTCTTATCTCATCAATAGTATCCAGTTCCTGGCACAGGATTTCAGGATTCTGCTCAGGATCCCTGAGGTTGGATCTCGCTGTAGGTATCACCATTTCTGTCGGGATCACCGCTTCTGCTCCAAACACCAAAGAAAATGGGGTTTGGCCAGTTGCACTCTTCACCGTTGTCCTATCAGCTCACAAAACAAAGGGTAGTTCTTCTGCCCATTTTCCTTTCTTAGCTCCTAGTCTCTTTTTCAAGTTGTTGACAATTATCTTGTTCGAGGATTCTGCTTGTCCATTTGCTTGAGGATGTACCGGAGTAGACGTGATCATTTTGATTCCCCAACTCTTGAAAAAGTCAGTAGTCCTTTTACTTATGAATTGAGATACATTGTCACAAATTATCTCAACTGGTACTCCAAACCTAGTCAGGATATTCCTTTTTATGAAGGATACCACTTCTTGATCTCTAACCTGAACAAATGCTTCTGCTTCAACCCACTTGGAGAAATAATCCGTCATTGCCAACATGAAAACCTTTCCTCCTGGAGCCTTTGGAAGCTTTCCCACTATATCCATACCCCATTTCATAAATGGCCAAGGGGAAACAATAGGATACAGCGGTTCAGCAGGCTGATGTAATATGTTACTGTGTCTTTGACACGCGTCACATCTTCGAGCATATTCTGCAGCATCTTTTCTCATCGTCGGCCAATAATATCCTGTCCTTAATACTTTTGAGAATAACAACCTGCCCCCAGTATGGTTACCACAATCCCCTTCATGTATATCCTGAAGCACTTCTTTGGTTTCGGGATCCTCCAAGCATCTCAGATATGGTCCTGCACGGGATTTCTTATACAAAACATTATTTATAATAGTGAATCGTGATACCTTCATTCTAAAGGCCTTAGGATTCTCATTCTTTGGGATGTGTCCTTCCTTGAGATATCTCATGATCGGAGCCGTCCAGGACTTAGGATCCTCCTCGGGATACTCATCATCAGGGTCCTGAATACTTATTACTTCCTTATCCTGAGGATTCATCGCAGGATATAGGATATGTAATATTGGTATTCGGGTTCCTTCCGGTATCCTGACCGATGATCCCAGATTTGCCAAGGCATCAGCTTCAGCATTTTCCTCTCTTGGTACCTGTTCAAGTGTAAAAATATCGAAGTATCCTGCTAATTTTTTGAGAATATCGAGATACCCGATTAACTTCTCACCTTTAACTGCATAGGATCCATTAAAATGATTAGTAATTAACAAGGAATCAACATATACTTGCAAATTCTTAATATTCATGTTTCTAGCCAATTCTAATCCTGCGATCAAAGCCTCATATTCCGCTTCATTATTAGTGGCAGGAAATTCACATCTAATAGCCTGGGGCAATATGTCCCCCTGTGGCAATTTTAGTAGTATACCTAGACCTATACCTCTTACATTAGATGCACCATCGGTATATAATGTCCAGCATTCTAAGTTTTCTACTAGCTGCTGTACTTCTAAGTCTACTTCATTTTGAATGTCACTACTGAAATCAGCCACAAAGTCAGCTAAAGCCTGAGACTTTATGGCATTTCTAGGCTCATATACTAAGTCATAAGCACTTAATTTTACTGACCACTTAGCCATCCTACCCGACATCTCGGGTTTCCTAAGCACGTTTTTAACAGCATAATTGGTTTTAACATGAATCCTATGTGTCTCAAAATAATGTCTAAATTTCGTTGATGCCATAACTAGGGCTAATATTAATTTTTCTAGATGAGAATATCTAGTTTCAGCGTCTAATAAACTTTTACTAACATAATAGACAGGATACTACTGACCTTCATGATCCTTTACAAGGACATCACTTACTGCATTCCCTGATACTGCAAGATACAGGGATAATGGTTCGCCATCCTCAGGCTTCATTAATAAGGGTGCGGTTGAAAGATACTGCTTCAAATCCTGCAAGGCTGCTTCATACTTTGCTCCCCATTCAAACTTCTTATTCTTCTTGAGGATATCATAAAATTCCTTGCACTTCTCCGAGGATCTTGAAATAAATCTGTTCAACGCACCTACTCGGCCAGTTAATCGTTGAACATCCTTCATATTCGAAGGTGATTTGATATCCAAGATGGCTTTAATCTGCTCCGGGCTTGCCTCTATCCCCCTTTTTGTCACCATATATCCTAGAAACTTTCTTGCCCCCACTCCGAAATGACACTTAGCAGGATTCAGTTTCATGTTATATTGATCCAGGATATCAAATGCTCCCTTAATATCATGGAGATGATCCTCAGCCTTTTTAGATTTTACCACCATATCGTCAATATATACCTCCAAGGTGTCCCCCAGCTTGTCTTTAAACATCATGTTTACCAACCTATGGTATGTTGCACCTGCATTTTTCAAACCAAAGGGCATAGCAGTATAACAATAAATACCTGTGGGTGTCATGAAAGCAGTATCCTCCTGATCGGAGGGTTCCATTTGGATTTGCTGAAATCCTGAAGAGGCATCCATGAAGGTTAACATTTCGTGGTCGGCGGTAGCATCTACCATTGAATCAATATGAGGTAGGGGAAATGGGTCTTTTGGACAGGCTTTGTTTAAGTCTGTGTAGTCTACACAAACTCTCCATTTCCCATTTTTCTTTTGTACCACGACTACATTCGCAAGCCATTTAGGAAACTTCACTTCTCTAATCATCTTGCTCCTTAGTAGCCTTTCAACTTCCTCTTGGATGATCACATTTCGCTCCGGAGAAAATTTCCTTCTCTTTTGTTGGACCGGCTTGAACGACCTGTCAATACCAAGCTTATGTGTTATAATATCCATGGAAATACCTGTCATATCCTCGTGCTTCCATGCGAATGTTGACATCCTGCATTTCAAAAAATTAGTCAATTGGTTTTCAATATCCTGAAGGATATTGGTTCCTACGAGCACCGAGATATCCGGATTATCCTGATCCAGGATAACTTTCTTTACATCCTGCTCCGAAGCCTCCATGATATCCTGGGCCCGCATCTTTAATTGCTATGCTGCATTAGGCTTGGTAGAGGATTTCATTGAGGATGAGTAACATTCCTTCGCCTCCTGCTGATCACTATCAACCTTGACAACCCCCCAAGGGGTAGGGATCTTGATGCACTGATGATAAGTTGATGGCACAGCCTTCATGTCATGGATCCATGGCTTGCCTAGTATGATGTTATAGCAGGATAGGGAGTCCATCACATAGAAACGTTGTATCGAGTTAACCCCTTCAACATATACTGCTAACTTTATCTCCCCTACGGTATTCCTAGCATCTCCACTTAAACCAACGAGCACGGTGGACTTTGAAGTAATGTCCATTGGAGATACGTTCATCCTCTTCAATGTTTCCAGCTGAATTATGTTGACAGAGCTACCATTATCCACTAATATCCTGCGTACAAAATGGTTAGCAACATATAATGTTATTACGAGAGTATCATGGTGAGGATCCTGGACAGTGTCCCTGTCATCACTGTCGAAAGTGATCACTTTATCAGTTGTAAGGGTAGTCATCCTGGCTGGTTTGTCTCCCCTTTCAGTCTTAGCCTCCTTTTCATGTCTCTTGGCCGCAGAATACGAAGTTCCACAAATGTCGAATCCTCCTGATATAAAGTTAATTATTTTGGCATCTGCTGGGGGTGATGCTGCTCGTTCAGGATCCTTCTCAGTATCCTGCCCTTTATTCTTCTTTCTTCCCATCAAATCCTTCAGATACCCCTTGCTCAATAGGTAGCTTATTTCTTTCCTTAAAGCAATGTAATCCTCGGTCACATGTCTGAAATCTTCATGGAAGGCACACCATTTGGATTTATCCTTCCAATCAGCTTTTTGTTGATTCTTTAGAGGCCACCTAGCTTTGTCTCCTAAACCCTGCATAGCATACATTAACTCAGGTATGTTAACAGAAAAGCAGTATTCAGATAATTCAGGATATTCTTCAGGATCCTCGTCTTCAACAGCATTCACTTTCTTGTTGTCATTTCTGCCATATGGCTTAGAGCGATATGGTTTATACGAGGATTCTGATTTCCGGTTGGTTGATTCATAGGTTGAGGTAGAATTCATTCTTTCTTGCATCTTTTTGTCATCTTCCAAGCGAATGTATCTCAAGGCCCTGTTACGAGCTTCGTCGAGATTCCTGCAGGGATTCATTACAAGATCCTGATAGAACTGAGAATCTTTTTGTAATCCTATCTTAAAAGCCTGCACAGCTGTTGCAACATCGAAATGTGGGATATCCAAGGATTCCCGACTAAACTTGTTCACATAATCCCTCAAGGATTCCTGAGGTCCTTGAGTTATCCTGTAAAGATCACTGGTTAGTTTCTCAAAACTCCGGCTGCAAGAAAACTGACTATTAAATAAATTAACCAAATGAGCAAACGAAGTAATTGAGTGAGGAGGGACATTTAACAGCCATTTTAAGGCTGATCCTGTCAGGGTAGATCCGAAACCCTTGCACAAGCATGCTTCCTTGAGCTCCGGAGGGATAGGGTTAATCTCCATTCTTTCCCTATACTGGGCAATATGCTCTTCAGGATCCATAGTCCCATCATACAGCTTCATGTTGGGGGTTTGAAATCTCTTTGGGATTTCAACATCACAGATGGGATATGCAAAGCGGGATATCCTGTGGCTGTCTTGGGATACTTTCAGAATTGGCTGGACCACTCCAGGTACACTGGATATCATGTCCTTCAATTTCTGAAGCTCCCTAGTAAATGTTGACGTCATACCTGCATCCTGCAAAGACCCATTATTGTTAGTAGCAAGAGCATTATTATTTGACATGTTACCGGTCTGAGGATTCTGGCCATATCCTGAAGCATATCCTGAGCTCCTCACAGTTGACATCCTGACCGAGGAGGGTATCTCAGGAGTATGATTCTGAGAATGGCTTGGCACGATATTCCCCCGGTTATCTTCAGTGTAAACTGCAGAACTGAAGTTCAAAGCTCTAGGCTGCAAAGGAGTGACAGTTTCTTCAGCAGGTCTACTTGGGCCGGATTTCAAAAGTTGTATCTCTCTCATCAGCATCCGATTAGTTTCCTGCTGCTGCCTCAACTGTTCCTGTACACTACTAAACAAATTCAGAATTTCATCATTAGAAGCCAAAACAGGACCAGATGCCTGGGTACTGGGAGCGGGGATAACATCCCGAGCCACATGACTTTCAGTTCCGTGTGAAGAAGTTTGCATTCGTGGAGGAGGAGGTGGAAGCACCGAACCAATTGTGGCAGAGGTTGTAGCAGACACGGTGGAAGAGCTCATGTTTGATCTCGAGGCCATTGAAAACAATGTAGCAAAAAGTTTTGATAATAGAAAACCGAGTAATGATTTTACTAAAGTTTTTAGTAAAAATAGCACCACTTGCCCCACGGTGGGTGCCAAATTGTTTTGGTCAAAAATTACCGAAGCAATTAAGTGATCAAATTAGTTAAGTGAGGTAGTGTGCTAGAAATGAGTGTCGAAAAAATGTTAATCAAATTAATTGCAAAAACAGTTAGAGGATACGGCTCAGGATATAGAGCTGTATCTGTGATCAAACAATGAGCAAAAAAGTAAAGGTTGACACATGATGTACGAGGAAAGCCCTTGATCAATCTAGATCGCCGGCACAAAACCTCGGGAGCTGACAATCGCAGCTGCCTTGTTCTTCTATTACTTCAAATATCAGGATACAGTGCAGGATGTGATGCGGATCAACTAGGTGTTACAATGTAATTCGAGTACAAGTGTTTGTGTATAGTGTTTGCAAGAAGCTAGAGAGCAAAAGTGTGCGAATGAGTGTGTGTAAAGTTGCGTGCCTTAATCTGATCCGCCCCATCTATTTATAGTAAAAGAAATGTAACAAACTACCCTATTAAACCGGGATCCGGTGGATATTCCCCACTTGAACGTTGTAGACCTGGTCTCTCGGGTTCAACGTCTCTCTTGTAACTGGTTTGCCCGAGTCTCTAGGAGAAGAAGTCCATCTGACCGTTAGTGACCTACAGCTTCTAACCTGCACGTGGTTAATTTAGTTAACGCCAGGATATCGCACAGGATGTTACCAATATCCCGATCCAGTATCCTGATCACAAGCAAACAGTCAAAAGCAAGATATTAGTCAGGATATATACGCTCAGAAAATGGCCCATAACAACTTAGATGAGTGTTTAGTCGATCTAAATAAATAGTAGATATCACATAGTATACATGTGTATGAATAATGCAATACTTATTAAATTACTTCAAATGTGTCATAGTATATATAATTTAATAATGAGAAGAGATATGCGGGACTAATTGTCCCACTCCGGTTTGAGGACACCCAGGCAAAACAACAACAATTCTAGAAACGGGTTTGCTCTAAATGCCTAATCACTGCATTTTATTCATCTTTTTAAAGTAAAATTTAAAAACTATAAACTTTTTATTTTCCTATTCAGATGTGGGAAGGAAAACCCAAAGAGGGAATTAAATTGGAGATTGTGTCACCAAAATCATCTAAAATTCCCCAAGAAACCATAAAGGAAAAACTAGAAATAATGTGGGCACGGTACTGCTTTTTTAGAGGTTTATCAACTATATCATTTTCATTAGCTGCTGGCCTGCTAGACATCATCAGACTTATCATTCACATTGTTGTCCTCTAGACATCATCAGACTTATCATTCATATGTGATTTTTTGTTTTTCTTTAATAGGTGGGCATATAATCTTGCAGTGAAGTACGCATTGACGGAGTAGAGACATTGGACTATTTTGATAATATGTTCATGAAAAAAAGGTACAAGGTAAAATCCTTTTCTTTTGATGGTGAGGTAAGACGTAAGACACGGTTTTATTTTACCTTCAAATGTATTGCATTCAACATTGTTATAACATAATTATTTATAAACAGAAGGGGTTCTTTTTGGACAAAGACGCCACAAGGCCTTTTATGATGATGTTGTCAATATACATGTACTCTCCTACACCCATTATAGAATTAGAAGCACTTAACAATTTACGCATTTATGTAACTTCTTTGATTGCTTTTTGTCGCGAATCGGTTTTAACTTGGTTTATTAATATTCATTGTAGAAATCAATTGCTAATCTTGGTTTATATAATGTAATTATTACAAGTTTTCTTCTTAAATCAACAATTTTTTTGTCAACTTTTGAGCTGCATAAATATAGTAGGACCTGTAGATTGTTAAATTAGTGAGCTTGAATAACCCTGTTTATATAGTATGCTGAATAACTCATCATTGATTAATACCTGACCTTAAATTGATTGGATAATGGGTAATAGAAACTTTGTCTCTTTTATTTTCGTATTTTGCTTTCTTAGAGTGAAAAAACTTCTTTGGGTTTTGAAGGTATTAATGTCGAATTTCTTTGCTTTTCCTGCGGGTTTATTACAGGTATGCTTTACGTTATTAAGAACTCTTTTTCATATTTACTTTCCACTTAGAGTAGATGTGTATGTTTTGAAGCTCAACTTTGTTTTACATTTTCAACTAACGTTGAACTGCTATAGGGTCTTAACCATATCAAGGGGACTTTGACTTAATACACTATTGCTTTTACACGTTTTCATATAAATTCTTCTTTTACTCTTATTTAACTGCTATATTGGTAGTTGATGCTTTTACTTGATATAAGATAAAGCATACTTAAGGGAATAAATGCTCGGTCACAAATTGGTGTATGGATGAAGTTGAAAGTTTGAAGTTTGGTGATTGGAAGATGGATGCCTTGAAGAACGGCAACCAGAAGATTAAACCCTTGAAGATTGAACATTGTTATGTTTTTAGTAATTATTAATTATTATATTAATACAGTGGGTAGCAACATAGTCTCATTCAACATTTGAAAGCAAAATGTAAGCGTTTTTCGGTTTAAGTTGTTTAGACAAAGACGACAAACCTACATATAAAATAAGAAATGTTGTGTATAAAGAAATTTTTAAGGACTTGTGATTTTTTCATATTATTTTTTTTGGTTCATTGTAATTTAATATTTACATAAGTGGTGGAACATTTCTTTCATTTCAAAACTTATGTCAACACTGTTAAATATTATACAATTTACTTTGAGTAACCCGAGTAACACACAGGTTGTTGATACATATTATGTGGACGCGACTCGGTTCGGTTCGATTCGGTTCGGTTCGACCCAGTTAGGTTCGGCTCAAGCCCGACGTCACGACATTCCTCCGTCGTGCGCCCCAGAGTTCAACACGCGAAGCACGGAGCCGCGAACTGTTTCCCGCTTACACATCATCATGACATCATCATGATGATGTCATGATGATGTAACATGTTTCACAAATGTTTACAATCTGCATGTTGGGAAATCATGAACGTGCATGCACTACCATTGGGCCAATCAACTTTGAATGGGCCGAAACCTTCACTGGGCCAAACACCTATGGTGAAATCCAAGACACAAGCCCAATCCCACATGTGAAGAACACATATATTTGAAGAAATCAAGTGATTTCGGAAAGTGGGACACAAGAAAGAACCAGAGAAAACTTAGAGAGAGAGTTTTAGTGTGTTAACTGGATATTGAACTATCTTGTACTTGAACTCTTCTCTTTGATATACAAGTGTGTTATACATTGAATCTACGTGTCTTGTATCTCGTGTTCTTGTCGACTTCTATCTCGGCTTGCATCTCCGGTTGGATTCCGCACAACCGGGTGTGTTTGACAACAAGGATTAGGCGACTAGATCCTCCCCTAGCCGGACCTTCAAGTGGTATCAGAGCCTTGGCTCTTCTCCTTGTTAAAACCGAGTTGTTTTCGGGTGTTTTTCGAACTTTTGAAGTTTTTATTTTTCTTGAAAATCTGCTTGAAATTTCGAAAATCTTCATATGTTGCTGAAAGTTCTTATAAAAACCTTTTTATTTCTCATTTTCATATGTTAAAAATTGGTTTTTAGTGAAGTTTCAAGCAAGAATTTGTGTTCGGAAATTTACGGTTCACCGGAAAACTCATAAGTTTACCGGAAAATTCATAAATTTCTAGGTTGTTCTTCGTATGTTCATCTCATCTTCAAAGTGCTCTTCAAGATTTTCAACTTTTTGATCTTGGTAAAAGTATTTGTCAAAGGTGTTTATGTATTGAAAATTGTGACTTTATTAAAATAATACATCACCTTACTGGTTGGTAGAATTGGGCATGGTGTAGCCGAAAGTGGGTCTGCTGTGTCAGGAGGATAGAAAGTCAATTTGATAGTCGCACAAGAAGTTGGCTCACACAAGATTTGATAGTCGCACAAGAAGTTGGCTCGCACAAGATTTGGATAGTCGCACAAGAAGTTGGGCTCGCACAAGATTTGTTTAGTCGCACAAGAATTGGGCTTGCACAACAAAAATTGGGCTTCTGTTTGGGCTCCTGTTTCATCGACATTCAACATCTGTTTCGTCTGTTTCGTCTTTTAAATCAGTTTCGTCGAGCTCTTTTAAGTCAAACCTGTTTTGTCGCCTATCTTTCAAGAAGTATTCATCATTAAGCATTCAAAATGAACCCGAGTTGGTGGGGTAATCCGTCTACAGTAGAAAGTAAGTATCGAAGCACGGGTTTGTCGCCATCATGGGCTGAATCTCCCGCACCCGTTAATTCGCAAGTGAATCCAGTTTCGACAGGTCAATGGGCGTTTGTTTCAAATCAAACTCCAAGTATTCAAAGCATTCTCTTAAGCGAAAGCGAAACCGGAAGTCTAAATCGCCCACCGAAATTGATGCACATAAACGAATATCCTGGATGGGTAGATAGATTCCATACATACGTCCTTGGGCAAAACACGGAATTGTGGTTACGTTTTACCACAGATTTCGATCAAACTCTCGAGGTTGCTGCTTCAACTGCTGCTACATTTGCCGATCTTCCAGAAGATCAGAAAAGGCATATGATTTAGAAAAGAAGGCATATGCTATTCTAACTCAGGCTTTGAGCAAAGATATCTATCATCAATTCGTCAGCTTCAAAACGACAAAGCGATTATGGGATGCGTTGAAGACGAGAGGGGTAGGAAATGAAGCGACTCGCCAGTTACGACACGACCTACTCAAGAAAGAGTTTGATGGCTTCACGTGTATGGAAAAGGAATCCTTGGGAGATTTGACTAGTCAGTTTTATCACTTGCTTACTGAATTGGGTAATTATGGGGTAGTAACAACTCCAGCAGAGGTAGTCACAAAGTTTGCAGATGCATTGCCACCTTAATGGAATAGCTTCTTGGAAATCCTGAAATACAATGGAGTTTTGGCTATGACAAACATCAATGACTTCGTTCAGCTCTTGGAAAACAAAGATCAGGAAGAAACCCTAAAGGCGAAAAGGGTTCCAGTGCCACAGAATCCTGATATGTATTATGGAACTTCCAGCACTTCTTCTGCAAGACCCGTTTCACATGCTCCAATTCAAACAGCGTTTGTTTCTAGCACAGATTTATATGGCAATCTGATACAGGTTCCTGTAAAGCCAGCTCCAACAACAGACTTATATGGAAATTCTCTACAACCAGCTCCACAACAGCAAGCCTTTCGACCACCTACCGTAGCAACTGACTTATACGGGAATCCACTTCCTGTTCAACAACAATCTTGTTATGGGAGCACATCATCTGCTGGTCAGCCATCAAAGTCAAATACAGTACGGCTCGACACTTCAAGCTTTTCAAAAGTAAGTGTTGAAGTAGCTAAAGAACATATGGAGCTACTGAACACCTTGGTGAGCGCGTATTGTGGGTTAGTAGAAGGTCAGATCGGAAACATCAATCTGACACAGGAAGATTACCAGCAGATAGATAAAGAGGAGATGGAAATGATGGACATCAAGTGGGCTTTCGCCAGTGCTGTAAGGCGAGCAAAGGACTTCTAAGTCTACTTCATTTTGAATGTCACTACTGAAATCAGCCACAAAGTCAGCTAAAGCCTGAGACTTTATGGCATTTCTAGGCTCATATACTAAGTCATAAGCACTTAATTTTACTGACCACTTAGCCATCCTACCCGACGTCTCGGGTTTCCTAAGCACGTTTTTAACAGCATAATTGGTTTTAACATGAATCCTCTGTGTCTCAAAATAATGTCTAAATTTCGTTGATGCCATAACTAGGGCTAATATTAATTTTTCTAGATGAGAATATCTAGTTTCAACGTCTAATAAACTTTTACTAACATAATAGACAGGATACTACTGACCTTCATGATCCTTTACAAGGACATCACTTACTGCATTCCCTGATACTGCAAGATACAGGGATAATGGTTCGCCATCCTCAGGCTTCATTAATAAGGGTGCGGTTGAAAGATACTGCTTCAAATCCTGCAAGGCTGCTTCATACTTTGCTCCCCATTCAAACTTCTTATTCTTCTTGAGGATATCATAAAATTCCTTGCACTTCTCCGAGGATCTTGAAATAAATCTGTTCAACGCACCTACTCGGCCAGTTAATCGTTGAACATCCTTCATATTCGAAGGTGATTTGATATCCAAGATGGCTTTAATCTGCTCCGGGCTTGCCTCTATCCCCCTTTTTGTCACCATATATCCTAGAAACTTTCTTGCCCCCACTCCGAAATGACACTTAGCAGGATTCAGTTTCATGTTATATTGATCCAGGATATCAAATGCTCCCTTAATATCCTGGAGATGATCCTCAGCCTTTTTAGATTTTACCACCATATCGTTAATATATACCTCCAAGGTGTCCCCCAGCTTGTCTTTAAACACCATGTTTACCAACCTATGGTATGTTGCACCTGCATTTTTCAAACCAAAGGGCATAGCAGTATAACAATAAATACCTGTGGGTGTCATGAAAGTAGTATCCTCCTGATCGGAGGGTTCCATTTGGATTTGCTGAAATCCTGAAGAGGCATCCATGAAGGTTAACATTTCGTGGTCGGCGGTAGCATCTACCATTGAATCAATATGAGGTAGGGGAAATGGGTCTTTTGGACAGGCTTTGTTTAAGTCTGTGTAGTCTACACAAACTCTCCATTTCCCATTTTTCTTTTGTACCACGACTACATTCGCAAGCCATTTAGGAAACTTCACTTCTCTAATCATCTTGCTCCTTAGTAGCCTTTCAACTTCCTCTTGGATGATCACATTTCGCTCCGGAGAAAATTTCCTTCTCTTTTGTTGGACCGGCTTGAACGACCTGTCAATACCAAGCTTATGTGTTATAATATCCATGGAAATACCTGTCATATCCTCGTGCTTCCATGCGAATGTTGACATCCTGCATTTCAAAAAATTAGTCAATTGGTTTTCAATATCCTGAAGGATATTGGTTCCTACGAGCACCGAGATATCCGGATTATCCTGATCCAGGATAACTTTCTTTACATCCTGCTCCGAAGCCTCCATGATATCCTGGGCCCGCATCTTTAATTGCTATGCTGCATTAGGCTTGGTAGAGGATTTCATTGAGGATGAGTAACATTCCTTCG
This sequence comes from Helianthus tuberosus, assembly GCA_030545235.1. Classification (NCBI taxonomy): domain Eukaryota; kingdom Viridiplantae; phylum Streptophyta; class Magnoliopsida; order Asterales; family Asteraceae; genus Helianthus; species Helianthus tuberosus. The sequence continues at coordinate 19,669,076 of CM060364.1, read as the reverse complement.
CCTCCTGCTGATCACTATCAACCTTGACAACCCCCCAAGGGGTAGGGATCTTGATGCACTGATGATAAGTTGATGGCACAGCCTTCATGTCATGGATCCATGGCTTGCCTAGTATGATGTTATAGCAGGATAGGGAGTCCATCACATAGAAACGTTGTATCGAGTTAACCCCTTCAACATATACTGCTAACTTTATCTCCCCTACGGTATTCCTAGCATCTCCACTTAAACCAACGAGCACGGTGGACTTTGAAGTAATGTCCATTGGAGATACGTTCATCCTCTTCAATGTTTCCAGCTGAATTATGTTGACAGAGCTACCATTATCCACTAATATCCTGCGTACAAAATGGTTAGCAACATATAATGTTATTACGAGAGTATCATGGTGAGGATCCTGGACAGTGTCCCTGTCATCACTGTCGAAAGTGATCACTTTATCAGTTGTAAGGGTAGTCATCCTGGCTGGTTTGTCTCCCCTTTCAGTCTTAGCCTCCTTTTCATGTCTCTTGGCCGTAGAATACGAAGTTCCACAAATGTCGAATCCTCCTGATATAAAGTTAATTATTTTGGCATCTGCTGGGGGTGATGCTGCTCGTTCAGGATCCTTCTCAGTATCCTGCCCTTTATTCTTCTTTCTTCCCATCAAATCCTTCAGATACCCCTTGCTCAATAGGTAGCTTATTTCTTTCCTTAAAGCAATGCAATCCTCGGTCACATGTCTGAAATCTTCATGGAAGGCACACCATTTGGATTTATCCTTCCAATCAGCTTTTTGTTGATTCTTTAGAGGCCACCTAGCTTTGTCTCCTAAACCCTGCATAGCATACATTAACTCAGGTATGTTAACAGAAAAGCAGTATTCAGATAATTCAGGATATTCTTCAGGATCCTCGTCTTCAACAGCATTCACTTTCTTGTTGTCATTTCTGCCATATGGCTTAGAGCGATATGGTTTATACGAGGATTCTGATTTCCGGTTGGTTGATTCATAGGTTGAGGTAGAATTCATTCTTTCTTGCATCTTTTTGTCATCTTCCAAGCGAATGTATCTCAAGGCCCTGTTACGAGCTTCGTCGAGATTCCTGCAGGGATTCATTACAAGATCCTGATAGAACTGAGAATCTTTTTGTAATCCTATCTTAAAAGCCTGCACAGCTGTTGCAACATCGAAATGTGGGATATCCAAGGATTCCCGACTAAACTTGTTCACATAATCCCTCAAGGATTCCTGAGGTCCTTGAGTTATCCTGTAAAGATCACTGGTTAGTTTCTCAAAACTCCGGCTGCAAGAAAACTGACTATTAAATAAATTAACCAAATGAGCAAACGAAGTAATTGAGTGAGGAGGGACATTTAACAGCCATTTTAAGGCTGATCCTGTCAGGGTAGATCCGAAACCCTTGCACAAGCATGCTTCCTTGAGCTCCGGAGGGATAGGGTTAATCTCCATTCTTTCCCTATACTGGGCAATATGCTCTTCAGGATCCATAGTCCCATCATACAGCTTCATGTTGGGGGTTTGAAATCTCTTTGGGATTTCAACATCACAGATGGGATATGCAAAGCGGGATATCCTGTGGCTGTCTTGGGATACTTTCAGAATTGGCTGGACCACTCCAGGTACACTGGATATCATGTCCTTCAATTTCTGAAGCTCCCTAGTAAATGTTGACGTCATACCTGCATCCTGCAAAGACCCATTATTGTTAGTAGCAAGAGCATTATTATTTGACATGTTACCGGTCTGAGGATTCTGGCCATATCCTGAAGCATATCCTGAGCTCCTCACAGTTGACATCCTGACCGAGGAGGGTATCTCAGGAGTATGATTCTGAGAATGGCTTGGCACGATATTCCCCCGGTTATCTTCAGTGTAAACTGCAGAACTGAAGTTCAAAGCTCTAGGCTACAAAGGAGTGACAGTTTCTTCAGCAGGTCTACTTGGGCCGGATTTCAAAAGTTGTATCTCTCTCATCAGCATCCGATTAGTTTCCTGCTGCTGCCTCAACTGTTCCTGTACACTACTAAACAAATTCAGAATTTCATCATTAGAAGCCAAAACAGGACCAGATGCCTGGGTACTGGGAGCGGGGATAACATCCCGAGCCACATGACTTTCAGTTCCGTGTGAAGAAGTTTGCATTCGTGGAGGAGGAGGTGGAAGCACCGAACCAATTGTGGCAGAGGTTGTAGCAGACACGGTGGAAGAGCTCATGTTTGATCTCGAGGCCATTGAAAACAATGTAGCAAAAAGTTTTGATAATAGAAAACCGAGTAATGATTTTACTAAAGTTTTTAGTAAAAATAGCACCACTTGCCCCACGGTGGGTGCCAAATTGTTTTGGTCAAAAATTACCGAAGCAATTAAGTGATCAAATTAGTTAAGTGAGGTAGTGTGCTAGAAATGAGTGTCGAAAAAATGTTAATCAAATTAATTGCAAAAACAGTTAGAGGATACGGCTCAGGATATAGAGCTGTATCTGTGATCAAACAATGAGCAAAAAAGTAAAGGTTGACACATGATGTACGAGGAAAGCCCTTGATCAATCTAGATCGCCGGCACAAAACCTCGGGAGCTGACAATCGCAGCTGCCTTGTTCTTCTATTACTTCAAATATCAGGATACAGTGCAGGATGTGATGCGGATCAACTAGGTGTTACAATGTAATTCGAGTACAAGTGTTTGTGTATAGTGTTTGCTAGAAGCTAGAGAGCAAAAGTGTGCGAATGAGTGTGTGTAAAGTTGCGTGCCTTAATCTGATCCGCCCCATCTATTTATAGTAAAAGAAATGTAACAAACTACCCTATTAAACCGGGATCCGGTGGATATTCCCCACTTGAACGTTGTAGACCTGGTCTCTCGGGTTCAACGTCTCTCTTGTAACTGGTTTGCCCGAGTCTCTAGGAGAAGAAGTCCATCTGACCGTTAGTGACCTACAGCTTCTAACCTGCACGTGGTTAATTTAGTTAACGCCAGGATATCGCACAGGATGTTACCAATATCCCGATCCAGTATCCTGATCACAAGCAAACAGTCAAAAGCAAGATATTAGTCAGGATATATACGCTCAGAAAATGGCCCATAACAACTTAGATGAGTGTTTAGTCGATCTAAATAAATAGTAGATATCACATAGTATACATGTGTATGAATAATGCAATACTTATTAAATTACTTCAAATGTGTCATAGTATATATAATTTAATAATGAGAAGAGATATGCGGGACTAATTGTCCCACTCCGGTTTGAGGACACCCAGGCAAAACAACAACAATTCTAGAAACGGGTTTGCTCTAAATGCCTAATCACTGCATTTTATTCATCTTTTTAAAGTAAAATTTAAAAACTATAAACTTTTTATTTTCCTATTCAGATGTGGGAAGGAAAACCCAAAGAGGGAATTAAATTGGAGATTGTGTCACCAAAATCATCTAAAATTCCCCAAGAAACCATAAAGGAAAAACTAGAAATAATGTGGGCACGGTACTGCTTTTTTAGAGGTTTATCAACTATATCATTTTCATTAGCTGCTGGCCTGCTAGACATCATCAGACTTATCATTCACATTGTTGTCCTCTAGACATCATCAGACTTATCATTCATATGTGATTTTTTGTTTTTCTTTAATAGGTGGGCATATAATCTTGCAGTGAAGTACGCATTGACGGAGTAGAGACATTGGACTATTTTGATAATATGTTCATGAAAAAAAGGTACAAGGTAAAATCCTTTTCTTTTGATGGTGAGGTAAGACGTAAGACACGGTTTTATTTTACCTTCAAATGTATTGCATTCAACATTGTTATAACATAATTATTTATAAACAGAAGGGGTTCTTTTTGGACAAAGACGCCACAAGGCCTTTTATGATGATGTTGTCAATATACATGTACTCTCCTACACCCATTATAGAATTAGAAGCACTTAACAATTTACGCATTTATGTAACTTCTTTGATTGCTTTTTGTCGCGAATCGGTTTTAACTTGGTTTATTAATATTCATTGTAGAAATCAATTGCTAATCTTGGTTTATATAATGTAATTATTACAAGTTTTCTTCTTAAATCAACAATTTTTTTGTCAACTTTTGAGCTGCATAAATATAGTAGGACCTGTAGATTGTTAAATTAGTGAGCTTGAATAACCCTGTTTATATAGTATGCTGAATAACTCATCATTGATTAATACCTGACCTTAAATTGATTGGATAATGGGTAATAGAAACTTTGTCTCTTTTATTTTCGTATTTTGCTTTCTTAGAGTGAAAAAACTTCTTTGGGTTTTGAAGGTATTAATGTCGAATTTCTTTGCTTTTCCTGCGGGTTTATTACAGGTATGCTTTACGTTATTAAGAACTCTTTTTCATATTTACTTTCCACTTAGAGTAGATGTGTATGTTTTGAAGCTCAACTTTGTTTTACATTTTCAACTAACGTTGAACTGCTATAGGGTCTTAACCATATCAAGGGGACTTTGACTTAATACACTATTGCTTTTACACGTTTTCATATAAATTCTTCTTTTACTCTTATTTAACTGCTATATTGGTAGTTGATGCTTTTACTTGATATAAGATAAAGCATACTTAAGGGAATAAATGCTCGGTCACAAATTGGTGTATGGATGAAGTTGAAAGTTTGAAGTTTGGTGATTGGAAGATGGATGCCTTGAAGAACGGCAACCAGAAGATTAAACCCTTGAAGATTGAACATTGTTATGTTTTTAGTAATTATTAATTATTATATTAATACAGTGGGTAGCAACATAGTCTCATTCAACATTTGAAAGCAAAATGTAAGCGTTTTTCGGTTTAAGTTGTTTAGACAAAGACGACAAACCTACATATAAAATAAGAAATGTTGTGTATAAAGAAATTTTTAAGGACTTGTGATTTTTTCATATTATTTTTTTTGGTTCATTGTAATTTAATATTTACATAAGTGGTGGAACATTTCTTTCATTTCAAAACTTATGTCAACACTGTTAAATATTATACAATTTACTTTGAGTAACCCGAGTAACACACAGGTTGTTGATACATATTATGTGGACGCGACTCGGTTCGGTTCGATTCGGTTCGATTCGGTTCGGTTCGACCCAGTTAGGTTCGGCTCAAGCCCGACGTCACGACATTCCTCCGTCGTGCGCCCCAGAGTTCAACACGCGAAGCACGGAGCCGCGAACTGTTTCCCGCTTACACATCATCATGACATCATCATGATGATGTCATGATGATGTAACATGTTTCACAAATGTTTACAATCTGCATGTTGGGAAATCATGAACGTGCATGCACTACCATTGGGCCAATCAACTTTGAATGGGCCGAAACCTTCACTGGGCCAAACACCTATGGTGAAATCCAAGACACAAGCCCAATCCCACATGTGAAGAACACATATATTTGAAGAAATCAAGTGATTTCGGAAAGTGGGACACAAGAAAGAACCAGAGAAAACTTAGAGAGAGAGTTTTAGTGTGTTAACTGGATATTGAACTATCTTGTACTTGAACTCTTCTCTTTGATATACAAGTGTGTTATACATTGAATCTACGTGTCTTGTATCTCGTGTTCTTGTCGACTTCTATCTCGGCTTGCATCTCCGGTTGGATTCCGCACAACCGGGTGTGTTTGACAACAAGGATTAGGCGACTAGATCCTCCCCTAGCCGGACCTTCAAGTGGTATCAGAGCCTTGGCTCTTCTCCTTGTTAAAACCGAGTTGTTTTCGGGTGTTTTTCGAACTTTTGAAGTTTTTATTTTTCTTGAAAATCTGCTTGAAATTTCGAAAATCTTCATATGTTGCTGAAAGTTCTTATAAAAACCTTTTTATTTCTCATTTTCATATGTTAAAAATTGGTTTTTAGTGAAGTTTCAAGCAAGAATTTGTGTTCGGAAATTTACGGTTCACCGGAAAACTCATAAGTTTACCGGAAAATTCATAAATTTCTAGGTTGTTCTTCGTATGTTCATCTCATCTTCAAAGTGCTCTTCAAGATTTTCAACTTTTTGATCTTGGTAAAAGTATTTGTCAAAGGTGTTTATGTATTGAAAATTGTGACTTTATTAAAATAATACATCACCTTACTGGTTGGTAGAATTGGGCATGGTGTAGCCGAAAGTGGGTCTGCTGTGTCAGGAGGATAGAAAGTCAATTTGATAGTCGCACAAGAAGTTGGCTCACACAAGATTTGATAGTCGCACAAGAAGTTGGCTCGCACAAGATTTGGATAGTCGCACAAGAAGTTGGGCTCGCACAAGATTTGTTTAGTCGCACAAGAATTGGGCTTGCACAACAAAAATTGGGCTTCTGTTTGGGCTCCTGTTTCATCGACATTCAACATCTGTTTCGTCTGTTTCGTCTTTTAAATCAGTTTCGTCGAGCTCTTTTAAGTCAAACCTGTTTTGTCGCCTATCTTTCAAGAAGTATTCATCATTAAGCATTCAAAATGAACCCGAGTTGGTGGGGTAATCCGTCTACAGTAGAAAGTAAGTATCGAAGCACGGGTTTGTCGCCATCATGGGCTGAATCTCCCGCACCCGTTAATTCGCAAGTGAATCCAGTTTCGACAGGTCAATGGGCGTTTGTTTCAAATCAAACTCCAAGTATTCAAAGCATTCTCTTAAGCGAAAGCGAAACCGGAAGTCTAAATCGCCCACCGAAATTGATGCACATAAACGAATATCCTGGATGGGTAGATAGATTCCATACATACGTCCTTGGGCAAAACACGGAATTGTGGTTACGTTTTACCACAGATTTCGATCAAACTCTCGAGGTTGCTGCTTCAACTGCTGCTACATTTGCCGATCTTCCAGAAGATCAGAAAAGGCATATGATTTAGAAAAGAAGGCATATGCTATTCTAACTCAGGCTTTGAGCAAAGATATCTATCATCAATTCGTCAGCTTCAAAACGACAAAGCGATTATGGGATGCGTTGAAGACGAGAGGGGTAGGAAATGAAGCGACTCGCCAGTTACGACACGACCTACTCAAGAAAGAGTTTGATGGCTTCACGTGTATGGAAAAGGAATCCTTGGGAGATTTGACTAGTCAGTTTTATCACTTGCTTACTGAATTGGGTAATTATGGGGTAGTAACAACTCCAGCAGAGGTAGTCACAAAGTTTGCAGATGCATTGCCACCTCAATGGAATAGCTTCTTGGAAATCCTGAAATACAATGGAGTTTTGGCTATGACAAACATCAATGACTTCGTTCAGCTCTTGGAAAACAAAGATCAGGAAGAAACCCTAAAGGCGAAAAGGGTTCCAGTGCCACAGAATCCTGATATGTATTATGGAACTTCCAGCACTTCTTCTGCAAGACCCGTTTCACATGCTCCAATTCAAACAGCGTTTGTTTCTAGCACAGATTTATATGGCAATCTGATACAGGTTCCTGTAAAGCCAGCTCCAACAACAGACTTATATGGAAATTCTCTACAACCAGCTCCACAACAGCAAGCCTTTCGACCACCTACCGTAGCAACTGACTTATACGGGAATCCACTTCCTGTTCAACAACAATCTTGTTATGGGAGCACATCATCTGCTGGTCAGCCATCAAAGTCAAATACAGTACGGCTCGACACTTCAAGCTTTTCAAAAGTAAGTGTTGAAGTAGCTAAAGAACATATGGAGCTACTGAACACCTTGGTGAGCGCGTATTGTGGGTTAGTAGAAGGTCAGATCGGAAACATCAATCTGACACAGGAAGATTACCAGCAGATAGATAAAGAGGAGATGGAAATGATGGACATCAAGTGGGCTTTCGCCAGTGCTGTAAGGCGAGCAAAGGACTTCATGGAAAGGACTGGTCGAACCAGCTTGGAAAGCAATAAAGACACCAAGTATAGGTTCGATAAGCAGTCTGTTAAGTGCTTTAATTGTGGTGAACGTGGCCATTTCAAGCGTGAATGTACGAAGCCAGCTCAACATGGGAACCAGAATCCTTTCAGGGGTCAAGGCAACCAGGCGAATCAGAATCAAGCTAGGAACAACGAGCGCACCTTGGTACCTGTGAACAATCCAAATCAAGCAGGAGCATCAAATGCCAACCAAGCTCTTGTAGTACAAGTAGATGAAGGTTGTGATTGGTCAATTCAGTTGGGAAATGATACTCCGGATGGAACAACTTGTTTTGCTGAGGTTGTCAAGGATCTTAAACACGCCAGTGGTGGAGAATCTTCCACCAATGGTGATGAATCTTCTGAAGACGAAGACAGTTCCGGTTACAGTAGAAGCTCAGATGAAGAATCCTCGACTTCAGGCGATGATCATTTGGATGACACTTCAAATGTGTCAGTCGATGCAGATGTTGATGAGCTATTGGAAGAAGCTGCAGCAGGAAATCATAGGAGATCTATATTGGTGGATCAAGCTGCTTATTCTTCTTCTTCTCTCCATTCAGCCTTTATGGCTAATGTCGACAGTTCATCAAGTCAGGTATGTGTCAATGAACCTACTGTTGTTGATTGTGATAATTGTGCTAGTTTAAGTATTAAATGTGCTGATTTGGAGGCAAATATGTCTGAGTTGCAAGGCAAACATGATGCTTTAAAAGCTAATTTGTTTGACTTGCAAGACAAACATGTTTCGTTGAATGCTAGGTGGTGTGATTTGCAAAGCAAACATGAGGCTTTGCAAAAAAAGTATGATGTGACATTCATCCACAACCAAAAGTTGACAGTAGATCTTTCTAAATGCACAGAAGCCAACATGTTTTATGAAAACCATGAAAAGGAATTTAAATCGGTGATTGAAAAATTAAAGAAAGATAAAACTGAGTTGACAAAAATGGTTTCTAGAAAACAAACCGACATAAATTTGTATATCAATCGCCTTGAGATAATGCAAAAAGAGATGGCTTGTGTTAAAACTGAAAGTGAGGCGATCCAACTCAAGTTAGACAGCTATTTAAGCTCTAGCTATGTGTTGGATCACATCATTGATGTTCAGAAAGAGAAAAGGGATGTCACATGCATTGGATATAAGAAATGTCCACCACCTGTTAGAAAAAATTACGATGCACTGCCTGATGAGGAGTATAGAACTCACTTTGAACCATCTGTTCCTTTGGACGTTGAGGAATTTGCAACAGGACTCGGATACAAGAAGGAAGTATCATCAGAATCGGATGTGTCAGCAGATACATGTGTGTCTTCTGCTGAACCGAATCAGGATCCTCCAGTTGTGATTGAGGATGCTGATTCTTCTGATGATACTGATTCAGCAAAGTCTGATGCGGTAATCAAAGAAGAGGACATACCTCTTGAGAATCATATTCTATGTGATCCTCCCGCAAAACCTGCTAAGACTGTTCCGACCGAGTCCACGTCCGCAAAAGAGTCTGAAAGTGTGGATTTGCTGTACACTCTTGTTGGTGATGATAAAATTTATTCTGACAAAGTTTTTCCAATTAAGAATGTAAATCTATCTTTAATCAGTAAAGTTTTTGAAAATTCGACAAGTAAGTTCTTGGGAAAGACAAGATCACACGTTGTGGTAACACAGTGCCCTTCTATCCCAAAAGCTGAAGTTCGAAAACAATATGGCAATCAGAAATTACCAACAATGAAAACGTAGCAAAATCATACCAAACCAAAAGGTAAATCAACGACTCAAGGTCAAAAGAAACAGAATCAGAAAAAGGACAAGAAGGTGAACTTCGTGAAATCAAAGGGAACGGACAAAATTGAGACATTTGAAAACAAATCTAACTTAGATTTTGTTAAACAAGCAAAAGTGTTGAAAAGAAATGAACCAAACAGTTCAAAACTAAGTACCTCGGGATCACAAAGTTCGTCATCGACAAGACAATCACATGGTACTTCGGGGTTTGTTGAACGAAGATCATGTTTTGAATGTGGTGAAATTGGACATATCATTCGAAATTGTCCGTATCTTCATAAGTTAAAAGCTAAAGTTGATGATCCCCGTGAACGAAATTACCAAAAGCGATCTGTTTCTTTAAAACAAGATCCCCGCCTTGTAAGAGAAAGGGAAAAGAAACAGAAACGCCAACAAGTCAAGGTGATTGAGAAAGCACTTAAGACTGATGTGGTTCAAAAACAATCTGTTTCAGTTAAACCAGAAAGTTCAAAGTTTTCAAAAACTTCAAACAATCACGAAGTTAATTTGTCAAACAATCAAACTGGAAAAACTCAACAGACTTGGAAACCTAAAATGACCACAAATTCAGGAGGACCATCACAATTTCCTAACCATCAAAAAGTGGAAGTTATTGTTGTTGATGAAAATGGAAGACCCAAGACCATAATGGCTTGGGTCCCTATCTCCAACTAATCAAGTGAGTTCATGTGCAGGGTGTTCCAGGAGGAACTATCAGTAGTCATTGGATTGTTGATAGTGGGGCATCCAGGCACATGAGAGGCGATATGAAGCTTCTCTACGACGTAAAATCTATTAGAGGAGGTTATGTTGCCTTTGCTGGAGATAAAGGCGGATATATTACTGGTGAAGGAATGATATCCAACGGGGTTGTAAGCTTTGATAAGATCAACTTTGTACAACAACTTGATCATAATCTTCTCAGCGTTTCACAAATCTTTGATAAGCAGTTCTCAGTACACTTTGATACAAATGGATGTTACGTGCTGAAACCCGGCTTCAAAATTCCAAAAGAATGGATTCTCTTATCAGCTCCAAGGATAAATGATTTGTATGTCCTTGATATGAGCCAAGCTATTACAACGTCTGCACAAGCAACCTGTTTCGTTTCCAAAGTCACAGAAAAAGACTCAATCTCTTGGCACAGACGAATGGGTCACATTCACTTACGCAAAATGAATCATTTGGTGTCAAATGAATTGGTGAATGGTGTTCCTCTTAAAAACTTCCATCTTCAAGACGTCTGTGTTTCGTGCCAGAAAGGAAAACAAACGAAGAAGCGACACCCTACAAAGAAAATCAACACGGTGGCCGTTCCGCTTGAACGTTTGCACATGGATTTGTTCGGTCCTGTCAAGCATAAAAGCATCCGGAATGATCAATATTGCCTCGTGATAACTGATGATTATTCAAGATTTTCTTGGGTGGCGTTCATGGCACACAAGAGTGAAACTTTCGGTATTATCAAAAACTTGATCATTCAGATTGAGAATTTGTATAAGTTGAAAGTTAGGAGGATACGCAGCGACAATGGTACAGAATTTAAAAATCATTCCATGGCGGAGTTTTTCACTTCAAAAGGTATTCTTCACGAATTTAGTGCGGCTTACACTCCTCAACAGAATGGCGTCGCTGAACGTAAAAATTGTACATTGATCGAGACTGCTAGGACAATGTTGGTAGAGTCACAGTTGCCGATTCCCTTCTGGACTGAAGCTGTGGCCTCTGCATGTTACACGTTGAACCGAGTCCTTACAGTCAAAAGGCACAACAAGACCTGCTTTGAGCTTCTTAACAAACGGAAACCAGATTTGTCATACCTTGAACCGTTTGGAGCTCCTTGCACAATAATCGATCCAAATGGAAAGTTTGGGGCAAAAGCAATTGAGGGATACTTTCTTGGGTATGCCACCCCGAACTTAAGAGTCTGGAATCTAGAGACTAAAAGGGTCGAGGAATGGTCTGAGGTCAGAGTACAATGGCACACATTGCCAGTCAAATGTCCTGGTCAGCCTTGGATGTTTGAGTACGATGACTTTTTCAATTCGATCAATGTTGAAGCAGTTGAAGAAAATGTTGCGGCAAGGATGTTTTTCGAGAGTGACAACGCAACGGATTCACCGTTGGTTCGCCCAATTATTGTCAATCAAGAACCATCTTCAGTGAACAATAATGCTCTCAACAATGAGGATTTTCACGATGCTACCGAATTGAACGAATCTTCAGAGGATGATGAATTTCTCGATGCAGATCAAGAAGCTCCAACAACAGCAGTTCATGGTACTTCAGAGGGTACACCTCCAGTGGACACGCCTAGAACAGTTGAAGCTACTGCATCATCCTCTTCGTTAATTCCGGGTATTGAATTGGTTGTTGATCTCAATCTCAACAATCTGGGTTCAAATATTCCAGTTCAAGATAATTCAGAAACAAGGATTCACAATACCCATCTTCAACAAAACATCATCGGAAATATACAAAGTGGCGTTCAAACAAGAAACATGTTGCGAAACAACGACAATGCAGGCTTGTATGCAGCTATTCGAGAATCTGGTCAACAAAACGATTGGTCTTTCGCGTGTTATGTCTCACAGGAAGAGCCAAGAACTTGGAAAGAAGCTTTGAAAGATAACTCTTGGGTTGAAGCAATGCAGGAAGAACTGCAACAATTCCAGAAGCTTGGTGTCTGGAAACTCGTAGAGAAACCTGCTGGTTACAAGAAGATTGGTACCCGTTGGGTGTTCAAATGCAAAAAGGATGACCGTGGAGTCGTTATTCGAAACAAAGCAAGATTAGTCGTTCAAGGTTTTCGTCAGATTGATGGGATCGACTACAACGAAGTTTATGCACCTGTTGCACGTCTGGAAGCAATTCGGATCTTTCTGGCTTATGCCTCATTCAAAGGATTCAAGGTATACCAGATGGACGTCAAAAGTGCATTCTTACATGGTGTGGTGGAAGAAGAGGTGTACGTCGAACAGCCTGCAGGTTTTAAAGATCCTATCCATCCCGATCGGGTTTGGTTGCTCAACAAAGCTCTCTATGGTCTACATCAAGCACCGCGAGCTTGGTATGCAACCTTATCTAATTATCTGCTGGAGAATGGATTTCGTAGAGGTCTTATCGATTGTACTCTTTTCATCAAAGAACAAGATGGAGATCTTCTACTGGTACAGGTATACGTTGATGATATTATATTTGGTTCTACTAATGATGTTATGTGTAGGAATTTCGAGCGTATTATGCAGGATAAATTCGAGATGAGTGCTATGGGGGAAATGACTTTCTTTTTTGGTCTACAAGTGCAACAAACTGAGTCTGGGATATTCATCCATCAGACTAAATATGTTGGTGACATCTTGAGCCGGTTCCAGATGTCTGATGCAACGCCCATCGGTACCCCATTGCAGCAAAATCACATAATTAATCTAGACTTGAAGGGTGAAGTTGTTAGCCCCTCATACTACCGCGCGATGATAGGATCTCTTATGTACCTCACAGGATCAAGACCAGATATAATGTACCCAACGTGCCTGCTTTCCAGATATCAAGTCAACCCGAAGGCCTCACATCTTGCAGCTGTAAAAAGGATTTTTCGTTATTTGAAGGGTTGCCCTGACACCGGTCTATGGTACCCTAGGGATAATAACTTTGACTTGATAGCTTTCAGTGATTCTAATTTTGGCGGATGCAAAATCGACGGCAAATCCACAACGGCTGGATGTCAGTTTTTGGGAAATCGCCTAGTCACATGGCAGTGCAAGAAGCAGACGTGTGTCGCTACATCAACATGCGAAGCTGAATACATTGTTGCCTCAAGTTGTTGCTCCCAAGTCCTATGGATCCAACAACAATTGCGCGACTACGGTTTTGAATTCCTAACTACTCCTATTTACGTTGATAATTATGCTGCCTTACAGATCACTAGAAATCCTGTGCAGCATTCAAAGACCAAACACATCGAAATCAAATATCACTTGATACGTGATTGCTTTGATAAAAGGCTTATCGATGTTGTTAAGGTCCACACCGATGACCAACGTGCCGACCTTTTTACCAAAGCATTTGATAAATCAAGATTTGACTTTTTATTATTGGTAAACTGCATTAAGGTCAAGCAAGAGTAAAACCAACATCGGAAAATCATTTTTGTAAATATCTTTGTGTCTTTTAAATTTTATCTTAGTTTGTTGATTTTAGGGGGAGTAAATCCAAATTTGAAAAATCCAAAAACATCGAAAAATTTCAAAAACACAAAAACAATAGAAAAGCAAAAATGAGTTTCCTGGCGAGCAAAAGAGAAAATGATAGTACATCAGTGGTCTGTCTAAACCTCTTTAAACCTTAAATGAAAAATATGTTAAGCAGCTCTATATAAGATGTATCGGTAGGCTCACAATCATTTTAAAGTGTGCAGGGTGATATAAACTTAAATCGACTGAAGACCAGGTGGGAACCACTCATTAGCATATGGTCTTAGTACCGAAATTTCGTTTGAGAGATTGCCGAGGTTCTGAGATATTCGGTCTTTATGCTGATTATCATCTGGGTATCATGGTTGTTTCTTGTACCGAAACAAACGGAGACGAAGTCTAGATCTTCCATGATATCATACATACGTGTACATACTGCATTCGACCTCAATAAGTGATCAACAATCACATGTCCAAACAAAATAAGTGATAATATATCACATTTATCCGGGAGTCAAGTTCGTCTCTCTGCTGTACGAAAGTACTGACCTGTTCACGGACTTGCTCCTGTGCCCTCATGCATCTGAAAATCAAATTCCTCATCAATAAGTGATTCTATCACATAGGGCTTGTTTTCAATCAAAATAAGTGAGTTTCTCACATTTTCATATACGGTCAAACAGATGATAATCGGTATACTCACCGATAAGATGAACTCTCGCACATGCCTTGATACGGGAATGTGTCGTGATGTGGATGAACACCGGTCGGTAAGTATAAATCATACCTTAACGTATCCCCTCGCCATGATTACATATGATAAGTTGAGCTTATGTGGATAACAATACCGATAATCATTATAGGATGTTTATCAAATTGTTAACAAAAAGAACAACAAGAGCGTTTTGGCGTGACCGTACACTGATATGATTCTCTTACCCTCGAAACTCACAAAAAGAATGTCTGTAAATATTTATTTAATGCTTTCAGTTTCCGCATCTTTGTATATTTTTATTTACTGCTTTCTGTCTTTACATTTGAAATATTAAAAAAAATTCCAAAAAGATTTTAGGTGTGTTTTAATATAAACTTTATAAAAGCCAAAAAGATTTTATTTCTATTTTAGTTTGGATTAACCGATGTTGGAACTAGAGTCTTCGTTGCCTGAAATCTGAATGAAAACCAAAACGACTGAATCTTCATAAACGGTCAGAGTTTGCAAGTTTTGAAAGTTAATAATCTAAATTGAAAAATCTGTTAACTTTTCAAACTAAACTGTCGGACGGTAGTTGAATAAGAATTGGTCACATGTGTGTCACTTGTTTAATGTTAACTATATTCCAAGCAGTTGTTCTCATTACGCGTTTAGCTTTCTTGCATGTGCAGATGCTAAAGGCAAGGAGAACATGTTCGATGATAAGCTTCGGAATGAAGACACGACGTGAAGGCACTCAAATGATAAAGATGATCGAGTTGCCGCTGATCAGTCATCAACACCACAAGGATCTAAAGCATTGAAGATCAAAAGATTCACAAGCATAATCAAAGGGGGAGTTTATTGATACACTACCTAAATGAAAAGGGAGTTTGTTGATACACTTTCTACTTACGACGTGTGAAGACTTTGAAGAACCTCCGACATGGAAGATATGGAAGTTGAACCTCACGAGTAGCGTCCAAGGGGGAGTTTGTTGATACATATTATGTGGACGCGACTCGGTTCGGTTCGATTCGGTTCGACCCAGTTAGGTTCGGCTCAAGCCCGACGTCACCACATTCCTCCGTCGTGCGCCCCAGAGTTCAACACGCGAAGCACGGAGCCGCGAACTGTTTCCCGCTTACACATCATCATGACATCATCATGATGATGTCATGATGATGTAACATGTTTCACAAATGTTTACAATCTGCATGTTGGGAAATCATGAACGTGCATGCACTACCATTGGGCCAATCAACTTTGAATGGGCCGAAACTTTCACTGGGCCAAACACCTATGGTGAAATCCAAGACACAAGCCCAATCCCACATGTGAAGAACACATACATTTGACGAAATCAAGTGATTTCGGAAAGTGGGACACAAGAAAGAACCAGAGAAAACTTAGAGAGAGAGTTTTAGTGTGTTAACTGGATATTGAACTATCTTGTACTTGAACTCTTCTCTTTGATATACAAGTGTGTTATACATTGAATCTACGTGTCTTGTATCTCGTGTTCTTGTCGACTTTTATCTCGGTTTGCATCTCCGGTTGGATTCCGCACAACCGGGTGTGTTTGACAACAAGGATTAGGCGACTAGATCCTCCCCTAGCTGGACCTACACAGGTACTTAAACTATGTAGTTTATAAAGAAGTATTTAGTGATTTATGATTTTCATGTACTCATTTATCTATAATTTTTTATTTCAGTATCATTTTTATACGTTTGTATTGAAAAGTTCTTTGATTACAAAGTTCATCTCAATGCCAGTAGATATTATATGTTTGTTAAACCTAAGAATTGATCCGGTAGTGGTGTTGAATAGAAGTTCATTTTGTCTCACCGAAAAAGTTAATGTGTGTTTTTACCTCTAAGTTCATTGAAAGACAACATTAATCTTTCTTTTTTTGTTTTTAGTTTCTTTGTTATTCACATGCATCTTTGTAAGATTTAGTCATCAAACATGTTCTTAAAATGTGGAAAGTATTTTTTTAAAAGAGTAATCTGTTGGTTTATTTCTTATTTAAAACGATTGTGTTTAAGTTTCGGTTTATTGTTTTAAAACGATTAAACATGTTTGTTATTTAAAAGATGTTCCATTTCTTTATAATACATTTTTAATAATCCTTAAAAAATGTGTATCCATTCGTCGTTTAATAAAATGTAGTATGTAAATTTTCTAAAAACCACCCATGTTTTTACACGGGGTTACATGGGTCTTAGCATTAAGAGATATCAGGTTATAAATCATACAAAAAAAATACATTTATAGATATAGATTTTTTTAACACAACCCATAACCCGTGAAGTTCACGGGTATATAACCTAGTGTGTGTGTATAAAGTATGTAAATTTGTGTATGTAAGTATGTATAAAGTATCTGTTAATGTGCATAAATTATGTTTAAGTTTCATGATTTCTATGTTTATGGTTATGTTTGAAAAAAAAATATGTTTAAGTTGATAATTTATATGTTTATGTTTAGGTTTGAGAAAAAAATCAATTTAAGATGATAATTTGAATGTTGTTTATGTGTAGGTTTGAAAAAAAAAAGTTCAAGTTTGATAATTAGTATGTTTGTATTTAGGTTTGAAAACATTTATAGTTAACTTTGACAAATATATATTAGCTAGGAAATACCCTCCTTAAATTATTAAAATCATCATTTAAAACATAACGAACATAGAAAATACCCGCCAAAATTGATATCACCATTTAAAACAAAAGGAGCTAAGAAAATACCCGCCCGAAATTTAAACCATCATGAAGAACATTACAAGTTAAAAAAATCGTGCCTGATATTGAATTCATCATTTCAAACATAACGAGCTAAGAAAATACCCAATCGAAATTGAAATCATGATTTAAAACATAACGTGCAGCCCAAAATTTAAAACAATCATTAAGAACATAACAAGCTTAAAAAACTGTGCCCGTGTTTGAATTCTCATTTTAAACATAACGAGCTTAGAAATACCCTCCCGAAATTGATTTAGAAATTAATTTGGGTTGTCCCCGTTTAACTTGGGACTGCTTTTTTGAATACTTTATCTCATTTAGGATGTGAACGTGTATTACATGATTGTTTGTTTAAGAAGGATTCAGTTATCATTTTCTCTTTCTTCCTCGATATATCATTACATATATACTTGGGAGCTAAGAGGAAATGCTGCCGAATTTTTCTTAAACAAACAATCATGTAATACACATTCACATATGAGATAAAGTGTTCAAAAAGTGGGTTTAGCAGCCTACCCTTGTCTAGTTAATCCTAAATTGGATTTTCTTTCGGTTGCATAATGCCTATCAATAAAATCTGGATTGATTCCCCACGTCATTCACCTCACTACAAGCAAGGACTCAAGTCTTTTATCGAGACGTGTGAAAGAGTGATAAAAAACCACGATGAAGTTAGATGTCCGTGTACCCTATGTAAAAATTCTGGCTTAATAAACATGGCAGAAATGAAATACCATTTGTGTATTAACAGTTTTTGGAAGGAATACACGAAGTGGATCTATCACGGGGAAATGACTCCAATTGCAGAAGTAAACGATGTTGCACCACAAGACGGTATGTGAAACGTTATTGAAGTCGTTAGGGGGAGCGTATAGAAGAAGATACATACCTTAACCAAGAGAACTCGAAAGGAGATAGTAGCGGTGTTGGTGATGATTTTGAAGACCTAGTAAAGGAAGTTGAAACAGAATTATATCCTGGTTGTACCAAGTATTCTTCTCTTGACTTTTTAGCAAAGCTTATGAATATAAAGGATATTCACCATTTGACTAATAATGCATTTGATCATATCCTCTCGTTGTTGCGAGATTCAATGCCAGAAGGCAACAAGATTCCCCTTTCGTATTATGTAGCTAAGAAGACATTTAAGAAGATTGGTTTGGCATATGAGATGATAGATGTATGCACAAATGATTGTGCTCTCTTTTTGAAAGAAAACGAGTCCTTACAAAATTGTCCCGTTTGTAATGAGAGTCGATGGGTCGATAAAGACACAAAAGGCACGAAGGTGGCTCGTAAGGTGTTACGATACTTTCCTTTGACGCCTAGACTACGACGTTTGTATTGTTCAATGCACACAGCAAAAAGATATGATATGGCATAGTACCAGACGATCGGAAGATGGGACTATGCGTCATCTAGTTGATGGATCTTCATGGCAAGACTTTGATAAAAAGTACCCAAACTTCGCGATGGAGCCACGAAATGTTCACTTAGGGCTTGTAGCTGACGGTTTTAATCCCTTTAAGAACGGTAGTGGATCCTCAACTCATAGCACGTGGCCGGTTATACTCACCACATACAATCTGCCTCCCTGGCTATGCATGCGAGTGTCAACATTCATGTTGACCTTGCTGATTCCTGATCCTAAATCACCTGGGAAAGACATGGACGTTTTCCTTAGACCGTTAGTGGATGAGCTTAAGCAATTGTGGCAGTCAGGTATACATACTAAAGACGCAGCAACAAACACATACTTCAAAATGAAGGCGGCATTGTTATGGACCATGAATGACTTTCCAGCCCGTAGTAGTCTATCAGGTTGGAGCGGACAAGACTACATGGCATGCCCAACTTAGCGGCCACACGTCGTCGCTAAAAGTCTAAGACCAAAAGCGGCGACAATGACTTTTGGCGGCGACAACTAGGCCACTAGCGACCCATCAATAGTGGCGACCCTTTAGCGGCGACAAAGTTAATAGCTGCGACAAAGGTGGGCAATAACGGCGACAACTGTCGCCGCTAAAGGTGTTCCTTTCTTGTAGTGATAATCTAAAACATTTAATTGAAAAATGAAGAATAGATATATAGATTTACAATTTATGAAAAACTATACAACCCGAACAATTCCTATTAGTTTTTACTTTTTAGAGACACAAAATATGATTTGTAAAAGAAAATAATAACAATAGTTGAGGCTCCTTAACGTGATTACCGTGTAGTAGCAAACATTTCAAGCTACTAAAAAAGGAAAAGATAATGTTTACCAACTTGAATTATATACTTTAACTTTGGTTCGGTTTCAGTTAATTCGGTTTTGGAAGATTGCTTAACCATAACTGCATGTAACCGATGGCTCAATTTTGGAGATGTAGCTAACCATAACCGATCCATTTGGTCGGTTTTTGGTTAATTTCGGTTGAGGGTGCTTTCCGGTTATGGTTGGGTTTTTGTACACCCCAATTCGATTTGGGTTAAGTCTTGAGGACGAATACGAAGAAGTGCCTAGTGCAATCGGAAATATTAGAATCAAAGTCGACATCAAAACCGGACAACGAACTCAAGGAATGAATGTCAAAATATATGAATAAACGAGAGGAAGCCATGGACATGTTCAACGGTCAAATGCAGCAGTTTCTATATAATCAAGACATCACCAATCTATGAATGGACGACTCGCACCCACATGGATCCGGAATGACTGAAATCATTTGGTTTAAGTGAGTTTTTTATTTCTAATTTTATGTAGGTTTTTATTATTATGTTATGTACATTTGTAGTTTTAATTTAAGTATGCTTCTAATGTAATGTTTAACGTGATTTTTTTAATTTAATTTAATTTTAAATAATATCCTCTTAGTTAAATATAAACAAAATAGAAAAAATAAATTACATTAAAAGTAATTTGATTTATATTAAATAAATTGTAAAAGTAGGCAATTATGTGGAGTTGGAGTGGAGGTTTATTGATGTAGTAAAGTAAGGGTTGTTTTTAAGTAGTTTGGAACCTGATGTGCCGCTGAGATGCAGGTGATATGTAAACGTCCACCGTTGTGGATGCTCAAATTAGAAAAAAAATTGTTAACATCGACTGTTTCTTTTACACCAGTTATCCGACCTGCCAATTATCTTCCTTTGATGCGTTGGATTACATTTCAATTGGCTTGATATTGGAATGGCATGAACGATAACTAACTACCCAGTTTACAGTTTTGATTAAACCAAAACAAGTAAGATCATCACAGGCTGCTTCTTAGTTGAATAATGGATTACCACCATGGAAACATCGACTTGTTGATGATAATCAATCATTTAATAGGCATCCATTTTGAGTTCAGGATTTGTTGGCCCTGAACACTATACCGGTGGGGAGAAGTTAACATCCATGCCTTGTGTATCTTTAGACGCCCCATATGATATAAAAACCATCTTTCTTAATTATTTCAAGTTATATAAATAGAATTTAAAAGTAACTAGTCAAACATTCTAGTATATTATAGCGGGAATTCAGTCTATATTACTCATTTTATGCGTATTCCAACGAGTATATCACTCCCTTTCTTTTCTCCTCACAATCAACACGCATAGTACGCCGGAACATGGATGGGCGCATATGTTGCCTCTCTCCTCTATCTTGGTTCACGGACGAGTGTCTAGGTTGTAAGTGGTCTAAGAGAGGTTGGTAATGTTATTACCAATATTGTAATCTCTTTTAATATATATAAAAAATATTAATAGTCCTGTTAATGTTACCATTGTTTACTTTTCTTTGAGATATCTAAACGAAAATTTGGAGAATGGATATTAATAATCCCATTTAGAGACAGTTCGCAGTTTCACCTTTTAATATTATCACTAGCAGCCCGATCTTTTAGCTATTTTTCTCTCACTGTTTTCCGAATTACAAACTAATGTTTTAGGGTTAATGTTACCATTGTTTACTTTTCTTTGAGATACCTATAAGGAAATTTGGAGAATGGATATTAATAATCCCATTTAGAGGCAGTTCGCAGTCTGACCTCTTAATATTATCACAAGCAGCCCAATCTTTTAGTTATTTTTCTCTCACTGTTTTCCGAATTACAAACTAATATTTTAAAGTTTTTATCAGAACGAGAGACCAGTCGGATGATGGAAAATTTAACTCGAAACATTACTTCAAACGACGACGAAAAGGGGTTCTTCAAATCGGGGTTTTAAACTTCAAATTCACAAAAATCAAACCGTTTTTAGCACCTTTTTAAGGTAAGTTTAATATCAGTCGACTCATATCATCAGGTTAATCAAAAGTCTAAAGCATTTCGTTAAGTTTTTTTACCGGATGTGCAGCGAGAGAAAATATTTAAAAGGTGAGAATGTCAATGGTAATATTTAAAGGTGGGACTGTGAGTTGCTAACCACCTGTATATGGGATTATTAAAATCTAATTTTTTTTTATTGTAGTGTTTACAAAGTAATTTTATTCTTTAACATTTTGTATCTAACCAGAATTATTAATTTTAATACTATTACGAGAAATAACTTTTTCCAATTCATTTTTAGAATATTATTGTCATTGCAAATGGATTTACTTATGATTGAAAATACCTACATATGAGACAAGTTTTATACAAGATGACTAAGAAAACGTAAAAACAAATCTTACACCAGATTAACAAGTTTTGTGTAAACTGTTACATTTAAGTACCACAATAAGGTAAACTTAAGGACAAGAATTTATAGAACTTCATTAAAACGTTTGAACATTGATTTATTTCTTCAAACAGCATGTATAAATGTGTTGCTAGATTTAGACCCACCATAGGAAACTAATGAGCCGTCGTAAAGATCAGATTTCCCAACTTCCAGGTCTAAACTTCTAGTCTCTTCACATGTTTGTTGTTGAATCCAAGGATGGGTTGTCGATTTCCGCAAGTTGCCTAGCTCCAATACCACTTCTTTCATTGTAGGTCGGTCACAACCTTGTAAATTAAGGCATCTTTTCACCAAATCAGCAACACCTTGTATCTGCTCAGGAGTCGCCTCATCTAATATCCGAGGTTCAATAATTCCGTGTAAGCGGTTTTCGGTAACTGAATTGACAAAATATGTTGCTAAACTCTTTTCATCATTGGATCTATCAGCACTAATTACTTTTTTCCCGGTTATGAGTTCTGCAAGAACCACTCCAAAACTATATACATCACTTTTCTCGGTTAGTTTGTTTGTGTTGAAGTACTTAGGATCCAAATACCCTAGTGTGCCTTGAACAAGAGTCGTAACTTGTTCACGATCTAATGGGATCAACCTTGATGCACCAAAATCTGAAATTTTTACGGTGTAGTTATCATCTAGTAATATGTTGGTAGATTTGACATCACGGTGTATGATTGGCATAAGAGTTTCTGAATGAAGGTATGCAAGTGCACCAGCAGCTTCAATAGCTACTCTCAATCGACTTTCCCATGATAACCAACTCATTCCACCCACTTTAGAATGAATGTGATGGCCAAGAGTGTTATTAGAGATGAATTCATAAACCAATACAGGGATTTCCTCTTCCAGGCAACACCCTAATAGCTTTACCACATTTCGATGGATGACTTGCGTAAGGATCAAGACTTCATTTATGAACTGCTCTGCTTGGCTCCCATCCATAATTATTGACTTCTTTATTGCAACTACACGTTTATCAGACAAAACTCCCTTGTACACTACGCCAAAAGCACCGCGGCCAATAATGTTCTCCTGAGAATAGCTGTTACTAGCTTTCCGAAGTTGTGCAATGCTAAACAAGGTCATTGCCTCTTGAGACCCTTGTGATTTGATCTTTTCTTTTAATAACAAGCCCCCATTTTGCTCAAAGAACTTTTCTCGAAGCTTCATTAGCTTCCTCCTCCTTATACCATAGAAAATCCCCAATATACTAGATAGTATTGCTAATAGGCCAAACACCAGTGCTACAGGTGAATTGAAAAGGAAAAAAATGGTTCAATTAGTGGTTGTGTTTATCTCACTTTGAGTGAACTTGGTTTGTAAAATCTAATTAACATCTTGAAAATATGATTTTCTATGTTATACTAGCTGACATACACTTACGTATACTTTCATGAAATATTACCTATAATGAAAATAGTTGAAGAAAACTTTGAATTGTTGGGGTGTTGACAACCATTTTCTATTTTTGCATCACCAAAGGATCCTGATGGACAGGTACAATTATAACTCCCCGGTGTATTTTTGCAATCACCATAGCAAGGATGGGTTCCTGGATCGTCGCACTCATTGATATCTAATAAAAAATAGCATTATTAAAATGTTCAGAAAAACATCATATGTAAATCTTTTTAGAAACAAAATTTGTATTATTTAAATTCACTAAAAAGGGTCAAATCGATTCAAAAG
This sequence comes from Helianthus tuberosus, assembly GCA_030545235.1. NCBI lineage: Eukaryota > Viridiplantae > Streptophyta > Magnoliopsida > Asterales > Asteraceae > Helianthus > Helianthus tuberosus. The sequence goes on along the minus strand of CM060364.1, from coordinate 19,645,418 downwards.
TCATAAATTATATTCAAAGATCTAGATGTCATATGCACTCTAAGGTTTTTAACCTTTTTTTCAAGAATTCGGTCCCGATGTTAAACTGATTCGAAAATTTTTGTTTAGTTCGAGTTAGGGATGGCAATGGGTCGGGTTCGGGTCGGGTATTGGTAATCCCATACCCATACCCGCTTGTAAAATCGTGTCCCATACCCGACCCAATACTCGTCGAGTATTTGTCGGGTAATTACCCATCTGATATCGGGTATACCCGCGGGTATCGGGTATACCCATTAATTTGTTAAAATATTTACGTTGGGGTTTCCAAATACATTTTTTACGATTATAATTATTATATATTTAATTTATACAACAACTATTATAAATTAAAAACGTACATTACATTATATAATATAAGTTTTATCATAAATTAACAATAACTTTATGATACTTATACACTTATATGTATATACTTCACAACATACAAAATATAAATACTATTATAAATACATATACTAAAAGAAAATTTATTTTTTCACATTATGAACATACTAAAATATATCACTAATAGACAAGGGTTAATGGAAAATAAAAATATAAATTAAAAAATACGGGTATATGATCGGGTATATAGTTCGGGTAAACGGGTATGTGGTTTCGGGTAATCGGGTCGGGTATCACCTAATCCCATACCCGACCCATACCCGCGAAAATTTTTAAAACTAATCCCATACCCGGCCCATTAGCCGTTGGGTATCGGGTATACCCGTCCCATTTGTGTCAGTTTTCGGGTATACCCGTCGGGCTCGGGTATTTTTGCCATCCCTAGTTCGAGTTTCATTTATTTTTCAAATTTGTTTCTAACAATTAACATCCTGCCTAATCCCTCAAAACCTCGCCAGCTTTTGAATCTGTTTCTCTTAAAAAAATTACACCCTTCTAGGAGCATTTTCCGTCAAGTAAAATCAAGAAGAAAAAGAAACAGTTGAGGTACCTTTTGTATGTATTTATTTTAATTAAAAAAACGCAACATTCGCAGGCACTTTCAGAGTTTTTTTCTTTTTTCTTTTTTTTTGGAATTCAATACTTAATTGAAAAAAGAAATATAAAAAATAAAAACAAATAGCTAAACTTTAAATATTAATCGGTTCAAGGATTTTTCAAACACATTTCCCAATGGGAAGAGGCAGAGCCTCTTTGGTGGAAGACCCAGGTTCAAAGCCTGGGCAAGGTCTCAATTGGGAGAAAACAAAAAAAAACATAAAACATTTTGTGGGAATAATACATAACTAAACTAAAACAAACACCAAGCAATATAATTTAACCTGTATATAGCATATATATATGTTGACATAAATGCCTGTAAACGAGTTAAACATGTGTTTGGATCTTAATATAATCGTTTGTGGAATCTAGAACTTCACCTCAAATCTGTTTTAATTATGCTTAATCTTTTTAATTCCTATATCAATCAAAATGTATTTTCAATTCACCTGCATAAGTTTTAATTATGCTTAACCTTTTTAATTCCTATATCCATGAAAATCCATTTTCACTTCACCTTCATAAAGTAGTTAAACGCAAACAATTCTTTGGATGTAATAATTCTGAATTTGATTATATAAACTTTACTGCTGAGATACGAATTAATTGTATTGTGCCAATTATTAATGTTCACCGTATGAAACTATTTATAATCACCATCAGATTTAATTATATACAAGCTTATGTGCGCTTGGCGTACATGATAAACATTTATATGTTCTCTACATACTTTGATACCTATAAAAGGGCTTTTAGCCTAGCAGTACCGAAGTTTGATGGAATTTTTATTTTCCTTTAATGTCGTGGGTTCATGTCCCATAGCGAAGAAATATGTAGATTTATGAATAGGTTTCAGAGTGTGTGAGTTAACAAGTAATTTATGTGTAATAGATAGTAAAATTAAAAAATATAAGATCACGACGTTTCCATTTAAAATAGTGCGGGTAACTCCACTAGTTTGTATTAATTTATGTGTAATAGATAGTAAAATTAAACAATATAAGATTGATGAGTAATCTTAGTTTTTTTTTTAAATAGTTAATAAGTTTTGTTACAGATATAACGAATTATTCAATCCCCAAAAAATAAGATACAATTATCAAAACCCGATAATTTAACATCAAGTTGTAATAGTCAGCTATCTAACACACATCATGAATTACGTAGCCCATTATTTGAATATTTGAAATAAAGTAGTAAAATACTTGCAATGAAAATGATATTTGACATATACTGAAAACTGACCTTGGCAGCCTGGATCAAGATAGGGGTTACCGGCGTAACCATTGTTGCATCTACAACGATATCCGCCACTGTCTACCTCATAGCATGAACTGTTTTCTTTGCATGCGGATGACTCGGAGCAATTCCGAGTGTGCTCCCGTGCAATTACCCAATCTACCACAATAGGGACAGTGGCATCTATCCTCTCCCAAACACCCCCTTCAAGAGATAAATCATTGGTGCCCTGAAACACAAAAGTGCCCTCCTCACCAAGAAAGGCAAAGCCACAACGGTTGAAGGACCAAACATCTGTGTGGTTTTGAAAGGAATTAAGGGTAATATTGTAGTAGTTTAGGCCTTTGGGTATAGATGTCTGGCAACAGCCAACTCCTGGGCACTGCCCATTATCAGCCACATCCTGTGCTTTGCTACATACTCCCATACAGGCACTGGAAAACTCTTCACCGTTTCTTCCTCTGATGAAAGAGTAATCATCACACCCAAGGACCGTAAACTTGTTCTTTACAGAGAAAGTGAATGCACTTAACTCTATACTCCAATCATAATCTTCAGATATTGTTCCATTTCGGTTGTAGCACCTATTCGCAAAGCCATTGTGCATACGGAACTCCGTATCTGATATGCTGTATATTTGGATTTCATCAGTTGAACCGAGGAACAACTTTGGAGTTCCGTCAGATGTGTTACAAGTTACGTAGAACGAGTCGTCAAGGGAACAACCCGTGTCTTTACCAATACCAAAAGGGTAAGGAACCGTCACGTTTCCGCAGTGGGTTGGACAGTTTGGCTTTGCTATAGCAGTTGTGTTAGATCCTTGAAGAGTTCCCAAGGCCATTGTAAAAGGAAATGTATAAAGAGAGAATATAAAATGAAGAAGCATGTTGCTCCTGAATTTCCTTCACTTTCTTTTGTACTAGGTAATATCTATTTTTGTGTGTTTTCGTTGTGTTATTTAAAGAATGGCTACCAGGGAGTAAGTTTCAGCTGATGGTTAAATATCAATTAAGAAATTGGATGGCTGCTAGGGAGTAAGTGTCAACTATTGGTTTATCAAATAAAAAAAAATTAGAGTAAACTGCCATTTTGGTCCATGTGGTTTGGGCATTTTTGCCATTTTAGTCCAAATCTCAAACTTTTTAAATCTGGGTCCCTGTGGTTTCATCTTTATTGCCATTTTAGTCCAAAATTCAAAATCCCCCTTTTTTTGACAGTTCCAAAAAGTTTGAGATTTGGACTAAAATGGCAATAAAAGTGAAACCACAGGGACCAAAATGGCAGTTTACTCTTAATTTTAGACTAAAATGGCAATAAAAGTGAAAACACAGGGACCCAGATTTAAAAAGTTTGAGATTTGGACTAAAATGACAAAAGTGCCCAAACCACAGGGACCAAAATGGCAGTTTACTCTTAAAATTATAGTTTGCTTTGAATATAATTTTAGTCATACAAGTCAGGAAGTTGGAATTTAAATATCAAACCCCCTTCAAACGATAGAGTAGGCCCACACATTCAAACAATTGTTTAATACATCATTTAATATTTTATATAAAACGTGGGTAAAGGATGTAAAGTTGTAACAAAAATGGATGTTTCTCAATAATAATTGCAATATGATGTAGCAGCTGAGTTGACAGATTATGAGTGTTTAAAACCTTTTGAATTGTGAATGCTTTTTAGACGAGGCATCGTTCATAATTTCATAAGATGTATTTTTTTAACGGTTTAAATTGTACTAAATCCGTCTTTGGCGGGGCTCAAACTCTTGACCTCAAGTGTAGCAACATCTTAACTCCATTGGCATGGACTGAGTCTACATCAGTCAATTTTTGTTTGATTGGATAAAGAATTTAATTTGCTTGTGCTTATCTAGAGAAGACTGAACAGATATGACACCAAAATAAGAATTAGTTTATTCGGTTGGCCAACCATGCTATTATATTAGTAGAATGGCGCCGGTGACAAAACGCAAGTAAATTCAATCGACAAGAAAGCATTGTGAAACTGATAATTAAATCAAAATGAATCATTGCTTGGTCATGATAAATTGGGTTCAACGATTCAATCCATAAACCGAACACACAATACAAATTAAATATGATCTCCGTGAATGTTTTACATGATGTCATCATCCTCCAAACACTCAAAGTTACAAGCTTCATTACTACAATTTCAAAAACTACACCATCTCCCTTCACTCTCACATGATCTCTCCTTTTTCACCATGAACTTTCCTTTCCTCCTCCATCTCTCCTCCACCTTACACCCTCTTTCATCCGCTCACAACACCCATAAACTGTTACGTGCCAAACACCCACATAACCTATGCATTAAATGAAGTCTAATTTGTTTACTGCCCACGTTGTTTGTTGCATATTATTTTCATGTTTAGTGTTTTCTTTAACTAGTTAGTGGATATTAGTGGGTCTAGTGGGTTAGTGTTTCCTAATTTGTTGCAGTTACTTTGGATCTCATTTTGTAGGTTATATAATAGCCTATATTGATTTGTTATGTCATGAATGAAAAATATTAGTCATGAATTCTTTCACTAAATTGCTTTCTAGTTTCCTTTCTATTTTCTTTGGCCAACGAAACCGTTGGAACCACATCATAAACATCACCATTGGATTATCTGATATTATTAATTGTCATTTTCTCAAGTCATTTAAAATGTATTTACAGATTAAAAAGAATACGGATGAATTTTATACAAAATGATTAAGATATATACACAAGGAAAAGTGGCATATTCTTAGCTGTTTTATACATTGGTTTAAGTTTTAATATTTATAAAAATACGATAAAATACTATCACACTACACTTTACATTAGACAAGTGCACCCTTCGTTGGCGTAATATAGTGATGGTAAGATACCGAGGTTGTCCAAGGATACAGCGAGTTTTGTTCAATTTAGGTTCGTTTTGTCCTAAAAATAAAAAAAAGTAAACCGAAAAAAGTCTATTTCAAATATATTCTTGACAAAACCAATTAAAAAGTGGGTGTAAATTGGTATAAAACATGTGCACTTTTGCTTATATCAATTATAATGATATTTTTTTTTTATAAATATATGGATAAAACCAATAAGCTCGGATCCAATTAGCAATTGAAGTGTATCAACTACCATCACCAAGTTCTGCAGGAGATTTCCTTAGACCCAGTTAGCAATTGAAGTGTATCAACTACCATCACCAAATCCTAAAGGAGATTTCCTGGTGGGGGTGGTATATTTTATAACCAAAAGGTCGAGAGTTCAAATAGAGCCAGCCTAACCGTTCTGAGAGCCCTAAGCAAAATGAAATCTTGGGCCCTTCTCCGGGATCCCCTTTTATCATTTTTATTTACTCTTGTTATGGAGAGCTCTAACAATATGATGTCAAAGGCAGTCAAGTTGTGGATATTTAAAGGAGTTGAACTTCCAAATAATGGGCCTTTAGTCTCACATCTTTTTTTCATAAATGACACTATTTTTGTGGAAGAGTGGTCGGAAGCGAACCTTATTAACCCAAATAGAATCCGATGATATTTCTTTTAGGCATCAAGAGGTGAATTTGTCTAAAACTATAATTTTTGGAGTAGGAGTTGTGGAGTCGGAAATAGATAGTATGGCGAGTATTCTACGTTGCACGAGAGGTACACTTCTTTTTCCTATTTGGCTTTGATGATGGGGGCGAACATGAATTGCATTGCCAATTTAAAAGAAGTTATAAACAGATTTAATTTGAAGTTGTCGGGGTGGATAACAAAAACTTTGTCTTTGGTTGATAGTATTACCTTGATAAAAGTGGTTTTGGGTAACTTGCCTACATATTATCTATCCCATTACAAGGCTCCGAGTGGTGTAGTAAATCCCAGTAAGGGATCCATAGGAATTTCTTGTGGGAGAAAATTATAGCTTCTTAATGATTTGGTGGATTGGGCGTTGAGGAGCATTAGAGAGGCAATCTTGGCCTTATTATCTAAGTGGTGGTGGAGGTACAAATCTTCACTATTACAACTATGGATTCTACATGGAAGTGGGAGGGGCTCTTGCGTTATCCTTATCAAGAAATTTACACTCGAAATATGGTGCACATGGAGGGAACTGAAAAGGAGTTTTTGAAAGCAAATGTAGTAATAAATGATAATCTACTGGTTAGAGTTTGTAGAGGTCATAAACCGGATTTTGGGAATGATGTTTCGGTACTTTGTGGGGCTCTTAGTAGTAGGTTTATGGGACTGTATAAGCTAGAAAAACACAAAAAGTCATTAATACTAGATTCCTATCACCAAGTTAATGCTTTGCTCGTAATTCGGACTGGGAGCGATGTAATTTGCCATAAACGACCGAAGAAAGGAAGGAATATAAAAATCTTATCACCATTCTACAAGTCAATCACATCAAGGACAGATGGTATTGGAAAATTGTGCTGATAAGGGGTTCTCGATAAAGCAGGTAAAAGCTTATTTAAGCCAAAATACTGCTCAAAATCAAGAAACATCATGGTTCAAGTGGAACAACTAGGTTGTCCCCAAAGTAAATATGTTTATGTGGAGGGCTGTGAATGGGAAAATTGCTAGTTGTCATGCGTTGGAAAGAAGAGATATGGCTATTAATTGCAATTTTATCTCCCAACTATGGTATATATAGTGAATCTACTTGACGTATTTTATGTACTTGTATTGTGGCAAAATATGTGTAACACCCTGAAAATTCACGTCCTATAATGTGTTGACACGTGTCATAAAGTTTGAACGTGTGAAAGAATGTTACAAAAGGACTAAAGTTGACAAACATGGAAAGTATGTAATTTTACGGGCTCTAAATGTCAACAGTGAATAAATATACTTCATAATAACCCTACATGATGTTTATAACATCAAACGAATAAATCATGGATCATACGAAACAAAAAGTGAGAGATTACAAACTACAGGGGTTAAATGTGTCAACATGTTTAAAGATATACCTCTGAGTGACCTTTTGATAAACCCGAAGCTTTGTAAATGTTAATTATGCTCACTAGAATGCGCGATATAAATTTCATAAAGTTTCGTTATCGTATGAGGAAGTTGTGATCAAATTCGTGTGCAAGGGGTTAAAGCGTTAATGTTGAAAGTTATGACTTTCCGGGTTAACCGGAAGTGTCCAGAGACTTGGCAAAGTGGGTATAAGTCCTAAAGTCCTTAAGGGTATATAATAAAGGGGTCAAAATGCAATTAGAAGCTTAGTTGCCCTTTCAAATATGCCAAGAGACAAGATTTGGAAAATAAAAAATTAAATTTCTGATTTTGAGGCTGAGGCGGCCCGCTTCAACATCAATGAAGCCTCAGGCGGGCCGCGTGAGGTGCCCAGAACCAGAAAAAACGACCAGCAGCCTGTATACGCGGAATTTGGACTTTGAACCGATCTTTATGCATTATGGGCGACCCCTAGGCACCCCCTAAGCATCTAGGACACATGTGGGAAGGTTGTGGTGTGTGCTAGACCTTGTTGTCAACACTTTGTGGTGATTGGATTCACTATAAAAGGCCACAAGTGTTCATCTCATTCCACACACCTTCATTCTGCAATTGGGGAGCCTTCTGGAGCTTCAAAGCAGACCCAAGTCCTTCCTAATTAAGCTTAGGACTTCAGTAAGTGTTCTAATCCTTTCTTGATTAAGTTTTAGCTTAGTTTTAGCTTAAAAGTCAAACCGTCGTAATTAACGGTTGACTTTAAGATTAATCACTAATGGTCCAGTGATTAGTCAAATCAAAGGTAGTTATAAGTTGGTAATTATGTGGGCTTTAAACCCTTAAAAGGGTTCCCCCTGATTACCAATCTAACTAGATCGTTTGTCGGGTCAAACTTAATCCGAAAAAGTCAACAGAAGCATAAAACGCATAATTAGCAATCTAGAAGGCGTGCAACCTGTTTGATCATTATTATAACTTGGTAATTAGTGTAAGAACATGTCTAAACATGTTCGACCCGACAAATTCCTGTTTAGACCCGGTTCGGAACCGAAAGTCGCATAGTTTGACTTTCACTTTGACTTTCAGTTCCGACCCGTTTAAGCATGTTTTGGAAATGCCTTAGAGCTTCCTTAGGACCAGGCTACATGTTAGTGTAACCCTCTGTGGTTGGTTCATTGATTGACCCATTCGTTTACGTGTTTCCGTTAATTGCTCATATGTTGACCATTATGCCCTTATTACCTTAAAACGTGATTTATGAAAATGTAAAAGTGTAGAAACCTTAGTTACTGATATATAAACTTGTATGCAAAGTTTGACATCAGTTTGAGGTATAGATTGAGAGTTATGCTCATTAGCGTAAATTGAGGGCTTTATGTTAATTAAACGGCGTAATTAGCGTATAGCCTAGTTAAGCCTACTTTTTGATATCAAACCTATTACCCACTGATCTAATATATTATTTTGGGATTTTTAAAGATTTTTAATTAATTTTAGGCTGAGCATAACTTATAGTCGTAGGCTTAATCCGGTAATTGTCGGTTTTGCCCTTACGGGCCATAAAATGAGTTTTACATATCTAAACGACTCCAAACCTTTTGCTACTGATCACATATGATAAATAAATTATTTTAAGCCTTCTGGAAATATAAAAATATCAGATTTAAGTATCGAACCCGGAAATGGCCTTTAATCGCCTTTTTAAGCGTTTTTAACGCATAGTATGTACTTAAACTATTTTAACATACAAGGGTTGATACCTACTAATATATGAGACAAATTATAATATTTTAACAGTAAGCAAAGGTTGATAAACTCAGACTTCAGTTTTGAGCTTTACGGCTTACGTGAAATTACCAAAATGCCCTTCGGTGCATAGTTTGGTTATAACTGATAAATTTCATATGTATACTTTATCCTACTATTATAACTTATCAAAATAAGTATTTTCGCTGATTATACCAGACCTGTAACTCAGGTAAATACTTAAACTCTTTTATAACCTTTTAAATGACCAAACTACCCCTGCGAGGCCTAGTTTGTGTTTAAATACGTTTTGGGCATAATGAAAGACAACTTACTGATGTCACAACATATTAGGAGCATATTAACTTAGGAAACCTATAAATGGCTCATATGAATAACCGTTACGCTTATTACGCGTTCGGTTCGGTTTATGTGACTAGTTTGCATAAATTAGCCGAAACGGGTTAAACGTTATCGTTTTTATCTCAAAATCCAGAATGTGTTTAGTTTACCCATATTATACAAGTCTCCAAACTTGTTGGGTCTAAATCACATCCTATTCCGGTCTTCGCTTAATCATGCGTTTTGAACCGTAAACCTTTCCTTAAAACTAACCGGTCTAAGTTACGACTTTAAATAAGACCCGTTAGGAATTTAATAGGTTAATAAAACCTTCGTTCCAGATTGAGAGCCCTAGTAGAAGTACTTGTGCTTGCTGATTAGAATATACGGCTGAGTATAAATTGCATTGCTAGCTCAGGTAAATACTTTTAACTTATTTTCCCTTATACGGGCTTGGGATACGGTATTATAAAAATACCTCTTGGTCGGGTGTAGAAACCTTTTAATCGGAGATGATTAAATTGCATAATCCCGTTTTAATCTGTATTGATTGATAACAAATAACATTGGGGGTTAATGACCGTGTCCTGGATATCCTTGGCTCATTTTAAAAAGTGAATGGCCACGACGTAAGCACAAGGTGTAGGCAAAACACCTCCTGTTGCATATGTATAACGTATACTCACTCGTAAGGGTATCTTCTTGTGAGATTATATTTGTGGTGTGTCGATTAATCTTGTCTGGCTTGTATTGTATAATCACCGGCCCTAAATGTTGGACAACCATGTAAATCGGATACAAGATTTTTATTAATAAAATTGTCCCAAGTATAAAAGATTAATTTTGCCTCTGTGCATTTTAATCCAGTTATAAAAGATATTTTGTGCCTCGTGCATTCAAATCAATTTTTAAACTCTTTTTCCAAAATGAGTCAGTTAATTGTATTTACCAGTGTAAACTGACGTATTTTCCAAAAGGTTAAGTGACAGGTACTATGCGTAATTGGCTGGGAGCTCAGGGCGTCATTAGGGAATCTTGCAAGTTCTAGATGCCTAAAGTCTGTTGAACAGTTTTCTTTATTGAGGTGTGGATCCTTTACCTTCCGTTGTAATACTTTGACATTACTTATATTCGGAATGTAATATATTTATCTTTTGCTTCCGCTGTGCATTATTATATTGTGTGGTTTGACTATGATGATCTCAACTACGTCACGATACTCCCCACTGGGCCCACCGGTGACACGTGGAAATCGGGGTGTGACAGGTTGGTATCAGAGCCAACATTGAGTGAATTAAACACTAGCCCTTAGTGTTTAATCTCAATGACACAGTAGCACATTCCTTGACCTTCTGAGTCTAGACTTAACTTAGGAATATTCTCAATCCTAATCTGGAAATTTTACTTCCAAAAATTTTTATTGAATACGTTGCCAAGTGAAGAAGCCGTAATAGGAGTCCTCCACACCCGGAGCCTAGAAATGCTGAGCTTCGTACCGCGGCTAGAATGAAACGAGCATCCAAGGAGAAAGCATTCAAAAATAACTTGAAGAAAAAAAAACTCCTTTTGCTGAAGATCGTTTCCTTAATAGTCCTCATAAGGACATATATTCGAGGACACATTATTCCTTTCAAAGACCCGCTTAGGGCAACTCTGTGCTTTTATTTTCATATAATGGATTGATTAAACTAAGTTTTCATTCTAAACATGAAATATGAAATAAATGGAAAATAACATCCCTTAGAAGGGAATTGCCTACGGGCTATGATTAATGTCCTCTGAGACTAGAGACAGTGGTAGCCTACAACTCCCTGTCGAGAAAAATAATGAATTTTGATTCACCCCTAAGAGTCGATCCCAAACGATCATGGCTTATAAATTAAACTTGTCCACGTGACCAAGCCTTTTGTGCTATTACTAACTTATAAATTGCCTCGATCCCAAACGATCATGGCTTATAAATTAAACTTGTCTACGCGACTAGGCCATTTGTGCTATTATTAACTTATAAATTAGGATTTATGATAAAAATCCTGAATAAAATAAATATCCTTTCTTCACTGCCAGTAGGCATTTAAAAAAAAAGAATCTTAAAGGTGAAACCTAGCCTACGCGGCCAAGATGGTGAAACCTACCCAAGGGATTCAGATCCTTGTTAACACCTAAGAACGTGTTAGCACTCCTAACAAATGTGATTCGATAAAATCACAACAGTCATCCTTATATTGGATTCTTCCAATTTTCTTATCTATCCTAGTGATTTAGAAATCATGGCTTGTGTCATCCTATAAGATGATCATATTATAAACATCCGATAGTGATGAAGTGCCTACGGGCTAAACTTGTTGTCCGATAAGACAACGACAGTGGTGGTCTTTGACCTCCTGTCTAAAAATGTTGGACCAGGTCCAAGCATAATAGTCGGTAGGATCCATACGATCTCGACTAATAGCATCTGAGAAGATGATCATATTATAACCATCCCTCAGAAGGGAAATGCCCACGGGCTATATCTATTGTCCTAAAAGACAAAAGACAGTTGAAGTCTACAACTCCCTGTCAAGAGAAGGTAATGAACTTGATTCAAACCTTAATGCCTCGATTCTCTGAAATCATGGCTTATAAAATTTAGAACTGTCCTTGTGACTAGGCCTTTTACGCCACTTTAAATATCCTTGATGTTTTATAACTAGGATAAATTATCATGGAAATTACTAATTAAATATAACTAACAAGTTAACCAATATGGTTTATATTACCATGGTTGATGAATCGTCAAAGATGATGATTCCATAAAAACCTCTGAATAAATCATTGTTGATATTTATGTAGTAATCAAGCTACATGGCTGGATTAGATGAAGTTAACAGCCACATGAAGGAGAACAATGATACTACCAGAATTAATGTAACTGGAGCAGAACTGCAGGCAATAATAGATTATGCTGTTACTCGAGCTCTTGATCGACAGTATGACGAATCAAATGATACCCACTCTAAGACTCTATCCGTGGCTCGTAGTAACCCCCCTCCTAAAATACATGAGTCAAGGGAGGACGATGTTCATGACTTGTCAAATCAAAGGAGTATTCCGTCTAGACAAGTTGTGTTTCATCAAGAGGCATCAGTTAAGACCTGTTCATATAAATATTTTGTCTCCTGCAAGCCCAGAGACTTTACAGGAGAAAATGGGGCCATCGATTGCATGACATGGCTCGATGAGATGGACGCTGTTGTTGACATCAGCGGTTGTGCGGAGCAAGATGTTGTGAAATTTGTTTCACAATCATTCAAAGGAGAAGCGTTAGCATGGTGGAGATCATTGCTCCAAGCCACGGGAAAAGTTCTACTCTACAACTTATCTTGGGATCAATTTGTTGCATTAGTCAAAGAAAACTATTGCCCCCAGCATGAGGTAGAAAATATAGAATCAGACTTCTTGACTCTAGTCATGGAGGATTTGGATTGTCAGGCGTATGTGACAAGTTTCAACACTATGTCCCGCCTAGTTCCTTATTTAGTCACCCCTGAACCTAAACGCATCGCGCGTTTCATTGGAGGCCTAGCACCAGAAATAAAAGGAAGTGTTAAAGCATCTAGGCCAACCACATATAGGTCCGCGGTGGACTTATCCTTATCTCTCACCTTAGATGCAATCAGAATTAAGTCGGTTAAGGCTTCTGGCGAGGGAAGAAGAGAAAGAGAGGAGGAAAACTCTCATCGATATAACAAGAAGAAGAAGGGAAATTCTGAGCGCGGGAAGGATTCCGAGTTTAGGAAGAACTCGAGTCAGTCTGATAACAGACCCAAATGCAGTAACTGCAAAAAGCAATATTTTGGAAAATGTACAATCGACCCACGTGCTAAATTGTGTGGAATTTGCAAGACCTAGGGTCACAAAACCTTAGATTGCAAGGGGTTAAAGAACGCCACATGTTACAATTGTAACGAGGAAGGGCACATCAAAACCAACTGCCCGGAGCTTATAAAGAAGCCGGGAAAGGCCAGGAAAATAAACGCATGACTCTTCCGGATGAACGCCAGGAAATGGTGCAGAAGGATAACTATATAACAGGAACCAATATCGAGTATGGCAAACTCGGATAAGACAACAGTCAATCGCGCCATTGATGACACGACGCGTGCTAATGATGCTGAAATTGTAAATCTTAGAATTTCCAAAGATGTCCTTCAAACTATGATAGACGCAGCCGTTGGAAAAGCTGTGAAGAAGGCTGTGAAAAAGTTAAAGGAGCCCCATGCTGCTCGGTCCAAATTTTATCTAGGACCACATTTCCTTACTCTTAAGGAGGATCTCGTTCATGCCTCTGATGCAAAGGATGAACTAAAAAGGAAAAGGGAGGTAGATAACTCCCAGAGTTCTAAGAAAAAGAACAAACAAAAGTCCGACCAGAAACCAGTATGTGAGACCTGCAAGAAGCGCCATTATGGGAAATGCAGGTTCGAACCAAAATCCAAATCGCAGCCCAGGGCTTGTGGGATCTGCAAGTCTAAGGGACATAAAACGTTGGACTGTAAGGACATGAAGAAAGCAGTCTGTTTCGGCTGTAATGAGAAAGGCCACATCAAGACTACGTGCCCTAAATCTGTCAAAGGAAATGCGGCGAAGGAAGTAAAGCCTAAAATTGAAAGCGCCTAAAATGCCTGAGCTAGTCCATAAATAATGGCATCAGGTACATTACTTGGCATTTTATCAATAATTTAAATACTAAGAGTTTTTATTTTGGTTCGGATACCAGTAAATCCTTCATAAACTATAAGTATAAAAAAAATGGTGGAACCGGCCGTCCCCGGAATCGAACCTGGGTCTAGGCCACACCCTTTCGCGCGCCTAGCCAACCGAGCTAGGTGCCTAGTTTGTGAAAATTTCCATTCTGATTAAATATAAGCACATATAGTTGATATCTCTTTAATCTCTGTCGATTTCGAATACCAAATGGTATGACAAAAGCGCTATATGAGGATTGGTGTATCTTAATAAGTTCCATAGATTGCTTCCATGCCTGATCAGTATGGAGGTTTAATGCATGGAACCATAAAGATATCCCAATGATCATATGGTACTAAAGTCAACTAATGGTACCCAAAGAAGATATCCAGAATAAATATTCCCTGGTAAAGAAATATGTGGACTCATAACATAAATGTGTCACTTATTAGACACAAGCATTGATGAGTGAACTGGAGCCTGAGATATGGAAATCTCAGTAATCTCCTTGTATCTTGATTATCTTCTCCTAACACTACCCTGTTTACCTCCCGAGAGGCAGTAGCGTTAAGAATTATATTCCATTTAGGGTTGCATTATTATGAAATCTCCAAGACAACTAGTACCATTATTGGCAGAATCGAAAACCCTGGTTAAGTAAGTTTTAAGACATAGATTCATAAAGCCAAACTCAATATCCTGAGAATTCGGTATAGTAAACTGTGAAAGACGGTTCATTATGCTAAGGCATTGTTTACCGCAACCTTGATTAGGCGACGATTAAAAATCGCCATCAGCTGCCTAGGATCGTCGATTTGCTCGACTAACTGTAAAGATTTGCTATTTCTTAAGATTAATTTTGAACAATGGTTGGAATAACCATCTCATCTTAAGATAAGTTTTTTCTATAATAGCTGTTATATAAGTATCAAGGCTACCCCTTTGGAGACCTTGTATAAATGGCATGTTGAACGTTTATTGTTAGAACAATAGATTGGTAAGTTCAATTATCAGGATCTGAAAGTTGCAGTGGAAACAACAAATCAGATCACACAAATCCCTAATTATCTGTAAGATGCCGATATTTGGCAGAAAAATCAAGGATTAATGAAAATAGCAAACCTCCTAAATTCTTGTTAAGAAATAAGGTTCAACAATAGATATCACCCTGGAAGGATGTGCAATTTGTTAAAGTTTTTAGGCTAGTTAAGCTCTGAATATAAAGAATCATTCGAAGGAAATCGAATGTATCAAGATTAAGTAGCCTTTAAGCTAAAACCGATTTAAAGAGCTTGGCGGAGCTCGCAATACATTGCACACAAATGATTTCGCGACGTGTTTCGCCAATAAGTCAAGAAGAATTATCACATAATGATATGCAGATTTATAATATGATGAGCAACCTGTGTCGATTAAGGGCCGAGAGGATTAGAAGCTCCAAAAAGATACATGTACCTATTAAAAAGGTCAATTGTAGTGCCTTAGAGGCTCAAAGGTACTGGGGGAAGATTAAGCCCAATTTAAGGCAGAAAATACTTCCTTTACTTTAACAAATCTCGAGGTTGAGATTTCTTTTAAGGGGGTGAGGATGTAACACCCTGAAAATTCACGTCCTATAATGTGTTGACACGTGTCATAAAGTTTGAACGTGTGAAAGAATGTTACAAAAGGACTAAAGTTGACAAACATGGAAAGTATGTAATTTTACGGGCTCTAAATGTCAACAGTGAATAAATATACTTCATAATAACCCTACATGATGTTTATAACATCAAACGAATAAATCATGGATCATACGAAACAAAAAGTGAGAGATTACAAGCTACAGGGGTTAAATGTGTCAACATGTTTAAAGATATACCTCTGAGTGACCTTTTGATAAACCCGAAGCTTTGTAAATGTTAATTATGCTCACTAGAATGCGCGATATAAATTTCATAAAGTTTCGTTATCGTATGAGGAAGTTGTGATCAAATTCGTGTGCAAGGGGTTAAAGCGTTAATGTTGAAAGTTATGACTTTCCGGGTTAACCGGAAGTGTCCAGGGACTTGGCAAAGTGGGTATAAGTCCTAAAGTCCTTAAGGGTATATAATAAAGGGGTCAAAATGCAATTAGAAGCTTAGTTTCCCTTTCAAATAGGCCAAGAGACAAGATTTGGAAAATAAAAAAATTAAATTTCTGATTTTGAGGCTGAGGCGGCCCGCTTCAACATCAATGAAGCCTCAGGCGGGCCGCGTGAGGCGCCCAGAACCAGAAAAAATGACCAGCAGCCTGTATACGCGGAATTTCGACTTTGAACCGATCTTTATGCATTATGGGCGACCCCTAGACACCCCCTAAGCATCTAGGACACAGGTGGGAAGGTTGTGGTGTGTGCTAGACCTTGTTGTCAACACTTTGAGGTGATTGTATTCACTATAAAAGGCCACAAGTGTTCATCTCATTCCACACACCTTCATTCTGCAATTGGGGAGCCTTCTGGAGCTTCAAAGCAGACCCAAGTCCTTCCTAATTAAGCTTAGGACTTCAGTAAGTGTTCTAATCCTTTCTTGATTAAGTTTTAGCTTAGTTTTAGCTTAAAAGTCAAACCGTCGTAATTAACGGTTGACTTTAAGATTAATCACTAATGGTCCAGTGATTAGTCAAATCAAAGGTAGTTATAAGTTGGTAATTATGTGGGCTTTAAACCCTTAAAAGGGTTCCCCCTGATTACCAATCTAACTAGATCGTTTGTCGGGTCAAACTTAATCCGAAAAAGTCAACAGAAGCATAAAACGCATAATTAGCAATCTAGAAGGCGTGCAACCTGTTTGATCATTATTATAACTTGGTAATTAGTGTAAGAACATGTCTAAACACGTTCGACCCGACAAATTCCTGTTTAGACCCGGTTCGGAACCGAAAGTCGCATAGTTTGACTTTCACTTTGACTTTCAGTTTCGACCCGTTTAAGCATGTTTTGGAAATGTCTTAGAGCTTCCTTAGGATCAGGCTACATGTTAGCGTAACCCTCTGTGGTTGGTTCATTGATTGACCCATTCGTTTACGCGTTTCCGTTAATTGCTCATATGTTGACCATTATGCCCTTATTACCTTAAAACGTGATTTATGAAAATGTAAAAGTGTAGAAACCTTAGTTACTGATATATAAACTTGTATGCAAAGTTTGACATCAGTTTGAGGTGTAGATTGAGAGTTATGCTCATTAGCGTAAATTGAGGGCTTTATGTTAATTAAACGGCGTAATTAGCGTATAGCCTAGTTAAGCCTACTTTTTGATATCAAACCTATTACCCACTGATCTAATATATTATTTTGGGATTTTTAAAGATTTTTAATTAATTTTAGGCTGAGCATAACTTATAGTCGTAGGCTTAATCCGGTAATTGTCGGTTTTGCCCTCACGGGCCATAAAATGAGTTTTACATATCTAAACGACTCCCAACCTTTTGCTACTGATCACATATGATAAATAAATTATTTTAAGCCTTCTGGAAATATAAAAATATCAGATTTAAGTATCGAACCCGGAAATGGCCTTTAATCGCCTTTTTAAGCGTTTTTAACGCATAGTATGTACTTAAACTATTTTAAACATACAAGGGTTGATACCTACTAATATATGAGACAAATTATAATATTTTAACAGTAAGCAAAGGTTGATAAACTCAGACTTCAGTTTTGAGCTTTACGGCTTATGTGAAATTACCAAAATGCCCTTCGGTGCATAGTTTGGTTATAACTGATAAATTTCATATGTATACTTTATCCTACTATTATAACTTATCAAAATAAGTATTTTCGCTGATTATACCAGACCTGTAACTCAGGTAAATACTTAAACTCTTTTATAACCTTTTAAATGACCAAACTACCCCTGCGAGGCCTAGTTTGTGTTTAAATACGTTTTGGGCATAATGAAAGACAACTTACTGATGTCACAACATATTAGGAGCATATTAACTTAGGAAACCTATAAATGGCTCATATGAATAACCGTTACGCTTATTACGCGTTCGGTTCGGTTTATGTGACTAGTTTGCATAAATTAGCCGAAACGGGTCAAACGTTATCGTTTTTATCTCAAAATCCAGAATGTGTTTAGTTTACCCATATTATACAAGTCTCCAAACTTGTCGGGTCTAAATCACATCCTATTCCGGTCTTCGCTTAATCATGCGTTTTGAACCGTAAACCTTTCCTTAAAACTAACCGGTCTAAGTTACGACTTAAATAAGACCCGTTAGGAATTTAATAGGTTAATAAAACCTTCGTTCCAGATTGAGAGCCCCAGTAGAAGTACTTGTGCTTGCTGATTAGAATATACGGCTGAGTATAAATTGCATTGCTAGCTCAGGTAAATACTTTTAACTTATTTTCCCTTATACGGGCTTGGGATACGGTATTATAAAAATACCGCTTGGTCGGGTGTAGAAACCTTTTAATCGGAGATGATTAAATTGCATAATCCCGTTTTAATCTGTATTGATTGATAACAAATAACATTGGGGGTTAATGACCGTGTCCTGGATATCCTTGGCTCATTTTAAAAAGTGAATGGCCACGACGTAAGCACAAGGTGTAGGCAAAACACCTCCTGTTGCATATGTATAACGTATACTCACTCGTAAGGGTATCTTCTTGTGAGATTATATTTGTGGTGTGTCGATTAATCTTGTCCGGCTTGTATTGTATAATCACCGGCCCTAAATGTTGGACAACCATGTAAATCGGATACAAGATTTTTATTAATAAAATTGTCCCAAGTATAAAAGATTAATTTTGCCTCTGTGCATTTTAATCCAGTTATAAAAGATATTTTGTGCCTCGTGCATTCAAATCAATTTTTAAACTCTTTTTCCAAAATGAGTCAGTTAATTGTATTTACCAGTGTAAACTGACGTATTTTCCAAAAGGTTAAGTGACAGGTACTATGCGTAATTGGCTGGGAGCTCAGGGCGTCATTAGGGAATCTTGCAAGTTCTAGATGCCTAAAGTCTGTTGAACAGTTTTCTTTATTGATCCGCCTGTGGATCCTTTACCTTCCGTTGTAATACTTTGACATTACTTATATTCGGAATGTAATATATTTATCTTTTGCTTCCGTTGTGCATTATTATATTGTGTGGTTTGACTATGATGATCTCAACTACGTCACGATACTCCCCACCGGGCCCACCGGTGACACGTGGAAATCAGGGTGTGACAATATGTTTGGTGGAAATTATGTGTATGGCTAAGAATCCCAGTCCCAGGTCAGTTTAGTTCTGTGAGAGTTGTATTGAAATATGCGGCTGAGCTGCAGCTAAATAGCAAAGGCAGTTAAAGCAATTTTTGTGTTGGCTTGTTGGCGTATCAAGAAACAAATCGGGGAATGACAAGGTTTTTAATGGAATACATGATTGCCTATTCAAGATGATTAAAGACAACAAGGATCTATCCTTCTTGTGGATAATGAGCACAACTAAATGGAGGAACATTCCTTGGGAAAAATGGAAATGTGGTGTTGAGGATGAAGATTTCCAGTAAAGTTGTTGTTGTTTCTAATCTTTCTCTTATTGATTGTACTCTTTTGGTTGCTCTCATTTATTGCTAAGAGCAATATGTTTCAATGGTTAATTTTTCCGTGTCTCACACCCTCAATTTCCACATGCGGAGTTTTACCGCAAGAAGTGTGACTAACCAGGATCTAGCCACTATTCATGTTGAACCAACCATTTAAAATTATACAAACGTCACTAATAACATGATTAGCGATAACGTTTAATTGTTCAAAACACAGTTTATGTTGCAGCCATGGTTGCAAAAGTCGTTGGGCGCTCCCTAGTCGGTCGACCGGGGAGTTGAGAGTACTCGGCATAGGCGGAGAGAACTCGAGGAGTACCCGGACATGTTAAATTATAAAGAAATTAGTTTTCGGAAATTAAATATATGTCTAATAACATAAATTTACTAATATTTATCACAAAATACGCGAAAATAATATTCATTATTTAATATGATAGTCATATAAATTATGTTTTATTATATTTTAAGTCAAACTCGGCCCGAATTGGCCTACTAGATCCGATTTTGGCCGACTATGACCGCTTTTTATCCAATCCGAGTAATTAGGCGGAGTTAGAGAAAGTCGCATCGGCAGCCTACTGTCACGGCCCCCGACCTGGTTTGACCCGTTTCAGGAGCCGCGGGACAGAAATCTCGTGGTATTTAATTAACAGCGGAAGTTTCTTCAGGATCTTTTTAAAACTGAAATATTTCCTGATTATTTTATTTCACAATTCGGGATAAAACCCGGTAATTTACAATATTGAGATTTCACGGAGAAATCTTTCTTTTACAAAACATGTTTCTTCATTTTATACTGAGCCACTTCCTTAAGCTTGTAGTGCTTTTCGGCACTTTTCCTGGATCACAACAGATCACCTGAAACATGTTTGAAAAAGGTTTTGTCAGCGGGAAATACTGAGTGAATCATTCTATTTATGAAAATGACTCGGTTCTTATAATTTACAGTATTAAGAGAGATTACAATGTTTCCGATATCAAACCAATTACCCACAGTACTTGTCACTCGAACATCCATCGATAGCCTCTTTGCTCGATGGTGTCTGTGACTATGGTCATATCACTCATTGGCTAACTCGTTGTCCAATAGTGACGGTTATCAAGTTATGTATACAAAACCCCACATACCGGCTGTAACTTGGGTGATTACATAAACTTAATCACTGTAATTATAATCTTTGAAACTAAACATGATTTCAAAAGTAATTTGATAAAAAGAGAATGACTCACATTGCAGATTTAATTTGAGCAGAGCCTAGCCTACTGATTAGCCTTTTAACCTAATTTTAATAACAGGCACACAATTCGGTTAGTAACTTAATACAGCATTTACGATAACTCACGAGATCAAATTCTCACAACGAACGACAAAGTGCGATACTTAAACATCCATCGAATTAACGACAAACGACAAAGTATAACCCTAATGTGGGCAGAACTTAAACATCCATTGGATATATTGATCGGTCGGAAAATGAATCGTAATAGCGATCGAGTTATTACCCTGATTGCGGCGTCGATTAGTGAATCGTGTGTGTTAATTGTGATAAACAGAAGATATCTCGGAGCGTATTACGAATTGGTTCATCGCTCAAATTCCAGAAATCAAGTCCCACGACCCTCTATTTATACCCAAAATTTGTCAACCCTTGCGCACCGTAACACTCTAACCCTTACGGTGCGCAAGGGACACCTAAGGGTCATAGGGTTGCCACATTTGGGACTAGGCCTGCTGAGTTGATGAATTTAATAAATTCGAATTTGAAAGAGAGATTTTAAGATAATCGTGACTAGGGTTTTACCCCCCTTGAGTTTTAGGGGCCCTGATCCTGATTCCGATTGTTCTGAAAATTTTAGGGTTTGTGCAGAATCACTTGGGTGTCTCAATTATGGTTTCCTATTGGACAAATTAATTTAATAAATATGACTTTTGATGAGAGTTGTTACATTCTCTCCACCTTAATAAAAATCTCGTCCTCGAGATTTACTGGAATAATTGAGGATACTTTCTCTTCATTTCTGATTCCAGTTCCCAAGTGCATTCAGCTCCTCTCTTTGAATCCCATTTAACTTTAACTAGCACTAGTCGTTTGTGCTTGAGAAACTTCACTTTCATGTCTTCTATCTGAAGAGGTTTCTCAACAAATTTTAACTTTTCGTTTACCTTTATATCTTGGAGAGGTACTATCAAAGATTCGTCTGATAGACATTTCTTGAGATTGGATACATGAAATACATCATGTACTCCAGCTAACTCTTCTGGTTGTTGTAAAAGATAAGCAACTGGTCCTATACGTTGGATCACTGGAAATGGTCCTATGTACCTTGGACTTAGCTTTCCTTTCTTACCGAATCTAACAACTCCTTTCCAAGGGGAAACTTTCAACAGTACTCTGTCTCCAACTTGGAATTCTAACGGCTTGCATCTATTGTCTGCATAACTCTTCTGGCGATCTCGAGCTGTCTTCAGTCTTTCCTTGATTTGAGTAATCTTGTCAGTCGTCTCTTGCACAATCTCAGGACCTGACAATTGACTTTCTCCTATTTCTGCCCAACAGACTGGAGTTCTGCACTTTCTTCCGTACAGTGCCTCAAATGGAGCAGTTTCAATTCTTGAATGATAACTATTGTTATAGGAGAATTCGATCAATGGTAAGTGATCGTCCCAATTTCCACCAAAATCTATTACACATGCTCGGAGCATGTCTTCTAGAGTTTGGATTGTCCTTTCACTTTGCCCGTCTGTTTGTGGATGATATGCCGTGCTTAGGTTTAGTCGAGTTCCCATTGCTTGCTGGAAACTTTTCCAGAAATGAGAAGTGAATCGACTATCTCTCTCTGATACAATGGAGAGTGGAACTCCATGTAAGGATACTACTTCATCTACATACAACTTGGCCAACCTTTCCATGCTAAAGGTTTCTTTCATAGGTAGAAAGTGAGCTGATTTGGTTAATCGATCCACAATTACCCAAATCGCGTCATTACCTTTTCTGGTTTTGGGCAACTTAGTAACAAAATCCATTGTTATAAGTTCTCATTTTCATACTGACATTTCTAATTGTTGCAGTAGACCTGAAGGTTTCTGATGTGCTACCTTAACTTGTGAACAAGTAAGACACTCTGATACATACCTAGCTATATCCTTTTTCATACCTATCCACCAGAAATTATTTCTTAAATCTTGGTACATCTTATTGTTTCCTGGATGTATGGTATACCTAGATTTATGAGCTTCCTCCAAGATCTTATTTCTTAATTCTCCTTGTTTTGGTACCCAGATCCTTTTCTTATGGAATCTCCAAATTCCATCAGCTCCTCGTTCTAAATCTTTTATTCTTCCCTTCATTCCTTCAGCATCATCCTGAATTGCGGTTTCCTGAACATTCTTTATTTGTTCCATTAAATCTAATTGTAGATTTAATCTGAGAGCACGAACTCGTCTTTGGTTCTCATGATACTTACGACTTAAAGCATCTGCAACTACATTTGCCTTTCCTTCGTGATACTGAATATCACAGTCGTAATCACTTAAAATTTCCATCCATCTCCTTTGCCTCATGTTTAACTCTTTTTGCCCAAAAATATATCTTAGACTTTTATGATCTGTATAGATAGTAAACTTACTTCCGTACAGATAATGTCTCCAGATTTTCAGGGCAAAAATTACGGCTCCTAATTCTAAGTCATGAGTCGTATAATTTTCTTCGTGCTTTTTCAACTGTCTTGAAGCATACGCAATTACCTTCTTGCGTTGCATAAGCACACATCCAAATCCTAATTTTGAAGCATCACAATATAGTTCAAAATCTTCAGTTCCTTCTGGTAAGGCTAAGATTGGAGCATTGGTTAATTTCTGCTTTAATATTATAAAGGCTTCTTCTTGTTTAGGTCCCCATTCAAACTTAATTGCTTTACAAGTTAGCTTAGTTAATGGTACAGCTATCTTGGAAAAATCCATAATAAACCGTCTATAATATCCAGCTAAACCTATAAAACTTCTAATTTCTATTGCGGATTGTGGAACCTTCCATTTGGTAATTGCCTCTATCTTAGCAGGATCTACATGAATACCTTCGTGATTCACCATGTGTCCTAAGAATTGCACTTCTTGTAGCCAAAATTCACACTTCGAGAACTTTGCATATAGCTTTTCCTTTCTTAACAAAGTTAAGAGTGTATGCAAGTGCTGACAATGTTCGTCCTGACTTTTTGAATAAATAAGTATATCGTCTATAAAGACAATTACAAATTTATCCAAATACGGTTTACAGATCCTATTCATCATGTCCATGAATGCTGCAGGTGCATTCGTTAACCCAAAGGGCATGACTGTAAACTCGTAATGACCATACCTAGTTCTAAAAGCAGTCTTAGGTATGTCCTCTTCTTGTACCTTCAATTGATGATATCCGGAGCGTAAATCTATCTTAGAAAAATATCTAGCTCCTTGAAGTTGATCGAATAAATCATCAATCCTAGGTAATGGGTATCGATTCTTAATTGTAACCTTATTCAATTCTCTATAATCGATACACATTCTCATTGAACCATCTTTTTTCTTAACAAACAACACAGGTGCTCCCCACGGGGATGAACTAGGTTGTATGAAACTTTTACTTAGTAATTCATCTAATTGCTTTTTCAGTTCTAACATTTCTGTGGGTGCTAACCGATAAGGTGCCTTGGCTATCGGTATAGTTCCTGGAATTAGATGAATCCTAAATTCTACCTCCCTATCTGGTGGTAACCCTGGTAACTCTTCTGGGAATATATCTGGATATTCTGAGACTACCGGTATTTCCTTAAGTTCTTTATCCTTAGTGCTAATGATTACCGAAATCATATACCCTATTCCTTGCTTTCGTTCATAACTAGCAACTTTCATTACTGATATGAACTTCATGGGCTTACGTGGTTTATCTCCTGTAATCATAATTACTTCTCTGGTGGGTGCCTGAATTTCTATAGAGTTCTTATCACAGAGAATTCGAGCATGGTTGGCTACTAACCAATCCATTCCTAACACAACATCAAATTCAGCTAATTTCATAGGTAACAGATTTGCAGAAAATTTATGACCTAAAAGTCCTATTTCTATATTTTGCAAAACCTTATCTATTTTAACTGAATTCCCATCAGCCGTTTCGACTGTAAAAATCTGCCTAATGTTGGTTAAGGGTATATTAAGAGCTTGGCAGAATGAAGTATTGATAAAACTTTGGTTCGCACCAGAGTCAAATAATACTTTTGCGTATACGTTGTGAACTAGGAACGTACCAGCTATCACATCTGGAATCATCTCGGCTTCCTGAGTAGTTAACTGAAAGGCTCGGACATTCTTCTTAGTAGCTCCATCGGTTGTCTTGGCTTTGTTGTCTGCTGGTTTGACCAATTTAGGACATTCTGGTCTAAAATGTCCCGTTTCTCCGCAATTATAGCAGACTCTTGTTTTCTTTCTGCATTCCTCTTCACGATGTCCTACCATTTTACAAAAATTGCAGGTTACATTACATCTTCCAAAATGTTTCTTTCTGCAATTCCTGCAAAACGGCGGATTTGAAGATTGCCATGTTCCTCTTTTCTTGAAGCTGTTATTATTACTCATACGAAATCCTTGGGTAATTTTCTGAGCCAGTTCCTTCTTCCTGTTTTCATCTTGCGTGCGTACCAGTTCGTCGGTTAGGGTATTGGCTAATTCCACAGCATCGTCAATCGTACGAGGTCTCGCAGCTTTAACGATGTTACGGATTTCACTAATCAGTCCCCAAATATAGCGAGAAATGAGTACCGGTTCTGGCGAAGCCAGTGTTGGTACCACTCTAGCATATTCAAAGAATGTCGAAGTATAACCGCGACAATCCACATTCACTATCCGATGGTTTAGGAACTTATTTGCCATTTGATCTTTTTCATATTCAGGACAGAATTTTCTTTCTACAATAATCTTAAATTCTTCCCAATTCATGGCGTAAGCCCTATTTCTTCCTTTAGCTTGTAACACCGTGTTCCACCATTCGAGCTCCCCTTCTTTGAAAAGATTTGACGCGTACATAACTTGATCGTCCTGAACACATTTACTTATGGCAATTACTGCCTCGGTTTTCTCTAACCAACGCAGTGTCGCAATCGCTCCTTCATTGCCTGCAAACTCAGTGGGTTTACAAGCAAGAAATTCTTTATAAGTGGAACCAGGTGTTGCAGCTTTCAGTTTCTTAGGGAGCGGAGCTTGCTGTGGTTCATTATCATGATTAACATGATTACTGCCTCCGTTTATACTATTACTGAAGTTATCTTCAGAAATACGTTTGCTAGGAACGATTTGTTGTGGTTCTATTGGATTTTTAACAGCAGCAACGAATGCTGGAATAGCATTGGCTATCCCTTGAGCAACGATATTTTCTATATCCTGCCTTGTCATATATTGATCCCCCGGTTGTTGCTCAGATTGATTAATCTCATTAACTGGTTCATTATTAGCGTTTTCCATCTGATAATTAATATATATAATTTATTAGTATCAACTAAATAACAATTACACAAAACAATTATACAGAATTCATAACACCAATATAGCCAAAACTTTTGATTCTAGATTTCCATTTATATTTAATAGTATGCATCAATACACACTATTATTTTACAAAGTTTTATTTGTAGTTATTTTACAGACTGATTTTACTTATTACTATTACCCCACTACAGTTCCATAAACCCCCTATCTTTTGTCAGTTGGTATTCTAGTAACGACGTTCCCTCTTATCGTAATTCCAGGAGATCTGTCCCAAAATCTCTTGGATCCTATTCCCAGCATCCACTAGTTCTTTGTCAAAATGGCAGAGTTCATCCATTTTCTTGTTACTCATTGGTGGATTTGGTAAAGGTTCTAGATTGTACTGAGGAAAAAAACTTATAGGGCTTGTTTTGTAACTGTATTTCATTGGTCAACCATTCGTCTATTTGCGAGTGGATTGAAGGGTTTGGAATAGCTGGTTCTAAATTCATTGGTAGTTGTGTTTCAAGAGAATGAATAAAAATATTTTCTTTAACAGGCTTAATAGTATCATAGTTTGCCAATACTAAATCTAGCTCTTCCTGAGATGGTAACCACTCAATTTGACTAGGGCTTTCCCCAATTTCCATTTTCTTAGGCTTGGTTTTCTCAAGAGGTGAAGCGTTGAATTCTATAGGTTCTTCTATGTCTGGTATATACCTATTGAAATCTCTGGAAACCTCTATTCTTACCGGATAAAGATTTAAATTCTGAAGGGCGTCAGACAAGTCACTCATGCTGTTTAAATATGCAAAACAATCAAAATTTATTAAGTCAAAATTTTATAATAAAATTTCATAGAAAACCTTTTTAAATATTATTTCATACTGGGTAACTACCAAGACAACTGAAAATTAAAACATACTAAGGTTTACTTATTTATTTACTGAATAAGGTTTCTAGACTGTAGGTAATCTGGGTGCTAAAACTTTAAGTCAGATTATTTTAAAGATTTGTATTTACTGCTACAGTGGCTAGCATATAAATATATGCCCATACTGTACACAATTAATCAGATAATAAAACACATAATCACAAAATAGTAATAAAAATTAAGTATTTTCTAAATACTTAATTGGCTTAAATCAGTGGCTCTGATACCACATTTTTCTGTCACGGCCCCCGACACGGTTTGACCCGTTTCAGGAGCCGCGGGACAGAAATCCCGTGGTATTTATTTAACAGCGGAAGTTTCTTCAGGATCTTTTTAAAACTGAAATATTTCCCGATTATTTTATTTCACAATTCGGGATAAAACCCGGTAATTTACAATATTGAGATTTCACGGAGAAATCTTTCTTTTACAAAACATGTTTCTTCATTTTATACTGAGCCACTTCCTTAAGCTTGTAGTGCTTTTCGGCACTTTTCCTGGATCACAACAGATCACCTGAAACATGTTTGAAAAAGGTTTTGTCAGCGGGAAATACTGAGTGAATCATTCTATTTATGAAAATGACTCGGTTCTTATAATTTACAGTATTAAGAGAGATTAGAATGTTTCTGATATCAAACCAATTACCCACAGTACTTGTCACTCGAACATCCATCGATAGCCTCTTTGCCCGATGGTGTCTGTGACTATGGTCATATCACTCATTGGCTAACTCGTTGTCCAATAGTGACGGTTATCAAGTTATGTATACAAAACCCCACATACCGGCTGTAACTTGGGTGATTACATAAACTTAATCACTGTAATTATAATCTTTGAAACTAAACATGATTTCAAAAGTAATTTGATAAAAAGAGAATGACTCACATTACAGATTTAATTTGAGCAGAGCCTAGCCTACTGATTAGCCTTTTAACCTAATTTTAATAACAGGCACACAATTCGGTTAGTAACTTAATACAGCATTTACGATAACTCACGAGATCAAATTCTCACAACGAACGACAAAGTGCGATACTTAAACATCCATCGAATTAACGACAAACGACAAAGTATAACCCTAATGTGGGCAGAACTTAAACATCCATTGGATATATTGATCGGTCGGAAAATGAATCGTAATAGCGATCGAGTTATTACCCTGATTGCGGCGTCGATTAGTGAATCGTGTGTGTTAATTGTGATAAACAGAAGATATCTCGGAGCGTATTACGAATTGGTTCGTCGCTCAAATTCCAGAAATCAAGTCCCACGACCCTCTATTTATACCCAAAATTTGTCAACCCTTGCGCACCGTAACACTCTAACCCTTACGGTGCGCAAGGGACACCTAAGGGTCATAGGGTTGC
Source organism: Helianthus tuberosus (assembly GCA_030545235.1). NCBI lineage: Eukaryota > Viridiplantae > Streptophyta > Magnoliopsida > Asterales > Asteraceae > Helianthus > Helianthus tuberosus. Next base: position 19,617,029 of record CM060364.1, on the reverse strand, counting down.
CACGTTTGGGACTAGGCCTGCTGAGTTGATGAATTTAATAAATTCGAATTTGACAGAGAGATTTTAAGATAATCGTGACTAGGGTTTTACCCCCCCTGAGTTTTAGGGGCCCTGATCCTGATTCCGATTGTTCTGAAAATTTTAGGGTTTGTGCAGAATCACTTGGGTGTCTCAATTATGGTTTCCTATTGGACAAATTAATTTAATAAATATGACTTTTGATGAGAGTTGTTACACCTACCTTGTAGCGACTACTCGGGAAGTACTCGGCCTTGGAAACCTTGTTTTACAACCATGGTTGCAGCGGAAAAATAAAGTAAAACCCATCAAGAATTTAAAACCACAAGTTTAATAAATGTTCAAAACATAAACATTTAATGAACCACCCACTCCAGGCGGTTGCAACGCCCGTCCATAGTTGTACCTACTGACCTGCAAAGCATGCAACTACGTGACAACAATAAAGTTGGCAAATTCACAAATTATAGTTTAGCAAAAGTAAAGTTCACAATGTTTTTTATTTATGTATGACTCGAGTAGCTAACCCTTATCGCATGACTAAACTGTGTACATAATGCTGACGTTTTGTTTGTGCCCTCATTAATGTCTATCAACATTAATGCAATAGTGAAGATTAGAAGTTCAAGCCCGGCCACCAGCACGGTGTAAGGTTTGTCAAACCTAATAGCGCTATCAATGATGTGTGCAAAATGCAACATATAAATTACATCAAATGAGGCATAAAACTAACCCTTTTTTAGTACTAATGTTGGAAAAAGTGTGCTTTTGTCTTCCTTTTGAATTTACAGGACCAAATGAGCTTAAACGAGCAAAAGGAACAAATAAACAGCAAAAACCAACATAAATACAAAGAAAAAGAATAAACGTGACATGGCCGACCCCTCGATAGCATCCCCAAGAGCAAAAACAAGAAACAGAAAGCTAACCACAGCCTGTGCCCACTGGACACAGGGGCGTGGTCCGATGTCTGCAGAAAGGACAAAGCTGTGGAAGCTTCTACGCCCACCATGGGGGTGTGCCCATCTCAGCACGGGGCGTGGTCAACGCTAAGATTCGCAGAATCTTGCAAAATAACTTAATTAATTATATTTCAATATTCCGACCCTTTGGGATTGTATCCTTGCTGACTCAAACCACTGGGTTGAGGGTAACGTCACCTTCAAAAGAGGGGCCTACTACTATAACTAAGATAATCTCTTAAAAAGTGCAAAAGTGCGGAAATCATCAAAGGATACATTAAAGGCGAGTCGGATCTAAGTGATTCATCTTGTCTATCTGTTTTTATTTTATTTTTATTTCTACATTTTTAGTTTTATTTTTCATGTTTAAACCTTTTCTCAAAATTTTTAGTTTGATTAGACGTTGAGGATAAACCAGTATTAAAAGCTCTTATGTCCTTGGACGACCTCGGTATCTTACCAACGCTATACTACGCACACGATGGGTGCACTTGCCCAAGTGTGTGTTTAGTGTTAGTAGAATATCGTGTTTTATAAATTTAAAACTTGACTAATGTGTAAAATGGGCTTAAAATATCAATAAAAATATAATACACCTTGCACACACCAAGTTTTTGGCACCGTTACCGGGGACACAAGGATTTTAAGAAAGTTAGAAATCAACGGCCAAATCATTTTTTTTTTATTTATTTATTTATTTTGTATTTTTCTTAATTTTTCAGCTTTTGCAAACTTCAGCACGGGGTCGTGCCCGCTAAACACGCCCCGTGCCCAATCTTTGTTACTAGCAATCATGTTTTAAGTCAGACAGTAGCTGAACACGGGGTCGTGCCCACTGAACACGCCCCCGTGCCAACACATCAATTACTGGAAACAGAACCGTAAACATGAGTGATATTGATTATTTTTACTTTCGCTCCTCTTATGGTGCGTGGTGTCAAATATCTGGTGGATCTCATAAAGGTTTAGAATGTTACTTTCTAAATTACACTCCCCACTATATTAACCCATTGTTTCCCTGTAACCTTAAGATAGGCAAAAGTAAAAACGATCCCTATCTCTCCCCCGAGTGCCCTCAACCATTTCTTTTGGATGACATGATTTTAGAAGAATTATATCAGCTCGATGAAATAATTCTCCAATTATTAAAAGAACTTGAGATGGATATGAGTTATCCATCACAAGACAACAATCAAGGAGAATTATTGGGGACACATTTGGAATCTAACAACATCGTCGATACCGAAAGCACCTCTAACTCTTATGAGGATTTGAGCGATAGTCGACCCTGTGTCGATTATGCCGTGAAGGACTCTCCATCGGTCTCAGCCGATGCGTTCATAGACCTGAGCGATTCGACATAAACCTTCTTTAACGAGAGCCCGGATAAGGGGAATAAAGGTTGGTTTCGCCCACCGGTATTTAGCTTAGGTTTTACCCTTTTCGATAATGTAACATCCCTATTTTTATATAAGAATTATAGGTTTGGTTAAATTTATTAACCACTAGTAACTAGTAACTAGTTTATTTTTAAATATAAATATTCAACCCAAATAGTTTTGGTTGAAATATTTGGCCTGTATATGGGTGACCTTTCTGATAAAATAAAAGTCTATAAAAATTTATATTATTAGACAGGTAACTTACGGGTAGGTTGACCGTAAGAAATATGAAGTTCCTAGATGGGCCTAGGAACCGTATAATAATTAAATTATAAAAATACATTGTATTTTGAACCTACTCTATTTTTAATAAAACTTGGTTCAAAATGTAGACAAAAATATACTCGTTCTAATAACATATTCATTATTTTATAAAACGGTATATTTTACAAGTTATACACGCCAAATAAGTGAAGCAGGTGAATTAATTATAAGAATAAAATAATAATTAATAATAATTCAATTGAAAGGCTCATTCTATTCCCACCCCCCCTATTTACTAATTACACCCCCCCCCCCCCCTATCAAAAACATCACATCCATCAATCATTTAGTTTTTGTTTTTAGCCTGTTTTGTCTTTTTGTTGTCTTTTTTTTATTCATTTATTTAATTATTAGTTATTTAGTATTTGTTTATTATTTAATTAGTTATTATTATTATTATTATTATTATATTTATTAATATTATATTTATTATTATTAGTAGTAGTAATGATATAGTATTTATTATTAGTTTTTATTGTTATACTTTATCAATTTATATTTATAGCTGTAACAAAAGCTATATAAAAATAAGTACTTTTTTACAAAATTATTATCATTTAATAATTTACATACCGAGGTTTAATCTATACACCCCCCAAATGTAGCAGGTTGTGCTATCCAAGACTTATACATATTTTGACGTGATTCAAATATATTCTCCCAGCCAGCTGCATCATTTTCTCTCATTAATTTCCATAGGTTGTTTGTGCTGGCAATTGGATACTCTCCTTGCAATTCTACCATTATAAAATGGTTACCATTCACGTGTGCAATTGTAATTATTTTTTTTCTGGGAACTCGTGAGGGCCTCTCCAAAGCGAAAAACAAGTAGAACTGTTTCTTTTATCTTGAGATAAAAAATGAACGATCACATTAAACTTGTTCGCAATCAAGAATCCTGCCTCTGGCATAATCATCCAGTGTTTTTCAGGTGCAAACCCCGATCCTGACCAAGCCAAGGACGTGAACACATCTTTGAATGAGCCTAAGAAAGCCTTAGTGTACTTATTTCTAAACTCGAGTAGCTCTTCCATCAGTGATCTCCCGATAAATAACCATTCATCTTCACCGTACCCGAGAGCAGAAGCTGTCGCCCGAAACCCACAATTTCCATCACCTAACACGTTATGTATGCGTGTAACATACGCATGGAAGATTTTTGGAATTAGATGAATATAGTTGTGTATCACCTGTGATGCTTGATCTTGGTTCAACCCCATGAAGTCATAGCCTGGCGCACTTGTAGAGTTGGTGAAAGAACTTTGTCCGACAATATCTTGGTTCAACCACATGAAATCATATCCCGGTGTGTTTAAAAGGTTGGTAAAAAAACCTTGTCCGTCTGTATCTTGTGTCATGAACGGACTTGGTTCACCAGGATCGTCCTTGAATGGTTTTTTTCCGTAAATATCTTGATTTATGAACGGACTTGTTTCACCAGGCACTTGATAGTTCACGTCTGGACTGATGTAACCAACATAATCATCAGTCTCTAGATACCCGAATGAACTATGTCTCCAAGGCTCTTGAGTGTAATCATGATCTTGGGAGTTCACAAATGAACTATGCCTTGCAGGTTCTTGAGTGTAATCCTGCTCTTGATAGTTCGTAAATGAACTATGCCTTGCAGGTTCTTGAGTGTAATCCTGCTCTTGATAGTTCGTAAATGAACTATGTCTTGCAGGCTCTTGAGTGTAATCATGATAATCCATAACACTTACGAACTTGACAACGACAATGTGAACGCTTTAAATGACGCTCTTCTATTATTATATCAAGTGCTTCATGAGAAACAGAGCCATGTAATAGCTTCAACATTGGTAGGTTGTGTTTATGCATTAGAAACAGAGATTGTCTTGTTGGTAGAAGTTACACCAACAATTTCAAGAAAAGGCAATTTATACTTGTTCGTATTGTATGTGACATCCATAAGCAACACATGTGGAAAATCAAGGAAGTACTTGTATGATATTTTAGGAACAAAGAATAAGTCTTCCAACATGTTTGAAACTCTATTGGTAGAAATTTCAAAAGTATACCCTTTATCATTTAAATGAGACATTAGCACCTCCATCAAAGATTTCCCTTTATGATCCGTTGCTCGAATTTTATCACGTGCGTTATATATGTTTTTAATTGTAGAGACATTATTTTCATCACGCTCCTTCATAACACCTAAAATATCTTTTGGGAACACACCCTTCCCCGTCAACTCTGCCACCAATTGGTGTTCATTAGGTGTCAATCGTTTGAGGATTGGGTGTCCCTCCATATATTCTTCGGGTGGATGATTATGCTCACCAGGTTTTACTTTTAACGTCCAAGAACCTTAACAAGATTATATAACTAAGTTGAAACTTGAAACATGGGAATTAAAGTGAACTAATATTAGTTACAAAATATTAGGTGAACAAGCTTGAGTAGTTACAAAATATATATTATCCAAACAAACTCATTTAAACTAAAACAAGACCCTTAACCTAGCTAGATTATATAACTAAGTTGAAACTTGAAACATGGGAATTAAAAACTATACCTGATCTGTTGAAAATCTAGACATCTCTTTAACTGTAGAGAGCGAAGGCTACTACCGAAGCTCCTCTTTTAAAGGGTCATAAGGCTACTACCGAAGCTCCTCAAAAAAGAAGTAAGTGAATCCTACATCAAAAAAGAAGTAAGTGAAACGAATGCATATCAACTGCACGGTTATTTGAGGCACCAATAATTTGAGTTTGTTCCACTTTCATTTATTCTCTCAAATGCACCAATAATTTGAGGATAAGACATAATCATTGCATATCAACTTTACACGGTTTTTTTTTTTTCAATTTTAATAATAATAATAATAATAATAATAATTAGTGGCATCTTGGTGGTGGGATAAGACTTTGGGACCAATAGGTCCTGGGTTCGATTCCCACAAGAGGGTTTTCCCATGTTTATTGGGTTTCCTCCTGAATTGGTGTGAGCTTAGTGGAGATGGATATGATCGGGTGGTTCCTTTGGTGGCACGATGATACTCCAGTGGTCCGTCAGTGATCCAAATTTGCCGTTCAAAAAAAAAACTAATAGTAAATAATAATAATAACAAAAAGACACTAAAATATAATAAAAAGACAACAAAAAGACAAAAAAGACTAAAAACAAAAAGGAAATGATTGATGGATGAATTGATGGATGTGATGTTTTTATAGGGGGGGTATAATTAGTAAATAGGGGGGGTGTGTATAGTATCACCCAATTGAAATTAAGTAGTTGGACGTATCCAAAACAATTTTAAATGTAGGCTCCGATTTTTTTAATAAAATAATAAATAAAAAGATAAGCATATTGAATAAAATAATATTAAATCTAAACTTTCAAAGAAATCAGTTAGTGTACGTGTCATCATAAAGAATCATTTGATTTCCTTTAATACACGTGTATGTGTATATGATAGACAACAGAAAAAGAAATTAATAAGGGGGGATGCGTGGCTCAAAATTAAAGGCTACAAACAAACTTGAGTGAACTCTAAAGCTCACCAAACTTCATATAAATAGAAGCAGCAGATACTCAATTTTTTGTGTCTGTCTATCCTTCCTTTCGCCATTCTCTCTCAATTTCTATTTTATTTTTCTTATTTTTTTTACTTAAATAATAATAAGGATCTGTCCGTTTTAAATGTTTTTAACTCCCGATCACCGCTACCCTTTCCGATTGATCTGAGCCTCATAACATATGTCAGGGCTTTGCCCGACTAAGTTGTTGGGGTTCTGTCTCGTGACATAGGGACAAAGTTGACTGAGGGGTACTATACTTAACACGAGTGCGTTATATATTTTTTTTTTATATAGCTCAAAAGTTATACCCAAAATTTATACCAGGAGGCTTTCTAGTTGAACCCTAAAGTTAAAAAGTGAGTCTATTTTCTTTTCTCACTATTTTATTCCCTTTTTCTTTATGATATAATTATATTCAAAAATGTCCCAAACCATAACAACTCTCATCAAAACTATTATAATTTTATTATTATTATTATTATTATTATATTTTATTCACTAAGAAACCCTAATTAAGAAACCCAAGTGATTATGTATAAACCCTAAAATTTTCAGAACAATCAGAATCAGGATCAGGGCCCCTAAAACTCAGGGGGGGTATTCCCTACTCAACGATTATCTTCACAAATCGCTGTCAAAATTAAATTTCTCGATTCCGTCGACTCAGCAGGGCTACCCAGGTGACAAGCCTACTCTAGGCTAGGGGGACTTGCCCCGCGACACGCGGCAAGTGCCGGAGACTCTTCCGCGACTCGCGGGAGGCTCCAAAATTGGGTATAAATAGAAGGGCCTGGCACTTGCATTCTGTTGTTCGTTCGACAATCAAATTCAAATTGTACGCTGAGATATTGTCCAAATACTCTCAAAAAACGCACGAATCACTAATTAGTAGAGGGGGTGCTGATACGATACAGGGTATTAACTCGATCGCTGCTACGATTCAATGTCCGATCGATAGAAACTATCCGATGGATGTTTAAGCGCTATCCTTTGTCATTAATCGTGATTCCGACCGGATGTTTGAGTACCACCCGAATTCGGGGAATACTCTGTCATTCGTTGTGAATCCGATGGATGTTTAAGTGATTGCACTTTGTCATTCGTTGTGAGGGTTCTAATCTCGTGAGTTATCGTAAATGCTGTATTAGTTACTTACCTAGTTCGTGTGCACTAGGTTACAAGGCTAATCAATAGGCTAAGCTCTGCCTGTATAAATCTGCAATCTATCAAGGCTTATCTGTAGATTAAATTCTGCCAGTATGAATCTGCATGCTTATAATGTGAGTCATTCTCTTTTTATCAAATCTGTTTACAAAAAGTATGTTTATTTTCAAGATTATAATTACAGTGATTAAGTTTATGTAGTCACCAAATTACAGCCGGTATGTGGGGTATTGTGCACATTACTGTTTTTATCACTTTAGGTGGGCGAACCTAATTAATGATATTCGTTATTATTTGGTGAACGGACTCAATAGTAATATGACCACCGTCATCGAAACGAGTCGATGACAAGTACTGTGGGTATTTGGTTGAAATAAACATTGTAATCTCTCTTAATACTGTAAATTATAACAAACGAGTCGTTTTAGCAAAATGAATGATTCACTCAGTATTTCCCGCTGACAAAACCTTTTTCAAACATGTTTCAGGTAATTACAGTAGATTGGAGTAAGAAATGGATACGGCACTGAAAGGCTTCAAGAAGTGGCTTATTTTTAAATTAAATTAAGAAATATTGTTTTATGTAATCAAATTTATCTTTATTAAAGCTACCATTGTAAAACATGGGTTTATCCCATCTATTTAATAAATAAAATCCGGTGTTTTCTAAACTCTGATATTTTTCCTAACTCACGGTCCTGATGAAATTTCCGCTGCAACATTTTCAAAATAATCACCGGTACCACTGGGTTGTTCACGGCTCACGATTCCGTCCAGGGTGGGTCGAGGGTCGTGACATATAACCTCTTGCATTCTTTTCTAAAGCAAGGGTAATTAAGGTACCTTAGGCACTTCGTTGTTGTTCTGTCCAATAAGGAACCGCCCGATCTGGACAAATTCCTTAAAATAAGATGAAACTTAATAAAAACTCTCTAGCCACGGGGCCGTGTCCAGGACAACACGCCCCGTGCTTGCCTAAAAATTGACCACAGGGTCGTGTCCAGGCCAACACGCCCCGTGTTCAGAATACGGACAAAATGTGTCAGAGTCTTGTCTAACCACGGGGCCATGTCCAGCCGACACGGGGCCGTGTCCAGCCGACACGAGGCCGTGGTCAGCGTACTGTCGTTTTCTATAAAGTCAGCATGATTGCTGCACATTTGGACCCATTCCAAAGACCAAGATCTGCTGGGATTTTCACATATACCCTACAAGGTATATTCCAAAGATGGTTCCCAACAACCATCTTGTCTTTACCACTTTTGTCTCTTGCTTTCTTCTCCAAAAACTCCTCAAAACCTCCATTAAAGCTTGAAACCTCCATGTTTTTAAGCTTTATTGTGATATTTGCTAGGTTTTTAACCAAGGAATCTTATCAAAAATAAGTTGTATAACATTATTTTAAGTTATTTCTGCTCAGAAATATCTCAAAGTTCAGAAAAATAATTTAAAACTATAAGACTCCTGAGTTCAAAAACCTTCAGAATGGTGGCCACGGGGCCGTGCTCATCGAACACGGGGCCGTGGCCAGAGTTACTGTTTCATTATTTTGAACTTTTTGACTTGTTTTCTTAGAATGTTGAGCTGGAACAGCGGAATATCCTCAGCTCACTCAAGGAACGATCGAAGGGGAAGAAGAACATCGGTGGAAGACTCCTTGGTCAACTATGTGTACGCTTTGCGAGAAGCCATTGATGAGATGATATGAGTGGAAGAAGCCTTAATTGACCGTATTAACCATTTATCGGTGGGGTTAGAGAGTTGCTTTCAAGAAGTCAACCTTTTGCACCAAAGGTTGAATATTCTTGCTTCTCCTCCTATGGTGCCAATTATCGCACAAAGAGGTTGGAATGTCATTATTCCAGCCGGGTGGAATGTCATGCCGCCGGAACCTAGTTCCGGTAGTCGTTGCGCCACCTCCACAAGACATTGTGTAGAATAAGCCCGCCTTCTTTCTCCCTTGGGAGATAGAGGAATGACTCAATGACATATAAAAGGCATCCCCTGGTTTCAAGTTCAACAAAGCCCTTAAAAAACTGGAAAGTTATTTCCGGGTTTTTGTCATTCCTACAACATTAAGGGTAGAACTCCTTAGTGATTTCCTGCATTTTATGACCTATCTATCTTAGGATCTTCGTAGTTTTTTATTTTTAGCAACTTTATTTTTTATTTCTAGGAACTATGTATTTCACTCTTTAATGAATGATGGTTTTTAATTATTGAATGGTGTTTGAATGATGTTGTAATGGTTAAAACACTCGAAAAGATGGAGGTTACCTAGGGAACGTTGAAACCACACCCCATGCACAAAAACAGAGCCTCCTGACAATTTTCCAGCATTACAGCAAGTTCAGGCGTTCAGCACGGGGCCGTGCTCAGCCCAACACGTCCCATGCCTATGGCTCTGCAGAATTTTCCAGTTCAGGTAACTGGACACGGGGCCGTGCTCACTGAACACGCCCCGTGCCCAGCCTTCTGTATAATTTTGGTACATCCGACCACGGGGCCGTGCCCGGACCAACACGGGGCCGTGGCCAGATGCCCAGTAACACAAAAAATTGTTTTTAAACACCTTTTTACACATTCAATCAACCTAAAAACTTATTTTTGGGACACATTGAGGACAATGTATAATTTAAGTATGGGGGGATGCTAAAACCTTGAATTTTGCAAGTCCTAATAACAAGCCTTACACAAAACTCTATTGGAACCGCTAATCACCCCAAATTTTTTCAAAAAAAAATTCATTTTTTTACATGTCTTGGTTTAATTTGGGAATAACAAGTTCTAAAAAGGTTATATTTTTACAAATTTACAACCAATAGCCCGTCGTGATAAAAGAACCAACATAGGAAAATTATGAAATGGCATGACAAATCTAATTAAAATTTATTTATATATATTTGATCATATTTTAAACTCATTCCCACAACAAGTGAGTTTTGAGCATTTATTGAGCATACAAGCATACATCTTTAAACTAAATGCTCATTTTTCGTTTGTTGTGTGAATAGCCGCTTGGTTCTTACGACTCTAGAACTTGCCACGACGATACATTCCCGGTCCTTACCAACTTAAACACAAGTAAGTAAATGATGGATGCATTAGGACTAACCCTAGTTAACCCCTTTGAGCCTAAAACTTTTCCTTTCTAAACCCACAAAACAAACACCCTTTACTCACCAAAATCTTTTTCTTTTCAACCCCTTTATTTTAGTAAAAAGCTCAGTTTTCTTATGACGTTTCTTTATCAAAAAAAAAAAAAACGAAAGTTTAGCAATAAACAAACAAGTTCCTCAAAGAAACTTTGTTTGAAGATGCTTAATTGGAATAAAAGTCATAAAAACAAAAAGTTTTACGACGACCGACGCTTTTTACGCTTTTAACCCTTTTTACTAACCACTAACCAAAACCACCTACCCTTAGCCCAAGCCTAACCCTTTCAAAAGTCCTCTTGATATTTACGAAGGTTTATAGTTAAAAAGGAGGAGGATTGATTGCTTGGCAAGCATATGGTAGAAGTAAGTTCCATGCCGGTCTCGAGTGTTTCACAAAATACATCTTCGGCAGAGTGTTGAGTGATCTCCCGTGAGGTATGTGAACTTGTATACAAATGGAATTTTAAAGAGGCATGTTATGCCCAAATAAGTAATTTCTCTTATGAAACGTTCTAAATAAATCATAACAAATAAGGATTGTAAATAAAATAAAAATAAAACCCAATAACGATCTTGGATTCCCGACACTCAAGACTAGCCCAAAACTTCTCTTCTACCCATTCCATTTTGGTGTGTAAGCCACATAATAAAGAGTTTTGCTTGAGGACAAGTAAAGATTCAAGTGTGGGGGTATTTGATGTGTGCAAAATGCAACATATAAATTACATCAAATGAGGCATAAAACTAACCTTTTTTTAGTACTAATGTTGGAAAAAGTGTGCTTTTGTCTTCCTTTTGAATTTACAGGACCAAATGAGCTTAAACGAGCAAAAGGAACAATTAAACAGCAAAAGCCAACATAAATACAAAGAAAAGGTATAAACGTGACATGCCCGACCCCTCGATAGCATCCCCGAGAGCAAAAACAAGAAATAGAAGGTTGACCACGGCCCGTGCCCACTGGACACGGGGGCATGGTCAGATGTCTGCAGAAAGGACAAAGTTGTGGAAGCTTCTACGCCCACCACGGGGGCGTGCCCAACTCAGCACGGGGCATAGTCAACGCTAAGATTTGCAAAATCTTGCAAAATCTTGGTAGTACAGATACGCTTCTGCCCACAGGGCCGTGCCCAGCGAACACAGGTCGGGCCGTGTGGAGTCCAATGCTGACAAATGCAATTAATGAAGAAAGAGAAAGGGATGGCCATAAGGGTGTGTTCGCTGGACACGGGGCCGTGGCTGGGCTTCTATTCAGGCTATAAATATGGGTGTTTGGTTCATTTCAAAGGCATCCCTTGGCAAACCACTACTCTCTCACTTTGCCACCACTCCACCACCACTACACCACCAACACCCACCACCATCATCCATCATCCACCTTTAGAGTGTGTAGTAGTCTCGGGATCCAAGATTGATAGTAAGAGTTCTTGTCAATCAAAGGCCATGTTTGGCTAAGTCTCTTACATCACTTGGTGGTGAAGACAAGTCTTTAATGTATTACTTTTGATTTTAAATCTTTTCACACTTTTTATTTGGTTTTGTATTAATGACTTTAATAATTAGTTTCTTATGTTGAAGGTGAAATTTCTTTATCATTTGTCTGTGGTGTCTTGGCATTACTTTACTGTCTACATAAAGTAAAACGTTTACACCAATCATATCTCTACGGTCTATATAGAGATATGCTGGCTACCTGGTCGGGGGTTAAGGGAATGGTTTAGTAAGGTTCTTGCCTTGTTCAGTGTACAGATCCTGCAAGGACCTGGGTCAAGCTTACTAGGATCTCTTTCAATACCCACTGGTATTGGATGGCGGGGGTGCGAATGGCTTGACCCCCTCATACGTAAACTACTATTAATACATTAAACCGGCTACTTGGGATTGTATCCCTGCTGACTCAAACCACTTAGCCGAGGGTAACGTCACCGTCAAAAGAGGGGCCTACCACTTTTCGCATTAATAACTTAATTAATTATCTTTCAATATTCTGACCCTTTGGGATTGTATCCTTGCTGACTCAAACCACTGGGTTGAGGGTAAGCTCACCTTCAAAAGAGGGGCCTACTACTATAACTAAGATAATCTCTTAAAAAGTGCAAAAGTGCGGAAATTATCAAAGGATACATTAAAGGTGAGTCGGATTCAAGTGATTCATCTTGTCTATCTGTTTTTTTATTTTATTTTTATTTCTGCATTTTTAGTTTTATTTTTCATGTTTAAACCTTTTCTCAAAAATTTTAGTTTAAGTAGTCGTTGAGGATAAACCAGTATTAAAAGCTCTTATTTCCTTGGATGACCTCGATATCTTACCAACGCTATACTACGCTCACGATGGGTGCACTTGCCCAAGTGTGTGTTTAGTGTTAGTAGAATATCGTGTTTTATAAATTTAAAACTTGACTAATGTGTAAAATGGGCTTAAAATATCAATAAAAATATAATGCACCTTGCACACACCAATCAACTAATACCCCGCATTTGCCCACCCGGCAATTTAATTGGTAAAATACAGGGACTTTAATGATAGAGTTTTTCGTTTAGTCCAAGTGTACTATCCACCTCCAGTGAATAGCATGTTTCAGTGGTTCATATAAGGAACGTGCGCGTAGTGCCAAACAGAGCTACCGTAAAAAGAGTTGGTCCAACAAGCTTTTGGAAAATGATTGTGAACTCGCCTTAGTTTGCTTGGTATTAAACTTGAATGGTAATCGGGAATGTCAATCTCGTCTTGATATGTTTACCGTTTCAATTAGTTTAATTAATGAATTCCTACACGTAAGGCTGATGTCTGTCGTTAGCGACATGCAAAACCCGAAATAAACTAGTAGCTAGAGTAAGTCGGATATCGAACCAGAGGAGGATTGTGGAAAGTGTCGAATGAAAAGTATTAATTAATTACTACTGAATTGAAAAATCGGTGTGACTGATTATAAGAATTATCTAAATTAACGACTAAAAATTAAGAAAAAGATTGAGTTGTAATAAACAATGATGAGAAAATGTGATCACTCCGGGATTCAGATTCTGTAATTACTAATAACCTAGTTCTGATTTTATTAGATGCTATTGATCGAATAGTAAATCTGTCACATCTACCAATTACCTATGCAGTTCAAAATCTTAATATTAATTGATCAGATAAATATTAAAACAAACACACATAGAAATCATTCAATCAACAAAAGCATAGTTGGATTCAAAACATAATTATAACTCTAACTGTCACTCAGGATTTGTCTGTCACACAAATAATATAATTATGTAAATAGTCGGCTGTCACCCGACTACAAATCCAAATCTCAATACAAAACAAAAACTAGAATTAAAAGTGTCTCACAAGAATCATTTACCCAAAGTGTCCACGAGGAATTTAGCAGCTCATCTCGGTTGAATTATCTTCACTGGCTTGATACCCGGTTGAAAAACCCTTTTCCATCCTCCACTCATGATGCTTTCATATCGATTTAAAATAAAAACCCTCTGTCATCGTGATAATGGCTGCTGGATGTAATGATATCGGCCCATGTTCCAATTACCTCCAAGGCGGCCCAATCAACAGTCCCCTTTCTCTTTTGCGTTTGTAACTAATCCAATCCAATATGCGGCCCAATTGATGTGTGTATTGTCGACTTCCTGCCAAATTCACGTGATACACCTCCTCCAATTTGTTTCTTGAATATATTGATCTTTCTGATTAAAATATTAGTGCCTTCCTTCCCTTGTGACTAATCAAAAGTAATCATAAAAAAAACCCCACGTGATGTTGATGATGGTTTATTTAATGATGTTTACTTTGTGTGTTGAGAATCATGATCCTTCTCTTGGCTGCCCTCATGTGCGTGTATATATAAGGGTTACCAAACCCTTTTTCAAACCTTGAATAAAAACAAACATCCACTACCATATGTTTCTAACCGTAGACTACGGCCTGAGTCCGTAAGTTACGAAACATAGATTCTGTTTCTTTTGTTGTTCACATTGGCCAATCGTAAGCTACACATATACTCCGTAGGTTACGTCTCTCTCTTGTCACCATGATTTACATGCATTCAACTCTCACACAATGACCGTTTAGCCCCCAGACTCCATTATTTTACGTTCTTTGCACATTCAAGCTACATTTTGACTCGTAACGGCTCCCGAATAATATAGTGTGTAGTTCCACTTCATCACCAAACACTCTAACTTTGCCGGTTTAACCCGATTAACCTGTAATACCACAAACGCTCGTAGATATCACATTCGACACGTATAATCAAGTTTACGACAATAAAACACTTGTTATAATACACTTTATGTTGAAAATATATACATATTTACTTATCGTTTATTCACTTTTATTACTTTTATTTGTTTTAATACAGTTTTAATATGTTTGTGTGTGTGAGGGACTACTGGACACGGAACTGCTCTGGACTTTAGATGTTGGGCTTCATGTGGACTGCTGGGCTGGACGCTGACTACGCTGACTGGACTGGGCTTACATGTTTGACCGACTTACACATTGTTCCGATAAATACACACATTATGCAACTGATGAGATATTCAATCACAGTTCTAGATTTTTCTCTGCATTATTTTGTTCTCTCTCCTAGGGTACGTTCATCTTGGTTCTCTTTGTTTGTAAAGATCTAGTGTTTAGTTCTTTTTGTGAGTCAAGGTGTATAACAGATCATTAAGTTGATGATCTGTGTGTGTTAGGAGTGTAAGAGTGTGTGAGATTTTTCAGTTTGTGATTGTTTCAGTGATTTGTAAGTGTTCAAGTTCGTAATAAGAATTTCTGTCTTTGATTTCATGTTCTTTGACATGGTATCAGAGCTCTGATACGTTCTTTGAGTTGTTCGCTTCCGTTATTGTCTCCGATTCTTGATTCTCTGGTTAGGGTTTCATAGATTTTTGGGGTTTTCATCTTCTTGTTGCAAGATCGGTTGATTTCCGGGATATTCTGAACAAATCTTAAAGGATCTTGGAATCTTGGTAGCTTTAGACCTGCTTGTTCTGGATCTGGTGTTCAAGATAGGTCTACTCAGACCTGTGAAGTTTTCAACTGTTCCGACTGACTGAAGAAGGTGTTATTGGTCTTGGTGAATAATTTTTTTGCAGACTTTTGGACTTCGTGAATCTGTTGTCTGTCTTGACAACTTTGAGGCTGTATATTGCTTGAAAGGAGGTCTTAAAGAATTTTCTGCTCTGGTTAGGGTTCAATCCTAGAAGATTGTAAAATCCTAACCAGATTTGGAGAAACCCTAACTTGTTCTATACTGGTGCGATCGTTCTTTTTTTCTTGTTTAATTGGCATTCGTTTCTTGCATTTTTAGGCATATGTTACCGGACTAGTTGGGCCGGTTTGTTGTTTTGGGATACAGACAGGGTTCAGCCTGTTGCATTAGGGTTTGCTATAATTTTTGACTGTTTTTTGCTGTTATCTTGTGATATTGTCTGATTATTTGTTTGTGTGTATTCTGTTGATAAGTTGTTGTTCTTGTCTTTATTGTTGTTTCTGTTTGTCTAGCATACAGCCCCGTGCAAAGGCCTGGGTAGGCACCTTTGAGTGACGAACCTACTATCTGGTCCCTGGCACGGTTTTGCAGTGTAGGGTGTTTTTTTATTTTTTGGTCGTAGATCTTTGGCTGACATCTGTTTGTCTATTGTGCGTGACTGAGTTAATAATGGCAGATCTTATGAACTTGTTTGGTGAAACTTTAATAAGTAAACTAGAACCAGATAATCCTTTGTATTTGCATGCACATTCTACAAGTTTGACTATGGTGAATATAAAGCTTAAAGGAACTGAAAATTATACTGTATGGGCTAATGCGATGAGTTTGGCTTTGAGGGTTAAAAATAAAACTGGTTTTATTGATGGAACTTTTTTAAAACCTGATGATAATGAAATTCTTGGTACACAATGGGAAAGATGCAATTCTGTTGTTTAAACTTGGATTTTAAATTCAGTTTCTGAAGAGCTTTATTTGGGTCATGTATATTCCAAATCTGCTGCTGAGGTTTGGAAAGAGTTGAGAGATACTTATGATAAAGTAGATGGGTCTGTAGTGTTTGATCTATATCAAAAGATTAATTCCTTTTCCCAAAATGGCTTGTCTCTTGCTGAATATTACCATAAGTTGAATATTATGTGGAAGCAATTAGACCAGATTTTGCAAATACCTACTTGTACTTGTAATGCATCCAATCAGTATAACAACTTTAATCACCTAGTTAAACTCATGCAATTTTTAATGGGGTTGGATAGTGTGTATCAGCCTGTTAGGTCTAGTTTGCTTATTAGAGAGCCTCTACCTACTTTAAAAGAGGCTTTCTCGATTATATCCAGGGAAGAATCTCACAGAAACTCTAATGTTTTTGTGTCTAAAGAGCAGAATGTTGGTTTTATGTCTAAAACTAATTTTGTTATTGATAATAAAAAGAAGTTTGTTAAGAACATGAATCAGAATGTCAAGTGTACTCATTGTAATAAACTGGGTCATTCAGTTGAGAAATGTTTTGAACTCATTGGATATCCTCCCTGGATGAAATCGAAGTTTGGTCAAGGGTTTAAGAAACAGGCTGTTAGCAATAATGCTGTTAATAGTGGTGTTTCTGATGTTAATAAGTCTGATGCTGCTAGTTTAACTCCTGATCAGGTGTCGAAGTTGTTAGGTCTGTTAAATCTGAAATCTGATGAGAATACTGTTAGCTGTAATATGTCAGGTAGATCTAATAGTTTTTTCTGTTCTGCAAGTTTTATGAAACCGATTTATTGTTTTGCAAATTTAACTAAGTCCTTAAAGGACATGGGTTGGGTTTGTGATTCTGGTGCAAACCAGCACATGGTCATGAGTGATAAAAATGTGATAAATCAAATTGATGTTTTTGATTATAAAATTAAAGTAAACCATCCTAATGGTACAAGTGCATTGGTTACTAAGATTGGTGATGTAAAACTTAATGATAAAGTCACTCTACATGATGTGTTTGTTGTACCAGATTATTGTGTAAATCTAATTTCTATACATAAACTTGCTAAGGATAGTAAAATAACTGTGTCATTTGATGAGAATATGTGTTATCTTCAGGATTCGTTAACAAAGAAAATCCTGGTGACTGGTAGTCAACATGAGGGGTTATATTTCTGTGGTGAGTCTTCTGTTATGTCATGTTTTAGTTCAAATAGTGTAGACATGGCTAACTTGTGGCATGCTAGACTGGGTCACCCCTCTGAAATTGTGTTAAAAGTCTTAAAAAATGACTTGAATCTTAAAGGGTTAGATAAAAGTTTACCATGTGATATATGTCATAAATCTAAACAACATAGAGATCCGTTTCCTCTTAGTGACCATAAAACCAAACAACTAGGAGAAATTGTACATTTAGATGTATGGGGTCCTTATAAGGTAAAGAGTAAAGAAGGTTTTAGGTTTTTTCTAACTGTTGTGGATGATTACACTAGGTCTGTTTGGATTTATCTTATGAGGTATAAAGATGAAGTGTTAGAAAATATTAGACATTTTGTGAGTCTCATTAAAACTCAGTTTGAAAAAAGTGTTAAGATTTTTAGAAGCGATAATGGAACTGAATTTGTTAATATTGCTTTTAAAGATTTCACGAATAAAAATGGAATTTTGCACCAAACTACTTGTGTTTATACTCCACAACAGAATGGAATAGTAGAAAGGAAACATAGGCACTTGTTAAATGTAGCTAGAGCCTTATTGTTTCAAAGCAATTTACCTTTACGTTTTTGGTCAGAATGTGTTTTGACTGCTGCGTATTTGATTAACAGGATTCCTTCTTCTGTATTGGGTGGTAGGTCTCCTTATGAGTTAATTCATGGTTTTAAACCCTCTTTATTTCACCTTAGAGTGTATGGTTGTCTTTGTTTCAGTACTGTTTTAAATAATAAAGATAAGCTGAGTAGTCGTGCTGATAAGTGTGTGCTTATTGGTTATTCAAATGAAAAAAAAGGATATAAACTTTGGAATTTAGAAAATAAGACGGTTTTGTTTTCTAGAGATGTACGGTTTTATGAATCTGTTTTTCCTTTCAAGTTGGTTTTAAATGAAAATGCTATTGAAACATTTAAAGATGTAAACTCACTTAACTTTTTCGACTTATTTGAACAAAATGATTTTATACACTCTAGGGGTTTGGATGATCCCGATGATGAAAAAGAGGTTAATCATTGTAGTAATCCGAAGTCTTGTGAACCTCAGCAACCAAACAGGGAATCTGAGGTTACTATAGATAGGGCTGAACGAGGTTGTTCTAGTCAACAGGAATCTAGTGAGAGTCCTGAGAAAACCAATGGTCAGCAATCTAGTGAATGGAGTCCCTGTTTAGGAAGGGTTGAGCATGAGTCGGTAGGATGTGATCATGATAATCTATCTGAGGGAATGTCATCATCACAAGCTCCGAGTGTTTCTGTTAGAAGGTCTACTAGGACTTCTGTTTTACCTAAACGGTTAGATGATTATGTTGTTGAAGGTAAAGTTAAGTATGGTTTAGAAAGAGTTGTAAACTACTCTAAACTTTCGTATGATAACTTCTGTTTTGTTTCTGGGTTGAATAAGTCAACTGAACCTAGAAATTATGTTGAAGCTTGTGCTGATCCAAATTGGGTTAATGCCATGAATGATGAAATAGAGGCACTAAATAGAAATAATACTTGGAGTCTAGTAGATTTACCTGCTGATAGAAAAGCTATTGGGTGTAAATGGGTTTTTAAGATAAAATATAAGTCAACTGGTGAAATTGAAAGATATAAAGCCAGATTAGTGGCTAAAGGGTTTAGTCAGAGAGAAGGTGTTGATTTTGATGAAACTTTCTCTCCCGTTGTTAAAATGATTACTGTTCGTTGTGTTTTAACACTTGCTGTAAAGTATAATTGGCAAATTTATCAATTAGATGTAAATAATGCGTTTTTATATGGTGATCTTGTTGAGGATGTTTTCATGAAGTTGCCTGAAGGGTATTTTTCAAAGAGTGAAACAAGAGTTTGTAAATTAAATAAGTCGTTATATGGGCTTAAACAAGCTCCTCGTATGTGGAATGCTAAACTGTTAAGTGTATTGTTTGAATTGGGCTTTTGCCAAAGTAAATGTGATCATTCTATGTTTGTGAAGTCTTCTAATTCTGTGTTTATTGTTCTGCTGGTTTATGTTGACGATATTGTTATTACCGGTAATTCTGAAAATGAAATTATTGAGGTTAAGAAGTTTTTTAGTTCCAAGTTTCTAATTAAAGACTTAGGAACCCTCAAGTATTTTTTAGGTATTGAAGTACTTAAGGTTAATGATGGTTTATGTTTGTCACAACGTAAATACTGTCTAGAATTGTTAGCAGATTATGGAATGACAGGGTGTAAACCAGTCAGTAGTCCGATTGAACCAAACTTTGCTGTTAATGCTTTGTGTGAAAAAGAAAGTGCTACTTTTATTAATGTTACTGGGTATCAAAGGTTGGTTGGCAAGTTAATTTATTTGTCTCATACTCGTCCAGATATTGCATATTCTGTGCACGTTTTGAGTCAATTTATGCATAAACCAACAAAGGCACATTTTCTTTTGGCTATGCGAGTGTTGCGATATCTTAAAAATTCTCCTGGAAAAGGAGTATTGTTAAGTAAAATTGGTGGTTTTGAGTTATCTGCATATGCAGATTCTGACTGGGGCAAATGTTTGGTTTCACGAAGGTCTGTGTCTGGTTATTGTATATTCTTAGGACAGTCTTTAGTCGCTTGGAAAAGTAAAAAGCAGTCCACGGTATCTCGGTCTACAGCAGAAGCTGAATACCGAGCGATGTGTGCTGCGACATGTGAAATTTTGTGGTTAATAAATCTTTTATCCGAATTACATGTATCTGTTACTTTACCAGTTTCTGTGTTTTGTGATAATACTGCAGCAATATCAATTGCTGCTAATCCGGTGTTTCACGATATAACAAAACATTTTGAGTTGGATCTTTTCTTTTTAAGAGAAAAAAATACAAACTGGAAGCATTAAAACTGTTGGGATTAGTTCAGAAAAACAAGTAGCTGATGTTTTTACAAAGGGGTTGTTAGTACATCAACATGTTGAGGCGTGTAAGTGGTTAAACCTGTTTGATGTATTTAGTAATAAAAGTGAGGGGGGTGTTGAAAATATATACATATTTACTTATCGTTCATTCACTTTTATTACTTTTATTTGTTTTAATACAGTTTTAATATGTTTGTGTGTGTGAGTGACTACTGGACACGGAACTGCTCTGGACTTTAGATGTTGGGCTTCATGTGGACTGCTGGGCTGGACGCTGACTACGCTGACTGGACTGGGCTTACATGCTGGGCTTCATTTATCCAAAGTGTCCACGAGGAATTTAGCCGCTCATCTCGGTTGAATTATCTTCACTGGCTTGATACCCGGTTGAAAAACCCTTTTCCATCCTCCTCTCATGATGCTTTCATATCGATTTAAAATAAAAACCCTCTGTCATCGTGATAATGGCTGATGAATGTAATGATATCGGCCCATGTTCCAATTACCTCCAAGGCGGCCCAATCAACAGTCCCCTTTCTCTTTTGCGTTTGTAACTAATCCAATCCAATATGCGGCCCAATTGATGTGTGTATTGTCGACTTCCTGCCAAGTTCACGTGATACACCTCCTCCAATTTGTTTCTTGAATATATTGATCTTTCTGATTAAAATATTAGTGCCTTCCTTCCCTTGTGACTAATCAAAAGTAATCATAAAAAAAAACCCCACGTGATGTTGATGATGGTTTATTTAATGATGTTTACTTTGTGTGTTGAGAATCATGATCCTTCTCTTGGCTGCCCTCATGTGCGTGTATATATAAGGGTTACCAAACCCTTTTTCAAACCTTGAATAAAAACAAACATCCACTACCATATGTTTCTAACCGTAGACTACGGCCTGAGTCCGTAAGTTACGAAACATAGATTCTGTTTCTTTTGTTGTTCACATTGGCCAATCGTAAGCTACACATATACTCCGTAGGTTACGTCTCTCTCTTGTCACCATGATTTACATGCATTCAACTCTCACACAATGACCGTTTAGCCCCCAGACTCCATTATTTTACGTTCTTTGCACATTCAAGCTACATTTTGACTCGTAACGGCTCCCGAATAATATAGTGTGTAGTTCCACTTCATCACCAAACACTCTAACTTTGCCGGTTTAACCTGTAATACCACAAACGCTCGTAGATATCACATTCGACACGTATAATCAAGTTTACGACAATAAAACACTTGTTATAATACACTTTAGCACCCGGTTTTCACACACTCCATCAGTGATTTAGAGTTGTTCTTTTTGTTCTTGCAATAATTAGTGTTCTGTAATGATCCTTAGAAACGGGATCAGGAGAAAACGCTCAACAGTGTGAGAACGGTGCGAACGCATCCTGGCCTAACACGTGTCACGCGGCATAGAGAAGGGCGGAGGGGCTTTTTTGTCCTTTCATCTTCTGCTTTTCCAGTTCCGCTTTTCCGAATATTGTTTTAGTTTTTGGGGTTTAAGATTTTTGGCGTTAAACAAATTCAATAATTAATGGCGTTTAATGGAAAAGCGTATTAACATTTTGAAGTTTATGGCATTTATTCAAATCGTATGCCATTGGAACCAAGGGTGGTCAAGAAATCTATCTGAATGGCATTTTTTCAAGGCGTTTTTTAAAAAATGGTCCATTGCTTTATTATTTTGTAAACATTTTAGCGTTTGTGGTATCTTGGCGTTTTTCAATTGTTAGATTATATTTCAGTCACAGTAAGAAAAAAATACAAGCGAAGAAAATAAATTAAAAATCTTAGTCGGATCTCTCTTTACAATCTTCACTGTCATCAGTCTCTCTGTGAATTGTCACAAAAAATATGGCGTTTTATGTAAAACTTAACAAACCCATCGGTTTGATTATTTTGCCTGCGCGTCTGTTGAAGTGGCTTTTTTTGTGGATGTTTGGGGACATAGATCTATGACGTGTGGGTGGGTTTTTCGCTTTTTCTTCATGTTGATCTTCATCTTTCTAATCATCCCACTCTTCAGTGTCATTGATCTCTTCTCCTCATCCAAGCCTTCTTCAAGAACAAAAAATACAAAATGTCATATGAGTGGCATCATTATCTTTTTCTTGAATTTTTGTCCATCTCATGCAGCAAAATCTTACTGAGTTAGTCGCCTCCGCTAACAATTCATTCAGTGAAACTTCACGAATAACAATACTGAATATCCAAGGGAAAGCATATTAGCCATCTTTTGATTTTTTTGGCGTTTTATAGTGAGTGGTATTTAGTAGTATTGGCGTTTGTTTTTTTTTGGTTTGATGAAATGGAAGTTGCTGAGACGTATCATTTTATAGGATCTCTTTTTGGCGCCTAAGTTAGGCGGTGCTTTATTATAATAAAGTATTAGTCTTTTCTGTTACTGTTTGTAATTATTGTTTTTGACAAACTTTATCTCTGAAGTCTGTAACACGTCATATCTTTCAAGTTTGGCGTTTTAGATTTTAATATAATAAATTTTCCCTATCTTCAGTATTACTGATTTGTAGTTACTGTTTCTAGTTACATTTTCAAGTTTGGTTTTTATTTATTTTATTTTTTATTTTTTTGATTTTTATAATAGTTGTCCAAAGTAAATTTATAATGGTTTGATAAACGCCAAAGGTGTAAGACATTTGGCTTTTTGGCGTTTTTGTTAGATATGGCGTTGTTATTATATAACAATCAACTGAAAAAGAAAATTAAACAAAATAAATATTGATCTTTGAAATCTTCACTGTCACCAGTCTCTTTCTTCTTTTGAAGCATCTTCACTGGCTGTTTCGACTTTCGTATGATTTTTTTTTTGAAGTAGTTTTTTTGTCGCCGTTTGTAAACACAAAGTCTTAAATCATCCTCTTTTTCTATAATTTTTGTCCATCTCATGCAGCAAAATGTTATTGAGTTTACACCCTTTCAGCCAAAATGTTATCTTTTTTGGCGTTTTACCGAGAAAAAGAACGCCACAAAATAAAACATCATAAAACTGTAAATTTGATCATGCTAAAATCAATAAAGTGTTGCTGTATGGTGATGGATAACATTGTTAATCCTCAGTTAAGAAAGATAACTGACAATGTTGTCCACCCCATACAGCTACACTTTATTGACAACAATATATTTGATGTTTGGGTTTCTAGCGTTTATCAGGCGGATGGTATATATTAACTATGGCGTTTGGGGTTTTTGTGTGTGTTTTTAATTGAAGGTCTGAGTTGTTGTATATATTGCATTTTTTTGGCGGTTTGTTTAGGCGGGATTTTACTATAATTAAGTTTGGCGTTTTATATCTAATGGCGTTTTTTAGTTAGAATGGTGTGTGATTTTTGTTTGGCGTTTTATTTTCACGAGATGGCGTTTTGTTTGGAGTAGTCAAAATACGCTTTTACCCTTAATGAAGCGCGTCCACGTAATAAATTTGATGTTATTTACGAAAACGCCACCGCGCCAATCTAGTCAATAGATTGTTTTGATCGGACGATCCATGTATATCAAATAAAGGCAGCTGATATATATATAGGAGAAGGATCCGTTAGGAACTACCTTTTATTGCGAGAACCAATGTGAACACAACAAAAAATATCTAAAAAAATAAAAATAAAAAAACACACAAAAAAAATTTAATATTTTTTATAAAAATAGTTACTTTTCGTCATCCAAAAAATCTATTTTTTATGAAAAAAAGTAACGATTTTTTATAAAAAAAAATATTAAAAAAATTGTGTGTTTTTTAGATTTTTTTAGGTTTTTGGGGGGTTTAGCTTTATGGTTTAGTTTTTAGCATTTAGCTTGGGTGAATGGGGGGTTTAGGTTTTTGGGGGCTGGGGGAGGTTAGGTTTTTTTAGGTTTTTGGAGGGTGGGGGGTTAGGTTTTGGGGGGGTTTAACTTTATGGTTTAGTTTTTAACATTTAGCTTGGGTGGGTGTAGGGGGTTTAGGTATTTGGGGGGGTTAGGCATTTTTTAGGTTTTGGGTGGTGGTGTAGTGGGTTTATTTTGTTGTATTCACATTGGTTCTCGCGATTCTCACAGTAAAGGTGGTTCCCGCATGAACCATACCCTATATATATATACATACATTCATGCACGAACACGTATAACTATCGCAAAAATCACAAGAACTAGTTACCTAGCAGTGAAGGGGATCCGATTAGCCTAGGTGTCGAAGACTTGAAGTCCTTGGAGCCCTTGGTTGCGTCGACAATAGAGGAGAGAAGAGGTCGTAAGGGTTTGGATATTTTAGGAGTGTTATGAAAACAAAATGCTTACTACGTAATTAATACGTTACAACAACTTGCGGTTTAGGATTTAAGTCGGGACGAAATAGAGTTGGGCCTCAAATCACATGGGTAAAGGAACAAGGGGGTAGCGGGTGAACTGACTAAAAGTGTGAGCCGATTAGAAACTGACTAAAAGTGTGAGCCGATTAGAAAGTAGACGTGGTTATAAGGTTTTGAAGTTATAATTGTTTCATGCATTACATAACAGTATGGAGAAAGTAGGTGGTTTGAGTTTGGAGTCCGCTAAGGACTTTCATTGGGCCATAAGGCTTCTTGGGCCACCAACTTGAAGTTGCTACAAAGCTTGAAATCGATTTAGGCTTATTTGGACTGAAAGAAAAACAAGTGGGTGTGGCCACATACAAGAAGGGATAGCGGATTGGGCCACAACTGGGCCGTAACAGGGAGCGTTGTCGAGCTTTGAATAAAACGGTACGGGCGTCAGGTCGGTTCAACACAAAAAGGATTTGGCTTCAAGTATTCGTTTGTATAAAATAAATTAGATAAGTATAATTAATTCGTCACACAATTTCATACATTTATATAAACAAAATAAGTATATGAACTGATTTATAAATGCAAATAAGTGGCTTATACCTCAAAATCCGGGTTGTCACAGCGTGCCTTTAAAAAAAGGTGTTTAACCGACTAAACAAAACCTTAGAAAAGTAACCAATGATCAATAGACAAAGTGTCTTTCACCTGGTATATGTGCACATTCACTGATGCCACCAGAAGAAGAAACAAGAATACTTATGCTTCATTTTTCTTAACAAATGAAGCATATTCTACAAACTTTAATAATCCAGTTGTAATTAATAATACTTGTAGATAAATTTAATAATCCATTTGTAATTAAACAATACTTGTAGATTGGTTTTATGTAATATCCCTGAATGAGAAACCAATTATTACATGTATACTCTCTTCTTAGAAATGTTCATATCTAAAATAATATACATTCTCATTCATGCAATGTCACCTTGACAAAAGCCCAACATATATGGTCACTACGGATCCAAGATATTTGTAAAATATTGGAAAGGTAAAGAAAGTTGGAATATATTCAAACCAAGTTGTTCTTCTTGAAGTTGTCCATTTTTTTTCTTGCATATAAATCATTATGAAGACGAAACGAGTTTATTCATTACTTTAGAACAAGGATTAACTGTAACACCCCGAAAATGTAAATCTTTTATTTTAAATAAAATGTCGGTAAATAAATAAGTGAACTAACTAGGATTAAAAATAACCTAGTTAGATAAATGTCTTGTAGTGACTTATAAGTGGGTTAAAAACACTAAAAATATAAACTAAATGATAGTAGAGGGACCAAAAGTGTTTAAATTGAAATTAGTTTTAATAAAAACATAATTTAAACCTTAAACACACACTTGTGTGTGTGCTGGGTTCGATTGAAACACAGGGGCGACCAGGAGAACCCTCACAAACACTAGTTCATGCTAAATCCCACAAATTGAAGGTCAAAATCAGTTCTAAATCACAATCCGAGTACGAAATAGTGATCTCCTCTGAAAATGGGTCATAAGGTATGTGAATTTTATAGGAAATCTCTAGTTGAATTTCTGAATGAACTTAGAGAATCCGAAAATTGTTGTTGCATGAATGTTATATTGATGGAATAGGAACAACATTGTGTCTAGGAGTGAACCCTAGACAATTATGTGTTGAAATCATGTTTAGTTCTTGTGAATTCCATGAACCCCAATGAAGGTGATTAGTGGGTTTTGTGGGAACTTGATAAACACTAGGAATTTGGTTATTGTTCTAGTGTAATCTGATTTTTATGAAGTAATTCCTGGTTTATTAGTGTTAAAATTTATATGAATCTGTCCGATTGATGTTAATTTTGGTTATATAACAAGTTATGAACTTGATAATGAATGGTGTAAAATTCTGCCCATAAGTGTTTGTAAAAATGCCTAAGAGAAGGCTAAATGATGAAATATGAACAAAAAACGCATACTTGTACTAGTTGGTAAACTATGCGTTATATGTAAATCAAAGAGTTCTAAATGTGTCGTGATTGAACTCTATAGGAAAGGAAACCGGAGCGTCGAGCGGACAAGCCGGTGGTGACGCACGTTTGAAGGGTGTACTTTGAAGGTATGTAACTTGTTTCGTTACATTGAGTAAATTAATATTGAAATCGTTCATAATTGTGATCTAGAATAAGATATTGTATTAGTCGAAGTGATAATGATCATCACCACCATGAACGAACTAATTAAGCATAGAGAAACGTTTGGTAGTCATTAGAAATGGAGGATTCCATAAATGAGCCAAACGGGTCGAATAATTATTTAACTTATAGTAAAAGTATGTTTTAAGTTGCATTTGGCGAGAAAAAATCACAAGAGCGCGAAACCATAGATTTGATAATGAAACGCTGGTGATTATAAGCCTCGGATGTTGGGGTAAATACGCCTTGCGGCCATAAAGATTGTTAGTGAGTAAATTAGTGCAGAATTTATACGGGTCGAATAAATACTTTATGCATTCATAGACTTCCAGCCCGTATATCTTTATTTTGACACAATGATTATGATAGACGTGTTGGTAATTTTATTACGAACGCATAGGAAAAAGAACCACCAAAAACGGACTTTCGGATCAAAAGTTATGAACGTTTAGAGTTGTAATTGTGCCAAAACTTAGAGCTGGGAAATTGCAGCTCAAAATAAGCAACAATCTGAGAAAAATAGGCTGTCGCGTTACGCGGCGCCAATACACATTCACCGTCGCGTCACGCGACGATTGTCGCGGGTCGCGAAAGCTCGGATATGATCTGTCGCGTGGCGCGACAGACCCATTTCGCTGCAATTCTTGTTTGTTTTCATTGTTTGGCATTAGAACTTATACATACTTGATATTATGATGTCAAAACTAACATTTGATGTTGTTTTGACCTTAGGTGATGTTTATCATGCTCCGGGTGACGATCAAGTAGCATTTCAAGAACCGAACACTATCTTTTGAAGCTTCCGCGCTTATCAAATCTTGTTGAAAACAATGTTTATGTAGTAAATATTTAACATGTCGTTTGGAATGTTTGAAACTAGTTGTTAGTAACTCGAATACTTTGTCATGTAAACTTCCGTTTTGTTTAACTAATTAAGGATGCAAAGTATCTCTTTATTAAATTCGTATTTTATATTAAATAATTTAAATAATGAGACGGGTGTTACAAGTTGGTAATCAGAGCTCAAGGTTGTCAACAAAGTGTGTTCGGTTCAAGCTTGATCAATTATCCGCTAAGAATTAGTTACTTAGTAGATCTTATAATATGTGAGAAAAAAGGGATGTGAATTAATGTGCACGGGAAGAGCATGTTAACACACTCAAACCCGGAAAGTGCACTAAATGAGAATGGTCAAAGCAAGTTATGAACTTGACTAAACCGAAGCAAATAAAGTTAGGTTATAAATGAAATGTTTAATAATTGATGTAAACATTTCAGTTTCAAGATGACGGAAAGGGGTGACAATGATCCGGTGCCGACAGTCACCGAACAAATGAAAGAGGTAAGTGCCGAAGAAGTGGGGAAGGCAATTGAGGGTAGTCTATCCGGTTTCATAGACAAAATTCAAAATACAGTGCTATCGTTAGTTGAAGAACGAGTTAAAAGGTTGGAAGACAATGTCAACCTTATGAAAGAAAAGTCCGGAGAACATAAAGGTTGTTCATACAAGGAATTTATGGCGTGTAAACCGCCAATTTACAATAGGGAGGTTGACCCGATAATATGCCAAAGATGGCTAAGCGATGTCGAAGGGGTGTTTGAAAGGACCCATTGTGACGTAAGCGATTTTGTGGCTTACGGAACGGGTCAGTTGAGGGGTCAAGCCAAAGACTGGTGGGATAACAAAAAGAAAGAGATTGGAGCCGAAGCGGCAAGGGCCATGACATGGGACGAGTTCAAGGTACCATTCCTTAAACATCACAGTCCCAAGGCGGTCATCAACAGAATCAAGGAGGAGTTCATCCAGTTAAGACAAAGGGGTGACACCATTGATAAAATCACAGGTATATTCATGGATAAGCTGAGATTCTGTGACGAGTTAGTGACTACTGAAGAGCAGAAGATATACTATTATTACAATATGCTGAGTGTAGAATATCGTGAGTTTATGACTCCCTCGAAGTATGAACCCCTCACGGAAATCATTAACACCGCCCGACAGCGGGAGATTGAATTGAAGAAACAAATAGAACAAGGTGAACGAAGGGCAGTGGATGTTAACCCAAGCCCTACAAAGAAGGCTCGAACAACTGAGTCAGCAAAGAAGACTGAGGCGAAGGGTGGATCGCCGAGTTGCAAAGTATGTGGAAAAGGGCACAAGGGTGAGTGTTGCTTTAAAGACAAACCGTGTCCCATATGCGGGAAGACTGGACACACCGCGTCGTTATATCCTAGAAAGGTCTCTGTATGCAACAAGTGTTATCAACCGGGCCATAAGAAGTCAGAATGTCTGGACTTAGCTGGAAAGAAAGATACCAAAGAATCTCCAACAGAAACTCCGAAGGCGAAGGCCAGGTCCTTCCAACTAACAGCGGCTGAAGCGAAAACAGAACCCGATGTGGTTTCAGGTATATTCGCAATAAACTTGATTCCTGCACGTGTATTATTTGATACGGGTGCGAATAAATCCTTTATTCCACATAGATTTATTCGACATCCATCATTTGTATTGACGAAATTATTTGTGCCCTTAGAAGTTGAAATAGGGGATAACAAGAGTTTCATTATGTGTGATGTCTGTCGAGGCAGTAAATTGAGTATCGATGATGAAGAATACTCGATAGATCTAATCCCGATGTCGATGGGAGAATTCCAAGTGGTGGTTGGAATGCATTGGCTATCCCGACACCACGCGAAAGTCATGTGTTACCGTAAGGAGATAAAGTTAACATCTCTGAGCGGAAAGCACGTTACGATCTATGGCGAGAAAGGAGGCAATCCTGTGATATGCTCAATGTTAAAAGCTCATAAGCTCATGAGGCACGGATGCAGAGCGTTTATGATATAGGCGAATGAGCCAGGGAAAGAACTACCAACGATTGGAGATGTACCGGTGGCATGTGATTTCGAAGATGTGTTTCCGGAAGACTTACCGGGAATACCACCCGAACGGGAAGTAGAGTTCGGAATTGAATTGGTTCCGGGCACGAAACCCGTAGCAAAGGCGCCGTACCGACTCGCGCCATCGGAGCTACAAGAACTAATGTCGCAGATTCAAGACTTGCTTAATAAAGGATTTATAAGGCCGAGGGTGTCTCCTTGGGGCGCACCGGTATTATTCGTGAAAAAGAAAGACGGAAGCATGCGAATGTGTATCGATTACCGGGAGTTAAACAAACTCACGGTAAAGAATCGATACCCGCTTCCGAGAATAGACGATTTATTCGACCAATTACAAGGTGCGAATTGGTTTTCAAAAATCGACCTTAGATCGGGATATCACCAATTAAAGATCAAGGAAGAGGATGTACCAAAGACGGCTTTCCGCACGCGATACGAACATAACGAGTTCCTCGTGATGTCATTCGGGCTGACGAATGCACCCGCGGCTTTCATGGACCTCATGAACCGGGTTTGCAAGCCAATGTTGGACAAGTCTGTAATCGTGTTTATCAACGTCATTCTAGTATATTTGAAAAGTGAGGAGGATCATGCGCATTATTTACAGGAGGTGTTAGAGACACTCAGACGAGAAATGTTGTATGCGAAATTTTCAAAGTGCGCCTTTTGGTTACGAGAGGTGCAATTCCTTGGCCACATAAGTGCCGACGGAATATTGGTAGATCCGGACGGAGTTGAAGATTTGGTAGTCTACTCGGACGCGTCACATTCGGGACTCGGATGTGTTTTGATGCAATGAGGAAACGTGATAGCTTATGCCTCGAGGCAATTAAAGGTACACGAAGAGAAATATCCCACGCACATTCTCGAATTGGCGGTAATGGTGTTTGCATTGAAAATATGGAGGCACTATTTATACGGAGTAAAGTGCACCATATTTACCGACCACAAGAGTTTGAAATACTTCTTCGATCAGAAGGAGTTAAACATGCGGCAAAGGCGATGGTTGGAAACGGTAAAAGACTATGACTGCGAGATACATTACCACCCCGGAAGGGCCAATGTTGTGGCGGATGCCTTAAGCATGAAAACGGACTATGTTCCAATACGAGTGCGGTCAATGCAGCTTGTTGTAACCTCGGGTTTACTCGAACGAATACGGGAATCACAAGCCGAGGCGGTAAAAGAGGAAAACTTGAAAAAGGAAATGATAGTTGGTCAATTGAAAGATCTGGCGGATGGTAACAACGGGTTAAAGACTAAGTTCGGAAGAATATGGGTCCCAAATTCATGTGGAGTCAAGACGCTTCTACTTGACGAAGCTCATAAATTCTGTTATTCTATCCATCCGGGAGCAACCAATATGTATAATGATCTAAAGCAAAACTATTGGTGGTCCGAGATGAAGAGGGATGTTGTAAAGTATGTAGAGAAGTGCTTGACTTGTTTACAAATCAAGGCGGAACACCAAAAACCATATGGAAAACTGCAACCGTTGGAAATTCCAGTTTGGAAATGGAAACATATCACCATGGACCTGTTGACCAAACTGCCTAGGACAAACCGAGGATTAGATGCTATATGGGTGGTGGTGGATAGATTGACGAAGAGTGCTCACTTTATACCTATACGTGAGACATATACTTCGGAAAAGATGTCTGAGGTATATACAAACGAGATAGTGGCACGTCATGGGGTACCGATATCTATTGTGTCGGACAGGGATACCCTGTTTACTTCACACTTCTAGCGAGATTTCCAGGAACATATGGGAACAAAACTTTTTATCAGCACTGCATACCATCCTCAGACGGATGGACAGAGTGAGAGAAGGATACAAACACTAGAAGACATGCTGAGAGCGTGTATTATTGATTTTGAGGGCAGTTGGGATGTGTATTTGCCGTTAGCATAATTCTCTTATAACAACAGTTATCATGCCAGCATCAGCATGGCCCTTTATGAGATGTTGTATGGTAGGAAATGTAGAACCCCGGTGTGTTGGGGTGAAGTGGGTCCGCGTGAATTGGCCTATAAAGACGTAGTTCAAGCCACTAACGAGAAAATCGACGTGGTTCGGGCTCATTTGAAAGCGGCCCAAGACAGACAAAATTCTTATGCCGACAAGAGACGGAAACCGATTGAATTTCAGATGCGCGACATGGTTATGTTAAAGGTTTCCCCTTGGAAAGGCGTTATCCGATTCAGGAAAAGAGGGAAACTAAGCCCGAGGTTTATCGGGCCATTTAAAATCATCGAACGGGTTGGCAAGGTAGCGTATCGCCTTGAGTTACCGGACGAGTTGAGCGGAATTCATGGCACGTTTCATGTGTCACAACTCCGAAAGTGCTTAGCGGAGGAAACGGCTTATATCCATTACGATGATATCGAGGTGGACAATAGCCTTAATTATGCGGTAAGGCCAATTGAGATTCTGGATCGAAAGGTTAAAGATTTGCGGAATAAGAAAATTGATCAAGTTAAGATCAAATGGGAGCATAGAAAGGGTGGTTCGGACACTACGTGGGAGTCCAAAGAAGAGATGCGGCGTCCCTACCCGACATTATTTGGTACGTATTTTCCGGTTTCGAGGACGAAACCCTTTTTAAGGGGGGTTGACTTGTAACACCCCGAAAATGTAAATCTTTTATTTTAAATAAAATGTCGGTAAATAAATAAGTGAACTAACTAGGATTAAAAATAACCTAGTTAGATAAAAGTCTTGTAGTGACTTATAAGTGGGTTAAAAACACTAAAAATATAAACTAAATGATAGTAGAGGGACCAAAAGTGTTTAAATTGAAATTAGTTTTAATAAAAACATAATTTAAACCTAAAACACACACTTGTGTGTGTGCTGGGTTCGATTGAAACATAGGGGCGACCAGGAGAACCCTCACAAACCCTAGTTCATGCTAAATCCCACAAATTGAAGGTCAAAATCAGTTCTAAATCAAAATCCGAGTACGAAATAGTGATCTCCTCTGAAAAGGGGTCTTAAGGTATGTGAATTTTATAGGAAATCTCTAGTTGAATTTCTGAATGAACTTAGAGAATCCGAAAATTGTTGTTGCATAAATGTTATATTGATGGAATTGGAACAATATTGTGTCTAGGAGTGAACCCTAGACAATTATGTGTTGAAATCATGTTTAGTTCTTGTGAATTCCATGAACCCCAATGAAGGTGATTAGTGGGTTTTGTGGGAACTTGATAAACACTAGGAATTTGGTTATTGTTCTAGTGTAATCTGATTTTTATGAAGTAATTCCTGGTTTATTAATGTAAAAATTTATATGAATATATCCGATTGATGTTAATTTTGGTTATATAACAAGTTATGAACTTGATAATGAATGGTGTAAAATTCTGCCCATACGTGTTTGTAAAAATGCCTAAGAGAAGGCAAAATGATGAAATATGAACAAAAAACGCATACTTGTACTAGTTGGTAAACTATGCGTTATATGTAAATCAAAGAGTTCTAAATGTGCCGTGATTGAACTCTATAGGAAAGGAAACCGGAGCGCCGAGCGGACAAGCCGGTGGTGACGCACGTTTGAAGGGTGTACTTTGAAGGTATGTAACTTGTTTCGTTACATTGAGTAAATTAATATTGAAATCGTTCATAATTGTGATCTAGAGTAAGATATTGTATTAGTCAAAGTGATAATGATCATCACCACATTGAACGAACTAATTAAGCATAGAGAAACGTTTGGTAGTCATTAGAAATGGAGGATTCCATAAATGAGCCAAACGGGTCGAATAATTATTTAACTTATAGTAAAAGTATGTTTTAAGTTGCATTAGGCGAGAAAGAATCACAAGAGCGCGAAACCATAGATTTGGTAATGAAACGCTGGTGATTATAAGCCCCGAATGTTGGGGTAAATACGCCTTGCGGCCATAAAGATTGTTAGTGAGTAAATTAGTGCAGAATTTATACGAGTCGAATAAATACTTTATGCATTCATAGACTTCCAGCCCCTATATCTTATTTTTAACACAATGATTATGATAGACGTGTTGGTAATTTTATTACGGACGCATAGGAAAAGAATCACCAAAAACGGACTTTCGGATCAAAAGTTATGAACGTTTGAAGTTGTAATTGTGCCAAAACTTAGAGCTGGGAAATTGCAGCTCAAAATAAGCAACAATCTGAGAAAAATAGGCTGTCGCGTTACGCGACGCCAATACACATTCACCGTCGCGTCACGCGACTATTGTCGTGGGCTGCGAAAGCTCGGACATGATCTGTCGCGTGGCGCGACAGACCCATTTCGCTGCAATTCTTGTTTGTTTTCATTGTTTGGCATTAGAACTTATACATACTTGATATTATGATGTCAAAACTAACATTTGATGTGGTTTTGACCTTAGGTGATGTTTATCATGCTCCGGGTGACGATCAAGTAACATTTCAAGAACCGAACACTATCTTTTGAAGCTTCCGCGCTTATCAAATCTTGTTGAAAACAATGTTTATGTAGTAAATATTTAACATATCGTTTGGAATGTTTGAAACTAGTTGTTAGTAACTCGAATACTTTGTCATGTAAACTTCCGTTTTGTTTAACTAATTAAGGATGCAAAGTATCTCCTTATTAAATACGTATTTTATATTAAATAATTTAAATAATGAGACGGTTGTTACATTAACTCCAAAAATCTCCGGTTATACAAGTACGGTGCATGATTGTAATCAAACGCAGTACAACAAATGCTCCATTCCAAAAACAACCATACTATCTTTCATTTCCTGTTTACTTCAGAAAAATAACTAAAGATCGGTGTTTTCGAAACCAGACCGGACCGGCCGGTCCGACCGGTCATAAAGATTCTACATGGAAGTAGGAAGGGCTCTTGCGTTATCCTTATCAAGAAATTTACACTCGAAATATGGTGCACATAGAGGGAACTGAAAAGGAGTTTCTGAAAGCAAATATGGAAATAAATGATAATCCACTGGTTAGAGTTTGTAGAGGTGACAAAACGGCTTTTTGGAATGATGTATGGGTACTTGGTGGGGCTCTTAACAGTAGGTTTATGGGACTGTATTGTCACACCCCAACCGATGGCGGAAAATCGGGATGAGACGAACAAATTGCTCAAAACATCATAACACTATGTGACAATATTTAATTGAATTCAAATTTCATTGCAAGGACTAAATTGTCATACAACATTTAAAATGGAAATAACAACATTGTTCAAATTCAAATTAACAAAAGATAAATAGATTAAAGGTGTGTATCTAGTCCACCCTAAACTTGTTTCATCATTCATCCATACTTCAATAATCAACCTGCAACACGTATTAAAATAGAGTTTCAATGCAAAAGCATGAGCGAGTATACAAGTTTGTTTACATAGCATAATAGAATAAAAACTCAATCCAACATGATTCATAATATGTGATTACTAGTATGCAATTTTGGCGTACAATATGATCAAACCCTAGAACACAACGCATAAAAATAGCCTAATCCCAATCGTTCAGCGGGGTGGTAACTTAACAATACCCAATAGAATAGCGGGCGGGGCGTTAATCCTATAGCGCTCTAATTGTTAAGGTGGGCGAGCAAAGTCAAAGAGCATATAACGTTCCAAATCGTTCATAGAGCATACAAGAATAGCAAGTAAGTCACATTAGTTTCATGCTTCGTTCAAGGATTGAGTATGTTTAGTTTAAAAGTATTTGCATAATTATATATGTTGCATCCCAAAGTGTAAAGAGGAAAAAGGGATCGAGTATAATCACAGTGGTTGCGTTTGTGATTTATTGCAAGTAACGCACGAGTAAGATTTGGAAAAAACCGCACGAATAGGAAACGATCACCCTAAATATTAAAACACCATAACCTGCTTTAATATTTAGGGTATTGGATTTTAATAATCCCAAGTTTCACTAATTGGCCGGTAATAATCACAACTTCAAAAATAGCCTACAACAATCCCAACTTGTAAGATTTTAGCCACCAATGATCCTTTGCTAACTGGGTTATAACCCAGTTAGTTTTTTGCTGACTAGGCTGCTGACGTGGCACCATCACCACCTCCGGTGACCTGCAACTTATTCCGACGACCCGTTTTACCCATGAAACCACCAAACGAGACCACCACCAATCATCTCCGACCTCCTGTAATCTTCTCCGCTGCTCAGAAGTTCAAAAAACCCAACTCTGGTGACCTGCAACTTATTCCGGCGACCCGTTTTACCCCTGAAACCACCAAACGAGACCACCACCAATCATCTCCGACCTCCTGTAATCTTCTCCGCTTCTCAAAACTAACTGGGTTATAACCCAGTTAGCAAAGGATCATTGGTGACCAAAATCTTACAAGTTGGGACTGTTGTAGGCCATTTTTGAAGTTGGGATTATTACCGGCCAATTAGTGAAACTTGGGATTATTAAAATCCAATACCCCTTAATATTTACAAGTTAGACGAGACTCCTAATATTTATTACTAAATACCATTAATTAAATCATTAATTAATTGAAGTTTTATAATTGATATGTTTCTTATATTATAACACTAGATTAGTC
The DNA here is from genome assembly GCA_030545235.1 of Helianthus tuberosus. Taxonomy (NCBI): domain Eukaryota; kingdom Viridiplantae; phylum Streptophyta; class Magnoliopsida; order Asterales; family Asteraceae; genus Helianthus; species Helianthus tuberosus. The sequence goes on along the minus strand of CM060364.1, from coordinate 19,580,499 downwards.
ATTTAATTGAATTACGTAAATAATAAAGAATTAAATATCAATTTAATTTAAGTATGATAAAATAAAATGACATTAGAATCAAAATTTATATTTATACGAAGGTCGAACTCTTTTAGAATTCATTTTTAAATACAACTTATGGTGACATCTTCTTCCTTGTAATTAACTAGATCTCATCCCACTGTTTCTTTTTTTTTATTTGCTTTTGCTAAAAGCCCACAGTAGCTTATTATAATTATAAAAAGGTGACAAATAAATAATAAATTATCATATCGATGGGATGAAAGTATTTGTAGTAAACTCCATAACAAGATCCTAATTTTATCAACATGTTGTCATCTTCATTTTACATACCCAAACCGAAGAGAATGCGAACCAAACAAAAACCCATATGTTTAGTTTAATATAATGATTATTAGCGTATAAGGATCAGTTTTCTACAAGGATTAATCAAGTGAGCAAGAAGGTATACCGAACAAAAGAAATGAAATGTTTTCCGACGACGTCCACGAAACTCCGATGCGAACCTTGAACCGGACGAGAACCGAAATAACCACAGCTGACCCGAAACTGATGTTGACCGGGGTTTGTCCTACCCGAAACTAAACAGACCCGGAACGAACTGAACCAGGCCGTTCGTGAACCCCGACTAGTTGCACCACCACCACTACTATAACCTGACTATAACCTGAACCGAAAGAATCAAACCCAAAAATGAAACCCGAACCAAGATGGGATTCGAAACTGAACATGGAGTCGGTGCTTACCACGATGTCGGAGGTTTGACGGAAGGGAACTAGAACCGCCGCCGTGAACGGCGGCGCTGCCGTCGGTGTTACGCCGTCGTCGATGTTATGTCGCCGCCACCGCGGGGAGGTGGTCGGTCGATCCTTCTCTCCACCGCTCTCTCTCTCTCTCTCTCCACACTCTCTTTATCTTCTCGCTCTCTCTGTGTGCCATTCCCTCTCTCGGTTTCTGTTTCGCCGCCGCGTGCCATTGTGAGCCACCACCGAGAGTAGGGGTGGTGTTGTTGTCGGAGAACGAGAGACGCCGGAAAACCGGCCGGTGATTACCTTCGGTCACTGGTGTACAATTGAGAGGGTGTAGAGGGAAACGAAGGGGGGTAGGAAGTTCACTGTGAGTTGATGTGTTGCCTGCACATATAAATCGAGAGAGAGGGATAAGAGACAGATGTATGTGTGTGTACTTGGAAGAGATGCAAGGTTTTTAGGGGATTAGGGTTTTTCTAAGAAGGTGAAATGGTGGGGATGGTGTCGGCTGAAGTGTTTTAAGAGAATTAGGGTAGGGTACAATTTTATACTATTAAGTCAATACACAATTAGTCCCTCAACTTAAGGAGTTAATTCAATGGTCAAATTAACTTGGTCAAATTAACTTGGTTTATCTAAATAACCTCTTAAATTAATTAGATTAATTAATTAATTACTATATTGATTTTTTTTTTTACAAAATAAATAATTAATTAAAGAGATCTTTAACCATATATAAATCTTTTGACGGATGTTACATGTATAGGCTGGCAAAACATAAAAAGGCATTAATACTGGTTTCCTGTCACAAAGTTAATGCTTTGCTCGTTTAGGATTGGGAGCGGTGTAAGTTGCCACAAACGACCAAAGAAATGAAGGAATATAAAGATCTTATCCCCATTCTACAAGTCAATTACACCAAGGACAAATGGTATTGGAAAAATTGTGTTGATAAGGGGTTCTCTGTAAACAGGTAAAAGCTGATTTAAGCCAAAATACTACTCAAAATCAAGAAACCTCATGGTTCAAGTGGAACAACTAGGTTGTCCCCAAAGTAAATATGTTCATGTGGACGGCCGTGAATGGGAAACCTGCTAATTGTGATGCGTTGGAAAGAAGAGGTATGCCTATTAATTGCAATTTTATCTCCCAACTATGGTATATATCCTGAATCTACTTGACGTCTTTTATGTACTTGTATTGTGGCAAAATCTGTTTGGTGGAAATAATGTGGAAGGCTAAGAATCCTAGTCCAGGTCAGTTTAGTTCAGTGAAAGTGGTATTGAAATATGCGGTTGAGCTAAAGCTAAATAGCAAGAGAATAAAGACAGTTAAAGCAATTTTTGTGTTGGCTTGTTGGCGTATCAAGAAACAGATCGTGGAATGACAAGGTTTTTAATGGAATACTTGATTGGCTATTCAAGCTGATTAAAGACAACAAGAATCTGTCCTTCTAGTGGATAATGAGCACAACTAAATGGAGGAACATTCCTTGGAAAAATGGAAAAGTGGTGTTGAGGATGAAGATTTCCAGTAAAGTTGCTGCTGTTTCTTATCTTTCTCTTGTTGATTGTACTCTTTTGTTGGCTCTCGTTTATTGCTAAGAGCAATATGTTTCAATGGTTAATTTTCGTGTGCCTTTAAAAAAAAGGTGTCTAACCGGCTAAACTAAACCTTAAAAAAATAACCATTGATCAAAGACTAAGGTGCTATTTTTTTTTCAGAAGTAAAATATATGAAGTCTGCAGACCACATCTACAGACATCTGCAGCGGAAGAGGTGAACCAAACTTCTGCTGTTTGCAAGAAGAAGACTGTTTTATTTTTAACTTCTTCAAGCTGCTGAAATAAACTAATATGTATTTAAATATAAATTAACGAAACCTATTTAACAAATTTTATTTTACTAACATATTTCTATTCTATTTGTTAGTAAAACAAAATTTTTTAAACACATCATTTATCATTCAATTGTTAAACATAGCCCCAATCTCCTTTTGGGCAGTATAAACCCAAGAATATACTGTTAAAGTAGTCGTATACTAACAAAGTCATGTGTATGTACAGTTTCACACACATCTATCTATCTGTATTTACATCTTAAAAATAATCATCTTCCAGCTATACCAATAAAAAAATCCGTATCAAATATTCTAAAAATAGTCTCGGTGCGTTGAATCTGCTATTACCAGCATCCTCCATCTCCTCCACCCTAGCATCCACCTTCATTAACCCAACTATCACAAACCGACCAATTAGGTTTCTGCTCTGTCAGCAACAGCCCCAATTAGAAATGAATTAACCGGCGGCGGTGGGGAGGCAGGAGAGAGGTGGTGGCACTGAGGAGGGAGGAAGTGGCAGCGTCGTGGAGGAGGGAGGAGGAGGTGGCGGCTGGGGTGGAGGAGATGGAGAATGAGCTCTAGGGTTTTTGTGTGTTTGTGATATCTGGCAAAAAAAAGATGGAGAAGAGGTAAGAAGAGCTTGACCCACATCTACACCAAAAAGGGGACGCGCGCAGACCTTTTAAACGAAAGGTCTTCGAGAAAACAAACAGTCTTCAGACCCAAAGGTCCGCGCGTGGTCTTCACGACGTAGGCATAAGAGGCTAGGAAGCTCTTTTTGAAAAAAAAACAAACAAACAAACAACAACTAAGTGTCTTTCACCAGGTATAGGTGCACATTCACTGATGCCACCAGAAGAAGAAACAATAATACTTACTTATGCTTCATTTTTCTTAACGAATGAAGCATATTCTACAAACTTTAATAATAAATAACACTTATAGATAAATTTAATAATCCAGTTGTAATTAAAGAATACTTGTAGATTGGTTTTATCTAATATCCCTGAATGAGAAACCAATTATTAGCATGTATACTCTCTTCTTAAAAATGTTCATATCTAAAATAATATACATTCTCATTCATGCAACGTCACCTTGACAAAAGCCCAGCATATATGGTCACTATGGATCCAAAATATTTGTAAAATATTGGAAAGGCAAAGAAATTTGGAATATATTCAAACCAAGTTGTTCTTCTTGAAGTTGTCCCACTTTTTTATCTTGTATATAAATCGTTAAGAAGACGAAACGAGTTTATTCATTACTTTAGAACAAGGATCAACTCCAAAAATCTCAGGTGATACAAGTACGGTGCATGATGGTAATCAAATGAAGTACAATAAATGCTCTATTGCAAAAATATAAGCATTTTTTTTGTGGGGGTCCTACCATTTAAAAAACAATTTATGATCTTGGGTCAAGCAAGATTATTATTATCCCATATATAAGTTTGCAACATATTTGTGCATTGTCACTTGTAAATTATGCTTTGAGTGATTTTCAAAAATAAAAAGTTAATTTTCTATTTTTAACCTAAGGGTTTTTACTTTTTACAATTTTTACCTTATATAATTTGTTTTTTTAACTTTAACCCAAAACTTTTTATTATTTGCAATTTAACTTCACAACTTTTGTCACTTATATTTTTCATCTTTCGCAAATTTTCGTTTTACGTATAGTTCTAAATTTTTCGAGTTAATACGACGCAACGTGCATGTGTGGTTCAACGTTTTTACCTCTATTTTTCCATGTTTGACAGGTTCGTCGCAACACGCATATCCTAAGTCGAGTCAGTGTTGGTGGTCGATGACGCTTGTGTGACATTAGTACTATTTGACACCGTTTTACGCCCCGACGCAACGCGGGGTGTGTTTTGGGGGGTTTTCAAAGAAAAAATGGTTATGCATATGGTTGTCGTAACGTTGGCTTTGGGGGTTTTCCAAAAAAAATGTTTTTTTTTTACTTTTCACCCAAAAGTATTTCATAAATTACTTTTAACACAAAATTATTTGTTTTTTTACCTTTAACCCAAAACTTCTTCTCTTTTGCAATCTATCCTCATAACTTTGTTTACTTTCAACTTTGGTCATTTATAGTTTTTATTTTCCGCAAATTTTTCTCTTTATGCTTGGTTCTAAATTTTGTGACTTAACAAATCGCAACGTGCGTCTTTGGTTTAAGGTTTTTACGTTTCGTTCTAAATTTTGCGAGTTAACACGACGCAACGTGCGTGTGTGGGTGAACGTTTTTACATCGTCTATTTTTTCCCTGTTTGACAGGTTTAACATGACGTGCGGGTCCTATATTGACTTAGTTATAACTAAAGAATCCCCGCCGCATTGCGGCGGGTCGCAATCCTAGTTAGGACAATTTCAAAAACAGCCATACTATCTTTCATTTCCTGCTAACTTCAGGAAAATAGCTATAGATCAGTGTTTTCTAAACCAGACAGGACCTGACGGTCCGACCGGTCAAATCGGAGATCGGTGATGCTAGCGGTCCGGTTACACGCATTCCGATCGCCTTGCTTTTAGCCGGCCGGTTTTTTGCGGGTCACGGTTGAACCGGAAAACCGAAATCAGATGTCGGACCGGATTAGTGAGATGAAAGTATGAGAAAGACTAAAAGAAGTGAAGAACGATTGAATCATAGAACGTTGTTTGTTTGGAACATCAATCCAAACACATAGGACCGGGTGAACTTGGAAATCACACTTCAAGAAGATCAAACATGGATTGACCTAGAAGAACTCCGACGCCTGGAAGTTATTTCAGATTATGTTTGTGTGAATTGTGGAGACTAGGAAGAGACGATAGTAAATAGGGCTACTTGATGGGTGGGCTAATAAAGAATTGGGCCATTTATTACTAGTAACCATGTGTATGGGATAATGCATAAATAAATGGAGTCCATAAAAAGCTAAAAACTAACATCAACTCAACTTATTAAAACCTATATAAATTAGCAAGTTTTCTATGCATAAGTACTTGTAGATTATGCTTTGCACATTATTCAAAAAAAAACTTGACTTTTTAGTTTTAACCCAAAGGTTAGTATCTTTTACAATTTTAACCCTACATAATTTGTTTTTTTAACTTTAACCCAAAACTTTTCATTATTTGCAATTTAACTTCACAACTTTTGTCACTTATACTTTTCATCTTTCGCAAATTTCTGTTTTACGTATAGTTCTAAATTTTTCGAGTTAATACGACGCAATGTGCATGTGTGGTTCAACGTTTTTGCCTCTATTTTTCCATGTTTGACAGGTTCATCGCAACACGCATATCCTAGGTCAAGTCAGTGTTGGTGGTCGATGACGGTTGTGTGACATTAGTACTATTTGACACCGTTTTACGCCCCGCTGCAACGCGGGGTGTGCTTTGTGGGTTTTTCAAAGAAAAAATGGTTATGCCTATGGTTGTCGTAACGTTGGCTTTAGAGGTTTTCCAAAAAAATGATTTTTTTTTACTTTTCACCCAAAAGTATTTCATAAATTACTTTTAACCCAAAACTTTTTATCTTTTGCAATCTATCTTCATAACTTTTTTTACTTTCAACTTTGTTCCTTTATAGTTTTCATTTTCCGCAAATTTTGCGCTTTATGCTTGGTTCTAAATTTTGTGACATAACACATCACAGCGTGCGTCTTTGGCTTAACGTTTTTACGTTTCGTTCTAAATTTTGCGAGTTAACACGACGCAACGTGCGTGTGTGGGTGAACGTTTTTACATCGTCTATTTTTCCCCGTTTGACACGTTTAACAACATGCGTGTGTGGGAGAACGTTTTACATCGTCTATTTTTCCCCGTTTGACAGGGTTAACATAATGTGCGGGTCCTAGACCGACTTAGTATATAACTAAAGAATCCCCGCCGCATTGCGGCGGGTCGTAATCCTAGTTTGTTCCAAAAAAGTAACATAATATTTAACTTCTTCCGGTCCTTAAATTCGGTCCGACGATCGTACCGGTCCAACCAGTGAACCAGTAAAACAGCTGGTTCGATGTCTGGTCCGCTTATGAAAACATTGCTAAAGATATATAATATTCCCTCTTGGTAAATCAAAACCGCATTGACAAAGATGAAGACGACTAAGGTCTGATGAGAAGGGGTCACAAGTCTCGAAAGTGAATACAATGAGAAAGGGGCTGATTTGCTCGATTGTGAACAAGAAATCGTAGGAACGAAATCGAATAGTTTAACCCTCTGTACGTCTATAAACATACTGACGGATTAAACAAAATTAGGCTGGTAAATTTTTAATCCCGAGTCGTCGATTGGTTTCCACAGTCGTTTCCTTCCAGTTTCTAGACCGTGAACTAAGATTGCTAATAGCTCCTAGAAGCGCTCATAGGTGTTTTGCACCCGGCACTACTAGTCTTTAGGCCTCAATTCAGTTTTAACATATATTTTTTTTTATAAGGTGGGTCCTATTTATTTGGGACCCAAATCCTAGCTTTATCCTTTTCTTTAGTTGGGTCGGTCGTGAGTTTAAATCCTCTAAGTGAGGTGTGGTATATAAAGGTGGACAACATCCAGTTTGGGTTCATAATCGGTCTGGTTTTTTTCATTATAGGCTTAACTGGTTTGGTTTAAAGTGGTTCGGGTTAAAAATTACAGGTGAAACCCCCGAACTTGAGCCGAGCTAGAAACTGGTTTAACCAGTTTAAAACCATTTTTTGAATTAAACCATTTAATTTAAAAGAAATACAAATAACTAGAAGCTTTCGAATATCATTTAACTAAAAAGCTTAGACAAATAATAAACAATTAATTAAACTGATGTCGACTATATGATTCAAAATTTCTAACTTTTTAAACGGTATTCTATTAACATGTGCAAATTCGGTACATGATTCTTCAACAACAGTTTGACGTTTGACTATCTCCCAAATTGTTCATCTGTCTATGGTAGATTCTGTTAAATCTTTCAAGCACTGACAATTGCAAAACTCATTCCTCGCCATCTTTGAAAATATTTCATCCTTTGTACGCTCAATTGCGAAACTCATTCCTCGTCCAATCTATCCTTAACACGATCTTAAAAACTAGTACAATATCTATCTCTTGTGCTATCCTCATGTAAGTCTAAGGCTATGAGGTGTGGATGGGGCCCCATGGGGCTTTATCAAGTCCACATAGGATCCACGTCAGCCATGGAGCCCCCTTTAATTTGGAGGGTGTGGATGGAGCCCCTATTAAACAAAATTTAAAAAAACATTTGATTGGTTTAAAACTAGTGGGCCCCACCTGAATTCTTCAACTTGGGCGCTACCACAAGTTACCACGATGGCGGGCCTTCAATGGCGCCCCGGCTATGGCGCCGGGGGTGTGGTGGATGGCGGAGGGGGGCGCTATAGGCGTCCAGCTGGCGAAGGGTGGCGTCCCACACCCTCCAGCCTAAGGTTCTAACGTGTATAAAAGCAAGGCCCAAGGCGTATCCCCCCGTCTTCGATCCAAATGGGATCACCTAAGAAAAAAAGCGGGGTCTTCTCAATGATCCAAATATAAAACTGATTTAAAATAATAATAATAATAATAATAATAATTTAACCTTTGAAATATGAAATACAAACTAAACAACAACTTAATTGTAAATACAATGGAAAACTAAACAAGTTTTAATATCCGTCACGAATGTTATTTTTTGTAAGTGTCGCCTCGATTTCTTCAATCCTCGGCTCCTCGATTTCTTTAACCTTGGTCTCCGCCGTGAGTTCTCTAATAGCCGCCCCTCGGTCACCGCTTCCATTTATTTATGCTTCGCTAGACGATAAGCATTTTTTTCATTTAAAATATTAAAGAAATCAATTTGTATTTGACAGGATCTGCTTGGCTTACATAGGTTTGAAGTTACCTCTCGACCAACTGAAGATTGAGCACTAGATGAAGCCATTCGAGAACGTGGACATTTTTTATTATTTTTGTGAGTGGAGAGCGTTTTTCATTATTGAGATTCAACCAAAACACCCTAACCTATTTATTCTAGTTTATGGGAGTCTTAAAGTAAAAACTCAAAAAAAGAAAAAAGAACAGTAAAAAAATACCTTTAAACAATCAAAAACCGGCATCCCCAATGGTAGACCAGTTTTTTTTTTTTTTTTTTTTTTTTTTGAGTTAATTGCCCGGATGGTCCCTGTGGTTTCATGTTTTTTCACGTTTAGTCTCCACCTTTTACTCAGGGGACTATCCCAGTAACAAAATGACAAACCATAGGGAGCATATCTGCTATTTCCAAACTAACTGACATCTACTCAGGGGACTATCTGAGTAACAAAATAACAAACCATAGTTAGCATACCTGCTATTTTCAAAAGATGGGGACTAAACGTGAAATCACAGGGATCATCCGGGCAATTAACTCTGTTTTTTTACAAACATTCAAACCAGGGGGTCTAGTTTGGCCCAAACAGGGTTTATTTTTTTTTTCAATACTGGACCAGTCGAGTGCGAGTTATCAGGCCCAAAACAGTATAGCTATACACCTCTAGTGGTGTATTTATCAGAGGAAATATCAAATAAAAAGTTTATTTTGCTTAAGTAGGATGAGAAGAAATTTTAATCATTCATTTTTCAAATCAATGGTTAAGATGAAAGTGTAGAAGAAAGGAGGAGTGTATCTTGGGAAAATCATATTTATGGACTTTCTCTCTTCACATGCAAGGCACGTGCATATTCCACCCCCGTTTTTTAAACGTTCATAACTTTTTTATACGACATAATTTTTCATAAAAGTTTCACCGTAAAATCGAGCGTCTTTTTATCTTTAATTTGAGTACCATATTGCTATATAAAATATAAAGACTAAAAAAAACCCACTAAAATGTGTTGTATTTCTATGTTGTCAAACATTTTTTGTGCTGGATTTTTGTAATATATTTTTGTGCTAAATTTTTTGTACTGAATTTTTTTGTCTTAATTTTTTGTGCTAAATTTTTTTTTACCACATTTTTTACTATATATCTTGTTGTCACCATCCGCCAAACCCGTAAATTACAATTTTTTTTTTTTTTTAATTACAGTTCTCAGAAAATAATTTATTGTTTAAAGTTTTTAATTGAAATATTTATTTTTATACTATTACGAAAAATAACGTTTATCATCTTTTTTTCCATGTAGTCATTTCAAATGGATGTACTTATGATTAAAAAGATACAAAGATAAATCTAATACAAGAAGATTAAGAAAACACAAAAACAAATGTTTAACCAGAATAATAAGTTTTATAAAAACTGTTACAAGGAAGAAGTGCAATAAAGAATACATAAAAAACAACAGTTATAACACCCCTAACCATATAAATATAATCATCAAATCGTTTTTTAAGTCTGATTTAATTCTTCAAACGTCATGCATAAATGTGCTGCTAGATCAAGATCCCCTTTCATTAGAACCACATGAAACTAATGTGGCCTTTGCCCAACTTACAGCACTAAACTTGTAGTCTCCTCACATATTTATTGTTGAATCAAAGAATGGGTTGTAGATCTCCTCAAGTTGCCTAGCTCCATTACCACTTCTGTCATTGTAGGTCTATCACGACCATGTGAATTAAAGCATCTTTTCACCAAATCAGCTACAGCTTGTATCTGCTCAGAAGTTGCTTCATCTAACAACCGAGAATCAATAATTCCGTCTAAGCGGTTTTCTGTAACTGAATTAACAAAAAATGTTGCTAAATTCGTTTCATCATTTGATCTATCAATACAAACTGGTTTTTTTCCAGTTATGAGTTCCGCAAGTACCACTCCAAAGCTATATACATCACTTTTCTCAGTTAGTTGGCTTGTGGTGAAGTACTCAGGATCCAAATATCCTAATGTGCCTTGGACAAGAGTCGTTACGTGCTCGTGACCTAATGGGATCAACCTTGATAAACCAAAATCTGAAATCTTAACGGTGTAGTTATCGTCTAGTAATATGTTGGTAGACTTAACATCTCGGTGTATGATTGGCATGATAGTTTCAGAATGAAGATATGCAAGTGCGCTAGCAGCTTCAATGGCTACTCGCAATCGATTTTCCCATGATAACCAACTCATTCCACCCGGTCTAGAATGAATGTGATGGAAAAGAGTGTTGTCGGAGATGAACTCATAAACTAGTAGGGGAACTTCCTCTTCTAAGCAGCACCCCAAAAGCTTTACAATATTCCTATGGATGACTTGTGTAAGGATCAAGACTTCATTTATGAACTGCTCTGCTTGGTTTCCATCCACTATTTTGGACTTCTTTATTGCAACTATACGATTATCAAACAAAACTCCCTTGTACACTAAGCCAAAAGCACCCTGACCAATAATGTTCTCCTGAGAATAATTATTAGTGGCCTTCTGAAGTTGTGCAATGCTAAACAAAGTCATTGCCTCATGAGACCCTTGTGATTTGATCTTCTGTTTTAGCAACAATCCCCCATTTTGCTCAAAGAACTTTTCTCGAAGCTTCATTACCTTCCTTCTCCTTATACCATACAAAATCCCCAATATACAAAATAGGATTGCTAATAGGCCAATCACCATTGCTACATGTGCATTGAAAAAGAAAACAAAAAAAACACTTTATATAATTAGTGGTTGTGCTCATCTTACTTTTAATGAATATGGTTTTTGAAAACTAACATCTTAAAAATATTTTTCAAAGATCAACTATTTGACATACTTATACTTATACATTCCAAAAAAAATTACCTATAATGATTATGATTGAAGAGAACTTTGAATTGTTAGGGTGTTGGCAACCATTTTCTTTTTTTGCATCACCAGAAGATGGTGACGAACAAGTACAATTATAACTCCCCGGAGTATTTATGCAATCACCCCAGCAAGGATGGTTTTCTGGATCATCGCACTCATTGATGTCTATAAAAAAGGCAAATAGGATTGTTAATAGACTCTAGAAAACACCATGATATGTACTAATATAGTAATTTGGTATTTTTACCATATGGAATTATGTATAATCACCATTAGTTTTGATTATAGCTTTTGTGGGATTAGTGCACATGATAAACACATATTATACTTTGAAGCCTACCAAAGGGCGTTTCGCCTAGTTGTACCAAGGCTTGATGGAAAGGTGACTCTCAATGTGAGGTTGAGGATTTAAGTCTAACTAGTTTCTTTTACGTCGCGCGTTGCGGCGAAACCGAGCAAATGATAAAGTGAAACGTACAGATTTGAATATAAAACATGTTGTTTAGAAAGCTAACCATTAGAACGGTTTAGTTTATCATCATACCATTTTATAATACAAAATAAATACTTTATTTTAGTACAAATTCGTTTTTAACAAAACTTATAACGGAATGTCGAAGGAAAAAATCAAGCACAAGTACATACTTAAGTTTTTAGAAAAAAGTTATAAACGTAATTTATTAAAGAAGTATTAAGTTAATTGATAAATTAATATATGTTCTAAAAAAAGAAAAAAAAATTATTAAAAAAATGGTAAAGAAAATATATGGTTTAAAAAATAAAAAAAAAATAAAAATATGTCACTGAAAGTAAATATAATAATATAAAGTTATTATTCATGGTCCTTCGTTAACAATATATATATATATATATATATATATATAATAATCTATCATAATATTAAAAATAATAATAAAAAAGCTATATATTATTATAAAAATACGAGTAAATTACAAAAATCGTCCTTTATGTTTACACTATATTACAAAATGTGTCCTTTATCTTCAAAAACTACAAAAAACATACTCGATGTTTACAAACCCTTGCAAGTTATGTCCTTTAGCCTTAACTTAGTTATTTTTTATGGTTAAATATGATCAAGTGAACCCCACATAAGGGTATTTTGGTCATTTTACTCTAATTACTAAAATAATAATTATAAGAATAAATAAAAGATTGTGTTTCACAGTTGGAACGAAGCTCGAGCAGTCCGAGCAGCTTCATTGGCGGATGTAGGTTGAAAAACAGAGGAAATTACTCCGGTTCTCAATGTTCCGGTTTGTTCGCCGAGAGGTTTTCCCCTTTTTTTTCATCATCATCTTCATCGTCTCAAAAGCATGAAGGTTGTTCGAGTAACAACAACAACAATAACAAAGCAAGTAGGAATCAACAGATGAACAAGAGTAAAACAGATCGATCTTAATCCAAAATATTAAACAGGTAATTATTTCTATTTCTATTTCTATTTCTATTTCAATTATCAAACCTGTTGATTAGTTAAGTAAAATCATGAATCATTATCTAGTGTTCTTTTTTATGATTTGTTACATGATTTAGGGATTTTGAATTGAATGTAAATATCTGGTGTGACTATTTTGTTGTTTGTTTTGAATCCAACTTGTGATTCATCGCAACCCCTTCCACCTCAAATTGTCTGCAACCCCAATCTACGAACACTCCAGTCGCGACAGAACCATCTTCACTTTCAGATCTCAGATTCCTAGATCTGTTCGTCTCTTGGTTGGGGATCGATTTTAGATCCGTTCGTCGGATGTTGTAGGTGTTCAGAACCACCACTTCGACGGTGGAGGCCGTGATGGTGTTGGTTAGATCAGAGGTGGATGGTAGTGGGGTGGGTGGTGGCGATGGTGGGGTGGGGTGGTGGTGGTTCTAGAGGGAGAAAGTGTGCGTGAAGAGAGTAGAGAGAGGAGACAGATCGATGGTGGTGGTGGTTGCAGGTGGGTTGTGGTGGTGGTTAGAGAGAAGAAGAAGATGGATTATGTATATGTGGTGTCTGTATGTATTTATAAGTATATATACATATATAATTTTAAAAAATTTTATTTATTGTTTTTTATGATTATTTATTTTAGCATTTAGGATAAAAAGACCAAAATACCCTTATGTGGGGTTGACTTAGTCAAATTTAACCAGGAAAACTAACTGTGTTAGGACTAAAGGACATAACTTGCAAGAGTTTGCAAACATCGAGTACGTTTTTTGTAGTTTTTGAAGACAAATGACACACTTTGTAATATAGTGTCAACATAAATGACGATTTTTGTAATTTACTCTAAAAATAAACTTACTATTTATCGCTCTTCGTTAACAATATATATATATATATAATGGTGATAAAATGTGTACATTTATCGGTAGGTTAGAGGGTGTGCAAGTTAGTCGGTAAAATAAATATCTACTTTGGTGCCTCCCTTAGTTAGGATCACACCAAAGGTGCATGTGGGTTGTTCATGAACCGAACCGATCAGACCTTTGCTCATGGTGCACTCGTATACAAATCGAACAGAACCGAACCGAGTATTTTTTCAACCGCGCCAAAGTCGAACAAGCGCCTTTCGATCCGAGTATTTTTCGAACGAACGTCGAGCAAGTATCGAGCGTCACATAACAAATGGAAAAGTGACGATAGGGTTGTTAATTTTTGGAGTAAAGTGCAGTTTCCGTCCCATAAGGTTTCGTCCAAATAGAACACAAGTATAAATTTACGAAATAACAAGAAATAGAAAAAAACACTCAACTGGTTCTACAGATATCCCCTGAGCGGAAAGATGAATCGTCGATCAATTGAAGCATACCTTTGATCTATGAGAAGTTTGAAATCGAATGAACCAAAACCTTAGAGAGTTGTTATCTAGGCGACGGAGAATTCGAATAATGATGGTTGATGCGGGGTTTTTAAATAGGATTATGTACTTCTGAATTAAATGGCGGGTTGATATTTGAGTATCGATCGACACTTCACATTTCAGTATTTTGACTCAGTTACTCTGGATTACTGAACAATGGACTATTGGTATTGGCCTTCAATGTTAAAGTTAAATGGTCTCTAGTTGGATCTTTGACCAAACATTATTAATATGCACCACTAGTTATTTTATTAATATATACATATATTTATTGAAAAATAATTCGAGTCAACTGAGTCGAACCGAACTGAGCTGACCTTTGCTCATGCTCGGTTCGTTTCAAACCGAACCGATCCGAACCAAGCGCCTTTTTCAATCTATCAAAATCGAATGAGTAAATTTCGAATATTTTTCGATCGAGCATCGAACAAGTCTCGAGTGTCGAGCAATTTGAATAGCCCTAGGTGCATGTAATTCATTTAGTCGCAATAATCAACTTTATGCTGGGTTGTGTTAAATATACTTCTTCCCTATATGTTTTTACTCATAGTATCCTACATAGGGTGCGTTATAGATACACGGGGTATGTTTAATCTCACTCATAGAAATTAGGGCTGGCAATTTTACACGAATACACGACACGAACCTACACGACCTTGACATGTATCGTGTATGACCTTAACAGGTAACAGGTACTAAACAGGTACACACGAAAATACCTGTTAATTTTCGTGTCTAAACAGGTTAGATACCTGTTTACCTGTTATATACCTGTTAAGACATGTTAAGATTTTAATTTTAATTAAATAAAAAATATACCCCTCGTTTACTCAAATATAGATGGAAGTATGGAACGACCCTGTCTTCTTTAGTTCAAAAAAAAAAGAAACCCTAACTCTCTCAAGTTCAGCCGACATCATCCATTCATCCAGATCCAGCGTGTCGGTCATCCACCGCCGGTCATCCACCGCCTGCATCCACCGTCAGTCATCCACTGCCGCTCCACCACGCCTGCATCCACGCCGGTCATCCACCACGCCTGCATCCACCGTCAGTCATCCACCGCCGCTCATCCACGACGCAATTTAAAGGTAATTTTATATTTGTTTCAGTGAATGCCGTATATCTGAGTGAATGCCGTTTATATCTGTTTCAGTGTTTGGTTATATCTGAGTTATGCAGTATATATCTGGTTCAGTGTTTGGTTAAACTGTTTCAGTGTTTGGTTAAACTGATGCCGTTTTGCTTAAACTGAATGCCGTTTTGCTTAAACTGTTTCAGTGTTTGGTTCAGTGTTTGGTTAAACTGTTTCAGTGTTTGGTTAAACTGATACCTGTTTAAACTGTAAATGAGTGAACTTTTATGGTAAAGATACCGTTGAGGCTCTAATATGCACAAAGGATTGGTTATATGGAGATTATTGTAATGTCCCTTTTTCCTTGAGTTTTGTAAGGTTTTTATAACATAATATCACACTAATAGTATATGTTTGTTTGTATTTGTAGGTTCTAATGAAGTTAATTTGGATGAGCTCACTGAAGATATAATGTCACTTGATATTAGTGGAGAATCAAATGCTTCAAACTCAATGAACACTTCTAAGGTAACTACTCCAAATGCTTCGAGTAGTGTTGCTAAAAAACAATGAACAATCAAAGGTACTTACTCCAAATGTTTAAAGTAATGTTTGATAAATTAAAATTACTCAATTTATGTCCAATTGTCAATGCTAAATATGAGTACAATTATGTGCAGGTTTGAATTGTTGGAATTAAAGATCTAAGAAGAGAACCATGGGAACTTGGAAACTTTAAACTTGTTTTTAATGGATGTATTGAATTATTTAAGTCTTTTGTGATTTGCCGTTTATGGATTTTTGTTTTAAACTTGTTAAGTATTCTGTATTTTGTGGATTATTTAAGCTGTTTGTGAACTTTTGGCGAGTTTTGTTTCACTAAACAGGTTCTAAATATGTGATTATTTTAGTGTTAGTTAACATGTATTAACAGGTAATTTTCGTGTATATCGTGTCGTGTTCGTGTTTGAAAAATAGGACACGAAATCTTATCGTGTCGTGTTCGTGTATAGCCTTTCGTGTATCGTGTCTTATCGTGTCGTGTCTTATCGGGTACGGGTATACACGATATGCCAGCCCTAATAGAAATAATAATTGTTGAACAGGAAGTTGATATATTTGAAACTGACCTTGACAGCCTGGATCAAGATAGGGGTTACCCTCGTAACCATCGTTGCATCTACAACGATACCCACCGCCTTCTACCTCATAGCAGGAACTGTTTTCTTTGCAAGCAGAAGACTCCGAGCAATTCCGAGTTTCCCGTGAAACTACCCAATCTACCACGACAGGGACAGTGGACTCTATCCTCTCCCAAACATTCCCCTCAGGAGATAAATCACTGGCACCTCGAAACACAAAACTGCCTTCCTCACCAAGAAAGGCAAAGCCATAGCGGTTGAAGGACCAAACATCTGTGTGGTTTTGAAGGGAGTTAAGTGTAATATTATAGTAGTTTATGCCCTTGTGTATAGATCTCTGGCAACAGCCCACTCCTGAGCACTGCCCATTATTAGCCACATCCTGAACTTTGCTACATACTCCCGAACAAGCACTAAAATAATCTGCACAGTTTGTCCCTCTCCCTCTGATGGAAGAATAATCATCACACCCAAGGACTGTGAACTTGTTCTTTTTAGAGAAAGTGAATGCACTTAACTGAATCCGATAATCATAATCTTCAGAGATTGTTCCATTTTGGTTGTAGCACTTATTCGCAACGCCTGTGCGAATGCGGAACTCCGAGTCTGAAATGTTGTATATTTCTATGTTGGTGGAACCGAGGAACAACTTTTGAGTTCCGGAGGACATTTTACAAGTCACATAGAATGAGCTATCAAGGGAACAACCCGTGTCTTTACCGATACCAAAAGGGTAAGGGACCGTCACATTTCCGCAATGGGTTGGACAGTTTGGCTTTGCTGTAGCACTTGTTGTGGAACGTTGAAGAGTTCCCAAGCCAATTGTAAAAGTAAATGCAAATAAAGAGAGTATAATATGATGAAGCATGTTTCTCCTTTCTTTCCCTCTTTCTTTTATGAGCTAGATAATATTCTTGCGTGTGTTTTTATAGGATTGCTGCAAGGGAGTCAGATGTATTATTATCTTTGGTGGTGGTCATGCTAGCTGTTTCCGCATTGACTAAGTCGTACATGTGTTAATGTTTTATTGATTGTAAAGAACAATTTGAAGAAAGAATTTAGTTGCTTTATGTTATGATCTAGAGAGACTATGAATAGTCCTGAGAATGACACGAAAATAAAATTAAGACATGGCATCCTAGTTAGCAAAGGGGCATTCATTAGCTTGTGGTGGAGTGGTAAAGGAGAGACTTATGTTTATAAGAGACTCAAGTTCAATTCCTGCTTCTTCCCATTAGTTTTCAGCGGCACCTGGTTATGATGGGAGACTAGGCGAGTAGGCGGCGATCGCTAGTTCGATCCTTGAACTGAATGGGTTTTACCTCACCGTACTGTCGTACCTTTGGGCGAGTGTTCACGGGCTTCTGCCCTAGGTGAGGGTTTTCCCCAGTTCGGAGACATGTGTATCCCGATGAGGTGAATTTCGCCAGTAGCCCATTTGGAGGATTCGTTGGCCGTTCAAAAAAATAGTGTAGTGGTATAATGTCACATAGTGCCCTTACAATGATTACCCAATTATTTATGTTTAATTTTTTTAAATTAAAACAAAGAATATTTCATTAAATAAATAAAAATTACATAAATACTAAAAAACAAACAAATAATATTATTTGTCTTAATTTTCTTATTCGCTTTCGCCGTACTCATCTTCATCTTAGCCTTCGTCGTCGTCTTCCTCTTCTTCTTCACCCTCGTTTGAAATATACCGAACCGACCATGCATGTTAAACCAAATCCAACACTAACGCGCAATATGCTAATTCGGAACGCATTTGATTCACATTGTTCACTCTTTCATCCATTGTTGCTTACGGATATTCATGAACAGTGTCTGATATATAATTTTAACATATCGATGGTCCTTTTTTGTCAACTCGTTTCGTATATTCTCTTTGCAAAATTAGGCGTGGGGGCCAACTAACATGTTTCATATACCTCGCCGCGAGCTGACACGCACTCGTAACCGCCTCTTGCTCAACCTCCCCGTCGGTCGACTCACCCTCATCAACTAAAAACTCTTTGTAATAATAATTTGCAACAGATGAGGAAGATGTGACAGAATCCATTTTTATAGAAGGTGGTGTGGTGTTGCGTTTGTTTTTGTATTGATATTGTGAGTTGTGAGTGTGTGTGTATGTATATATATAGATATTGAAATTGAATTAAAAAAAGTAGTTGTTGAGAATTTACTGTTGCCCAACATTCACCTTGATTGGCCATTCTCCATTTGCTCCGGCATTTTTAAGGAAACGCCCAACCCAAATATACATGGAAAACGCCTCGGAGAGCGGTGTGGTGAGGCGTTTTGGAGCAAAAAAAACGCACAAATCCTCTACCACTACGGATGATCTCATTATTGAATCCCGTGACGCAAGGTGTAAATTCTACCGAGCAAAAGTTGTACCTAATTAAATTTAAAAATATATGTGTTAAAAGCACTTTTGACTTATTTAGATAAAAAAATTGAGCAAAAGTTGTACCTAATTAAATTTAAAAATATGTGTTAAAAGCACTTTTGACTTATTTAGATAAAAAAATTATGGTAGTGTGAATGTTATTCTACTCCTACTCATACTCTTAAATCATATCAAATTAGTAAGTTTATCCGTCACACGTTGCGACAACGTTAAAACATAAAGTAAGTCAAATTTATACCATAATGAAAACATATTATATTTGACCCGACTAGTTTTCAAACAAAATTTACGTTACCTGTGGCGCGCTGTGACGGTGTCAAAACGTAAAGAAACTCGAATTTATAAATATGAAATCGTGGTTATATTTGACCCGACTCGTTTCCGAACAAAATTTTCGTTACTCGCCGTGTGTTGTGGTGACATCGAAATGTAAAGTAACTCGAACTTTTATCGTCTAATGAAAACACACTATATTTGACCCGACTTGTTTTCATATAAAATTTATGTTACCTGGGGGCGTTGCGGTGACGTCGAAATGTAAAGAAACTGGAACTTTTACAGACTAACAAAAAAGTATTATACTTAAACCAGCTTGTTTCTAAACAAAATATGTATCAAAACGTTGTCCAACATAAAAAGCACGAGAACGTATTATATCTGACTAAACTCAATCCTAGAAAAAAAAATTACGTTCAGGTCAAAATGTGGACCAACTGAAAACATACATAAAAATAAGCAAAAAAACGAATATATTTGACCTGACTCATTTCTGAAAAAAAAAATAACATCGAAACATAAACAACTTGAATTTTTTACCCATCGGTATTTAAAAATTAGCAGCTAATAAAATACTTTTTTAGTTAAAGAATGACAGAGTTAGAACTTTAGAAACTCGAGGACGTCAACATGACATTTTATAAAATAAAAAAAAAGAGTAAATTGCACAAAACGTCCTTTATGTTTCTTCAAACTTGTAGGTTCCGGCCTTAATGTTTAAAACCTGCCGAAAACAGCCTCTACGTTTATTTTTGTTGCAGGTTCAATCATTTATCACTAATCAAGTTAATTATCTCAATTAAATTCACTCACATGCCTAACATGGGAGGGTATATTTGTCATTTTAATTCTATTTCTTATAAAACCCTAAAAAAACTACAGTACCATTTTAATAAACGGTCACTTGTTCTTCATTTTAAAACCTATTTGATGGAGACTGCCTTCGATTCTTCGAATAATGGTTAAGCGGTTTCCGAATTGCCTAACAGTTCAATTTTTCTGTCCGCCGATCAATTTTTCTATCCAATTTACATGATTTCTTATCAATTTCTTCAAAATAACCCTTTGCATTGGGCTATTAAATCGATGTCTCTCTGGCCCCTTGCCTACATCGATTAATTCTCTTCTTGTTTTCAATTTCTCCTTGGCATTCTGCCGGAAAACGAGGATCGCAATTCTGCAGTTTCTTCACTGCTCTGTTTTTGCTTCTTCTTTGTAAAACGGGGATCAATTCAATTTCTTATGTATAACACGGGTGCGCCAATTTCATGTTCTTCATGATCGACTCACTCGATCGTCTTCTCCGTTATGACGGACTCACTCGGTCTTTTTCTTCACAGGGGCTACTCCCAGGAGCGTCACGCTCTGATACCAATTGAAGGCGCACCGGATCGATTATGTTATAGATCAATTATGTTGGATATCTTTGGATGAACAATATTATGTATATATATTATGAGTATGCACAGATTTGTGCAGTGACTCTTGATGAACAGAGGGTGGGAAAACAATATGCAAGCTCAATTTAATATGGTCCTGCAGGTTTTTTGAGGTTTTATAAGAAGTAAAATTAAAATGACAAATATACCCTCACATGTTAGGCATGTGAAGGAATTTAATTGAGATAATTAACTTGGTTAGTGGTAAAGGATTGAACCTGCAACAAAAATAAACGTAAAGGCTGTTTTCAGCAAGTTTTAAACATTAAGGCTGGAACCTACAAGTTTGAAGAAACATAAAGGACGTTTTGTGAAATTTACTCTAAAAAAATAAGAGAGTGTAAGCATCAATACTAAAAGTTAAGGACGGAAAACTAGACAAAATAAAAAAGTTCAATAGTGTTATGGTGTCCCTAGTGTCACGGGCCAAATGTTTGAAGATCGCGATGCTATGGGCTGTGCTTGAACGCTTGGGTTACTTGCTAGTCCCGGACTTTATCAGGGGACGGAGTCAGTATCAATGAAGAGGTGTACGTGCCTAGTCGTGCAAACGACGAACGCACCACTGGTCGAGAGCTGGCGCCGCTCTCCTGATGAGTCCAAGGCAGGACGAAACCAGTGACCCACACAAAGAAGCGGGATGGATTGGCTTGTCCCCGGGGACTTGGGGACGCCACACGGGGGTCGAAAAGTAACCCCGTGACAACTTGGTATCAGAGCAGAACGATTCTCGGATACGTTGGAACGTGACTCTTAACCAAATGAGCTTAACATTTAGAGTATGGTTGCGCAATGGTGGTGGGAGAAGACCAAATATGGGTTTGCTTCGGCAAAGGTCTTTGTACTCCGCGAGTATGGGATCGTGAGAGCCGCTCAAGTATAGTTGCAGTGAAGCCCTCCGTGTTATGCTCAAAAATATACGGTCCAAGCAGCGCCGTAAAAAGGAAGTTTTGTGAAAGCTGCTACAACTATTCAGGTCCCCGTATTCCTGAAACAAGGTGAATCATCGGCACCTAATCCGATGCGGCGGACGTCAGCGCCACTTATACCCAAAACTGACGTACTATATTGAACATGCACGACAGAAGATCATTGTTGCTGTGCTTTCGGGTGTCCTGCCCTCCCAAAGTGAATCATGCTCAACATAAGGGGATCATGCATTGTCAAGTATGCGAGCTGGTATGGGACGGCGAGCATGCACGAGGACGTGCATGAAATGGTGGTGGGAGAGTGTCACGGGCCAAATGTTTGAAGATCGCGATGCTATGGGCTGTGTTTGAACGCTTGGGTTACTGGCTAGTCCCGGACTTTATCAGGGGACGGAGTCAGTGTCGATGAAGAGGTGTACGTGCCTAGTCGTGCAAACGACGAACGCACCACTGGTCGAGAGCTGGCGCCGCTCTCCTTATGAGTCCAAGGCAGGACGAAACCAGTGACCCACACAAAGAAGCGGGATGGATTGGCTTGTCCCCGGGGACTTGGGGACGCCACACGGGGGTCGAAAAGTAACCCCGTGACAACCCTAGGCACCCTTAAATGTTATAGTGATAATTATTCTTAATCTACCCATACTTGTAGCGATATTTCTTTTAACCGAAACACCGACCCGACCCGAAGCTACCACACCCGAATTAGACGAAACCCGATAAACCCGAAGCCTAATAATCTGGACCTGAACTTATTTAAATGTATCGTTTAAACGAGTTAGTTTTGTGCTTATTCGGGTGTGTTTTAGGGCTGAAATTATGGTGTTTTATGACTTTGTACACTTTTTAGTAGATTTAAACTTTGTAGTCGAACCCTACCCATTCCCATATAGCTTTTTTAAAGATTTGCGAATTGCCAAATTGCCTTAATTTCCATTTTTTGTCCGACTATTTTTAGCCGATCAATATTGTGCCCACTCTAAAATTATTTTGTATTCATCACTGCTCCCACCGTGTATTCTAAGAGTTTTTTTCACTAACATGAAACTCACTTTCATGGTGTGAATCAATCCACTAACACCCTTAAAACTCCGAAGCCCACTTTTTGATTAATGAATTAATTTCATGCTACAATCAAAAAAATTCCACATCAACCCTTTAACAGTTTTCTTTTTCTAAGCTTTATATTTATATAACTTAAATATTAATTTAATAGGTTGGGGTAATAAAAAACTTGTGAAACCATTATACATTAAAGATAAATTAAATGAGCTAGTGAGGGCTCATCTTCACGTCACAGTGCCGTGAAAAATGCGATACAAGACACTTCCCCTGCACCTTTTACCTTTATTTCCAACACCTTTACCTTATTTTATGTGCATTGGTCGTGAAATGACACATTTATCTCCGAAAATTTAAATGGTATGAAATACTTTGGTGAGACTTTGGATGAGCTTAATGGCTTATCCTCTAGCAAAGACGTACTATTCTTGGGGATTTTTTTTATATAAGGCACTGATTCATGTTTTAGTAAAAAGTACTTTGCTTGCTTGGTGAAAATGTTCTTTTTTTTCCGGACCAGTGGGTCTAAGTAGGAGCAGTATCTCTATCTTCTAGGATAGAGAAAAGGTTTGCCGTTACCCTACCCTCCCGGGTACATAAAATTTGCTATAAGGCCACCCGGGGTGACACAAAATTTGTGCGTGATAAATATTCTTCATGAGTGGAACTAGGCTTAACACCACCGCCACCCCTCTAAGCAGGGGCGGATCTACTTCATTACAAGGGGGAACGCCCGCTACCGCTTGGCGCTCCGGCGGTAGTGTAAAATTAGTGTAAATTTTGGAAAAATTTGACTTTTTTTCGATTTCGTTACCGCTTTTTTTATAAAACGTTACCGCTTGGCGGATTTTCTAGATCCACCACTGCCTCTAAGATAACGAGTGAAACTTAATTTGCGTTATTTTTTTTTTACACTTTATAACTTCTTAAATCAACTGTTTTGCATGTTATCTTTAATTAAAAAAAAAAAAACCTTTAAACAAGTGATGGGCATTTCCACTAAAAAAGGTTGTGAGTGATGGAATAAAGTTCGATGACGTGGCGGAATTTAATTAGAAGTTGCGAGTGATAAATTGGTGGTGAGTGATACCACCCCTACCCCCTAAGTGGGATTATACATGATACGTTTGATTTGATTTGAATTAGCTAGCTGTTTCTTTGTTGAATGAGTTTACTAATTGTGTTATGTTGGAGAAAATTAACTTGAGTTTGATCGTATGGAATACTCTGAAGAAAACCTTTGGTTGACCTTGACTTAAAGAAGAAAGACTCTGAGAAGGCCATGAATGATTTTTCGTATGTAATTTCCTCTTTTTTGCTTTGGAATTTTAACTTGTCACTTTATTATAATGATAATATAATGCAAGTGATATCAAACTATTCAAAGTGGACGCGAGAGCAGGTCAAGTAGTAAATTTAGGGGTGGCAACAAGAACCCATCCATGATATTTTGGGTTATTTTAGGCCATTTTAAAAAAGAAATAAGTCAGAATGGGCTAGGGAAATATTCAAGATGGGTTAGGATGGGTTTTAAAATATTCATCTAAGTTTTAACATGGGTCAGAATGGGTTTTTATCTTTCAAACCACACAAACCTATCATACATCATTCTCACCATCACACTCACCCCCAATATAACAGCCCTAGCGATTAAGTTTCCGAATCCGATCTCTCAGGTCACCGGAAATCCCCCGGACCAGTTCCTTAAAACCGCTGTTTTCTCTCTCGGAAGCTTCTGGAGAGCGGAATATGTGTTCGGTTGCTTGGATGGAGTTGTACGTACCACCGTCGGTTACGCCGGTGGATCTAAGTTGAATCCTGAGTACCGGAGTTTGGGTGATCACGCTGAATCTGTACAAGTATGTGTTGTGTTATAGTTTTGATTATTTCTGACTACATCGATTTAAGACTGATCAGTGATCAAAACTTGCTGAAATTGAATGAACGATTATACTCAGCACATTATACATAGATCTGAATGATTTCATTGTTGACAAAGAGAGATTAATAGTTCTTGTTGTTTATTTTCATCGATTAATATATACACAGTGAAGATTGTGGTACAACTTTTGATTTTCGGTAAATTTCAGTCAAGTTTCGGTAAAATTGGATCAATTTCAGGTGTGATTCGGTGTCTTGTTTGTGTATCTCTGATAGAATCAGTGATTTTCTGTTTGGTTTTCAAATCGTTTTTGAACATATCAGACATATTACATGATTTCGAAGTGAATTCTTCATTAAAATGGATGAACCCAGATCTGTTATTGAGTTGTTTTTATAAAAAAAAACGATTACTTGATTGTACATTTTGAACTGATCGGATCAGTTTCGGATTGATTTTCGGTTGATCGACAAGTTCATTGCTAATTCTGCGACAAAAAGTTTTAGCAACGGATTAGAAACGTCGGACAAGAAGTGAGCAATGATGGTGCTCATTTTGATTTTTTGATTTGTTTTTTTTTTATTTTTTTTATTTTTAATTATTTTTAAATTTTTTTGATTTTTTTTAAAGTTTTTTTGATTTTTTTTAATTTTTTTTGATTTTTTAAATTTTTTTTTATTATTTATTTATATTTTTAGCCTACCATGCCCAAATCTATCTTGAGAAAAACTCATCTTGACCTAAACCCATCCTAACTCATTTCTTAATAAACCCATCCTAACCCAAACCCATCCTAACACATTACCCAAACCTACCCAACCCACCCATTTTGCCACCCCTAAGTAAATTTAAAAGTAAGTTCACCATGTAAATGGAATGTAGCGACACAAATAGTAGATTCAATTATACTGGTCACACCAGTTGGGTGACGGTTAATTGGTTGTTGGTTCGGTTAGGCGCCAAAGAGCTAAACTCTCAATGGTTCAAAGGAGCAGTCCAAAGATCATATCCCTTAGTTCATGGGTCACGCAACGGTTCAGGTTGCGGCTGATAAATATGTGTTGGTTCGGTTGGTTTTGAAGTTTCATACCTATTCATATCTTGACAGTTCATATGGAATTCGTTCAAGAGTTGCTATTGTACTGATAAATCACATGATCGGGTTCAAAGGAACAATTAAGCCAAAGGTCTAAGATGCTTGGTATGAATGGCGGTTGCATGTGAACCATTATGATGGTTTGGTTCATGTCCACTCAAGAGGTTGAGGTATGCCTATAATTAGGCATATGGCAGCAACCACATATAAATAGAACTAGTTTTATAACCGTCCGATTTACCACGTGGTTTAATGTCATAATGACAAAACTATATCTCTTTTTTTTTGCATTATAAAAGAAGACAATACTTGTTTAAGATTAAAGGATTGCTTGTTCAGCTTATGATTAAAGGAATAACCTACTTCATTAAAGGAACCACAAAACAATGAAAGTGAACAAGTAACTAATTAAGTACTCAAACATGAGAGCGTGCCTTGTAAGATTAAATATTTATTTATTTATATTTAATCTAGTAGCTATCATTATCATTTATATAATATAGATCAAAATATATTAATAACCTATTAATAATTAGTTGGTAATTGTTGATAGACCATATTACCCTTATTAACTATTTGGGTTTCCTCTTGGGTGTATATATAAGGAGATTATTAGAGAGGTTAAAGGTTAGACACACAACCTAACAACATAACATCACAAATTCGTCCCTCTCTCTCCATAACCGAATTCTACCCTATTTTCGGTTCATCACCATCATCACTTTACACCCTAAGGAGGAACCAGATCATCCTGACAAGTATGTCGAACTCCGTTGCTGCGTCTCTGACTGGATTCTCTACTGATGCAATCAAAGGTATGTTATTCCTGTTTTCCTTTATGTTTTAACAGAACTGAGCAACATGTGGTATCAGAGCTAATGTTGATAAATCAGTTCTGATTTTGTATCCATTATTCTGGGATCAAAAATCTGGAAAACGAAATTTTAAAGCCTTAAAAGTTCTCGGTTGTTTTCGAGTTTTGTTGCCGAAATCCCTGTTTTCGGAAGTTGATGTTTAATGAATTTGACTCGAAATTATAATGGGTAAACTAATATTCGAAATCTGATAACAGAACTATTAAAATCTAGATTTCGGAACCCAGAATTATGTTTTTATTTTTTTAGGGTTCATCATAATGTTCTAAGAAAACTCGAAAAATTCCCTAAATTTTGGAATATAATTTGGATTAGTGGGTGTTTTTCATGATTTTGATCTTAATTTTATCTATTAGAATTTTGAAAACTGTTAATAGATTTCAGTTATTATTTTCGAAATCATTTGATAAGTTTAGATCAAAAATAAAATAGGAAACACTATCCCACAATCCCTTAAATTTCGAGTTTTAGTTATTATCACAAATGACAGCTATTAACAGTGGGTTTCAAAATCATCAATGTATTAATCGCACAAGTCCCTTAGCAGTCGCACAAGATCAGATCAAATATGATCTGATCGCACAAGACATTCGCACAAGATCAGAACACAAAAAAAAAAAATTGATCTGATCGCACAAGGGAAATCGCACAAGATTTGTGGATCGCACAAGACTTGTGGATCGCACAAGGCATTACTGATCACACAAGTTATTGGGCCTTACTGATTGCACAAATTATTTGGGCCTCACTGATCGCACAAGTCATTATTGATCTCACAAGTCCTTACTGATCGCACAAATTTGTGTTGGGCCTCATTGATCGCACAAGACTTGGGCCTTATTGATCGCATAAGACTTGGGCATTACTGATCGCACAAGACTCGAAACCTCATTATTTTTTAAGCTATTTAATGTGACCTAAAAAAATTTTCGGGGCTCCCGCCCCGAACCCCGGGCGGGGGCACACTGTCCCCCGCACCCCCCAGCGAACTCACCGCGGAGTTCAATCCGCGCTAATATGTGGTTTGCTATTAAAAATTTGGTTCTGTTAATACTTAGTTAATTAATAAGGATCAAATAATGTTTTACAAAACCAAACTAGCTTAACTTGAATGAGCTTTTGATGTATCATTTCTGGCCAAAGCTGATTTAATACATCTATTTATTGTTTAAGTATTATAAAAAGCTATGTTGAGTATGCATTACACACGTGAAATGTCTTAATTCTGGGCAAAGCTGATTTAATTCATTTATGTTTAGCATGCTTGACAAGTGCATAACTAAAGTGATTGTCTCATTTCTGCCCAAAGCTGATTTGTCACGATTACTTTGCACACATACTTAAATGATTACACTTCTGGCCAAAGCTGATTTGTCTTTGTTTAAGTAGAATTTTACTAAGTCTATTATTTTTTATGTTAGTAATAGACATATCACAATCTCTTCACATAATGATCCTTAATTAATTTTATGATCATTTCGTCTGTCTTATTCTTAGTACCCATATTTTACTCACAATAATTTACTTCTACATATATCTCATCCACTCTAATTTCCTAAACCTAAAATGTTTGCTTTATTTAAAGTTTCTATTAGAATTAGCTCTTAAATTAAATCCTTGATTATTTCTTAAGACACGATAATCCTATTGCTCTCTTCTGATAAAGATTATAAAGAAGAAAATAAGAGCTTGATGATTAGGACAAATCGAACATGATGTCTCTTATGATAATCAAGAACTCTCTAACATAATGCTATCACTAAAGTTATTTCAGATTAAGTATTTCCTAAGGCTAATCTCTTATATATGGAATAATCACTAGAACTCCTAAGATGCATGCCTTCTTTTAAAATTATAAACTATAAAGTTAAGTGGTATATGTGCCAATGATCCCCAGCCCAAGTGGTTGGGAGGAGGTCAGGAGTTTTCCCCTTTGGGGGTTTCTTCTGGAGGGGTGCAGGTTCGAGTCCACTCTGGTACCAATATTGGGTAATTCCAGTGCGGCTGGACCTTAGGGGGGGCCTGGGATTCGAACCCGTAGTGCGGGCGAATTTCTTTAGGGGAGTGAACCGTTAACCGTTCAAAAAAAAAAATGGTATATGTGAATACATAATAATGTACAATACCATGACCCATAAAGTTAAGGGCTTACGCATGGAAATAAGTACATTTTCCAGTACATTACATATTAAGATTTTCACTTGTACAATTTGATGCGTTATAAATCAACTATAACACTCAAAAATACCAAAGTATAATGAGTGTGTTGATAAGCAACATATGTACAAAGAAATAAATGTTTGAAGCTGGAAAATAAGTTGTTACTCACCTTACAACCACTTAAAACCTTAAAAGAGGATTGTTCTAAGGTTCTTCAAGGGAAAATCTCACTGCATAATTATGTCATTAGACTAGACATAAGCAACGAGACTATCCATTATTCTAAAGAACAGTTGGATGAATTAATTAGATAGTCACTTATTAAAGATATTTGAGTCTACTAATTATAATATTCCTATTAACACATGATTAGTTGACTCTAGTTTTAAACGTTTCCTTACCAGAAGTTAACAAATAACTAACATGAGAGTTAGTGACAAAATTAAATGTTAAGGCTATAAGAACAATAATAAGCAGTCTTCTAACAACGTTTTTCGATACCGTACATATATTCTGAGTATTAATCAGAATATAGTATCATAATTAAGCAATGTTATGAAGGTTGTGAGGTTTGCATAGTCAACATCACACTTATCTTAAACTCTCATCTTATTTGTTCTAAATATCTGGATTGAAACATTATTAAGATAAAACTAGATGATACCTTACACTTTCACCACTTTTGTCATCATGAAAAAAAAAATTGACAAAAGGAAAATGAGACTTACAAATTTCATCCATTATAACCAAAATTCATGAGAAATCATGACATGGTTAATGAGGATGATTTCTTATCTAATCTCATTCTAAGTGATTTTAAATCATGACGTTATAGCCCTAAATATTACTTGGCTTAAGGAATAAGTATGGGTCCATCATAAGTCATTCATTGACATTAGTGGAACTTATTCCAAATGGAATATTCAGACATAATTCATTTATCATTTAAAGCCTATCTACTTGTATCTAAATTTTGTCGCATATGGCTCACGGTCTTATAAGAAATCTATTCATATATGTACTTAATAAGATTTCTATTAAATATGTCTCTAACGTTTCTTATGATATCTGGACATTAAAGAAATCAAATAAAGTCTAACGTATATGTGATAGGTTCCTACGTCACGTAGCTCATTGAAACTTCTCTTGTAGCATTCTCGAGATATTAAAGATCAGTGGGAGCATTAAGTGTCTTAATAATAACTTGCAATAGTTGCAAGAGGTGGGGAGTGAAAACTTTATATTACTTCAATTTACACCTCTTGTACAAGACACTGCTCCATCTTGACACTGTTCTATCATAACTTGTCTCCTTAAAATCTAAAGCTACTTTTACAAAAGTTTCATTATTGCTTAATTGTGGGCACACTTAGATTTCTTATCTAAACTAACATAATCCTCAACAAGAGAAACTACAATGACTAACGTCATTAATATGTTTTCTCTATTAGAATTTGTTTGGTCGTTAAATATTGACCCTAAGCATGCTGAGTTCCTAAAGTTTTCTAAGGTCAGTGGGAGCAGTCAAAGTCCTTATAATAACTTGCAAGGAATACAAGAGGCGGGGGGAATAGTGTCATTAAATTTCACTCCAAATTTAACTCCGATTACACCTCTTGTACACCATACTGCACCAAGTCTTACAAACTTAGAATCCTGAAAATGATAGCAACCTAATCAAGAGCTAATCCATAAAACTGAAACTTCTAACAAACCCAATAATCAACTCAGGAGGTAATCTAGGTTTAAAAGCCTACTAACTTTGATGATTACATAACCTCCCTAATTTGGAGTTGAAGTGGATTTTGAAAAAGTTTACTGATCCTATCTCTTCTAATTAAGCCATTAGTGTCAATCAATCTTCTAAATAGAATAAAACTGTTTTCTAGTAAAACTGTTTTATGTGTTCGTATAACGTTTGGGATTTTATTGAATTACCTAAGAGTGTTCATAACTAAACCAAATCCTAATATAAACGTTAAGACACAAAGAAGCATGATTGATTGTCAAAGGTTGTACTCAGGAAGAGATAAATTATTAAAGAATCTTTATCACACATCTAACAAAAGATTTCTTTTAGGATCATCATTGTTCTAGTAGCTTATAATAGTTTAAAGCTGCATTAGATGAACATTAAACACAATTTTCCCTAACAATTGGCTGACACATTTACATGTTCATAAAATAACCTGAAAGTTTTAAACTTAAGGTTAAAGAACAGTTTGTCTATAAGCTAATAAAATCCATGTATGGTTTAATGCAAACATCATAATGTGATGAAATCTTAACGTAATTATTTTCATCAACAACCAAGTGGAATAATGTACCTACCTCAAGATGAGTGGGAGCAACTAAGATAAACTTGTCTATATAGATGATATTCTTTTGACAAGTAGATGTTACATAAGTCAAAGCATTGTTAACACAAACTTTGACATAATAGATCTCAGAAATATCTCTTACATAATAGATATCATAACATGTTGAGATAGACCAAATGGAACATTACTTCCGTTCCATAAGTTTAACATTAAATTGGTCCTTACATATGTAGCAAATAATACTCCTCTCCTTTAGAGGATAATAGGATAAATGAGATTATTTCTTACGATTCATTAATTAGAAGCCTTAAGTTTAAGTCTATACTCGTTTAGATATTACTCACATTGCAACACACTAGATATGTCTAGATTAATGTGAAGCATTTAATAGAGTATTACAATATCTTTAAAAGAAACGAGAGGCTATAATTTAAAGAAGAAGTGAGAACTCAAACCGGTTTATTACTCTAACTTTGTAATATTCAAAGATGACAAAATGTAATTTTGGGTATATCTTTATGTCAGCAGACAAAACCTATCTCATGGAGGAGTCATAATAGACTGATATCAACAACCTAAGTTATAACGACATAATATAGTCACTAAATGTTGTTGGAAATTTATCAGTGGACTCATAAGTTTATTAACTCCATATAATTAATATATTGAAGACTTGTTGTGATAAAGTCAGCTACCATGTCTTCTTGAACAGTAACAGTTTGAGAGGTGCTGCATTAAATTTCGATACGCAATTAATTATTCGTTCATGAACGAATTGAGGAAACTAAATATTTGTATCGAATACATTCGTGATATGCTTAAGGATCCTATAACTAAAGGTCTATTACCCATAAGTCTTATTAAAAGTGCTCATAAAAGAGACGGGTTTTAATTGATGACCATGTATAACTGCATATCGTACTATGAATGACTAACTATTAATTAATTTTCCTCATCAGTTTGATTTTGTATGTCTCTTACATATGTTCTGCCGGTGTAATGACATATAGACAACTATAAATACAAATCAAACGTTAAAGGGTTTACTTATTTTGATCATAACAGTTAGGTTTTAAATTAAGGCTATAGTATGACTAATGGGGGTCCTGAGTCGCATAATGATTCAACGGCTGTATTTCTCTGCTATAGTACTTGTTTAAGGCTAAAATGAGTATTAACTTCTGATCAGACTTATCTAATACTCATGATAAATGATTATTCGGCTAAGTGGGAGAATGTAAGATTAAATATTTATTTATTTATATTTAATCTAGTAGCTATCATTATCATTTATATAATATAGATCAAAATATATTAATAACCTATTAATAATTAGTTGGTAATTGTTGATAGACCATATTACCCTTATTAACTATTTGGGTTTCCTCTTGGGTGTATATATAAGGAGATTATTAGAGAGGTTAAAGGTTAGACACACAACCTAACAACATAACATCACAAATTCGTCCCTCTCTCTCCATAACCGAATTCTACCCTATTTTCGGTTCATCACCATCATCACTTTACACCCTAAGGAGGAACCAGATCATCCTGACAAGTATGTCGAACTCCGTTGCTGCGTCTCTGACTGGATTCTCTACTGATGCAATCAAAGGTAAGTTATTCCTGTTTTCCTTTATATTTTAACAGAACTGAGCAACATGCCTTCTGCTTAAACTTGAAATGTCAATTAACACTCATGTATGGTAGAAAAGGGGCAGGATAGTTACAAAAAGAAATGTTTGTAGCTAGGTAAATATAAGAAATGTTTCATGTAGCACAAAAAAGAAAAGCAGGCTGAAAAGCCAGCTAATAGACATCATGTGTATTCAACTGCAAAATATGAATTCATATTAGTAAAATTTTTCCACATTTCTTATAGACAGAATGGGTGCCAACTTACTGATTCATTTACACACCCCCGCAGACGATGTACGCCAGCTATAAGTGTTGCAATCTTTTTATTAGAAAGCAAAACACCTCTCGGATCACTAATCATTCCACTAGTGTAAATTATTGTACGGATGTAACCTTTTTCTTCAACGGTAGGTCAATGTGTTTATCATCACCCCACAAGAAGATAAATGACACCGAAATTAATATGTGAAGGCATATTAATGAAAAAGATAGAAAATGATAATTAGAGTGGAAGGTCAGGCATAGGTGGTGTCCGGTGCACCGGGTACAGGTTTGTTGGGTGACGATGGCCCCATTATTTGAATGAAAATAGAAAAAAAAAAAAAAGAACTTTTTTGTTTTTAATTAAAAAAACTATAAACCTACTTAAATTAAACATAAAATATATAAACTTAATTAAAGAATCACACAAACTTAATTATATTATTACACAAACCTAAATTAAATATTACATAAACCTAATTAAAAATATTATACAAACCTAATCAAAACATTACTTAAATATAAAATATTAGGGTAAATTACACTTTCGTCCTCTATGTTTGTAGCGGGTTGCAATAGATTTGATTAGGTTCAATAATTACAGTCACAGTCCTTTATTTGGAACTCTACATCCTTTGGCCCTAACCAGGTTATAATTTTCAGTTAAATATGGTATGTACATTGCATATGAGGGTACTTTAGTCATTTTAAAAGTATCTTTAACCAAATAAAATAAAGATGCAAACAACATCTAAACAGTGATTTTATCTTAGAAAACTAAAAAAGATTGAACTTTGTGTAATCTGTATGAGTGAAATACAGATGTTTCTTCTTTGACAGCACAAAATTATAACTTCTTGGCCTTTTAATTACAATGCAATTACAAATTTAAACCCTACAAGCGCAGACGCATTTGCAACACCTTTCAAGCCCACAAGATATTTAAAAAACTAACATAATTATAATTTACTAAAGTGTTAACTAAACAGATTAGCAAAATAAAACATGCATTCAAAATTCACAGTTTAACATCAAATTGCAAAAAAAAAAAAAAAAAAGTAAACAAGAACTTTAAGCAATTTTTATTTTGCTTTTTTACAGATGTGTTTATAATATTTATATCTACATTTGTGCAAAAAAATTGTGGCCCAAGTCACGCGGGAAGTAAGAGTTCTCATGCTTCTCACAACTCGTGATGGTTCTCATTTGAAACGAAGCATATATATATATATAGGAACAGGATCAGGAGAGAACGATCTGAAGTGTGAGAACGATTTTCAGCCATAGGATCTTTGTGATTTGTGGCTAAGATGATGCGGTGGCATTTTTGTAAATAATGGGAACCTTATAACTACTAGGAAGGGTAAAATTGGAAGATCCAAACAAGGGTGCACATGCTAATCACATGTCATTTTCCCCCATCATATTTAAACGCCAATAACTTTTTTATACGTGATTATTTTTCTAAAAAAATTACACCATAAAACTCAGCGTTTTTTTATCTTTCCAACGAGTATACTATTGATATACTTTTCGAAAAAAATGAAATGGGTTTTATGGCGTTTTTCTAAACTCGGTGTTATATGGCGTTTTAGACTAGTTATTTTTATGGCGTTTTTCTGAACTATGTGTTTTTATGGCGTTTTAACTATGTATTTTCATGGCTTTTTTCTGAACTGAGTGTTTTTATGACGTTTTAAACTGATTTTTTTCATGGCGTTTTTCTGAACTGAGTGTTTTATGGCGTTTTAACTAGGTATTTTCATGGCGTTTTTCTGAATTTGGTGTTTTTATGGCGTTTTATTTGAACACCCAGTTCATGTGTGTGGGTTTTTTGACAATATTACCCCTTAGTGTAATTTAGCATCAATGCCACATGTCAACTCCAAAATCGTTCTCACCGTTCTCACACTTTTCACCGTTCTCTCTAAATCATGACCCTATATATATATATATATATATATAGAGAGAGAGAGAGAGATGGAGAGAGTAGGGTTCATTTGAGAACCACTCTTATTGCGAGTAACAATTATCAATACACATGTGCATATGTATCATTTCTTTGACAAATTTCGTAATAGATTACCAGTATTAGACAAGTGCACTTTCATTTACAGTACCATCCGTAATACACTACTTTTTACATTAGCAATATATAAAATACACATGTGCATCTATATGTATAAACATGATATAACGTGTTTTGTTACAAAAAGTTTGTGATTTTGAATGATGAAATAGGCCAATATACATGTTTTTGGTTAGTTATATCTAGTGGTTGATGGTTTGGTTATATTTGTCACTTTATGATTTATTATGTTGTTTGGTATGGTATGAAGGTGTTGATGCACATGTGCATAAAGTGAAAAATACTATACATATTGGTAATGGTAGTGTATTATGAATAGTAGCATGTAATGGTAGTGTATTATAGATGGTATGATAGATGAAAATGAAAGTGTATTCAATGTAGTGTATCAAAAACACGTTATATCATGTTCATACATATAGATG
Source organism: Helianthus tuberosus (assembly GCA_030545235.1). Lineage (NCBI taxonomy): Eukaryota > Viridiplantae > Streptophyta > Magnoliopsida > Asterales > Asteraceae > Helianthus > Helianthus tuberosus. The sequence continues at coordinate 19,545,241 of CM060364.1, read as the reverse complement.
CATATGTGCATTTCTAAAATTCGTAATTACATGTATATGTAGTCATAATTACATGTTGTTTGTCGTATACTTTACAAAAACCATTAAATAATGACAAAGGTGTTACAGACAAGTATTATAAAAAACTAAAAATAAATTTAAAAAAGAATAAAATAAAATAAATAAAAAACAAACTTGAAAATGTAACTAGAAACACTAACTACAAATCAGTAATACTGAAGATAGGGGAAATTTATTATATTAGAATCTAAAACGCCAAACTTGAAAGATGGGACGTGTTACAGACTTCAGAGATAAAGCTTATAAAAAACAATAATTACAAACAGAAACTGAAAAGACGAATACTTTATTATAATAATGCACCGCCTAACTTAGGCGCCAAAAAGACATCCTATAAAATGATACGTCTCTGCAACTTCCATTTGATCAAACCAAAAAAACAAAAGGCAATACTACTAAATACCACTCACTGTAAAACGCCAAAAAATAAAAAAATCAAAGATGGCTAATATGATTTCTTGGATATTCAGTATTGTTCTTCGTGAAGTTTCACTGAATGAATTGTTAGCAGAGGGGAGTAACTCAGTAAGATTTTGCTGCATGAGATGAACAAAAATTCAAGAAAAAGATACTAATGCCAGTCATATGGCATTTTGTATTTTTTGTTCTTGAAGAAGGCTTGGATGAGGAGAAGAGATCAATGACACTGAAGAGTGGGATGATTATAAAGATAAAGATCAAGATAAAGAAAAGCGAAAAACGCACTCACACGTCATAGATCTATGTCCCCAAACATCCACAAAAAAAGCCACTTCAACAGACGAGCAGGCAAATAATCAAACCGATGGGTTTGTTAAGTTTTTGTTAGTGCACTATGTCTGATAACTTCGTCTTGTATCATGTCGTGCACTATGTCTGTTGACTTCGTCTTGTATCATGTCATGTAATAGGATTGATAGATCAGGGCGCGTAAAACGAGAAATTAGGTTTTATGAGATTTAGGGTAATTCCGCACGAAATTACCAAGACGGTAATTCCGCTTGGAATAGGTAATTCCGCTTGAGAGGTTAATTCCGCTTGAGGTTAACAGGTAGCTTTAGCTAATTCCGCTTGAACTAAACCTTGTTAATTTCACACGGAATTACACGCCTATATATACCCTTGATTCCGTTTCATTTGTAACGTTCTTCTGATTTGGTACCGAAGTGCTGCCAAATTGTCTCGAGGTGTTGTAACACTATTACATCAATAATAGAGACATATTAAAGTGAATCAAGTTGTTTCCACGTCCGTTTCACTGATTCCGCCTTTGATTCGGATCTAAAACTCTTCTGATTGACTAGTTCGGGTCATACAACGATCCTACAGTTTTACATAAAACGCCATATATTTGGTGACAGTTCTTGTACTATTAAAGAAAAGAGAGACCGATGACGGTGAAGATTGTGAAGAGTGATCCGATTAGGATTTTTAATTTATTTTCTACGCTTGTATTTTTTTTCCTGTGGTTGAAAGATAATCTAACAATTGTAAAACGCCAAGATACCACAAACGCCAAAATGTATATAAAAAATAATAGAACAATGGGCCATCTTGTTTAAAACGCCTTGAAAAACGTCATTCAGATAGATTTCCTGACCCCCTGGGTTCCAATGGCATACGATTTGAATAAACGTCATAAACGCCAAAATATTAATACAATGAAACCATTAAACGCCATTAATTATTGAATTTGGTTAACGCCAAAAATCTTAAACTCCAAAAATTAAAACAATATTGGGAAAAACGGAACTGGAAAAGTAGAAGATGAAAGGACAAAAAAGCCCCTCCACCCTTCTCTATGCCGCGTGACACGTGTTGGGCCAGGATGCGTTTTCACACTTTTGAGCGTTTTCTCTTGATCCCGTTTCTATATATATATATAACTTTATACAAACCTTTCGGACTCTTTGAAATTATGTCAGAATGGTTTGACAAATGAGCTGATATAACCATCGCTTTGACAGTTGAACTTTTTTAAAACATTGCCCCTTATGTGAACTTAACATGTCACCAAATCAAATTCGTTCTTGTTGTTCCATTGTCTTAATTATTTTTGTGGTTTTATTGCAGCACCTTGTTTCTTCATTACTCTGCTAATGCCTGTCAAGGAGGAAGGAATCTACATCATCCACTTTATTTAATTGTTAATTTGTAGCTTAGTTATTATTTATTTAAAAGATATTTATCATTTTGTGTTAGGAATAAGAAGTTTTTATTGGTTGTGAATGCCTTGAATGAGTTTGGGTGTTGACTTGAGGAGGGTGGTGGTAATGATGGTGCCAGGTGGTGGTGGCAGTAATAAAGAGAGGATGGGTGTGTGTATGTGAGAGAGAGGATATATGTGTGTTTTTTTATAGCATTAGTTTTATATTTTTTAGGGTAAATTACTTTTTGAGTCCCTGTGTTTTATGAGTTTTAACTAATTGAGTCCAAAATCAAAAAGTTTAATGACCTGAGTCCCCATAAGCATTTTCTTTAACCATTTGAGTCCAAATTTCTAACCCAGTTAGAATTTTGTTATTAAGTTTTGTTAAATTACCCCTATAAAACAAGGGACTCAAAAAGAAAAAGAATATAATAACAATAACAATAACACATCACCACACCACCACCTCCACCAAATTATACATCAAATAATCAACATACTAATTGAAACAAAAAGTATTGTTATCATCAGAGCAACATAAACCCTTGGTTTTATTGTTTCAAAACTGAGGTTGCTTAAGATTTAAATAAATTCTTAAATGTCAGATGCAAAGGTCAAAAAATCAGTGCAAAAAAAAACTATCGATTATATGAAAAAGTCAAAATTGAGTGACAAAAATACAATAAAACTCGACTGAAGTCTGTACATCATAAACAAGAGTAAATAGCTGGATTGGTTAGAAGAAAAATAAACATCAGATCAGAACCCAAAATCCGTTTAATTTAAATAAGAACAGAAAGATGCATCACAGAACAATAATAAAACACCAACGAAACAAAATAAACACAAATTGAAACGAAAGTCTTACCAGAGTCATAGCTCAAGGAACACTCGATCTCCACAACTGAACTCAGTGTTTGAAGCAAGATCAATGACAGAAAAACTTTTACTCCAAAAGCAATTATAAATGAAACAGGCCAGGCGTCTTCTTGGATGAAAAAAAAAAACTCTGTTGAGTACACGCGTCACATGCAGACCATCCAAAAAAGCCATTCTTAGGCGATTTTAGATGATGTGGTGGAGCACACGCCGGAATCCTCGTCGGTGTTAGAACTCTTTCCATCTTCCTTCTTCTTCGTTTCCATGTCTTTTTCAGGTATTCTTGTATGCTTTCTGGTCAGAATTTACCTTAGAGCAAAAGCCCCATGTTGATTTATCATAACCGTAATGAACAATGTTGAATTTGAGTGATTGAAACTAGGGTTCATCCTTATTTTTGAGTGATTTGGGAATGAGAGATATAAGAGAGAGAGAGACTGAAAGATGAGAGAGACTAGTGTTTAGAAATGACAGAGAGAGTATATGTGAGAGAAGGAGAAAACTAAAAATAAATTAGTTTTTTTATTTATATTTTAATTATATGGGTATTTTAGTCGTTTAACAAATTTTAACAAAATAATTCTGACAGTGTTAGAAATTTGGACTCAAATGGTTAAAGAAAATGCTTATTGGGACTCAGGTCGTTAAATTTTTTGCTTTTGGACTCAACTAGTTAAAACCCATAAAACATAGGGACTCAAAAAGTAATTTACCTTTTTTTTTTTAAATGTAATGAGTTTTGGACTAAAATAGCAAGTTGAAAAGTTTATAAAGAAAATGCCGTCAAAAATGCCCCCCGTTAAGACTAAGGTTTTTAGACGGACTTAGGTAATGTGATCAAAATGGTAAAAAGAATGGAAAACCCAGGGACCCATAGGAGAAAAACTATTTTGACTAAAATGGTAATTTGAAACAAACCTTAGGAACTAAAATGACAATTTACTCTTATGGTTTTTCTTTCGGTTGCTATACCGAATCCTTGTATTATGAAAGCCAATTGGATTTTATTTCCAATTACTATTTACTATTCTGCATGCTGGTACCGTAACAATACCTTATCCAATCTAACAGACACCAACAAGGCAACAACTCATTCCTCCGCGTAACAACCCGGCTATAAGGCGTCGGAATCACCACCTAGTTAAAAAAATCAATTAACACTTGAATAAATTAACATCTGAACACCTTAGCATTAAATATCTTGCACACCATCCACCAAAACATGTATATTAGAGCATTCACATCCAGTCTCCTAAAATTATACATACAATCCATTAAAAAACAACTCATATATCAATATATTTCCACTAAAAACAAAAATTTTTTCTTTCTCCTTTTTAATTAAATAATATTTTTATACCTTTATCATTAAATTTTTCTCTCTCCTTTACTCACAACCACTTTCATTATATATTAAAAAATTATAGTGGGTGAATAGTGTCCCCCAAATATACATATGAACAGTAACATTTTATCTCTCCTCCACTCACAACCATTTTTTATACTCTTTATATTTTAAAAACTCCACCCTCACAATTTAGTTCTTTGGATGTGAATGCTTACACGTTTTTCTATTACAATTCTTACAAAATAATTTTATTGTTTTTAAAACTGATATTATTTAAAAAATAATTTTAATGTTTTTAAAACTGATTTTATTGTTTTTAAAACTGATATTATTTAAAAAATATTTTTAATGTTTTTAAAACTGATATTATTTTTTATATACTTTTACGAAAAGTTCTTTTAATAATTTCATTTTGCAATATAGTCTTTTCAAATGGATTTACTGATGATTAAAAACAAACACATAAAAAATTTACCCAAGATCATGATTAAGAAAACATAAAGACAAATCTTACACCCGATTAATAAGTTTTATATAAATTGTTCCATAAAAAAACAACATTTATAACTTTACTAACCGCAAATATAGTTGGTGCAATATGATGATGCTCACACAGTCTACACTAGAATCATCAAACAGCTTTAACACTTATATATATATATATCTTCAAACAGCATGTAGTTCTGATAGATTAGCATCCCCTTTCATTAGAAACAGAGGAAACTAGTGAGACCTCGTAAAGATCAGATTGCCCAACTTCTAGGGATACACTTCTAGTCTCCTCAAATGTTTGTTGTTGAATCCAAGGATGAGCTGTAGAATTCCTCAAGTTGCCTAGCTCCAATACCACTTCTTTCATTGTAGGTCTGTCACAACCTTGTAAATTAAGGCATTTTTTCACCAAATCAGCAACACCTTGTATCTGCTCAAGAGTCCCTTCATCTAATATCCGGGGCTCAATAATCCCGTGTAACCGGTTTTCTGTAACTGAATTGACAAAATATGTTGCTATATTCTTTTCATCATTGGATCTATCAGCACTAATTACTTTTTTCCCGGTTATGAGTTCGGCAAGGACCACTCCAAAGCTATATACATCACTTTTCTCAGTTAGTTGGCTTGTGTTGAAGTATTCAGGATCCAAATACCCTAGTGTGCCTTTAACAAGAGTTGTTACATGCTCATGATCTAATGGGATCAACCTTGAAGCACCAAAATCTGAAATTTTTATGGTGTAGTTATCATCTAGTAATATGTTGGTAGACTTGACATCTCGGTGTATGATTGGCATCATGGTTTCTGAATGAAGATATGCAAGTGCACCAGCAGCTTCAACAGCTACTCTCAATCGATTTTCCCATGATAACCAACTCATTCCACCCAATCTAGAATGAATATGATGGAAAAGAGTGTTATTAGAGATGAATTCATAAACTAATACAGGGACTTCCTCTTCCAAGCAACACCCTAATAGCTTTACCACATTTCGATGGATGACTTGTGTAAGAATAAAGACTTCATTTATGAACTGCTCTGCTTGACTCTCATCCACTATTATAGACTTCTTTATTGCAACTTCACGTTTATCAGATAAAACTCCCTTGTATACTACACCAAAGGCACCTCGACCAATAATATTCTCTTGGGAATAATTATTACTAGCTTTGCGAAGTTGGGCAATGCTAAACAAAGTCATTGCATCATGAGATCCTTGTGATTTGATCTTTTCTTTTAGTAACAAGCCTCCATTTTTTCTCAAAGAACTTTTCTCGAAGCTTCATTACCTTCCTCCTCCTTATACAATAGAAAATTCCTAATATGCCAGATAATACTGCCAATAGGCCAAACACCATTGCTACATGTGAATTGAAAAGAAAAAAAAAACACTTAAATTAGTGGTTGTGCTTATCTCAGTTTGTGTGAACATGGTTTTTAGAAACTAATATCCTGAAGATTTATAAAGTTATACTAGTTGACATACACGTGCGCATACTTTCATGAAATATTACCTATAATGAATATAGATGAAGAAGACTTTGAATTGTTAGGGTGTTGACAACCATTTTCTGTTTTTGCATCACCAAAAGATCCTGATGGACAAGTACAATTATAACTCCCAGGAGTATTCTTGCAATCACCATAGCAAGGATGAGTTCCTGGATCATCGCACTCATTGATGTCTGTAAAAAAAAAACAAGTAGAATTACTAAAACGTCCAGTAGACATCATAATATGTAATTTTATTAACATCAAAGAATTTATGTTGACTTAAATTAAACTTCAACAATGTTGAAGATCTACTCATTAAGATCCAATGTTCGAATGAAAATAATTTGAGAACATACAGGAGCTTGACTCGAATTACAACTGGAACTATTGTAGAAGTTGAAAAATAACTTTTTACGTTGCATTGGTTAGAAAACGAAAAATCATTGAAGCTTGCATGAGATGATTGACACAAAAACTGCAAACTTAATCAACCCAATCAATGGGCTTCATGTAACTATTACATGTCCACGTTCTGCGGCTTGTTTGAAACGTAGATACCACGGATTCAACAACTTTTACATTAGACCACCCGTAGTGGGTTTTTTAGGCGTTTTACATTGGACCACCCGTAGTGGGGGCGTTTTTCAAAAAAAAAAATCCAAGAAGCGTCCTTTTTTCCACGCCTCCCACTCTTTTCTTTGGCCAATGACCATTGCCAAACGGTCAAACCCAATGACCATATCTATATTTTTTTTCTTTTTTTTTATTTAACCTTTATATATGTATATATGTATATACACTCATACAACACTCCATTTTATACAAATCAAAACACAAATTCTATATATACAACATCAAACCAAAACCCAAATTCTACAATTGGCGGTGGTCGGCAGCGCACGGCGGAATGGCGGAACCGGTGGCGGTGGCCGGCGGCAGCGTGCACTACTACAAAAAAGGGCACTTGCCACCAAATTCTGCTACCAAAATAAACGGTAAGAAAATTAGGTAACAATTTCTCAAGTGAACCGTATATAGTTATTTTCAGTGGGAAATTGATGGCAAAAAAATAAGTAAAAAGGTATTAACCGAATAGCTACCGTATTAGCGGTGGCAAAAATATTATATCACACCCTTTTTCAAATAAACACGTTGTGTTATATCACACTCAGAACTCCACCATACTCCCCATCCTCGTCCCCTCACACCGCTTTCTCCACCGGCAATGATCAACCTCATCTCCACCGGACGCGACATCTCCACCGCTCTCTCCACCGGAAACGATCGGAAAACGTTGAAGCTTTCGAGCTCGAACATCTCCACCGGAAAACGATTTTGCAAATGAGACATCCTGATCGGAAAACAGTGACGCAGAACTCCGACGGTTTCCACAAGGTCTGACTCGATTCTATCAATTTCAAGGTATGATTCTCGATTCTATCAATTTCATCTTCTCTTGTGCCAGTCAAGGTCGAATTCGAACTCAGTTTTTGTTAATTTGATTACTGATTCGATCAATTAGGGTTTGCTAAAATTAATTCTCTGAAAAACTATTTATGTGTGCAATTTGGAAGTGATTGTTTCCTATCTCACCGATAATTTCAACTATTTGTCTCCAACTGCCACTGTTTAGGTTCTTCTTAAACCCTAGTTAATTCATACTTCCATTCAATTTGAATTATATGAGCAGCAACTTTAGTTAATTGTTTGTTTTTTGGTTTGTAGATCTTGAATGTCAATTGATTTTAAAAGAAATCAACAGGAGACAACAAGGTAATTTGTTATTTGTTTTTCTAGGGTTAGTGTTTGGGGATTTTGAAGGAATCGAGTTGAAATCTGATCTGTTGGAACTTTTGTTGGGAGTTTGATAGTAAATAACTGTTAGTCAACTCATGGAGGTATATGCAACTGGTATCATTCACTATAGTCTATAGGTTTATGCAAAATCTATATATGAAGTTTTGAAATGTGAAAAATGTAGATTTAGATTATAGATTGACATAACTATTACTTTGTTGTTAGTTTTGATGATTGAGGAATGCAAGGTCAATGACCAGAAGTGCTCTCATGCTGAAGTTAGCTAGTTTAGTCAAAGGCTTGAAGCAGTTTTAGGGGAAAACTTGCTTGTTAAATCCAAAGGTTTTGTTTGATGAACACTTTTGAATCTTGTGAGTTGACTTAGCCTGCTACCTGTGTCTGGATTAGTGGAGGTTCGGACTATGAAAGTAGCACTACCTGTTGTGGCTGTTCCATCTTTATGTATGTGCAAGTTTTGATGTGGGATCATTTTAATTTGAGTTATGATAGATTTGATTAAACATATACGAGTCATAAAAGTTCAACTTCATGCTGGAACTTTGTTTTAGCTTGGCGGCATTTAGGTGTGAGACAGACACAGTTGTTGGTTAAACACTACTTTATTTGTTTGTTTGTTTAGCAGCATTTTATACTTTTTGAATGTCGAAAAGGTATTTATATCTGGCCAACACTACTACGAGTTATGCAGTTCTCTACTTAAAAATTGTTTTCAGGATATTTTGATTATCTAACACCATTATTAGTTAAAACAGTAAAACTAACAAATTTGTTAGAAAGAAGCTCTCACATTCAGTTGCTAGATGGTTCGGTTGTTGACCTTGACCAGAGGTCAAAATCAGTAATATTAGACAGCCTAAATGAAATGTCGACAAGTACTTTACGTGTTTTGGGTTTTGCATATAAGGACGAACCTTCAGAATTTAGAAGTTATAACGGTGAAAAAGAGCATCAGGCTCATAACCTTTTACTCGATCCAACTAACTATTCTTCAATCGAAAGTAATTTGACTTTCGCTGGCCTAGCAGGACTACGGGTAAGCCGATTATATTACATTATTTTAATTGTGTTATGTGTTAATTAACATAATTGTTGTGTTAATGTTGTAAGGATCCTCCTCGTAAAGAGGTTCGCCAAGCAATTGGAGACTGCAGAGCTGCGGGTATTCAAGTAATGGTTATAACGGGCGATAACAAGAACACAGAAGAAGCAATATGTCGTGAGATTGGCGTGTTTGGGACGCATGAAGACATTAGTTCAAAAAGCATAACCGGTAGACAGTTCATGGAACATCGTGACCCGAAAAGCCATTTGGCTCAAAAAGGCGGGCTTCTTTTCTCCAGGGCTGAACCACGTCACAAGCAAGAGATAGTGCGCCTGCTCAAGGATGCCGGTGAAGTGGTTGCTATGACAGGAGACGGGGTCAATGACACACCTGCTTTGAAATTGGCAGATATAGGAATTGCAATGGGTATTGCTGGCACTGAGGTATATTCAGAATATCTACTGATACTATATATACTCTAAATATGCTATTATGTCTCATCAACCACCTTTGGCTCCTCAGCTTTGGCATTAATCAACTTTAGCCCCTGAACTTTTATAATGACATGCTTAGCCTTTAATAATGACATATTTAGCCCTTCAACTTTAATAATGACATGAACTAAAACATCAAACAACTTTAGCTCTCGCGATTTGCTTATTTTTATCTACATTTCGAATCTGCTGCAGAGCGCGGGTGGTAGCCCACTAGATCTATAGTTAGTCATACTCGTTTCACTTCACTTTTATAGATCTATAATATCATGAGTTCTTTTGCATGACTTTGGTGCTTTGGTTTCTTCTGGAAAGACCCCCTTTTCGCAACGGATCAATAGATGATCACAGTCGTGGTGCTGAGCAGGTTGTGCGAACGATTTTTAGATTTGGACTCTCAGTGTAAACATTGTTGTTCAGATAAGTATATCTTTTGGCTTTAGAATTTGAGATCAGTTTTAATTAAGATGCTAAACAACAAAGAAGAAGCGCAAGCGAGAAAGAAGTAAGAACTTGCATATTAGTTTTTGTTTTAAATACCCTCAAATATACATTTTTTATTCTTATATAAATAGAGTATAAAGATTTTGCATGTAGTCTGCAGATGTGGCAGGAGCTGTTAATTTATGCCATTTTGCCTTTTATGCTTTTGCGGGGCGAACCCGTACACTCTGCTGGAGTAGAAAAAATGAGGTATTTTGAAGTTTATATTTTATTTGAACTTTGGTTGGTAGCATACAGCTGAAATGGGAATTTGTTTTTACTTCAAATTAATGTTGAGCATGAAAGTATACTATCTTAAATCTTCTACGTTTATTAACAACTGATCTATGTAATAATAGAAAATTGAAGCAGTTCTATTAGATGAATCAACACTAATTTCACAACATAATTATAAGCTTGATGTTCATGTTCTTAATAGACGCCAACCAGGAGATGTACTTATTTCACAACATAAGTTTGGTATATAAACAATGTCTATTGCTAAATATTTGATATTATCTTTAGCTGAGCATTCTTCAACTGTAGTTTGAATGCAGGGAGTTTAGAGAATCAATTCTTGGAACTATGCCACATCACTGGGTGGTATAAAGCAATTGTTTCTCAAATTTCCTCTTTTTAATCAGTTGACAAGTTCGTCTCGGGCAGGATAGGTGAGATGATACACCTAGAAAAACTTCAAACTACCTGTTCCACCTCCACAAGCCAAGAGGAAGGACATCCTCCAGGAAAAGACCCAACTAAAAAGATTTCGAATTTTATCGGAAAAGCTGCAAATTTTGTGGTTTGGTGTAGATGTTCTTATTTGTTTGTGAAAATTTGGTGCCATTTTTCTATGCAACGGATGTTTATAAAAGCTTTATTGATAGAACCCTTCTTATGATTGATGCAGGCATCACCATACGTTCCTACATATCATCCCAACTAATGAAGGCCATAACCATCGAAAAGGAAGCCATGGAGATGTCGGCTTTTTAACAAATCATGGGGAGGTATACATCTTACAGTGCTATAGTTTTTTTTTTCTAGCAAATTGTTGGAAACTATGGCCATGTGGTGTGATCATGTGAAGCGGTATGGCAATGGCAGCTACTGACTGGTTATAATCTATTCAGCATGGGGCAGCTAATGAAGGCATGGCTAGTTTTTAAACTCTGTACCAAGTATTTGATGTTTGGATATAACCGCTTTATATTACATATGAATTATGTTAAGATAACTCGAGTTTTTGATGTTTGAGTTTGTAACTCTTAAGTGGAATGTTATTATATAATATTGAAAATATGAATATTATTAGCAGGTTTAAAAGAGAAACAAGCTGAAAATGCAAAAAAAAATAATAATACTAATAATAACAAGATTTTGCGACCGCTAAACAACAGTCGCAAAGTTTGTAAATTGCAGAGGGTCGCAAAACGGTTGCAAAAATTAGGCGGTCGCAAAACGGTCGCAACAAGTCAAAGAATGTGATAAAAATCAGGACAGTCGCAAATTTTGCGACCGTTCTTATGGTCGCAAACACAAGTCGCAGAAAATGCAGTAGCGGTCGCAACTAGGTCGCAATAGGGCAATTGCGACAAGTGTTTTTCCAATCACATTTTCAGTTGCAAAATAGTCGCAACTAGGCAACTGCAACTGTTTAGCGACTGTAAATGCGGTCGGAAATGCCCAGTTTTCTAGTAGTGGTGGCAGTGGCCAGCGGCCAGATGTGGGTATTCCTTTTGAGAGTGTTTTTAGTTCTTGCAACCATACACAAAACAAGTCCCAAAACCGGCAGCGTGGCGGTGGCCAGCGGCCGGTTGTGGGTATTCCTTTTGAGAGTGTTTTTAGTTCTTGCAACCACACACAAAACAATTACCAAAACCTCAAATAAATAGTAGATGTAGACTCATGCATGTTTGCCAAGTGGTGGACATGCATAATGCATGTGTTACTATTGGCCAAGGTCCTTGCATGTATGACAAGTGGCGATGCAAGAGTGCATGCGCGACAAGTGGCGTAACACGGATGTATGTATGACAAGTGGCGAGAGGAGCTTTCTTGTCTCACCCGGTCCATGTACCCGTCTGTCAGTTAATGCCCGCGTATCGTTCATAATTACTAGTTAAATTAGTTAAGTGGATTTTAGTTCGTTGCCCACGGTGTAACTCTTACGGGTTAAGACCCGGTCGGCAGCGTTGACTTATCGAACCGGACATAAATATCCAACACGAATTACAACTGGAACTATTGTAGAAGTTGAAAAATAACTTTTTACGTTGCATTGATTAGAAAACAAAAAATCATTGAAGCTTGCAGGAGATGATGGACACAAAAACTGCAACCTTAATCAACTCAATCAATGGGCTTCATGTAACTATTACATGTCCACGTTCTGCGGCTTGTTTGAAACGTAGATACCGCAGATTCAACAACTTTTACATTAGAACACCCATAGTGGGGTTTTTTCCCCCAAACCCCCCCTCGCCCCCAAACCTCCCCTGGACGTTTTTTCAAAAAAAAAAAAAATCCAAGAAGCGTCATTTTTTCCACGCCTCCCACTCTTTTCTTTGGCCAATGACCGGGGCCAACCGGTCAAACCCAATGACTATATCTATATTTTTTTTCTTTTTTATTTAACCTTTATATATGTATATATATATACACACACACTCATACTACACCCCATTTTATACAAACCAAAATCCAAATTCTACATATACAACATCAAACTACAAACCATTTATATAACAAATTGTTTCCTCACGTTCTCTTCGTCCATTGCAAATTTTTACTACAAAGAGTTTTTAGCGGATGAGGGTGACTCGACCGATGAGAAGGTTGAGTAAGAGGCGGTTACGAGTGCGTGCGAACTCGCGGCGCGGTATATGAAGCATTGTAGCCGGCCTCAACGTGAAATTTTACCAAGAGAATATATTGAACGAGACCGACGTGCGACAAATGATCGGTTGATGAGAGATTACTTCCATGAAGCGCCTACTTACCCAAACCCCAAAGTTTTTTGGCGTTGTTTCTGGACGAGTAAACAGATATTTTTAAGCATCACTGAAGACTTGGAAAACAACTTTGATTCTTTTAAACAAAAACCGGATGCGAGAGAGACACTTGGATTCACCGGTAAAAGTGTACTTCAGCTCTTCTAGTCCTTGCGTACGGAAACACGACGGACATTAACAACGATTATTTAAAAATGACCGAGAAAACAACGTGAGATACCTTGGAGAATTTTTGTCAAAGTACATTACTATACTATAAACATTACTTGCATTCTTATTTTTTTAGTTAGCTTAAAGTTATATATGTTTGTTAAAGGTATTATGAATTTGTACGGTGCGCGTTATCTAAGAAAGCCCACATGTGTCGCAACCCCCGTCCCCTTAATTTCCCTGGGAACGAGCGGCCGAGGCCAGTCTTGGTGGTATCACGTTTTTCATCATTTTGGCAGCGGAAATTACATCAGGACAGTAGCTAGGAAATATTTTATCAGAGTAAAAACCACCACATTTTATATTAATAATAACATGGGTAAACCCAAGTTTTAGTACACACATTTTTATAGGGATAAACCCTATTTTAGTTAAATAAAACATCTCTTTATTTAGGTAACATTTATAGCCACTTTTCCAAGCCTTCAGTGTTGTCCCAGCTGGCTTATATTTGGCTTTCACATTTTGTTACCTGAAATGCGTTTAAAAACATTTTGTCAGTGGAAAATACTGGTGAGTGAATCCCAGTTTAATCAAGACAAATTTTATCATTCGCAGTATTGAGGGCGATCTCGCAATTATATTTGTTTCCAATTCTTACTTTAATTACCACCCACGCTACTGTCATCCCGACTTATGGTCATGTTACTACTTGTTTTGGTCAAAAATCAAGCAAAGATAATGCAACCAAATCTTTTGTTGTAAGGTGTGATGCTTGAATCAATGAACAATATGAAGGATCACTCAGAAATGTAATGAACAAGTGACACAATGATTTATACGAGGAAAAAGCCCTTGATCAAGAGTTGATCTCCGGCATAAAAAATCTCGGGTGATGGAAACTACCAATCACCAACTCAAATTAAACAGAAAATGTATTACAACATCGGATGATAGCGAGCTAGTTACAAGGATCACTAGAGTGTAATGTGCAAAAAGGTGTGTAATGGCCAAGTAAATTGTCAAGAGCTGATGAGAGCAGTTACGAGTGTGTGTGTTTAGCCAAAAATAGCCAAGTCCACTAATCTAGCTCGCTATCCCCTTTAAATTTAGAAAATATCTAAAGTAACTAACTATCCGCATTTCGTGCAAGTCTTCCACGACCTCCATAACGTCCATTTCAGTCATGCACGTGCGGAATAAATAGAGAATATGCTCCAGGAATATCGCCAAGACCAAGTCCAATCTTGTACTCCTGCAAAACAACATCATATTCAAAGCAGACAATCGTTAGTGCAAGGATCACTATGATGATCCATGATCCTGATCCTACAATACTTTCTGAGGATCACTAATTCAAACAGAATTGAGGATCCCTAAGCCCGACAGTAATTGAGGATCACTGATCTTTGGAAAATCATCCCCTAACAATTGCCCCCAAAATATAAGGAGTAAAGTGTAAATAAACGAGTTATATTTTCTCGTTCTTATCCGTAACAAATCAACGGATATATAGCCGTTGAATCCTGACTAGCCGTTGCCAACATGACGTCATTGAAGTGACTATCCTGCAAAATCATCATTATAAATTGAAGTTAGAGATAAGGGTTAGGAAGCATTTAAATTCATGCGTTTCATCCTTTAAATCCTCATTCGAAGATCTGATCAGGTACTCCTATTTCCTTTATCTCTTCATATTCTTACTCTGTTTCTTCTTCTTCACCATCATTATGCCCAAAATGATGCTAAGATCTTCACCGGCTAAGGATCACAAAAAGGACAGTCCTTTGAAGAGCCAAGGGATCATCGAAAGCTCTGTGAAGGAACGATGTTGTTTTACTGATCCGCAGATAGACAGGATCCGCCATTGTTTCCCGACAAACACCGTTTTCAAAGCTTTTGACCCCACCGTCTTGAATGACTATGTTTCTGAAACCTGGGTAGCTTTTCCGGTCACCCCATTTACGATAGGATACTCGTATCCTTTTCCTGATTTCACCCAATCTTTCTTCTCTCTCACCGGCATCTCCTACATCCAAGTGATGCCAATGATGTGGAGGGTCTTGTACACCCTTGAAAGAATCATTGAGCATGAAGGTATTGATCTGGGAATGTCGGAGTTAGCAGAAATGTATGATCTTGTGAGCCATGGATCTCATCGATATCTTTTCAAACACAAACCCGGTGAAGAACACCCCATCTTCAAAACTACTAAGAATGACACCAACTGGAAGAGGCGATTCTTCTTTGTCAGAAGGGATTCCATCCCTGATGGGAAGGATCTTCCAAGAAAATGGGTTACTCATGGTAGGATAGAGGATCCTTACAGAAGGATCATAGGATACCCTGTCTCCCTTGAGGATCACTAACATCCCTTTGTTTCTTTTATGCAGCTATTACTGTCTCACATATTATCACAACACCTGCAACGAAGGAAAGGCTTGCTGCTTTCCAGAGGCTTGATCCTGCAATAAGAACATTTCAAGCAAATACCCAGGATTCTCAAGAAGTATCCTCAGGCTCTGTTACAATGTCAAGTAAGTATCCCATTTTGTGCATAATTAAATGTTTAAATTAGAATGAAATAAGGATACTTATCTGTTTTGGATGTGTAGGTGCTGGAAAATCATCGAAGTCTGCTACCCGTTTCAGTGTCACCGATCTCACCACTGTTGGTCCCAGGTCTAGGAAGAAGAAGGCTGCTGCTAGCCCAAGTACTACCATCCCCAAGCCTACCACCTCCAAGGGAAAGAAGAGGAAAGCCTCTGAGGCTGACAATCTAGAAGGCTTGCCTCTAATCCGCCACCAGTTCCTTGAATACTTTGCTGATGTAAGGATCACTGACCTAGCTTAATTATCCTGCCCACTTGAGGATCACGTGATCCTAAACTTTACATTGTCTTTTTGCAGAAATTTGCTGAAATCGAGGACTATGTAGGCAGTGTTGAAGAGGTTGAGCAAAAGTGTTTGGACCTCCAAAAGATCATGCTGGCCAAGGATAAGAAGATTGCCTCCCTTGAAAATGACGTCAATCTGGTGAAAAGGGAACTTGTCCTGGCTCTTATCACTGCTGATCAGGAGAAGGCTGAAATCACCAATGATGCCAAAGTCTCCGCCGCCATTGCTATGTACAAAACCTAGTTACAGATGGCCCAAGAAGCTCTGGAGCCTGACTTTGACAAGAGCAACTGGGACATAGAGGGCTGAAAGGCTAGATTGGCTGAGATGGATGATGAAGAAGAGGCTGGTGAGGTCTTAGCAATTGAGGCTGGCAGCAGTGGGATGAAGGATCATGTGGGTGATGCTGGAGCTGGAGGAGCTGGTGAAGGTGGTGGTGATGCAGCAAAGGTGTAAGCTGCAGGAATGGGCAATGATGGACATTTCTAGACGCGGCTGGAGCCCAGTTTTTATAGTTTGGTAGGGGTTTTTTGGTTATGGTATTTTGAAACAATCTTGGTCTGTAATAACTTAGACAATAGTTTCTAGGATTGAGGATCATGGATCCTTGGACAATAGGTAGGATAATGAGTGATGGATGGATCCTCTGTTTGGGGGATGAAGCCACTCGTTATCCTTCCGTCTTTATTTCCTGCACTCTTAAGACCCGTTAACAATGGACACCTTTTGCCAACCCATGTGGACGGGCCACGTTTTGCTGGTAGAAACGTGGGTTGGCAATTTTGACAACCTTTTGTGAATAAATAAAATCTTAACCTTTTGGCTATCTCCCGTGTTGTTATCCTTGTGAATACTTTACTTTTCAATTGTTGTGATATGCATTTTGTCTGAATTTATTAAGTAAAGAAGAAAAATTTAATAAATAATCTCAAAAAGTTTAGGATATGATCAAGGATCACATATTCTATAGTCGACAGGTTCTGAAAAGTAGTGTAGTTTAAGGATCATAAGTTCAGTTGTCAAAGGATAAGGGTCACTTAGATAAATAATGAATAAAATCAAAATGATTAAGGATCATACCTGAGAATCCAAGTTAGGATTCTAACTTTTAACACTTATAATCAGGATAACCAAAAGACAAACCTTAGTAGAAGGTAAGGATCAAGGATCCTTAGTCGTTTAGCTTCAAAAACCTGAAATAGGATACAACTTGGGACTAAGCCAATATAAGATAAAAGTTAGTAACTGGGGAAAAGCGCAACAATTCTGGGGGCAAGCCCAATATACTGGGGACAAGCCCAAAGGATAACTGGGGACAAGCCCAAAGGATAACTGGGGACAAGCCCAAAGGATAACTGGGGACAAGCCCAAAGATCGTGTGTAAACTGGAGTATGGCCCTCACTGGCGACTATCCAAACTTAGTGACATGAAAATGCCAAAACCTTAGCTAACGTGAAAACGTTAGAAACCTTAGGAACGGATGTATGGTACTTCTACCATTATACGTAGGATCCTGAATATAGCCAGTACAATGAAATTGTCAGCCCCTAAAACGAGTACTGGTCCCATTGCCATGAACTATACAAGGATCATCGTGCGCTACTGGTGAAACTGGGGACAGGCCCAAAGACTGGGGACTAGCCCAAATAACTGGGGTCAAGCCCAAATAACTGGGGTCAAGCCCAAATAACTGCATACTTTTGTGGATACTCAATCCTTTGTTAAGGATACCTAAACCTTCTGCAAAGATTCAAGTGAAAGGAGGATAAAGGATCCAGGATCCTTATCCTTATATATAGGATAATTAAAGAATGAAAAAGTTTGAGATTAGATCATTACAAGAATGAGAATCCTCTGCCCTGTAAGGATCCTTCAAGGATACTTGTTAGCTAAGGATCATGAATCCTTATTACATGAAGTATTTCTTTAAGTGGACAGCATTCCAAGCTCTTGGTAGCAAATCACCTTCCATTGTTAGCAAACGATATGCCCCCTTTCCTGCTTCAGCTTCAATCAAATAGGGGCCTTCCCACTTTGGTGCTAATTTCCCATCAGCAGGATTGGTGGTATTCTGAAATGCTTTCCTTAATACCATATCACCAACTTGGAATTTCCTGATCCTGACATTCTTGTTGTAAGCTCCAGCCATCCTTTGTTGATAACTGGCCATCCTTATCCTTGCCAAATCCCTGAGTTCTTCTATAGTATCCAAGTCTTGAACCAAGTTTTCAGCATTTTCTTCAGGATCACGAATGCTTGTTCTTGCAGTAGGAACCACCATCTCTGTAGGGATCACTGATTCTGCTCCAAATACCAAAGAGAATGGAGTTTGGCCAGTAGCATTCTTGGGAGTTGTCCTATTAGCCCAAAGTACATAAGGTAGTTCTTCTGCCCATTTTCCTTTCTTGGATCCAAGCTTTTTCTTCAAATTGTTGATGATGATCTTGTTGGATGATTCTGCCTGACCATTTGCTTGTGGGTGGACTGGTATTGATGTTATCATCTTAATCCCCCAGCTGTCACAAAAGTTAGTAGTTCTATTCCAATAAATTGGGATCCATTATTGTTAGGGGAGGATTTTTGAACAATTAGTGATCCTTATTCGTTATCCTAACTAGTGATCCTTACTTCTGTGACAGGTGGTGATCCTCAGAAGAGCTTCAGGATCAGGATCATGGATCACTTTAAGGATCCTCGTACTAACGATTGTTTACTTATGTATTGTACTATCTCGCAGGTATAACGAGCTTGACCAAGTCTTGGCGACATTCCTGGAGAATATTCCTAAACTATTATGCACGTGCTTGACCAAAAATAGACGTTGTGGAGAACGTGGAGGCTTGGCACGAAAGTCGGATAGTTAGTTTAGGTGGTTATTTCTATTTTAAAAGGGAGTAACGAGCTAGTAGAAAACACTTAGTCATTTTTTGCAGTTACACACACTCATACAAGCTCTCATACAAGCTCTCATTCAAACACTTAGCAATTACATACATTTTTTACACATTCCACCGTAGTGATCCTTGTACCTAGCTCGTTACTATCCGAAGTTGTAAACATTCATTCATTTATTTGAGCTTGGTGATCGGTAGTTTCCATCACCCGGGGTTTTTTGTGCCGGAGATCAACTCTTGATCAAGGGCTTTTTCCCCGTATAAATCCTTGTGTTGTTTGTGCAATTCACATTGAAGTGATCTTCATCGCTGTTACACATTTTGAGCATCATTCCCCGTAACAAAGAGTTTGGTTGCATTATCCTCGTCTGATTTTTGACCAAAACAGTTTGGCGCCCACCGTGGGGCAATCGGTGCTTCGTCCTTAAGAAAATACGCATTTCTGTGCTTAATTCGGTTCACTACAACCAAGCAGATGGCTTCCTCATCGAAGAATGCTTCAAACTTGATGCCCTCATTCACTTCTTCACAAGGCGTTCCTCCTTTGCCTCCACCACCTTCTGGATCCCAGAAGAATACTGAGAATGCTGCGAAGAAACCGACTCCCATTTTCTCAAAACCACCTACTTCTTCTGTTTCAACTAATCCTACTACTAATGATCTCTATGCCTTGATTTTGCAGATGAGGAATCATGCACAAGAGCAGGATAAAACCAACGAAAGGATCCTCCGGGAGATTGACGAAATTAAGAAACAGAAGAAAACGGCAGAGGATCGCTCCCCACTGATGCCCAGATCTTTGAATTTTGATACTCCGGTGATTACTTCTCAGCCATCAGTGGCTCCAGACATTCAATATGTGGGTGGACCAAAAGGAGTGCACTACGGAACAACAACAATGACCCAGGCATCAGGTTCACTTTTCCAGCCAGTTGGATCCTATCCTCAGCATATGGGATCCCTCACAAGTTCAGGAGTGCAGCAGTTTCAAGGATCCTCCTTCGTTCCAGGATCATCCCAGGTTCAAGGATCCTCCTTCGTTCCAGGATCATCCCAGGTTCAAGGATCCTCCTTCGTTCCAGGATCATCCCAGGTTCAAGGATCCTCCTTCGTTCCAGGATCATCCCAGGTTCAAGGATCCTCCTTCATTCCAGGATCATCCCAGGTTCAAGGATCCTTCTTCGTTCCAGGATCGTCCCAGTTTCAGGGATCCTTCCAGATGCCAGGATCCTTGAGGAGCTTGCAAACAGGAAGTTCAGATGTCCATCAGGGAGATTTTATTCCAATGCAGACCAACGCTTCTACTGGTCCCTCGATCATTCCAGAGCCCCAACAATATGGATTAACATCCACTCTCCCTAACTTGAATCCAATGGGAGGTAACACTTTTAACAATTCTTATACTACTAACCAAGGTCTTATGCAGGATCCAGGTATCAATCATGCCATGGCCAGAGAATTGCAAAAGCTAAAGGATATGATATCAAGTGTCCCGGGAGTAGTCAAACCTATCCCAGAGATTGCAGATGGGAGCCATAAGACATCTCGTTTTGCACCACCAATCTGTGATGCTGAGATACCCAAGAGGTTCCATGTGCCTACAATGAAGCTGTATGATGGCTCAACAGACCCTGAAGAACACATAGCACAATACAGGGAGAGGATGGAGATCAATCCAATCCCAGAAAGGTTAAAGGAAGCATGCCTGTGCAAAGGATTCGGATCCACTCTTACTGGATAAGCTCTCAAATGGCTGCTAAGTCTTCCTCCCTATTCTATTACCTCATTTGCTAACCTAGTTAACTTGTTTAATAATCAGTTTTCTTGTAGTAGAAAATTTGAACGATTAACTAGTGATTTATATAGGATAACCCAGGGTCATAATGAATCATTAAGGGATTACATTACCAAATTCAGTAAAGAATCCTTAGACATTCCTAACTTAGATATAGCCACGGCTGTTGAGGCCTTCAAAATGGGATTGCTTAGGGATTCGTTATTTTATGATGATCTTGTTATGACACCATGCAGGAACCTAGATGAGGTAAGAACCCGGGCCCTTAGGTACATTCGGCTAGAGGATGACAAGAGGATCCAGGAGAGGATAACAGGATCCTCAAAGCAGGATAAGCAAGGATCCTCATTCAGGAACAACAAGTTCAGATCCTACAACAGATCTGATAACCAGAACGTGCACTCTATTGATCAAGAAGAGGATGATGAGGATTATCCTCCAATTTCTGAATATTGCTTTAGTGTTGATAACAATGAACTAATCCTTGCTATGCAGAACCTAGGTGATAAAGCTAGATGGCCGAGAAAGAATGACAGGCCGACTGCAACTAAGGATAAATCAAAGTGGTGTGCATATCATGAAGATTTTGGGCACCTTACAGAAGAATGCATTGCATTAAGAAAGGAAATTGGATACTTATTGAGCAAAGGGCATCTAAAAGAGTTGTTGGGAAGAAAAAAGTCAAGGACTCAGGATCCTGAAAGGATCCCTGAGAAGGCTCCAACTCCTCCAGCAGATGCACAAGTGATAAACTTTATTTCTGGAGGATCCGACATTTATGGCACATCCTTCTCAGCAGCTAAAAGGCATGCGAAGGAAACTAAAATGGATAATGGAGAAAGACCAGTTCGAACATCAAGTGTCTCCGAAGGAAAAGTCATAACCTTCGACGAAGAGGATCGTGTTGATATCCAGGATCCTCATCACGATGGTTTAGTTATTACTCTTTTCATATCTAACCATTTTGTCCGCAGGATCCTTATAGACGGAGGAAGTTCAGTGAACATTATCCAGCTTGATATTCTAAAGAAGATGGGTATCCCTGAATCAGAGATCATACCAAGATCCTCCGTGCTCGTGGGATTTAGTGGCGAAACTAAGAACACCCTGGGGGACATTAAACTCCCAATATATATTGAAGGCTTACACTCTTATAAAAAATTTTGTGTTATTGACTGTTTATCTTGTTGTAATGTTATCCTTGGCAGGCCCTGGATACACGATATGAAAGCAGTCCCGTCTACTTACCATCAATGTGTGAAGCTCCCTAGTCCTTGGCGAATAGTAAAGATTGATAGTGATCAGCAGGAGGCTAAGAATTGCTATACTTCATCGATGAAACCAGCCTCGAAGTCAAGGGAGCAATAGCAATCAAGGTATCCTCCAAGGAATGTCTTGGAGGCCAGAGAGCAGGATGTGGTAGAAATCCTCATGGATCCCGATGATCCTGAATCCAAAATCTATATCGGATCAGGGATCCTTGGCGAAATGAAAGAAGACCTCGTATCCTTCCTCAAAAGGAGAAAGACTACCTTTGCATGGAAACACGAAGACATGACTGGTATATCCAAAGATGTTATCACCCATAAACTCGGCATCGACAGATCCTTCAGACCAATCCATCAAAGGAGAAGGAAGTTTGCACCGGAAAGGAATGCCATTATCCAGGAAGAGGTAGAAAAATTGCTCCGGGCAGGTATGATTAGAGAGGTCAAGTATCCAAGATGGTTGGCCAATGTGGTTGTTGTCCAAAAGAAAAACGGAAAGTGGAGGGTATGTGTCGATTTTACCGATTTAAATAAGGCATGTCCCAAGGATCCTTTCCCTTTACCCCACATTGACTCCATGGTGGATGCAACTGCGGGTCATGAACTGTTAACTTTTATGGATGCTTCATCTGGATTTCAACAAATCCAAATGGAACCATCCGACCAAGAGGATACAGCCTTCATGACTCCAACTGGTATATATTGCTATATTGCTATGCCGTTCGGATTGAGAAATGCAGGTGCAACGTACCAAAGGCTGGTGAATATGATGTTCAAGGATCAGATCGGACAAACTATGGAGGTTTACATAGATGATATGGTGGTAAAATCCATAAGAGCTGAGGATCACCTAAAGGATTTGGAGGAAGCATTTGATATCCTTGACAAATATAATATGAAGCTTAATCCTTCAAAATGTCATTTTGGTGTTAAAGCAGGTAAATTCTTAGGATACATGTAAATTCTTAGGATACATGGTGACTAAGAGAGGCATTGAAGCTAGCCCGGAACAAATCAAAGCAATAGTGAACATCAAATCTCCGGCCAATGCTAAGGATGTTCAAAGGCTAACAGGCAGGATAGCAGCTTTGAACAGATTTATATCCAAATCCTCGGAGAAGTGCAAAGAATTCTATGATATCCTAAGGAAGAACAAGAAATTTGAGTGGACCAAGAAGCATGAAAATGCTTTGAGAGCCCTCAAAGATTACTTATCCTCAGCCCCATCCTTGATGAAACCAGAAAAAGGCGATGTGTTATCCTTGTATCTTGCAGTATCCTCAAAAGCAGTAAGTGCGGTCCTTGTTAAGGATCATGAAGGTACACAACATCCTGTCTATTATGTAAGTAAAAGTTTACTTGATGCCGAATCCAGGTATTCACACCTTGAAAAACTTATTCTTGCATTAATAGTGGCATCTACCAAGTTAAGACATTATTTTGAAACTCATGTTATCATTGTTAAAACTAATTTTCCAATTAAGAATGTCCTCAGGAAACCAGAGATGTCAGGAAGGATGGCTAAGTGGGCAGTGAAATTGAGTGCATATGATATAAGATATGAGCCTAGGACAGCCATCAAATCCCAAGCATTAGCTGACTTTGTGGCTGATTTCAGTAGTGATTTACAAGAAGAAGCTGAGCTAGAAGTCCAGCAGCTAGAAGAGACCAAGGATCCTTGGATACTTTATACTGATGGATCCTCAAATGTCAAAGGCACAGGGCTTGGAATACTACTAAAATCTCCACAGGGGGACATAATACCCCATTCTATAGCTTGTGAATTCCAAACCACTAACAATGAGGCTGAATATGAAGCCCTAATTGCTGGTTTACAAATTGCAAAGCACATGGGGATCAGGTATCTTGAGTCAAAAGTTTGGCACTCTCTTTTGTTTCCTTTAGTTTGTCACAAGTACCAATGGAAGAAAATACAGAAGCTGATGCATTGGCTAACTTAGGATCATCCTTGAAGATCCCGGAGGATATCAAGATTCCTATTATCCATATCCTGACCCCAGCTATCGAGGATCACGAGGCTATGGAGATAGGAAATGATTCTGCAATTATCCCTTGTGAGGGTACTCAATCCCATTCAGGATCAGAATCATGGATCTCACCAATTATGAGATACTTACAACATGGAGAGATTCCTACAGGAGAAAACCCTAGGGCTTTCAAATCTAAGGTATCTCAATTCACAATTATGAATAATATGTTGTATAAACGATCTCTTGCAGGACCATACTTGAGATGCATTGAGGATCCTGAAGTTCAAGAAGTTTCAAAAGACTTCCATGAAGGAGATTGTGGAAACCACACTGGGGGCAGGGCATTATTCTCAAGGATCCTGAGGACAGGATACTACTGGCCAACCATGAAGAAAGATGCTGTGGAGTATGCCAGAAGATGTGATCCTTGCCAGAGACACAACAATATCCTTCATCAACCAGCTGAATTATTGCATCCTATATCCTCCTCTTGGCCATTTATGAGATGGGGTATGGATACAGTTGGCAAGCTCCCTAAGGCACCTGGTGGAAAAGTATTCATGCTAGCTATGACTGATTACTTCTCCAAGTGGATAGAGGCTGAAGCTTTTGCCCAAGTTAGAGAAAAGGAAGTTATATCCTTCATTAAAAGAAATATTATAACTAGATTTGGAATTCCTTCTGAGATTATATGTGATAATGGTTCCCAATTTATTGGGGGCAGAACCACTAACTTTTGTGACAGCTGGGGGATTAAGATGATAACATCAACACCAGTCCACCCACAAGCTAATGGTCAGGCAGAATCATCCAACAAGATCATCATCAACAATTTGAAGAAGAAGCTTGGATCCAAGAAAGGGAAATGGGCAGAAGAACTACCCTATGTGCTCTGGGCTGACAGGACAACCCCTAAGAATGCTACTGGTCAAACACCATTCTCTTTGGTGTTTGGGGCAGAATCGGTGATCCCAACAGAAATGGTGGTTCCAACTGCTAGAACAAGTACTCGTGATCCTGAGGAAAATAATGAAAACTTGGCTCAAGACCTGGATACTATTGAAGAAATCAGGGATATGGCTAGAATAAGGATGGCCAGTTATCAGCAAAGAATGGCTGGTGCTTACAACAAAAATGTCAGGATCAGGAGGTTTCAAGTTGGAGATATGGTATTAAGGAAAGCATTCCAAAATACTACCAATCCTGCTGATGGGAAGTTGGCTCCAAAATGGGAAGGCCCTTATTTGATTGAAGCTGAAGCAGGAAAGGGGGCATATAGATTGCTAACCATGGAAGGTGATTTGCTACCAAGAGCTTGGAATGCTGTCCACTTGAAGAAATATTTCATGTGACAAGGATTCTCATGGCAGAGGTGATCCTAGCGAAAGGGATATCCTTAAAGGATCCTCAAAGTATCGGTGATCCTTACTTAGGTAATATCCTAAACTTAAGCTATTTCATTTCATTATTTTCTCTTATAAGGATAAGGATCATGTATCCTTTATCCATCTCTCACGTGAGTTTAAGTTTTGAAAGTTCAGGTATCCTTAGCATAACGTTGGTTATCCACAGAAGCAATCCGTCTTTTGGGTTTAACCCTAGTTATTCGGGCTTGTCCCCAGATTCCGCCTGTAGCGCACGATGATCCTGGTATAGTTCAAGGCTTTGGGACCAGTACTCGTTCTAGGGGCTGATAATTCCATTGTTCTGGCTATGCTTAGGATCCTACGTATAATGGTAGACGTACTATACATCCGTTCATAAGGTTTCTAACGTTTTCACGTTAGCTAAGGTTTCTAACGTTTTCACGTTAGCTAAGGTTTTGGCATCTTCATGTCACTAAGTTTGGATAGTCGCCAGTTAGGGCCATACTCCAGTTTACACACGATCCTTGGGCTTGTCCCCAGTTATCCTTGGGCTTGTCCCCAGTTATCCTTGGGCTTGTCCCCAGTTATCCTTGGGCTTGTCCCCAGTTGCTAACTATTTTCTTATATTGGCTTAGTCCCAAGTTATGCTCTATTTCAGGTCCTTGAAGATAGGCAGCTAGGGATCCTTGATCCTTATTTCACTCTAAGGTTTATCTTATAGTTATCCTTATTATGGTTAGAATTCTAACTTGGATCCTCAGGTATGATCCTTAACTCTTTTGATTTTATTCATTATTCTTTTAAATAACCCTTATACTTGACAACTGAACTTGTATTTCTTAAATCATATCACTTTTTAAAACCTATCGGTTATGGGATATGTGATCCTTGTTCATATCCTAAACTTTTTGGATATCTTTTCTAATTTTTCAAGGCTTGATAAGTATAAACAGAATGAACATTACAACAGTTGGAAAGTAACATATTAAAAAGGATAACAACACATGATAAGCGACAAAAGGTTAAGTTTTTATTTATTCACATAAGGCTAACCCTTTAAAGGTTGTCAAAATTACCTACCCGAGCATCTACCAGCAAAACGTGGCCCGTCCGCTGGGGTAGGTAAAGGGTGTCCATGATAATGAGTTCAAAGGTAGTGCAGGAATATAAAGGCGGCAGGATCACAATGGCTTCATCCCCCAAACAGAGGATCCCTCCACCAATTGCAATCCTGCCTATTGTCCAAAGGATCATACATGATCCTTAATCCTAAAAACCTATTGTTCAGTACCATACATCATTGTTCAACAAAAAACACCATCACCAAAACAAACTATCACACTTAAAAAAAAAATTGGGCTCCGGCTATGTCTAGAAGTTTCCATCATCGCCCAATCATGCAGCCTAAGCCTTCGCTGCATCATCATCTCCTCCAGCTGCGGTATCCTTCGTAAGATCCTTCCCACTGCCACTTGCTTCAATCGCCAAGACCTCAGTAGCCTCCTCTTCATCACCCAATTCAGCCAGCCTTGCCTTCCATTCTTCAATTTCCTAGCTACTTTTGTCAAAGGCAGGATCCTGAGCTTCCGAGGCCATTTGAAGCTTGGTTTTGTACATTGCTATGGCGGCAGAAACTTTAGCATCATCTGTGATCTCCTGCCTTTCATAGTCAAAGTTAACCAGCACCTTAGCCATCTTCTGCTTGGTATCCTGGAGTTCCTTCTGAAGATCAGCAAGTGCAAGATCCTTGAGCACAGCAACCTGCTGGAGGTCGGCAATCTTCTTATCTTGATCCTCAACATGGCCGACGTAATCCTCGATCTCAGCAAATTTCTGCAAAAGGAAAGGATAAAGCAGTTCAAGAGCAAGTGATCCTTAGATCAGCAGGATATACAAGCAGAGACAGTGATCCTTACATCATTGAAGTACTCGAGGAACTGGTGGCGAATTAAGGGCAGACCCTGCAAATCCTTAGCCTCGGAAGTCTTTCTCTTCTTGATTCCCTTCCCTTTGAGGGGTGCCTTGGGGATTGAGGCTGTCGGGCTAGTAGGGACCTTTCTTTTGGAGGATTTGACAGTGGTGAGATCGGTGACACTGAACCTTGAAGCAGCTTTGGCAGATTTTCCAGCACCTACACAACCAAAACAAGATAAGTATCTTTTCTTAATATACATTTAACTATTTATTTAAATTTTAAACAAGGATACTTACTTGACATTGTGACAGAGCCTGAGGATACCTCCTATGAGTCTTGGGTTATTGTCTTAAAAGTTCTAGTTTCAGGGTCGAGTCCCCAGAAAGCAGCAAGTCTTTCCCTGGTTGCGGGTGTTGTGATAAGATGTGAAACAGAGATGGCTGCATGACACAAGACAAAGAAGGGGTTAGTGATCCTATTACAAAAACATGACCATCTGGTGATCCTTCCCAGGATCCTCCGGCCTACCATGGGTGGACCATGTTCTTGGTAAGTGCTCTCCATCTGAAATGGTATCCCTTCTTACAAAGAAGAAGCGACGCTTCCAATCTTTGTCGTTTTTGGTGACTTTGAGAAGAGGATGATCTGCACTGGGTTTTCGTTTGAACAAATAACGGTGGGAACCGAAGGTAGTAAGATCATACAACTCCGCCAGTTCTGACATTCCTAAATCAAGACCCTCCTGCTCAATGATCCTCTCTAGGGTGTATAAAACCCTCCAAATCATCGGCATGGCTTGAATGTAAGATATGCCGGTAAGGGAAAAGAAGGATTGTGTGAACTCCGGGAAAGGATAGGTGTACCCTATAGCAAATGGAGTGACTGGAAAGGCAACCCATGTATCAGAAACGTAGTCGCTCAGAACAGTTGGATCGAAGGGTTTGAAAAAGACATTCGCCGGAAAACGGTGACGGATGTTATCTACTTGTGCGTCGTTAAAGCAACACCTCTCGTTCACTGAGTCTTTGATGATCTTTTGACTCTTTAAAGGGCTATCCTTTTTGTGATCCTTGGCCGGAGAACTTCGGAGCAACATTTTCGAAGTGACGGAGATAAAGATGAAAAACAGAGTAAGAGAGGAAGAAAGAGGAGAAAGAAATACCTGATTGATCTTCAACTGAGATTATAAAGGGAGTTTCTTTCGAATTTAAATGCATAATGATCCTATCTATATCTCTATTTATAATTATGATTTTGCAGGATTGTCACTTCCGTGACATCATCATCGCAACGGCTAGTTCTATTTTAACAGCTATATATCCGTTAGTTTGTTACGGATAAGATCAAGAAAACATAACTCGCTAATTTTACAATTTCACTCCTTATATTTTGGGGGCAATTGTTAGGGGAGGATTTTTGAACAATTAGTGATCCTTATTCGTTATCCTAACTAGTGATCCTTACTTCTGTGACAGGTGGTGATCCTCAGAAGAGCTTCAAGATCAGGATCATGGATCACTTTAAGGATCCTCGTACTAACGATTGTTTACTTATGTATTGTACTATCTCGCAGGTATAACGAGCTTGACCAAGTCTTGGCGACATTCCTGGAGAATATTCCTAAACTATTCTGCACGTGCTTGACCAAAAATAGACGTTGTGGAGAACGTGGAGGCTTGGCACGAAAGTCGGATAGTTAGTTTAGGTGGTTATTTCTATTTTAAAAGGGAGTAACGAGCTAGTAGAAAACACTTAGTCATTTTTTGCAGTTACACACACTCATACAAGCTCTCATACAAGCTCTCATTCAAACACTTAGCAATTACATACATTTTTTACACATTCCACCGTAGTGATCCTTGTACCTAGCTCGTTACTATCCGAAGTTGTAAACATTCATTCATTTATTTGAGCTTGGTGATCGGTAGTTTCCATCACCCGGGGTTTTTTGTGCCGGAGATCAACTCTTGATCAAGGGCTTTTTCCCCGTATAAATCCTTGTGTTGTTTGTGCAATTCACATTGAAGTGATCTTCATCGCTGTTACACATTTTGAGCATCATTCCCCGTAACAAAGAGTTTGGTTGCATTATCCTCGTCTGATTTTTGACCAAAACAATTATCACAAACAATTTCAGAAGGGATGCCAAATCTAGTAATAATGTTTCTTTTAATAAAGGATATAACTTCATTTTCTCTGACTTGAGCAAAGGCTTCAGCCTCTATCCACTTGGAGAAGTAATCAGTCATAGCAAGCATGAATACTTTTCCACCAGGTGCCTTAGGAAGCTTACCAACTATATCCATTCCCCATCTCATAAATGGCCATGAAGAGGATATAGGATGCAAAAGCTCTGCTGGTTTATGAAGGATATTACTATGTCTCTGACAAGGATCACACTTCTTGGCATATTCCACAGCATCCTTCTTCATAGTAGGCCAATAGTATCCTGTCCTCAGGATCCTTGAGAATAATGCCCTGCCCCCAGTGTGGTTTCCACAATCTCCTTAATGGAAATCCTTTAGGACTTCTTGGATTTCAGGATCCTCAATGCATCTTAGATATGGTCCTGCAAAAGATCGTTTATATAACATATTATTCAATATTGTAAATTGAGATACCTTGATTTTGAAAGCCCAAGGGTTTTCTCCTGTAGGAATCTCTCCATGTTGTATGTATCTCATGATTGGGAGGATCCATGATCCTGAATGAGATTGAGTATCCTCACTAGGGATGATTGCAGAATCCTCTCCTATCTCCATGGCTACATGATCCTCGATAGCAGGGGTCAGGATGTGGATAATAGGGATCTTGATATCCTCCGGGATCTTCAAGGATGATCCTAGATTGGCTAATGCATCAGCCTCTGCATTCTCTTCCCTTGGTACATGTGTCAAACTAAAGGAAACAAAAGAGAGTGCCAATTCTTTGACTATCTCTAAATATTTGATTAGCTTTTCACCTTTAACAGCATAGGATCCATTAAAGTGATTAGTAATTAATAGTGAATCTACATGTACCTCAAGATACCTGATCCTCATATGCTTAGCAATTTGCAAACCAGCTATCAAGGCTTCATATTCAGCCTCATTGTTGGTAGTTTGAAATTCACAAGCTATGGAGTGGGGTATTATGTCCCCTTGTGGCGAATTTAGTAGTATTCCAAGCCCTGTTCCTTTGACATTAGAAGCACCATCAGTGAAGAGTATCCAAGGATCCTTAGTTTCTTCTAGCTGTTGGACCTCTAACTCAGCTTCCTTTTGCAAGTCACTACTAAAATCTGCCACAAAGTCAGCTAAGGCTTGGGATTTGATGGCAGTCCTTGGTTCATATCTTATATCATAAGCACTAAGCTTCACTGCCCACTTAGCCATCCTTTCTGACATTTCAGGTTTACTGAGAACATTCTTAATTGGGAAATTAGTTTTAACAATAATGGCATGAGTTTCAAAATAATGTCTTAATTTAGTAGATGCCATAATTAATGCAAGGATAAGTTTTTCCAAATATGAATACCTGGATTCAGCATAAAGCAAACTCTTACTTACATAATAGACAGGATGTTGTGTACCTTCGTGATCCTTAACAAGGACCGCACTTACTGCTTTTGAGGATACTGCTAGGTATAAGGATAATATATCTCCCTTTTCTGGTTTCATCAAGGCAGGGGCTGAGGATAGGTAATCCTTAAGAGCTTTGAGGGCACTTTCATGCTTCTCAGTCCATTCAAATTTCTTGTTCTTCCTCAGGATGTCATAGAATTCCTTGCATTTTTCTGAGGATTTGGATATGAACCTGTTCAAGGCTGCGATCCTGCCTGTCAACCTTTGCACATCCTTAGCATTGGTAGGATATTTGATATTCACAATAGCCTTAATTTGCTCTGGACTTGCTTCAATGCCCCTCTGTGTTACCATATAGCCTAGGAATTTCCCTGCTTTAACACCAAAATGACACTTGGAAGGATTCAGTTTCATATTAAATTTGTCAAGGATATTGAATGCTTCCTCCAAGTCTTTAAGGTGATCCTCAGCTTTCTTGGACTTAACCACCATGTCATCTATATAGACTTCCATAGTGTGTCCAATTTGTTCCTTGAACATCATATTGACTAGCCTTTGATAAGTAGCACCTGCATTCCTTAGTCCAAATGGCATAGCAATATAACAATATATACCAGTTGGGGTCATAAAGGCTGTATCCTCTTGATCAGATGGTTCCATCTGAATTTGTTGAAATCCAGATGAAGCATCCATAAAAGTCAACAACTCATGACCCGCGGTAGCATCCACCATGGAGTCAATGTGGGGTAATGGGAAAGGATCCTTGGGACATGCCTTGATAAAATCAGTAAAATCGACACATACCCTCCACTTTCCATTTTTCTTTTGAACAACAACCACATTGGCTAACCATCTTGGATACTTAACCTCTCTTATCATACCTGTCCGAAGTAGTTTATCTACCTCCTCCTGGATAATAGCATTCCTTTCAGGTGCAAACTTCCTTCTTTTTTTATGAATAGGCTTGAATGACCTGTCAATGCCAAGCTTATGAGTAATTATATCCTTAGATATACCTGTCATATCCTCATGCTTCCAGGCAAAGGTAGATTTCCTTCTTTTAAGGAAGGATACTAAATCCTGTTCAATGTCGCTAAGGATCCCTGATCCTATGAAGATCTTGGATTCAGGATCATGAGGATCCATGAGGATTTCTTTTACATCCTGCTCTTTTGCCTCCAAGACATCTCTTGAAGGATACTTTAATTGCTATTGCTCCCTTGGTCTTGAGGCTGGCTTCATTGATGAGGTATAGCAATTCTTAGCTTCTTGTTGATCACTCTCAATTTTCACCACCCCCCATGGACTAGGAAGCTTCACACACTAATGATAAGTAGACGGGACTGCCTTCATGTCATGTATCCATGGCCTGCCAAGGATAACATTACAACAAGATAAGCAATCTATAACACAAAACTTTTGATAAGAATGGAGTCCTTCAATATAGATAGGGAGTTTGATGTCCCCCAATGTATTTTTGGTTTCCCCGCTAAATCCCACAAGTACTGAGGATCTTGGGACAATGTCTGATTCAGGAATGTTCATCTTCTTGAGGACATCAAGCTGGATGATATTCACTGACCTTCCTCCATCTATAAGGATCCTGCGAACAAAATGATTAGAAACAAACAGGGTAATAACAAGACCATCATGATGAGGATCCTGAACATCAAGACGATCATCCTCATCAAAAGTTATGATCTTATCCTTTGTGACAGTTGAGGTCCGGATGGGTCAGTCTCCATTATCCATCTTGGTTTCCTTGGCATGTCTTTTAGCTGCTGAAAAGGAAGTACCACAAATGTCTGATCCACCGGATATAAAGTTTATAACTTGTGCATCTGCTGGAGGAGCAGGAGCCCTCTCCGGGATCCTTTCAGGATCCTGGATCCTTGACTTCTTCCGTCCTAAAAGCTCCTTCAAATGCCCCTTGCTTAACAAGTAACCAATTTCCTTTCTAAGTGCAATACATTCTTCAGTGAGATGCCCAAAATCCTCATGATATGCACACCACTTGGACTTATCCTTTGTAGCAGCTGGTTTATCACTTTTCCTTGGCCACCTAGCTTTCTCACCTAGATTCTGCATTGCAAGAATTAGTTCATTGTTATCAACAGAAAAACAGTATTCAGAAATTGGAGGATAATCCTCATCATCCTCTTCCTGTTCCACTGCATGCACATTATGGTTATCAGATTTGTTGTAGGGCTTTGATTTGTTGTTCCTGAAGTATGATCCTTGCTTTTCCTGTTTTGAGGATCCTGTCAGTCTTTCCTGGATCCTTTTATCATCCTCTAATCGGATGAATCTAAGGGCTCTGGTTCTTACTTCATCAAGATTTCTGCAAGGGGTCATGACAAGATCATCATAGAACAGTGAATCCCTAAGCAAACCCATTTTAAAGGCTTCTACAGCCGTAGCTATATCCAGATTAGGGATATCTAAGGATTCTTTACTAAACTTAGTGATGTAATCTCTAAGTGATTCATTTTGACCTTGTGTTACCCTATAAAGATCACTAGTTAATCGTTCAAATTTTCTACTACAAGAGAATTGACTATTAAACAAATTAACTAGATTAGCAAATGAAGTAATAGAGTAAGGGGGAAGACTTAGCAGCCATTTAAGAGCAGATCCTGTGAGTGTGGATCCAAATCCCGTGCATAGACATGCTTCTTTTAACCTCTCAGGAATTGGATTGATCTCCATCCTCTCCCTGTATTGAGCTACATGCTCCTCTGGATCCGTTGAACCATCATACAGCTTCATGGATGGTATCTAGAATCTCTTGGGTATCTCAGCATCACAAATAGGTGGTGCAAAGCGAGATATCCTATGGCTACCATCTGCAATTTCAGGAATGGGTTTAACCACTCCTGGCACGCTGGATATCATATCCTTAAGCTTCTGTAACTCCCTAGCCATAGCCTGATTGATACATGTATCCTGCATAGAGCCATGGTTAGTGTTATATGAATTGTTAAAAATATTACCTCCAATGGGATTCATGTTTGGAATTCCAGATGTGAATCCATATTGACGGGGTTCCGGTATGACTGGAGGACCAGAGGAAGCAATGGTCTGCATTGGTATGAAGTCTCCTTGATGAACATCCGAACTTGGAGGCTGCATACTTCTTAAGAATCCTTGATCCTGAAAGATGTTGGATCCCTGAACCTGAGAGGATCCTTGAAATTGAAAGGATCCTTGGGGTTGAGAGGATCCTTGAACTTGAAGGGATCCTGGAACCAGAGAGGATCCTTGAACCTGGGAGGATCCTTGAATCGCGTGCATTCCCAAATATCCTCCTGAACTGGCAAAGGATCCTTGATGCTGAAAAGAGGATCCCGATGGCTGAGAACAGGATCCTTTAGGTTGGAAGTGGGAGCCAAATGCCTGACTCATAGTTGCTGTTCCATAACGCCTTTCTGATGGACCACTTTGATACTGGATGCCCGGAACTGCCGATTGTATGGTAGTCACAATTGGAGTGTCAAAATTTAATGACCTTGGCATCAGAGGAGAGTGATCCTCCACTGATTTCTTCTGTTTCTTGATATCACCAATCTCCTGGAGGATCCTTTCATTGGTTTTGTCCTGCTCTTGCATACGATCTCTCATCTGCAAAATCAGAGTAAAAAGATCATTAGTAGTAGGATTAGAGGAAACAGAAGAAGTTGGTGGTTTTGGGAAAATGGGGGTTTGTCTCTTCGCAACATTTTCAGCATTCTTCTGGGATCCAGAAGGTGGTGGAGGCAAAGGTGGAACGCCTTGTGAAGAACTGATTACCGGCATTGAACTTGAAGTGTTCTTTGCTGAGGAAGCCATCTGCTTGGTTGTAACGAACCGAAATGACCACAAAAATATGAATCTTCTTAGGAATGAAGCACCAATTGCCCCACGGTGGGCGCCAAACTGTTTTGGTAAAAAATCAAGCAAAGATAATGCAACCAAATCTTTTGTTGTGAGGTGTGATGCTTGAATCAATGAACAATATGAAGGATCACTCAGAAATGTAATGAACAAGTGACACAATGATTTATACGAGGAAAAAAGCCCTTGATCAAGAGTTGATCTCCGGCATAAAAAACCTCGGGTGATGGAAACTACCAATCACCAACTCAAATTAAATAGAAAATGTATTACAACTTCGGATGATAGCGAGCTAGTTACAAGGATCACTAGAGTGTAATGTGCAAAAAGGTGTGTAATCGCCAAGTAAATTGTCAAGAGCTGATGAGAGCAGTTATGAGTGTGTGTGTTTAGCCAAAAATAGCCAAGTCCACTAATCTAGCTCGCTATCCCCTTTAAATTTAGAAAATATCTAAAGTAACTAACTATTCGCATTTCGTGCAAGTCTTCCACGACCTCCATAACATCCATTTCAGTCATGCACGTGCGGAATAAATAGAGAATATGCTCCAGGAATATCGCCAAGACCAAGTCCAAGCTTGTACTCCTGCAAAACAACATCATATTCAAAGCAGACAATCGTTAGTGCAAGGATCACTATGATGATCCATGATCCTGATCCTACAATACTTTCTGAGGATCACTAATTCAAACAGAATTGAGGATCCCTAAGCCCGGCAGTAATTGAGGATCACTGATCTTTGGAAAATCATCCCCTAACACTACTCACAGTGTAGTAACAAATTTTGTATACAAAACCCCAAATATACCGACGATAATTATAGAATTACAAATACTCAATCACTGGTAATATCATGTAAAACATTGAGGTTTTATAAAAACAATTTATACAAAAAGGAGATTATTCACATTGATGTCTTAGGTTTTTTGTAAGGGTTTCCTGGTGATTATCTATAATTTACACAAATGCACACGCGTTAGTGTTTTGGTCAAAAATTACCGAAGCAATTAAGTGATCAAATTAGTTAAGTGAGGTAGTGTGCTAAGAAGATGTGTTGAAAATATGCTAGTTAAGTTATTTGCAAAAAAAGTTTCAGGATACGGCTCAGGATATAGAGCTGTATTTATGATAAAACAATGAGCGAAAATGTAAAGTGTGACACAGGATGTACGAGGAAAGCCCTTGATCAATCTAGATCGCCGGCACAAAACCTCGGGAGCTGACAATCGCAGCTGCCTTGTTCTTCTATTACTTCAAATATCAGGATACAGTGAAGGATATGATGCGGATCAACTAGGTGTTACAACGTAATTCGAGTACAAGTGTTTGAGTGTAGTGATTGTTTGCAACATGAGAGTAGAAGTGTGCGTAAAAGTGTGTGCCTTAACCTGATTCGATCAATCTATTTATAGTAAAACGAAAATAACAAACTATCCTATTAAACCGGGATGCTTCGAATATTCCTCAAGTAAACGTTGTAGTCCACTTCTTCCGGGTTTAATGTCTATAACCCAACCGATTTGCCCGAGTCTTGAGGGGAAGAAGTCCTCCTGACCGTTAGAAGCTTGTTACAACAATCTGCACGTGAGCTATTTGGTTAGTACCAGGATATCGTATCAGGATGTTACCAATATCCTGATCCGGTATCCTGATCACAAATAAACAATTAAAGCCAGAATATTAGTCAGGATATATAAGCAGAAAATGACCTATAACAATTGTCCCCAAAATATACCTGTTGGAATTCTGAATTCAAACATATATATTTTAAACTTTATCACCTGGATCGAGGCTATCAATACGACGAGACTCTTGAAATGACAATGTGCAGTTTCCAACGCATTATTTACTCTTTACCCCCTATTACTCAGCCTATAATTAGCCGAAATACTTTGCATTATGATCATTACTCCTCAAGCAAATCTCAGGTATTTCTCTTTTCTTCTCTGTTTTTCCATTCTTTGAATTTCTTGTTTCTTGGTTGATACCCCTTATGGCATCTCGAACAAGATCTCGGTCAAACGAGCCAGTCGCAACCCTCACGAGTCAAAACCTTATCCGAGAACCACAAAACGATATCTGCTCTTTCAACAACGCTAATATCGTCGCTTTGAAGGATTCCAGTGCCTTTCCTGCCAGAGCGGTCATTCGCCCCTTTGATCGGGAAGTCCGATCAGATGCGTCATCAAACGAGTGGGTCTGCTTTCTTGCCTATCACTTTTCTTTGGGACTCCGGTACCCATTTCCACCCTTCATCTCTTGTTTCTTCGAGCTTACCGGCCTTAGTTATGCCCAGACTATGCCAATGGTGTGGCGAGTTTTAATGGTGTTAAACCAAATTAAATCTCGTCATTGCCCTGACCTATGCATCGAAGACCTTCCCATAGCATACCGACTGAGATCACATGGCAACAACCGCTTTCTTCTGTTTTCCACTTCCAAGAACCCCTAGTCCTTAAGGCCACCAAGAATGAAGATCAGTGGCAACGAAAGTTCTTTTTCGTAAAAAGAGACTCTATTGACAAGGGTTTTGATCTGCCAGTTAGATGGTTAACCAATGGTAGGATTTAGGGTTTTAGGAATATCCCCAAATGTATCCTTAAACTATATCCTTGACTGATATCCTGATATTTTTTGCAGCGAATTTCAGAGATCTAGCACCCCCAAGCGCGGAATCAGAACCCAGGATCAAAGAAATCTACCGACTTCCTGCTAGTGAAAGAACCTTCTCCCTGTCTCTCACAAACTCAAGTCAAAAATCAAGCTCAGAGATGTCCGGTAAGCACACGATTATAGTGATTATAAAGTATAGGTGTTACAAACTAAACATTTCTCCCTTTGTTCAGTGCCGGTCATTAACCTTGAAGGCTTCCAGCTTGACGAGTTGGACATTTATTCCAGTCTCGCACCTGCCCAGCAAGAGATCAACCCGAAGCCAACTGCCACACCAAAGCCTACCAGTTCGAAGACCGCTACTGCTCCCAAAGCTCTTCCAGCATCCAGGACCTGGGCCTCTAGCTCCCGAAAGAGAAAGGAAGTAGAGCCTCCCGCTACACCCCATGTATTCCTATTTGAGACCCATGGGTTTACGGAATCCAGCAAATTAATGACCGGCTTCCTCAACCAGGTTAGTATCCTGACCCATATCCTGCAACATATGCTGGTTATTAAAGCTAATTAAAATTAATACCTGTTTCTTTATTTTGCAGGGTCTCAAACGCCTGGTATTCCTCTATGAAGATGCATGTGGCCTGAACACCATGTTAGAGAGCAAACTAAAGAAGGCCGATGCCACCATTGCAGATCAAGCAGCAATGGCCACCGCCAAATCAGAACACTACGAACCTAAGTACAAGGCAATGACTCAAGATCACCAGTCTGCCATCCAGAAGATCACCCAGGACGCTCAAGCTAAGTCCGACGCTGCCCAGGTTCAACATGAGCAAGATATGGCTTCGTATCGGGAGAGCCTTAAGAATTCAGTTATCATCTCCCTCCTCCAGGCCAGACTGAAAATGACTTACGAAGCCATGGCTTTGGGTGTTGAATGCCCTTCATGGAATATCAAGGCTTGGGAGATGAAGCTGAAAGATCTTGGCGGTAATCCTGTAGAACCTACTGTGAAGCCCGCAGCGGAGGAGCCTGCCGATGTGGCCAAGAAGGTGGATGGTGTTGGCGTTCCGAAGGATGCTGATGGTGATGCTGGAGGTGATGCTGAAGGAGATGCCGGAGGAAATGCTGGGAAGGATGCTGCTGACGAGGTCATGATGGAAGGAGGGGCTGCCCCTTAGAGGCAACGAAGTGGGCGATGATGGATATACGTGCCAAGGCCGGAGCCCACCTTTTTAAATTCAATGGTTGTGGTCTATTTGAATAATTTACTTTTCCTGTCGTTGAACAATTTACATTTCTTGAACTAGAACAATAGGATGACCAAAGGTGGATGGGTCCTGGGTTTTAGGATGAAGCCCTTGGTCATCAATCAATATAAACTGTTTTGAATGATGCAACGGTTGGAGGCGCATAGGTCTCGTTTTGAGATGAAATCTTCAACCGTTGCGTAAATATGGTAAAAAAAAAACTAATCGTGCTTTTGACGGATGGGCCTCGGTTTGAGGTGAAACCAAAAGCACAACTTTTGACATGCTAATAATATAACCACCTTTTGACTTATTTACTGTTCTTTTTAATTTTTTGTCATGCGTTACTTAGTTTAGATTTCAACTTTGCAAAATTATCTTTTGAAAATATCCTGATCAACATACTCGGCGGTATCTACGAAGACTTTCGCTAAGCAGGGTTTTTCAAAATTTCAAACAATTTAGATAAAGTCTTTAAAGAATAAAGGATATTTTATTTTTCAAAATCCGTTTTGATAATACTTATTTGTCATGAACTCAACATATCCCGAAAGCACATTTTGAGAATATATCCTAAGGATATATCCTAATCAGGATATTTAAGCCTTAAACATAGTTTCAAAAGTTCAAACAACTTAAGTAAAGTTCACAAAGGAAAGATCATACCAGGAATAGAGCGTAGCCCTAGTATCGAACTTCAATCCTTTTGCAATTTCTTCCACTAAGATGTCCCCAGTCCGAGATACTTAGTACACTAGGTTCAACTTTGATTCTTTGAGCTTTACACAATCTCCTTAGGAGGAATGTCCCCTGTGCATGAAGTCTTCGAACACTTAGAAAATTTTTGAATTCAAGTTCTAACTGTTTGGACAGTTCTTGTGTTACTGGGGTAAAATCCAAAAACATACTGGAGATAAATCCTTAGTATCCTGGGGATAAACCCATAGGTATCCTAGGGAAAATCCCAAATTTTCATGCGCTACAGGCGGGAGTGTATATACTCCAAGACTTAGAAAGGTGATAACCTTTAAACCTTAGAGAGTATGAAAATACTCTTTCGTGAGAGAGGGTGATCAATCCTCATATACCTTTAGGATCCAGGATATAGCCAATGGTGACGAAATTGTCAGCCACTTTTACATGAACTGGTCTGCCACCTTGAACTATCCCTGGATAACTTGCACTCCAGGAGGGGTGTTTAAACCCTATTCGAGAGAAAGGTGAATACCTTTAAACCTGTGAAGGGATCAGGATCCCTTAAACGTGAGAGAGGGGGCCAATCCTCTAGTCTTTCGAAATATCCTGAGTGTGTATCCTGGAGCTACATCCCGAAGCATATACTTCAAAACAACTGTAAACTAAGGTGGGTGTTAGCTTGGCTAACACCCCTCCGATGCCTAAGTCAGTAATGGGTTCAAAACAATAAATAATAAAAAGATATATTAAAAGAGATAGAATCCATACCATCCTGAGTTAGAATTAAATTCCAAACTCACTTGAAATAGAGCTTTAGATGTATAGCATTCCAGGATCTTGGTAGCATATCCCCCTCCATATTCTTGAGTCGGTATGCTCCTTTTCCTGATTCTGATTCAATCTCATAGGGTCCTTCCCATTTCGGAGCCAACTTTCCATCGGCAGGATTAGTAGTATTCTGAAAAGCCTTTCTCAATACCCAATCTCCAACCTGGAACCTTCTAGTCCTTATATTCTTGTTATATGCCTTAGATATCCTCTGTTGATATGCTGCCATCCTTAGCCTTGCTGCGTCTCTTGTCTCATCAATAGTATCCAATTCCTGGCATAGGACTTCAGGATTCTGCTCAGGATCCCGGAGGTTGGATCTTGCTGTAGGTATTACCATTTCTGTCGGGATCACCGCTTCTGCTCCAAATAGGAAAATGGGGTTTGGCCAGTTGCACTTTTCATCGTCGTCCTATCAGCCCATAAAACAAAGGGTAATTCTTCTGCCCATCTTCCCTTCTTAGCTCCAAGCCTTTTCTTCAAATTGTTGACAATTATCTTGTTTGAGGATTCTGCTTGTCCATTTGCTTGAGGATGCACTGGGGTGGATGTGATCATTTTGATTCCCCAACTCTTGCAAAAGTCAGTAGTCCTCTTACTTATAAATTGAGATCCATTGTCACAAATTATCTCAGCTGGTACTCCAAACCTAGTCAGGATATTCCTTTTTATGAAGGATACTACTTCTTGATCTCTAACTTGAACAAATGCTTCAGCTTCAACCCACTTAGAGAAATAATCGGTCATTGCCAGCATGAAGACCTTTCCTCCTGGAGCCTTTGGCAATTTTCCTACTATATCCATTCCCCACTTCATGAATGGCCAAGGTGAAGCTATAGGATAAAGTGGCTCAGCCGGCTGATGTAATATATTACTGTGTCTTTGACAAGCATCAGATCTTCGAGCATATTCTGCAGCATCTTTTCTCATCGTCGGCCAATAATATCATGTTCTTAATACCTTTGAGAATAACGACCTGCCCCCAGTATGTTTACCACAATCCCCTTCGTGTATATCCTGAAGCACTTCTTTGGTTTCGGGATCCTCCAAGCACCTCAGATATGGTCCTGCAAGAGATTTCTTATACAAGACATTATTTATAATAGTGAATCGTGATACCTTCATTCTAAAGGCCTTAGGATTCTCATCCTTTGGGATGTGTCCTTCCTTGAGATATCTTATGATCGGGGCCATCCAAGACTTAGGATCCTCGTCAGGATACTCATCATCAGGATCCTGAACACTTACTACTACCTTATCCTGAGGATCCGTCACAGGATATAGGATATGTAATATTGGTATTCAGGTTCCTTCCGGTATCCTGACTGATGATCCTAGATTTGCCAAGGCATCAGCTTTAGCATTATCCTCTCTTGGTACCTGTTCAAGTGTGAAAATATCGAAATATCCTGCTAATTTTTTGAGAATTTCGAGATACTCGATTAACTTCTCACCTTTATTTGCATAGGTTCCATTAAAATGATTAGTAATTAACAAATATTCAACATATACTTGCAAACTCTTGACATTCATACTTTTAGCCAATTCTAATCCTGCAATTAAAGCTTCATATTCTGCCTCATTGTTAGTGGCAGGAAACTCACATCTAATAGCCTGGGGTAATATGTCCCCCTGTGGCGATTTTAGTAGTATACCCAAGCCTACACCTCTTACATTAGATGCACCATCAGTATATAACGTCCAGGACTCTAAGTTTTCTCCTAGCTGTTGTACTTCTAGGTCTACTTGATTTTGAATATCACTACTGAAATCAGCCACAAAGTCAGCTAAAGCCTGAGACTTTATGGCATTTCTAGGTTCATACACTAGATCAAAGGCACTTAATTTCACTGACCACTTAGCCATCCTACCTGACATCTCGGGTTTCCTAAGCATATTTTTAACAGGATAGTTGGTTTTAACGTGAATCCTATGTGTTTCAAAATAATGTCTAAGTTTTATTGATACCATAACTAGGGCTAATATCAATTTCTCTAAGTGAGAATACCTAGTTTCAGCATCTAATAAACTTTTACTAACATAATAAACAGGATACTACTGACCTTCATGATCCTTTACAAGGACAGCACTTACTGCGTTCCCTGATACTGCAAGGTACAGGGATAGTGGTTCACCATCCTCAGGCTTCATCAATAGAGGTGCGGTTGAAAGATACCGCTTCAAATCCTGCAAGGCTGCTTCATGCTTTGCTCCCCATTCAAACTTCTTATTCTTTTTCAGGATATCATAAAATTCCTTGCATTTTTATGAGGATCTTGAAATAAATCTATTCAATGTTGCCACTCGTCCTGTCAGTCTTTGAACATCTTTCATGTTAGAAGGTGATTTGATATCCAAGATGGCTTTGATCTGTTTTGGGCTTGCTTCTATCCCCCTTTTAGTCACCATATATCCTAGAAACTTTCCTGCCCCCACTCCGAAATAGCACTTAGCAGGATTTCGCTTCATGTTATACTGATCCAGGATGTCAAATGCTCCCTTAATATCCTGGAGGTGATCCTCAGCCTTCTTAGATTTTACTACCATATCATCGATGTACACCTCCATGGTGTCCCCCAGCTTTTCTTTGAACATCATGTTCACCAATCTTTGATATGTTGCACCTGCATTTTTCAAACCAAAGGGCATAGCAGTGTAACAATATATACCTGTCGGTGTCATGAAGGCAGTATCCTCCTAGTCTGAAGGTTCCATTTGGATCTGCTGGAATCCTGAGGATGCATCCATGAAGGTTAACATAGCATCCACCATTCAGTCAATATGAGGAAGAGGAAATGGGTCTTTGGGACAAGCTTTGTTCAAGTCTGTGTAATCTACACAAACTCTCCATTTCCCATTCTTCTTCTGCACCACCACCACATTTACTAGCCATCTTGGAAAAATGACTTATCTGATCATTTTGGACTTCAATAACCTCTCTACTTCTTCCTAAATAATCACATTTCGCTCCGGAGAAAACTTCCTTCTCTTTTGTTGGACAGGCTTGAATGCCTGTCAATACCGAGCTTATGTGTTATAATATCCTTGGAAATACCTGTCATATCCTCGTGCTTCCACGCGAATGTTGACATCCTGCATTTCAAAAAATTAGTCAATTGGTCTTCAATATCCTGAGGGATATTGGTTCCCACGAGCACCGAGATATCCAGATTATTCTGATCCAGGATAACTTTCTTTACATCCTGCTCTGAAGCCTCCATGATATCCTGGCCTCGAATCTTTAATTGCTATGCTGCACTTGGCTTTGTTGAGGATTTCATCGAAGAAGAATAACACTCCTTTGCTTCCTGTTGATCACTTTCCACCTTGACAACTCCCCAAGGAGTAGGGATCTTGATGCATTGATGGTAGGTTGAAGGAACAGCCTTCATATCATGGATCCAAGGCCTACCTAGTATAATATTATAGCAGGATAGAGAGTCCATGACACAAAAGCGCTGCATTGAGTTGACCCCTTAAATATACACGAGCAACTTTATCTCTCCTACGGAATTCCTAGCTTCTCCGCTGAAACCAACGAGCACAGTGGACTTCGAAGTAATATCCATTGGGGATACATTCATCTTCTTCAATGTTTCCAGCTGAATTATGTTGACTAAGCTGCCATTATCCACCAATATCATGCGTACAAAATGGTTAGCAACATATAACGTTATTACTAAAGCATCATGGTTGGGATCCTTGACAGTATCCCTGTCATCATTGTCGAAGGTGATGACTTTATCAGTCGTGAGGGTTGACATTCTTGTTTGCTTATCTCCCCTCTCTGCCTTGGCTTCCTTCGCATGTCTTTTTGCCGCAGAATACGATGTGCCGCAGATGTCGGATCCTCCTGAAATAAAGTTAATTATTTTTGCATCCGCAGGAGGTGATGCTGCACGCTCAGGATCCTTCTTAGGATCCTGGCCCTTATTCTTCTTTCTTCCCAAGAGGTCCTTCAGATATCCCTTACTCAAGAGATAGCTTATTTCCTTTCTCAAAGCGATGCAATCTTCAGTAACATGCCCAAAATCCTCATGGAAGGCACACCACTTGGACTTGTCCTTCCAGTCAGCCTTTTGTTGATTCTTTCGGGGCCACCTTGCTTTGTCT
Organism: Helianthus tuberosus; assembly: GCA_030545235.1. Taxonomy (NCBI): domain Eukaryota; kingdom Viridiplantae; phylum Streptophyta; class Magnoliopsida; order Asterales; family Asteraceae; genus Helianthus; species Helianthus tuberosus. The sequence continues at coordinate 19,500,773 of CM060364.1, read as the reverse complement.
CCTAAACCCTGCATAGCATACATCAGTTCAGGTATGTTAACAGAAAAACAATATTCAGACAACTCAGGATACTCCTCAGGATCCTCGTCTTCAACAGCATTCACTTTTTTGCCATCATTTCTGCCATACGGTTTAGAGCGGTATGGTTTATACGAGGATTCTGATTTCTTGTTGGTTGACTCATAGATTGTGGACGAATTCATCCTCTCTTGCATCTTTTTATCATCCTCCAGGCGAATGTATCTCAAAGCCCTGTTACGAGCTTCGTCCAGATTCCTGTAGGGATTCATTACAAGATCATGGTAAAACTGAGAATCTTTTTGTAATCCCATCTTAAAAGCCTGCACAGCTGTTGCAACATCAAGATGTGGGATATCTAAGGATTCCCGACTAAACTTGTTCACATAATCCCTCAAGGATTCCTGAGGTCCTTGAGTTATCCTGTAAAGATCGATGGTCAGTTTTTCAAAACTCCGGCTGCAAGAAAATTGACTATTAAACAAATTAACTAAATGAGCAAATGAAGTAATTGAGTGAGGAGGAACGTTTAAGAGCCATTTCAAGGCTGATCCTGTTAAGGTAGAAACAAAACCCTTGCAAAAGCATGCTTCTTTGAGATCTGGAGGGATAGGGTTGATTTCCATCATTTCCCTATACTGGGAAATATGCTCCTCAGGATCCGTAGTCCCGTTATAGAGTTTCATGTTGGGGGTTTGAAATCTTTTTTGGGATTTCAGCATCACAAATGGGATATGCAAACCGGGATATCATGTGGCTGTCCTGGGACACTTCAGGAATTGGCTGAACCACCCCAGGTACACTGGATATCATGTCCTTCGGTTTTTGAAGCTCCCTGGAAAATGCTGATGCCATACCTGCATCCTGCAAAGATCCAACACCATTAGTAGCAAGAGTATTATTATTATTAGATACATTACCAGCTTGGGGATTCTGGCCATATCCTGAAGCATATCTTGAGTTTCTCACAGTTGATACTCTTACTGAAGAAGGTATCTCAGGAGTATGATTCTGGGAATGGCTAGGCATAATATTCCCCCGGTTATCCTCAGTATAAACTGCAGAACTGAAGTTCAAAGCCCTGGGTTGCAAGGGAGTGACAGTGTCTTCAGCAGGCCTACTCGAGCCGGATTTCAAGAGTCGTATCTCTCTTATCAGCATCTGATTAGTTTCTTGTTGCTGCCTCATCTGTGTTGGGGTATACGCACGCGGAAGCAACACACACTCACGAACAATCAACTGCAGAAATAGAAAATAAACGACACAAGAATTTATGTGGTTCGGTTGCCAACTGCAACCAACGTCCAGAGGGCAACTAAGATATTTCTTTCATTCCGTTGCACACAGATTACAATACAGATCAGTTTCTTATATAGAGATTACATGAGACATTTTCAAACAAAGAAGCAAAAGAAAGATTGGTGTCTTCAGCTACTTCTTTGTCAAGCCGCAAAAATGGCTGCTGCCTACTCTGTCACAATCTTTGACAAACCACAAGTGGCTTCACACTCAACAATCTCCCACTTGAAGCCACGGAACAATCTTCACCTATGCTTCAACAGTGCATCTGTATATCTGTAAGAAACTTTAGTACCTTCCTAGTTACCCCGCCTTCATTTATACCTGAAGGCCAGCTGAAGCTCCCCCGAACTCCAACCCAACAGTCTTACCAGACCCAGCCGTGACTGAAACCGCCACTGACTCATTCTCTATCTCAATCGGCTTGCACACTCCACCGGATCCAGAGATACACCGAGAATCAAAACCACTCTCCAAATTCAGCAAGTGTTTCCCAGGAGAGATTTTATCAATCGGAATACCAGTCTTCAAAACCCAACGGAGTTTTCTGACTTTACCCGGAACACGTCCCATGCTCCCACTGTCACTAAACTCCTGACCTAGTTTAAACCTCCGATCCCGTTCAGCTTGAATCACCTTGGCACCAGGCTTCGCCCTTGCAATACGAACCCTCTTTTGCCCCTTAGATTCAGTGAACCAAAATTTGTCTTGCTTAACCGGGATGGTCACTCCCTTAGCAGATACCTTAGCCATATACAATGATCCTCGCTTCTTTCCACGTGCAATAACCAGATTCCCGTTAATCACCTTCCATTTACCCAATGGAGTAACCAGATTAACATCTCCCATTCCCGTAACACAAAGAATTTGATCATTAGCTAATTGTATCTTCCCAAAGTTACCTTCTTTCAAATTCACCATCGTTTCCCCGCTGTGCATGGCGCGAAACAAAGCACCAGAATCCATGACCCAAGAGTCTTCACTTCCTTCCACCGAGTCCCAATGCATCAAACCCAGACGCATTCTCAGAAGCAGAATTCAAATATTCATGACATCGACTCCAAAAGATGTCTGAACCTTCATGCAGCCCACAAGTCAACTATGCCCAGCTCCCACTGTTACTGTTATCCCAACTCATGCCAAATGACACTCCATGAGCCGAACCTTTACTCGTACTATTCCTGTGAAAAACCTTCACCCAGTACCAGTACAAAGATCCACTCAAATGTCAAACAGTTGATCACCACCGAACAAGGAATACCATCCACAATTCCAGACCAGCTAACCGGCAAACGATTATAACTACCATAGAGCTTCCAACAAGCAATAGTTCCATGACTTGCAATTGACTTTCTTTTCACTTGTGTCAACATCAACAACTCTGTTGATTCCATTTTCTTCAAGTTCTCACCCATCGACCAGTACCACATCCAAGTTCCCATGACAACCCAATCAACCGAAACCCGAAACCATCACAAACCTCGGTTCCTCAAATTTTCCGGTAGATAATAAATGTCAAAACATGAACTTGAAACACAAACCATATTTAGCCCGTAACCCAAACTCGACCAACGGCTGAATATCCCAGTGGCTCCAATCGAATTAAAAAAATGGCTAAATAATATTTTAATTTGGTACAAACCTCGATCACCTCGTCCAAAAACAATAATCTGATGATCTTCAAGAGTTTACCCGGCTCCAGTCGACCGAAAAATTAATCGACAACCACAAACTCTAAATCATCAACCGATCACCTTGTCACACAAACCCCCCCCCCCCCCTTTTTCTTTGTTGGACCTACAAAAAAATAATCTTTCTTTTCTTTTTTCTTTTTGAATGTGGGAGACATGCTTATTCCTTCTTTTGAATGGCTTTTGTTGGTTGTTTGAATAAAGTATATAGTGTTATACGGATTAAACAATACAAATAATTACAAAAACCCACCTTCATCATGAATTGCATCCACCTTCCTTTTCTTTCTTCTTTTGAATGGCTTATTCTGCCATTTCAAACACAAGGCAAACAAAGAAGCTTGATCGATGGTGTGAACAGCCAAAGAAAAAAAACTTTCCATTTTCTTCTTTCAAACACAAGACAACCACAGAACCAACGATTCACAGGGCTCCGGCGATTCCAGTCGGCTTCAAACTACCGACACACCAACCTAATCCCAATCTCAGGTATTCTGTCTTTCTTTCGAATCATGTTCTTCATGTGTAACCGAGCCGTAGCTCTGATACCAGTTGTTGGGGTATACGCACGCGGAAGCAACACATACTCACGAACAATCAACTGCAGAAATAGAAAATAAACGACACAAGAATTTACGTGGTTCGGTTTCCAACTGCAACCTACGTCCACGGGGCAACTAAGGTATTTCTTTCATTCCGTTGCACACAGATTACAATACAGATCAGTTTCTTATATAGAGATTACATGAGACATTTTCAAACAAAGAAGCAAAAGAAAGATTGGTGTCTTCAGCTACTTCTTTGTCAAGCCGCAAAAATGGCTGCTGCCTACTCTGCCACAATCTTTGACAAACCACAAGTGGCTTCACACTCAACAATTTGTTCCTGTACACTACCAAACAAAGTTAGAATTTCTTCGTTAGAAGCCAAAACAGGACCAGATCCCTGGATATTGCGAGCGGGGATAACATCCCGAGCCACATGACTTTCAGTTCCCTGTGAAGAGGCTTGTATTCTCGGAGGAGGTGGTGGAAGCACCGAACCAATTGTTGCTGAGGTCGTAGCAGACATGGTGGAAGAGCTCATGTTTGATCTCGAGGCCATTGAAAATAGTGTAGCAAAAAGTTTTGAAAATAGAAAACCAAGTAATGATTTTGCAAAAGTTTTTAGTAGAATAGCACCACTTGCCCCACGGTGGGCGCCAAATTGTTTTGGTCAAAAATTACCGAAGCAATTAAGTGATCAAATTAGTTAAGTGAGGTAGTGTGCTAAGAAGATGTGTTGAAAATATGCTAGTTAAGTTATTTGCAAAAACAGTTTCAGGATACGGCTCAGGATATAGAGTTGTATTTATGATCAAACAATGAGCGAAAATGTAAAGTGTGACACAGGATATACGAGGAAAGCCCTTGATCAATCTAGATCGCCAGCACAAAACCTCAGGAGCTGACAATCGCAGCTGCCTTGTTCTTCTATTACTTCAAATATCCGGATACAGTGCAGGATATGATGCGGATCAACTAGGTGTTACAACGTAATTCGAGTACAAGTGTTTGAGTGTAGTGATTGTTTGCAACAAGAGAGTAGAAGTGTGCGTAAAAGTGTGTGCCTTAACCTGATCCGATCAATCTATTTATAGTAAAACGAAAATAACAAACTATCCTATTAAACCGGGATGCTTCGAATATTCCTCAAGTAAACGTTATAGTCCACTTCTTCCGGGTTCAACGTCTATAACCCAACCGATTTGCCCGAGTCTTGAGGGAAGAAGTCCTCCTGACCGTTAGAAGCTTGTTACAACAATCTGCACGTGAGCTAATTGGTTAGTACCAGGATATCGTATCAGGATGTTACCAATATCCTGATCCGGTATCCTGATCACAAATAAACAATTAAATCCAGAATATTAGTCAGGATATATAAGTAGGACTGTCCAAACTGCTCGACGATCGCTCGAAAAATGCTCGAAAAATGCTCGTTCGATTCCCGCTCAGTTTGTAAATGAGCCGATCGGATCGGTTCGATTCAAATTCAATCGGAGCATGAGCATAGCTCCGCTCTCTCGTCGATCGCTCGGTTTCGCTCGAATTATTTTTATTAATAATTAATATATATATTTATATTATAGATTTTATAGATTAAAAACCCAAATAAATATAATAGCCTAAAAAAATCAAAAGCCCAAATAACATTCAACCCAACTTAATATTTAATATGTAAATCTAACCCTAAATCCTATTCCTAAAAGAGTAATCACTCAGTCGTATCATATTCATACGCCGTTCTCTAATCTTCGACTCTCACTCTCCGGTCTCCACAGTCACACTCACACATATCGCCGCTCTCTAGTCTCCGACACATCGTCTGCAACAACATATCGCTGCTCCTGTGTTCATTCTGCAATAGTTCACCAGACGGTCTTCAATCTCCAGTCTTCAATCTGCAACAAGTGAGTCGCTCCAGTCTTCAATCTCCAAACTGTCACACCCCAATATTTCCACATATTACCTGTGGGCCCGGTGGGGAGTATCGTGACGTAGTTGATATCATCATGGTCAATCATACACAGAATAGCACAGCGGAAGTCTTGGAATATAAAATATTATTACAAACTCAAATGTCTGAAAATATCAAAGTATTTATTAAAGACGAGTCTGTAATATCAAATCCACAGGAGGATCATTACAGAATGTTTAAAAATAAAGCTGAGCAGACTTTATGGCATCTTTAAGGATTTGCAAGATCCTCTTTTTCGGCACCGAGCAACTCCCAGCCTATTACGAGTAGTACCTGCCACTTAGCCTTTTGAAAATACGTCAGTTTTCACTGGTAAATAAAATTTAAGCGACTCATTTGAAAAGAGTTTATAAAAATTGATTTAAGTGCACAAGGCACAAAACCTTTTATAACTTGGGACAATTATTTGAATATAATCTTGTATACAGATTTACATGTTTGTCTTACAATTGGGGCCGGTTGGAAGCCGGTCATGATTAACCGACTCACCACTTATAGAACCCACAAAGGAGTTATCCCCAACATGTGGGTTTATATATTATTTTAGCATTTGCATCTGTCAGGTGTATGCCTACACCCCGTGCATAGGTCGTGGCCATTTTAAATGAAATGAGCCGAGGGTATCCAGGACACGGTCAGATTAACCCCCAATGTTTATGTTATCAAACAAGACATATTAAAACGGGTTATGCAAATTTATTAATCACAATTCGATTAAATGATTTCATACCCGACCAAGTGGTATTATTATAATACCATATCCCAAGCCCGTATAGGGAAAATAAGTTAAAAGTATTTACCTGAGCTAATACTTGATTCACAGCAAAATAACTCAGTCGTATCCAATCTATCTAAATGCAGGTAGCTTTTACCGGGTTGCTCTAGTCTGGAGTGATGGTAATATATAACCAATTCAGAATGCTAATGGTCTTTATTTAAGTCATAGACTTAGACCGGCTAGCTTAAAGTATCTTAACGCGGTACGACGCGCTAGATTAAGCGATGACCGGAATAGAATGTTATTTAGACCCAACAAGTTTGGATACTTGTATAATATGGGTAAACTAAACACATTCCGGATTTTGAGACAAAAACGATAAGGTTAAACCCGTTTCGGCAAACATACATAAACTAGTTACATAAACCGATCCGAACGCGTAAAATGCGTAACGGGTAACCAAATGAATCATATACAAGCTCCATATGTTATTATGCTTAGAATATGTCAATACATCAGTAGGATGTCAACATATATGCCCAAAAAGTATTTAAAATCAAATTAAGTCCCGTGAGGGCATTTTGGTAATTTTAATACTTATAAAAGAGATTTTATAACAAACTGTAGTTCTGGTCCTTTCTAATCAGTAAAAATATTTAATTTATCACATTACATCAGTAAGATATTACACATATGTGAAATTTACTATTTATGACCAAACTATGTCCCGAAAGGGCATTTTGGTCATTTCACATAGGCTTTTAAGGGCATTTTTGGAAATCTGAGTTCATAACTTATACCTACTGTAATGATATTAAAATTTATTTAAAAATTTCAGTAGGTAACAAGTTTTAGGTGTTAATTATGGTTTAAAACAATACTATGCACCTAAATAGTGTAAAAATCGCTAATTGACGATATTTAAGGGGTTTTATGGAAATCTGAGATTTTGATCAGTTTTGAATGCTCAAAATAATTTATTTAATATATGGAATTAGTAGGAAAAGGTTTGGTATTCAAATCATTAGTAAATCTCATTTTATGCATGAAAAGGGTATTATCGTCATTTACCGAATAATACAAGAACTCTATGATATGATCAGTTTATAATCTGATCAATAATTCCAACAATCCCTAAAAATAATATCTTAACAGTAGGTAATGAGTTTTGGGTCAAAATCCAAGTTTAAACATGCTTTATGCAAGATATCGCAATTTACTTAGTTAAAAGCTTCTAATTACGATATCGAGCATAACTCCTATTTGGGACCAAGAACTGATGCAAAATTTTTGGGACAAGCTTATATATCAGTAACAAAGGTTTTTCTCCTCTCACATTTCTAAAAATCTCATCCTTATGTCAAAAGGGCAAAATGGGCGTTTATAAGCATAATAGCGGAAACTAGCGTATAATTCAAACCACAAGGAACCATGCTATATAACTCCAGAGGGTTATACTACTGAATAATATGGTCCTAATGGAAGCTTAAAACATGGAAGAATTAAGCTTAATCGGGTCAGAACTGAAAAGTCAAAGCAAAGTCAAGCTTTTGCGACTTTCAGTTGTGAACCGACCCTAAACTTAGAATTGTCGGGTTGGACCAGCTTAGACATGTTCTAATAATCATTACCAAGTTATTAGAGTGTTAAAATATAATTTACAACCTCTACATCTATGGTTTTAATTAATATTCACAAAGCTGCCAAGTTTGAATTTTTACCTAAACGGTTTGACTCGACAATTAACTAAGCAAACGAAGGAATTAGGAGGTGCCCTTTCAGGGGTTAATCACCTACCTGACTATGGTCTTATACCCACTTTTAATTTGGTTAGTGGTTGGACCATGAGAGTTTAATCCGAAAGTCAAAGTTTATTTACGATGCTTGACTTTTTGGTTTATAAAATTATGAAACTGAACTAATGAGTGGGCTAAGGCACTTACAAATGGTCCATGCTATCTTTTCTACTAAGATTATACTCCACTTCAGCTTAGGGAGTTCCAGATTTGAGAGATGGGAGGAATGAATGAGAAATGAGCAATGAACTAATTGGGTTTTCCTCCTATTCATAGTTTTTGGGTTTGATTCAGATCTTGACAAGTGTTTAGGGAACACATGAGATCATTACAGGTGGTATACCAGCTGTAATTTATGAATTGAAGCCCAAGAAAACGATTTGGATTGGTTTAGAAGGATTGGAGTGGTCACCAAGCAAAATAGGAAAAGGAAAAAAAATATAAACTGCTGCAGCTCTGGGCCTCGCGGCCCGCGTAGATGAGCAGTCCAGGTTCACGCGGCCCGCCTGGGGTCTGGCCCAGAAAAATAAGTTTGGCAGCTTGGCAGTCTCAGCCCCTGCACTTACTAAATGCCATTTTTGACACATCTGAGGCCCGCCAAGCCACGTTTAAGGCTCTACAAGGTCAATTATGTTTAGAGGACTCAAAATATGCCCTGAAGTATCTCGGATGTCGGTTTGTTTGGTCGTATGGTCACGTTATTTGTCGAATTACGACGAAACACGCACGGACGCGAAAAACGACCCAAATTACGCGACGAATGGAAATTTATCAAGCCAAATGCTAAAATAAAATATTTTAGTGCTTACATAAATTTTTGGGTGTCCGAGGATATTCAGAATGCGAGATATGCGCGAAAGTGCAAACTTGTGCACTTTTTGACACTTTTAGTCCCTGCATGACATAAAAGTTTATTTTTGCGCACCAAACACCTCTAAGCCTATATCTAAGCCATATAAAGGATAAATAGGGTATGTTTAACTCATGGATATAATTCGGAAGGTCCGTTATCAAACGATTCGACCTACTTTTGTAGTTTGACGCAATTAGTCCCCTAATTGCGCAAAGTAGCGCGAAATGCCGTTTAATGATATCCAAGCCTTCTATAGCCCATAATGGGCATTCCTGAATGTATGTCCAATTATTACAACGCTCCGGTTTGCTTAAAAGGTCCCCGAGGGGCGTAGATTCAAAAGTTGATGCTTTTGGTCCCTCTAATGCGCAAACTTGCGTATATCATCGTGTAATAGCATCGAAGCCTTATCTAGACCATGTTAGGCATTCTTGAGAGTATTACAGTACATCACGATGCTTCGGGTTTGTTAAAAGGTAACTCAGAGGTAAGAATTAACATGTTGACACTTTTAACCCTTCATTGCGCAACTTTCAAATAATTACGCAACCGGCTCCTTTCGTCCAACGAGCGGCTCGTCTGAGAATATGGACATCCCATAAGGTCACTCAGAGGCCTATTTTAGGCATGTTGACACTTTCAGTCCTTCTATAAATAAAGTTTTTGATTTTGATGAAATTAGTCCCTCATAGTCAACATTTGACTTTATTAGGGTTCATTACACGTGTCAACTCATTATTGGACACGATTTTACGAGGTGTTACACAAACAGTCGTATCACTTGTTTGTTAAACTTGTTTCAGTCTAATCTGCTTCTGTTTTTTAAACTTGTTTCAGTCTAATATGCTTTTGTTTTTTAAACTTGTTTCAGTCGTATAACAATCATTTGTAAATATCACTTGTTTCAGTCTAATCTGCTTCTGTTTTTTAAATTTATGTATGTTTGTTATAGTATGTTTTTATGTTAATTAATCGTTAAATCGTATGTTTCTGTTATGTTTTTGTTTGGTATGTTAACCAGATTGTTTCTGTATGTTAAATCGTTTCTGTTTGGTAACCAGATTGTTTCTGTTATGTTTCTGTAATTCTGTTTGGTAACATACATGTTAAATCATTTCTGTTTGGTAACCAGATTGTTTCTGTTATGTTTCTGTAATTCTGTTTGGTAACATACATACATTTTATGTTTCTGTAATTCTGTTTGCTAATCTGCTTCTGTTTCTGTAATTCGTTAAGAACATTTTTAGAATAATGAAGCCTTATGGCTTTTGAACTTAATGGTTTTGTGTAATGCTTGTGTTTCTTTATTTTGTTTTTGTTGAACGAAGCCTTATCATTCAATCGAGCGAAACCGAGCGAAAACAATCCGCTCGATTTTTTTTAGGATTTGATAAAAACCGAGAAAACCAAGCAAAACCGAGCCGATCGATTCAAATTCAATCCGAGCATGAGCATCACTTTTGCGCTCGGTTTTACAAATTTGATCCGCTCAGATCGGATCGGTTGTAATTCAATCCGAGCAAGAGCAGACCCTCGATCGGATTGGATCGGCTCATGAACACCCCTATATATAAGCAAAAAATGACCCATAACAGTTAGTATAATAACTCAATATTTACATTAGTAATACCTTCCCTGAGATGGCATTCCAACGACTACGTCGGGCGGAACCACGATAGCCGTTACGGAACCCTGGATCAATCGGGCAGCTTATCTAATACGTAATCGGGGTTATGATACTTACAACGGGGCAGAACTTCGTTATTTAGGGGGTATTATACCCGAGAATAGCATATACTATCAGAAATTTCGAGAGAGAAAGTTGATTGTGCGCGAGTTTGAATGAAATGCCGATACCCTCTATATATAGGGCCTGATTTCAGGTTATTCGCGCCCCGCGAAGGGTTTGGCCCAGGGCTACGCGGCCTGCGAGAAGGTCTAGGGTAGGCCCTAGCCTTGCTGAGTTGACACGTAGCATCGACACGAGTCTGACACGTGGCGGCTCAGGGGCTCGCCGTGACTCCTTGCTGTCGCGGCCCGCGTAGGAGGTAGCCAAAGGCTACGCGCCTCGCGAGAGAACATTAAATCTTGTTTTTAATTATTTTTTAATAAAAATAAGGTATTCGGGGCCCGTTTTCACATACGTGGTGTATTTTAAGACATATAGGGATATTTTTAAATATATTAGGGGTGTCATAAATATTTTGGAGGGTTGTTATATCCTCCTCACCTTGTTTTAGAACTCGTCCTTGAGGTCTACTGAAACAAATGCAGATATTTCCTTTGCATTTCTAATTCAAGCTCCAATGTGTACTCTGGTCCTCTCTTGGAATCCCATTTTACTTTGACTAGAACTAATCTCTTATGTTTGAGATTCTTGACTTTCCTATCTTCAATCTGTAGAGGCTTTTCTACAAATTTTAACTTTTCATTTACCTCTATATTTTTAAGAGGCATAACTAGTGATTCATCAGCTAAGCACTTTTTGAGATTAGATACATGAAATACATCATGTATTCCTGCCATTTCCTCTGGCAGTTGTAGCTGATAGGCTACATGTCCTATTCTTTTAAGAATTTCAAAAGGTCCTACATACCTGGGGCTTAGCTTTCCCCTCTTGATGAATCTGACTATTCCTTTCCAAGGAGAGACTTTTAGTAAAACTTTTTCTCCTACCTGAAATTCCAATGGCTTTCGTCTGTTATCAACATAACTCTTTTGTCGATCACGTGCTGCTTTTAGTCGTTCCTTGACTTGAATAATCTTGTCGGTTGTTTCTTGTACTATCTCAGGTCCAGATAGTTGCTTTTCCCCAATTTCTGCCCAACAGATTGGGGTTCGGCACTTTCGTCCATAAAGTGCTTCGAATGGTGCAGCATTGATACTTGTGTGATAACTGTTATTATAAGAGAATTCTATTAACGGTAAGTGATCGTCCCAATTACCTCCGAAATCAATTACATAAGCTCTAAGCATGTCCTCCATCGTCTGAATTGTCCTTTCGCTTTGTCCGTCCGTTTGCGGATGATAAGCGGTGCTTAGTTTCAACTTAGTTCCCATTGCTTTTTGGAAACTTGTCCAAAAATGAGAGGTAAAACGGCTATCTCTGTCAGAAATAACTAATAAATGAATTCCATGTAATGAAACTATTTCATTTATATATAGTTTAGCTAAGTGTTCCATATTGAAGGTTTCCTTCATTGGTAGGAAATGAGCTGACTTAGTTAGCCTGTCTACAATCACCCAGATTGTATCATTACCTTTTCTTGTTTTGGGTAATTTGTTAACAAAATCCATTGTTATCAATTCTCATTTCCAAACTGGCATTTCTAATTGTTGTAATAAACCTGAGGGTTTCTGATGTTCAGATTTGACTTGCGAACAAGTTAGACACTTAGAAACATAAGCTGCTATATCTTTCTTCATTCCTATCCATCATAAATTCTTTCTTAAATCCTGATACATCTTATCACTTCCAGGATGCATCGTATACTTAGATTTATGGGCTTCTTCTAATATAAGGTGGCGTAGGTTTCCTAATTTAGGTATCCACATTCTTTTCTTATGGAGTTTCCAAATTCCATCAGTTCCTTGTTCTAATTCCTTAATCATTCCTTTTAACTTTTCAGTATCATCCTTGATTACTGATTCTTGTGCTTTTCTAATTTGCTCATTTAAATCTACTTGTAGATTTATTTTAAGAGAACGTACTCTTTTTGGCTTTTCGTGATACTTTTGACTTAAAGCACCGGCTACCACATTAGCTTTTCCTGCAAGATACTGGATATTGCAATCGTAATCACTGAGTATTTCCATCCAGCGTCTTTGTCTAATATTCAATTCCTTTTGCCCGAAAACATACTTTAAACTCTTATGATCAGTAAAAATGGTAAACTTACTACCATAAAGGTAATGTCTCCAGATTTTCAGGGAAAAAATTATAGCTCCTAATTCTAGATCATGGTTTGAATAATTCTCTTCATGATTTTTAAGTTGTCTAGATGCGTAAGCTATAACCTTTTGGGGTTGCATCAACACACATCCATAACCTAATCTAGAAGCGTCACAATAAACTACAAAATCTTCAGTTCCTTCTGGTAACGCTAGTATGGGTGTATTGGTTAATCTTTGCTTAAGAATTCTAAAGGCTTCTTCTTGTTTGGTCCCCATTCAAACTTAACATATTTACAGGTTAAGTTAGTTAAGGGAATGGCTATCCTAGAAAAATCTCAAATAAATCTCCTATAATAACCGGCCAATCCTAAGAAACTTCTAACCTCAGTTGGTGATTCAGGGGTTTTCCATTTGTTAATTGCCTCAATCTTGGTGGGATCTACATGAATTCCTTCATGATCGACTAGGTGTCCAAGAAACTAAACTTGTTCTAACCAAAACTCGCATTTTGAAAACTTAGCATAAAGCTTTTCTTTCCTTAGTAAACTTAGAAGTGCATGTAAATGGGCTGTGTGTTCCTCTTTATTCTTAGAGTAAATGAGAATATCATCTATAAAGACAATTATGAATTTATCCAAATATGTCTTAAATATTCGGTTCATCATGTCCATAAATGCGGTTGGGGCATTGGTTAAACCAAATGGCATGACAGTAAATTCATAATGGCCATACCTTGTTCTGAAAGCGGTCTTAGGAATGTCCTCTTCCTGTACCTTTAGTTGATGATATCCGAAACGCAAGTCGATTTTTGAGAAAAATCGAGCTCCTTGTAGTTGGTCGAACAGGTCATCGATTCTCGGTAATGGATACCGATTCTTAATCGTGACTTTATTCAATTCGCGGTAGTCAATGCACATACGCATTGATCCGTCTTTCTTCTTGACGGATAAGATTGGTGCTCCCCATGGTGATGAGCTTGGCTGTATGAATCCTTTTTTCTAATAATTCGTCTAATTGTTTCTTCAGTTCCTGCATTTCTGCTGGTGCCAAACGGTAAGGTGCTTTGGCAATTGGTGTTGTTCCGGGTAGCAGGTGAATTCTGAATTCAACTTCTCTGTCTGGCGGTAACCCTGGTAATTCTTCTGGAAACACATCTGAAAACTGAGATACTACATGAATATTTTTCAATTCTTTCCCTTTAGTATTAATTATTATAGAAATCAAATACACTAATGATCATTTTCTTACATAACTTGATGTTTTCATCACAGAGATGAATTTTGTGGATCTAGAGGGCTTATCTCCTTTAATTGTGATATTTTCACCCCTTGGTGAATTTACTTGAATTGACTTTTGATCACATAAAATACTAGCTTTATTGGCTACTAACCAATCCATTCCTAATACAACATCAAATCCTGCCAGATTCATTGGATAAAGGTTTATAATAAACTTTTGATTTAAAAATTCTATTCTTGCTTCCTGCAAGATTTCAGAAATCTTAATGGTTCCCCCATTTGATGTCTCTACTAGACATTTTTGTGGGAGTTTAGTTAATGGTTAATTAAGAATTTTGAAAATTGAAGTATTAATAAAACTTTGGTTTGCACCAGAGTCGAATAATACTTTAGAAAAAATATCATTATCTAAAAACGTACCGGCTATCACATCCGGAATCATCTTGGCTTCATCTGCTGTCAGAACAAATGCTCTAGCATTTTTAGTAGTCTTGTTGTTCATGGCTGGAGCTAGTTTCGGATAATTTGGCTTGATATGACCTTTTTCTCCACAGTTGAAGCATATTCCATTGCTAGGTTTCTTCCTGCAGTCTTCTTCCTTGTGTCCTGGTATCTTGCAGAAATTGCAGTAAATGAAGCATTTTCCTGAATGCTTTTTCTTGCAGTATTTGCAATAGGGTGCCGAGGTAGAACCTACATTTTTCCCACGATTAAAATTTACAGAACGGAATTCTTGGGTAAGTTTCTGAGCTAGGTTCTTTTTCTGATTCTCTTCTTGAGTACGTACTAACTCATCAGTCAAGGTGTTTGCTAGTTCTACAGCTTCTTCTATAGTTTGAGGTCTAGCTGACTTGACTACATGCCTAATTTCACCGATTAATCCCCAGATGTAACGGGAGATTAATACTGGTTCAGGTGATGCAAGAGTTGGCGCTATTCTAGCATATTCAAAGAATAATGTAGTGTATCCCTTACTATCCACTCCAGTCATTCGAAGGTTTAAGAACTTATTTGCTATCTGTTCTTTTTCATTGGGAGAGCAGAATTTTCTTTCCACCATATTCTTAAATTCCTCCCATTTCATATTGTAAATTCTGTCACTTCCTCTAGATTGGAGGATAGTGTTCCACCATTCTAAAGCTGAGTTTTTAAACAGATTGGAAGCAAACATTATTTTATCCTCTTCTGCGCACTTGCTTATTTTTAAGACTGCTTCAGTCTTTTCTATCCAGCGTAGAGCTCCAACGGCCCCTTCATTGCCCGAGAATTCCATTGGTTTACAAGACCAGAATTCTTTATAAGAACAACCATAAGACATGGTTCTTCTTCTTTTGGGAATGGGCGCTTGAAGTATGGGTCCATTGTTCATGATGTGTTCCGTTTCAGTTTGTTGTTTACTGCTATGGTTACTTTTATTATCAGTTTCCCTAACATTTTGGATAATAAATGGCATCGCATCTATAATTCCTTGTGCCACTTTGTGTTGAATAGCACTGTTATCCACTTGGTTTCCATTGTTATTGTTATTCTGGTTATCATTATTCTGGTTTTCCGGGTTATTATTCGGATTCTCCTGATTCACTTGGTCAGTCATCTGAATTTTAAACATTTACCATGTATTAATATCACAAGATAATATGTAATACAATCAATCACATAGCACAAATATTGATAAAAAAACATCGAACATTGCGACTTACTCTTTCTTATATACTATGCATCTAATACAAACCGATACTGGAATTTAAAATTACAATACTAGTAGGCATCACTAATCACGAGGTGGTCTATACTACAGTATATTACTATAAAATATAATTTTTTTTCAAACATACATATTATATATTATTATTTTTTTATTACTACTATTATTACGGGTAGGGGTTCATTCAAGAGTCCATATTACGCTCGTCATACTTCCAGACGAGTCGTTCTCCTGCTTGCATCATTCTTTCACTATTTTCCAAAATCTCCTCCCCGAAGGTTCGGAGCTCTTGCACATCTTCTGCACTCATTGGGGGTGCATGTGCTGGGACTGGTTTTGGAAACTAGGGCATAGGTTCTTGGTATGGGTGTTCCAAAATTTCTCGAACATATGGATCATGGTTCCAATAGGGATCTAGGATATCAAGGTCTGGGTAGGCTGCTAGGTTCGACATGGGTACGTCTTCTGGTATTGGGTAGCGTTGCTGGTAATCCCTATATTCGTCTAACCATGGGTCGTAATCTGGGTCTAAGGGATTGGGTGCTGGTATCCTAGGTATTTCTTCTGGGTTGAAATCATGCATTAGGATTTGATTTTCTGGTTTGTTTTCTATTTCCATTGGCTGTGCAGAAAACAGGGGTAAAGGCTGGGGTGCTACAAGTTGCTCTAGGTTAGGGTTTGCAGTTGTAGTTGCTAGGATATGGAAGTTTGCTAAACTCCTATTGAGCATATCCTGGGTGTGAGCATCTGTCTCTCGCTTAATGGGTGATCTAGCGGTATACCATGATGGTTCGAATCGGAGACCCAGTTACACGCCGATGCAACACGAGAAGGCGATGACGCACGTAGTGGATTTACGAAGGAGAATTGCATGAGTCACAACCTGCGGTGGAAACCATGGTCTTTGGATTTAAGTTGGAGGCCTTACTTAGACGGTACCAAATGCACTACTTAGACCGATCAAAAGGGCCTCCCGTGTACCCTTGTTTTGAAAAAGCTAAACACGTGATGACATCACTGGATGGAACTCTTAAGCGGTTACGACTATGGAACCTAAACACGTATGAGCATGCAGCTCACTATCGACTCTAGCATACCAGATCAGATTCGCTTTGTTCTAACCGAAGCATTAAAGGAAGAGGAATTTCAAGTTGAGTCCAAGCGGGGCATGGAATAGCAACTTTTGGCAAGTTGGACGATATTCGCTACTTCATGGAACACATATGTTTTCCCATTATACGGCAACCGTAGGGAACTTGAGTGGAGCAACGCACCCCTGTCCCGACGTTCTAGTCGTCTGGGTCTTGATAGGGGATACTAGGATTTATGAATCTTGTACTGGCGACCGGGCATGAAGGCCCACATAGTCGAGTATGTGAACGATGTTTGACTTGTGTGAAAGACAAGGTGGAATATCAGGAACCTTCTGCTCTGTGCCAGCAACCAGAAACACCCATGTGGCAATGGGAGCAGACTGCCATGGGATCTGTCATTGATCCACTAGAAATCTGAAACGGACACGATGTCACCTGGGTGATCGTTAATTGTCTCACATAACCAGCACACTTTCTTGCAATTAAGGAAACTGACGAGTATACACAAGCTTTGAATGTTCCTCTTAGAGAGGCGGTTTTAGGCACGAGGTGCCAACTCCTAATACCTTTGATTTTGATCTGTACCTGATTTATGTCAGGCAATGCACAACACCCACGGCCCACATCTAGAAATGAGCATTACTTATCAATGTAGGACAACCGGATGGAGTAATGAACCATCCTGACACACGAAGACATGTTGCGAGTAAACACTTGGGAGGACATTTATCCTTGGGTGAGTTCTACTGCAGCCGTTACCGTTTAGTACGCATACAGCTCTGTTTGAGGCATTGCATAGACGATAATGCCAACCTCCTTCTTTGACTGAGGTGGATGACAACTTAATCACGGGTCCAGGACTTGCACTCGAAACTCTTGGGAAGATGATTTAGATTGGAAATCGTGTTGCGACAACGCGTGATCGCCAGGAAACCTGACAACTGGGGAAACACTAGGAGTTCGCTGCAGGCGAACGTGTCATATTGGAAGTCTCACCCTGGGAGAGTGCGATACGCCTTGGGAAGCGTGGCAAGCTTAACTTACGTTATGGTAGGCCATTCAAGATGCCGGAACGTATTGGCAAGTGGCATACAAGCTCGAATTACCGGTCAAGTTGGGTAACGTCCATTATGTTTTTTCGATGTTTGTCCGATGAAACACTTGTTGTACCAACTTCAAGAACCAAAAATCGACGACGACTTGCAGTTAGTCGAAGCGCCCATCTAAATCATGGAGTAGGAGGTTAAGGCTCGTAAGCATAGTCGTATGACAATCGTGAGAGTTCGTTGGAACTCAAGACGTAGACCGGAGTTCACGTAAGAACGTAAAGATCTGATAAAGCTCTAATATCCTGAATTGTTGAAGTGGTTGAACCAACTCTTGCTGGGGATGATGTGGTACCCGCGGAAAATCCACAGTTATCCTGACTTAACATCTTGTTGTTTTGGATTACTCGTCAAATTTCGGGACGAAATTTCTTTCAAGTTGGGGATGCTGTGACAACCCGAGATTTCAAGTCTTTTTCATCTACGTATCACTTGTTTAGTAATTCTATTTTGACAAATTGTTTGATGTTATGAAACATGTAACAGTTTGAAAAATTTATCCTAATGAATATTGAATTGTGCAATGGGAATGTAAATGTATTGGTTGAATTGTCCTATGTGAATGTAAAGGTATTGGTTATTATTTAATGAAAACATTACGTGACATTTGGACCGATGAAGAATGTGACAATGGGCTCGACGAAGAACAAGTTTCGTCGCCCACTATCTCGGCGAAAGTTGGTATTTCGCCAACAGGGACTGCCCAGCTTATTTCCCCAGGCCCAACCCATTTTCCTTATATTATAAGCGTGTAACTTGTGCATACTCTACATTCTTATTGCAACCCTAATTAATCCTTAAGGGTGCGACGGAAGTGGAGTCTAGGCATAGATCAAACCCTTCCTCTAGGAAAATCACCGTTCACTCATTCTAGAAAATGACTTATTCATTCATCGGTTAGTAAGTTTATATTTGTTCTCAACCCTTGTTGATTATATGATTATAGTTTCTTGATTTCAGCTTATGTCTATATCGTAACATGTAATAATTGTAGCAATATTGAACATATGATTATAGTTTCTTGTTAATTGTTCTTGATCATGTGTAGATTGTTATGATTTGCCATGCCGATCTCGGTTTAATATGATTCGGAATTGCCATGTATCGTAATGAATGATGTGATGATGCATGTAGATAATTAGATGATTTTTGTATGTAAGATTCTTGATCCTGATCATGAGTTATCTGATAACTTGAGTGATAAAAAGTATCAGGGAGAGATGATAGTAAAAGAATCGAATTGGGTTATGAGATTAGATTGGGCCGATTAGGGTTATTAAGACATAATGTAACTAGTGTTATAGCATTAATTGGGATTCATATTAACTGTGAAATCATGTTAAAATCCATCTTGGATGGTTGGTGATTGAGGATATGTTTAATGACGAACAATTGGCGAAACAAGCTTATTGTTTGTAGTTTGGGTTAGATCTGATTAACTTGATGGTTACATGTTAATTGTTGTTAATGACTGGTGTCCATGCAAATTGGTTGATAATTGTTTTGAGTTAATTATGCAATAGGTAATTAATTCTGTGATTTGTGGTCATGAAATAACTAATCGCACATTAGGGGATTGCATGAACTAAACCATAGGATACACGATTAAATTGTTGCACTACATTAATCACACAATGAACCGTGCCGAACAATTAGATGGACCGCACAAACAGAACCCAATGGACTTTTATCTGGGTCTCTCTCTCTCTCTCTCTCTCTCACGAGCTGGGCTGCAACCTTATGCCAAGCCGCACACCCGAGTGGGCCTAGGGCTTATCTGGGCCACGGGTCCAGCTCCATTGGCATAAGCCCAATCATTCAGGTCTTAAGGGAGGGCGCTGGCGTTACTTGGGCCATATGACTGCGTTGGGCTGCACGCTAGTAGTGGGCCATGTATGAGAACGAATCACACATTCTGTTAGGCTTGATGTAGTTGGGTCGGGTAATACGAACAGGAAACCCTTGGGTTACATATTAAACGGTTTGAGCTACATTCTCATGTGAATGACCAGTTAATTACTAGGTGTTAAAATAAAATAAACACTTAGGGTACGAACTTGCAACAGATTGGGTTTTACAAGTTACTGGGCCGCACACTTCACTAAACATCATGATTTTATTTGGGCCATGCCCTAGAGTTGGGTCGTAGACAAAACTGGAACCCACACTACCACAAACCCTGTAGATCGCACACTTTTATGATTTAGGATCGTTAAATATGGTCATGCAAACGAACTGATATTGGAGGATTCAAACACCTACTATGTGATACTATGATGTATGTTACTGAATGGATTGCATGATCAACTGTTACAATTTGTATGATGATATGTGTATGTTACTTGCATAATATGTGGTACAACTTGCATTAAGTGATTAAGAAACTGATTGTCTTTGGTAACCACGGTAGGGTTGATTGACCAACTTGGAACGGGTAATGTAACGTAACATACCGAGCAAATCTAAGGTGAGTTCATCTCTTGAGCATGCATCCCGGTGGTTAGGACAATCAATTTGGTATTCCTGAGAGGAATGGGTTTTGGGTAAATCACTGGGTATTCCTAAGAGGAATACATATCCTGACTAAAATGTGAATGTTAGATAATACACTCTTCCTATCATTTTAAGTCCCATCTTATACCGATTAGTTACCTGAGAGGTAACGGGGTGTTAGTTGATAGCGCTATTAGGCTTGGCAACCTCACACCGTACCTGAGAGGACGGGCGTGAACTAATGACCTTAAATCATGACCAATGTTTGGATAGGGGCATTGGGGACGGGCAAAACAATCTGGTAGCCTGTAACAACCCTCAGTAAAACCGACACCCTCATATTCTGATACCTTAGTATATTTTAAAAATGTCCCAATATGTCTTTAAATACACCCCGTGTATGAAAACCGAGCCCGAAATATATGATATAGTATCAAAAATAAACAAAAATTTAAAATCTAGGGCTGAGGCGGGCCGCGTAAACCCACCTCAACTTTCACGCGGGCGGTATCCAGGTTAGAACCTGATTCCGTCTGATTTCTTAAGTTCAAGCGGGCCACGTAAGACCCATGTTAAGTCCACGCGGGCCGCGAGAGATCAATAACACGGCAACACCAGAGGCCGACACGTGTCGACATCGTGTCGAGTCTAGGCAATGACCCGGATCACCTAAACCCTACCCGGTCTAGTACGCGGGCCGCGTAAGCCCGGCTTATCTTTCACGCGGGCCGCGTGAGAGTCCAGTACAGCAACTATATAAAGGAGGCCTCGGGCTTCAATTCAGTTCGTTCATTTCTCAATTCTCAATCACAATTTCTGAAATATAGGCATAGAAAGCGGGTATTATACCCCCTAATTAGCGAGGTTCTGCTCCGTTGTAAGTATTATAACCCCAGTTTCATAGTAGATACGATGCCCGATTGATTTAGGGTTCCGTAACAACTGTCGTGGTTCTGCCCGACGTAGTTGTTGGAATGTCGTCTCGGGGAGGGTATCATTAATATTTTCAAAGGGTTATGATACTAACCTATGTACATTTGTATAAATTATAGATTATTCCCAGGAAACCCTTACGCGAAGTCTAAGATAGCAATGTGAGTTTATCCTCTTTTTATTAATCTTTTTGTAATGTTTTACAAAACCTTAAATGTTTTACAATGCGATTAAGCAGTGATTGAGTCTTTGTAGTTCTTCAATTACTGCTGGTATGTTGGGGTTTTGTATACAAAATTTACTACCATGTGAGTAGTATGTCGGGACGACAATACGTTACCATTGGACAACGAGTTAGCCAATGTGTAATATGACCCACAAGTCAGGGTTGACAGTACTGAATGAGTAATTGTGTAGAAATAAACAATGTGATCGCTCTCAATACTGTGTTAATTGATAAAATGTTTCTTGATTAAAATGGGATTCACTCACCAGTATTTCCCACTGACAAATGTTTTTAAAACGTGTTTCAGGTAACACAATGTGACAGCCAATTAGTAAAAAGTCAGCTGGAGAGCACTGAAGGCTTGGGAAAAATGTGGCTATAAAAGTTACCTAATAAACGATGTTTTAAATTCAATAAAATAGGGTTTATCCCTATAAATGTATTATAATAAGAAACTTGGGTTTTACCCATGTGATTATTAATATCAAATGAGGTGGTTTTACTCTGATAAAGATTTCCTAACTACGGTCCTGATGAAATTTCCGCTGCCAAATTAATGCCACTGATACCACCAAAACTCTGAGTTCACGTCCGCCCGTTCTCGGGACAGATAAGGGATCGGGGGTTGTGACAGAAGGTGGTATCAGAGCCTAGCCACTGATCTAAGCCAAAGAAGTGTTCTGCTGACACTTAAATTCTAAATTTTGTGTTAGGAAATAAATTACGGAAATACGTGCATAACTGTGATTATTTGTTATGTGTTATTTGACTATTTGTTAGTTTTCAGTATGAGTGATCAAGGACCCTCATACGTATATCGTCAGTTGTCTGAATCACCTAGGAGTGAAGGTACCTCTTCACAGCATGCCCTCTTTGGGTATACTGCTGATCAGGAAGAAGGGATGTTTGCCTTTAATGCTCAGTCTGAAGAGCCATTCCCTCATAAGAAACGAGGATGGTTCAGTAAGGAAGCTTTTGCTCGTAGGAAAAGAATGCAAAAGTTGCAACAGCAAAGAGTTTTAGCAGCTGCTAAGCGAAAGACAGATGCCTATACACAGGATATGCTTAATAGAAGCCTAGCCAATTTCCATATCCTAGCTACAACTGCTGCTGACCCAAGTCTGGAACAACTAGTAGCCCCACAACCACGAATCCCAGACCAACCCATGGAGATAGAAAACCCTGAAAACCAAGTGGAGATGCATGACTTTAAACCAGAAGAAATCCCTAGGGTACCTGCACCAAACCCCCTAGACCCAAATTATGACCCCTGGTGGGACAACAATAGGGACTTTGTGCAACGTTACCCTATCCATGAAGACACACCCATACAGAACATAAGAGCCTATCCAGGTATGGACCCTTTAGATCCCTATTACCACGATGAATATATTAGGGAAATCTTAGAAGATCCTTACCGATTTCAGGCACTTTCACCCCCATATCAGGTACACGCACCCCAGATTCCGAACCTAGTCCTAGAACCTGCACCCCCAATGAGTGCAGAAAACGTCCAAGAACTTAGGACTTTTGGGGAGGAAATTTTAGAAAGCAGTGAGAGAATGCGTCAGGTGGGAGAGCGTCTCGTATGGAAATACGATGAGCGCAATATGGATTTTTGGATAAATCCATATCCATGAATGTGAGAATGGAGGAAATGGTAGTAGTGATAATACTAATAAAATAATAAAATAAAATAAAATATGTGTGTACGGATGCCTATTACTAGTAGTATAACTTTATTTCTGTTGGTATTGTAATCTTTATTTCAGTACTAGTGTGTAATAGACGCATAATATATGGAATTAGAGTAAAAGTCGCAATGATTGACGTTTTTTGTTAGATTGCGTATCATGTGATTAACTATTATCTTGTGATATTAATATGGGATAAATGTTTAAAATTCAGATGGCCGATGACGGAAATCAAGGAAATCTGAATAATGATAACCAGAGTAACATTAACGTGGTTAATGAAAATCCAAGCATCAATAACAACGGAAACCAAATGGATAATAGTGCCGTTCAACATATAGTGGCACAAGGAATCATAGATGCAATGTCATTTATTATTCAAACGATTCAAGAAGCGAATAATAAAAGTAAGCATAGCAGTAAGCGACCAATTGAACCAGAACACAGCGTGAACAATGGACCTGTGCTTCAAATGCCCATTCCCAAAAGAAGAAGAACCGTGTCTTACAGTTGTTCTTATAAAGAATTCTGGTCTTGTAAACCAATGGAATTCTCGGGCAACGAAGGGGCCATTGCAACCCTACGCTGGATAGAAAAGACTGAGGCAGTTTTAAGAATAAGCAAGTGTGCTGAAGAAGATAAAATACTGTTTGCTTCTAATCTGTTTAAGAATGCAGCACTAGAATGGTGGAACACTATCCTCCAATCAAGAAGAAGTGATAGAACCTACAATATGGAATGGGAAGAATTTAAGAACAAGGTAGAAAGGAAATTTTGCCCACCCAACGAAAAAGAACAGATAGCAAACAAATTCCTAAACCTTAGGATGACTGGTGTGGATAGTAAGGGGTACACTAAGTTATTCTTCGAATATGCTAGAATAGTGCCAACTCTTGCTTCACCAGAACCAGTGTTAATTTCCCGTTATATCTGGGGATTAATTGGAAAGATTAGACATGTAGTCAAGGCAGCTAGACCTCAAACCATAGAAGAAGGTGTAGAACTAGCCAATACCTTGACTGATGAGTTAGTCCGTACCCGAGAAGAGAATCAGCGAAGGAACCTAACCCAAAAGCTTAATTTCGTTCTGGAAATTCTAATCGTGGGAGAAATGTGGGTTCTACTTCTACACCCTACTGTAAGAATTGCAAAAGGAAACATTCAGGAAGATACTCCATATATTGTAACTTTTGCAAAATATCTGGACACAAGGAAGAAGACTGCAGGAAGAAAGCTATCAGGATATGTTATAACTGCAGAGAACAAGGTCCTATCAAGCTTAATTGCCCGAAATTAGCTCCAGCTCCAAACAACAAGAATACTAAAAATGCTAGAGCATTTGTTCTAATTGTAGATGAAGCCAAGATGATTCCAGATGTCATAGCTGGTACGTTTTTAGTTAATGATGTCATTACTAAAGTATTATTTGACTCTGGTGCAAACCAAAGTTTTATTAATACGTCATTTTGCAAAATTCTAAATCAGTTATTAACTAAACTACCACAAGAATGCTTAGTAGAGACTGCCAATGGAGAAACCATTAGGATTTCTGAAATCTTGCAGGGATCAAGCATAGAAAATTTAAATCAGAAATTTATTGCAAACCTTTATCCCATGAATCTGGCAGGATTTGCTGTTGTTTTAGGAATGGATTGGTTAATAGCCAATAAAGCTAGTATTTTATGTGATCAAAAGTCAATCCAAGTAAATTCACCAAAAGGTAAAACGATCACAATTAAAGGAGATAAACCATCTAGATCCACAAAATTCATCTCTGTGATGAAAACGGCAAGTTATATAAGAAAATGTTCTATAGTGTATTTGATTTCCATAATCACTAACACTAAAGGAAAAGAACTAAAAGACATTCCAATAGTGTCTCAGTTTTCAGATATATTTCCAGAAAAATTACCAGGACTACCGCCAAACAGAGAAGTTGAATTCAAAATCCATTTAATACCGGGAACAACACCGATTGCCAAAGCACCTTATCGTTTGGCACCAGCCGAAATGCATGAACTGAAGAAACAATTAGATGAATTGTTAGAAAAAGGATTTATACAGCCAAGTTCGTCACCATGGGGAGCACCGATTTTATTCTTTAAAAAGAAGGACGGATCAATGTGTATGTGCATTGATTACCATGAATTAAACAAAGTCACGATTAAGAATCGGTACCCATTACCAAGAATCGATGATCTGTTTGATCAACTACAAGGAGCTCGATTTTTCTCTAAAATCGATTTAAGGTCAGGATATCATCAATTAAAGGTACAGGAAGAGGACATTCCTAAAACCGCGTTCAGAACAAGGTATGGCCATTATGAATTTACTGTCATGCCATTTGGTTTAACCAATGCCCCAGCTGCATTTATGGACATGATGAACCGAATATGTAAGCCATATTTGGATAAATTCATAATTGTCTTCATAGATGATATTCTCATTTATTCTAAGAGTAAAGAGGATCATGCAAAGCATTTGCACGCACTTTTAAGTCTATTAAGAAAGGAAAAACTTTATGCTAAGTTTTCTAAGTGCGAATTTTGGTTAGAACAGGTACAATTTCTCGGACACTTTGTAAATCATGAAGGAATTCATGTGGATCCCACAAAGATCGAGGCGATTACTAAATGGAAAACCCATGAGTCACCAACCGAGGTTAGAAGTTTCTTAGGATTGGCCGGTTATTATAGAAGGTTTATTCAGGATTTTTCTAGAATAGCCATTCCTTTAACTAAGTTAACCTGTAAATCCATTAAGTTCGAATGGGGACCAAAACAAGAAGAAGCATTTAGAATCCTTAAGCAAAGATTAACCCATACACCCATACTAGCTTTACCAGAAGGAGCTGAAGACTTTGTAGTCTATTGTGACGCTTATAAGTTAGGTTATGGATGCGTATTAATGCAACGTCAAAAAGTTATAGCATATGTATCTAGACAACTTAAGAATCATGAAGAGAATTATTCAACCCATGATTTAGAATTAGGAGCTATAATTTTTGCTCTTAAGATTTGGAGACATTACCTCTATGGTAGTAAGTTTACCATATTCACTGATCATAAGAGTTTAAGATATATTTTTAAGCAAAAGGAGTTGAATATGAGACAAAGACGTTGGATGGAGATGCTTAGTGATTATGATTGTGATATCCAGTATCATGAAGGAAAAACAAATGTGGTGGCAGATGCTTTAAGCCGAAAGTATCATGAAAAGCCAAAAAGGATACGTTCTCTTAAATTAAATTTGCAAGTAGATTTAAATGATCAAATAAGAGAAGCACAAGAATCAGTAATCAAGGAAGATACTGAAAAGCTAAAAGGTATGCTAAAAGAATTAGAACAAGGAACAGATGGAATTAGAGATTCCATAAAAATAGAATGTGGATACCTAAATTAGGAAACCTATGTCATCGTATACTAGAAGAAGCCCATAAATCTAAGTATACAATGCATCCAGGGAGTGATAAAATGTACCATGATTTAAGGAAAATTTTCTGGTGGATAGGAATGAAGAAAGACATAGCAGCCTATGTTTCTAAATGTTTAACTTGCTCACAAGTTAAAGCTGAACATCAGAAACCCTCAGGTCTATTACAACAATTAGAAATACCGGTGTGGAAATGGGAATTAATAACAATGGATTTTGTTACTAAATTACCCAAAACAAGAAAAGGAAATGATACAATCTGGGTGATTGTAGATAGGCTAACCAAGTCAGCTCATTTCATACCAATGAAAGTAACTTTCAGTATGAAACAATTAGCCAAATTATATGTAAATGAAATTGTTTCTTTACATGGAATTCCTTTATCAATTGTCTCTGATAGGGATAGCCGATTTACCTCTCATTTTTGGTCAAGCTTTCAAAAAGCAATGGGAACCAAGTTAAATCTACGCACAGCTTATCATCCTTAAACAGACGGACAAAGTGAAAGGACAATTCAGACAATGGAGAACATGCTTAGAGCCTGTGTAATTGATTTCGGAGGTAATTGGGACGATCACTTACCTTTAATAGAATTTTCTTATAATAATAGCTATCACACAAGTATCAATGCTGCACCATTTGAAGCACTTTATGGACGAAAGTGTCGAACCCCAGTCTGTTGGACAGAAATTGGGGAAAAGCAACTATCTGGACCTGAGATAGTGCAAGAAACAACTGACAAAATTATTCAAGTCAAAGAACGATTGAAAGCAGCACGTGATCGACAGAAGAGCTATGCTGATAACCGACGCAAACCTTTGGAATTTCAAACAGGAGATAAAGTACTATTGAAAGTCTCTCCTTGGAAAGGAGTAGTAAGATTCATTAAACGGGGAAAGCTAAGTCCCATGTATATTGGACCTTTTGAGATTATTAGAAGAATAGGACATGTAGCCTATCAGCTACAACTGCCAGAGGAAATGGCAGGAATACATGATGTATTTCATGTATCAAATCTCAAAAACTGTTTAGCTGATGAATCGCGGATAGTACCTCTTAAGGATATAGAGGTAAATGAACAACTAAAGTTTGTAGAAAGACCTCTACAAATTGAAGACAGGAAAGTCAAGAACCTTAAACATAAAAGACTAGTTCTGGTCAAAGTGAAGTGGGACTCCAAAAGAGGACCTGAGTACACATGGGAGCTTGAATCTGAAATGCAAAGGAAATATCCGCACTTGTTCCAGTAGATCTCGAGGACGAGCTCTAAAATAAGGTGGGGATGATGTAACAACCCTCTGTAAAACCGACACCCTCATATTCTGATACCTTAGTATATTTTAAAAATGTACCAATATGTCTTTAAATACACCCCGTATGTGAAAACCGAGCCCGAAATATATGATATAGTATCAAAAATAAACAAAAATTTAAAATCTAGGGCTGAGGCGGGCCGCGTAGACCCACCTCAACTTTCACGTGGGCGGTATCCAGGTTAGAACCTGATTCCATCTGATTTCTTAAGTTCAAGCGGGCCGCGTAAGACCCATGTTAAGTCCACACGGGCGGCGAGAGATCAATAACACGGCAACACCAGAGGCCGACACGTGTCGACATCGTGTCGAGTCTAGGCAATGACCCAGATCACCTAAACCCTACCCGGTCTAGTATGCGGGCCGCGTAAGCCCGGCTTATCTTTCACGCGGGCCGCGTGAGAGTCCAGTACAGCAACTATATAAAGGAGGCCTCGGGCTTCAATTCAGTTCGTTCATTTCTCAATTCTCAATCACAATTTCTGAAATATAGGCATAGAAAGCGGGTATTATACCCCCTAATTAGGGAGGTTCTGCTCCGTTGTAAGTATTATAACCCCAGTTTCATAGTAGATACGATGCCCGATTGATTTAGGGTTCCGTAACAACTGTCGTGGTTCTGCCCGATGTAGTTGTTGGAATGCCTTCTCGGGGAGGGTATCATTAATATTTTCAAAGGGTTATGATACTAACCTATGTACATTTGTATAAATTACAAATTATTCCCAGGAAACCCTTACGCAAAGTCTAAGATAGCAATGTGAGTTTATCCTCTTTTTATTAATCTTTTTGTAATGTTTTACAAAACCTTAAATGTTTTACAATGCGATTAAGCAGTGATTGAGTCTTTGTAGTTTTTCAATTACTGCCGGTATGTTGGGGTTTTGTATATAAAATTTACTACCATGTGAGTAGTAAGTCGGGACGACAATACGTTACCATTGGACAACGAGTTAGCCAATGTGTAATATGACCCACAAGTCAGGGTTGACAGTACTGAATGAGTAACTGTGTAAAAATAAACAATGTGATCGCTCTCAATACTGTGTTAATTGATAAAATGTTTCTTGATTAAACTGGGATTCACTCACCAGTATTTCTCACTGACAAATGTTTTTAAAACGCGTTTCAGGTAACACAATGTGACAGCCAATTAGTAAAAAGCCAGCTGGAGAGCACTGAAGGCTTGGGAAAAATGTGGCTATAAAAGTTACCTAATAAACGATGTTTTAAATTCAATAAAATAGGGTTTATCCCTATAAATGTATTATAATAAGAAACTTGGGTTTTACCCATGTGAATATTAATATTAAATGAGGTGGTTTTACTCTGATAAACATTTCCTAACTACGGTCCTGATAAAATTTCCGCTGCCAAATTAACACCACTGATACCACCAAAACTCTGAGTTCGCGTCCGCCCGTTCCCGGGACAGATAAGGGATTGAGGGTTGCGACATAGCCATCTTGTAAGGTACTCGAGTTATTATCAACATCGTAATCAATGAACTGAACTAAACACTTGGTAACTAACGTTTTCGTAAAACTATGAACTCACCAGCGTTGTCTGATACACTTGTGTGCATGCTCGCAGGTTATAGATTAGGGGGATCACGGAACTTGCTGTCTGGGATGCTGGAGTGGTCACGGGTCGTAATGCATGGAATCACGAGACAAGTCTATTGGTTTTCGCATATACGGTTTATGTAACACTTAACAAATGATTTATGCTTCCGCTGAATACGATGAGTTATACTTTATGTAATGTAATACTTTATCTTAATAAATGAAAGTTTTTATTTAAATCATGTATGAGTTCAATGTGATTGGTGGCTAGATCCTGGTACGTCACACGCCTCGTGAGGGTTCCCGTATGTGGTATTTTGGGGGTGTGACAGTTTGGTATTAGAGCCACTGGTTATAGTGAACTTGGTTTTAAAACGTTTTTATAAAACCAGACTATAACCGAACAGTTCTGAATACGTGAATATGACCATGATACTCAGCTCCTGATTGCAAGGTTCATCTTTTCACCTGTGGTATACATTATGTGATTAGTGTACAGCTGTTTATGATGTGGCGTACAAACACACACTCGTCACTATAGTATGATTACATGAATTTCTTGCTTACATTATGATGCGTTGGTAGCATGTCATAGTCCTTAGATTCTTGTGATCTTATCGTTTTGATAACCTCTGTTGGGCATTCGAGTTTAAGGGACCATTTGACATGAGTTAGGATGAACTGAGATGAGCATGCAAATCGCAATATTATTGTGGGTGCACACATAATAATAATGTGGGGTGCATGTGAGCCCTAGTGAGGCTTAACAAGTGAAAAAGGGGTTCCGTCCTTTATTTGATCGATGTGAAACACAACAGTCTATAGAAGTCGTAGCAGTGATTGTCTCCTACTCGAACATGATCTTTTCACTTCTCACTGAATCCTTGCGAATCTCGAAGCCATCGACTATTACCTGAACACACATCTAAACGCCTAGCGAACCGTGTAGAATGTTAGGTGCTTGCACGAATGTCCTTGAGTTGGATGTCGCAGCATCAAAATGATTGGTCTATACCTTCCTCGCTTTTCTTCATTTGCTGGAACTTAACGTATTGACGCTTAGGTCCTGAAGTGCGATCATTTCTGTAACACTCTAGCAACATACCGTGTATCACTCCATCAACTTGCAAGATCGATGGGCAAGAAGATGAGCGTAGTACCCTACCGACCTCAGTGTTGGGACGACCCTGATTACCGGCAGCGAACGCCAGCAAATTGACTTCGATCGAATCCTTAACCCTAGTCAGCGACTCATGGGAGTCAACTCTTACGAATTAATTGGAATATAAACGATGACAATGGACCATGGTGTGGAATCTGTGACTGCCAGCACGATGAGTAGCGCTTTAGGACGTGGCACGGAATGTGAAAAGATGGACCCTGTTAGTGAAAGATCGTAGGACTCCATTTCAAGCAACGACATTAGAGGCAACAATCATGGCAACATAAAGTACTTGTAATCGTAGCCTACAGTATGGAAATGAAGGTGTCTATGGCATGGATTGGCCGTTGATAATTCAAGATGACAACAACCAAGGGGATGACGACAGTACTGGAAATCCTTGTAACGAAAACAACAACACTGGAAATGATGCTCGTGGAAGGGCATTTAGGATTGGCGTGGGCAACGCCAGGTATATAGCAACATGACGGCCTACAAGTTATTGGTGAATAATCGCTTCGTCTATGTTCTGTATAACCCTGATACTTCTTGAAACCAAACTTGTTGTGGACTCGGCCGTTGTCACGTCAATTGAAATCTCATATGCTTGTTGGGATGCAAACTCGATCTGATGAGACAAGTGTTCGACATCGACCTTCCTTCTGCTATTCTTGATAGTTTCGATGCGGTAGTTAGTGTGGATTGGTTATCCAGATATCACACAGATATACCCTGTGAGGAGAAAAAAAATTTCACCCCTCTCTTTAGTGGAGGATAGTTATCTGTTCTAGAGCGTCAAAGTGGTGCCAAGGTTGGCGCCATGTCAGCTACGAAAGCACAGAAGTGCCTACGGAGGATTACCCCGCTATGCTAGTACTGGTCACTGATAATAAGGCTAAGGAAAAGAGGATTAAGGATTCATCAATTGTTTGTGATTTCTTCCGATGAGCTACTCGAATGACTTTCAGGATTACTTCCACAACTGTTAGTCAGAATCTCAGTTTGATCTTGTACCAGAGGAAGCCCTGATTACTTGTACTCCTTACCGTCTCGCACCAGGTGGGTTGCAAGAACTGTCTAACCTACTACAGAAATTGCCGGATAGGAGTTTTGCCAAACCCAGTTTCTTCGCTTTGGGGAGCCCCAGTAATATCCGTAAAGATAATCCTTTTGTAGGTGTTCTGATTATCGAGAACTTAGCAAGGTGACAGTCAAGAACCGTTTGCCTCGACCATGTATTGACAACCTATCGACTAGTTGCGAGGGGCAAGCTTCCATTCGAGGATTGATTAACGAATGAACTATTGGAAGTCCAAGGGGAGAATGTTCCTGGAACGGCATATCGAACGCAATACGGCAATTGCGACTCTTTACACCATGACCAATGAGTTACTCAACACACCAGCAGCTTTGTGGACCACATGAATCGACCGTGTTTATTGATGACGTTTTGGATCATTTCCAGGAGGAAGGAACATCATGGGCGACATTTGTACCTTATTTTAGAGCTCCTGAGGGAGGAGCCACTCCGTGCAAAGTCTTGTTAAATGTAACCTCTGGGTTCGAGAGGTACCTTTTTGGTCATATAATCCACGAAGTGGGAATACACGTGGATCTCGCTAAGATCCATTTCATTAGAAACAGATCGACACCAAAGAGTCCTTCGGAGATAAAACAGTTTCTCGGTTTCGCTAGAGACTATTGCAGATTCATCATGGGATTTTCGAAGATTGCGCAGCTTTAATCTCTTTGGCACAGTAGGATGTTGTGTATTCATGGGAGAAAAAACAGGAGAACGTCTTTTCAGCTTTTGAAAACCGACTCTACAATGCACTGGGCAGTGTCTTTACCCGAGGGAACGGGTGATCTAGCGTTATACCATGATGGTTCGAATCGGAGACCCAGTTACATGCCGATGCAACATGAGATGACGCACATAGTGGATTTATGAAGGAGAATTGCATGAGTCACAACCTGCGGTGGAAACCGTGGTCTTTGGATTTAAGTTGGAGGCATTACTTGGACGGTACCAAATGCACTACTTAGACCGATCACAAGGGCCTCCCGTGTACCCTTGTTTCGAAAAAGCTAAACACGTGATGACATCACTGGATGGAACTCTTAAGCGGTTACGACTGTGGAACCTAAACACGTATGAGCATGCAGCTCACTATCGACTCTAGCCTACCCGATCAGATTTGCTTTATTCTAACCGAAGCATTAAAGGAAGAGGAATTTCAATTTGAGTCCATGCGGGGCATGGAAGAGCAACTTTTGCCAAGTTGGACGATATTCGCTACTTCATGGAACACATATGTTTTCCCATTATACTGCAACCATAGGGAACTTGAGTGGAGCAACGCACCCCTGCCCCGACGTTCTAGTCATCTGGGTCTTGATAGGGGATACTAGGATTTATGAATCTTGTACTGGCGACCGGGCATGAAGGCCCACATAGTCGAGTATGTGAACGATGTTTGACTTGTGCGAAAGACGAGGTGGAATATCAGGAACCTTCTGCTCTGTGCCAGCAACCAGAAACACCCATGTGGGAATAGGAGCAGACTGCCATGGGATTTGTCATTGATCCACTAGAAATCCGAAACGGACACGATGTCACCTGGATGATCGTTAATTGTCTCACGTAACCAGCACACTTTCTTGCAATTAAGGAAACTGACGAGTCTACACAAGCTGTGAATGTTCCTCTTAGAGAGGCGGTTTTAGGCACGAAGTGCCAACTCCTGATACCTTTGATTTTGATCTAAACCTGATTTATGTCAGGCAATACACAACCCCCACGGCCCACGTCTAAACATGAGCATTACTTATCAATGTAGGACAACCGGTCGGAGTAACGAACCATCCTGATACACGAAGACATGCTGCTAGTAAACACGTGGGAGGACACTTATCCTTGGGTGAGTTCTACTGCAGCCGTTACCGTTTAGTACGCATACAGCTCTGTTTGAGGCATTGCATGGACGATAATGCCAACCTCCTTGTTGGGCTGAGGTGGATGACAACTTAATCACGAGTCGAGGACTTGCACTAGAAACTCTTGGGAAGATGATTTAGATTGGAAATCGTGTGGTGACAACGTGTGATCGCCAGGAAACCTGATAACTGGGGAAACACTAGGAATTCGCTGCAGGCGAACGTGTCATATTAGAAGTCTCACCCCGGGAGGGTGCGGTACGCCTTGGGAAGCGTGGCAAGCTTAATTTATGTTATGGTAGGCCATTCAAGATGCTGGAATGTATTGGCAAGTGGCGTACAAGCTCGAATTACCTGTCTAGTTGGGTAACATCCATTATGTTTTTCCGATGTTTTTCCGATGAAACACTTGGTGTACTAACTTGAAGAACCAAAAATCGATGATGACTTGCAGTTGGTCGAAGCGCCCATCTAAATCGTGGAGCAGGAAGTTAAGGCTCGTAAGCATAGTTGTATGACAAACGTGAGAGTTCGTTGGAACTCAAGACGTAGACCGGAGTTCACGTAAGAACGTAAAGATCTGATAAAACTCTAATATCCTGAATTGTTGAAGTTGTTGAACCAACTCTTGTTGTCATTGGCGAATTTCAGGACGAAATTCCCTTTCAGGTTGGGGATGATATGGTACCCGCGGAAAATCCACAGTTATCCTGAGTTAACATCTTGTTGTTTTGGATTACTCGTCAAATTTCGGGATGAAATTTCTTTCAAGTTGGGGATGATGTGACAACCCGAGATTTCGAGTCTTTTTCATCTACGTATCACTTGTTTAGTAATTCTATTTTAACAAATTGTTTGATGTTATGAAACGTGTAACAGTTTGAAAAATTTATCCTAATGAATATTGAATTGTGCAATGTGAATTTAAATGTATTGGTTGAATTATGCTATGTGAATGTAAAGGTATTGGTTATTATTTAATGAAAAATTACATGACATTTGGACCGATGAAGAATTTGACAATTGGGCTCGACGAAGAACAAGTTTCGTCGCCCACTATCTCGGCGAAATTTGGTATTTCGCCAACAGGGACTCTCGGCCCAGCTTATTTCCCCAGGCCCAACCCATTTTCCTTAGATTATAAGCGTGTAACTTGTGCATACTCTACATTCTTATTGCAACCCTAATTAATCCTTAAGGGTGCGACGACAGTGGAGTCTAGGCATAGATTGAACCCTTCCTCTAGGAGAATCACCGTTCACTCATTCTAGAAAACGACTTATTCATTCATCGGTTAGTAAGTTTATATTTGTTCTCAACCCATGTTGATTATATGATTATAGTTTCTTGATTTCAGCTTATGTCTATATCGTAACATGTAATAATTGTAGCAATGATGAACATATGATTATAGTTTCTTGTTAATTTTTCTTGATCATGTGTAGATTGTTATGATTTGCCATGCCGATCTCAGTTTAATATGATTCGGAATTGCCATGTATCGTAATGAATGATGTGATGATGCATGTAGATGATTAGATGATATTTGTATGTAGGATTCTTGATCTTGATCATGAGTTATGTGATAACTTGAGTGATAATAAGAATCAGGGAGACATGATAGTAAAAGAATCGAATTGGGTTATGAGATTAGATTGGGCCGATTAGGGTTATTAAGACATAATGTAACTAGTGCTATAACATTAATTGGGATTCATATTAACTGTGAAATCATGTTAAAATCCATCTTGGATGGTTGGTGATTGAGGATATGTTTAATGACGAACAACTGGCGAAACAAGCTTATTGTTTGTAGTTTGGGTTAGATCTGATTAACTTGATGGTTACATTTTAATTGTTGTTAATGACTGGTGTCCATGCAAATTGGTTGATAATTGTTTTGAGTTAATTATGCAATAGGTAATTAATTCTGTGATTTGTGGTTATGAAATAACTAATCGCACATTAGGGGATTGCATGAACTAAACTATAGAATACACGATTAAATTGTTGCACTACATTAATTACACAATCAACCAGGCCGAACAATTAGATGGACCGCACAAATAGAACCCAATGGACTTTTGTCTGGGTCTCCCTCTCTCTCTCTCTCTCTCTCTCTCTCTCACGAGCTGGGCTGCAACCTTAACCCAGGCCGCACATCCGAGTGGGCCTAGGGCTCGTCTGGGCCACGGGTCCAGCTCCATTCGCATAAGCCCAATCATTCAGGTCTTAAGGGAGGGGGCTGGCGTTACTTGGGCCATATGACTGCGTTGGGCTGCACGCTAGTTGTGGGCCATGTATGAGAACGAATCGCACATTCTGTTAGGCTTGATGTAGTTGGGTCGGGTAATACGAACAAGAAACCCTTGGGTTACATATTAAACGGTTTGAGCTACATTCTCATGTGAATGACCAGTTAATTACTAGGTGTTAAAATAAAACAAACACTTAGGGTATGAACTTGCAACAGATTGGCTTTTACAAGTTACCGGGCCGCACACTTCACTAAACATCATGATTTTATTTGGGTCGTGCCCTAGAGTTGTGCCATAGACAAAACTGGAACCCACACTACCTCAAACCCTGTGTTGATCGCACACTTTTATGATTTATGATCCTTAAATATGGTCATGCAAACGAACTGATATTGGAGGATTCAATCACCTACTATGTGATACTATGATGTATGTTACTGAATGGATTGCATGATCAACTGTTACAATTTTTATGATGATATGTGTATGTTACTTGCGTAATATGTGGTACAACTTGCATTAAGTGATTAAGAAACTGACTGTCTTTGGTAACCACAGTAGGGTTGATTGACCAACTTGGAACGGGTAATGTAATGTAACATACCGAGCAAATCTAAGATGAGTTCATCTCTTGAGCATGCGTCCCGGTGGTTGGGACAGTCAATTGGGTATTCCTGAGAGGAATGGGTTTTGGGTAAATCACTGGGTATTCCTGAGATGAATACATCTACTGACTAAAATGTGAATGTTAGATAATACACTCTTCCTATCATTTTAAGTCCCATCTTATACCGAATAGTTACCTGAGAGGTAATGGGGTGTTAGTTGATAGCGCTATTAGGCTTGGCAACCTCACACCGTACCTGAGAGGACGGGCGTGTACTATTGACCTTAAATCATGACCAATGTTTGGATAGGGGCATTGGGGATGGGCAAAACAATCTGGTAGCCATCTTGTATGGTACTCGAGTTATTATCAACATCGTAATCAATGAACTAAACTAAACACTTGGTAACTAACGTTTTCGTAAAACTATGAACTTACCAGTGTTGTCTAATACACTTGTGTGCATGCTCGCAGGTTATAGATTATGGGGATCATGGAACTTGCTGTCTGGGATGCTGGAGTGGTCATGGGTCGTAATGCATGGAATTGCGAGACAAGTCTAATGGTTTTCGCACATACGGTTTATGTAACACTTAACAAATGATTTATGCTTCCGCTGAATATGATGAGTTATACTTTATGTAATGTAATACTTTATCTTAATAAATGAAAGTTTTTATTTAAATCATGTATGAGTTCAACGTGATTGGTGGCTAGATCCTGGTACGTCACATGCCTCGCGGGGGTTCTCGTATGTGGTATTTTGGGGGTGTGACTTTATTTCCTAACACTTTGGTGTCAGCAGAACACTTATGTGGCTGAATCGGTGGCTTAGCTCTGATACCACCTTCTGTCACAACCCTCATCCCCTTAATTTCCCTGGGAACGAGCGGCCGCGGCCAGTCTTGGTGGTATCACGTTTTTCATCATTTTGGCAGCGGAAATTACATCAGGGCCGTAGTTAGGAAATATTTTATCAGAGTAAAAACCACCACATTTTATATTAATAATAAGATGGGTAAACCCAAGTTTTAGTACACATATTTTTATAGGGATAAACCCTATTTTATTAAAATAAAACATCTCTTTATTTAGGTAACATTTATAGCCATTTTTCCAAGCCTTCAGTGCTGTCCCAGCTGGCTTCTATTTGGCTTTCACATTTTGTTACCTGAAACGCGTTTAAAAACATTTTGTCAGTGGAAAATACTGGTGAGTGAATCCCAGTTTAATCAAGACAAATTTTATCATTCGCAGTATTGAGGGCGATCTCGCAATTATATTTGTTTCCAATTCTTACTTTAATTACCACCCACGGTACTGTCGTCCCGACTTATGGTCATGTCACTACTCACAGTGTAGTAACAAATTTTGTATACAAAACCCCAAATATACCGACGATAATTGTAGAATTACAAATACTCAATCACTAGTAATATCATGTAAAACATTGAGGTTTTGTAAAAACAATTTATACAAAAAGGAGATTACTCACATTGCTGTCTTAGGTTTTCTGTAAGGGTTTCCTGGTGATTATCTATAATTTACACAAATGCACACGCGTTAGTATAATAACCTAATATTTACATTAGTAATACCCTCCCCGAGACGACATTCCAACATCTACGTCGGGCAGAACCACGACAGCCGTTACGGAACCCTGGATCAATCGGGCAGTGTATCTAATACGTAACCGGGGTTATGATACTTACAACGGGGCAGAACTTCGTTATTTAGGGGGTATTATACCAGAGAATAACTTTTACTATCAGAAATTTCGAGAGAGAAAGTTGATTGTGAGCGAGTTTGAATGAACTGCCGATACCCTCTATATATAGGGCCTGATTTCAGGTTCTTTGTGCCCCGCGAAGGGTTTGGCCCAGGGCTACGCGGCCCGCGAGAAGGTCTAGGGTAGGCCCTAGCCTTGCTGAGTTGACACGTAGCATCGACACGAGTCTGACACGTGGCGGCTCAGGGGCTCGCCCTGACTCCTTGCTGTCACGGCCCGTGTAGGAGGTAGCCAAAGGCTACGCGCCCCGCGAGAGAACATTAAATCTTATTTTTAATTAATTTTTGATAAAAATAAGGTATTCAGGGCCCGTTTTCACATACGGGGTGTATTTTAAGACATATGGGGATATTTTTAAATATATTAGGGGTGTCATAAATATTTTGGAGGGTTATCATAACATGGTACGACCTTCAACAAATTTACGAGGTCAATTCTAATCTCCATGGTTTACCGAGCATGATCGGGAGCTTGGATTGTCGTCATTGGCAATGGTATAATTGTCCGACCGCATGGCGAGGTCAACACACACGAGGTGACCAAGACAGACCATCTGTTATTCTTAAAGCGGTTGCCTCAGTTGCCTTACAAGACCTTTGGTTTGGTCGGCTTACTTTGGTTTGGCAGGGTCATGCAATAATATAAACGTTTTTGAGCAATCTCCATTGATAGAGGACTATATTTCTGGTAGAGCTGCGAAAGCATCTTTTTATGCAAACGAGAACTACTACCCACACAGATACTATTTGTACGATGGAATTTATCCTAGGTATTCGATTGTGGTGAAGACGTTTAGGGACCCGTACGATGAAAAAATAGCTTACTATAAAAAAGTTCAAGAGTCTTCGCGGAAGGATATGAGAGATGCTTTGGGGTTCTTCAACAACGGTGGAATTATTTGAGAAATCCTTGTCGTGCATGGAGCAAATAAAAAATGAGAGATGTTATGTACGCTTGTATAATCATGTTAATATGATTTTGGAAGACGAAGTAAGAGCAATATGCCAGAACTATGTACCGGAAGATGTTCAATAATATTCCCAAGCAACAATAGAAGACAGAGTGAAGAATGCATATGACATGTGGTCTGAAGGCACACATAATGCATTAACGGTTGATTTGGTTGAACATGCGTGGTCGGTTCGGCATATTCCAAAAGAGAGAGAGAGCAAGAATCGGATGACGAGGAAGACAAAGATGGCAGGAAAGCGAATACGAAAATTAAGACGAGTAGTATGATGCGTTTGTGTTTTATAATTTATGTAAATTTTATTTAATTAATAAAATATTATTAGTTTTAATTTGAAAAAAATAATTGGGTAATGATTGCTTTAGGCATTATGGGGCATCATCCCACTACACCCATTTATGGAAAACCCATAATGCTACTTTGCTGACCGGATAACTGGATGAGTGAGGATCAGAGTTGAAGTTTCCACCAGCAGTTATGTCAATAAAGTGATCATAACTCTGATCCTTACTACTGTCAGACTCTTCCTGACCCAAAAGAGTTGTGTTACCAAATGAGTAGTCATCTGCAACTCTGCCAGACTCTTGCAACTTCTTTTTCTGGTTTAACTCCCTTTCATAGGTCAGGAGTCTACCATGAAGTTGGGTCAGGGTTAGATCTTTGAACCCAACTGAATTTCTGGTCACAAAGGCAATTGTATCCCATTTTTTAGGTAATGATCTAAGAAACCTGCTATTTTGTGTGAATTAGCAAATTCAACATTAACAAGTCTTAGCTCACTAATGAGACAACTGAATTGCTCAAACTGTTGTGTTAATGTTGCACCCTTAATGTGACAAAAGGTTTCATACTGTTGATTCAGATTTTCCCTATTATTTCCAATTACTTCTTCAGTCCCCCCAAACTGTTCCTTCAGTGCATCCCACAATTCCTTGGCACTGTTATAGTGTAACAGCCCAACATAATTTCATTTGGTAGTGCGGATGCAACGATGCTGAATGCCTTGGCATCTACTTCAATTTTATGAAAATCCTATTCAGTATAGTTCTCAATTTTCTTAGGAACAAAAACCTTTAGATCCTCAGCACTCGGCACCATTGGAACATGTGGTCCAAAGATGACCGACTTCCAACATCCGGTATTCTGTTGAGCAAGGATGTGACCCATCCTTCTCTGCCAAATGTTGTATTCATTTCGTTTCAAAATGGGTGGTTTGAAGAGTGAACCGATGCTATTGTTAACATCTTGTGATTGTGACGTCATCCTGGTTGTTTTACAGGTATTGATTAATCAACTTTGCTCGTGATTAAACCTTACTTTGTTTTTCAACAAAACAAGCAATTAAAAGTGTCAACGATTATGAGCTGAACTTTTACGTCAAAATGATTGTTAGATCAAATTTGACTATCCTAGCTCTGATACCAATTGTTAGGATCTGAGTTTGCTATGATTGTGTTTTGTTTAATTAATAATGAAAATGAAACAAAGTAGATGCAGCGAAAATAGATGGAATAAACTTTCAACACACAATTAAATGGAAGAATTGCTTTCAACACACATGTTTGCCATGAAATCGAATGATTATATTTATTACAATGATTCAATTACACTTGCATGCATGCAATACAATCTCCTCCTCAGCCTGAGCTCACAATGGTTTGTTCGTACAGGAATGACAAGTGGTGAAGAGAGCTCCTAGAACAGTACAGGGCACTGTTATATTTATAGAGCAGAACAAACCACTGTGGCATCTTTGCTGAC
Organism: Helianthus tuberosus; assembly: GCA_030545235.1. NCBI lineage: Eukaryota > Viridiplantae > Streptophyta > Magnoliopsida > Asterales > Asteraceae > Helianthus > Helianthus tuberosus. The sequence goes on along the minus strand of CM060364.1, from coordinate 19,459,704 downwards.
GTTACCATGAAAGTGACATCTAACAACTTGTTGGTGCATTACGTCTGTCGACTACGTCTTACATCGAGTCTCGGGTTCATTACAGATCAGATTGGGCAAGAAATGAAAGTTTGAATGACCCTTCCGTTTGAAATGAAAGTTTGAATGACCCTTCCATTTGAAATGAAAGTTTGAATGACCCTTCCGTTTGAAATGAAAGTTTGAGATAGGGTTCCGTTTGAGCTGGTCGTTTGAACTATTATGTTTACTTTCAAACGGAAGGGGCCATCTCTATAAATAGGAGTCAAACGGATTCATTTGTAACGATTCAGAAATATTATACCGAAGTGCTGCCGGTATTTCCTCATATTGTAAACGTTGTGTATTGAATGAAAAAGAGGATTAAAGTGATTTTCTAGCTGTTTACACATTCGTTTCTTAGTTTCCGCCTCTGAAACGAATTAGAGCTTCTCCAAACGACTCATTTAGGTCAAGATCGATCCTACAATTGGTATCAGAGCTCAGGACGAGGAGCTCTTGCCATATTCAGCTTGAAAATCTCATTTTCTACACCTTCTTTCTTAAAACCGATACTTTTTACGGTTGAAATTGGCTGAAAAGTTCACAAAGTGTGCGTAATGATAGTTTAACAAAGCCTTAGAAATTTCAGACTAAAATTCGACCTAAAACTGATCAAAATCATGTGTACCGTTTGAAAAGTTTCGCGATTTGATGACGTCATCGTTTGAAAACTGATCTATCGTTTGAAAACTGATCCATCGTTTGAAAACTGATCCATCGTTTGAAAACTGCCCAATCGTTTGAAAATACAAGCTATCGTTTGAAAGTCCATCGTTTGAAATACTCATCGTTTGAAAGTCTATCGTTTGAAAGTCCATCGTTTGAAATCCTTGTCGTTTGAAAGTCCATCGTTTGAAAGTTCATCATTTGAATTCTTTTTCGTTTGAAAGTCCATCGTTTGAATTCAAACGGAACAGTCCATCGTTTGAATTCTTTGTCGTTTGAATCCATAGTTTGAAACCAGATCTGTCGTTTGAAATCACATCAGACCGTTTGAAGCTGTGTTAGTTTAAGAAAGTTTTCTGTATATCATGGACTCTGAATTTTATAACGCTTTTGCAACACCGATATCAATGACTCAAAGTGCTATGATTGAAAATGAAACCGGGACGTCTCAGAAACCACCCAAACTCATGGATATTGATGATTACAATGGATGGTCCGAAAGGTTTGGAAATTGGGTTGAGGCGTATCACTTGGATGTGTGGGAACACACTGAAGAGCCGTATGTTAAGCCCACAAAGAACGATGTTGTGAATGGTACTCCGTTGACACTTAGAGAAATGAGTACTGTAGATAAAAAGAAATATCGAGATGAGAAATTGATGGTGAGTCTGCTTCAGCAAGCGATAAAAGAAGATATTTTGATACTGCTTCAACATAATGGAACTGCATATTCGATATGGACAGAGTTGGAAGCAAAGTTTACTGGAAGTGACGATATGCTCAGGAATAAGATGTCCCTCATGAAAAAGGAATTTGACTTATTTCGGGGATTGAAAAATGAGAGTGTCAAGCAATTAATTGATAGATATTGTAACTTGGTGAGAAATATGACGAAACTTGGTGTTAAGAAAGATACTGATGAATTGGTTGAAAAACTTGCAGATGCTCTACCATATGAAACATGGGGAACATTTCTGATGATGCTGCGGTCAAACAAAACAGATTATAAGAAAATGACACTGGGAGATTTTATCAAGCATCTGGAAGCTCAGGAGATGGAGCAGAGGAAGATTGCTAGGATGAAGAATTACGATGGAGAACAAGATATCAGCTTGTATTACAAAGGTGGTGTCAACGAAAAGTCAAATTTTTCTCCGAAAATAGAAACTGCTTACAGTGTGAAAGATTCTTCTGAAAAGAAATCATCCCAGGGATCAAGCAACACTAGATTTTCATCATTCGATCCAAACATTTCTGCAACAAAGAATGGAAGAAAACTTCAATGCAATATTGTATTAAATCTTGAAAGTGATCAAGATTATTCTGAAGAAGTTGCCAAAAATCAAATGTCTTTGTTGGGAATGGTGTTAGAGTCATATAGTAGTTTTGTGGCTGGAAAGATTGGTAATCCAATGCTCACGAAAGAGGATTACGATCAAATCGATGCTGAGGAAATGGAATTGATGGATATTAAATGGTGCATGGCCAGTGTAATGAGAAGAGCTGAGAAGTTTAAACAAATCACGGGAAGAAATGATTTTCTTGATGCAAGTGTTTCAAACTTAGGCTTTGATAAGTCAAAAGTTACATGTTTTCGTTGCAGGGAAAAGGGGCATTTCAAGAGAGAGTGCAAAAATCGTGAAGCTACTGGAGCCCAGAATCCTTTTGGAAACAACGATTATCATAAAAAGGCGATTTATCATCAAATTACACCACCAGCACTGCATCAGGCACAAACTGCACATGGAATGATGCAGATTAAAGACTCAAAGAAAGCTTGTCTGGGAAATGATGGTGGATTCAGTTGGGATAAATATGTTCCAATAAACAGCAAAGTGTGTTTGGCAGAACAAGATGATGAAAAACTGGCTGAAGGTTTCAATTGGGACAATTTTTGTCCAGATCAAGAATTTATGGCCAAAGAGATATCTAAAGATACTTCAAATGTTAATGTTTTCTTTGCTAATGCTTATGATTTGAAATGTGCAGAAAGATGCAGAAAAGTCATGGAAGCAGCTGAAGAAAAACGAAGGAAGAACAAAGAAGAGGAAGAAGAAGAAGAGAGATTGAAGAACGAAGCGAAAGCTGAGAAAATAAGAAGAGCTGAGTTTTTACAATCAAGCAGAAGTGTCAAAGAAGTTCCAGAATATGAAGTGAAGATTGATGAAGAACGAGTTGAAGTTTCTGAAAAGTGCATGAACTGTGATTCATTAATCAAACAAAACAATGAGTTATTGCACAATATTCACAAGTTAAAAGAATCGTATGACACAATGAACAGAGAAATTAACAAATATACTGATTCGAGTGGTGAACAAGCAATGGCGATGAATACTTTGAAAGTAGCATATCTTAGACAGCTGGATGATGCTAACTTTTATATCAAGAAATGTGCTGATTTAGAGTTGGAGCTGGCAACACAAAAGATAGAGACCGAGAAAGTTAAAAAGTTATTAAACAGTTACTCATGTTCTTCTTTTGTTGTTGACAGGATTTATCCCGTAGTGGAGAATTTGAAGACATTTGAAGAAATGAAAATGTCTGAAGAAAAGAAAGCTGTGACAAAAGATGAAGTGAAGACTTCTGGTAAGAAATCAAGTGTGGTTTACACTAGATGTCCGCCCCCGGTCGAAAATGGATTTTTACCTCGAAATCCAAATTCAGAAAGAGTCGAAAAGGCAATAAACTTACAATGGGAGTCTGGGACATCGGATAACTTGCCAGAAAATATTGATGTCACATACACGTCGTCTGATACTGATCATGAGTCAAAGTTGATAAAAAGTGTGGTCGATCAGGTGTTAGATAAAGATGATTGTGAGGAGTCAAAACCGGAGTCCAAATCCGAGTCAAAGTTTGAGTCCGATATGACAAAGTCAACAGTCAAAAAGGAGAAACGGGTTTATGATAAACAATTTTTTCTATCGAAATCTAATTTGAATGATGAATCAGTCAAAGTAGCATATACTTTGAAAGGTTCTGACAAATTATATTCTGATGAGAGTTTTCCAATAAGAAGTGTCAGATTTGAAATGATTCAAAAGGTTTTCAAAATTACAGAAATTAATATTTCTGAAATAAAAGATTTAAATCTTAATGGAAAACCTAAACAATACACTTCAAGAGATCAACAAAGATTTAACAAGAAAATGGGTTACAATTATGGTTACAGTTCCCAAAAGAAACCAAACCATAATCGTAATTTCAAAAAGAAAGGATTAGGTTTTGTACCACCGAAAAACTATAAAAATGAAAAATTTTCTAAACTAAAAACTGTGTTTGTTTCAGGAAATTTTTTAAATGATGAGAAAGAGCAAGCATTCAGAAAGCAGACAAATCAGGAATTCCTTGCCAAGAAGCAAGAAGAGTTGAAGAAGAATGTTGTTCTAAAGAAGATTGAAAAGAGAACCTGTTTTCAGTGCAAGATTACTGGTCATATTGCTAGGGATTGTCCGAAGACATTCAAACCAAAACAGGAAGTATCTGGTAAACTGAAAGAGAAAGTTGTTGAGAAAACTGAACTTTCAACCCGAAAGTTCACAGGCTTTGAAAATTCAATCTTTGAGAAGGGAGAATGTTCAAAGAATGTGGTTAAAAGAAAAGAAAATCTAATAAATCAAAAATGGGTTGTTAAAGGTTCAGGAAACAGTTCTGGTGATGAATCTGATTCCATAAAATCAGAGGAGCTAAAAGTTGTTAAAGAAAAGGTTGAAAAATCAGTTCCAAAAGTGGATGATGTGAATTTTCCACCTTTGAGTGCTGAAAATTTTAAAAAGAAAGTTGGGAAAGTTGAAATTTCAAATCAATTTTATTCTGACAAGAAGAAATTTGATGTTGATAAAGCTTTCAATGGAACTGTGAAACACATTTTTGGCAAAATGATCAATGGTAAGGCCAAAAGTGTTAAAGAATTTTATGCTGCCAAAAGAGGAGGTCACAGGTTAGTTGAAAGAAAAGATGAAGAGGTTGTTACACCCAAGGAAGGTCAAGCTTGGGTGGATATTTTTTTCAAAGAATAAAAACCTGACTTGCCGGAGCTCCCAAGTTGGTAATCGTGGAGCATGAATCGGCATCTTTCTTATGTTGTTTGTTTGAAAATTGAAAATTTTTGGAAATTTATATTGCAGGACTTACCGGAACTCCCAGGTTTGTAAGCGAGGAGTAGGAATCGGCACCTTGAGAATTCAACCAAAAGATGGTAAATTGGTTGAAAAGCAGGTTTAAGTTGTATGGTTGTGATTTTTACAAGTGGTTCAGAAGTTGAATTGGAATGTTCTTACAAGTGGTAAATCAGGGACATTAAGTTTTATCTGATTTACTACATATGATTGGTAAAACAAATGTGATGATTTGATCCCCAATTTTACAAGTGATAAAATCAACAGAACTTATTTTCCGGAAAAACCATTTGATTAAAACAAACTTAAGTGTTTTGAAATCGATGGGAAAATAGTTTGTTGTGAGGGGGAGTTCTGATTGTTTATGACAAGTGGATGGCGAATTGAGGCAATTCGATATTAGTTGTCATGTTTTTGTACAGTTTATTTGAAAATTTGAAAAAGCCAAAAACATGATAAAATCAAAAATGAGTTTTTGTTGCATAAAAGAGGAAATGATAGTACATCAGTGGACGATCACAACATGCTAAAGAATTAGAAAGTAAAAATGTGATAAACGGTCTCACTGATGATGTGCCAGTAGGTTTTTGCACATTTAGTAGATTGTGACGAGATATAAATCTAAATTTCAAACTTGCTTGTTCTGTGGGTTAACACAAACTTGGATATATAGGTAACCCCTGAAATCTTGTTTGAAAGGTCCCTTATTCTGAGATACTAGGTCTTTATGCTCAGTGATATCTGGGGTATTATCCCGGGACTTCTGCTGAAAGAAATTTCTGACCTAGTCCCCGGATAATGCTTTCTGCTAATGCTTGAAACATAGCATCGCCCTCAGCAAGCTGATGAAACAATAAAATTGATAGTCGCTGCTGTTGTAATGCAAAAGATCCTCTAAAGGGGACACACCAAAAGTCGAAGCCGTCATCTCTCTGCGTATCGAAAGATCGACCTGAGCTCTCACGGCCCCCGTACTATAATTTATTCCCCTAACAGATATCATCTGTGGTATACTCACCTGTAAGACTGAATATTGGGATCTGGATACGGGAGTATATTCAAGTAGTGGGACACACGGATAAGTTCAAGTGCTTAAAACATTAATCTCGTATCTCGGATCAGTTGAACTTTGTGTGAAAATTTAAGTGGACAAACATACTGACAATCTAAGTGAATTGTTTAGAACTTAAAATGAAATGAAGCTTAACGGTGTTGGTAATATGTCTCAGAAACTGATATGATCCTCTTGCACAAACTCACAAAAATATTGTTTGTAAATATTTGATTTACTGCTTTTCAGTACTTTCAAAAATTCAAAAAGATTTTAGTGTGTTTTAGCATAAATTTTGAATAATCCAAAAAGATTTTCGACAACTGGTGTTGAAGAGCTGATTTTCAAAATTCCGAGTGCTAAACATGATGAACAAATGGTTTGAGTGAAAGTGTTTGAAGAATATTGTAATGAAATGAGAAAATGGTTTTCAATAAAAAGTTATTCCTGCAAGTGATTGATTAGATTTGAAAATTTTATCCACGAATTGTTATCAAAAAACTTATTTTTGGGTAGAGTTTTGCAGGTTAACCAGGTTCTGTAACCTGAGTTTGATAGAGTGCCAGATTACGATCTAAGAATCTGTGGAAAGTGAATTCCAGACTGCGATCCCAGCTTAGCAAAAGGGGGAGTCTGAGGACATCGAGAGGGAGTCTGAAGATAGTAGAGCCAGATTCAGATTCTGAAGATTACGAGAAAGAGTAAGAGATTGATTGAGGATTCTTGCAATGACAAATACTTCAGAGGAAGATTGAAGACTGATAAAGATTGTAGATTGATAATTGAAGACTCAACACTGAAGACTCCGTCAACATCCGAGGGGGAGTTTGTTGGTGCATTACGTCTGTCGACTACGTCTTACATCGAGTCTCGGGTTCATTACAGATCAGATTGGGCAAGAAATGAAAGTTTGAATGACCCTTCCGTTTGAAATGAAAGTTTGAATGACCCTTCCGTTTGAAATGAAAGTTTGAATGACCCTTCCGTTTGAAATGAAAGTTTGAATGACCCTTCCGTTTGAAATGAAAGTTTGAGATAGGGTTCCGTTTGAGCTGGTCGTTTGAACTATTATGTTTACTTTCAAACGGAAGGGGCCATCTCTATAAATAGGAGTCAAACGGATTCATTTGTAACGATTCAGAAATATTATACCGAAGTGCTGCCGGTATTTCCTCATATTGTAAACGTTGTGTATTGAATGAAAAAGAGGATTAAAGTGATTTTCTAGCTGTTTACACATTCGTTTCTTAGTTTCCGCCTCTGAAACGAATTAGAGCTTCTCCAAACGACTCATTTAGGTCAAGATCGATCCTACACAACTAACAAACTCTAACAACTGATCTAGACAACTACTGCTAGCTAACCACTGATTACAAATACAATAAAGGAAAGCAAACAACTGATTCTTCATTCCACTGCTTCATCCCAAGCAGTGCTTTGGTCTTCAGCAGTACTTGAGCCATAGCAGTAGATTGATCAACAGCACTTTGTCTTCAACAGTCTTTTAGGATTCATCAGTTGTTGTAGACCAGCAGATGTTGTAGAAGAGCAGTACTTAGAGATCAGCAGGTGTTAGGCCACATTCAAGGGAGAAGATTAAGTACAAAACATCTGCTTATGTTGGATCCACTGCCCTGATCCAGTTTTGTCTTTATATCATATGTTCCTCTGTAGGGTTCAATCCCAACACACATTGTAGTAGCGGAGAAGGAAAAGAAAAGAACCACAGGCATGAACGATGTTCCCGTTGTTCATGATTTCCCTAACGTTTTCCCTGATGATTTACCTGGTTTACCTCCAAGTCATGATATCGACTTTCGTATCAACCTCATTCTTGGAGAAAATCCTGTCGCTAAAGCTCACTATCGACTCGCCCCGTCAGAAATGCGGGAACTCTCGAGTCAACTCCAGGAATTGCTTGATAAAGGCTTTATTCACCCTAGCACCTCTCCTTGGGGCGCGCCTGTCCTTTTTGTCAAAAAGAAGGATGGATCGTTCCGGATGTGCATCGACTATAGGGAGTTGAATAAGCTTATAATCAAGAACCGCTATCCTTTGCCCCACATTGATGATTTGTTTGATCAGTTACATGGTGCTACGTGTTTCTCGAAAATCGATTTACGCTCAGGCTATCACCAGTTACGCATCCAAGAAGAGGATATACCCAAGACTGCTTTTCGCACTCGATATGGTCATTACAAGTTTGTCGTTATGCCTTTCAGTTTAACCAACGCACCCGCAGTTTTCATGGATCTGATGAATCGCGTGTGTAAACCCTACCTGGACCGCTTCGTCATCGTGTTTATCGATGATATCCTGATCTATTCCAAGTCAAAAACCAAACACGCGCATCATCTATGTTTGGTTCTTGAACTACTCCAAGGGAATCGACTCTATGCCAAGTTCTCCAAGTCTGAATTCTGGCTAGAGGAGGTTGAATTCATCGGTCACATTGTCAATAGTCAAGGTATTCACGTCGACCCCGCAAAGATCGAAGCTGTTAGGAGCTGGGTTACGCCAAAGAACTCATCGGAAGTCCGCTCTTTCCTTGGACTAGCGGACTATTATCGCCGATTTATCGAAGGATTCTCAAAAATCGCTGTGCCTCTTACCTCTCTCATGCAAAAAGATAAGCCTTTTGTTTGGGGAACCGAACAAGAGACTACTTTTCAAACCCTCAAGCTTATGCTCTGCAATGCTCCCGTACTTGCTTTACCCAATGGAGACGAAGACTTCATAGTCTACTGATGTGCGGTAAGTGTCGTATATTTTAGGTGTATATTTTAAGCCCTTTTTAACACTTATTTTAGCCAAGTTTTAAATTTATAAAACACGATATTTCACTGACACTAAACACACATATGGGCAAGTGCACCCATCGTTGAGTGTAGTATAGTGTTGGTAAGATACTGAGGTCGTCCAAGGACACAAGAGCTTTTAGTACCGGTTTATCCTCAACGTCTAACCAAAATAAAAGTTTAGAAAAATGTTTTAAACTAAGAAAATTAAAAACTAACTAAAATGCTGAAAATAAAAATAAAAGAAAAACAGATAGACAAGATGAATCACTTGGTTCCGACTCGTATCTAGTATAACCTTTGATTATTTCCGCACTTTTGCACACAATTAAGAGATTATCTTAGTTATTGTAGTAGGCCCCTCTTTTGAAGGTGACGTTACCCTCACCCCAGTAGTTTGAGTCAGCAGAGATACAATCCTAAAGGGGTGGATTATTGGAAGATAATGAATTAAGTTATTAATGCAGTATTGTGGTAGGCCCCGCTTTTGGCGGTGACGTTACCCTCGGCTAAGTAGTCTGAGTCAGCAGGGATACAGTCCTAAATAGCCAGGTTATAGTATTAATATTAGTTAACTTATGAGGCGATCAAAGAGTTTGGACCCCCGCCATCCAATACCGTGAAGTATTGAAGGAGGTCCTACTAAATTTGACCCAGGTCCATTGCAGGACCTCTAAACGCTGAACAATGGCAAGACCTTTACCAAACCGTTCCCTTAACCCCCTACCAGGTAGCCAACATACCTCCATATAGACCGTGGAGATATGAATGGTGAAAATCCTTTATTTTATATAGACAGTAAAATAATGCCAAGACACCACGGACAAACGATAAGGAAAGATCACCTTCAACATAAGTAACTAGTTATTAAAGTCATTAATACAAAACCAAATAAAAAGTGCAAAAGATTAGAAATAAAAAGTATTATACTAGACACTTTGTCTTCACCAAGTGATGTAAGAGACTTAGGCAAACATGGCCTTGATTGTCAAGAACTCTTACGATCAATCTTGGATCCCGAGACGACTCACACACTCTACGATGGACAATGGATGATGGTGGTGGATGATGGTGTTGTGATGGTGGTGGGTGGTGGATGAAGTGTGAGAGAGGTGGTGTGCCAAGGGATGAGATGAAATGAATCCAAGCACTCCTATTTATAGGCTGAACAGAGTGCTGGACACGGCCCCGTGTCCGCTGGGCACGGCCCCGTGTCCGTCTGACAATCTCTCTCCTCATTAATTGTAATTCGCAATTACAATAAATGTGCCTGCTGTACTTTCGACACGCCCCCGTGTCCGCTGAGCACGGCCCCGTGATGGGCAATAGAAGCTTCTATAGATTTGTCTTTTCTGCTGCTTCTTGGGCACGGCCCCGTGCTGGCTGAGCACGGGGCGTGTTCAGCCTTCTGTCTTCTCTTTTTTGCTTTGGAAGGTGCCGTTGAGGGGTCGGGCAGTCCACTAATGTTCCTTTCCTTGTATTTATGTTGGATTTAGCTGTCTTTTTGCTTCTTTTGCGTTTTTGAGCTCATTTAATCCTGAAAATACAAAAGGAAGACAAAAACACTCTTTTTCCAATATTAGTACTTAAAAAGGGTTAGTTTTATGCCTCATTTGATGTAATTTATATGTTGCATTTTACACACATCAAATACCCCCACACTTGAACTTTTGCTTGTCCTCAAGCAAAACTCTTTAATATGTGGCTTACACTCCCAAATGGAATAGGTAGAAGAGAAGGTTTTGGGCTTGTCGTAGAGTGTCGGGATTTCCAAGATCTTTTTGGGTGTTATTTTTATTTATTTACACTCCTATTCGTAATGATTTATTTAGAACTTTTCATAAAAGAAATTACTTATTTGGGCATAACATGCCTTTTTAAATTTCTATTTATATACAAGTTCACATACCTCACGGGGAAATCACTCACACTCGGCCGAAAGTGTATTTTTAGTGAATCACTCGAGAGCGGCATGGAACTTATTCCTACCATAGGCTTGCCAAGAAATCAATCCTCCTCCTTTTTAACTTTTATACCTTTGTAGATATCAAGAGGACTTTGCGGGTTAAGGGTTAGGCTAGGGTTAAAGGTAGGTTGTTGGGTTAGTGGTTAGTAGAAAAAAGGGCTAAAAGCGTAACAAGTGTCGGTTTTCGTATTTTTGCAACTTTTTATTGTGATGAAGCTTTTATTCAAACTAAGTTATTTTTGATTAACTTGTTTGTTTATTTTCTTTTTGCTTCATTATTATCACAATTTTTTTTTTCACGAAGAACCGAACTTGTTACTAAAATAAAGGGTTAAAAATGAAAAAGGTTTTGGTGGGTAAAAAGGGTTTTTGTTTGAGTGATGAAACAAAAAGGTTTAGGCTCAAAGGGGCTAACTAGGGGGATTTTTTTTTTTTTTTTGGGTAGGTGGTAAAAGAAAAAGAAAAATAATGGTGTAGAAAATAAAAAGGGTTAGTCCTAATGCCTCCATCATTTACTTACTTGGGTTTAAGTTGATAAGGACCGGGAATGTATTGTCATGGCAAGTTCTAGAGTCGTAAGAACCAAGCGGCTATTCACACAAGAAACGAAAAATGAGCATTTAGTCAAAAGATATGTAATTATGTGCTCAATAAAGGCTCAAAACTCACTTTTGTGGGAATGGGTTTTTATGTGATCAAGTATATATAATCAAATTTTAAATAAGTTTGTCATGCCTTTTCATAATTTTCTTATGTTGGTTCTTTTTATCACTACGCTATCGGTTGTAAATTTGTAAAAATATAACCTTTTTTAGAACTTGAATTTCCCGAGTTAAACCTAGACAAGTAAAAAAATGAAATTTTTGAAAAAATTTGGGGTGATTAGCGGTTCCAATAGAGTTTTGTGTAAGGCTTGTATTTAGGACTTGCAAAATTCAAGGTTTTAGCATCCCCCCCACACTTAAATTACACATTGTCCTCAATGTGTCCCAAAAATAAATTTTTAGGTTGATTAGATGTGTAAAATAATGTTTAAAAAGCAAAAATTTGTGTTACTGGGCACTTAACACGGCCCCGTGTTGTCCGGGCACGGCCCCGTGTCCAAGTGCCAGTAACAAAATTAAAATAAGAGAAACAGAAGTCTGGACACGGGGGCGTGTTGAGTGAACACGGCCCGTGTCCAGGTACCTGAACTGGGCGTTTTTCTGCAGGTGGTTCGGCACGGGGCCGTGTTGGATGGGCACGGCCCGTGTTGAACCTTCTGAAATGGAGAAAATTGTCGGGTTGCCTTGTTCTTGTGCATGGGTTCATTTTTCTCGTTCCCCTTTTCATCCTTTACCACCATGAGTGTGTTTTATTCATTACAAACCATCCAAACCTTAAAACCATCATTTCATTTCATCATAGAGAGAACTTACATAATCCTAAATTAAGATAAAATTAAAAATTAACTAAATAGGTCAGCAGGTATACGAGGTTATCATAGGGAGTTCTACTATTTTAAGAAAATTTCGAGAATAGTTTCCCGATACAGTAGAACTTTTAGCCGAATGATTTCTTCCCTAAACGTTGTTTAAAGCCATTCTTCGATTTCCCTAGGAAGGAAGAATGCGGCTTCATTTTCCTCCGCAGCGGGTGGTTGAGGGGGAACATTCACCGGGACTCCTTGCACCACTCTTCGCGGAGGTTCTTGGTGCATGGCGTACCATTCGGCTGGAATGACAACTTCGGGTACCACGTTCCACGCCTTTTGGGTAATTATGGGTACCAAAGGCGAGAAGGTTCAACCTCTGGTGCAAGAGGTTCACTTCATGGAGACAGCCCTCCAGCCCCACTGTAAGATGGTTGATACGGTCGACCAATGCTTCCTCCACTCCCGTCATTTCATCAATAGCCTCCCTTAGAGCGTAAACATAGTTTACAAGAGAGTCTTCTGCTGTTGAAGATCTCCTCCCTTGTCGGTTATTTCTTGAAGATGATCCGCTTGTTCTGCTTGCCATTTTCTGTGAAGGAAACCGAAGAAAGCTAAATTTTTACAAAACAGAGCCCCGGACACGGCCCCGTGCTTGCTGAGCACGGCCCCGTGTTCATTTGTCTGCAGGATTCTATGCTAAGGAGTCTTGGAGTTTTAAATTATTCTCATGATTTTTAGCTAGTTTTCAGGCTTAGATAATTTAAAATAAAGTTATACAACTAACTTTAAACAAGAATCCTTAGCAAATAATCTTACAAACTTCACATAGAGGGTTGGAATCAAGAGATTTCCAATCTTCCATGGAGGAAATTTTGAAAAATTTTTAAAGAGGAGGAAATGAGTAAAAGTGGAAGGGACAAGAGGGTCCTTGGGAACCTTCTTTTAGCACTTACCTAGGATGGTATGAGTGAAAATCCCAGGAATCTCTGTCTTTTGAAGTGGTCAAAAATGAGCAGGATTCAGGCTGCATTTAAAGAAAACGACAGTGCACTGGACACGGCCCCGTGTTGATTGGACACGGCCCCGTGTTGATTGGACACGGCCCCGTGTTCAGAGGAAATCCTGACACATTTTGTCCGTATTCTGACCAAATCAGCAGAGAATCTTTTAGTGAGCACGGGGGCGTGTTGACCTGGACACGGCCCCGTGTCTGGAGGCTGCTTTATGGAGTTTTGCTACTTCAAGGATCTCATCGATATCGGGCGGTTCCTTACTGGTTGGAACAACCCCAAAGTGCCTAATATACCTTAATTGCCCCAGACTAAGGCGAGAACGCAAGAGGTTGTCGGTGAGGGTAATTCCTATTTTTATTCTAGGTGGACAAGTCCAACCCTTTCCCGGGCTCTTGTTAAAGAAGGTGTATGCCAAATCACTCAGGTCTATGTATGCATCGAACGAAGTCGATGGAGAGTCCTTCACGGCACAATCGACACAGGGACGACTATCGTCCAAGTCTTTGCTAGGTACGAAGGTACTTTCGGGAGCAATGAGGTTGTCGGAATGCGGTTCCAACTTTTCTTCATGGTTATCGTCTTGGGGTGGATTAATAAAATCCTTCCTAAGCTCTTCTAACCAGTTCTGAACTAGATCTTCTAGTTGAAATAACTCGTCAAGGAGCATTTCCCCTAGAATATCTGGCTGGGCGCATTCGAGGGAGAAATAGTGCTTATTTTTACTTTCGCCCCTCTTAAGGTTGTGAGAAGTTGGTGGGTCCATGTAGTGGGGCCTATAATTTAGGAAGTAGCATTTTACTTCTTCATGTTCGCCACCACATAATGGACACCACTTACCATAAGAGTGCCGAAAGTAAAAATAATTACTATCACTCATGTTTATGTCAGAAATTACCAACCGCCAGGATCTAACGGTTCTGTTTTCAGTAACTGAAACTTGGGCACGGGGGCGTGTTGAGTGGGCACGGCCCCGTGTTCAGCTTACTGTCTGATGTAAAACAGGATTGTCAGTTCCAATGATTGAGCACGGGGGCGTGTTCAGCGGGCACGGCCCGTGCTGAGCTCTGCAGAAGATGAAAAACTAAGAAAATCCTAAAAAAATAAAAAGAAAAAATAAAAGATGATTAGGCCGTTGATTCCTAACTTTCTTAAAATCCTTGTGTCCCCGGCAGCGGCGCCAAAAACTTGATATGCGGTAAGTGTCGTATATTTTAGGTGTATATTTTAAGCCCTTTTTAACACTTATTTTAGCCAAGTTTTAAATTTATAAAACACGATATTTCACTGACACTAAACACACATATGGGCAAGTGCACCCATCGTTGAGTGTAGTATAGTGTTGGTAAGATACCGAGGCCGTCCAAGGACACAAGAGCTTTTAGTACCGGTTTATCCTCAACGTCTAACCAAAATAAAAGTTTAGAAAAATGTTTTAAACTAAGAAAATTAAAAACTAACTAAAATGCTGAAAATAAAAATAAAAGAAAAACAGATAGACAAGATGAATCACTTGGTTCCGACTCGTATCTAGTATAACCTTTGATTATTTCCGCACTTTTGCACACAATTAAGAGATTATCTTAGTTATTGTAGTAGGCCCCTCTTTTGAAGGTGACGTTACCCTCACCCCAGTAGTTTGAGTCAGCAGGGATACAATCCTAAAGGGGTGGATTATTGGAAGATAATGAATTAAGTTATTAATGCAGTATTGTGGTAGGCCCCGCTTTTGGCGGTGACGTTACCCTCGGCTAAGTAGTCTGAGTCAGCAGGGATACAGTCCTAAATAGCCGGGTTATAGTATTAATAGTAGTTAACTTATGAGGGGATCAAAGAGTTTGGACCCCCGCCATCCAATACCGTGAAGTATTGAAGGAGGTCCTACTAAATTTGACCCAGGTCCATTGCAGGACCTCTAAACGCTGAACAATGGCAAGACCTTTACCAAACCGTTCCCTTAACCCCCTACCAGGTAGCCAACATACCTCCATATAGACCGTGGAGATATGAATGGTGAAAATCCTTTATTTTATATAGACAGTAAAATAATGCCAAGACACCACGGACAAACGATAAGGAAAGATCACCTTCAACATAAGTAACTAGTTATTAAAGTCATTAATACAAAACCAAATAAAAAGTGCAAAAGATTAGAAATAAAAAGTATTATACTAGACACTTTGTCTTCACCAAGTGATGTAAGAGACTTAGGCAAACATGGCCTTGATTGTCAAGAACTCTTACGATCAATCTTGGATCCCGAGACGACTCACACACTCTACGATGGACAATGGATGATGGTGGTGGATGATGGTGTTGTGATGGTGGTGGGTGGTGGATGAAGTGTGAGAGAGGTGGTGTGCCAAGGGATGAGATGAAATGAATCCAAGCACTCCTATTTATAGGCTGAACAGAGTGCTGGACACGGCCCCGTGTCTGCTGGGCACGACCCCGTGTCCGTCTGACAATCTCTCTCCTCATTAATTGTAATTCGCAATTACAATAAATGCGCCTGCTGTACTTTCGACACGCCCCCGTGTCCGCTGAGCACGGCCCCGTGATGGGCAATAGAAGCTTCTATAGATTTGTCTTTTCTGCTGCTTCTTGGGCACGGCCCAGTGCTGGCTGAGCACGGGGCGTGTTCAGCCTTCTGTCTTCTCTTTTTTGCTTTGGAAGGTGCCGTTGAGGGGTCGGGCAGTCCACTAATGTTCCTTTCCTTGTATTTATGTTGGATTTAGCTGTCTTTTTGCTTCTTTTGCGTTTTTGAGCTCATTTAATCCTGAAAATACAAAAGGAAGACAAAAACACTCTTTTTCCAATATTAGTACTTAAAAAGGGTTAGTTTTATGCCTCATTTGATGTAATTTATATGTTGCATTTTACACACATCATCTACTGCGATGCCTCGAACCTTGGTCTAGGCTGTGTGCTTATGCAGCGGGACAATGTCATAGCTTACGTGTCTCGACAGCTCAAGTTACATGAGAAGAACTATACAACCCACGATCTCGAGCTCGGTGCAGTTGTTTTTGCGTTAAAGATTTGGTGACACTACCTTTATGGTACTAAGTGTACGGTCTTCACAGATCATAAGAGCCTACAACACCTCTTGAGCCAGAAAGAACTGAATATGCGCCAACGACAATGGGTTGAACTTCTTACTGATTATGACTGTGAGATTCGCTATCATCCTGGCAAGGCAAATGTCGTTGCCGACGCTCTCAGCCGACGAAGCTATTTGCATAGCGTTCGTAATACTCACGCCTAGCACAACCTCGAAGCTCTCATCCGTGATGCCCAACATGCTTGTTTTACCGAGCATACCTTGAAAAGGGAAAGAATTACGAATGATGGTGCTCAACTTGTGAATAAATCGAACGATATATTCCGTTATCTAGACCGAATTTGGATTCCCAAGTGTACCAACCTGTGACAAATCTTGCTAGATGAAGCCCATAAATCTCGCTATTCTATTCATCCAGGTACCGAGAAGATGTACCACGAACTTCTTCAACGGTACTGGTGGCCTGGAATGAAAAGGGATATCGCTATCTACGTTTTGAAGTGCCTAACTTGCTCGAAAGTCAAGGCCGAACAGCAAAGACCCTCTGGCTTACTCGTCCAACCCGAGATCCCTATGTGAAAATGGGAGAGTATAGCTATGGACTTCATAACGAAACTCCCGCACACGCCATCAGGTCACGAAGCATCTGGGTTATCGTTGACCGTTTGACTAAATCCGCTCATTTTCTGCCGATACGAGAAGATTATAAGGTGGAACGATTAGCCCGAATCTACACCGACGAAATCATTTGTCAACATGGGACACCTCATGACATCATCTCTGACCGCGATGGTCGGTTTACCTCGCGTCTTTGGGAAACATTTCAATCTGCTCTCGGTACTACTCTTAATCTAAGTACCGCTTTCCATCCCCAAACCGACGGTCAGACTGAAAGAACGATTCGTACCCCTGAGGACATGCTTCGCTCGCGTGTCATAGATTTCGGTGGTAATTGGGACGCGCACTTACCTTTAGTCAAATTCTCATACAATAATAGTTACCACTCGAGTATTCAAATGGCACCATTTGAGGCATTATACAGAAAAAAAATGTCGATCGCCTATTGTGTGGCACGGGATCGGAGACGTGCAAATTACCGGTCCTGAGTTGTTGCAAGAAACGACTGACAAAATCCTCCAAATTCGAGACAATCTACTAAAAGCTTGGAGTCGCCAGAAAAGTTACGCCGATAGACGCCGCAAGCCCCTTGAATTTTACGTTGGCGATCACGTACTCCTAAAGGTTGCACCTTGGAAGGGGGTGATCAGATTCGGCAAGAAAGGAAAGCTCGCGCCTCGATATGTTGGACCCTTTAAGATTCTGGAGAGGATTGGCAAAGTGGCCTACAAACTCGAGCTACCCGGGGAACTGAGTAATGTCCACCCAACTTTCCACGTTTCAAACCTCAAAAAGTGTTTGGCCGACCAGGAGTTAGATGTTCCTCTTGAGGATCTGCAAGTGGACGAAACATTACACTTCGTGGAAAAGCCTGTCGAGGTCAAGTACCTTGCAACAACCTCTCATCATAAACTTTTACAAGGCTGTCAAAACCTTCCAAAACAAAAGCAGAGGCTCCTGAACAGACTTTAGCAGCTACCACTGCTCCTCTGGTGTCTGCTGCTGACCCACTGCTCTAGGTGAACACAGCAGCACAACCACTACTGTGCAACCCACACCTAAAACTCCCAAAAAGACCAAAAAGAAAACATCCAATAAGCCCCCCAAACCCTCTAAAAAGGCAACTCTGGAAGATGAGATCCCAGAGCAACTGCCAGTGACAACACAAAAGTCACTTGAAACCACTGCTGCTACTTCCTCACAGCAGATGGATGAAAGATCTCAACCTGAGCCTAAAACTCCTCCTACATCCTCACAAAAGGATCAGGTTTTAAACATAGGGACCCCACAATATGAAGCTCTGGGTCCAATCGGATCCATCTTCCTCAGTCCTGATCCCACAGACATGTCTCTTTCTACCCCCCATCGTCTCACCAATCACAATACCACCATCAATAATGCCTTTGTTGCATGCAGTTGATATAGCACAGACAGAAACCAGTTCCTCTCAACCACCTATCACTAAGAGCATATTTCAACAAGTGATGGGTCTGATGCTTATACCTCTGCTATCCCAGCAACAATTGAGGAGGTTACATCCCTTGAGTTACATGTAACTCTTGGTGATAGTTCAAGTGGAGCAGCAACTACAGGTGTTGGATCCACTGATCTACACCTGGCCAGTTGTTTCATAAATCAGACTCCCTTGAAGGAAATTTCTTTTGAGGCAACTAAGTTATCCACTGGTGTGTTTCCTTTGGCCACTAGTGAGATTTCAAAGTTGTCCACAAAAGAAGGAAGAAGTCCCCAGTACCAAGAAAAAGGGGAATCAGTGGTTGAACCTATGGAAGAAATTCCTAAGTCAACAACTGATACAACCACTAAAAGTGGGAAATCAGATAATCCCATTAATTTGGGTGATGGTTTAAAATATCAAGAATTGACGGAGAGAGTGGATCGAATTGAAGCATCTGTTGCAGACATCAAAATAATGCTGCAGCAGTTGTTAAATTCACAAAGATCTACAACCACTGCTGCACCATCAACTGCTCAATCTACAACAGCTGTTCCATCCCCTAATGTTCTATGGGGTTTATTCCAACATATGCTCCACCAACAAAGAGAACATGCTGATCAGCAACATGCTATCCAAGTTCAAAAGATCAGAAATTTAATGGAGTCAAGGTTCAAAGATACTCAAGCAGACATTAAGGCTATCAAGGCCCATTTGAAACAAACCACTGGCTCTGCCCCTCCTACTATTATTTTTATTGATAACCCCCCTGAGCATGATGCCAAAAAGGGGGAGAAATTAAAGGAGTTTAAGAAAAGGGGTTATGAAGATGGGTTGTATATTGCACCAGACAATTCAAGCATGCTTGCAAACATCCCTAGGCCAGATGGTAGCAAAAAGGTAGATGAATTCCTAAATGCCTTGGCTGATGAAAAGTTAAGGTTAAAAAGGGATATATAGGCTAAGGGAAAATCAAGGTTTGAAAAAGAAAAGAAACTTTTGATGAAGAAGGAGGCACAGGGTACTTCTGAGCCAAAGGATGATGAAAATCTCAAGCCTAAAAGAAGCCAGCCCACAAGAAATGTGAGGCAACCCAAAACCACACCTTCCAGAATCACAAAACACTCTTCCAAACCTCCCAAAAGCTCCTCACAAAAACCTTCCAACCTAACAGATGTTCAGACACCTGTTGTATCAACTGCTGTTGATACTTCAGTGGTTTCAGCAGCTGTTAAGCCAACAACTGCCACCACAACTAAAACACCTGCTCTCACCATCAAAACCACTGCCACATCTAAACCACCACCATCTACTCAAAAACCTCCTGTTAAAAAGCAGAAGACTTCTACTGACACATCAGTAGGTGTAATGGCAACAGTGGTTGAAACACCAGTTGTTTCAATAGCTGTTAGCCGGCCACCATCTACTTCAAATACCACCACTCAATCCACTGATCCATCTCCAGCCTCTCCTAAACCAAAAAGGAGAAGGATAATTTTGGAAGATGATGAAACTTCACCACCACCAACAACCACACAACCCTTAACTCTTGTCACCATACCTAACCCTGTCCCATTATCATCTGTCAAAGCTCAATCTTCAAGTACTGCCATTGTATCTGCAAGTGTCTCATATCCTTTGGATCTTCCTGCTGTTAGAAATGAAATAGTCTCATTTTATGCTGAAGATGATCCAGCAAAAAGGAACTTGCCATCACTCCAAGGATATCCAAGGCCAAACAATATTGAAGAATATCTTAAATTAAAAGCCAAACAAGCAGAGGATATAGCTAACAAAGACACACAGGGTAAAACTGACAAGGAAATCCAAAGAAATTATCAATACTTACTCTCACAAGTCAGAACCCTAGAAGAGTTTTCAAATAACCTATGTCAAAAGCTGTCTGAAAGGGGAGATGAGAGCCTTAGGAAAGACTTCCCTGATCACATCATGAATTTCAAGAAGTACAAAGGTGAAAGGTACATGTACAAGGAATGGAGTGTCAAAGAACTTGAAGATGAACTAGAAAGAATTCACAAGATGATAAAAGACAATGTCAAACACACACCTCCTGTATGGGCAAAGTACAAGAAAGATGTGCCTGAAAAAACATTGATGCTAAGAAGAATGAAAGAAGAGCTGATAGAAGCTGACTATGGGTCAAGGAGTGGAAGGAAGAAAAGGTGTTGGATACCTACAAGAGGCTGGAAGCATTAAGGAAGAAAGATCCTAATATTCCTCAAAAGCCAAACTACCCTGAAGCAGTGGTTGATAAAAGACCACCAAAGCTGCTCATCAAAAGATCAACTGCTCCTCCTACTGCAATCCTTTATCAAAGAAGGAAACAAAAGCAGACAGATGCAGATGATGTAAAGGAAGAATATGTCTACATGAAGGAGGCTCTTCAAATATTTATTGTAGAAAGTGCTCCTAATCCTTCAACATTAAGTGTAGTGAAGAGATTCATCACCAGGCCATCATCTCCAAACTCATCAGTAAATAAATCTCTCCCAAGAAACCCATCAGGTTCAAAAATACTAAAGTGGATGTCTGATCAAAAGACCTACGTATTGACATTGATCAGATTTGATGGTGAAATGAAGAAAATATCAAGAGAACAAGCACTAGGCCTAAGTGTTGAAGATCTGCAAGATCTCCTTGATCTTCAACTGTGCAGGGATGAGGATGATTCAGACTCCTTGGATTTTGAATTACAATTTAAAGGCCAAGTTAGGGAGTTGCTGATGAGACAATAAAGTTCCTTAATAATGAAGGGTTTTGGCATCATCTGTTCCAGGGGAAGATTGTTGGGATTGAACCCTAATAAAGGAACAGATGATATAGAGCCAAAACAGATCAGAGCAGTGGATCCAGCATAAGCAGATGATTGCATCAGCCTTTCCCCTTGAATGTGACTCAAACAACTGCTGATCTCCAAAGTGCTGCTTTACAATAACTGCTACCATGTTACAACAACTACTGATGACTAAAGAACTGTTGAAGACAAGTGCTGCTCATCAAGCCCTGCCTTAATTCAAGTGCTGCTGAAGACCAAAGCTTTGCTTGGGATGAAGTAGTGGATTTCAAGAACAGTTGTTTGTTTCTTTATTTGTATTATATCAGAAGTTTGCAGGCAGTAGTTGTATTAGCTCGGTAGTTAGAGGTTGTTAGTTGTTAGATGTCACTTTCATGGTAACATCAGCCAAGATGCTCAGTGGTTTGCTCTGTACTTATAAATAGAGCATCACTAAGCACTGTTACATTAGCTCTTTCACCTTCGTCATTTCTGTACAAGCAAATCTATTGAGCTCAGGCTGAGGGGGAGACTTTTGCATTCATGCAAGTGTAATCGTTGATTGTAATAAATATAATCATTCGATTCTCTGTCATATATGTTTGCTTAGAATTGTTCTTCTGTTTGATTGTGTGAAAAGTTATTTCATCTTATTTCCACTGCAAACCAATCTCAATTCATTTCCATTTTAGTTAACAAAACCACAATCAATCAAACTCGGATCCTAACATGGTGTTACATCCAGCAAAGTCACTGTCTGAAAAGCCTGAAAGCTTGATATTCCCATTAGCTGGATACCAGATACCATGTGTGGGAGCACCTTTTATGTATCTGAATATCCTTTTTACAGCAATGAGGTTTGATTTTCTGGGAGCTGATTGACTTCTAGCACAGACACAAGTAGTAAGCATAATGTCTGGCCTAGATGCAGTTAGGTACAATAAATACCCAATCATACTTCTATATAGAGTTTGGTCAATCAGCTGATCTTTTTCATCAAACGTGACTAGCTTATTGGTTGCCATGGGTGTACTACATGGTTTACTATCATTCATATCAAATTTATTTAAAAGTTCTTTTGCATATTTGCTTTGATTAATGCATGTTCCATTTTGCAATTGTTGAACTTAGAGACCAAGAAAGCATTATAGTTCACCCATTACACTCATTTCAAACTCTGCTGTCATGAGTTGTCTGAACTCTTCACACATTTTATGACATGTGCTTCCAAAAATGATGTCATCCACATAGATTTGGACAATCATCAAATCCTTTCCTCTCCATCTTAAAAATAAAGTTTTATCAATTGTACCTCTTTTGAATCCAATGGAAAGTAAAAAGGTGGAAAGATTCATACCAGGCTCTTGGTGCATGTTTCAGGCCATACAAGGCTTTGTTTAGCCTGAAGACATGATCTGGATAAAATGGATCCTCAAAGCCAGGAGGTTGACAAACATATACCTCTTCTTGAATTGTACCATAGAGGAAAGCACTTTTTATATCCATTTGAAACACCTTCATATTGTGGTTGACAGCAAAGGCCAGGAATAGTCTTATAGCTTCTAATCTTGCTACAAGGGCAAATGTTTCATCATAGTCAATCCCCTCTTCCTGTCTGTAACCTTGAACCACGAGCCTTGCCTTATTCTTGACAACAATACCCCTTTCATCTGTTTTGTTCTTAAAGACCCATTTTGTGCCAATTGGACTTACATCCTTAGGCAATGGTACAAGTTCCCAAACTTGTTGTCTTTGAAACTGTTGGAGCTACTCTTGCATGGCCTCTACCCAACTATTTTCTTTCAAAGCATCTTGATACTTGATAGGTTGATGGAGTGATAGGAAACCAGCAAAGAGGCAAATGTTTTGGGATTGGCTTCTTGTGAGCACCCCTTCATTTATGTTGCCAATGATTTGATCTGGTGGATTAGACCTCAGGAAGATTAAATCTCCCTTGTATGGAATGATGGCATTGGTTGGTGAAGGCTGCAGATGTGTATCATCTGAGCTAACATCTGTTGAGGACTTTGAGGACTCAACATCTATTTGGAAAGGTGGAGGAGGAATAGGTTGTAATGGTGTGAAAACATGTTGGTTTTTGTCCACTGTTGGCTCTTTTTGTCCAACAGTGGTTGTGGATGTGGAAGCAGAGGTTGAAGGGCTACTTTGGTCAACAACTGTTGAGGTAGCAGTGGTTGGACTTTGACAGCTGTTTTGAACATCTGATGCCCTGATGGAGGATTTGAATTTTTGCTGTGGAATCACAACTTCATATCCATATTCTTGTGGAGGTGGTTTAGATGGACCTGCACTGTTAGTCTTGACAACAGTATTTTCAAAGGTAAATTTATCAAGATTAAACAATTCTGCGGGATTTGCAGGGATTTTCATTGATGAAAGCTCATTGAATTTAACATTCAAAGTCTCTTCTACTGTTTTGGTCCTTGTGTTAAACACTTTATAGGCCTTAGCAGTGGTTGAGTATCCCAAATGGTATCCACTGTCTACTTTGGCTACAAATTTTGAGATAGAATCTTTTAATTTTAAAATGAAACATGGGCAGCCAAATACTTTGAAGTATGAGATCAGTGGTTTGATTTTATATAGAATTTCATAAGCAGTCTTTTGATGCCTCTGCCCAGAAAGTTAAAGGCAAACCTGAATCTGCAAGCATGGTTCTGGCAGCTTCAATCAGAATTTTGTTCTTTCTTTCAACCACCCCATTCTGCTCTGGTGTTCTTGGGATGCTGTATTGCCTTACAATCTCTTTTGACACACAGAAGGCATCCAACTCCTTATTTTTAAATTCTGTGTCATTGTCACTCCTGAAGACTTTTACTGGTAAGTCAAACTGCTTTTCAACTTGTTTGACAAAGTCTTGCAATATGCCTGCAGTCTCATCTTTGGAATGTAAAAAGTAAGTCCAGTAAACCTAGAGAAGTCATCAACTATCACCAAACAATATCTTTTCTTTTTAAGGCTCATGACTTGAACTGGGCCAAACAAATCCATGTGCAGCATTTGCAAGCACTTGGTTATTTTGGACTCTTCAATGGACTTAAAAGAGCTTTTATGTTGTTTACCTTTTAGACAGGAAACACAATGCTCAGGACATGAAAATGATTTTTGTGGAAGACCTCTTACAAGGCCATTTTTTGAAATTGTAATGATTGTACTGAGATTTGTGTGGCCCAATCTTCTGTGCCATAGTTCTGTCTCTTTGTTAGAGGCAGCTGAGAACAGACAAGCATCAGTTATGGGGCTCTCTTTTGACAAATCAACCACATAAACATTGCCACTTCTTTGAGCAACAAGTTGAGTTTTTCCAGGTTCAATCTTTTTGACCATTTCTGGTCCAACAGTCCTACAACAATCTTTAGTGAAGAATGACCCATACCCCTTGTCACTCATTTGTGAAACACTTAGAAGGTTGAATTTAAGATTGTCTATTAGATTGACATTTTCAAACTTAACATTACCAGACTGTACAGTACCAGAACCCATGACCTTTCCCTTACTATTATTACCAAAAGATATATCACCCCCTCCATGAGTTTTGAATTCTTTGAGAAGGGCTCTACATCCTGTCATGTGCCTGGAGCCTCCACTATCTACATACCACAAACTATCTAAGCATGTAGAAGCTCCCTGCACATCAAGTAAATAATTAGTTCAAGAGTGTCTCCAAAGCCAAGATGGCTTTGGATGGGGTCTCAACATTGTCTGAGTCAAGTTCAGGTGGATGGGCAATGGTTAGCTCAGGGGTTTGGTCAGTTTTTGAAAAAAATTTCTCTAACCACTGCTGGGGGTCATTGCCCAACAACTGTTGATAACCAAAAGGGTGCCTGTTCACTCTTGGTTTATTTGGCCTTTTGTAGGCTTCATAAACGTGTGGAATCCTTGGGTATGGTGATAACCAAAAGGGTGCATCAGTCACCTGAACATCTCTTTTAACAGAGGTTTAGTTCAGTTGTTTTGTAACACCTGTTTGGACTGGCTGAAAAGATGGTTGTTTCTTGACTTGTGAATTTGATTAAGTCAAAGGTGTTTTAGAAATGTACTCTTCCTTTTTGACCTCAAAGGATTTTAAGTACACAAACTTTTGAGTGGAATGATTGGATTTACCACAGATGGTGCAGCTTTCAGATGGCAGGATTTAACTTGTTTTGTTTATATCATAGGCTTTCAGATGAAAACAATCTTTAGTCAGATGATTTTTCTTTTCACAAAAATCACAAAACAAGTTTTTAATCTTTTCTTTTCTTCTTTGCAGACTCCTTAGCAACAGAGTTTTGAACCACTCTTGGGATGTCCTTAAGAGGAATGATTTTTGCCTTGGGAGCTTTAACACCATCAGTGGTTGTGAAGTCCATTGGTTTAAAATTCTCAAGGATGTCACACTCATCAGACCAAGTGGGTTTAAATTGGTATTTCTCAATTTCCTCAAAAGTTGAGGATCCCACAGGTCTTTCAAGTGTGATCATGTTACCAAGTTTGTCAGTGATTTTCACCTCTTGGCCAACCTTGTTTGTGGGAATGATTTCAGTGGTTTGGACAGTGGTTTGAACATTTTTGTTTTCAGCAGTGTTTTCAACTTGGTCATGTTTTCTAAAACCTACACCAAATTTTACATTGCTTTTAATTTGTTTCTCAAGCATGACTTCATAACCTTTGCAGGATTCCACCCATTTCTCACATGTGATTTGGGTGGATTCCAACTCTTTTTTGCAAACTTGATACTTTTCTATCATAGTTTGGAGTTGGTCCTTGGTTATGCTCTGCTCTTGTTTGAAGCTGCAGATTTCACTTTCCTTTTATGACAATTTGTTTTTCAAATCTTTTTAGTGATTTTTCAAATTGCACTTCACAGGTTAGCAGTTTATCAACAAGGTTTTCATTCACCTCTTTGATGTTTGCAAATGCTATAATGCATTTGTTTGTACATAGGTTTTTAAGGACCTGAGGTGATACCTTGCTTGCAGCCATCATTGCACAATCACATTCAGTTTCTTTCTCATCAGTCACCTTCTCTACCTTCTCATCATGCTTCTTCTCTTCCTCTTCAGACCAAGGGTCAGTCAGTGGTTCTAACAGGGATTCTGAATTTTCACCCAACAGTACTTCACCTGCAACAGCATTAACCACTGCTTCAGCAATTTCATCCACTGTTTCTTCAATCAACTGTCCTTCAACAGCTGCCACCCCTTCTTGGTTTGACTCTAATGCTGCCAAACAAAATTCATCATTAAAAGCATCATTATTAGCATAGAGTGCAAATTTTTCATCACCAAGTTCATCAGGTAAGCTACTCCAATCCACAAAGCCTTGAGTGAAAAAACTTTGTTGGTCTGGTTGAGCAGTTGTTTGGGTAGCTTGTTGAGGTGCAACTTGTTGCACCTGAACCTGAGGAGCTAGGGCTTGTACATACTGTATTTGAGGAACAGTGGTTTGGACATACTGCACAGAAACAGTGGTTCCAGGGTTTGCATAATGAGCAGTGTTTACATGGGTAGCAGGGGTATATTGGGCATAATGCACATTAGGTTGAGTATTTTGTGGTCTAGGGTTTGAGCTATGGTGAGTTATAATTGGTCCACTTGTTTGACTCTTACACTCTCTAGCAAAGTGACCCAACCTGTTGCACTTATAGCATTTTATCTTTGATTTATCCAACCCTACTTTCAGATTCCCATGCAACCCTGGGAACTTTCTCCCTGTCCTTTTGTAAAACTTGCTGGTTCTAACACTCAGTAGTGCAAGTTGGTGTAATATGTCCATTTCCTCTAAGTCAGTTGGATCAAAGTGCTGATTGTCAGAGTTCTGGCAAAAGGTTTCATACTTAGATTGTCAGAGTTCTGGCTTTCTCCAGTAGTGCAAGTTGGTCATTCAGTTCAAAACATAGATTGTCAGAGTTTTGGCTTTCTCCATTTGCTGTGACAGCATAATTAGATGAGTAAGAATCAAAGTTGACGTTTCCACCAGCAGTTGTGTCAATAAAATGATCATAACTTTGATCCTTACTGCTACCAGACTCTTCCTGACCCAAAAGACCTGTGTTGCCAAATGAGTAGTCATCTGCAACTTTGCTAGACTCTTGCAACTTCTTTTTCTGGTTTAACTCCCTTTCATAGGTCAGGAGTCTACCATGAAGTTGGGTTAGTGTCAGATCTTTGAATCCAACTGAATTTCTTGTCACAAAGGCAATTGTATCCCATTTTTTAGGTAGTGATCTAAGAAACCTGCTATTTTGTGTTGAATTAGCAAATTCAACATTAACAAGCCTTAGCTCACTAATGAGACAACTGAATCGTTCAAATTGTTGTGTTAATGTTTCTCCCTTAATGTGACAAAAGGTTTCATACTGTTGGTTTAAAATTTCCCTGTTATTTTCAATTACTTCTTCAGTCCCCCCAAACTGTTCCTTCAGTGCATCCCACAATTCCTTGGCACTGTTACAGTGTAACAACCCAACATAGATTTCATTGGGTAGTGCGGATGCAACGATGCTGAATGCCTTGGCATCTAGTTCAATTTTCTGAAAGTCTTGTTCAGTATAGTTCTCAGTTTTCTTAGGAACAAAAACCTTTAGATCCTCAGCACTCGGCACCATTGGAACATGTGGTCCAAAGATAACCGACTTCCAACATTCGGTATTCTATTGAGCAAGGATGTGTCCCATCCTTCTCTGCCAGATGTTGTACTCATTATGTTTCAACATGGGTGGTTTGAAGAGTGAACCGATGCTATTGTTAACATCTTGTGATTGTGACATCATCCTGGTTGTTTTACAGGTATTGATTAATCAACTTTGAACGTGATTAAACCTTACTCTATTTTTCAACAAAACAAGCAAACAATTAAAAGTATCAATGATTATGAGCTGAACTTTTATGTCAAATTGATTGTTAGATCGAATTTGACTATCCAGAGCTCTGATACCAATTGATAGGATCTGAGTTTGATTGATTGTGGTTTTGTTAACTAAAATGAAAATGAATTGTAGTAGATTGCAGCGGAATTAAGATGGAATAACTTTTCACACAATCAAACAGAAGAACAATTTTTAGCAAACATGTATGACAATGAATCGAATGATTATATTTATTACAATCACTGATTACACTTGCATATAAGCAAAAGTCTCCCCCTCAGCCTGAGCTCAATAGATTTGCTTGTACAGAAATGACGAAGATGGAAAGAGCTGATGTAATAGTACTCAGTGGTGCTCTATTTATAAGTACAGAGCAAACCACTGAGCATCTTGGCTGACGTCACCATGAAAGTGACATTTAATAACTAACAAACTCTAACTACTGATCTAATACAACTACTGCTTGCTAACTACTGATACAATACAAATAAGGAAAATAAACAACTGATCCTTCATTCCACTGCTTCATCCCAAGCAGTGCTTTGGTCTTCAGCAGTACTTGAGTTAAGGCAGTAGCTTGATGAGCAGCACTTGTCTTCAACAGTTCTTTAGTCTTCATCAGTTGTTATATTACATCAGCAGTTGTTATAGTAAAGCAGCACTTAAGAGATCAGCAGTTGTTTGAGCCACATTCAAGGGGAAAGTATTGATGCTACATCTGCTTATGCTGGATCCACTGCCCTGATCCAGTTTTGGCTCTATATCATCTGTTCCTCTATAGGGTTCAATCCCAACAGTTGGGGTGTGATAATACTAGTAAAACAAGAGTGTTACTAACATAAAGATAAAGAACCCGGGTAACGGGTTGTAAAGAAGTATAGATATGAACCGGGTAACGGTAAGCGTAGAACGAACCGACGTGTAAATGACGTAAGAAGTCATAGAGTTGGAAGATTAGTCTAATAGAAAACGAATGTAGCCTTAGACTACGGTTAAGGTCAATAGAATTCAAGAATGAAAATAAATAATTCTAAACATAAAAAGGGGTGCATTGACGCCATATATATATATATATATATATATATATATATATATATATATACATACAGTTGAATAAAGGCTCGAATAAAAGATGATCTACGGGATCATCATAACCTACGGGATTATAAGTAGTGTTAAGGTCTATGGAACCCAAAAGACCCTTGGGTTACAAATAGAAAGAAACGAACTGTTGGGGTCTCACCTTAAAAGGGTAAAAAGGTGAAAATCTAAAGAAAATAGCCTACGAGGCTAAGTGAAGGAACCTACGGGTCGATAATATAAAACGAAGGAACTGGTTATGAATCCCCGGAAAGGAATAAATTCATGGACGTAAATTCCTTGATATAAGTAGTTGACGTAAGGCAAAGAGAACACGTTAAAAAATCAGTTTTTAGTCAAAAACAATGTTTTAACAAACATAAGTAGTATGAGATGGCTTAGGAAATCATAAACCACATAAGGCCGGAAATGGTAATAGGGTATACCCGAGTGACGGAGTGTGAAATTACGGAGACTAATCAGTCTAGACGGTAAAACCATTTAAAGTCAAAATAGTATTATGACTTATACAAGTCGCTTGTCAACGTAAGATTAGCATGGAGTAAATATGTTGACGGACTAAAACGAGCGAATGGTAGAATGACAACTCGGTTAAATAGGCGACAAAGACAAGAAATACAAGATGAAAGTTAAGGTCCATGAGTACTTACATATGAAAGACGCATGCGTCAATATAAATAAAAACTTTTGACTGAAAAGAACGGGTGCCTTGAAAATCAAACTAGGTTCGTTTGATTAAACCAATGAACTACGTAATTAGGGTTTCGAGGACGAAACCTCTTTAAGGGGGTAGACTTGTAACACCTCAGAGAATTTTGTAAAAAACGGGGCGAAAAAATAGGGCGTAAAAAACGGCTCTTAAAAACGTTTTTTTAAACAAATCTTGAAAAAAAATTATCAAAAAATCTGATTTCAGAAAATTCTTTAATAAAAAAATCTGATTTATAATAAAAAATAATTAATATAATAGGACAAAAAAGATAATAAAAAGTAATATATATAATAAGACAAAAAAACAAATTTACTTAAATACCCTTTAACAATAAAATATTAAAATGATAATAAGACAAAAAGAATTTTATAATAGTTTTTATTACTTTTAATCTCATTCATAAATCTTGAAGATTTAACGGTTTAAAAGTGGTTTTCGTGTTTTTCTTAACTGAAGATGGTTTTCATTTTAGCGGCCCATATATATATATATATATATATATATATAGTGGGGGATCCTGCGGAAAGTGTGTTTTTCCTAGAAAGTCTAGGAAGCGATCTGGGTCATCCAATGGGTGTGTTTAATGGTTGAGATCATCTTGGTGGCATTTTGGTAATATGTGTTTCTTAAAAATATGATTATTTAATTAATCAGGGGTAGATGTGTCATTTAGCTTGTTTTAACTATGGAAATAATTGTCATTCCATAAACCACCCCACATTTCTTGCGATTTTCTCTCTCTTTCTCTCTCCCTTTCTCTCTTCCTTCTATCCTTCATGAAGAAACACAACATCAAGAAAACACATTGTGACAAATGTCACACATCGTAACAGCATGAATGGTAAAACACAGCGTCAAGAAATCCTCCAGCATTACCAGCATGAATGCTAAAACACAACAGTATTAATTTGCTTGCTGTTAAAACACAATGTCAAGAAATCCTCCAGCATTACCGGCATGGATGGTAAAACACAACGTCAAGAAATCCTTCAGCATTACCAAAATGCGACAACCGGCGGTGAGGGAACCACCGCAGGTGACAGCGGTGGTGGACGGACGGCGAAGCTGCCCCTCCTGCGACCCGAAATGCGACAACCGGCGGCTGGGGTGTGGGGGGTTTTTGTTTCAGATTCTGAGGCACGATGGTTCCGGTGGAATCCCGGCGACACAGCGGCGAAGGCACGATGGTGCGTGGTTGACCCGACGACCAACGACAAGCTCCGGTAAGCAACTGTATCTCTCCTCCATCCTTCTTTCTTTTCAGATCTGTAAAGATCGACGTTATTCCTGGCAGGTTATAGCAACGAGATGTTGATGATGACTTATGATGATGGTGGACGGTGATTATGATGATGATGTAAGGGTGGTTGACGATGGCAGTGGAGGTGGTTTTGGTGTGACTCGGGTTTGGGTTTGCTTTAGGTTTGGTGAAAGTGGTGACGGCGGCTGTTTGACGTGGTTGGGTGGCCGGTGGTGGTGGTGGTGGTGGTAGTGGCGATGATGAAGATGATGAAGACGGTGATGAGGGTTTGTGGTTTGGGAGGGTTTGGGTCTGAACTTTGAATAAGATGATGTGTTTTAGATATTAATATGTTATAATAAAATTAAAATGACCAAAATGCCCCTGAACTAAAAGACAAAATAGGCAGGTTGCAACAGTAAAAAAAAGGGGGTTTTGAGTTTTGGTCCAAAATGGCAACAAAAACGAAACCACAGGGACCCAGATTTAAAAAGTTTGAGATTTGGACTAAAATGGCAAAAGTGCCCAAACCACAAGGACCAAAATGGTAGTTTACTCTTTAAAAAATTATACCATAATAATGAGCGTTTTTTTATCTTTAATATGAGTACCATATTGCTACATATCTAAAAAAATTACAATTCAAGTAATTCAGACACTAGTGTGTTTTATATAGTGTCTGCATGTTTTATATTGTGCATTTCAGACACTATTGTGTTTTATGAGTGAGGGGTGTGTTTAATTGTGAAAACTGGTATAACACAATATGAAGAAATCAGAAACTGATAAAACACCACGTTAAGAAATATTAAATGTGTTTTATGTTTCAAAATATATGAGGGGTGTGTTTAATTGTGAAAAATAATATAACACGATGTGAAGAAACCGTAAACTGATAAAACACAATGTTAAGAAATGATGAATTTGTTTTATGTTTCGAATTTCGGATGAATTAATCGTCGATACGAATGATATAACTGTCAATTTTGAATAGGTAATAGACATAAGTTTCCAAAAAAATAGCTTTTTATTTTTATTATATAAAATCTTCCATAAGTTGTTGTAATTATTTAATTACGTTAATGCCCTTTAGTAAAATAACACTAGATGCCACATGTCACAAGGATATTGCTTCCTACACTTTGTAGGAAAAGTAGGATTTGTAGCCAACTCCTACCCTATATATCTATATCTATACTATATATATAAGCATATTACAAGGGTAACTTAAGGTAATTTACCACTTTCCTTAAAACACCTTTAATGCATATTGTACAACTCTTTAAAGCACATGAATATCAAAATTCATTTACCTTTCCAACGACACCCTTGAATTTTTGGGCGGCCAGGATCTAGAATTCAATTTTGAATTCCCGCTCATCCCTAAAAACCCATTTATGCCTTTTTCTTCTCATTTGTAGAGTGAGAACTGGAGAAAAAAATGAAAGTTACAGAGAGAGAGAGAGAGAGAGAGAGAGAGGGGAGAAGGAGAGCGGGGTGAGAGTGAGAAGAAATTCCAGCAAGGGTTCTGGTATTCGGAGTCAAGTGGGTGTTTGGGATTCCTTATTTTGCACTGACTTTTAACTTATTGACTTCTTAAAAGTTAATAAGTTGAAGAAAAATGTTTGGCAAATGGATAAGGACTTTTCAAATGACTTCTGCTTTTCACTTGATAAAAGGGGTTTTTGAGAAGTCACAAATTCTTACTTCTCAAAACCCAAAAGTCCTTTTAGGAACAAATTCCCAATTAATCCCTCCACAAAATTACTTCACACTGAATAAAGGATTGAACTAGTAACTGAACGTTTTAGGATGAGACTTAATATAAAACTGTTTCTTTGATCTAGACTTGAAAGATAAGTTTATTACTATGACTGATAATGGTCAAAGTATTACGTTGATGACCAGTTTAGATTATTTTACTGTTTTGATCATTTATTTTGGAAAAATTGTGAATATGGTTCTGCTGAGAGGTATTTATAAATTGTTAAAACCGGTAGAAGTATATATCCTTGTTACTGCTGTTCGATAACACTTATATGTTGTTGCTGTTTTCGATAATATGGTTATTTTACATGAACAAGCTAAACCAAACACTTTTTAAAGAGATGTCCTTTTTGGTCATTTTACATGAACAAGCTAAACCAAACATTTCTTAAAAAAAACTACTTATTAACTTATTGGCTTACAAGTTAACCCAAACACTTTTTTTAGAAATTCCTTTTCAAAAATGCTTTTACACTGTGTTCCAGAGATCTACTTAAAAGGGGGAGGGGAGGGAAAATGGTATTCCAGAGATCCACTTAACAGGGGGAGGGGAGGGAAAATGGGGTTTTTTTGCCTGAAAATAGTCTTTCCAATTTGGAAAGACATGGAGGGGAGGGGAGGGGAGGGGAGGGAAAGGGAGGGATTTTTAACTCGGGAACACAGCGTTAACAAAATTCCTTTTGTACTAAAATAATGAATCCCAAACACCCCCAAATCGCCTCCTAGGTTGGGGTTGTTTGGTAGCCTCTGAATGGTCATTAACGCTATGTTCCTGAGTTAACTTAACGAGGGATAAGAAAAGAAAGCAAAGGTGAGAAAGGAAAGGACGAGAAAGGAAAAAAAAAAGATGACTTTCCCACCGTTTCCTCCCAAATCGGAAGGAAAGAAAAATTAAAGAATTTAGCCTAGTTTTCCTCACTACTAGAAATTTGGCTTTTTCTAACAAGCTTTTTCGTTACAAATGTGTAGCAAACTCAGATTTGCTACGCATTTGCAACAGAACCTTGATGTTGGAAAAAGCCCCGTCGGAAACTAATTACTACGCATTTACTACGCAATTTTCAACGTAATTCCTACGAAAATATTGTGTCAGAAATTTGCAACGCATTTCCTACGCCATTTCCCAATTGTTCTTTAAAGTTTTGCAACGCATTTGTGACGGAATATCTAAGAAATAAACAAAATATTTGCAACGCATTTGTGACGGAATATGTAAAAAAACCAAAAAAAAACTGGAAAATCCTTTTTTTTTCTAAAAAATTGCAGAAAATTTGACCAAAAAGTTTACAAATCCTGTTTGAAGTCGCCATACTTCAAAAATCATACATAACAATATGTTTTCTAACAATCTAACGTTCAATACAATAAACTTTATGCACCCTTCGTCTTCCCATAAGCAATTGTTGTTTCTGTGAGATTAACCAGCCAGTTGACAGCCTTCCTGCAACACATATAATCATAGGACACTAAAGATCGATCCTTACAAATAGCCAAAACATCCTCAAATCACTTAAAGCATAGTGAATACTTACTTGCTAGAGTTAACTCTTGAACTGCATACACGATTACACGTTCCGAATTCCAGCAAATCGCGATCCCGATGGCACGTAGTAATACGATTGAATTGACGAGTTGGGAATGCCAATTTTAACTTCAAAATCGCGATCCGGGTCGATGGCGAACGTACCGCGATTGGGATCGTTCAAACTGGATCGGAGATCATGGCTCAACTAGCGAATTATGTGACTATGGTTCAGTCTCCTTTTAGGCAACTGGATGACATACAATTAATAATTTACACTTAATGTTTTATTGTGATTCACATATAATAAAAATGGTTTGTAAGAAATATTTCTCTGAGTAGTGCACGCAAACTATTCATGTACAAAAATATCAAGTTTAAGGTAAAAACACAAGAATCAAATAGATTAAGGTAAAAACACAAGAATCAAAGATTAAGGGGTTAACTATAATTTTAGCCTCACACAGCTACACAGTTGTTAATAGCGGCTATAGCGACCGCTATGTAGCCATGCGACCAAGTGTCGCTATATGGGTCTTAGCGATGTATAGCGAAGTTAGCGACAGTTTTTTTTTTTGGTTTCAGGCTGTATTTCGCACCTCTTTGCCTCTTGTTTGGACCATTTAAAAACCGAAAAAAACCGCATAACCCTGCTTAAAAAACGAAGATTAAATGGTCTATTTTTTTGGTTTCAGGCTGTATTTCGCACCTCTTTGGACCATTTATGCCCCACGCGGGCGGGTTTTCGGAGCTGCATTGCTACTAACTATTAGTATTTGTTAAATATACATGTAAAATAGCATATATAGAGCATGTTTGGCTAAGCTTTTCCAACCAACTTATTGACTTAATCAAAAAGCCAATAAGGAGTTTTAGTGTTTGCCAAATGCAAAAGTCCTTTTCAAAATGACTTTTTGAGAAGGAGAAAAAGTCATCAAAAAGTCATTTTTGAAAAGTTAGAATGTTGTGACTTTTTGAACTTACTTATTGACTTATTAGCTTTTAGTCATTTTACATCAATAAGCTAAGCCAAACACTTTTTAAAAAACAACTTATTGACTTATTGGCTTTTTCCACCCCATAAGCTAATCCAAACACTTTTTTTAAAAACTCCTTTTCAAAAAGTCATAAGTCAATAAGTCCTTTTCCCAAAAGTCCTTTTTAACTTAAATAAGTTTAGCCAAACATGCCCATACAAGGGTATTTTGATGTAATATACATATAAAAATTTTCAAAATTCTTTTTCTAGTGTAATCGCTATTTATAAAATAATCGTCGCTATTCGCTACGTAGCCTATAGGTGCCTTGTCGCTATTTGTCGCTATTCGATATCGACAACTAAGCACAGCTAGCATGCAGTTTTGTTCCATCAATCAAGAGTCGAAACTACCAAATGTTACTTAATTGTTTTATGGTGAATGAAATCAACAATTAACAGCAAATTAAAACAATATATAGTAATGAATGGACCAAATCTCCTAAAAGTATATCATTCAAAATAGAAAATTAAGGTTCGACGAAGCATCTTACTTGAACTTAGATTGTTAATTCTCCAACAATAAAGGTTAAAATGGAGACTGAGTTTGTTGATAGAACAGCAACAGTGACTCCAGCATTTAACGAACCTAAATCACGATTGTAGTGCACATCAAGAGTGAAATTTGGTTAAACGGATTCCGCGTACAGTATACACATAAAGGTGAATTTTGAGTCGATTTCCATTTTAGTGAAGTGCTTTAAGCACCTATGTTAGTATTTTATCACAAAAAAAAGATACTAGAGACCAAATAACCAACTTCCATTGTTTGATTAGAAACTTATGGCAGAATCTCAGGCAACAAGTGTTTACAACCAGAACACTTGTTTAGTTCTGATTTATCTATCAAAACTAATAATGCTCCATTAATGAATAACAACTAGAACAAAAAAGATGAAGAGTGCTTACATCGTATCAGCTTCCCAACTACTATGCACCATGTTTAGTTCAGAATTCGCGATCAAAACTAAGTTCAATCTCAATCCTCAACTATGTTCTGCAAGCACAAATTTGAATGATAATACTCATAACATAACCAACAAAAACAGCAGTTATGTCATACCAAATGTCCATCACAACAACTCCAGCATTGATGACCGAACAAACAACGAGAATCATTAACTCAGAACCTTGATTCATAATTAACAACCAGTATTAGCTTGATTAAACAAAGGGTAAATTACACTTTTCGTCCTTTATGTTTGTAAGCGAGTTGCAATGGATAACCTTTAACTTCAATAATTACAGTCACCGTCCTTTATTTAGAAAACGCATTACACCTTTCGTCCTTTAGCACTAACCAAGTTAAAATTTTCAGTTATGTCTATCTATTTAAGGGTATTCTGGTCATTTCATCTTTTTATTTAAAATGTTCATTAATAAATAAACACCTATAAAGACAAACCTAGAAGAAATAACAATATGAAAGTTCTCATCAAGAACTAAATCAGATTTTTGTAAAGAGTGACCTATCTGTAAGCAGAGGATTCATTGAGATATTAATTTTAATCAGATTCCACAAACCACAACACAAACATTCAATTCCAGCACCAGTGATCATAATTTCACTAATGTTATAACTACGCAAAGCATCAATTTCAAGCTTATTACGTGGATAACTTACATCTAATTCCTTCAAACTGGATGAAACTTCCCTATATCAAATCAAAATCACGTAAATCATCAATTTCAAGCTTATTACGCGGATAATTTACATCTAATTCCTCCAAATCTTGATGAAACTTCGCTATATCAAATCAACACCACGTAACTCATCAATTTCAAGCTTGTTACGCGGATAATTTACATCTAGTTCCTCCAAATCCAGAGGAAACTTCGCTTTATCAAATCAACATCACGTAACTTATCAACATTCGCACATCTCAACACCTTAATTTTCCTATTACTCAACCCTAAATCCTTCAATCAGAACCAAAACACAAATCGAAACATCAATAGATTCTAAATTCAAAGCAACAGAAGTACGAGCAATCTCACGAATAGCAGTTTCTACCTTACAGTTTTGCAATTAACTAATATCTAGGGTTTTTAGGTTTTTAAATCAGTAAATGAATCCATAAATCATACCGTGAACGACTTACGTCTGATCTACGACGGTGAAATGGCGGCGTAACCGATAATAGTTTGCTTACCAATGAAAGTTCTTCGAATTGTTGATGATGATTATCTCCTAATTGGTTCAGTATTAGCTCCCAAATTTCGTCCAGTAATTCATCGTAGTTGCGATTCATGATCTGATCTGGTTATTGATCAATAAATTGGAAGATGAATGGATTGAAAATGTGAAGATTGTGCGATTAT
The DNA here is from genome assembly GCA_030545235.1 of Helianthus tuberosus. NCBI lineage: Eukaryota > Viridiplantae > Streptophyta > Magnoliopsida > Asterales > Asteraceae > Helianthus > Helianthus tuberosus. The sequence continues at coordinate 19,422,121 of CM060364.1, read as the reverse complement.
GGAAGTGATGGATTGAAAATGGAAGAAATTAGTGACTCTCATCAGAGATGTGGATCTCACCGGAGAAGAGAACTTACCGGACGATGACGATGATGTATTTGGGGATTTAGGGTTTCGAATTTTAAATTGGCAAACGTGTTTTTTTGACAGAAGGTATGGTTTCCCCTTTCCATAGTGGTTTTAAAAGTGATGGCAGAAATGTAATTATATGGGTTATTTTGCACTTGAGTTATGGGTCCCGTAATCCAAGGGGTTTTTTTAATTTTATAAAGTTTCGTTAGAACTGCGTAGCAAATGTCTACGTATCTCGCTGGAAATGTGTCGTAAAATAGTTAGATTGTATTTGGTAATAATAATTTAGTTAAGTTAATAGTTTTAATAAAATATTTCCATCACATTTGTAACAAAACTGTGACAAAATTGGGATTTTTTTTGTTTGTGTTACTATTGTGTTGCAAATTTGTTAAAAAAATTATGGGTTTTTTTTTAGTAAAAAATGCGTTACAAATGTGTTAGAATTTGTGACGCATTTTTTTGCGTAGGAAATTTTCGTAACAAAATGACCACTTTTCTAGTAGTGCCTGTCATTTCCTTTCTTTTCCTTCCTTAAATAAAACTCGGGAACACGACATGTTTTATTTTCCTTTCTTTTCCTTCCTTAAATGAAACTCTGGAACACAAAATATTTGTACTTTCTTTCTGTTTCCTTTCCTTCCGTTAGTAAACTCTGGAACACAGTGTAAGAGGTTACCTCTTAATGGAAACATTAAGAATTTTACCAATAAGAAAGTAGAAAAATGTGGCATGTGATGATTTACCATTCAGAGGTTACCTCTTAACCATTCACACTTGAGGTTACCTCTTATTCATTCAGATGTTTTAAACCATTAAGAGGTAGCATCTGAATGGGTACCAAACAGCCCTAAGTTCTCTCACCATTCTTTCATCTTGTTCAAGAGAAACCCAAATCGCAAAATCATTCCAGGTCTTAAAGGATTTCCACTCTGAAACCTTTGGTTGGGGCTACAATTGAATGGAAAAAAGGCTGAGAGGCATCGATTTTTTCATTATCGCGAGAAGGATGAAGGGAGAGCAGCGGCGAACTCGGTTCTGAGTGGAGTTTTAAGGGTAAGTTTTTATTGAGTTTTTTTTTTTGCTTATTGGCTCGATTGAATCCCTAATTCGTGGCCGCGTATGCTAAAGGTACTGTTTCTGATTTTAGTTATGGTTTCTTAATAATCGTATAGAAGTTTTGCAGGTCCTCTGATGGCGTCATGTTCACGTGCGGCTCTAAGCCCATTCAAGTATGGACCTATAACGTATTCTGTGTAATGTAAAGATTGGTACTTTTTTAGTTTTATATTGTCTTTATTTTTTCCCTATATTTTTAATCATAAACCCTAATAAAGTTGTGATGTTTGGGAGTTTTATCGAATCTTGGATATGGGTTTTGTTTGAAAAAACGGAAATGAGTGATTTTAGAATCAAATTGGGGGTTGATGGTGGTGGGTTTTATTATTATGGGATATGTGTTGTTGGTGGGATGTTTAGTGCTGGTGCTACCCATCTTGCCGTCACTCCTCTTGATGTGTTGAAAGTTAATATGTAGGTTAATTGCACATGGATTCTTGGTTTTTGATCAAGTTGTTGTGATTTACCAATTTGCCATTTTATAAGAATTGCTGGGTTAGGGTTGTTTGTATGCTAACGGCATTTAGACGAATTGTTGTTTATTGGTATCAACTATCAATGATGATTTAGTATACAGGGTCATCCTATACAAACACTACCCCAACAAAGTACATCAGTCGTTTCTAAGATGAAAACTTGGTCCTGCGTATGACTTTGTCGGTGGTCACATCAATCATTTCTTTGCGAGTCACATGTCATACGGGTCGTATAATATGGCACTCATACGACCCGACACATCAATGGTGTCTGGATAGTGTGTTAGTTGAAAACTTGGTCCTGAGTTGTAAATTGCTCAAAGTTATAAACTTGTTCTAGCATTCTTAAATTATAATAATTGAGTTGTATGAGTAGAAAAATAAGTCTTTTCTTTGTCAAGTATACAGTCGTATGATAGAACGAAAAATGGTCATACAGGCCGTATGATTTGGCCTTCATACAACCCGTATGATACGTCAGTGGTGTTTGGGTAGTGTGTCACTGGTGTTTATTTAGCACTGAACAATATACATTGACCCCATGTTCTTAAGTTTTACAATTCAGGAAACATATTGTTCAAAGTTAGAATTTTGTTCTAGCATTCATAAATCATAGTAATTGAGTTGTATCAATTTTATTTCTGTAGGTGAATCCTATCAAGTTTCACAGTATTGTGTCTGGTTTAAACATTCTTTGGAAAGAAGAAGGCCCATCTTCTTTGTCGAGAGGTTGGTCCGGAAAGTTATTTGGATATGGCGTTCAAGGTGGACTCAAGTTTGGTCTCTATGAATTCTTCAAAAGCCGATCTTGGTTTTAAATTGTGCGATGCGCTCCGATGCGTTTGGTCCAAAAATCTGATGCCTGATGCGTATACGTATGTGATGCGCTCTTCATAAAAATATACTAAAATTATTTATACATAACAACTTATAAAAACATACTAAAAGTAAAACAATTGTCGTAGTAAGAAGATAAAGAGTTGTGCTTTTAAGTTCAAATCAAGCATCCTAAATGTTTCTAGAACCATAAAAAGTGTTTAGGAACCATAATGGTTCAATTCAAGCATGCTAAAATATTAAGTATTGAAAAAACCCAACCCATTTCATGAAATCTGGGAAAAAAAACATAACAAATAATGAAACGTGCATCATGGTGCATTTTGCGACAGGCGCATTATGCGAAATTGTCGCAATATCATCGCATCATGTAAACTCAACGCATCAGGTGTTGCGATGCGCTCTCGTTAGCGCAACGGGCGCATCACGCATTATGCGCGCATTTTAAAACCAAGAAGCCGATACACAAATACGCTGGTAGATCAAAAACAGAGTGTCGTGTTCTTCCTCAGTAGCGCATCCGCTCAAGTATTCGCTGACGTGGCTCTTTGTCTGTTCGAAGCAGTGAAAGTTCGTGTACAAACACAACCCAATTTTGCAAAGGGTTTGTCTGATGGCTTCCCAAAACTATATGCATGAGAAGGAATATCAGTGTATGTTAATGGTTATCATTTTAAGATCTTGTACATATATATTCTTATAAAATATGAACAGCTTGTTTATAAATGATTGCAGGTTTTACAAAGGGCTACTTCCACTTTGGGGGCGTAATCTTCCATGTAATATATGTTTATAAATGATAATTTGTTTTTTGGCGATATTTTGATTCATATCCTGGTTAACTTTGCATAACATCGTGGGCTTTTGGCAGTTTCGTCGTTTAGAGTGCGCCATATCTTTGAGCAAACAGTTCAAGTTACAACTTTATCCCCTTACTAATAGTAGATGAATTTTAATGATAGCGGCAACGGTTACTTGGGAGAATTAGGCTTTTCGGTTGGAATCACAACTCCTTATCGCATCAATAAGTACCTATTACAATGGGTTGAGTTTGGGATATGTTTTGGCAGCCATTGTCTTTAATAATGATGGCAGTGATCTGGTTTCAGGTATGACTCTTTCTCTATATGCTTTTATATTATTATGACGCATATCATTTTGGACTGTATGCAATTAGTTTTACACCTAAGTAAATGAGGTTGGTTGTTAAAGTTTGTAATAACACGTAAGTTGATTTGTATTTTACACCTAATAAATATGGTTCCTAAATACGGGAAAAAAGCTTAAAGTTCATTTCTTTTTTGTGGAGTTTGCTTTTTTTTTTCTTCGTCTTGAAACTATCGATGCCTTCCATATGATACAACCGAAAACCTTTAACATGTAACATTAGCTTATATTGTTTGTTATCTTTGTGGGAATTTTCCTACATTGCCTTGTTAGTTTTGTGGCTCTAATTCAACCTGATCTTTTCATCTTCAAGAAAAGGGGTGTTAGGGAGAAACACAACGCCTATGTGAGGGACATACTCTAATGGACCAAGGGTTAGATTACAAGTCAAGTAGGTTCAAGAGTAAAAAAAAGAAAGAGGCCGGGTTGGTTTGGGCCACCCCACATACCGTATCGATTGAATTTGGGTACCAATTCGGTACCATTTTTGATGTTTTTCGGGATCTGGTTACTGTACGGTATCTTACGCACTGTTTACCTTTGAATACCGTACTGTACCGATACCGGTTTCTTATCGAACACTTTTGATACCGGTACTGGTACCTATTTTTGACGACTTTCGAGATCGTCACTTTCGGTACCCGTATAAATTTTAACAGTTAGTTTCGGGCGACCCTCAAACCTCTTTTTTGTCCGTTTTTTAATTATGTAATTTCACTAAGTGTGAATCTGATTACTAAATCTATATTTTATAATAATTTCTAATAAACCAACTTAGGAGGTTGTATATATTTGAATACACTTGTGTTGACTTTTGGTGATAAGAAGTTTAGAGAAGAACGACGTTACTGTAGGCTATATAATTTGTATGTATTCATTTAATTTTGGTGAAATTTAGTTCACTGAAGTTCGGTTGTTTGCTGTTGAGAACTAAGAACTGATGTTTAGATAAGTAGTGTGCAAGGTTTAAAAAGGCTAAAACGGGTATCGAGGCGTTTTCCCTTAGCCTCACGAGGCGTAAGCCTCGAGGCAGGTCGAGGCGTAAGCCTCGAAATATTATTAAAAAAAGTTAAAAAAATATAGATATCTCTCATAAAAATCACAAATTAACATAAAACAAACATCATAAATAGAAAATAGTTCAACAAACAAGGTTTAACATAAAACAAACACCATAAAATAGTTCAACAAACAAGGTTTAACATTAAACAAACTCCATAAAATAGTTCAAATAGCTTAAATTGACATCTAAATATCATGATACTCGTTCCACTCCGCATCATCATCATCATCATCCTCCTCAAGGTTTTTGTTGGGATTGAACCCTATCAGAGGAACAGATAATGTAAAGCCAAAACTGGATCAAAGCAGTGGATCCAGAATAAGCAGACGTTTACAGTTGGTTCATGCAAATCTCTCCCCTTGAAAGTGGTTTCATATCTGCTGACCTCCTATCTGCTGATCATACTAAGTGCTGACCTACAACTGCTGCTTTATATCTACTGACCAATGTCAAAGACTGATGGAAGACCAAAGCTCTGTTGACTCAATCTACTGCCTTTGGTCAAGTACTGCTGATCCGGACAAGCACTGCTGGGTTCACAGCAGTGGAAGGATGCAGCAGCAGTTTAAGTGTCTTTTATGTAATATATTGTAATAGCAGTAGTTTAGTACATCAGTGTTTATAGATCAGTAGTTAGAGTTTGTTAGGAGGTTAGATGTCACTTTCATGGTGACGTCAGCTAAGATGCTCAGTGGTTTGCAAGTGCCTATAAATAGTTCAGTACTTTGTACTGTTCTATCAGCTCTTTTGATCAATCGTCTTCTTTGCACGAACAAACTACTGAGCTCTGGCTGAGGGGGAGTTTGCATTCTTACATCAATCATTGTAATCGTTGTTGAAACAAATTCAATCATTCGGTTCTTTGTGAAAAGATGTTTGATAAAAGTATTACTCTCGTTTGAGTGTATGAAAAGTTTGCTTTCATCTTATTTCCGCTGCACAACTCTTTCATTTCCATCTTAATTACAAACGAAAATACAATAAAAAAGAAACTCAGATCCAACAATTGGTAAAGGATATGAGGTTATGCTTGAAAAACAGAGAAAAAGCAATGTGAAGTTTGGGGTTGGGTATAGAAAATATGATGATGAAAACACTGCTTTTGAAAACTCTGTTCAAACCACTGATGAAGCTACTGAGCTTGTCCCCACAAACAAGAATGGCCAAGAAGTGAAAATCACTGACAAACTTGGTAACAAAATCACACTTAACAGACCAATGGGTTCCTCCACTTTCAAGGAGCTTGAAGATCATCAGTTTAAACCAAAATGGTCTGATGAGTGTGATATTCTTGAAAATTTCAAGCCAATGGACTTTACATCAATTGATGGTGCTAAAGCTCCAAAAGCTAAAGTCATACCTCTCAAAGATATCCCAGCAGTGGTTAAAACCTCTGCTGCAAAGGAATCTGAAAAGAGAAAGAAGAAAGAAAAAATTGATAACTTGTTTTGTGAATTCTGTGAGAAAAGGAATCATCTAACAAAAGACTGTTTCCACTTAAAAGCTTATGATCTAAACAAAACAAGTGTCATTGTTTCAGCAGAAAGCTGCATTGTTTGTGGGAAAACAAACCACAAAACTCAAGCATGTGTGTACCTCAAAAACTTTGATGTGAAAAAGAATGAGTACATGGCTAAAACATCCTTGAGTCCACCATCATCCTCATCATCTGTCAAATTCACCAAGAAACAACCACTGTTTGTGCCAGTACAAACAGCTGTTACAAAACAGCTGAACCAAACATCTGTCAAAAGAGATGTTCAGGTTACTGAAGCACCCCCTGCCAATCAGTTCAAAAAGGGCAGAGAAAAACAGTCTTACCAAAGGATTCCACACGTTTATGAGGCCTACAAAAGGCCCTCTAAACCCAAAGTGAACAGGCATCCTTTTGGTTACCAGCAGATGATTGGTCAGGACCCACAACAGTGGTTAGAGAAACACTGTCCTAAAACAGTTCAAACCCCTGACCTAACCACTGTCCATCATCTTGCATCCATTCCAGACACTGTTGAGACCCCGTCCAAAGCCTTGTTGGCTTTGGAGACCTTAATGAACTAATCTTTTTACTTCATGTGCAGGGAGCTTCTGCATGCTTTGATAGTCTTTGGTATGTAGATAGTGGAGGCTCCAGGCACATGACAGGATGTAAAGCCCTCCTCAAAGACTTTAAAATCCATGGTGGGGGTGATATATCCTTTGGGAATAATAGTAAAGGGAAGGTTCTGGGGTCTGGTACAGTGCAATCTGGAAATGTAAAATTTGAAAATGTCAATCTAATAGACAATCTAAAATTCAACCTTCTGAGTGTGTCCCAAATGAGTGACAAGGGATTTGGGTCATTCTTCACAAAAGACTGTTGTAGGATTGTTGGACCAGAAATTGTCAAAAAGATTGAAGCAATAATTAAATCTGGTCAAACTAAACTTGTTGCTCAAAGAAGTGGCAATGTTTATGTTGTTGACATGTCAAAAGAGTGTCCCAGAGCTGATGCCTGTCTGTTCTCAGCTGCCTCTAACAAAGAGACAGAACTTTGGCACAGAAGGCTGGGACACACAAATCTTAAGACAATCACAGAAATTTCAAAAAATGGTTTGGTGAGAGGCCTACCACAAAAATTGTTTTCATGTCCTGAACATTGCATTTCCTGTTTAAAAGGAAAACAGCATAAAAGTTCTTATAAGTCCATTGAAGAGTCCAAAACAACCCAGTGTCTGCAAATGCTACACATGGATTTGTTTGGCCCAGTTCAAGTCATGAGCCTTAAAAAGAAAAGATATTGTTTGGTTATTGTTGATGACTTTTCTAGGTTCACATGGACTTTCTTTTTGCACTCAAAAGATGAAACTGCATGCATTTTGCAAGACTTTGTAATACAGGTTGAAAATCAATTTGACCTTCCAGTAAAAAGCTTCAGGAGTGACAATGGCACAGAATTCAAAAATAGGGAGTTGGATGCCTTCTGTGTGAAGAAAGGGATTGTAAGGCAGTACAACATCCCAAGAACACCAGAGCAGAATGGGGTAGTGGAAAGAAAGAACAGAACTCTGATTGAGGCTGCCAGAACCATGCTTGCAGATTCAGGTTTGCCTTTAACTTTCTGGGCAGAGACAGTAAACACTGCTTGCTATGTTCAGAACAGAGTTTTAATAAACCCCAGGCACAAAAAGATTGCCTATGAAATTCTGTATAAAATTAAACCACTGATCTCATATTTCAAAGTGTTTGGCTGCCCATGCTTTATTTTGAATTTAAAAGATTCCATTTCAAAATTTGCAGCCAAAATTGATTGTGGTTATCATCTGGGATACTCAACCACTGCCAAGGCCTACAAAGTGTTTAATACACGGACCAAGGCAGTGGAGGAGACTTTGAATGTTAAGTTCAATGAACTTTCATCAATGAAAATCCCAGCAAATCCTGCAGATCTGTTTGATCTTGAAAAATTCACTTTTGAAAATACTGCTGTCAAGACTAACAGTGCAGGTCCATCAGAGGATACAACACCAGACTATGGGTATGAAATCATCATCCCTCAAAGGTCTGCCACAAAGGGAAAAGCATCAGCTGTTCAAAACAGTTGTCAAAGCTCTACCACTGCTACCTCAACAATTGTTGACCAAAGTAGCCCATCAACCACTGCTTCCACATCCTCAAACACTGCTGACAAAAGTCCTCAAACAGTGGATAAAAGCCAGCAGTTGTCCACCTCATTACCTCCTATTCCACCACCTTTTGAAACCACTGCTGGATCATCAAAGTCCCCAGCAGTGGTTAGCTCAGATGATACACATTTGCAGCCTTCACCAACCAATGCCATCATACCATACCAAGGAGATTTAATCTTCTTGAGATCTCATCCACCTGATCAAATCATTGGCAACATAAATGAAGGGGTGCTCACTAGAAGCCAAACCCAAAACATTTGTCTTTTTGCTGGTTTTCTATCACTCCATCAGCCAGTCAAGTACCAAGAGGCACTGAAAGACAATAGCTGGGTAGAAGCCATGCAAGAGGAGCTCCAACAGTTTAAAAGACAACAAGTATGGGAGCTTGTACCACTGCCAAAAGAGGCTAGTCCCATTGGCACAAAGTGGGTCTTCAAGAACAAAACTGATGAAAGGGGTATTGTTGTCAAGAATAAAGCCAGGCTTGTGGTTCAAGGTTACAGACAGGAAGAGGGGATTGATTATGATGAAACATTTGCCCCTGTTGCAAGATTAGAAGCAATTAGACTGTTCCTGGCCTTTGCTGTCAACCACAATATGAAGGTGTTTCAAATGGATATCAAAAGTGCTTTCCTCTATGGTACAATTCAAGAAGAGGTGTATGTTTGTCAACCTCCAGGTTTTGAGGATCCATTTTATCCAGATCATGTCTACAGGCTAAACAAAGCCTTGTATGGCTTGAAACAAGCACCAAGGGCCTGGTATGAAACTCTTTCCAACTTCCTACTCTCAAATGGTTTCAAAAGAGGTACCATTGATAAAACACTGTTTTTAAAATGGAGAGGGAAGGATTTAATGATTGTCCAAATTTATGTGGATGACATTATTTTTGGAAGCACATGTAACTCAATGTGTGAAGAGTTTAGAGAACTCATGACAGCTGAGTTTGAAATGAGTGCAATGGGTGAGCTGTAATGCTTTCTTGGTCTCCAAGTACAGCAATTGCAAAATGGAACTTTCATTCATCAAAGCAAATATGCTAAAGAACTTTTAACCAAATTTGATATGAATGATTGTAAACCATGCAGCACACCCATGGCAACAAATAAGCTGGTCATGTCTGATGAAAAAGATGAGCTGATTGACCAAACACTTTATAGAAGCATGATTGGGTCTTTATTGTACCTAACTGCATCTAGACCAGACATCATGTTTGCAACATGTGTCTGTGCAAGAAGTCAATCAGCTCCCAGAAAATCAAATCTCATTGCTGTAAAAAGGATCTTCAGATACATAAAAGGTGCTCTCACACTTGGTATCTGGTATCCAGCTAATGGGAACATCAAGCTTTCAGGTTTCTCAGACAGTGACTTTGCTGGATGTCACACCACAAGGAAGTCCACATCAGGAGGGTGCCAGTTTCTAGGTGATTGCTTAGTTTCTTGGCAAAGCAAAAAGCAAGCAGCTGTTTCAACATCCACTGCTGAAGCTGAATACATTGCTGCTGCAAGCTGTACAGCCCAACTCCTGTGGCTTCAAAATCAGTTGCTGAATTTTGGTATCACTGCCTTAAAGACACCACTCATGTTGGACAGTCAGGCAGCAGAAAATATCATCAAAAATCCAGTTTCCCACTCAACCACCAAACATATCGACATCAGACATCACTTTGTGAGGGACTGCTATGAAAAAGGTTTGATTTCTCTGCATCATGTCCCAACTAAAGACCAGCTGGCTGATGTGATCACAAAAGCACTTGATACAGCCACTTTTGAAAGTTTGGTCTCTAGGATTGGGATGCTGAACATGGAATAACAAGCAACATCTTGTTTTTCTATGAATAAAAGCAACAAAATGTTTTCAGAAAATCAAAACTCCATCCTTAAAAATAGTTAAAAATGAAATGTTTTCATTAAGTCCTTAAAAGTCTGCCATTAACCACTGATTGTTCAAAAGTCTGCTATACTTCAAAAGTCTGTCCACTGCTGAAAGTCAACCCCTGCTCTCTCATTATTTTGATAAACTCTGTTGTTCAAAAGCAGTGTCTTATCCACTGATATGCTATCCACTGATAGTAAAAATCATCCACTGCTTTCATACCACTGCCTTCATCAGTCACTTTCAACAAAAGTACTGTCCTTCACTTTCAACAGGGGTTGTCACGTGGACAGTACATATTGGTCAGACTTTTTGTAACGGCTGCCACCTCAGCATTCACTTTCTTCCCTATAAAATCCCCCACTCACCACCAAAACAGGGTTTTACTGTCGAATTGAATTCTTAAAAATTCTCTTCTCAAAGCAGTTTTTCTTCACATTTCTTCACAAATTTCTTCGATCAGTCATCCTCAAAATAACAAAATCAAAGAAATCTTCAAAACCCTCATCCAAATCATCATCGAACACAGCCTCCCAAAAGGAAATCTCCACTGAAATTCCACATAAACCATCTCACAATCTCCTGGGTCTTCTCACAAAACCAGGAACCACCAACGTGTTCGATTCCATCATTGACATCATGGCAAAATCAAAGTATAAAACTTTGTTCATCGCCGATGCACCAATCTATTTGGCGACCCAAAGGGAGTTTTGGAAGAATGCAACCCTTGAAAAACAAGGAGACACTGCAACCACCATAAACTCTTCTATAAAGGGTAAAGCTGTCCAAATCACGCCACAATCCATTTCAGAAGTCTTTCAACTCGATGATCAAGAAGGTAAAATCTCTTTCACTAAAAACGAGTTGCAAACTGACTTCATTGAGAGAGGGTATGAATCCACAATGATGAAGAAAATTACCTTAGAAAAAGGTTATTTTCCTTCTGCAACCAGATTTTTATTTCATACCCTCCTACTATGTGTTTCAAACAAGACCACTTCTTTTAATGAAATCCCTTTGAAGATTCAAAATCTGGGATATGCTATTCTTCAAGGAGAAAATTTTAACTATTCTCGGGAAATTTTTAAAGATTTGGTTAATAATGTTGAAACAAAATCATTCTTACTGTTTCCAAGGTTTTTAAGTTACTATTTTTCAAAGAAATTCAGTAAGGATGATTTAGCTGTAATAAACCAGGGTGCTCCTACTCAAATAAACAGTTTAACTACTGAAACTTTTTCAAGGATGTTAGCACCTTGCAAAACACAAGCAGGGGTGCCTGAGCAGATTTTAGCAGTTACAACTGCTCCTCAGGTATCTGCTGCTGAGCCCACTGCTCAAGGTGATCAAAGCAGCAGCACAACTGTTTTGAAACCCACACCTACAATCACCAAAAAGCCAACAAAAAGAAAATCACAAAAACCCCCCAAACCCCTCAAAAAGGCATCTCTGGAGGATGAGATACCAGAGCTCCTGCCAGTGACAACACAAAAGTCACAAGAAACCACTGCTGCTACTTCCTCACAGCAGTTGGTACAAATATCTCAAACCATAACCGAAACTCCTCCTGTTTCTTCACAAAAAGAACAGGTTGTACAAATAGGGTCTCCACATCATGATGCTCTGGAAACACTCGTTTCTATCATCCACAGTCCAATGCCCGGGACACATCCTATTTCTACACCAACCATCACATCCACATTTCCCTCACCAATAAAACCACTATTGGATGCAATTGATTTGAACCAGGCATTATCCAGTCCTTCTCAATCACCTATTAATGAGAATATACCTCAACAACTGACTGGGTCTGATGTATCAATCTTTGCTAACCCACCAACACAACCTGAGGAGGTTACACCCCTTGAGTTACAAGTAACTCTTGGTGGTATTCCAAGTGAAGCAGCCACTACAACTGTTACACCCACTGGGTTACATTTGGACAGTGGTTACATTCATAAGACTTCCTTGGAGGCAATTCCTTTTATAGCACCTCTGCCAACCACCAGTGGATTTATTTATCCTACTGGCAACATCAAAAGGTTGTCAAGTGTTGAAGGAAGAAGACCCCAGTACCAAGACAAAGGGGCATCAGTGGTTAATGTTTGGAGTATATTCCCTGCATCTACCACTGATAAAACCACTGCTAGTGGGAAATCAGATGATCCCATTAACTTGGGTGATGGTTTAAAGTACCAGAAATTGACGGATCGTATTGCAAAACTTGATAACTCTGTTGCAGAACTCAAAGATATGCTACAACAGGTGTTACAAGTTCAGAAGGTACAATCAACTGCTGTTCCATCTCAAGCACCTGCTCCACAAAGGACACCTGCTACAAATGAGCTCTGGAATCAATTTCAATCTTTTCTCCAACAACAGGCACAATTAGCAGATCCGCAACATGAAAAACATGTCCAACAGCTGAGAAATGCAATGGAGTCAAGGTTCAAAAACACTCAGGCTGATTTAAAGGCTCTCAAAACTCAGATCTTACACACCACTGGCACTGCTCCTCCAAAAGTCAGCTACATTTATCAACTCCCAGACGATAATGCCAAAAAGGGGGAGAAAATGAAGGAGTGGAAACAGAAGGGTATAGAAGATGGTCTTTATCTTGAACCAGAAAATTCAAACATGACCAAACAGATCCCTCTGCCAGATGGTAGTAAGAAAATTGATGTGACAATAAATGCACTAGCAGAAGCAGCTGCAAGCGTGAAAAGAGATAGAGAGGCCAAAAGGAAAGCCAGGGTGGAAAGAATGGATCATCCAGATCAGGGTACTTCTGGGTCAAGGGATCATGAAAATCCTGTTGAGGAAAAGAAGAGGCCTACTAGAAAAGTAAGGCAACCCAAATCCATTCCAACCAGACGTTCAAAGTCTGCTCACAAACCACCATACAAAACAGCTGATGCAACAGGAGTTACAAAAACCACTGCTTGCCAAACAGTTGTTCCATCAACACACACCACTTCAACACACACAACATCTACTGCTTTACCATCATCACCACCAAAAACAACACCTGCTGACACACAGCAGAAGACAGCAGATGTTATAACATCTGTTGTAATGACAGCAGTGGTTGAAACACCAGTTGTTTCAACAGCTGTTAGTCAATCACAATCCACTGCCACAACATCTACCACCACTGTTCCATCCAAAACATCATCAGTCTCTCCTAAACCAAAAAGGAGAAGGCTAATTTTAAAAGATGATGACACATCACCACTACAAACATCTTCAAAATCTTTAGCTCTTGTCACAATACCAAAACCTGTTCCTCTCTCTTCAGTTCCAATGTACAAGCCCTTACCTCCTGCAGGTGTTCAATTTCCTCTTGAACTAGCAGCTGTTAGAGATGAAATAAAATCCTTCTACTATGAGGATGACCCTGCCAAAAGGAGGTTGCCATCAATAAAAGGATATCCTTGGCCTAAAAATGTTGATGAATACTTGGAAATCAAAGCCAAGCAAGCAGAGGATATCTCAAAAAGAAACACACAAGGGAAGTCTGACAAAGAAATTTCAAGAAATTATCAATATTTGCTCACACAAGTCAGATCCCTAGAGCAATTTGCAAAAAATGTTAGTCAACAAATTTCTGAAAGAGCAGCTGAATCTCTGAAGAAAGACTACATTGAAAGCATCATGGCTCACAAAAAGTACAAAGGAGAGAGATATATGTACAAAGAGTGGACTGTTCCTGAGCTTGAAGATGAAGCTGCAAGAATTCAAGACATGATAAAAAGGAAGGTCACTCACACTCCTCCTAACTGGGCAAAATTTAGAAAGAATGTACCTGACAAACAGAAAGAGCTGAAGAGAATGAAAGAGGAACTGGTAGCAGCTGATTATGGTAACAAAAGACAAGTTGCTAGATGGAAAGAAGATGTGGTCAGGGTTACTTACAAAAAGTTGGAACAATTAAGAAAGAAAGATCCCACAGTTCCTCAAAAGCCTGACTATCCTGAAGCAGCGGTTTCAAAAAGACCTTCAAAGCTGCAAATCAGGAGATCCACAGCTCCAGTTGGTGCTACCATCTACAAAAGAAGGCCACACAAACAACTGATTGCTGAAACCATCAAAGAGTTAATGGAAGGTGAAGACCTTGGAAAAGAGGGTATAAAGAAAATGATCATGGAAACTCTTGGTTTGGATCAAACTGCAAGTACTGCTCAGCCAGTCATGAATAGGCCAGCCTCTCCAAATACTTCTGCAAATAAACATCTCCCAAGAAACCCACCAGGCTCAAAAATACAAAAGTGGGAAACTGACAAACAGACCTGCGTATTGACTTTGCTCAGGTCTGGTGGAGGAGTGGAGAAAATATCAAAGGAACAAGCTCTTGGCCTGAGTCTTGAAGATTTGCAGGATCTCCTTGATCTTCCACTCAGCAGGGATGATGAAGATACAGATACCCTAGACTTTGAATTACAATTCAAAGGTCAGATAAGGGAGCTGTTGTTGAGGCAATAAAGATTTCCACAAATAATGAAGAGTTTTGGCATTATCTGTTCCAGGGGGAGATTGTTGGGATTGAACCCTATCAGAGGAACAGATAATGTAAAGCCAAAACTGGATCAAAGCAGTGGATCCAGAATAAGCAGACGTTTACAGTTGGTTCATGCAAATCTCTCCCCTTGAAAGTGGTTTCATATCTGCTGACCTCCTATCTGCTGATCATACTAAGTGCTGACCTACAACTGCTGCTTTATATCTACTGACCAATGTCAAAGACTGATGGAAGACCAAAGCTCTGTTGACTCAATCTACTGCCTTGGGTCAAGTACTGCTGATCCGGACAAGCACTGCTGGGTTCACAGCAGTGGAAGGATGCAGCAGCAGTTTAAGTGTCTTTTATGTAATATATTGTAATAGCAGTAGTTTAGTACATCAGTGTTTATAGATCAGTAGTTAGAGTTTGTTAGGAGGTTAGATGTCACTTTCATGGTGACGTCAGCTAAGATGCTCAGTGGTTTGCAAGTGCCTATAAATAGTTCAGTACTTTGTACTGTTCTATCAGCTCTTTTGATCAATCGTCTTCTTTGCACGAACAAACTACTGAGCTCTGGCTGAGGGGGAGTTTGCATTCTTACATCAATCATTGTAATCGTTGTTGAAACAAATTCAATCATTCGGTTCTTTGTGAAAAGATGTTTGATAAAAGTATTACTCTCGTTTGATTGTATGCAAAGTTTGCTTTCATCTTATTTCCGCTGCACAACTCTTTCATTTCCATCTTAATTACAAACGAAAATAAAATCAAAAAGAAACTCAGATCCAACAGTTTTCATATGGCGGATTTAGATCGTCATCTTCATCAACCAAAGTAATAACTCTTTTCCTTTTCCTCCTAGATGAACTCTCACCTTCTTCCTCATTTGATCCGCCAACTCCAACCATGCCATCTTCATCTTCATCTTCATCCCCACTTGAGTTGGCTATCCACTCATCATCTGACAAAACCTCATCAGCAACTATCGGGTCTTCATCGTCTTTTAGATTCGCCTTCTTTATAAACTTTTGCTTCAATCTCCTATTGTACATAACGTACACCAACTTGTTCATCCTATCCGTGCTCAACCGATTTCTTCTTTTTGTATGAACTTGATTGAACGTGCTCCAATTACGTTCACAAGCCGAAGATGAACAAGTAAGACCCAATATCTTCATCGCGAAGGCTTTCAGTTCTGGAACTTCATCTCCATAATTGTCCCACCATGTAACTATATAAGTTAAGGAAAAAATAAATTAGAGAACAATTAAATAAATAATAGGAGTAATAATCAGAACGTATAATTTAATTACTTGGTACACGCTTCATATATGAGTTGAGAGAAGCTCTATGTCCAAACAATCCTTTCTTGTATTTGTAATCATCAAGTTGAGATTCGATCTTCATATAGACGTCATTTTTAACAAGTCTATCCATGCATCTGTACAATCCCAATTTAATTTCCGGGTGGTTGGAAACGTTGGGACTCCATCTAAATCGAGGATTCAAGTAGTAGGCGGTCGCATGTAAGTCACGATGCATTTGGTTTTGCCATTTTTCATCAATGATATCCCAAATCTCTTTATAAGAATCCTTTTTATTATCAAAGTTACTTGCAATTTTTTCCTTGCATTCATCCATCGCACCATAAATAAAAGCCATAGCCGGTGACCGCTCCCCATCAACAACCCTCAAAACCTCGACAATAAATAATTAACTAATATCTATAGTTTGTTAACTTATGGGCAGGACTGCATGCTACTTTAACGGGATGGAGGCGGCGGTGGTGACGACTGGCAGCACTAGCAGCTTGGGTGGTGGTTTTGGTAGTATTGGGCGAGTGTCTAACAAGTTTGGATGCAATTGGGGGATGTTTGGCGAGTAGGCAAACTTGGTCAATCGGGTCAGGCGCGGTCAAAGCTGTTCAAATGGTCAACGTGTGTCAAATTCTGTCAACCTATTCAATCGCTGTCACAGATGGTATCGACTCACTCTTATATCTATTTATACATACCTACATTTAATATAAATATCGTCATACGACACGTGTGGGTTGAACGAGCATAAATGATAGTACTCGATTTCACTAAACTTTAATTTGAACATTACATGACATTAAGACCTTGGTTTTAAAAAGCGCGCCCTAGGCGCGCATAGGCGCAACAAGGCGCAGAGCCTGGGGCTTTTTTGCTTCTCGCCTTGTGTAATTACAGGAAGCGACCAAAAGGCGCATTTTTTGATATTTTTTTGTGGGCTTTTTGGCCTGAGGCGCACGCCTCATGTAACAGGCGTTTTACTGCATAAAACTGTTGTACTTTCGGTTTTTTGACTTGTACATGTAATTAAAATGGTATAAAAGCCTTACTTATAGCTATATTTTGGTTAAAGGAAGCTAAAAGCCTATGGGATATGTATGGGATATATAAAAAAAATTATATAAACATCTTGCACTTCGGGTATGAAAAGCCCACCGCTTTTGCGCTTCGCGCCTCAATTTTAGACCTCGTCGCTTTTGTGCGCCTCTCGCTTTTTAAAACCAAGATTAAGACATTAAGCACAAATATATAAACGAACCAACCAATATTTGTTTCTTTTGACTTGTCATCATTACCTGTGCTACCTCTGGTTGGAACTCTGTATTTATCGATTATGTTATTAGTTTGATCTAAATGCATCAAAGTTTTTGCTAATCGACAGGGAAAATGATGGAAACATGGCTTTCAATGGGATTGTAGAAGTGTATACTCATGAAACTAAGAGGGACAATATAGTAATTTCACTCACTTTTCTTGATGCTGACAAGTTGAATGCCATAGAAATACCATGTGATTGGAACCTATTGATCAGGCTGAAACTGAAGCTGGCACAAATTGTATCCCGGAAAATTCACACTGATTTGAGGTATGTGTTGATATGCACTTACATGTATTTGTCAGTTAGATGTTTTTTCTAGGGTGGCTTAATAACGGTAAAAAATCGGTTGAGGCGTGCGCCTCGAGGCGATGAGATAAGAAAACATGTATGAGGCGCCTCATGGGGTTATGGTTGTACGTATGTCTTGTGAGTTTATGTTTATATGTATGCCTCTAAGAAAACGTGTATGAATCAACATTATAAATTATTAAATTACGCGTCGACTTGTTTGACTGGTATGTATTTCTTGATTTGTTTGTTGTGTTTATTTTGTAACATTAAAGTGACTTGTTTTTTCTGTTTGGATATTATTAGATCGTCTCTACGAAATTGGTTGGATCTATACATTGTACATACAAAACAATGCGTATCATGGAAAACCAGCATAGAGTGGATCTATTGTTGGATCAACGAAGGCTTCGTTTCTTGGTGGGAAGACCCTGATAGATCACAATGATTTGACTTTTGTGTTATGCTCTGGCATCTCATATGATGGTTAATAATCAGTTTTAAATATATAATTTAGAAAAAAAACCTTGTTTTTAAAACCAGTTATAAACTGCAATTTGATTTATTATATTGTTGCTTTGTTTTACAGAACTAGCGCAGCATAGCAGAATTAGTTGGGTCATTTGATTGTTGTTGGATGCTGACTAGGTTGAGGACCTTGGATACCCAATAGTGCCATATTAGCAAATTGATGCTGAAAGTTATGTTCTGTTTAGTTAACTTACACCTGTGTTTTTATGTCCCATTTTTTAAATGCATATTATAAATGTTTGTTGTTTAGTTATATGAGCATTTGGACTTCTAAAATAAATGCACCACACCGGTCAAATTTATTTGGTATTTTTTTTTTATATTTTAAATATTTTTTCCGTTTTTACTTGTCTCTGGGAAGTAGACATTCAGACAATAGCTTGCTACCACCCAATACATTTTTAGGCAAAAGATCAAATACAATAATCTTAACATACTAAACATACAAATCGAAGGAAAACTCAAAAATACAAGGTGGCATTATTAATAAATTGTTCGCCGTGAAACAACCGTCAGTCAAACCCACGTTCAAGTAGATCCTGACCGTAATAATTCAGGTGGTTACCTTCAAGATTTAATCTCATCCGTTCAAACTCAAAAAATTTGGCAGTTTGTTTTTTCAACGCCAGTTAAGTTTTGCTGTGTTTTCTGCATGTTTCTCGCTTCGTGGGTACGCTCCCTCAACCTTGTCGGTTCATCTTGGATAACTTCTACGTGGTAGTTAGCATACAAGATGTATATATATGTCCGTGCATGCTTTGCATTACATCCTTTTCAATAAAGTATATCACTGTAAGGTGGTTACATATTTTATGTGTTTATGATGTTTGTTATATTTCGATAATAGTTTCTTATTTAGTTTGTTTTGCTTCAGTTATGATCGATGGATAATGCTGTGTATGATGAGGATTCAATTACGGGGAAAAATGTAAGTTGTTAATTTATATGGTATTGTGTTTATTTAACCATGTTTGTTCATTTGAATAATGATGCTTTGTTTTTCAGTTTGCTGTGTTGGACAGCGTTGTGGAAATGAAGCAGCCAGCTGATATGAAGTTTTCAAATATAGTTGGAAATGTAATATCATTTTGTTTTGTCAAGTATTGTGATTTAGATAGCATTGTGTTTTTTACAATCGTTTTGTGTTTGTAGGAATCCTTTGTGTTATTATAGTAAAAAATCTTGACATGCTTTTTTTGTCAGGTTGTAGTTGACGAGTGTGTGGATGGTCATTTGCATGAATTTTCTTATTGCTCTAATGAGAATGTACATTTAGAAGCAAGTTTATGATGAAGTTTCTGTTATTATTTATGATATTGTGTGTTACTTAGAATCATTGTGTTATTTACAGCTATTGTGTTTTTTGTGATGGTTTTTTTGTTTTTGTTTTTTTTTTTGTAATATACTATGACAACAATGGTTGACAGTTGTTTTTTTTTCTTTTCCAGGTGGTGGCTGACAACATTTTTGTGGATGATCATTTTCAAACGTTGAGCAGGACATGTGATGAAGTTGGAAACGTGCGTAATAATTCTTGTAAAATATTTTATCATGTTGTTTATTTTTAAAAATCATTGTGTTTTTTTACAGATACTGTGTTTTTTGGTTTATTTTTGTAATATGCTATGACAACAGTGATTATCAGTTGTTTTTTTTTTCCAGGTTGTGGCTGACAACATTTTTGTGGATGATCATTTTCAAAAGTTGAGTAAGATATCTGATGAAACTGGAGATGTATGTAATAATTCTTTTATAACTGTAAGATAACATTGTTTTAGTTCAACATGGTAGTTTATTTTATTAATGAGTATATTGTTTTTCAGTTTGAAGAATTGTTTGGTGTACTTCCTGACTTGACTATGTCTTCAATCGGAGCTGAAAAGGTAAATCGTTTATGTTAAAGTATGTAAATTATTTTGTTAGTGATAGATGGTGATGTTTATGCTGAATATTATTATGTTTGCTTATATTTTGTTTTGTAAATTTCAGAACAAATCTAAAGGCTTTGACTTGGAGTTTGGTGCTTTGGTTGGATGTCTCGACAATTTTATAAAGCATGAGATCAACAAGGTTGGTTCCATATCTATATGTTTAGTTGTGTTTAGTTAATATTCTAGATGAGTGACTGACATATTATTCTCTAGCCTCGTAATTTCAGAAGAATTAATCAAAGGGTAAAGGCGCTGAAGAATTGGAAGTGGGATGAGGTGATTGAAATCGACAGTTTTGGCGAAGATTAGTTATGTTGTTTTTTTATGTATGATGATGGTTATTATATTTTGGTAATGATACTCTGTTGAGTTGGAGTTTTTTTATGTGTGTATTTTCTTTTCCCTTAAACATGCATGTTTTTTTTTTGTTTGTAATATTTTCGTTATAATTTAAAGGGTAATTAATATTTCGTTGATTGATGCATAGTTAGCCGTGTACCAGTTTAAGTTTCCCGTGTTTAATTAATGGTTTGTGTGTTTATAGTAATAACTGTATGTAAACGTGTGTCTCTTCAGTTTTTTGTATGATTGTATCGTTTCCCAGACCAATTTTTACATCATGTAACCGTTGATGCCATTAATGGTTCCGCGTTAGTGTCCATAAGCCTTTTATATATATATGCAGACATTTCATGTATATCGTATCTCAAGTTATTTAAGTTTTAGCGATTTCTAATTAAAAAGTTAACTTTTTTCAATGGCTTCATCAAGTAATCAAGGAGAAGATTTGAAGGAACTGTTTTATAAAGCAGTGATGGAAGATTTGGAAGCTGAGTTAGAGTTTTCTAAAGATCTGAGGAAATGCTTTCATTCTTTGAAGACTGGAGTTGGCTCTCGTGATGATGTAACTGAGACGTTGCGTTTATTGCCTCCAACTGCTGTCCGTGACCTGGCACTTTTGAATAATGGTGAGAGTGGGAACAAAGATGTTCAGTTAATGGCACATATGTTAGAGATATTTAGACAAGTTAATGAGTCAATGGAGTTAAAGCGTAGGTTTTTACTTTCCTTATAAGTAGTTTTGTTAAGTTTAGTGATAGTTGTTATAGTGAAGTGGTTTGTATTCAATTATTAAGAGTTATTGGTGGTATTTTTATTTTAATGGAATGTTTTGTTTTGTTTCTTGAAAGTTAGTCTGAATTTTCTTATTGCTCTAATAAGAATGTACATTTAGAAGCAAGCTTATGATGAAGTTTCTGTTATTATTTATGATATTGTGTGTTACTTAAAATCATTGTGTTATTTACAGTTATTGTGTTTTTTGTGATGTTTTTTTTTTTGTAATATACTAAACAGTGGTTATTATATTAAATGAAATGTTTAATATGTGTAATTTTAATATCTTCACAACTGTTTTCCCATCCATGTTTCTGACAGTTAGTCTGGATGAACTGTGTTTTTTATTATGATCGTTTTTTATTGTGGTTATTTAAACATTTGGTTTATTTTGATGTTAAATTGTGCCTGAATATAGAGTTGCACTTGCACACATGAAAAAAACACTATCTATATCATAAACATCTAACTTTGATAGATCTCATCTATCTTTATTTCATTGGATATCACTGTTGTTCAAAATCAGTGTTTTCACCCACTGATATGCTATCCACTGATAGTTAAATTCAGCCACTGTTTTCATTATAACAGTTGCAACCACTGATATTGTTCAATCAGTGGTATTCATAAAACAATTGAAAAATCTACAAATGTGTTAATCTTGATAATGAGGATTTAAGATGTGTTTTGCAAAGGATGTCATTTTTGCAGATATTTCATAGTCACCATCACCAGATGTTGGACATGATATTATGGTTTCACAAGACAAAATCATTTACTTCATCTGAGTAGCAATTGTTCAAAACAACTATTAAAGCTCACCCACTGATACAGCAACAGTTGCAGACCAAATTAGCCTCAAAATCCTTACCATTACTTTCCAATCAGACATCAGACTGTGAAGGTTTGCTATGAAAAAGGTTTGATTTTTCTGACTCATATTCAAACTATCAATCCACTGTAGATGTGCTAACATAAACATTGGACATATTTACCCCTGAAAAGTTGATTACTAGGACTGATATGCCTTACATGGATAAACAA
This sequence comes from Helianthus tuberosus, assembly GCA_030545235.1. Classification (NCBI taxonomy): domain Eukaryota; kingdom Viridiplantae; phylum Streptophyta; class Magnoliopsida; order Asterales; family Asteraceae; genus Helianthus; species Helianthus tuberosus. Next base: position 19,399,799 of record CM060364.1, on the reverse strand, counting down.
GCAAAACTTGTTTAAACATGCATTTTAGGCATCAAAATGTTTTCAGAAAATCAAAAATCCATCCTTATAAATAGTTAAAATGAAAATTTTTCATAAACCTTAAAATTCTGACTTAACCACTGTTTTTGGTTCAAACATCTGTTCTACAAAATGTTGTCCACTGCTGAAAGTCAACCCCTGTCCTCTCATTTTCTTGATAATCACTGTTGTTCAAAATCAGTGTTTTATCCACTGATATAGCTATCCACTGATAGCTAAAATCACCCACTGCCTTCATTTTGTCCATTGTAACCACTGATATTTGATTCATCAGTGGTTCCCTAAACAGCTGTCCTCCATTATTCATCCTTCCATCAGAGGTTGGCACGTGGTCAGTTCTTCGCCATCAGATCTTTGTAACCGCTGCCACGTCAGCATTCACTTTTTCACTTTATAAAACCCTGCCCTAAACCCCCAAACAGGGTTTTCACTCGAATCGAATTCAAAATTCCTTTCTCAAAATAGTTTTCCCCCAAAACAAATTCTCCCACAACCTTCATCTTCTAAAGCAAATCTTTTCAACTCTTTTCAATCATGGTGAAAAAGGCCAGCAAATCTAAAGCAAATGAGCCAGCCACGATTGAGATTCCGTACAAATGGTCTCACAATTACTTGGGTATCTTTGAAAAACCCAGTGACACCAAAACCTTCGATTCCATCATCGACACATTATCATCCACAAAGTACAAAACTTTGCTCACTTGCAATGCAACCGTCTACATCGATACTCAACGAGAATTTTGGAAGAATGCCACTCTTGAGAAGGTGGACAAAAAGGTTGTTGCCATCAACTCCACAATAAAAGGTGTAAAAATCTCTATCACACCTCAAGCCATATCTGAAGTTTTTGAGCTCAACGATCTTGAAGGTAAAAATTCTTTTCCGAAAACAGAGTACCAAAGAGATTTTCTTAAAAGAGGGTATGGAGAAGAGATGAAAATAGATACTTTACAAAAGGGCAGTTTTCCATCTGCTACAAGGTTTTAATTTCATACCCTCCTTATATGTGTTTCTAACAAAACCACTGCCTTCAATGAAATCTCGTTGAAGATACAATATCTGGGTTATGCTATACTTCAAGATGAAAATTTTAATTATTCCCAGGTAATCTTCGATAATTTGGTCAAAAATGTTGAGAAAAAGGCTTTTCTATTATTTCCAAGATTTTTGAGTTACTATTTTGATAAAAAAAAAAATTCAAAAGATAATGCCCGTGTACTTATACAGGGCCCTCCTTTTCAAATAAACTGTTTAACTGCTGAAACATTCACAAGAATGTTAAAACCTACAAAAACACAAGCAGGGGTGCCTGAGCAGATTTTAGCAGTTACCACTTCTCCTCAGGTATCTGCTGCTGAGTCCACTGCTCCAGGTGATCATAGTAGCACACCCACTGCTATGAAACCCACACCTGCCATTACCAAAAAGCCTAAAAAGAAATCCAAAAAGCCCCCCAAACCAAAATCAAAGGCAACTCTGGAAGATGAGATACCAGAGCAACTGCCAGTGACAGCACAAAAGTCACAAGAAACCACTGCTGCTACTTCCTCACAGCAGATGGTAGAAAATTCTCAACCCATGCCTCAAACTCCTCCTGCTTCTTCACAAAAAGAACAGGTTGTACACATCGGGACACCACAATATGATGCTCTAGAATCACTTGATTCTATTATCCACAGCCCACTTCCCGGGGCAAATTTTCTTTCCACTCCTATCGTCACTTCACAAATTCCACCATCCATAAAACCCTTGTTGGATGCAGTTGATATTGCCCAGACACAAATCAGTTCTTCTCAAACACCTGTCAATGAGAACATACATCAACAAGTGACTGAGTCTGGTGTTTTTATCTATGTTAACCCACCAACAACAAATGAGGAGGCTACACTGCTGGAATTGCCTGAAATTCCAGTCAGTAGTTCAAGTGCAGCAGCAACTACAAATGTTGGATCAACAGATCTACATTTGGCCAGTAGTTTCATCAATCAGACTCCCTTGAAGGCAATTCCTTCCATAGCGCCTCTGATATCCACCAGTGAGTTAGTTATGACCACTGGTACCATCAAAAGGTTATCAAGTGTTGAAGGAAGAAGACCCCAGTACCAAGAACAAGGGGCATCATTGGGTGACTTTTGGAATTCGTTCTCTAAATCACACATTGATACAACCACTGCCGGTGGGGAATCAGATGATCTCATTAAGTTGGGTGATGATTTAAAATATCAGGAATTGACTGCTAGAATTGATAGTCATGATACATCTATTGCTGAAATAAAAGATATGATGAAACAGTTGTTGAAAGCTCAAAAGGTCCCAACCACTGCTACTCCAGCTCAAGCACCTGCACAACCTGCACCTGCTACAAATGAGTTATGGAACTTATTTCAACCACTGCTCCAACAACAAAGACAATTGGCTGATCAGCAGCATGAGATACATGTTCAAAAGCTGAGAAACATGTTGGAGTCAAGGTTTAAAGATACCCAAGCTGACATTAAGGCTATAAAAGCCCACATTCTAAACACCACTGGCACTGCTCCTCCCACTATTCTCTTCATTGATAACCCACCACCAGATAATGCCAAAAAGGGGGAGAAAAAGAAGCAGTGGAAGAAGAAGGGAATTGAAGATGGTCTTTATATTGAACCAGAAAAATCAAGCATGACTAAAGACATTCCCTTGCCAGATGGTAGTAAAAAGATTAGTGTTACCAGAAATGCACTTGCTGAAGCAAAAGCAAGTGTAAAAAGGGATAGTAAGGCTAAGGATGAAGCCAGGTGGGAAGAGGAGAAAAGAGCTTTTATGGAGCTGAATGTGCAAGGTCCTTCTGAACCAATGGATGATGAAAATCCTAAGGATAATAATAAGAAGCCCATTAGACAAGTGAGGCAACCCAAACACACCCCATCCAGTCCCACAAAGCATGTCTCCAAACCACCTTCCAAAGGCTCCAAACATCAAACCTCCACACAAAAAGCTGTTGAATCACCTGCTGTATCGACAACTGTTGGTACTTCAGTGGTTTCAGCAGTTGTTAAACCAAAAACCACCACTTCAACACACACCACAACTACTGCCATACCACCACTACCAGAAATCAGTTCACCACCAAGGCTACCATCACCACCAAAAATAACTTCACCACCATCATCTCCTGCAAAAAAGCAGAAGACATCAGATGTTAAAACATCTGTTGTAATGAGAACAGGGGTTGAAACACCAGTTGTTTCAACAACTGTTAGTCAACCACCTTCCACCACTTAAATCAATACTTCACAACCATCCAACACACCACCTGCCTCTCCTAAAGTAAAAAGGAGAAGGGTAATTTTACCTGATGATGATTCTCCATCATCACCACCTACATCTTCACAATCTCATGCACTTGTCAATATTCCAAATCGTGTTTCTCTCTCTTCAGCCTAAGTTCAACAACCAATCACTGTCATCAATCCTGCAGGTATCCAATATCCTCTAGAACTCGCAGCAGTTAGAGAAGAGATCAAATCCTTCTACTTTGAGGATGACCCTGCTAAAAGGATGTTGCCATCAGTTGAAGGATATCCTAGGCCTAAAAATATTGAAGAATATTTGGAAGTTAAGGCTCTACAAGCAGAGGATATCTCTAAAAGAGATTCACAAGGAAAGTCTGACAAAGAAATTCAAAGGTATTATCAATTTTTGCTTACACAAGTCACATCTTTAGGGCAGTTTGCAAAGAATGTATGTCGACAAATTTCAGAAAGAGCAGATGAATCCTTGAGAAAAGATTATATTGAAAACATTATGGCCCATAAGAAATACAAGGGAGAAAAATACATGTACAAAGATTGGACCATTCCTGAGCTTGAAAGTGAAGCAGCCAGGATTCAAGAAATGATTAAAAACAAGGTCAAACACACTCCTCCTGATTAGGCAAAGTATAAGAAGGATATACCTGAAAAGACATTGGAGGTGAAGAGAATGAAAGAGGAACTAATTGCTGCTGATTATGGTTCTAAAAATCAAGTGATGAGATGGAAAGAAGACAAAGTCAGGACCACCTACAAAAGGTTGGAGGAACTAAGGAAGAAAGATCCAAGGGTTCCACAAAAACCTGACTATCCTGAAGCACAGGTTTCAACAAGACCACCAAAGCTGCAAATCAGGAAATCCACTGCTCCAGCTGGTGCTGCCATCTATAAAAGAAGACAACAAAAACAGTTGGATGCTGAAACAGTGGATGAGTTAATGGCAGGAGATGACTTTGTAAAAGAGGGTATTAAGAAGATGATAGCAGAAACTCTTGGATTGAATCAACCTGCAAGCACTGCTCAGTCAGTCATTACCTAAGTACTCCTGAAGACACAAGCCCTGCCCATTCAAGGACTAATCACCTTTGAAGAAAACACTGATGCTCACCATCAGTGCTTAGACTACAACAGTGGAAAGTTGAAGCAGTAGTTTACTTAAGTTTTGTATTTTTCTTATAATTAGTAATTTGTAATCAGTGGTTGTAATAGATGTAAGTGAAGTTGTCCTACAATCTGATAACATGAATTGTGTTTTTTACAATGGTTTGTGTTTTATCAACGAAATTGTATATTATAGTTTATATTGTGTTTTTTTTGGCTTTTGTGTAATATCGTTGGGAGATATTGATAACATCAATTGTTTTTTTTTTTTCTGTATATGTAACCTGCCTGTTTATCATTTATTACAACTCATGAATGTGTGTTAGTGAAAACTGTTAACATTAATAGTTTATTTTTATTACTTTTACTATAGATGTAGGTGAAGTTGTCCTACAAACCTGATAATATGAATTGTGTTTTTTACAATGATTTGTGTTTTACTTACGTAATTGTATATATATCCTATCTTTTATGTTTAAAGGAAGATGGTACTGTGTGATTTCCAAACGAATTAAAAACTTTGGTGGATAAATTGTTTGCATTCAAGATTTAAGTCAGCGAGACTAACTTGTCATATTGTGTGACAACCCTTATAATTACATGTATCCGTACGATTAGTTAATATTAAATTGTGCTTAATAATTGTGCAGAAAAATTAACTAAATGGTCCTGAATGTTTTCTTAGGTGTTGAGAATTAAAAGGGTTACAAATAATTACATAAAAGACACTATACGGTATAACTTAGCTTTTTAATGAAACGGTATTTAAGCGAACAATCGGACATTACCCGGAAGATCAAAATATTACTTGAAACATTGCATTTATCCAGCAATGGATGGTAGTATAAAAATTACTAGAAACATTACATATATGGATGATTACATATTAGTCAAATATGGATGGTTACATTATTTTCAATTATGGATGGTTGTACAAAAAAAAATCAAGGATGGATGGTTACATAAAAATTAAAATATGACAAGCATCCACTATAAATAGACTTGAAATCTTCATCTCAAAATGTACCACCACATTCATCCAATTCCAAGTTCATTCAAGAACAAGAAGGTGTACATGGAACTTGAAGCTTGAAGGTCTTGAAGAACCTTCATCCTTTGCTTTCATCATCCATTTTTCATCATCCTTTCTAGTGTTCTTCCCTAGATTAAAGCTAGTTGTAAGTTCTTGATTAACCCTTGTTTACTTCTACTTTAATGGTTAAAAGATGTAGTATGTTGATTATCACTAGAACCCTAAAAGACATGAACATAAATCTTGAACATATAGATGAAATATGATGAAATGTTGTTAGTATAATGTTGTTAATTACATGCATGATCTTGATTGTTCGGTATGATGAATCTGCTAGAAAGTAACATACAACTGCTAAGGATGATACGAAAGTATTTATACAATTGCTGAACATGATAAAGAAACCCAGAAACTTGTTTTATAAAAGGGTATGTGAAAACAGAAAACTGTTTGGCGTTTACAGCCAACTTCAGTTGGCTGTAACCAGATCATAACTTAAAGAAAAACTGATTTTCTTGAGTCTATAATGTGTTATTATGAAATACGGTTCTAATGGCACTGGATGCATAATTTTTGGACTTCGTTTGCTATTTTTAAAGGGTCGTTTTTCACAGCAGCAAAAGCTGCGTTTTTACTGCAGAAAATGTGTGTTATGTTTTTCGTCATAACTTGAAATCTGTGTAGAATTAGGTCACGAAATTTGTACTATAGATGGACACTGATGTTTTTGTGATTCTCCCACTGGAATTTCATCAATCGGACTTACGATGAATTTTAAATGAATCTGATTACAGCCCGGTAAATGATTTTTGTAAAATAACTGGTAATGAATTGTATCCCGATATTTTTACACAATAATATTTGAGTTGTTTAAAACATTATGTAAAAGTTTGGGAATTTTTGTAATAAGTTAACTATTTTATTAAATTACTCGAAAACAGTCCAGTTATAGATGTTTAAGCTGAAACAATATAACTAGTGATTTGCATGTCTAAATGTCAGTTATGTTATCCGATAATGATCTAACGTGTTATATGTTAATGAAAGTGTTATATGCAATATCGTATGCTTGCTCTTGAGTAGCTATAGGTGGAAAATTTATATGGGCGTGAACTGTTAAAGTGAGTATATGTTTTGTGGTAGATGCGTGTAGGAACTTTGTGCTTATTTGAAGTCACTAATAAACTAAGTGGTAATCATACTAGGACGTGATTGACCAACACCGATTGTTAGATATTTTTGAGAGTCAAACCGAGCAACCAAAGGTGAGTTCACACTTTCTACAAGGCATGGGATTCCCGGTGATTTGGGAATGGGTTAAGAAACTAAAATGGAACCTACATATCCTCATTGGGTAGGATATGTACCGCCATCCTCCATAGGTAGGATGCCAATATTAATCCTGCGTATTCTTCTTGGGTAGAATACGTACGTTCGTCCTCCTTGGGTAGGACAACAACCTTAAAACTTGCTAGACAAAACTCTATCATGAAGTCCCTCATTTTATATCGACTTAATCGCCGAGGCCAATGGCGAGCGGGTCATTAGTTAATAGCGCTATTAGGTTTAACAAACCTCACACCGTGCCGTTCGAAAACTGTCAATAATGATAGAACATTGACGTAGGGCACAATTATTGTTCTTCAGTTGTCGATATGGTAGCGGTCTAGTGGTTCACATGGGGAAGCCCCCACTGATTATGGATATGGTTTGAGTAATAAAGAAGGAACTGGTTAATCATACTTTCAACTATGGGGTAACCCCCACGGCAAATAAGCCAGCGAAAGAAAAACCATGTTTTCGGAAACAACTTAAAACTAAACAACCAACTGTGAACTCACTCAACATTGTTGTTGACTCGTTGTTACATGCCTTACAGGTCGCTAGATGCTTATGGAGCTTGCATGAGGAGGAGGTCGTTGTGGGGTATGGACTGTTATGTCCCGTGCTAAACATTTAATCCTTATGAACTTATTAAACTTACGTAATGGACTTTAAACTTATGAACTATGGAACTTATGTTTTGGACTTACGTTTTATGCTTCCGCTGTTAACTTCAAGTCGGTTACCTTCTTTAGGTCACCAATTATATTGTGGTTAGTTTTATTTACTCAATTACGTTGTTCAATATGATTAGTGGCTCGATCCTGGTCGTGTCACGCCTCCAAGCGGTGATACTCCGTAGGGTGGATTTTGGGGGTGTGACAGATTGGTATCAGAGCCATTGGTTATAGTGAACTTGGTTTTAAAAAAAAGGGAAAAGCTTTTTGATAAAACCAGACTATAACCTGTACAATGCTCAACGATCCACAACGACGCTTCGCTCGACGTGCAAGGCTCAACACACTAGGTGGTATGATTTAAGTTTATATTTCTTGCTTGCTAGATTACTTTTGTCTAGTGTGGTGTTCATTGTGTGTTTATTTAGGGTAGTAGCATGCTGTCTATTAGCCCTACTGCGTTCTTTATGATACGCAATTGTTTACTTGAAATTTGACAAGTGGTGGTCAAATTCTTTTCTGATTTCTCATCACCCCGCTACGACAACTGTTTAAGCATTCTATCTGTTTACACGCTTAACTCGACATGACGTCACCATCTGACCCTCCGTACATTCGGTTTGTACGTCAACATTCACGAAGACCAGACCGGGCACAAACGAACTCGGGGTTAGGAGAACTATACCCACACATCCCTGTTGATGAACCTCGTCATCTCCACCTGTCATCGTTACCAGAAATGAAGCAGCCACAGTTACACGCGTTTGTCGTTTCGCAACTCGCAACCCTACCAACCAAATTTTGTTTTGGACAAGTGATATACTTCCATGATCGTGATGCAACGAACTTCCCTTTCTGTGTCGTGCCGCCACACCTCACTACTAGAATTGCTTCTAAGCAACAGATTACTTGGTTGAATTCTTCTGTTATTGGTGGACCCCTGTTTTCGCTCGATTCTTCGCATGAACCTCATTAATTCCCTGTTTCTTCGATTGGCAACTGATTTAACGAAACGCCAACAACCATACCACGATTTTCACCGATCACAAGACTACCTTATCACCCTGTTGGATGGTTTATTAGCTCCCTCGTATACCCAACTCAGTGAATGAATACCATTACTGGTGAAATAGTCTTCAGGACATTTGGGGACGGATATATGGATCACTCAACCCACCGGCGAACACGATAATTTATACGTTTACCTGACCCACCTTACACTACAAGAGACGTACTTTAATTTCATGTTAGTTTTTCTTAAATATGCGGGATCTTTGCACTAGATCTTACACCGACACATGATTATTGATTAATGATACTTCCAATTTCTATCATTGGCATAGATCAAACCATCACTCTCTTACCACAGTGACATTACGTTCTCGCTACTCCATGTTGAGTTACTGAAACGAACACGCACTCGCTTAGAGAATTTGGAAGGCTTGACCTTCGATCATTAGTGATCACTCCTTGAAACCTTGAGGGTGGTGATGTATTGTTGATACGATCATACTCTCTTGAACATGTTTTCACGTCTTTCCTTTGGAACCTCACGACTACGCAGACGTATTTTGGATTCATTCGCATAACCCAAGGAACTCCTCCTAACTTGGTTCCTTACTTGATGAATCACAAACCCACCTAAGTTCATGGATTCAGGTGAATTGTTCCTCCTTCGCATGTGGGCGAGTCCGACGACTTTTGATGGAAGTCTCAGTGAATCTTAACACTACACACTTGTACGACAATTATGCTGCTATGTTGAATTCTTGTTCTGATTGATTTAACCCCGTGATAGCCATATTCGATCAATGGCATACTTTATCCTAACTATACCCAACTTGCGTACAACCAGCTGTACCTTCGACATCAGGTAAACCCCTGCTAGGGATTATTAAACGCTTATTCATCGATTGTGGCTACCCTTTCTCATGTTTCCCCACCCATACACATTATACTTTTGAACCCTACGATCTTAAAAGTGTTCCCCGCGGACACTCGCTTGGACAAGTTACGCTCTATGAACATTACTCAGTGAGCATTGGGTCATGAACATGTTGATACCCCAGGTACTTTTCCTTGATCTTGATACGGCTGATATGGATCCTCAGACACGATAGATATGTCCCTTGTTTTCTTTGAAAACATCCGAACCCACTTGAAGAACTGTCCTCGCAACTACAAGAGCTCTTGGACAAGGGTTTTATTCGCCCTAGCTCTTCGCCTTGGGAAGCTCCCGTGTTATTTGTAAAGAAGAAAGACGATACCTTCAGAATGTGTACTGACTACCGCGAACTCAACAAGGTCACCGTGAAGAATCGTTGTCCCCTCCCACGTATTGATGACTTATTCGACTAGTTGCAAGGGTCGAGTTTCTATTCCATGATTGACTTAAGATCAGGTTACCATCAACTGAGAATCCAAGATGAGGATATCTCTAAAACAGCCTTCAGGACTCGTTATGGGCATTACGAGTTTCTGGTTATGACTTTCGGATTGACGAATGCACCTGCGGTCTTCATGGGTCTCATGAACAGAGTGTGCAAGCCTTACCTGGATAAGTTTGTCATTGTATTCATCGACGACATCCTGATCTATTCTAAGAGTCAGGAGGAACACGAATGACACCTGAGACTTATTTTGGAACTCCTTCGAACAGAGCAGTTGTATGCCAAATTTTCGAAATGTGACTTCTGGCTTCGCGAAGTCCACTTTCTAGGCCACGTGGTAAACAAGGATGGAATTCATGTGGATCCATCCAAGGTTGACTCGATCAAGAACTGGCCTGCACCCCGTACACCAACAGAAATCCGCCAATTCTTGGGTTTGGCGGGCTACTACAGAAGATTCATCAAGGATTTCTCTAAGATTGCGCAACCTCTCACTTCACTGACTCAGAAGGGTGTCACCTATCGTTGGGATGATGTACAAGAGTCCGCATTTCGGCACTTAAAAGATAGACTTTATAGCGCGCCTATCCTCTCATTGCCTGAAGGCACAGACAATTTTGTGGTTTATTGCGACGCTTCCATCCAAGGACTTGGTTGCGTGTTGATGCAACGTGACAAGGTCATTGCCTACGCATCGTGCCAACTTAAAGTTCATGAAAGGAACTACACTACGCATGACTTAGAATTGGGAGCAGTTGTTTTCGCACTTAAGATATGGAGACATTACCTGTACGGTACCAAGTGTACCATTTACACCGATCACAGGAGTCTCGAGCATATCTTCAAGCAAAAGGAGTTAAACATGCGACAACGCCGATGGGTCGAGCTCTTGAATGATTATGAATGCGCTATCAAATACCACCCGGCCAAAGCCAATGTTGTGGCCGACGCCCTCAGTCGAAAGGTTACTACACCTAAACGTGTGCGAGCGTTACAACTTACCATCCAATCTAGTCTTCCTACCCAGATACGAGATGCTCAGGTCGAAGCATTGAAAGCAGAAAACATCAGGGCTGAGTCCCTGCGAGGGTCGAGGAAGCGGTTAGAACAAAAGGAAGACGGCGCCTACTATGTTAACGGACGCATCTGGGTTCCACTTTACGGAAACTTACGCGAGCTTGTGATGGATGAAGCGCACAAGTCTCGATACTCAGTACATCCTGGTTCTGATAAGATGTACCACGACTTAAAGACTACATACTGGTGGCCTAGCATGAAAGCCAACATAGCAACCTACGTCAGTAAATGTTTGACTTGTGCGAGAGTCAAGATTGAATATCAGAAACCATCAGGCCTACTCCAACAACTAGAGATCCTGACATGGAAATGGGAGCAAATTTCCATGGATTTCGTTACTGGCCTGCCTAGATCTCAACGCGGAAATGACACTATTTGGGTGATAGTGGATCGATTGACTAAGTCTGCACACTTCCTGGCTATCAAGGAAACGGATAAGTTTTCTACCCTAGCAGACATCTACCTAAAGGAAGTAGTATCAAGGCATAGAGTGCCAACCTCCATCATTTCTGATCGTGACTCACGTTTTACATCTGAATTGTGGCAAGCTATGCACAAGTCCTTTGGTTCTCGATTAGACATGAGCACGACATATCACCCACAGACAGATGGGCAGTCTGAACGCACCATCCAAACCTTTGAAGACATGCGTAGGGCATGTGTAATCGACTTTGGTAATGGCTGGGAAAAACACCTCCCGTTAGTGGAGTTTTCGTATAACAACAGTTACCACACCAGTATCCAGGCCGCTCCGTTTGAGGCATTGTACGGACGTAAATGCCGATCACCTCTTTGTTGGGCAGAAGTTGGTGACAGCCAAATCACAGGCCCAGAACTTGTAGTAGACACGACTGAGAGGATTGCTCAGATACGACAGTGAATGGCGGCAGCTCGTGACCGTCAGAAAAGCTATGCTGATAAGCGAAGGAAAACACTCGAGTTCCAGGTTGGGGGATCGAGTGCTACTCAAAGTCTCACCTTGGAAAGGTGTAGTTCGTTTTGACAAACGAGGCAAACTCAATCCGCGTTATGTCGGACCGTTCGAAATCATTGAAAAAAAATTGGCAAGGTCGCTTACAAGTTGAATCTACCTGAAGAACTCAGCGGAGTTCACAATATTTTCCATGTGTCGAATCTGAAGAAGTGTCTGTCAGATGAGACCCTCATAGTTCCCTTAAAGAAGCTTACAATCGACGACCCGTTGCGATTCGTCGAGGAACCAGTTGAAATCACAGACCGAGATGTTAAGATTCTCAAGCGTACCAGAATACCCTTTGTTCGAGTTCGTTGGAACTCCCGTCGTGGCCCAGAGTATACCTGGGAACGAGAAGATCAAATGAAACGCAAGTATCCCCAGTTGTTTGAGAAAAGTGCAACCACTACTGAGGCTGAAGCTACTGCGGAATTTCGGGACGAAATTCCAAACCAACGGGGGGATGATGTGACACCCCAGGAAAAACCAGTAAACCACGCAACTTAACTAGCTTCCTCAGTAATCACGTGCTAAATTTCGGGACGAAATTTTCTTAACAGGGGGAGAATGTGACAACCCTCATAATTACATGTATCCGTACGATTAGTTAATATTAAATTGTGCTTAATAATTGTGCATAAAAATTAACTAAATGGTCCTGAATGTTTTCTTAAGTGTTGAGAATTAAAAGGGTTACAAATAATTACATAAAAGACACTATACGGTATAACTTAGCTTTTTAACGAAACGGTATTTAAGTGAACAATCGGACATTACCCGGAAGATCAAAATATTACTTGAAACATTGCATTTATCCAGCAATGGATGGTAGTATAAAAATTACTAGAAACATATTACTAGAAACATTACATATATGGATGATTACATATTAGTCAAATATGGATGCTTGCATTATTTTCAATTATGGATGGTTGTACAAAAAAAAATCAAGGATGGATGGTTACATAAAAATTAAAATATGGCAAGCATCCACTATAAATAGACTTGAAATCTTCATCTCAAAATGTACCACCACATTCATCCAATTCCAAGTTCATTCAAGAACAAGAAGGTGTACATGGAACTTGAAGCTTGAAGGTCTTGAAGAACCTTCATCCTTTGCTTTCATCATCCATTTTTCATCATCCTTTCTAGTGTTCTTCCCTAGATTAAAGCTAGTTGTAAGTTCTTGATTAACCCTTGTTTACTTCTACTTTAATGGTTAAAAGATGTAGTATGTTGATTATCACTAGAACCCTAAAAGACATGAACATAAATCTTGAACAAATAGATGAAATATGATGAAATGTTGTTAGTATAATGTTGTTAATTACATGCATGATCTTGATTGTTCGGTATGATGAATCTGCTAGAAAGTAACATACAACTGCTAAGGATGATACGAAAGTATTTATACAATTGCTGAACATGATAAAGAAACCCAGAAACTTGTTTTATAAAAGGGTATGTGAAAACAGAAAACTGTTTGGCGTTTACAGCCAACTTCAGTTGGTTGTAACCAGATCATAACTTAAAGAAAAACTGATTTTCTTGAGTCTATAATGTGTTATTATGAAATACGGTTCTAATGGCACTGGATGCATAATTTTTGGACTTCGTTTGCTATTTTTAAAGGGTCGTTTTTCACAGCAGCAAAAGCTGCGTTTTTACTGCAGAAAATGTGTGTTATGTTTTTCGTCATAACTTGAAATCTGTGTAGAATTAGGTCACGAAATTTGTACTATAGATGGACACTGATGTTTTTGTGATTCTCCCACTGGAATTTCATCAATCGGACTTACGATGAATTTTAAATGAATTTTTCTGTAGACTGCAGTGAGAAAGTGATGAATCTGATTGCAGCCCGGTAAATGATTTTTGTAAAATAACTGGTAATGAATTGGATCCCGATATTTTTACACAATAATATTTAAGTTGTTTAAAACATTCTGTAAAAGTTTGGGAATTTTTGGAATAAGTTAACTATTTTATTAAATTACTCAAAAACAGTCCAGTTTTGGATGTTTAAGCTGAAACAATATAACTAGTGATTTGCATGTCTAAATATCAGTTATGTTATCCGATAAGGATCTAACGTGTTCTATGTCAATGAAAGTGTTATATGCAATATCGTATGCTTGCTCTTGAGTAGCTATAGGTGGAAAATTTATATGGGCGTGAACTGTTAAAGTGAGTATATGTTATGTGGTAGATGTGTGTAGGAACTTTGTGCTTATTTGAAGTCACTAATAAACTAAGTGGTAATCATACTAGGACGTGATTGACCAACACCGATTGTTAGCTATTTTTTAGAGTCAAACCGAGCAACCAAAGGTGAGTTCACACTTCCTACAAGGCATGGGATTCCCGGTGGTTTGGGAATGGGTTAAGAAATTAAAATGGAACCTACAAATCCTCCTTGGGTAGGATATGTACCGCCATCCTCCATAGGTAGGATGCCAATATTAATCCTGCGTATTCTCCTTGGGTAGAATACGTACGTTCGTCCTCCTTGGGTAGGACAACAACTTCAAAACTTACTAGACAAAACTCTATCATGAAGTCCCTCATTTTATATCGACTTAATCGTCGAGGCCAATGGCGAGCGGGTCATTAGTTAATAGCGCTATTAGGTTTAACAAACCTCACACCGTACCGTTCGGACGGGCGTGTACTAATGGACTATGGCAAACTGTCAATGATGATAGAACATTGACGTAGGGCACAACTATTGTTCGTCAGTTGTCGATATGGTAACGGTCTAGTGGTTCACATGGGGAAGCCCCCACTGATTATGGATATGGTTTGGGTAATAAAGAAGGAACTGGTTAATCATACTTTCAACTATGGGGTAACCCCCACGGCAAATAAGCCAGCGAAAGACAAACAATGTTTTCGGAAACAACTTAAAACTAAACAACCAACCGTGAACTCACTCAACTTTGTTGTTGACTCATTGTTACATGCCTTACAGGTCGCTAGATGCTTATGGAGCTTGCACGAGGAGGAGGTCGTTGTGGGGTATGGACTGTTATGTCCCGTGCTAAACATTTAATCCTTATGAACTTATTAAACTTACGTAATGGACTTTAAACTTATGAACTATGGAACTTATGTTTTGGACTTACGTTTTATGCTTCCGCTGTTAACTTCAAGTCGGTTACCTTCTTTAGGTCACCAATTATATTGTGGTTAGTTTTATTTACTCAATTACGTTGTTCAATATGATTGGTGGCTCGATCCTGGTCGTGTCACGCCTCCAAGCGGTGATACTCCGCAGGGTGGATTTTGGGGGTGTGACATATTGTGATGAAGAATACGAGATTCAAAGAATAACTGACGATGAATCAGTTGTTGATCTGGTTAAACAAATGTCTGGGATTAGTCAGGTACTATGAACTTTTAACTGAAGTATTATAGTTGTCTTTTCCATTTTGTTGTCTTTTATTAATATTCTTTTTCAATTTTGGTTTAGAGCTGTATGCCTGATGATAAGTAGAATGGTACTCCAATTTCGCTTATGATGAGTTCCGTTGGTGATACAATTGGTAAAAAAACATGTTCAATATATAACATATATACTAGAACTAGAAAACATATATATTTATAAACACGGTTACATAGTAGCCATCCAAACTATGTAAAGTTTGGAACTAACAAACATGTTAACCTACTTACAAACAACTATTTTAACACTACAGAAGCTTCGCTAAGTTTCTTCGTTTGCCAAAACTACCATATGTTATGGTTCAACCCCGTTTCAAAGTTTCAAACATCACCACTAGCGAAAAACATCGGTAAGGAACAAAGCACGAATATCTGGAAAGTACTGGAACGTGCAATGATCACCTCTTTTTATGTTGTTATCTTTAAGCCATTTCGCCCAGCCTTTGACAATGTATTTGATACTGTTTTTATTTGGCTCCGCCCTAACATCATGTTTTGTTTCCACATGTTGCCTGTTGATGATCTTAACTTTCAAGGTTTCGTCAATTCCTGTCATTTGTGCTATTGCAACCGGTATGCGCTATAAGTTACAAAGCATAATAATAATTTCCATTAATGATGTTGAAGTATTAAAAAATACAAAACTTAACCAAATTATGTAAACATATTAGACGCCTATTAACATATAATTTTGTCAGAACTTACAAACCGTTTGGTGTATGGCACACAAAATATCAGCGGATCAGTCTCATCATCATCAAACTCCTCTGATTCAGCCGAAGAGTCTTCAGAATCCGATATGACGATAACATCGTTTTCAGCTCCAGCCATTCTAAGAAACATTTAAAACGTTTACCCATTTTAGTAACGTGAAATTTATTTATTTTTTCTTTTTGTTGTACTTTAAAGGAATGACAAACATACATAAGCTGCATAATACCATTCCTCGCCATTTTACATCTTTATTCTACTTTAGTGTCTTTCTTTTATTACATAACCATATCTTATATTTCTGACCCTTTTTATTCAACCTAATTGTATAAAACACCTCACTATTGTTGAAAGTTTTACTTTAGCAAAATGATGCTTTTGTTAGGTATAAAATTTTTGATACAGTCATTTGTTCGAACACCTGGTGTGCATCTTATATTTAATGTCTTTTAGCATTTCCCTGTGTTCAGATGACTTCCTAAATCTGTTTTTTTTTTCATACCCGAAGACATGTATGCAGTCAATACACTAAGAACATATGTATGTTATGTAACTGAATCAAGGTAATTATGTCAACCAAACAAGTTACATCTACGTTTCTGTATACAGATTGCCATTTTCATTAAGTTATTCCAACCAACAAATGGCAAATGAACATCAAGTTTGAAAAAAAGGAATTACTTTACCTGATTTTTGTTGACTTAGAAACCGTATGTTGGAGAAATGAGCAATGCAAATGAGAGAAATTTTGAAACCCTTATCACAAATCCACTAACCGAAAGGATCTTTGTTGGAAGGGTAGTCATAAAGAAGTTCAGCTATGATGGATATTTTGACTTTTTGATACAGCTTTAATTATGAGAGAGAATATGGCTTTGAAGAGAAGATTTCATAAAATCTGATATATTGTTGTTGCTGCCGTTTTGTTTTATATATATATATTTTTTATTATACATTTATCTTTTCATATAAAAGATTAAAATTCACATATTCTGTTTTGGTTGATAATTTACAAAAATCAAATTTCATAATATATTTAGAGAATATTATAATAGTAACTATTTTTGATGTTGTTCAATTAACACTTCCTAAGATTTCGACGACTCTCGTCTTCTTCCACGCGATTTCATTCTTTCTTTTGTTTTGCAGATCGGCTAGGATGTCGCAGATTTTCTGATCCTGTTTCAACAGTTGTGTGATAAACTCTTTTGAGTTGTTCATGAAATCTGATGGGGGAGAGTGGAGGACTTCATCAAGCTATCTGATGATGCTCCAGGTTTGCTTGTAATTGTTATCACTGATGATGCCGACCTTTCTGTTTAGTTCTTCATATGCACCCTTTCCTTCGAGCGACCATATAGAGAATTGTAATTGATTTAGTTTATGTTGATGTTGAATTGTGCCTGAATATATAGTTGCAAACATGAAAAAAAAAACACTATCTATACCATAAACATCTAACTTTGATAGATCTCATCTATCTTTATTTAATGGTGTTAGTAATTGCTATGTTAATCAATTTAAAAATAGTTACTTAAAAGTTATAAATTGTGTGAATTAGATGTAAGATTTTAAGTTAGTATGTATGACAAATCAATGTATGAGAATATAAGAACAGTTGTTGTTACTACTTGCAATCGAATAAAAAGTCATTATTATCTTAAATGTAGACACTGTTATTGATGTTCTTAATAGTTGAAGTTCAAATAGTTTTTTGTGTAGATTTTTGAATACATTACTTTGTGGTTATTTATTCGTATATTATTTAATATCTTCAGTTTAATTTATTTTACTATAGATGTAGGTGAAGTTGGCCTACAAACCTGATAACATGAATTGTGTATTTTACAATTGTTTTTGTTTTACCAATAAAATTGTATATTATAGTATACTTGCTAACATCACCAGATGTTTAAGATTGTGTTAATACAATGTTAAACTGCCTTCATTATCAGTTTTTTTTATATAAGTTAGTGGTTGGTTATTTTTATTTTATCACATGGTCGTGTATGAAAAAGCGGTTGTATACATTGTGTTTATATATAATCATTTGCATATCAAATTGTCTCAATTGTATTTCATTTATTATATTTTATATTGTAGCCCCATAGATCATAAAATGGAAAAGCTTGGGTTTGCAAGGATCGTTGATGAAATATTCACAAGGCACCCTGCCAAAGCTATTGGATGTTTGAAATATGTCTACAAAGATTTTCGTCAGGAACTGTCAACTCATTTGTTTGAGATGATGCATTCTTGTCGAGTTGGAAATTCACTACATAAGAAATATATCTCCTTGCAAGATATGTCAATTGTTGTTGACGACGTAATAGGTGAGAATTTGGATGTGGTTACAATCAACCACATCACTTTTCTTGACAATGTTCAACCTAGATTCTTACGTATTCTAGCGTCGCTTAATGGGTTGTTGTTAGTGTGCTATGAACCGAGTTACTATGAGCTGATCCTTTGGAATCCAACAACCAGGTGCCATAAGTGGTTGTCCGACGACTACTTTCGTCAGTGGTCTGGTCGAAACTGTGATACAGGTGGAATGTATTTTGATGAAACCAATGATCTTAAAGTGCTTCACGTCAATTTTTTTTTGATGATGTTATTGCTCGTGTTTATTCACGACGTCGTGAGACGTGGAGAAAAATACATTTCTTGAGGAGAGCTAATTTCGGTGGTCGGGGCTATTCATGGTCTTGCGGAATTTATTCTGGCAAAACCATATACTTCGTGTGTTCAAATAATTGGTATCCACCTTTGGAGAGGTATATAGTTGCTTTCGATGTTATTTCTGAAACTTTTAGAAGCTTTCGTTTTCCTGAAAGTTTGGAAGTTTCTCCTTAGCGAGGACAATTTCTGAGCATTGCAAAGAAGCTCCATTTTATTGTTGTTGAAAGGTCTCCCGAGTTATCTGCTGATTTGTACAAAGTTGAAGATGAGGCCTTCATCAAGGTGTTTTCTATCAATAATCTTCATATAATTGATTATGAAGAAAGTCTCCAATGGTCCAATATATTTCAAATCAACAAATGGTTGCTTAGAAACGTTTGTGGTGGTGTTGTTGAAGCTGACGTGAGCAATGAAGTTATTAAATACCTCCATCATGTTGATTGCTACAACGGTTCGAAACGAGCATTATTTATCGAGACCACTGTTTCGCCGATCGATTAGAAATTATTATGCTATATTATAGGGAATGGTGGTCGTTTTTTCTAATTTTGTTTATTGTTTTAAGTAGTTCCGTATGTATAAGTGTATTAACAATTGTCTGCATGGATATTTAACTCCGCTTGGTGTTATTTAATCATTTATTATTTCGAACTTTTAATGTTTTCAGTTTAATTTGTTTTACTATATATGTAGGTGAAGTCCTACAAACCTGATAACATGAATTGTGTTTTCTTCAATGGTTTGTGTTTTACCAACAAAATTGTATTTTATAGTATACATCGTGTATTTTTTGGCTTTTGTGTAGATTCTCATAACATCAATTGTTTTTTTTGTATATGTATCATGTATGTTTATCATTAAGTACAACTCATGCTAAAAGGCAGTTGTAGAAAAGTGAAAACTGCTAACATCAACTGTTGTTTTATATATATGTAACGTGGGTAGTTAGTAGTTATTATATTGGTTGTACGTGTGTTAAATTCAGTTATATACGTTTATTCGGAAGGTATATTGGACTTGGTACTATCCTTCTTTTGTATAATATCGTGTTATTATTTTAAATGAAATATTTAATATGTGTAATTTTAATATATGGTTTGTACTAGCGGTTTATAATACAGGATTTTAGGTTAATAAGTTGTAGTCTTTCTTGCATGTTCTCCTACAAAGATGGTAGGGTAAACTGTTGTGTTCATTTCAAAATGTTTGTAGGAAGGTCAATATTTGCTAACATCAGCAGTTATTTAAGATTGTGGTAATTCAATGTTAATCTGCTTTCATTAATAGTTTTTTTTATATAAGTTACGTGGTTGGTTAGTTTTATTTTATCACACGGTTGTGTATAAAAAACGGTTGTATTCATTGTGTTTATTTATAAACATTTACATATCAAATTGTCTCAATTGTATTTCACTTTTTATATTTTATATTGTAGCCCCATAGATCATAAAATGGAAAAGCTTGGGTTTGCAATGATCATCGATGAAATATTCACAAGGCTCCCTGCCAAAGCTATTGGTTGTTTGAAATGTGTTTGCAAAGATTTCCGTAAGGAACTGTCAACTCATTTTTTTGAGATGATGCATTCTTGTCGAATTGGAAATTCTCTACATAAGAAATATCTCTCCTTGTCAAATATGTCAATTGTTGTTGACGACGTAATAGGTGGGAATTTGGATGTGGTTACAAACAATCAGATCACTTTTCCTGGCAATGTTGACCCTAGATTCTTACGTATTCTAGCGTCACTTAATGGGTTGTTGTTAGTCTCCTCTGAACCGAGTTGCTGTGAGCTGATCCTTTGGAATCCAACAACCAGGTACCATAAGTTGTTATCCGTGTCAGACTTTTGTCAGTGGTATATTCGAAACTTTTTTGAATGTCGTTGCTGCTCGTGGTTATTCACGACGTCGTGAGACGTGGAGAGAAATAGATTTCTTGAGGGGAGCTAATTTCAGTGGTCGGGGTTATTCATGGTCTTCCGGAATTTATTCTGGCAAAACCATATATTTCGTGTGTTCAAAAAATTGGTATCCCGCTTTGGAGAGGTATATAGTTGCTTTCGATGTTATTTCTGAAACTTTTAGAAGCCTTCGTTTTCCTAAAAGTTTGGAAGTTAGCGCTTGGCGAGGAGAATTTCTGAGCATTGCAAAGAAGCTCCATTTTATTGTTGTTGAAAGGTCTCCCGAGTTATCTGCTGATTTGTACAAAGTTGAAGATGAGGCCTTCATCAAGGTGTTTTCTATCAATAATCTTCATATAATTGATTATGAAGAAAGTCTCCAATGGTCCAATATATTTCAAAACAACAAATGGTTGCTTAGAAACGTTTGGGGGTGGTGTTGTTGAAGCTGACGTGAGCAATGAAGTTATTAAATACCTCCATCATGTTGATTGCTACAACGGTTCGAAACGAGCATTATTTATCGAGACCACTGTTTCGCCGATCGATTAGAAATTATTATGCTATATTATAGGGAATGGTGGTCGTTTTTCTAATTTTGTTTATTGTTTTAAGTAGTTCCGTATGTATAAGTGTATTAACAATTGTCTGGATGGATATTTAATTCCGCTTGGTGTTATTTAATCATTTATTATTTCGAACTTTTAATGTTTTCAGTTTAATTTGTTTTACTATATATGTAGGTGAAGTCCTACAAATCTGATAACATGAATTGTGTTTTTTCCAATGGTTTGTGTTTTACCAACAAAATTGTATTTTATAGTATATATCGTGTATTTATTGGCTTTTGTGTAGATTCTCATAACATCAATTTCTTTTTTTTTGTATATGTATCATGTATGTTTATCATTTAGTACAACTCATGCTAAAAGGCAGTTGTTGAAAAGTGAAAACTGCTAACATCAACTGTTGTTTTATATATATGTAACGTGGGTAGTTAGTAGTTATTATATTGGTTGTACGTGTGTTAAATTCAGTTATATACGTTTATTCAGAAGGTATATTGGACTTGGTACTATCCTTCTTTTGTATAATATCGTGTTATTATTTTAAATGAAATATTTAATATGTGTAATTTTAATATATGGTTTGTACTAGCGGTTTATAATACAGGATTTTAGGTTAATAAGTTGTAGTCTTTCTTGCATGTTCTCCTACAAAGATGGTAGGGTAAACTGTTGTGTTCATTTCAAAATGTTTGTAGAAAGGTCAATATTTGCTAACATCAGCAGTTATTTAAGATTGTGGTAATTCAATGTTAAACTGCTTTCATTAATAGTTTTTTTTATATAAGTTACGTGGTTGGTTAGTTTTATTTTATCACACGGTTGTGTATAAAAAGCGGTTGTATTCATTGTGTTTATTTATAAACATTTACATATCAAATTGTCTTAATTGTATTTCACTTATTATATTTTATATTGTAGCCCCATAGATCATAAAATGGAAAAGCTTGGGTTTGCAATGATCGTCGATGAAATATTCACAAGGCTCCCTGCCAAAGCTATTGGTTGTTTGAAATGTGTTTGCAAAGATTTCCGTAAGGAACTGTCAACTCATTTTTTTAGATGATGCATTCTTGTCGAATTGGAAATTCTCTACATAAGAAATATCTCTCCTTGTCAAATATGTCAATTGTTGTTGATGACGTAATAGGTGGGAATTTGGATGTGGTTACAAACAATCAGATCACTTTTCCTGGCAATGTTGACCCTAGATTCTTACGTATTCTAGCGTCGCTTAATGGGTTGTTGTTAGTGTCCTCTGAACCGAGTTGCTGTGAGCTGATCCTTTGGAATCCAACAACCAGGTGCCATAAGTTGTTATCCGTGTCAGACTTTTGTCAGTGGTATGTTCGAAACTGTGATGCAGGTGGAATGTATTTTGATGAAACCAATGATCTTAAAGTGCTTCACATAAAATATTTTTTTTGAATGTCGTTACTGCTCGTGTTTATTCACGACGTCGTGAGACGTGGAGAGAAATAGATTTCTTGAGGGGAGCTAATTTCAGTGGTCGGGGTTATTCATGGTCTTCCGGAATTTATTCTGGCAAAACCATATATTTCGTGTGTTCAAAAAATTGGTATCCCGCTTTGGAGAGGTATATAGTTGCTTTCGATGTTATTTCTGAAACTTTTAGAAGCCTTCGTTTTCCTGAAAGTTTGGAAGTTAGCGCTTGGCGAGGAGAATTTCTGAGCATTGCAAAGAAGCTCCATTTTATTGTTGTTGAAAGGTCTCCCGAGTTATCTGTTGGTTTGTTCAAAGTTGAAGATGAAGCCTTCATCAAGATGTTTTCTATCAATAATCTTTAAATTATTGGTTATGTAGAAAGTTTCCATTGGTCCAATATATTTCAAAACAACAAGTGGTTGATAAAAAACATTTGGAGTGGTGCTGTTGAAGCTGACCTGAGCAATGAAGTTTTTAATTACGTCCAACATGTTGATTCCTACATTGGTGCGAAACGAGCATTATTTATCGAGACCACTGTTTCGCTGATCGATTAGAAATTATTATGCTATATTATAGGGAATGGTGGTCGTTTTTTCGAATTTTTTTTATTGTTGCAAGTAGTTACGTATGTATAAGTGTATTAACAGTTGCCTGCATGGATATTTAATTCCGATTGGTGTTATGTAATCATATATTATTTCAAACTTTTAATATTTTCATTTTAATTTGTTTTACTATATATGTAGGCAAAGAAGTCCTACAAACCTGATATCATGAATTTTGTTTTTTCAAATGGTTTGTGTTTTACCAACGAAATTGTATTTTGGTAGTATACATCGTGTATTTTTTGGCTTTTGTGTAGATTCTGATAACATCAATTACTTTTTTTTTTTGTATATGTATCATGTATGTTTATCATTTAGTACAACTCATTCATGGGTACTAAAAGGCAGTTGTAGAAATATATGGTATGTTTATCATTTGGTACTATCCTTCTTTTGTATAAGATTGTGTTATTATATTAAATGAAATCTTTAATATGTGTAATTTTAATATATGGTATGTTCTAGCGGTTTATAATCCAGGATTTTAGGTTAATAAGTTGTTGTAGTCTTTCTTGCATGTTCTCCTACAAAGATGGAAAGGTAAACTGCTGTGTTCATTTCTTAATAAACCTCTCTTAACCGATTCTAACTCAATTTTGATGTAGAGGTAGTTAACTGGAATGGTTATTATTGTGTAATTTTTTAAGAAATTGTGTTGTTTTATGAAGAGTGATATTTTCTCTTATTATATGACAATGTATGTGTTAGAACTTTTGTATTCAGGTTTAACTATTCTTTTGTAGTTCTGTGTCTTATTTTATCGTATTGTATATCATTAAATGCTCTGTTTATAAGAGATTTTAGGTTAATAGGTTGTTGTAGTCTTTCTTGCATGTTCTCCTACAAAGATGGTAAGGTAAACTGCTGTGTTGATTTCAAAATGTTTGTAGAAAGGTCAATATTTGCTAACATCAGTAGTTGTTTAAGATTGTGCTAATACAATGTTAAACTGCTTTCATTAACAGTTTTTTTATATAAGTTACATGGTTGGTTAGTCTTATTTTATCACCCGGTTGTGTATGAAAAGCGGTTGTATACATTGTGTTTATATATAAACCTTTACATATCAAATTGTCTCAATTGTATTTCATTTATTATATTTTATATTGTAGCCCCATAGATTATAAAATGGAAAAGCTTGGGTTTGCATTGATCGTCGATGAAATATTCACAAGGCTCCCTGCCAAAGCTATTGGTTGTTTGAAATGTGTTTGCAAAGATTTCCGTAAGGAACTGTCAACTCATTTTTTTGAGATGATGCATTCTTGTCGAATTGGAAATTCACATAAGAAATATGTCTCCTTGCGAGGTATGTCAATTGTTGTTGACAACGTAATAGGTGGGAATTTGGATGTGTTTACAAGCAAACAGATCACTTTTCCTAGAAATGTTGACCATATATTCTTACGTATTCTAGCGTCGCTTAATGGGCTGTTGTTAGTGTCTTTTAAAGCGAGATGCTATGAGCTGATCCTTTGGAATCCAACAACCAGGTGCCATAAGTTGTTGTCCGTCTCAGACTTTTCTCAGCGGAATGTTGAAAACTGTGATACAGGTGGAATGTATTTTGATGAAACCAATGATCTTAAAGTGCTTCACATCAAATATTATTTGTTGAATAATGTCGTTACTGCTCGTGTTTATTCACGACGTCGTGAGACGTGGATAGAAATAGATTTCTTGAGGGGAGGTAATTTCGGTGGTAGGGGTTATTCAATGTCTTTCGGAATTTATTCTGGCAAATCCATATATTTCGTGTGTTCAAGAAGTTGGTATCCTGGCCCTTTCGAGAGGTATATAGTTGCTTTCAATGTTATTTCCGAAACTTTTAGAAGCATTCGTTTTCCTGAAAGTTTGGAAGTTACTCCTTGGCCAGGAAAATTTCTGAGCATTGCAAAGAAGCTCCATTTTATTGTTGTTGAAGGGTCTCCCGAGTTATCTGTTGGTTTGTACAAAGTTGAAGATGAAGCCTTCATCAAGATGTTTTCTATCAATAATATTCATATTATTAGTTATGAACAAAGTTTCCGTTGCTCTAATATATTTCAAAACAACAAGTTGTTGCTTAGAAACGTTTGGATTCGTCCTGTTGAAGCTAAGCTGAGCAATGAAGTTTTTAATTACCTTCAACATCTTGATTCCTACATTGGTGCGGAACAAGCATTATTTATCGAGACCGTTGTTTCGCCGATTGATTAGAAATTATTATGCTATATTATAGGGAATGGTGGTCGTTTTTTTCGAATTTTGTTTATTGTTTCAAGTAGTTCCGTATGTATAAGTGTATTAACAATTGTCTGCATGGATATTTATTTCCGATTGGTGTTATTTAATCATATATTATTTCGAAATTTTAATATTTTCAGTTTAATTTGTTTTACTATATATTTAGGTGAAGAAGTCCTACAAACCTGATATCATCAATTGCTTTTTTTGTATATTTGTCATGTATGTTTATCATTTAGTACAACTCATGATTGTGTGCTAAAAGGCAGTTGTAAAAATAGATGGTATGTTTATCATTTAGTTCTATCCTTCTTTTGTATAATATTGTGTTATTATATTAAATGAAATCTTTAATATGTGTAATTTTAATATATGGTATGTACTAGCGGTTTATAATCCAGGATTTTAGGTTAATAAGTTGTTGTAGTCTTTCTTGCATGTTGTCCTACAAAGATGGTAATGTAAACTGCTGTGTTCATTTGTTAATAAACCTCTATTAACCGATCCTAACTCAAATTTCATGTAGAGGTAGTTATCTGGAATGGTTATTATTGTGTAATTTTTTAAGAAATTGTGTTATTTTATGAAGAGTGATTTTTTCTCTTATTATATGACAATGTATGTATTAGAACTTTTGTATTCAGGTTTAACTATTCTTTTGTAGTTGTGTGTCTTATTTTATCTTAATGTATAACATTAAATGCTGTGTTTGATGTGTAATAAATATTTTGTGGCAGAGAAATTAATAAATTCCCTTATTGGATTATAAGCTAAGTATCCGGAGTGTTTATGATTGTGTGTTTATATAGTATTGTGTTTTTTTATTTTATATGGTATTATGATTGTGTTTTTTCTATATTATTGTTTTTTTATTTTACATGCTATACTTTATGTATTATTTGTTTTAGATCATGGTATGTATTAGCGGTTTACTACTTATGTGCTGTCGCCCATGTTCCTACAAATCTGGTGTCATCAACTGCTTTTTATGGTGTATAAATATCGTATTGCTTGATTATTTAATAAACATATCATACTCGATTATGTCCAGTTTTATTCGCACGGTTTGTTTAGTTCATATTCTTTCTGTTTTGAAAACAAGTGCATTGCATTATGTGATAATTGTCTGCATTGTTTTTGTATTACATTCTGAGTTACTGACAGCAAAGTTGATGCATTACTGCTTTCTAATTCTATCGGGTTGCAGGTGGTTATGGATGATTTTCTAAAGAATGTTGTTTTTAGTAACATCGATGATGTGTAGGAAATTAGTGAGGTAATCATAATCCATTTCAAGTTTCGTATTTCAATATTTACATTAGATGTAAGTGGATATATTTATATTTTTTACAGCCACGATCTGTTATCATACTGGGTACCGTAAAGGAAATATCCAAGGAGGTTGGTTGGTTTTCTTTGAAGTGTCCTAATTGTTTAAATGAGGCTTGTACAAAAAACACGGGTTAACTAAATCTGACGGAGGTTGTGATCAAGACCAACATACGTTGTATGTGTGCACTAATGAATTTTGTCGAAAAAATGTTATTGATGAACCGGTTTTAAGGTATTGTTATTATTCTGTTGTTATTTACGTTGTCATTTTGACATTGTAACTTTCTTCATCAGTTACCTTATTTTAGTTTATGTAATTCGTTTGAATTCAAATTTATTTGTTATGTTATCAATTAGATTGAAGGTTTGTGTTGAGGATAGCAGTGGTGATGTATCTCTTATTTTGTTTCATAATACGGCTAACCATGTTATCGAGAAGTCTGCAAAACAGTTGATTCGGGATAACACATTGGTAGTATGCATGTGTATGATTTATATTTAGTTTCTATTTCTCAAATTATATTTTTTTGTAAGCTAACGTTTTGGTTATATATCCTAACTTTTATGTTTTCAGGATGATGGTACTGTGCGATTTCCAAACGAATTAAAAACTTTGGTGGATAAATTGTTTGCATTCAAGATTGAAGTCAGTGAGACTAACTTGACATATTGTGATGAAGAATACGAGATTCAAAGAATAACTGACGATGAATCAGTTGTTGATGTGGTTAAACAAATGTCTGGGATTAGTCAGGTACTATGAATTTTTAACTGAAGTATTATATGTGACAACCGGTGATTTACGGTTCCTAATTACGTGATTAACAAACATTTAAGACGATAACAAATAGTGTTTAAGACACAAATTAATTTAATCAGGCCTTCGAAATGCCTAGGAACGCCTATTCGGTTTTACAGTACACGCATGATGACCCAAACAAATTAACTATGCATGAAATAATTTAGAAACAACCCACCTTGAATTTCCCATTTTCGTGCCAGAGACGATCTCTTTTCAAGACTTGCCATTTTTTTTTCATTTATTGATTGGTCATTTGGACAATCAATTAAATAATAGAATAATACAACCTATCACCATCATTATTACATCCAATCTCAGACCATATCTCTTGGTTGAACAACTACACATATAATTATTATACATGAGGTATTTACAAAATAGATGGCCCCACAACAACCACTAAATCGGTGTCCATATTACTGAGAATACCCACCCACTCAAACAACTCCACCCTCTCTCTCTTTAAATACACAAACAAAACAATTCAAAGCAAACCTACATATTTTGACTAACCATGCCCACTTTAGAATATAAAATACAAAATGCCCCACTTTCACTATATCCATTTAATTATGGAGCCGAAAACCCACACCATACCATTTAATTATTTATCTTTGTGAAGTCCTGAGTCAATTTTTGTTACACATTAATTATCATTTAAACTACCTAAATCACTTAAAAAATATAAAAAACAAAAGATGGGAAGAGGAGTCAACTGGAGAGCTCAGGGGCACGAGGAAGAGTGGCAGACGCAGATCGGAAGAAGGACAAAGAAACAGGAAGCTAGCAAAAGGAAGATTTGGAGGCCTAAGATTCCTACCACTAATTTTTTCGTCTGTAACATTCCAGATGGGGTATTTGAAGCAGATCTCAAACCAAAGTTTAGCAGGCATGGGGAGGTTTCGTCAGTGTATGTAGCCAGAAAAAAGGACAAGCTAGGGAATAACTTTGGGTTTGTTCGTTTCCTAAACGTGAAGGATGTGGAAGAATTGTCTAAAGCGCTAGGGTTCATTTACATCAACGGGGCAAAGTTGGGAGTTAATTTAGCTAAGTACGATCGGTGGGTAGTGGATGAGAAACAAGGGGCAGCTAATGCAAGAAAACCCATGGCGAGACCTCCACTCCCCACTCAAGAGAGGGGAGGTCAAGCCTGGCCACCGCTCAAATCATGGAACGGCAAGGAGCTCATTGCCAAAAACCTAGCGAAGTCTTCTTCGAAGACGCTTATCTTAGCACCTGATAGTACTGAAGCGGCAACAAAATGGCGGGTGAGTTCTATTGTGGGTGAAGTAAAGGCGGTTCCGGACCTGTGCAAAATTAATGTCATACTCGAAAATTTGGGATTATCGGAAGTCAGCTTACGCTACCTGGGGGGCATGAACATTCTTATTTCCTTCCCAAGTTTAGAAGGAGCTATCTCCTTTATGGAACATCATAAGGAGGAATGGAAAGTTTTCTTTCGTAGCTTGGAATTTTGGAGTGAAGACTATGTGCAATCTGAGAGGTTGGCCTGGTTGATTATAAGGGACGTTCCTGTGCACCTTTGGTCGGCGGATACCTTCAATCTAATTGCCAATAGTTTTGGGAACATAGTGCATTCTTCTGAGGCATCTTCACGGGACGGCAGTTTGTCGTTCGATCGTGTGGCAATACTAACGAAAGAAAAGAAGAGATTTAACGACCAGATCACGATTAAATGGAAGAACAAGGCATATGCTATCTGGGTCGAGGAAGAAGTCTTGCCGTGGACACCGGACTTCCTTTGTCGGGAGTCGGTGGATCGAAAGTCTGTTCAGGCTGGTTTTCAATCGCCGATGGAGGAAGATCTGATCATCCTCGGTGGTGGTAATGATGTGCATGTGCATCATGATGATGCTGGGAATTCCCAACAGTCATTGCATGGGAACTTACATAACGCCGTACCCGCCGATGCGTCTGTTGAGCATCCCCAGGATAAGGGCCTTAACCCTACGTTGTGTGTTTCTAATGGCCTGGCAGTTGGGCCCAATACTGGACCTGGTAATGTTTCACGTAAAAGGCCTAGAACTAAGTCCCTTAGCCCAGAAGTCTTGAAAGATATCCAATCCATTCCTTTTATTATTGACCCAGAAGAAGGTTTTGACCTTAATACCCCGCCTCCAGGCACAGATTTCAACAGGTTATTTGCTATACCTGCTGGGGGAAATAAAGATAATGGGAAGAATTGTTCTAAAAGATCGAAGAAGCCAGGGTGTCAGGCAGTCGAAGAGGAAATTCGCAGTGAAGGGGAGTCGGTGGCAGTTGGGTCCGTTGAAGCCAATAGACCGGTGCCACAAGTTGAGGATGAGGTTGAAAAAACACTACTCGTGGGAGCAGCAGTGGGTGCCGAGTTCGCTAATTTGGATCACCAAACCAGAAACTTGGTGGAAGGTGAGGTGTATCTCTCTTTTCTCCAATGAATTTTCTTAGTTGGAATGTCAGGGGGTTGGGGAGTTCGGATAAGCATGGTTGGATCCGAAATCTTAAACAGTACCATAAATTGAACTTTATTGGGATTCAAGAAATTCAGCTAAGTGACTTGGCGAGTTTTCAGTTTCACTCGATTTGGGGTAATTATAATTTTCGGGCGGAATTCATAGAAGCTACTGGGAGGTCAGGGGGCTTGCTCAGTATTTGGGACCCTACAATTCTTAACGTTTCTGAGGTTGTGAAGAATAGAAACTTCTTGTTGATCTCTGGGGTTTTGGCTGGTTCATCTGAGATGTTTCATGTCATTAATGTGTACGCGCCTCAGAGTGTGTTGGGTAAGAAGGCTTTGTGGGAGGAGATTGTTAGCCTTAGAGCAACAAGAGATGGGTTTTGGGTTGTTTTTGGGGATTTTAATGCTGTAAGGGTGGCAGAAGAAAGGAGAAATTCCAACATTAATCTTTCTTGTGCGCAGAATTTTAACGACTTCATCTTCATGATGGGTTTGGAGGAATTTTCCATGAAAGGCAGTCGTTTCACCTTTTCCAAAGGTAACGGGTCGAAAGTAAAACTGAGAAAGATCGATAGGTATCTTGTTAGTCATAATTTTGTGGAAAAATGGTCCTTTGCTTGTTGTACCGCCCTCCCTAGAGTTTACTCAGACCATTCTCCCATTGTGCTTGCCACTGAAACAGCTGATTTCGGGCCAAAGCCTTTTCGGGTCTTCAACTCTTGGTTGGATAAGTTGGGTTTTGACGACTTAATCAGAGCTGCAAATGAGTCGTTCCAGTCCTCTGGCCCTCCAGATATCTTTTTGGCCAATAAACTAAGGTACTTTAAGCAGGTTATCAAGAGATGGGTGGGGGATTATAAGGCTAAGGAGGCTGATACTTTTAACACATTATTAGAAGAATTTTCAGCTTTGGAGGGTGTCATGGAAATTAGAGATTTGACCGAGGAAGAAAAGTGGACCCATTTGGAATGTAAAGCTTTGATGATGGAAATTGAGGCGACTAAAGCGAAAGATTTAAGACAAATTTCTAGAAACAATTGGGCGTCTTTTGGTGACGATAATTCAGCTTTTTTTCATGGGCTGATTAAAAGCAAGGATGCAAAGAACAGGCTGCATGGTTTATTTATTGAAGGGCAATGGTGTATTAACCCGAAGCTAATTAAAAGAGAGGCGTTGAGATTTTTCGCAGAAAGGTTTAAGGAGCCCATGAAGAATCGCCCAAAACTTGTGTGCTCTCATATCAAACATTTATCGGTTGATGAAGCTAACTCCCTGGTTGTTCCATTTTCTTTTGATGAGTTAAAAGTAGCGGTGTGGGGTTGTGCGGATGACAAAGCCCCAGGACCCGACGGGTTCAATTTTCGCTTTATTAAAAGGTATTGGGACTTGTTGGGAACTGATTTTTTTGCGGTTCTAAATCACTTCTATGAGACTGGTGTCTTAGCCAAAGGTTGCAGTTCGTCTTTTATTTCTTTATTTCCGAAAGTGAGGGATCCAAATGGGTTTCGAGATTTTCGTCCTATCAACCTTATTGGATCTATTAGCAAGGTTATTTCCAAAGTCCTGGCGAATAGGCTCAAGCGGGTTATTAACTCGGTTATTTCGGAAAATCAATCGGGATTCCTTAAGGATAGAAATATTATTGACGGTCCCTTGATCATGAACGAAGTTATCTCTTGGACAAAGAAATAGAAAGGTAAAGCCATGTTGTTCAAAATCGATTTTGAGAAAGCTTTCGATCATGTTAATTGGGAATTTCTTGATTCCATTCTCGAGCAAATGCACTTTCCTCCTAAGTGGCGTAAGTGGACTTTAGGTGTTTTGTCTTCGGCTAGGTCCTCTATTCTCATAAATGGCTCCCCCACTTTCGAGTTCCAGTTTCAGAGAGGGGTTAGGCAAGGCGACCCGCTCTCACCCTTTCTTTTTATCATTGGCATGGATGCGCTTGCGAGCATGTTTTCTAAAGCTCTTGAGCTAAATTTGTTCAAAGGCTTTTCGTGTCCAAATAATGGCCCGATCGTGTCTCATCTTTTCTTCGCGGATGACGCACTGATTGTTGGTGAATGGACTAATGATAATGTGTTAAACATGGCACGCATTTTGAGAACGTTCTATGTGGTTTCGGGATTAAAAATCAATTATACGAAGTCTTGTCTCTTTGGAGTGGGAGTAGAGTCGGTAGAGTCGGAAAGTATGGCTAACCGGATTGGGTGTAAATCGAGTAATTTTCCGTGTAAGTACCTGGGCCTCACTCTTGGAGCTAACATGAACCGCTTAGCGAACTGGAAACCGGTGCTAGATGCGTTTGACAAAAGGCTGTCTCTATGGAAGGCCTCGGTCTTGTCGATTGGAGGTAGACTTACCCTCCTTAAAGCGGTGATGGAGACTCTCCCTTCGTACTACTTTTCCCTTTTTAAAGCGCCTGTCGCCATTATCAACAAATTAGAAGCTAAAAGGCGTAACTTTTTTTGGGGTGGTAACGAGGACAAAAACAAGCTCAATTGGGTTAAATGGGACAAGGTTTGTGCGCCAAAAGAGGCGGGTGGGTTAGGGCTTACTCCTCTTCGTGACGCTAATATTGCGCTCCTCTCCAAATGGTGGTGGCGCTTTAAACTTCAACCCGACACACTTTGGAACAAGGTGATTGGATCAATTCACTCTATTAATAGAGCGTGGCCGGTTCTTCCATTTTCAAAAGATCTTCCGGGCGTTTGGAGCACCATTGCTAAGCTGGGTAATTATTTGGCTTACACAAATCTGAATCTTAATAATATGCTATTTGGGGTTGTGGGTAAGGGAGATAAGATTCGGTTATGGCTAGATCCTTGGATATCGTCGCAGCCTCTCAGAAATTCATTCCCTAATCTTTTTCTGCTGGAAACCAAAAAGGACTGTTTAATTATTGATAGATATGAAGAAGTTGGTTCGGGCGTCGTTTGGAAGTGGAAATGGAAGAAGCGAAATTTGAACCAGCTTGAGTTAAATGAGCTTTGTAGGCTGGATGCCATGCTCCAGCAGATTGTTTTAAGCCAGAGACCTGATCAGTGGAGGTGGCTAGCGAATAAAGACGGTTTTTTTTCGGTCCAGTCAATGAAAAAAACATTGTTTGAAGCAAATAATGTGGCTGCCCAGTTTGTGATGGACTGGAACAGCTGGGTTCCGTTAAAAGCCAATATTTTTCTTTGGAAAGCTGAGATGAACAGGATTCCTACGCTCACAGCTTTGAGGAGTAGAAGCATTCATGTAGCGACGACGGTTTGCAAGCTATGCGGGCACGACGAAGAAACAAGTGAGCACCTCTTTACTTCTTGTTTTTTTGCCTCTCAGGTCTGGGGGTTGGTAGCGAACTGGTGCAAAGTGCCACCGATTTATGCCTTTTCCACACGGGATTTGTTATCTTTGTTGAGAATTAATTAATGTAAAGTATTTGTATAAGTAACCTCATGACTTGGGATCTGGTTCGTATCCAAGACACAAACAACAAGCACAACCCTTCATCTCCTTCATCCTTTTCCCTCTCATCTTCTCTACAGACCACAAACACCACCCTCCTCCTCCCTGTCGCACACCCACACACACCGAACACCCCCTTGATTCGATCTTATCAAATCGGACCACCACCACCATAGTTGGGTGGTGGTGATGTGCGGCGGCATTACTCAGAGGAGAGAGACAGAGAGAGAGAGGCACCGAGAAGAGAGAGAGAGAGACGGCAGAGGTGTGGTGACGACGACAGCGCCGCCATCACGACGGCGGTGGTGCTATTGTTCTTCTGACAAGTTTCCGGTAACCCCACCCCCTCTTGGTTTACTTCTTTTTTTTTTTTTGAAGTCCGATGATCATGACTTTGTTGATGATGCTGTTGATGTGTTTTTGGCGGAGACTCACGGCAGCGGCACTGCCGTCTGCCGCGACGGCGGTGGTGGTTAATGATGATCGGTCGACATCAGGCGGGTCAAAGTATGGTTCAAATATTTCAGCGGGTTTCGGGTCAACCCGGGTCAAACTCGGTCAGATTTGTTATGGATGCGGGTTCAGATTCATTGTGGTTCGAGTTGCAGGTCCCACGGGTCAGCCGGTCAACAGCTCGGGTCAACGGCTCGGTTCGGATCGGCTGTGGTTCGGGTACTACTCAGCAGATCGGTTCGGTTCGGGTCCTACTCGGGACAGACGTGGTCCGAGTTGTTTTGGAGCGACTCGGTTTCGGGTTCTTACGGTCAGATTTGGTTTGGTTTTGATTCGGCTCATACGGTTCACACGGTTCGGCAGGTCTGTTGGTTCGGGTTCAGTCAATACTGGTCAAACAAAGTCAACGCCGGTCAAAGGAAGTCAACTCAGTCAACAGATCGATTCGGGTCTCGGGTTACGGGTCAGATTAGGAAGCGGTGAGATCGACTCGGTCAAACTTCGGTCCAACTCAGCGAGTTGACTCAGCTCGGTCAACACAGTCAAACCGAGTCAACTCAGTTAACCCAGTCAACGGCTCCACGTCCGACACGAAGATGGTAAAGATTAACGGCGTGTTTTATTTCGTTATTTTTATAGTTATTATCACATGAAACGAGCTCGAACCGATTGATTATAGTTACGTTTGAAATATTCGACAAAATTATTTATATTGATGATTTAATATTGATTGAATCTTGATAAATAACGACACTTTAGTTGTCGGGGCCGTCCAAAAACAGAGGAAACTCTGCCCGTTTTTCGAGAGAATTCCGAAAACAAAACTTGTTTTATGGAAAAACAACTAACGGTATCAAACGACTATTCGGAAATTATTGCAACAACAAATAAATATAGTTATTATATTTATTTTAAACTTCGAAAATTCGACGAATCTTTATGAAATCAATATAATTATTTATATTGTCTCAAACGCCGAACACGCCTTCGCTTTATAAAATAAATATAATTTTTATATTTATTCCAAGTATCAAACGACACAAATTTGTTTTTAGAAAGATAAATATGGTTTGTATATTTATTTTAAGTATCATACAATACGAATTCCTTTATTAAAATAAATATTGTTTTATATTTATTTCAAACGCCTAAATGGCATATACGTATATTTTGACA
Source organism: Helianthus tuberosus (assembly GCA_030545235.1). Classification (NCBI taxonomy): domain Eukaryota; kingdom Viridiplantae; phylum Streptophyta; class Magnoliopsida; order Asterales; family Asteraceae; genus Helianthus; species Helianthus tuberosus. Next base: position 19,364,630 of record CM060364.1, on the reverse strand, counting down.
AATATACACAAGACGTGATATATATAATACAAGTTATTATATATTATTTTCATACGAATACTCGCTACATACACGTACGACTACTCGAGACGGCTAACGCAATTACAACGAAGTATTTATATATTTTATATAAATATTTATTTATTTATTTTATTTCTAAATCTCTCGAGAAATAAGTCTTCCCAAGACTTCTTAAATACCAACATTAAACGAGACTTAACAAAGTTAACTTAATCATTTTCATTAAGTTAACAACTTACCGTTGAATCGTTCGATTAACGATTCGGTAGAGCTCGATGACACGTAGTTTAGTTACTGCGTATAATTAGAAACTTATAAGATATTCCGTGTTAGGAATATTGTAGAATGCACGCTAGCGAGTCTCGTCTTGGAAACGACATCACGAAGTCGTATATAGCTAGTGTTAGAACCTGAAGGTTTATTCATGTAGGTTAGCAAAGTTGAAGGGTTGTTTCTATGTTTTGTTTAGTTGATATTTGGGCCGGTTATGTAGGGGTTGGGTTAGTTGACTTGGTGTTGCAATGGGCCTAGGTTATAGTCCGGTTGTTTTGTATTTAAGCAAACCTCAACCTATTGGTTGAGGTTGTTGTTCAGTTAAGAAGTGGCGACACAAGGGACACAAGAGAACCGAGTTTCTATTGAAGTCTTGTATCAGTCTTTGCTTAATCATTGAATGCAAGATTTCGGTTTGTGTTTTATTAGTTATTCTTGTGTTATTTAATTCTTAGTTCTTGAATCAACTTATGATTGTTTTCCGCACCTTCATAAGTCGAAGTTTGATATCATTGAAAGATCCAAACGGGTTTTACAATTGGTATCAGAGCCATTGAAGTCTTTCAAGGCTCGGTTTTGATATCATTCAGATTCAAGAACTTATTTTGCTACTGATCCAGTTTGTTGCTTGTTTTGCAGTTAAATAAAAATTGCTGAAATAATCAAATTGTTCTTCATCGAATTGTTAAAAATATTGCTGATTTTGGTTTGTTGATTTCAGAAAAGTGTTTGCTGAATTTCCGGGAAGTTGGTGTTTAACAGATTCAAGATTACGATATCTTTGAATCTTTGAAAGTGCTGAAAAATAGGGATTGCGAGTCAACAGATCTTATCTTTTATCTGTTTTGCAGGTTTCGACTCGCAACCACTGCTAGTTTCGGCTCATCTTGCTTTGGTTTCGACTCGCAACCATTGCTAGTTTCGGCTCATCCTGCTTTGATTTCGACTCGCAACCACTGCTAGTTTCGGCTCATCCTGTTTTCATTTCGACTCGCAACCGTTCAGTCTCGGCTCATCCTGCTTTGGTTACGACTCGCAACCATCATTAGTCTCGACTCATCCTGATTTGGTTTCGACTCGCAACCAACATCAGTCTCGGCTCGTCCTGTTTTGGTTTCGACTCGCAATTGTCTAAGATTTCGATTCGCAACCAGTACCAGTTTTGACTTGCGACTCGCAACGATACTGATCACGGACTTTTGACCTATTGACCTGTTGACTATTTGGACTTAGAATTTAATTAATTAATTAACTGATTAATTAAAATGTCAACAAATAATGCTGGTCTGGCTGCCCTTAACAAACAACAAGAACTGGACTCAAAGGTTGGAACAACTACACGCATTCCTAGGCTGACCGATGCAAATGATTTTCCAGAATGGAAATGGCGTTTTGAACAGCATGTGAAGGTCAAAGACTCAAAGATATGGAGAAGCATCTTAAGAGGTCCAAGGGAGATTATGACTGACAGTCCTACCGAACCCGGACTGAAGGTAAAGAAAGCAAAGAGTGAATATACTGAAGAAGATTTTAATATTCTTGAGGAAGATGAAAGAGCACTGTCCTATTTAACCATGGGATTAGGCCCTGATATTGCTATTGGATTTCGCACTTGCAAATCTGCTAAGGAGCTTTGGGAATCGTTGATTGATGTTTACGAAGGGAATGAAGACATGAAAGAAAGTCGAACGAATTTGCTCAGACAGAACTTCAATAACTTCAACTACATCTATGGGGAGACTATTGATAATCAGATTCAGAGGTTCGTCAAGTTAGTGACACAAATGCAGATGGAAGAGATTCCTACTTCCAATGCATCATCAAATAGGCAACTTTTAAATGCTTTACCTAAAAGTTGGGATCATCATGTGGCTATGATCAAGAAAACGAAAGATCTTGCTAGGTGCAGTTTATCCGAAATGATCTCTCATATCAAAGCATGTGAATTGGATGATAAGCAAAGAGAGACCAATCATAAAAACAGTATGTTAGCTGCAGGATTTGCTGTTGCACCATCATCGTCAAACAACAATGCAGCCCTCTTGTCTCAAGGAGGTTTTCAAATGTTTAGCAATGCTGCTTCTGCTAAAGCAGCTCCTAGTCCAGCAAACATTTACTACTCTGGATCTTCTGCTCAAGTTGCTTCATCAGTTCCTAATGCTGCTCCCGCTTCTGCTATGAATGCTTCTTCTGCAGATTCCGCCTCCATCGTTAAAAATGAAATGATAACCTTCTTTACACAGCAGTCGAAAGAGAATTTGGATATTGCAGCTTCGGTTATACATTGCTTAAATGCTTTTGTTGCAGGAAAGATGGATCTCCCAAAATGGAGCAGCGATGACTTGCATCAGATCCATCCTGATGATGTTGAAGAAATGGATATCACCTGGCAGATGGCGATGGCTGCTTTTAGAGCTCAAAAATTTATTAAAAGAACAGGTAAGAACAGATGGGGAAACTCTTGGAGTGGAGCTACTAAGGTGCCTTTCAACTTGCGGTGTTACAACTGTCATGAAGAAGGACACTATGCTAGAAATTGTCCAAAACCACTCATAAATAGAGAACAAACACCTGCACAGCCAGTAACGCCAAATCGAGCACCTGCACAGCCTGCTACGCCAAATCGAGAAAGAGCTCTTGTGACAACTGGTAGTGTTTTAGATGCCACTATTGCTGGAAGTCCTCAACCACAAGGATTAGCTCAAGCACTAGCGGTTCAACCCAACCTCAACTTTGATTGGACTTCAGAAATCGAGCGTCTAAATATCTCTGCTCCAGAAGATCAACCTGCCTCAAACAATATCGCTTTCATGACCTCAAATGATCAAGTGCCCGCACCAGAAAAGGAGGATTTAGCTGAAAACTTTGCTTTCATGACTCAGATTCTTTCAGCACCAGTCAAGGGTCTGACCAAAGAAGAGGTACTGTCTGCTTTCTGTACTCCTGAATGTAGAGAAAGAGTTGAGGTTTATAAAATACACAACGATGAGCTAAGTCAAAATTATCTGGAACTAAAAAATAAGCATTTTACTTTAACGAAAAATGAAAAATTTTACAAAGAAAAGATCGAGGCTCAACGCAAAGACATCATCCAACTCAAGGATGATGTAAGTGTAAAATCCTCTCAACTCCTTTACGTTCAAGAAAAATTGTGTGCTGTGACTAAAGAACTGGAAGATATCAAAGAGCGATATCAAATTAATGAACTTAATATTAAGAAATTTGATTCTTCCAGTAAATTAGTCAAAAACTTGTGTAATCAACAGCTTGCATACAAAGAAAATAAGGGGTGCGGTTTGGGTTTTAATCAAGCTCCTCCTCCCTATAATGATAATTATAGTTATTTACCCATGACAGAGGAGGAGATGATTAATGAAAGCAAAATGACTTATGGTTCCAAAAATAATAAGTCATCCTTCAATAAAAAACCTGTAGAGATGCAGAAGCATTCTCAAACAAATTTTGTTGCTAAAGGCTCAATTGATCCTAACGTCTCTTATTCATGTGCAGATGAGTTTTCTGAAGTAAAATGTGAAGATGTTCATGGGAGTGAACCAGTAGTTGATTCTAATATTTCTGAATTTTATGTTGAACCTACCGAGTCTGACATTGCTTTTAGTCGTTCTTTGTTTGCGTCGTTTTCTAATTATGTTTCGTCTTGTGAGCCTGTTGTTTTGGGCAAAACTCATGATGGTTGTGTTGAAAATTCGAACAATAAGGGTGGTGATGATTGTTTTTCAGCTAATGTGCATGATTGTGATGTTTTTAATGTTTCAGTGAATGACAGTATTGCAGGTGAGGTCCCCCAGGGTTCATTCAGTGAAACCACTGAAACGACTTCTCAAGAAAATCAAGAGTATCCTGATTGTTCTTCTGAATCTGTCTCAGTGGGAGTCCCTAATGTTGAAACTAGTGGGACCCCATTGGAAACTGGAGTTAAAATTGAACCTGAATCAGTTTCACAGGATAAGTGCTTTGAGGAAATGCATATGGATGAACCTTCTACATGTTCAGATAATGAACCTGAATTAGTCTCAGATGATATATGCATTGAGAAAACGCATATTGATGAAACTGCTACTTGTTCAAATACTGAACCAAAATTATGTAATGCAGAAAAGAAAATTGAGAAAAGTGAGGAATCATTAAAAGAAAAGCCACCAAAATTTTCAGAACAACCACACGCACAACATATTCAGAAAACTAATACGCAAAATCGTTCAAAGACAAGCAAATCGTATAACAACTTGCAAAATTCTCACAAATTGAAGCGTCAAACATGTTTTAACTGTGGCATTGCAGGTCACATTGCCAGAAATTGTGTTCAACTCCCAAGGACATCATACAAGAGAAAGTTCATGCAAGATCAGAAGGTCATGTCTAACCGATATCGTTGTTCAGAGTCAATGACGACTGAAAAGACTAAGACAATGAAAAACAACTATCGTACGACTAAACCTTCTGATCAGGATTGGAATGCAGCCAAAAGCAAAAATCAAAATCAAAGAAATAATTTTCAAAGACATCAACACTATGCTTTTGATAGTTACAATTCTAATTGGTCAAACAAGTCTAAATGGACAAATAAGCATTGGAAACCAAAAACTAAGGTCATGCAATCCAATCCATCTCATCTATATGATCGAAAATCTGCTATTAGAAATACTTCAAAGTTTTTGAATAGAGACAATTTAGTGTGGCAGAGAGTGACTTATATTGACGCACAAGGAAAACCCAGATCCACTATGGGCTGGGTTCCTAAATCTAACTAATCCCGCTAATCGTGCAGGAACAGCTTTGGAGGACTACCGTGCGCCTCTGGTACATGGATAGTGGCTGTTCCAGGCACATGACTGGAGACTTATCCCAACTTGAAAATGTCAAAGAATTTAATGGTGGATATGTCTCATTTGCGGGAGGAGAGTCAGGCAGAATCACTTTAAAAGGAACAGTACGAAACGGAGTTCTAAGCTTTGAAAACGTTAATTATGTTCCAGAACTGAAACACAATCTGTTGAGCATTTCTCAGATTTGTGATAGAGGGAATTCAGTTCATTTTACAAAGAAAGGATGTCATGTTCTTAAACCTGGAATTGTCATTCCAGAAGACTGGTTTTTAATGTCAGCAGAGAGACGAGGAAACGCTTATGTGATTGATATGAACAAGAAACCGTGTGAAGAAATTACTTGCCTATTTTCAAAGATTTCAGAACATGATGGTCTGTTGTGGCATCGTCGTCTGGGTCATGTGAATATGAAGAATCTGAATCGTTTAGCAAAAGGTCAATTAGTACGTGATCTTCCGATAAAAGATTTCATGTTGGTCGAAAATGTGTTGCTTGTGCAAAAGGAAAAGCTCATCGAAAACCTCATAAGGCTAAACCTGCACCTTCAACGAAAGCTGTATTCGAATTACTTCACATGGATCTTTTTGGTCCAGTGAATGTGTTGAGTATTGGCAAGAAAGCTTATTGTCTTGTAATTGTTGATGATTATTCTCGCTACACCTGGGTATATTTTCTCAGTCACAAGAATGAAACTGCAGTCTTGGTGAAACAATTTATCACTCTGGCTGAAAATCAAGCGAGTACTAAGGTGAAGGTTATTCGATCTGATAATGGGACAGAATTCAAGAACGCTACTTTGGACACATTCTGCACTGATAAGGGAATTGATCGTCAGTATAGTGCACCACGGACTCCTCAACAGAATGGAGTAGCTGAAAGAAGAAATCGTACTCTTATCGAGGCTGCACGAACTATGCTGGCTGACTCGAAGCTTCCTAGTTTCTTTTGGGCCGAAGCTGTTAGCACGGCTTGTTATGTCCAGAATCATGCTTTAGTAAACAAACGACATATGAAAACTCCATATGAGATTCTGGAAGGACATAAACCTTCGGTTTCACACTTTCGCATCTTTGGTTGTCCATGTGTATTACTACTTATGGACTCTAATGGAAAGTTTGAGGTTAAAGGGGACGAATGTTATTTTGTTGGATATGCTAAAGGATCAGCCTATAGAGTATACAACAAGGTAACTAAAAAGGTCGTCGAGTCGTGCAACATTGAATGGCTTGAGGAAAATGCTACGGATGCTAGAGTTGGACCAGATTGGTTATATGATTATGCTGAATTGTTTAAGTCATTTAACATTTTGTCAAGTGATTTTTCAGATGCAGGTGTGTCTATTCCAAAGCAACCTCTGTCTTTTGAGGATACTAAAGATGAAGAACAGACAGAAGGAAGTGTCAGACATCATACCATTGATCCGCCAGGAATGGTGTTTACGCAGCATACTACGTGTCCTCAATCATCCCATCAATCCCCTGAAGGTGCTTCAAATAGTGGTTCTGCATCTAATGGTTCTGGATCTGCACTATTTCCTGAACTAATTCCTGAAGATTGCATTATTACCACACCATTCGTTCATAATACTACAGCATCTAATGAGGGGGAGCCTAGCAACACTACCACTGAAGATGAGACTGTACCTGAATTGGAAATACCAACAAGTGTTCAACGGAATCATCCTATAGAGAATGTGATTGGTCCTGTAAATGCAGGAGTTTTAACCAGGAGCCAATCAGGAATCATCAATACTTGCTTATATTCTTGCTATATTTCTCAAATCGAACCTAAAACTGTTGATATAGCTTTGCAGGAACCAGGCTGGGTAGATGCTATGCATGAAGAGCTGAACCAGTTTGAGAAGCTTGGAGTATGGAAACTTGTCAAGTTGCCTCAAGGAAAGCGTAAACTTGGAACTCGATGGGTTTTTCGAAACAAGCAAGATTCCTCAGGGGTTATTGTTCGAAATAAAGCAAGGTTGGTGGTTCAGGGATTTCGAAAAATAGAAGGTCTGGATTATGATGAAGTATATGCTCCGGTTGCTCGACTTGAGGCCATTCGGATTTTCTTAGCTTACGCGTCATATATGGGGTTCACTGTATATCAGATGGATGTCAAGACAGCGTTTTTATATGGAAAGGTGAAGGAAGAAATCTTTGTTGAGCAGCCACCAGGGTTCGTACATCCAGATCATCCAAAATATGCCTATAAGCTAGACAAGGCATTGTATGGATTGCACCAAGCACCAAGAGCTTGGTATGCTACATTAACTGAACATCTACTGGCTCATGGGTACACACGTGGCACAATAGACCAGACTCTGTTTATTAAGAAAGTGGGCAAGGATCAGATATTAGTTCAAATTTATGTCGATGACATCATTTTCGGATCTACAAGTGAGGAGCTTTGCAAGGAGTTCGAGGGAGTTATGAAAAAGAAGTTTGAAATGAGCGCTCTTGGGGAGATGACACTGTTTTTGGGCTTACAAGTCAAACAGAATTCTCAAGGAATTCTTATTCATCTAGGGAAGTATGTGGATGATGTGTTAGCAAAATTCAAATTTTCAGACGCGAAACCAGCTGAATCACCAATGGCAGAGAGACCATTATTGACTGAAGATGAAACAGGATCCCCTGTGGATCAACGTCAGTATAGATCGATGATCGGGTCATTGATGTATCTGACAGCTAGTCGACCAGACATTATGTTCGCAGTCTGCAATTGTGCACGATATCAGGCTAATCCTAAAACTTCTCATCTTATTGCTGTTAAGAGAATCTTTCGGTACCTTAAAGGCCGACCACGGTTCGGTCTGTGGTATCCGAGGGATTCTAATTTTGATCTGTTTGCGTTTTCTGACAGCAATTTTGGAGGTACTGATAGTGACAGGAAATCTACATCAGCTGGATGCCAGTTTCTGGGTGACAGGCTAATTTCTTGGCAATGCAAGAAACAACAAACGGTGGCGATTTCTAGTTTCTGGGTGACAGGCTAATTTCTGAGTATGTTGCTGCTTCTGCATCTTGCTCTCAAGTGGTGTGGATGCAACATCAATTGCAGGACTACGGTTTGACTTATCTCAACACTACTATTTACTGCGATAATGATGCTGCAATACAAATTGTTAGAAATTCTGTTTTTCACTCAAAAACCAAGCACATAGATATCAAAGTTCATTTTATTCGAGATTGCTTTGACAGAGGTCTTATTACACTTGAACAAATCGACACAGATGCAAATGCTGCCGATTTGTTCACCAAACCTGTCAGCAGCTCAAAATTCAAAGTGCTTGTGGATTTTCTGAAAATGATCCGCTTTACTGACTGAGCATATTTTTGTTTTTTTTTTTCGTAGGTAAATTTGTTCATAAAGTTTTCTATTCTTAGGTACTTTTTATTTATGCTCAAATTTAGGGGGAGAAATTTTGAAAAATAAAAAAAAATAATAAAAAAAAATTTGAAAAATACAAAAACGTTAAAAAATAGAAAAATACAAAAAGAGGTGTGGGATGACTGGGAAATGAAATGAATTTTCACTTTATGGTTAAGGGCTGACTCATGTAAAACCAGTATCGAAATAGTTTGACTCTAGTACTGATATGCTGGTAGGCTCTATTCTTATGACTAGAAACATTGACTGTTTTGTTAAGAACTAAATTAGTACATGACCTCAGAAAAGAAAATCACTTGGAATTAGCTCATTTCTATTTGAATGTCTGTATGTTGTCCTGATACACACAATTTTGGTCTGACTCTGAAATCTTCTCTGAAAAAGTCGTGTACCTCCTCTGCTGCATCCAGATATATGCTGACCTGGAGGTGCTAGGCAACGACAGCTTCTGCTGCATCCAGATACATGCTGACCTAGCTGTACGTTGTCGCTCTGTAGATCTTTTATACACCCGAAAGAGGCCCTCAAGTGCCCAAAAGAAACCCATGAAACCTATATCAAATTGAGAAAAACTCATTTGATCTGTATATTATACCATCTCTGCTTAAGATCTATTCTGTTCTCTTCTCAATCTATTTCCAGTTAAGATTTCAGAGATCTGGATTGGACTTGTGAAATATGTGGTAGGGAAGCTACTTACATGATAGGGTGTGCTGTCTGTAATTCTGAGATTTGATTAGTATTTGTTTGGGTGTTCATTGTTAAGAAATCAAAACATGATAAAATTTGTTACAGGCAGTTATATGAAAAAGGTCTAGGAAGATGAGTTTAGGTGGATGTTTTGGTCAAAAATTACCTAAGCAATTTAGTGATCAAATTAGTTAAGTGAGGTAGTGTGCTAGAAATATGTGTAAAAAATGTGTTGACAAAATTAGTTATGAAAACAGTTTCAGGATACAGCTCAGGATATAGAGCTGTATCTACAATCAAACAATGAGCGAAAATGTAAAGGTTGACACGTGATGTACGAGGAAAGCCCTTGATCAATCTAGATCTCCGGCATAAAACCTCGGGAGCTGACAATCGTCGGCTGCCTTGTTCTTCTTATTGCTTGAATAACAGGATACAGTGCAGGATATGATGCGGATCGACTATGTGTTACAATGTAATTCGAATACAAGTGTTGTGTGTTTAGTGATTGCTAGAAGCTAGAGAGTAAAGTGTGCGAGTGAAAGTGAGTGGAAAAAGTTGTGTCTACCTATGATCCGATCAATCCCTTTTATAGTAAAAGAAACCAACAAACTATCCTATTATTCCGGGATACTTTGGAATATTCCATTCTGAACGTTGGGGGCTGCTTCTACTCGTTTTCCACGTGCTTATTGACTACAAAACCGGGTCTTCAGCTCATATAACCGTTACAATGTCAACAACATTGACCAACATCCGATATTCTCGCGGAATATGCCTTTTTGACCGTTACAAGACCCATCCTTCCACCATCAACGTCCATTTTTCAACCACCTTGAGCGAATCTTCAGGTAGATCAAGTCTTTTAACGTTGGTACCTTGCAACCAACGTTTTACAAGCCAATCGTTAGTAATAGTCAGGATACTGCCTCAGGATATTATCAATATCCTGACCCGGTATCCTGATACGGTATCCTGATCGGTATCCTGATCCGGTATCCTGATCATATACAACTAATAAAAAATCAAGATACAAAGTCAGGATATGGGCTCAGAATTTCACCCATAACAATTGTCCCCAAAAATATAACTGTTGGATATCCTGATTCCAACGGATATATTTTTTAGTCATTCCAACAGGTCTGGTAAGGATATATGTTTTAAATATTCCTGCATAGGTTTGGTTACTTCAGAATACTATCATGTAATGAAATTAGAATTACTCCCTTTTACGCAGATTCCATCAAGGACCCTGCTACTTTTGATCCAGAGGAGCTTGACAGCTTTTCTAAGCCTGCCTTGGTGAAAAAGGAACCATATGTTGCCATCAGCTGTAAGCCCTCTGCTGCTGCTTCCGAAGGTCTCTCTTATGGTGACCTTGGCTTCATGGAATCCATCGAGCCCATAATCTCCTTCCCTAATAAGGTAAGTATCCAGATCCTGTATCCCGTACACATATACTGAACCAGAAACACCTAGGCAATAATCTTCATTCTTAAACCTTTGAATCATTCGCAATGTCCCCAGTGGGATATAATGTTGGCATAGGTTTCCTTCTCGCTCCAGCATAAATGTCCCCAGTAGGATATAGTATAAGCATACGTCATGTTCCATCACGGATGTCCCCTGTCTGTGCAGGACCAGTATGTTGTACCGGGATATGATCCTTTAGCAATTCTTCAACCAGTTGTTTAAACTTAGCAATCTTTTTTCAAAAATTTATGTAGACTCGTAAATGATTATGTTTTTTTGAAAATATACTTTGGGATTATCCAAAAACTTTGTATTTTATTGGGACTAAACCCATTTTCCAGGCATTTAAGCCGGAGTATAAGAACCTCAAGACTTGAAAAGGTGAAAACCTTTAAGTCTTTGAGTTTTACTGGGGATTTTACCCACGTTTCATGCGCTACAGGCGAGGGTGTGGAAACCCCAAAACTTAGAAAGGTGAAAACCTTTAATCCTGGGGAAAATCCCAAATTTTCATGCGCTACAGGCGGGAGTGTATAAACTCCAAGACTTAGAAAGGTGATAACCTTTAAACCTTAGAGAGTATGAAAATACCCTTTCGTGAGAGAGGGTGATCAATCCTCATATACCTTAAGGATCCAGGGTATAGCCAACATTAACGAAATTGTCAGCCACTTTTACATGAACTGGTCCCGCCACCTTGAACTATCCCCGGATAACTTGCGCTCCAGGCGGGGTGTTTAAACCCAATTCGTGAGAAAGGTGAATACCTTTAAACCTGTGAAGGGATCAGGATCCCTTAAACTTGAGAGAGGGGGCCAATCCTCTAATCTTTCGAAGTATCCTGAGTGTGTATCCTGGAGCATATTCTGCAAAACAACTATAAACTAAGGTGGGTGTTAGCCTGGCTAACACTCCTCCGATGCTTAAGTCGGTATTGGGTTCAAAAGAATAAATAATATCAAATATATTAAAAGAGATAGAATTCATACCATTCTGAGTTAGAAATTAAATTCTAAACTCACTTGAAATAGGCTTTGAGGTGTATAGCATTCCAGGATCTTGGTAGTATATCCCCTCCATATTCTTGAGTCGGTATGCTCCTTTCCCTGATTCTGATTCAATCTCATAAGGTCCTTCCCACTTTGGAGCTAACTTTCCATCAGCAGGGTTAGTAGTATTCTCAAAAGCCTTTCTCAATACCCAATCTCCGACTTGGAACCTTCTCGTCTTTATATTCTTGTTATATGCTCTGGATATCCTTTGTTGATATGCTGCCATCCTCAACCTTGCTGCATCTCTTGCTTCATCTATAGTGTCTAAATCCTGACATAAAGCTTCAGAATTCCGCTCAGGATATCGGAGGATAGATCTCGCGGTAGGTATCACCATTTCCGTTGGAATCACTGCTTCTGCTCCAAATACTAAGGAAAACGGGGTTTGGCCAGTTGCATTCTTTACCGTTGTTCTATCAGCCCACAAAACAAAGGGTAGTTCTTCTGTCCATCTTCCTTTCTTGGCCCCTAACTTGAACAAACGCTTCTGCCTCAATCCACTTGGAGAAATATTCCGTTATTGCTAACATGAAAACCTTTCCTCCTGGAGCCTTTGGAAGCTTTCCCACTATATCCATACCCCATTTCATAAACAGCCAAGGGGATACGATAGGATATAATGGTTCCCCCGGCTGATGCAGGATGTTGCCGTGTCTTTGACATGCATCGCATCTTCGAGCATATTCTGCATCATCCTTTCTCATGGTCGTCCAGTAATATCCTGTTCTCAACACCTTCGAGAACAGAGATCTGCCCCCAGTATGGTTGCCACAGTCTCCTTCGTGTATATCCTTAAGTACTTCCTTGGTTTCAGGATCTTCCAAGCACCTTAGGTACGGACCTGCAAGGGATTTCTTATACAAAATATTATTTATAATAGTAAAACGAGATATCTTCATCCTAAAAGTCTTAGGATTTGCTTTCTTTGGGATATCTCCTTCTTGAAGATACTTCACAATTGGATTCATCCATGATTCAGGATCCTTCTCAGGATATCCATCACCAGGATCCTGGATACATGCTACTTCTTTATCTTGAGATTTAAAATGTTCTATTGCAGGATACAAGATGTGCACTATTGGTATCTGAGTTCCCTATGGTATCCTGACAATAGATCCTAAGTTTGCTAGAGCATCAGCTCCAACATTCTTTTCTCTTGGTACCTGTTCAAGTGTAAAAATTTCGAAATATCCTGCTAATTTTTCAACAATTTCAAGATATTCAGTTAACCTTTCACCTTTTACTGCATAAGATCCATTGAAGTGGTTAGTAATCAACAGGGAATCAACATACACTTGTAAACATCTAATATTCATATTTCTAGCCAATTCTAATCCTGCTATCAGAGCTTCATACTCAACTTCATTATTGGTAGCAAAAAAATTCACATTTAATAGCCTGGGGTAGTATGTCCCCCTGTGGCGATTTTAGTAGTATACCTAATCCTACACCTCTCACATTAGATGCACCATAAGTATATAATGTCCAGGATCCTGAGGATTCTCCTAATTGTTGTACTTCTAGATCTACCTCATCCTGAATGTCACTACTGAAATCAGCCACAAAGTCAGCTAGAGCCTGTGATTTTATGGCATTTCTAGGTTCATATATTAGATCATATGCACTTAAGTTTACTGATCATTTAGCCATTCTACCCGACATCTCAGGTTTCCTAAGCACATTTTTAACAGGATAATTGGTTTTAACATGAATCCTATGTGTTTCAAAGTAATGTCTAAGCTTTGTCGATGCCATCACTAAGGCTAATGAGAATATCTAGTTTCAGCATCTAATAAACTTTTGCTAACATAATAGACAGGATATTGCTGACCTTCATGATCCTTTATAAGGACGACACTTACAGCGTTCCCTGATACTGCGAGGTATAGGGACAGTGGTTCACCATTCTCAGGCTTCATCAATAGAGGTGCAGTTGAAAGATACTGCTTCAAATCCTGCAGGGCTGCTTCATGCTTCTCTCCCCATTCGAACTTCTTGTTTTTCTTCAGGATATCATAAAATTCTTTGCATTTCTCGGAGGATCTTGAGATGAATCTTTTCAATGCTGCCACTCGGCCTATCAATCTTTGTATATCTTTCGAGTTGGAAGGTGATTTGACGTCCAAGATGGCTTTGATCTGTTCTGGGCTTGCTTCTATCCCTCTTTTAGTCACCATATATCCTAGAAACTTTTCTGTCCCCATTCCAAAATGGCATTTGGCAGGATTCAGCTTCATGTTATGCTGATCCAGGATATCAAATGCTCCCTTGATATCCTGGAGGTGATCCTCAGCCTTCTTAGATTTTACTACCATGTCATCATGTTTACCAGCCACTGATATGTTGCACCTGCATTTTTTAAACCAAAAAGGCATAGCAGTATAACAATCAAATACCTGTTGGTGTCATGAAAGCAGCATCCTCCTGGCCCGAAGGTTCCATTTGGATATGCTGGAATCCTGTCATGTCTTCGTGTTTTCATGCAAACGCGGATATCCTGCATTTCAAAAAGTTAGTAAGTTGTTCCTCAATATTCTGAGGGATATTGGTTCCACCAAGATATCTGGATTATCCTGGTCCAGGATAATTTTCTCAACATCCTGCTCTGAACACTCCGTGATATCCTGGGCTCGTATCTTTAATTGCTATGTTGCATTGGGCTTGGTTGAGGATTTCATCGAGGATGAGTAACACTCCTTCGCCTCCTGCTGATCACTATCAACTTTGACAACCCCCCAAGGGGTAGGGATCTTGATGCACTGATGATAAGTCGATGGCACAGCCTTCATGTCATGGATCCATGGCCTACCCAATATAATATTGTAGCGGGATAAGGAGTCCATGACACAGAAGCGTTGCATTGAGTTGACCCCTTCAACATACACATGCAACTTTATTTCTCCCACGGTACTCCTGGCTTCTCTACTGAACCCAACAAGCACAGTGGATTTCGATGTAATATCCATCGGGGATACATTTATCCTCCTCAGTGTTTCCAGCTGAATTATGTTGGCGGAGCTGCCATTATTCACCAGTATCCTGCGCACAAAATCATTAGCAACATATAAAGTTATTACCAAAGCATCATGGTGAGGATCCTGGACAGTATCCCTGTCATCACTGCCGAACGTGATCACTTTATCAGTTGTGAGGGTTGACATCCTGGTTGGCTTAGCTCCCCTTTCTGCCTTAGCCTCTTTTGCATGTATTTTTTGCTGCAGAATAAGAGGTCCCACAGATATCGGATCCTCCTGAAATAAAGTTAATTATCTTGGTATCTGCAGGAGGTGATGCTGCTCGTTCAGGATCCTTCCCAGTATCCTGACCCTTATTCTTCTTTCTTCCCAAGATATCCTTCAGATATCCTTTGCTCAGCAGATAGCTTACTTCTTTCTTCAGGGCAATGGAATCATCTGTCATATGCCCAAAGTCTTCATGGAAGGCACATCATTTAGATCTATCCTTCCAACCTGTATTCCTTGGATTCTTTTTCGGCCACCTAGCTTTGTCCCCTAGTCCCTGCATAGCATACATTAACTCAGGAACATTTACAGAAAAACAATACTATGGGATTTCAGGATATTCTTCAGGATCCTCGTCTTCAACAGCATTCACTTTCTTATTATCGTTCTTAGCATATGGCTTTGAACAATACTGTTTGTAGGAAGATTCCGACTTCCTATTCGTCAATTCATATGTTGAAGATGTGTTCATCCTCTCATGCATTTTCTTATCATCTTCAAGCCTTATGTATCTCAAAGCCCTATTCCGAGCTTCATCTGAATTCCTGCAAGGATTCATTACAAGATCCTGATAAAATTGACAATCCTTCCGTAACCCCATTTTGAACGCTTGTACTGCCGTAGCAATATCAAGGTTCGGGATATCCAGGGATTCTCTACTAAATGTGTTAGCATAATCCCTTAGGGATTTTTGTGATCCTTGTGTTATCCTGTAAAGATCACTTGTTAGTATCTCAAAGCTCCTGCTACAAGAAAATTGACTGATAAACAAATTAACTAAATGAGAAAATGTTGTAATTGAATAAGGTGGAACATTTAAAAGCCATTTTAAGGCCGATCCTGTTAAAGTTGAACCGAAGCCTTTGTATAAGCATGCTTCCTTAAGTTCTGGTAGGATTGGATTTATTTCCATACTATCCCTATTCTGGGCAATATACCCCTCAGGATCTGTCATCCCATCATACAACTTCATGCTGGGAGTCTGGAATCTTTTTGGAATTTCAGCATCACAAATTGGATGAGCAAATCAGGATACCCTGTGACTATCCTGAGATACTTCCGGTATAGGCTGCACTACTCCAGGAATGCTTGATATCATATCCTTCAAATTTTGAAGTTCCCTAGTCAATGCTTACACCTATATCCTGCAAAGAATCATAAATATTAGTAGCAGGGGTACTGATATTGGCAAACACGTTACCAAGTTGTTGACTTTTTCCATATCCTGGGCCATATCCCAGACCATATCCTGGATCATATCCCGGATCCCTCACGGTCGATATCCTGGCAGACGATGGTATCTCCAGCATGTCGCTCCGGGACTGACTTGGTATCATGTTGCCTTGATTATCCTCGGTAAATGTTGCTGAACTAAAGTTTAGCATCCTGGGCTGTAGAGTCTCCCTATACTGGGCAATATGCTCCTCAGGATCCGTCGTCCCATCACACAGCTTCATGTTAGGGGTTTGAAATCTCTTCGGGATCTCAGCATCACAGATAGGATGTGCGAAACGACATATCCTGTGGTTGTCTTGGGACACTTCCGGAATTGGCTGGACCACTCCATGTACACTGGATATCATGTCCTTTAATTTCCGAAGCTCCCTAGTAAATGTTGACGTCATACCTGCATCCTACAAAGATCCACCATTATTAGTAGCATGAATATTATTATTTGACATGTTACCAGTCTGAGGATTCTGGCCATATCCTGAAGCATATCCTGAGCTCCTCAAAGTTGACATCCTGATCGAGGAGGATATTTCAGGAGTATGATTCTGGGAATGGTTAGGCATAATATTCCCCCTATTATCTTCAGTATACATAGCCGAACTGAAGTTCAAAGTTCTGGGTTGTAAGGGAGTGACGATATCCTCAGCAGATCTGCTCGAGCCAGACTTCAGGAGTTGCATTTCCTTCAACAGCATTTGGTTTGTTTCCTGTTGCTGCCTCATTTGTTCCTACACACTTCCAAACATGGTTAGAATTTCATCATTAGAAGCTAAAATGGGAGCAGATTCCTGAACACTCCGAGTAGGGATAACATCTTGAGTAAATGAAGAAGCTGGAATCCTTGGAGGAGGTGGTAGAAGCACCGAGCCAATAGTTGCGGAAGTTGTAGCCGACACAGTGGAAGAGCTCATGTTTGATCTAGAGGCCATTGTAAATGATGTGGAAAAAAGTTTTGAAAACAAAAAACCGATTAACGATTTCACAAAAATTTTTAGTAAAGAGAGCACCACTTGCCCCACGGTGGGCGCCAAATTGTTTTGGTCAAAAATTACCTAAGCAATTTAGTGATCAAATTAGTTAAGTGAGGTAGTGTGCTAGAAATATGTGTAAAAAATGTGTTGACAAAATTAGTTATGAAAACAGTTTCAGGATACAGCTCAGGATATAGAGCTGTATCTACAATCAAACAATGAGCGAAAATGTAAAGGTTGACACGTGATGTACGAGGAAAGCCCTTGATCAATCTAGATCTCCGGCATAAAACCTCGGGAGCTGACAATCGTCGGCTGCCTTGTTCTTCTTATTGCTTGAATAACAGGATACAGTGCAGGATATGATGCGGATCGACTATGTGTTACAATGTAATTCGAATACAAGTGTTGTGTGTTTAGTGATTGCTAGAAGCTAGAGAGTAAAGTGTGCGAGTGAAAGTGAGTGGAAAAAGTTGTGTCTACCTATGATCCGATCAATCCCTTTTATAGTAAAAGAAACCAACAAACTATCCTATTATTCCGGGATACTTTGGAATATTCCATTCTGAACGTTGGGGGCTGCTTCTACTCGTTTTCCACGTGCTTATTGACTACAAAACCGGGTCTTCAGCTCATATAACCGTTACAATGTCAACAACATTGACCAACATCCGATATTCTCGCGGAATATGCCTTTTTGACCGTTACAAGACCCATCCTTCCACCATCAACGTCCATTTTTCAACCACCTTGAGCGAATCTTCAGGTAGATCAAGTCTTTTAACGTTGGTACCTTGCAACCAACGTTTTACAAGCCAATCGTTAGTAATAGTCAGGATACTGCCTCAGGATATTATCAATATCCTGACCCGGTATCCTGATACGGTATCCTGATCGGTATCCTGATCCGGTATCCTGATCATATACAACTAATAAAAAATCAAGATACAAAGTCAGGATATGGGCTCAGAATTTCACCCATAACAGTGGACAAATATACTGGCAATCGTCTAGATCTTTCAGTAGTAGATCAGTGTTGATAAGTGAAGTCAAGCCCGAAACCTTGTGATTTGATCCCTGAGTATCTATGCAAATTTCCTAATTTATTTTGTAAATAATATTTTATTATTTAATTTTTGTTTTTAGGTTTTTGTTTTGCAATCATTGCTCAAAAGGTTTAGCGGATATTTTTTTTAAATTAAATCTGAAATTAAAATTCAGATTAATGGGTTTATGTTGAGGCATAATTGATAAATCTGTTAAGCCCAATTATTAAATCTCAAGCCCAATCTGTTAAGGTTAAACCCAAAAGTCAAGGGCCCATGATCAGATTTTGAGATATGATCAGATTTTGAGATATAAATAGGCTGGTTTCGAGTCAAGACCTAAGTTATCACTCGCAACCAAGCCTCATTCTCTCTCAAAGACTCAGTTGAAGATTCCGACTCATCTCCGGTTACGACTCGCAATCTCCGGTTACGACTCATTGAAAAACAAGGTATGATGATGTCATTATTCAAGTTTTGCAGGAAATTATGAATGTTTGAAGAAGCTCCGATGAAGATTTGAAGATTCCGACTTGCAATCAAGTTTTCTCCGATGAAGATTTGAAGATTCCGATGAAGTTCATATGAATGTGTGGTTGCGACTCAACCCGCACAAGGACACGAGATCAGTGGTTATGAGTCGTGGTTGCGACTCATGATTGCGACTCGAAGTCTGTTAGTTGCGACTCATGATTGCGACTCAACACCATATGGTTTCGACTCGAGACTCATGGTTGCGACTCGAGACTTTTCAGTTTCGACTCATGGTCTCGAGTCAACAGTAACAGTGTTGAATATTAATCGTTATTATTTTATCTGAACACTGTTAATTTATAGGTTAAGTTTTTTTTTAATTAACTTATGTTTTGTGCAGAAAAATGGACTTGAAATTTATATCTTCACACAATCAAGTCGGATACTTGGCACCTCCACCAGAGAAACATAAGCAGCTGTACACGTCATTGATAAAAGGCTTAAATAACTGCCGGATTGTTCATGCTCTTCGTGAGAATCCGATTGTTTATGAAGAGCTTATTCAAGATTTTTGGAAGAGTGCTAAAGTCGAAGTTGTTGAAGGAAAGGGAGCTATAGTTGCTGAAATTCAAGAAAAGAAAGTTATAGTGACTGAGCAGATGATTAGAGAAGCGTTAAGATTTAATGATCAGGAAACAGGTCCTATAGAACTTCCAGCTGGAACAGTGGAAGCAATTTTGCCTCGTTTAAGCTACGGAGGAAAGTTTCCTCCCTTGGTAAAGAAGTTTGTACATCCATACTGGCGTCTGTTGCTGCATATGTTCCTTTTATGCATGACAGAAAATAGAGGGGGAATTGATCAGTTGAATACTACTCAGTCTGCTGCTGTGATTTGTGTAATTACCAATGAGTCGTTCAATTATTCAAGATATATTTTGGAAGCTATGAAGAGAAATGCAATTGGACTTCGAAAGGATAAGTTTCTGATGTATCCAAGATTCTTGCAGATGATTCTGAATGATCGATATCCAGAATTGAAGAGATCTGGTAATACTTTGGAATTGAAGCCAATGGGTCCATCATGTTTTGGTGCTCTTACTACAAAGAAGGGTACTGAGAAGAAGTTTGAAGGTTTGATTAAATTGGAGAAGTTTGGTCAGTTTGCAGAGACGGAAGATGTTAGTGAAAATCCGGTAATAGCACAATCTGTTTCAGTGCATAGTGTACCTGCAAGTGCTATTGTTGCTGAAGAACATGATATTCAAATGGATGCCGAAGATCAGCCTGAGACAGAGATTTTAACAATTGACTCTGACGATGAAGGCATTGAGATTATGTGTGATTCTGGGGAAGATGAAGAGCTTCCTCCTGAAGCTGAAGTTGATACTGCTGTTTCTGCTGTTCCACCCGTGATTACTGCTGAAAGTTTGGCTTTGTTATTAAAATATGTAACTGATAAGATGGGAAATCCTCCTTCTGATCTTTCAGTGTCAAGTGAAAAGCCTAGTGAAGACCCAAAGGATTCTGATTCCATGCCATTGAAGCGGAAAAGGAGGGATCCTCGGCTCGGAATGTATGTTGAGCATAGCAAAGATCAACCCGTAATTACTGATGAAGATGATGAAGGTCTTTATGACTTTGATTTTGAGACGAATGTCACCGATACCACCACCACTACTGCAGACATTTTTGATTTTGATGCTGATACTGAAAGAACTGATATGGATATCACTACTGATGATGTTCAGGTTACTAGTATTGATGTTGATACCACTGTTGAGACAACGTTACCTAGTGCCACTGAAGCTGCAGGTTCTTCTAGAGTTGATCTTGATATGCCTAGCAGTTCAAGTGGTAAAAGACCTGAAGAGCCATTTAGAATGCCGTTTGATGATGATTCGAGTGATGAAGATGAGTTTATCAGCATGAGAGATATGAAGAAAAGAATGGTTGTCCTTGAGCAAGATTCAATTCATAAAGATGCGAAGATTATTCAACTTGAAGATACGGTTGTGAAGAAAGATCAACAGATTGAGCAGCTTCAAGGAGATGTTAGTTTGTTGTTTAACATGGTGTATGACTTACGTGGAAAGTTGGAGAAGAAATTTGGACAGGAGTTCTCAGATCCAACTGATGTTGAAAACAGGAAAAAGGCTTTTGAAAAGGATGATGCTGAAAGAAGTGCTGCTATGGAACAATACTTTAAAAGAGTTATTGATCCTGTTGCAGACAAAGAGAAGGCTGAAAGAATCAAGAAGAAAAGAGAGTTTGTAATTATGAAGAATCGGAATCTAAATCCAGACGATGATGATGCTCATGCAACTCATCATTTAATGGATGTTGGTGAAACTCTCTATGATAAGGTTGGAAATCGTTCTGGTGTAGTTAGCTGGGGTTATGATCATGATCGCAAAAGATGGTGGATAAAAAGGAGAATTGGACCTGTTGAGTGGTACAAACATCCAGGCCAGTTTCAGTCGTTTACTAAAGTGGATTTGACAAACTTGTCTAAAGCACCTTATGTAGATGATAAGCCTGGAGGAGTTGGATATTTGTTTTTCGACAGGTTGAAGAGGGAGGTTCTTAAGGGCTTTCCTTCAATGCGTACTGCAGAGTCTATTGTTAAACCAGCTAAAGGCATTAGAGATCCATATACGAACAAGCGAATGAAGATTGTGCATTGGCCTGTAACTGACAAAGAGAAGGTGATTCCATTGGTGAAAAAGATACCAAAGGGTGCTCTGAAGTCCTTACATTTTTGGTCTTATGATGAGCGCTTAGGGCAGGCAGTGATTGTTTGTGATGATGATGTGTGTTTTCACTTGGTGGATCAGATTGATTTACTGAATGTTGCTCATGAAGATTTGGAGTATTAGCTCGCCATCAAATTAGAGCTACTGAAAAATATGAAGAAATTGCAAAAGCTTGGACTAAAGCTGTTACATCATCTATTTATATTCGTACAAAGGGTTTCGGTGGTCTTAAGGATCGGTTGCAAGGTGATCGTGAAAGTTAAAGTGTCAAGAACCTGCATGCATAAACCTAGGGGGAGATTGTTAGAACCTGAAGGTTTATTCATGTAGGTTAGCAAAGTTGAAGGGTTGTTTCTATGTTTTGTTTAGTTGATATTTGGGCCGGTTATGTAGGGGTTGGGTTAGTTGACTTGGTGTCGCAATGGGCCTAGGTTATAGTCCGGTTGTTTTGTATTTAAGCAAACCTCAACCTATTGGTTGAGGTTGTTGTTCAGTTAAGAAGTGGCGACACAAGGGACACAAGAGAACCGAGTTTCTATTGAAGTCTTGTATCAGTCTTTGCTTAATCATTGAATGCAAGATTTCGGTTTGTGTTTTATTAGTTATTCTTGTGTTATTTAATTCTTAGTTCTTGAATCAACTTATGATTGTTTTCCGCACCTTCATAAGTCGAAGTTTGATATCATTGAAAGATCCAAACGGGTTTTACAGCTAGCTTTGCACAGGAATATTCAGGTGAGTTCATAACCCCACTTTTTACGATTTTACATTCTTGTAAATGTTTTCGGGGTGGAAAGACATGCACGTTTTGCAAGAACATACAAAGGTTTTGAACAAACGCAAAACTCGTATTTCTAAATCATATTACGAAGGGATTTCGAGGAACTCAAATGATTTACGAAAGGTTTATACTAAACATACCGGTTTTTACAAAACAAATGCTTATTTTCGAAATGTGATTGATTTACGGTCGGGGAGACTAGGGATTTGGTCGGGGGACCAGGGATTTGGTCGGGGAGACCAGGGATTTTCATACAAATAGACATATTACAAAAGGATTACAGACATTTTTTATACACGGTATGGTTAGCTTAAGGAGGGTTAGGACGTACAGATCATGTGAGTGAGTAGGCGGGAACTGAAGGCCATTAATCCTCAGTGTAGGACCGAGGGACAATAGCGGTAGATCTATCTGGGTGTAGCGAGCCCAGCCCCAGGCCCAACAGTACGGACCTCGGGGTGACTTGGTACCCGACGCAAAAATCTGCTAGGTTTGAGTCTTCCTACTGCACTTCACACATATCAATGGCCTTGCAAACCATTGGTGATCTCTTTATTTCCTTATTGCTACATACTAGGGACATATATACTTACAAAATACTTGTTCATACAAATTAAATACCATGTTTTATACAAATTCAAAGCATAGGATTATGCGGGTATGGAGTCAAAGTCAGGGTGGGCATTGACGGTTATACGAACATTACAAATTCAAGAGTTTACAATACATGGTTTTACGAACATAATGCGTTACAAATACAAAGTTTCCATGTAATTTGGCAAGAAAATGATTTCTAAATTCGTTTTCTCAATATTTCACAAACCGGTTATTCAAAAGATTTATTTCAAATCTTTTACAAACAAACTATGAACTCGCTCAACTTTTTGTTGATTTTTCTCGCATGTTCTTTCTCAGGTTATTTTTCAGAAACTATGGCACGGTTGGAATAGGAGAACCATGTGGAGTCGAGTACTTAGTGGCGTTCATTTTCTAAAAGACTTAGCTTATTTGCTTCCGCTGTGCAATGAAGATACCAGTCCAGTCACGCCAGCTCTGATAATTTCGGGGTGTGACATTATAGTTGCCTTTAGTTAATAAACTTTTTCAATTTTGGTTTAGAGCTGTATGCTTAATGATAAGAAGAATGGTACTCCAATTTCGCTTGTGATGAGTTCCGATGGTGATTCAATTGATAAAAAAACATGTTCAATGGTTTGTAAAGATACGACGTCTAAGCGTAAATTGCTTGATCTTTACAATTTGGATGTCATTTCGAACTCGAGCATCTGTGAAAGTACAAGTACTTATATTGTGGAGAGCGTGAAAGATGTTGGTAAGAAAGAGATTAAGTTTACCCATTTTAATGAGTGAGATGTAGTTTCTTTTGTTTGTTGCATTTTAGAGCGATGATTTTTATGTTTGTTTAGTGTTTTTTTTTTTCTGGACATAAACTTTCTCTTCTGTTTTTTTATTCTCGTATGTTTTGGTACTGTTCAGATTTCTTATGTGTGAGTATCTGAAGTTCAGTTTAGATATTGGTTGTTTATAATAATATGCTACATTAGTTAAGTTGTATATATAAAAACTTATAAGAGGAACATAAATATAACCATCATTCATTGACTAAATTATAGATAATAACAAAATTTGTCAATACATTAGATGTGGAATCATGTTGGTCGTTAAGTATGAGATCAAAAAGCGAAAACATAAGGAAGATGTCCTACTATCATGGAAAGAAACCTCATACCAACAGCTACATGCACATCAAACAAACTAATTTGCATTCAGTCTAAGAAGCCAGAAATTTAGTAAGAGCTTGCTTTCCTTGGTTGGTTTTTGCCGTGTATTGGTCAGCTAAGCTGTTTGCTTTATCAAGTAGATCCTCTGTCTCCCTTTCTTCATCAGACAGAAGCAATCCAGCAATGTACTGTTCATGTGAAGGTGGGTTGCTCATGATCTTCATTCTCATCTTCTTATTCTCCCGTAGTTGCTGTTGAAGTAGTCGTGTTATGTCAATCAAGCTGTCTCTGATCTCTCTTTCTGTGTCTTCATGTTGACCTTTGAATTTTTCATAGATATCCCTTTTAACTTGGGACAGTTCAGACCAACCTTTGGAGTTTGAGGTATTCATTGTAGTTAGAATAGAGAAGAGTTGAGTGAAGATAGAGAGTCGTTGAAGAGGTTAGACAAGGATGTAGTTAGGAGGTATTATATATAATAGGATTAACAACTTGTGTGAAAGAAGAGTAATGATTTCTTATTGGCATATGAGCTTAGATGCAATGATGATTTATTGAAATGGTCTTTTCATTTGCAGTTGAGTCTTTTCAAGTAATTAATGTAAAGTGGTTTAGAAAAATATAAGATATAAATATATAAATTGTGTTTTTCCAATGTCTATTTTTTTAGTCTAGATAACTTAATTGATGATTAGTTACATGTTATATTTTAGTTGTATATATATTCTAAATTATAGTTGTGTTTTTTTTTCTATGGATTGTGTTATACGCAAGCCAATTATTTGTTATGGTATGATGTTGTGTTTTTTTTTTTTCTAATCTTTTTTTTTTTGTTCTACTTCATTGTGTGTTTTATTGTGTAAGTTGAGTGAAGATAAACAAAGGTTGAAAAGATGATAAAAAAAGATGTAGTTATGAGAAGTATTATATATAATAGGATTTAAGATTGGGTGAAATGATTACTATTGAATTTACGTTGGGCTAAGGGTTATATGCAATTATCGAGTATGGAATGGTCTTTTTTATTTACAGTTTAGTTGTTTGATAATACTTTATGTAAGGCGGTTTTTTTTGTTAATATATTGTTGGTTTTTATATTCAAAACTTATTAAGTTAAGTGCTGTGTTTTTGATATGTGACGTGGTAGTTTAGGAGTTACTACAATAATTGAACGTCTTTTACTAAGTAGAGTCCCAGTTAAGGCAGTTTCTTACGCTTATTTGTGTATTTACTTTATGTATAATTTTATCTTTTTAATGTAGGTTATAGCATGGCTGACCTTGGAATCGAAGTTGTAGTTTCTGAAATACTATCGAGACTCCCAGTTAAGGCAATCGGTCGTTTCAAATGTGTTTATAAACAATGGCGTGATGAGTTATCAAGTTGTCAGTTTGCTGCTTTGCATTCTAGCCGGATTGGTAGTTCAAAATGTCGGAAACGAATCACCATTCAACCACTATCAATATTTATTGATAGCATAGTGGATGGACAGGTAGACATTGGTGCAAGGAAAACTATTTGTTTCCCTGGTAAAACTCGGCCTTTGTTGTTACATATTATTTCTACTGTTGGTGGGCTTTTATTAGTTTGCAACGAAAGGCCTTCATATCAGATGATGCTTTGGAATCCAACTACTAAGAGTTTCAAAATTTTGTTCGATGAGGACTCTGATCGTATATATGATTGGCAATCGGATTCAGCTGGTATGTATTTTGATACATCCTCCGATCTTAAAATATTACACATTAAACGTCGTCGTAATTATGATCTTGCTCGTGTTTATTCACGACGACTCAGCACTTGGAGAAATGTAGATTTTTTTATTGGGAAAAAATATGCAGCGGGGTGTTATATTTGGTCTGTTGGCTCTTTTGTGAACAATACCTTATATTTAACTGTTAAACAAGTGAGGGTACGTGGTGACATTCATATAATTGGTTTTGATGTAATTACTGAATCGTTTAAGAGGTTTCCTTTTCCACCAGTTAATGACCTGTATGTTTATGACGGACATTTTCTCACTGTTAACAATAAGCTTCATATGTTTGTTGTTGAAATCTGGCCTAATGTTAATGCGAGTCTTTTCAAATATCAAGATAATTTATGGTCTAAGGTGTCGTCTTTCCCAAATGTTGAAACATTCTCATTTGTGGAATGGTGTGGAACATCGGATGTGGCAAATGGCAAATTGATTTTGCTCCCCAAATTTGGGAATATTGCTGAAGTATACATGAGTGTACAAGATTTTGAATACCTTCAACATGTTGATTCTTTTTGTTGGCTTAAAGGAGCATTATTTGGTCGTAAAGGAGCATTATTTTTAGAGACTGTTGATTCAGCTATTGGGTAGTGCTATTTTCTTGTATTTTTATTTGTTGTTATATTGTTAGCAATTTTGTTTATTGTGTTTATTATTTTAAAAAGTGTTTCAATTTTATTTAGTTTTATTTTTCTATTGTTATTGGGACTCCATTGTAGTATTAATTGTGGTTGGCTATTTTTATTCGTTTTGAATATGTATTACTTATCATTTGTTTGATGATTTATGTAAAAGTAGAAACATTTGTAAACCAGTATATATTTTTTAATCCATCACACTTATAGACATGTTTACATATTAAACAACCATTGGCATCAAATGCAGTTTATTACTGCTATTGGGATATAGTAGTTGATATATGTTTGAGTGGTCTGTATTTTGTGGTGATTATTACAGTGGTCTATAGCAGATGCTATATGTTACGTTAACATGTTAGTTCATACAAAATTATTATTTACTATTTGTTTGCAAGGACATATTCGTTTTGAAACAATATGATAAACAACAATGTAAGTAGAGCAACGATGATTATCATTGTGTACGGGTATTACCAATACAAAATACATTGTTTTTTGAAGTTTAGGGAAAGTGTTATAAGCCTTCATGTTTAACGACGGTTCATTTAAACAAAAAAACTATCACCAACCATACTGCATATTAGTTGTTGCAAAAAGAAGTCAAGTTGGTTCTGAATCTGCTTCTGGCTGTGTGAATTAATTTAACCTGCAAACGTTTGAAAGTAATATCATACCTTCATCTTCTAAGATCTTGAAAGTGCACTTATCTCCAAAAGATATATCATTCTCTGCCATAAATTGCAGCCATTCATTCACCAGATATTCCTTTCGTGCTCTACGTGAATGAATTTTGACTCCCAGGTTATAACAACTTCCTTCTTGATTTTTTATTATCAAAGTGCGTGTCTGAGCAATTTTCTTCTTTTTAACAACTTCATCTGGGATAAACTGTTTTTCAAGTAGTATAATAAACAATGTTAGTATATGGAATAGTTGGTTAGAATTCAATGCATATAAGTGAACTGTGATTATAGTTAAAAATTGTATCGGATATCTTACGAATTTCTCTGTGGCAGTCTTTTCAAATGTGCTGTTGTCTGCAATAGATGATGGTGCTTTGTTGTGGCATCCTTGGTTATGCGTGTGCCCTTCTTTTTGTTCAACAGGTTCTTTTTTTTTGGGATTATAAATTCACTTCCATCAGGATGGAAAACAGTCATCGTCAGCTTTGGATTTTGAATTATGTCAAACACGAGAATGTAGCCGAATTTTAGCTGCCTGTCTTTTATAACATTAATCCATCCATCTGTCAAATAGTATCGTCTTCCTCTTTTCTCTATCTTTAATTCCCATGTATGTCCTTCACCTGCAGATAGTTGTATTGACATGTTTGGGGGTTTATTTTTCATATTGTTTTTGAGAAAGTTTTTAGGGAGCCTCTGCAATAATTATATTAGACAGATGAGATGCAGTTATTTGTTATGTAAATTATAACACATTTGTGGTTTTAAGTTATTTTGGGAGTTCATGGTTGAGAGTGTACAATGTGTTTCTCCGATCGTTTGGATATTGCATCGCAGAATGATGGTCCCAGTTGACATGAATCTTTAAAGACTTTGATTTTGTATTTGCATTCACTGTGAGCTTCAAATACTATCAAACAAACATCATCAAGCCCTAAATCATCAACAATATTTTTCCAGCCATCTGCAAAGTAGTATACTCTGTTTATTTTCCTGATGTTGACGTCCCAATGATGCCCGTTATCTGCTTGTATACAAATTTTGCTTTTGTTTTGTAGTTCTTTGTCATGAAAGAACCCAATTAATGGAGGTAGTGGTTGAAAGATTTACGATATAAGTGTGTGAAAGATAAAGAAAACCAGTAAGCAATTATTTATATTTAATTGTATTCTCAGAGGATGTGTACCAGTCGAGAACGTGATGGTCGTTTTAACACTACGCAGAAAGATGGTGCCATTTGCAGACTGCAATTCCAAATGCACGCAAAGTCATGTCGTTTTGTAAGATATATGTTGTAGTTGTTATAGTCAGCTAATAAAGTGTAATGCTATAAACTAAATTTTTTGATATATTATGTTGTGACAACTAAACAAGTGTTTCTACTGTCAATGTATTTTGCACTACTATGTTAAGTGCTACGGATGTCCTTATTCATTGTTACTTGCTATGTCATATATCACATCGTATTTTATCAAATCTTTAAACTTTATATCATTTTCAAGTCTATGAATATCCTTATTATTCGAAATGTTCAGCTCAGGAAATTCTAACTGCATGCAATAGTTAACTAAAGTTTATTCCTTTTAGTTTGTGCCTATGTTATAAGTTATCTGTAAAAGTAATTCATTCATACATCCATGGTTATGACATATCTTATCAGCTATCACTAAAAGTAGTATAAACATACATCCATGGTTAAGGCTTGTATTGTTAAGGGTTCATAAGGGCATACTTGATTGAATGGTAAGGGCATGACAGGTTTTAAAATTTACAAGAGTGTTAATGAAGTATTAGAGATATATGTTCTTTAATCACGGATAAAAGTGGCTATAGTTTTTGACATTAAACATTGCATGTATAGGTCAAAAAACAAGCAAACTCAAGGTTGTCATAAACATAGAAAACCATATCATAAACCATTCTAGCAATAAAATCAACAAATATCGAAAACCTAATCTATCATAAAACACTCAACCACACATCCAAAATATGAGAGTCAGAGTGCAATATACAAAAAAAAATCAGATCCCTATATCCAAAAAAAAAATAATAATAAACGAAAAGCATACCTAAATACGGAACAAAATATCAAAAAAATTATAATCGGGGTAGAATCTTCACATATACGACAAAGATAATAACATAAAATACATGAGCTTCACACAATTGATACAAAATCTTACAAGTCTTACAAAAAAAAAACATATAGGGTAACCATAGTTTCTCGGGGAAGAATCAACTGATGCAGATTGTGAAGATAATCCTCACTTAATCGATGAAGATAATTAGAAATAAACCATGAACTTCATCCAAATCATAAAAATCCTGAAAGACAAACATATAAGGTAACCATACCTTCTCGGAGAAGAATCAAGTGATGAAGATTGTGGAGATAACCAGGTTTAAGAGAAGAAATGTTTCTTTTGTGTTGGAAATGAAGATTTGATCGATTGAAGATTTGAGATATGAAGTGTAGATTTGGTGATGATGAAAGGTTTTGTGGGGAAACGTGAAGAAGATGTGAGGATTGTTAGAGATGAACAAATATTTAGAAGACTTTTATAGGATCCGAAAAAATGGGTCGGGTTTTTAGGCCGGATGCTCCATTTCATGTTAAAAGATTGAGAAGGGAGTTTTGGAGCCAAAAACCATATTTGATGCCTAATTATTGAGTGCCACATCAGCCCAACTTATTTTCAAATATATGGTAGATATATATATATATATATATATATATATATAATATATATATATATATATATATATAATATAAGATAATATAATCCTTAATGAAATCTTTTGGGAATTTCCTGTATAAATTTTTAAAGTTATATTTGTTTTTAGTTGAATTTTATTTTTGGCCTTGTAGTTTGTTTAGTTATGCCAATTCAGACCAAACTTCAAGTTTTTTTAATCATTTTTGTCCCTGTCATTCTTGAAAGACGCCATCTTTGTCCAAAAAATTTAAGGTTGAATTAAATGATACAATTTTCAAGTTTGACCTGAACTGTAATAATTGGTCAAGGTGTAATGACGATGAATAAAAGGGGGTTTGTAAATGTAACTGTTAAAATGAAGGAAATAAGCGGTAAAAGTAGAGTTTTCTGTATGGGACTACTAAAAAGAGAAGTAAATAAATGATGGTGTGAGAGAGGGTCGATGTAAATGGGGGAAAGTCTTGGTCGTATGAATATGTTGCAGGGATCTTAAATAGTGCTGGTTATTTTAAAAAAAAAATCTTAAATTAGGTTAATTTTTTTTCTTTTCTTTATTGTTTAAAAATTATTAAATGGATGACATTATGGTTTGAAAATTTGGGATAATCATTTTGAAATTTGTGTGTTAGATGTGGTGAGTTTGACTTTGTTGCGCCAGCCTTTATCGCTATTTATTAGATAAAAATGATGTTACATTAGATTTTTTTATCCATTTAATATTAAATTATGGTAATTTTGTACGCTGTTGTGCTTTTATAAATTGTTGATAATATATTCTTACGATGTTTTTGTTAATGGTTGTTGGTATATACTTGCAACTAATATATAATATATAAAGTAAAACATATATGTTAATTAAAATTATATAAATTAAATTGTAATAAAGTGGTATTTTAACAACAGTTATTTGTATTTATTCCGAGCATGATATTACGTTAAATATAGCTAGATTCATATAACACAATGTTCTGATAGTGAGACTATGTATATATAATTTATAATAGGAGACTTTAAGCTGATGTAGGCAATCTCTAACATTTGCCACATGTCAATGCTGATGTCATAATTCCTTTTGTATATGATAGGATTTTATTATTATGATAAATTGGTTTTATTATTATGATAAATTGGTTTTTTTTGGGAGGGAATTTTGAAATGCATCATACACCTGTGTGAGAAGTAATCATATCCCAACTCCCTCTTTCTTCTTCACACTTTAATCTCCATCTCTCTCCATCTCTTTCTTCTTCACACTTTCTTTTCATTCCAAAATCGCAGCCGATTCTAGGGTTTATTTTCCTCATCTTCCACACGAACCATGTCATGTGCAAAGAAATCCCTCGGTGAATCACTATCTTTGTTACTCAGACCGATGAAGATGATTTTGTCATCTGAGGCTACGATGGCGAGATCTGGCGGTTCCGATTGGGATTATGACGGTGACTCGGTAGGTAAATCGAATTTGTTTTTTTGTAGATTTATATCTTCAATTTTACTTTTTTGATTTTGATGTGGCGATGATGGAAGCTTTTTGTTTCAGTATCTGATGGTGATGATGGGTAGCAAAGACTCGCCGCCCCCACCTTTTTGTTGTTCCGTGTTCGTCTTCGAACCCTTTAGGGTTTCTGGATGGTGGTTGACGATGGTGGCTCTGGTTTCAATTGGTAATTTATGGTTGTTTAATGTTTGAATTTGCAATTTGATTAGATGAGGCATAATTTAGATGAATCATTTACTATTGTAGAATACTTGCTAATTTTGCAATTTGGAGATTATTTATAATTTGGAAATTATTTATAATAAATTTTGATGCCATGAGGTAATGAAAGTAATTGATAGTTGTTTTGTTAGTATTTAGCTGTATCTGAGGACGCTGGTAAGTTTTCCATTTTTTCGTTTGTAGATCGGTCATATAAATTGACGTTTGGACCTGATTCCTGTGAATTTGTCACATTCTCCTACAGATCAAGGCGGTTAGTCTCAAGTCTTTATTGTTGTTCACTCTGAAAGATAAGGTAATTTTACCATCGCTGAAGATGTTCTTGGTCTGTTTGTTCTTAGTCGTGATTGGTCATATTTAGGTGTATCTTTTTTGGTTGGTTTTGTTTGTGGTGATGATTTTTGGGTTGTTGTAGATGATGTTTATAGATTCAATGAAGGCAATCTGGATGATGTTTATAGATTCAATGTTGTTTGTTTGTTTTTCATTCATTTTTCTTTTCTCTTAAATGTGTTTTCATGATAATAACAATTTCTTGATTACGATGACAGTTAGTTTGATAAGCAACAAACCGGTGTACACATGTGGAGGCTGCGGTGCAACACTTCAAGGTTGGTAGCATATAACTAACAATTTGTGTTTTGTTTATTTTTTTTAGTAAACTTCCATTTTGCTCCCTGTGGTTTGGTCACTTTAACGGTTTTGCCCCAAACCTTTAAAAATAGCCATTTTGCTCCCTGATGTTTTCGTTTTGTTGCCAGTTTGCTCCCTGCGGGGAGCAAAATGGAAAAACAAACAATTTGGATGGAGTTAGAGGCGGGGAGCAAACTGGCAAAAAAACCGAAACATCAGGGAGTAAAATGGCTATTTTTAAAGGTTTGGAGCAAAACCGTTAAAGTGACCAAACCACAGGGAGCAAAACGAAAGTTTACTCTTTTTTTTTTGCAACATTTTGTTTGTTTTTATGTTTTAAGATTTTAATGTGTTAATACAGCGAAGAAACGGAATAACAGTACAATTGTCACCATATTTCACAGAGTGGACAACAATTCTTCAGGAAAAACCGGTTAGTGCATTCAGAAGTTAATAATCTGAATTATGGAATGCTATTAAGATGTTTGTAAATTGGTTCTTTGTTGTTAGGTGATGTTGAGATTCTTGAATCAGTGAAAATTCGGTGCCATATAATTAAGTACAGGTTATACTTCAAGCTTTTTCGATTTCTTTGCAGGCGGATAGGTGGCTTTGGGAGGTATGAAAAACAGAATTGATAAATTTAGGGAAAATGTGATTGAAGGATGACTAGCCAACAGTAGAGGATCTCATTCTATAGCCTCGATAAATTCAGGGGTGTTTTCAAATAATGCTTCCTAGATGTTTGAAGACCGATAAATGTCCAAAGAAGCAGCACTGTGGACACTTGTCGTTCTTTGTTGGTTTTCAAACATCTATGAAACCATTATTTGAGAACACCCTTGCAT
This sequence comes from Helianthus tuberosus, assembly GCA_030545235.1. Classification (NCBI taxonomy): domain Eukaryota; kingdom Viridiplantae; phylum Streptophyta; class Magnoliopsida; order Asterales; family Asteraceae; genus Helianthus; species Helianthus tuberosus. The sequence goes on along the minus strand of CM060364.1, from coordinate 19,331,644 downwards.
TTATTGGAGTTGTAGAATGAGATCCCCTACTGTTGGGTTATCATCTTTCAAACCCATTTTCCCTAAATTTATCGATTTTGTTTTTCATGCAGGGACATAATCTATTGTTTAGTATTTCATTTGGCCAATGACCCATGTTCAAAGATAACTTATGTTTCAGACTATACAAAGATTGCCTCTTGGTTATCATAAGGTTAAATTTTAAATTAATATGGTCTCATTTGTTAATAAGTTTATAATTATACTTAAGCAATCACATTCTTTTTGTTAGGTGTCAATGCACCTAATGACAGCAACCATCATTGAGCCATCACATTCTTTCCGTTTACATATCAGGTAATGGTTTTCCTTAATACATCTCGAAAATTAGGTTATGTATGATTTTTCAATGTGGTTTTGAAACTTATTGGATAGTAACTGTCTCCACAAAAACATAGAAATATTTTGGTTTTGTGGCATAGATTGTTTACTACATTATCAAGCAAAGAGAAAGAAGAAGACTTTATGGCAATGAAAGGGTGTAAACTCCCTCAAAGACCTAAGAAAAGAGCCAGGATGATTCAAAGAACCTTACTTGCAATGGAGGTAGAAGACAGGTGTGTTATTACTCATGTTCAAGATAACTTCTTTCGTGTTCATGTGAGCAAGAAAAGAGGAAGACACAAAGGATGTGTCAAACACAGTTCAGATGATATAGGTTCAGGTAATAAGAAGAAACCCTCTGTTGAAGAAGCAACCAGTGATAGTGTTTTGGTGTAAAACGTGGAGGGGTCGGTCATATTGTCGAACGTTGTCAGGAACAATGTCACCGACCCCTCCACGTTTTCCACCAAAACACTATCACTGGTTGCTTCTTAAACAGAGGGTTTCTTCTTATTACCTGAACCTATATCATCTGAACTGTGTTTGACACATCCTTTGTGTCTTCCTCCCTTCTTGCTCATATGAACACGAAAGATATTATCTTGAACATGAGTAATAACACACCTGTCTTATACCTCCATTGCAAGTAAGGTTCTTTGAATCATCCTGGCTCTTTTCTTAGGTCTTTGAGAGAGTTTACACCCTTGGCGATAAAAAGTAACGGAAAGAAGGTGCTCATGTTCCATATTGTGATAGCAAACTTACGCGCCTCTTACATGGAATATTGTGTTTTGATCAAGTGAATGAGGCTCCGTTGAGAGTGTGAGGGTTTTTTATAATAACCTCCCTTTTACCCTTTGATCTTCTGATCATATATGAGTTGATGATCTTCTTATATTGTGTTTTGATCAAGTGAATGAGGCTCTGATTCCTTTACTGTTTTGTTGCTTTTAATTGTTTGAAAGTAGGAAGTTGTGATGATAAAATGTAACATCATATTTTACATATAGATGTAGACAAAAACTTTTATCATTATACTTATAATACTAACACATATTGTTTTTAACATTGTTTTATAAATATATGTAACTAAACACAAATAATTTAAACGATGTATTATAATCTATTTTTTAATATTTGATTTCGATGGTTATTAAACCTACCCGTGTGTTCACATGGGTCCTACAATTAGTGATCTACTATAGTAAGTATTTTATTTTAGATAGAATGGATTGTGTTTTAACGAAAGCTTTTGAGTTTGATGGTATAACATTGTGTTTTTTATTTTGTGTCTTTCGTTTTTGTTAATATAATTGTGTTTTTTAGATTCAGACGCATCAAAACTTATTACATCAACAGCTGTATATTTTTTTATGTGACACGGGAGTATAGTAGTTACGGGTAAATGAGCTTTTGCCCGTAAAACTTTTGATAATGAATAGAAATATTACATGTTAACAAGAGGTATACTCTAGAACTATCTAAATCCCATGGGCTTTCAAAAATCGGATAACATTGGCCTTGAAAGCGTCATCCTTATTAGGTGCAACATAGGTTTTAAAGAAGATAAAAGAATAGGTCCATCTCAAACCAATCATTGAGTGAGCATTGGGTTCATCTGGTTTAACATGAGAGGAAAAAATGGGCTGCCAGCTCATGCCAAACAACAGTCCAAATCCCTATATGTAAGAATCTTTGTGTAACTAATAGATGAAGTGTTCTTTTATTTTTTAGAAGATTAAATAAAACAAGGTATACCTTATTAAAAGTAGTCTTTATATCCTTCCCAGTATGTATGATTTCTATCAATATGGTTACTTATACTGGAGGGTATGGGGGCCGGCCTTGCCTCGGCGAGCCCCGGCGCCGGTCACCCACACCGTCTCCTGAGGATTGTCCCGACTTCTCAGTCGCCTGAAGACGACATCGACGGGCCTCTTTTTCTCTCCTCTCTCTCTCTCTCTCTCTCTAAAATCAAATCAGTTTATTTTTTCTTAAGTGTTTCTATAAATAGTGTGGGAGCCCATCCTCCACCCCCTTGGTCCATCCTCTTTAGGTCCATCATCACTCCTGTTGATGTGGCGTCCAACGTGGTGGCCCACCCTCATGGGGATGACCCTCCCCATACCCTCCAATCTTATTTTAGTAACTTTCCAATTCCTATTCTCCCATTCTATTAGGTCTTTATGTTAAGTGTTTTTTTGTCTCCTTTACCATTTTTAAATAAACGTGCTTCTTCTAAATGACGTCAATATCTCATTCTTTTGAATAACAGGTATGATGTCTATAAATTCTTTGGTTTTTTGTTCTAATTATTGAATTACGTTTTGGTGATATTGTTAGTTATTGCTTATTTTTCGTGAGTACTTAGTATGTTGTATATAGGATGATGAATGAGAATACGAATGAAGTTTCCGTAAAATTTTTTTCTATATTTAAAAAAATGAATATATATTTAAATAATTATGTTTTTTTGTGCATGTTATATTTGGGTTTGGTTTATTAAGTGGTACTATTTTTTGTAATAAGATTTGAATAAGATTAAACATTCATTTAACTGGTATTCAGTGTGTGGGGGGGGGGGGGGAAAGGTAATTTCTTATTATTGTTTTGAGATTAACCGTATAATAGTCAAGAAAAGGGAAAACGATGAACATTCGGTTTTAACGGAAACTTAGGGCTCGAAGTTATACAATTTGCGATTGTGTTTGTTGCTTTGTGTACTAATCTTAATCATTTGGAACTACATTTGCAATGGCGTCTACTGCAAACGTTGACTTGCGATTTACAAGTAAGTTGTCATGGTGTTGTTGATTGCTATTTTCATTGTGTTTTGATTTGTTTTAAGTCTATTGGTTAAATAGGTAAGAATTCGTCAAGAAATTACACTGAAGATGAAGTAGGTGATACTGTTAGTGGAAGTAAAAGCCAAGAGGTTGAAGTGGAAATTGCAAAGAAACATATAAGTGGAAATAGAAAGAAGTCATTCTGTACAAGCAAAGCTAATAGATTCGTAAGAAGAGGTAAATGCGTTTCATATATTTTTGGTATGGTTTATTTCTTATTTTTTATTTTTAATGTTTAAACAGAAGTTGTTCAAGTATATTGTGTTTTTAGATTTGTGATTTTGTTTGGAATATTGTTTCTACAAGTCGGTTAGTTTTTGTATAACTATAATGTGTATGTAGACGTTTGTTTTTGTTGTATAAAGTTGTATCCACTATGTTTTTTATATTAATTCTGCTTTTGTTTTTTTTTAATATTGTGGTTTTGGAAATCATTGTGTTTGCATATGTTACTTGATTATTTGCAGTATCTTGGTGCATGGTGTGTTTTTTACATATGTGGTAAACTAAAGGATTGTGTTTTTGTATTGATTTTGTATGTTGAATATTATGTGTTGTTTTACAACATTGTAATGTTATAGTTCCTGATAGTATTTTGTTAAAATTGGCAAAATAAGTTGGAGAAATGTAATCAAACTTGGGTCTATCAAGTTTAAAATCATCAAATCAAGTGTAGTTGTGCTTTCTGATTGTGATGACTAGATAATAATAAAAAACAGGTTGATAAATATAACACAATGTTTAAATTGTAACACTGTGATATATTAACAAGACAATGTTGTATTGTATGTTGTAGTCATTAGATAATGTCAATAGTAGGATTAAATAACGTGTTACAATTAATATTTTTTATGTGTTTTGTTTCTAATAAAATGTGGAGAGACATGAAGGAACTTTGTCAGGTGCTGCTATGAAACGAAAGAGTGAAGGTATGTTATAGACCAATTTAAAATGATTAAATATAATATACATTTTTTCCCTTCATAGTTTATTATTTTATTTGATTTGCTGCTGCTATTTTACAGGCAGACTGTGGTGATGCTAATGATAATGATGATGTTGATTTTGTTAATCCTGCTGCATCAAAAGTAAAAAAACCAGGTATTCATTTAAACATGAAAATCTTAGTTGTAGTTTGTTTCTAAAATTCCTTAAGTTATATAATAGTTGATGATACCTTACGAAAGAAGAGACGTCGAAATGACCAACCTGAGGAATCAAATCACCATGAATGTCAAATGTTTTTCCCATATACTGGTGAGAAGATTTTACCAAGATGCTCACCAAACACTCTATATGAGTGGATGCTAGAGTTTAATGACAAGCAAAAGAACGTTGTAAGAGATATTGGTTTTGGTTCTATTCTAAATCTGAAGATTCAGCATGTTCCTACCAGCTTGGGACTTTGGTTGGCTAAGAACTATGATGATTCAACAAGAATATTAAATCTTGGATCTCAATCAATAAAGGTAAGTCCAGAATTGGTTCACAAGGTATTGGGAATTCCGAACGGATCAAGAATAATAACAGAGAACAATAGGCCAAGCATAAAAAGTCCTGTTGTTAAACTGTGGAGAAGTCAATTCCCAACAGGCTTCACCAGGTTTCTTATACAAGAAACACAAACTTATTTGGATAGGCGATGCAAGAGAGAACGCAATGATTGTGGAATGTTGTTTGTTCTTAACTTTTTGGTGTTGATGTTTACACATCTAGGTGAAGGAACGAAAAGTGGCACTGTCAACCAAAGATTTTTGCCATTAATAACAAAGGATGTTGACATAAAAGAGCTGGGTTGGTGTGATTACATGCTAACTTTGTTAGACAGAGCGAGAAAAGGCTGGCACCCTGCTCAAGTTTTTAATGGGCCTCTGTTTTTGCTTGCGGTAAGATCATAAGTTAAATATTAATTTGTCATTTGTGGCATTTATCCAAACAAAACGGAGTGACAAATATTTGTTTTGTTTACAGCTTATCTATGCAGATCATACAAGCAAGTTGCATGATGTACGTGTTAAAAGTAAAGGTTTGTTTGTTATAGAACATATTGAAGAGCGTACATTATGCAAACTGGAGGACATAAAGAATAAAGGTCTGAAGTCTGAGAAAAGAAGAAAGAAAGGTACTTCAAAGTCTAAAATAGTATTAAAGACCAAAAAATCAAATGAAAGCGAGGTGCGTCAACGTTCTTCAATTGGTGAACCCATGCATGAAAAGGTGGAACGGCAAGTCGATGCTGACGAGGGCAAAGACAATGATGGTGCTGGTGTCGAGGAGGATTTGATTCATGAAGATATACACGGAGAGGATGAAAGGCAAGTGGATGATGATGAGTGTAGAGACAATGATCGTTATACTCGAAATATACATTTGAATAGGCGGGATGAGAATGCAGATGTTGGCAGGGAATCAAACATTCCCGTGGCAGAAGAACAAACGGAGGAAGCAGAATCGGTAAGACACAAAAACATATAGTATTTAACTCTGAATATATGATATATATGATATATACATAGAAAAGGTATATCGTACATTACGGCTTAACGTACTTCACGTTCAACAACGTGCGTGATTTGTTATATAACATGCGTGATTAATGTTTTCAATATGCGTGATTATTGTGTTTTAACATGCGTGATTTTGGATTTTTGAGTTATAATGTGTGATTTTAAAATGAACGTCCGTAATTACCTGTCGTATGTGATGTACGTTAAGCCGTAATGTACGTTAACCTTCCTGTATATATATATATATATATATATATATATATATATATATATATATAGTTTTTATCATCTTTTATTGTTCATATTGAAACAGGTTTTTGTCAGAAATTTGACTGTAGAAATTGAAAAGGCAAAAGAGTCTTTGAAAAATGTAGAGACAATGCTGAATGAGGGGTTTACGGTCTATGTAGATAATCAGGTGATTAAAGAAGCTAAAGCTCATTTGGATCCGATGATATCATTTGCAAAAAATGCAGGTTTTATGAGCAAAGATCCAGATTCATCTCCAAAAGATGATAATGAAATACAGAGTAAGGGAGAAAAGAAGACTCAAAGTCAAGAGACGAAAACTGATTGTAATACGGGTGTAAATGTAAATTCAGTTCAAAACATGGAAAGTGTGCATGCTGTCCCGTTGGTATCTGCGTGTGTTTCAAATGAAACAATGTATCAATCTGCATCAAATCAACGATCATATGGTCAAAATATCTCACACATCATATCTGATAAAAAGAATGAAAAAAATGTAGTTGATTCTACGGATGAGACTTTGGTGCCAGCATCACCTTACATTAACCGGGTGGTGGAATTGAGAGAAAAGTTGACATTTGTAGAGAAAATTTATTCTGATTGGATTTTCTCTGCCAGAGGATTTGAAATGTATGTGTTTTAACTTCTTTTCTTATAATGTGCTATGATTATAAGTTAATCAATGTTTTAACTCGTATTCATTGTAGGGACGTTGTTTTTCAAATTGAAGATCAGCCATATTCAGGTCTAACAAGGATAGTGCTAGAAACATTGAGTCATGATGAGTATGTCCATTTTGCTGTTGTTAATGTGTGGGTCAGAATCTTAAATCACGAGGAGAAGTTTAAGGCTGATGACAAAATTAAGCGATTGTTTTATACATATCAGATGCTGGTAAGTAAATAACATAAGTGAATTGTTTATTTATTTATTTATTTTAGTAACGTTATTATAACTGATACACAGGATGGTGGCACATATGGTTCAAGCTATGAGATGATGCAAGCTGAATTTTTTGGAAATATGATTAAAGTTCTAAAAGAAGAACAAGTAGCATCGTTAAAAGAAGTTGATCTTTTATTCATACCTGTTTTGCAATCTGATCACTTCTACTTGGTATGCTTTCATATGAAATAGTGCCAAATAGCTGTGATTGATAACAGCAGTCTATATGATGATAGTTTTGACTTAAAATACCGAGGCTGGCCAGAAAAATTGGTACATTCCTTGACATTTAAAAAACACAATCATATGGAAAAGATAATTTGTTTATATTTATTATCATTGTATTGCAGAGGCATTTAGTAGCAGATTTTATGTTAATTCACGGTGTTGTGGGTGGACGTAAGATGCACAAAGCTCAGATAAGTCGACTAAAAATGTCATGGAGAACCGTAGACAACAAAGTTGATTGTGGTATATTTTTAATGAGGCATATGGAGACATTCGAAGGGAGTTCTTTACGATGTTGGCGATGTGGGTTTGTGAAAGAAGTAGATTGTGGGCAGAAAGAACAATTAGATGAATTAAGATGCAAATATGCAACCAAAATATTGTTGCATTATCTTAATGCTCGAAGGTAGTTTGTGTATAATGACAGTGAAACTTACGTTGTGTTGGACGCAATTGAAAGGGAAAGGTTGAAAGAGCAAGCACGAGGAAGTCGTGTGGAGCGAATGAAACTGTATTGTCCTGTGTGATGTATTCCTGTTGCTTAAAACATTTGGATATTAGGTTGATTGTTTATATGTAGTTGTTGTTGTTTGAATGTGGTCTGGTCAAATGAATGTTTAGGTTTAATGCTTATGTATGAATGTTATAAGCTCTATGTTGTTGTGAAAAGTGTAATGTCTGTAAACAAAAACAGTATATTTATAAAAACAATAAAAACATTTTTTTATTCAAAGCACAACATCTGATAAGATTTGAATTTTCATTCATACAAATTACAATGTTATAATATGGTTGTATTTCAATTAATAAGTTAATCTTTAGTTGTAAATCAACTAAAGTATTTTGTTTTAGATATAATGGATTGTGTTTTAACGAAAGCTATTTATTTTATGGTATAACATTGTGTTTTTTCTTTTGTGTTTTTTTGTTAATATACTTGTATTTTTATATTCAAACGAATCAAAACTTATTGAGTAAATTTTCGTTTTGCTCCCCGCCTCTAACTCCATCCAATGTATCTGTTTTTTTCCATTTTACTTCCTGTAGGGAGCAAAATGGAAAAACCATAACAAACTATTGGTTGGAAATGGCTATTTTTGAAGGTTTCGGGCAAAATCGTTAAAGTGGCCAAACCACAGGGAGCAAATCGGAAGTTTACTCAAACTTATTATATCAACTGTTGTATTTTTTTTTTATATGTGACACGGGAGTGTAGTAGTTATGGGTAAATGAGCCTTTGGCGGGAAAACTTTTGTAAATGAAGAGAAGTATTATATGTTGACAAGAGGTATACCCCTGATCTATTTAACATACATTGGGGTTGTAACACAAGTATTGTGTAGAGTGCTGACTAAAGCTAATTGAACTAGGCACATGAGTAGGTGTGTTTTTTTTTCCTATGAAGCTAACTTGTGGTCCACAACATAAAACAAATGATAATTTATCTATAATTTTTAGATAAATTCTTTATGCTTTATCAGCGCTTTGACTTAACAGTTGTTTACAGGACCAGCAGTGCTTTGACTTAACAGTTGTTTACAAGATCAGCAGTTGTTGAGAAGAGCAATTCTTTATGGGAAGTACCTACCCACTTCCCATTCTAGCATATTTTTTGTACCTATTTGGGATGTTGATGCGTGTGAAGTGTTATATATATTAGGTGTATATTTTAAGCCCTTTAACACTTTTTAGCCAAGTTTTAAATTTATAAAACACGATATTTACTAACACTAAACACACATATGGGCAAGTGCACCCATCGTGAGCGTAGTATAGTGTTGGTAAGATACCGAGGTCGTCCAAGGACACAAGAGCTTTTACTACCGGTTTATCCTCAACGTCTAATCAAATAAAAAAGTTTAGAAAAATGTTTTAAGCTAAGAAAAATAAAAACTAACTAAAATGCTAAAAAATAAAAATAAAAGAAAAACAGATAGACAAGATAAATCACTTGGTTCCGACTCGTGTATAGTGTAACCTTTGATTATTTCCGCACTTTTGCACTTATTTAAGAGATTATCTTAGTTATTGTAGTAGGCCCCTCTTTTGAAGGTGACGTTACCCTCAACCCAGTAGTTTGAGTCAGTAAGGATACAATCCTAAAGGGTCGGATTATTAAAAGACAATTAATTAAGTTATTAATGCAAATGACGGTAGGCCCCTCTTTTGGAGGTGACGTTACCCTCGACTAAGTAGTCTGAGTCAGCAGGGATACAGTCCTAAATAGCCGGGTTATAGTATTAATAGTAGTTAACTTATGAGGGGATCAAAGAGTTTGGACCCCCGCCATCCAATACCGTGAAGTATTGAAGGAGGTCCTACTAAATTTGACCCAGGTCCATTGCAGGACCTCTAAACGCTGAACAATGGCAAGACTCTTACCAAACCGTTCCCTTAACCCCCGACCAGGTAGCCAACATACCTCCATATAGACCGTGGAGATATGAATGGTGAAAATCTTTTATTTTATATAGACAGTAAAATAATGTCAAGACACCACGGACAAACGATAAGGAAGAATCACCTTCAACATAAGAAACTAGTTATTAAAGTCATTAATACAAAACCAAATAAAAAGTGCGAAAAGATTAGAAATAAAAAGTATTACACTAGACACTTGTCTTCACCAAGTGATGTAAGAGACTTAGGCAAACATGGCCTTGATTGTCAAGAACTGTTACGATCAATCTTGGATCCCGAGACGACTCACACACTCTATGATGGACAATGGATGATGGTGGTGGATGATGGTGTTATGGTGGTGGTGGGTGGTGGGTGAAGTGTGAGAGAGGTGGTGTGCCAAGGGATGGTTTGAGCTTGAGCCAAGCACTCCTATTTATAGGCTGAACAGAAGCTCGGGCACGGCCCCGTGTCCAGTGGGCACGGCCCCGTGTCCACATCCTTCTCTTTCTTCATTTAATGCAGCTTGTCTTATTAGTTGACCACGCCCCCGTGTCCGCTGAACACGACCCCATGTGCAGAAGAATCTTTGTACTATGAAGATTTGCCTAGATTGTGCGAATCTTATAGTTGACCACGGCCCCGTGTCTGCTGAGCACGGCCCCGTGGTGGGCAATAAAAGCTTCTACCACTTTGTCTTTTCTGCTGACACTTGGGCACGCCCCCGTGCTGGCTGAGCACGGGGCGTGTTCAGTCTTCTGTCTTCTTGTTTTGCTTGGGAAGATGCTGTCGTGGGGTCGGGCATGTCACGTTTGTTCCTTTTCTTGTATTTATGTTAGATTTTGCTGTCTTTTTGCTTCTTTTGTTAATTTGAGCTCATTTAATCCTGAAAATACAAAAGGAAAACAAAGGCACACTTTTTCCAACGTTAGTACTAAAAAAGGGTTAGTTTTATGCCACAATTGATGAAATTTATATGTTGCATTTTGCTCACATCAAATACCCCCACACTTGAATCTTTGCTTGTCCTCAAGCAAAACTCTTTATAATGTGGCTTTACACTCCCAAATGGAATGGGTAGAGAAGAAGGTTTTGGGGCTTGTCATAGAGTGTCGGGATTTCCAAGATTCTTTATTAAGTTTTATTTTTATTTATTTACAATCCTATTCATCATGATTTATTTAAAACTTTTCATAAGATAAATTACTTATTAGGGCATAACATGCCTCTTTAAAATTTATTTTTTTATATACAAGTTCACATACCTCACGGGGATCACTCAACACTTGGCCGAAAATGTATTTTTGTGGATCACTCGAGAGCGGCGTGGAACTTACTCCTACCATAGGCTTGGCAAGCAATCAATCCTCCTCCTTTTTAACTTATATACCTTTGTAAATATCAAGAGGACTTTTTGGGTGAAGGGTTAGGCTTGGGTTAAAGGTAGGTGGTTGGGTTAGTGGTTAGTAGAAAAAGGGCGAAAAAACGTAACAAGCGTCGGTTTTCGTAAGACTTTTTATTTTTGTAACTTTTTATTTTGATGAAGCTATTTTTCAAACAAAGTTATTTTTGATGAACTTGTTTGTTTATTTTCTTTTGCTCCATCATCAACACATTTTTTTTTTTGAAAAGTCATACAAAGAACCGAGCTAGTTACTAAAACAAAGGGTTAAAAATGAAAAAAGTTTTGGTGGGTAAAAGGGTGATTGGTTTGGGTTATGAAATGAAAAGGTTTAGGCTCAAAGGGGCTAACTAGGGGGATTTTGGGTAGGTGGTAAAAAAAGAAAAATAATGGTGTAGAAATAAAAAAAAAAGGGGTTAGTCCTAATGCCTCCATCATTTACTTACTCGGGTTTAAGTTGGTAAGGACCGGGAATGTATCGTCATGGCAAGTTCTAGAGTCGTAAGAACCAAGCGGCTATTCACACAAGAAACGAAAAATGAGCATTTAGTTTAATGATATGTAATTGTATGCTCAATAAAGGCTCAAACACTACGCCAAAAAAGGCTTACGGCCACAGAAAAAAAGAGTGACCATACGCCTTTTGTCACACTTTTTTTTTTCAACTCAAGTGTGACCAAAGGTCCAGTCATCATAGGTATCATACGGCCACATTCACGTTTAGTGGCCGTAGCAACTTTAAAGTGTGGCTAAAGGGTACCACTATCTCTTGCTGGAAATCAGACATTATGTACAATAAGTGTGGCTAAAGGGTAACAACAGCCACATGAATTTATTGTAAATGTAGTTGTTTATATTATATAGTCACTTAAAAGTTTGTTTTAGCCACATCAATTAAAAAAAATGTGGCAAAAAGAGTTGTTGTAATTAAGCATTCCATTTATTAAGTAAGACTAAATGTTTGGAATGGCCACATGAACTCACTGTAAGTGTGACCGTTTTATTATTTAGTCACATCTGTTTACTATAACTGTGGCTAAAAAATATTTCTAGACACTAAAAACAACTTTGTAATTTTATATGTGACTATTGTCTAACCTTTAGTCACACATAAAATTTTGTAATTTTAAGTGTGACTATTGTTTAACCTTTGGTCACACATTTTTTTTTTTCACATGACATATGTTATTATTCCGTCACACAAAAGTAATAAAGTGATGATAGCGTGGCTAATGTTTATGTAAAGCTACATGAAGTTTTGTGGTTTTAAGTGTGGCAATGGCTAACATTTGGTCACTTATAATTTACTTTCTCATGACATTTGCTATCATTTCGTCACATAAAGTAAGGATAATGTGGCTAATGATTATGTAAAGCCACGTAAAACTTTATGATTTTATGTGTGGCTATCATCTAACCTTTGGCCACACAAATTCATTTTGTGCATTACAGATGCTATCATGCTGTCACATAAAAATTCAAAATAAGGATGGTGTGGCTAAAAGTTATGTAAAGCCACATGAATTTTTTTTTCTTTCTATGTGTGCCTATTGTGTAATATTTAGTCACACATAATATTTTTTACCCATGGCGTTTGCTAATATTTCGTCACACCAAAATAAACACAATGGCGATGGTGTGACTAATGATCAAGTAAAGCCACATGAAATTTTGTAATTTTAAATGTGACTATTGTCTAACCTTTGGTCACACATAATCTTTTTTACCCATGACAATTGCTAACATTTCGTCACGGCAAAATAAACAAAGTGACGATGATGTGACTAGTAATTATGTAAAGCCACATGAAAATTTGTAATTTTACTATGTGACTATTGTTTAATCTTTGGTCACACATAATTTGTTTTTACATAACGTTTACTATGATTTTGTGACACAAAAAGATAAAATGACAATGGTGTGGCTAATGTTTATGTAAAGCCACATGAACTTTTGTGCTTTTAAGTGTGGCTTATGGCTAACCTTTAGCCACACATGTATATCCAAATAATAAAAAACAATAATAAACATGAGAAAACCTAAAACCAAATAATATTAAAATTAATAAACCAAAATCTGTGCACGATAATACCAAAAACTAAACTTCTAATCAAAAACTATCTACAAATGTTGCAAAAGGAAATGATTGTAAACATAAAATAAGTACTAGTTTAAAGTGTTTTTCTTGTTCTTCTTGCTCCCTGTTTTTTGATGCCATCTAGCGTTGTAAAACATCTCTTTTGCTTTTTAGCGACTTGAGTTGTAGAGTTTTGTGTTTGAATGCTTGATAGATTTGGTATCTGAAGCAAAAAGCATGAAAACAAATATCAATAGCTAGAGTAATTAATCATATATTAATAAAGAACAAACCTTTTCGCTAGTTTTGACAAGGTATTTTGGCCAAGCAACAAAAGTATTTAGTGCATCCCCAACTGTTTTGACCTCACATGATTCTACCGGTAAAAATGCTGCTTCTTTCACAACTTTATCAATAGAAACTCTATAGCAATTATCTTGTAGTGGAACTCCATGAATGCTTTGTTTTCCCGTTGACAAATTAATTGTACCATAAGCCACACAGTTGTTCATATTTATAGTATATAGAGTACACTTGATCTACAAAAAAAATATTTTATATTAACATCTTAAGGTTAAAATCAATATAAATATGTATTTCGTAACACATACCTCTAGGACATTTGTTGAATGTGTATTATGTATATTTTCTTGTGATTCCAACTGCGATGATGTCCCAAGAAGTGAAGTCTCTTGCGTAGACAAAAGATCTTTTTTTCTAGTTTTCACATTTTCCTAAAAACATTGAATTAATTAAGTTATAGAAAATCAACAATCACACATAAAAACTATAAAAAATACGAAATTGTCAAACACTTACCGTTATCATTTCTTTTTGCACCATTTTAGAAGTGTTAGCATGAGAAGTGACTTCTGTTTGCACTACTTTACTTGATATGTTAGATGTGGTAACATTAGTATTGTCCTTTGATCCAGTACTATTGTTCATAGATTTTACCTACAATTCAAATAAGTGTGTTATGAAATATCAATAATTACATGGGAAATTATAAAAAAAAAATGAAATTATCATACTTACCGTTGGTGCCATTTCTTTTTGCACTATTTTAGATGCGGTAGCATTGGCCTTATGCTTTGATCCGTCATGTTTATCCAAAGAATTTACCTACAAAATGTAACAAGGAAGCAATACAGATAATACGATTCGATAAAACAGGGAAAATTTCTAAAATTGTAATGCACATGGTAAATTTATATAAATAGATTGCTATTTATGGTAGCTAACAATGGTTCACATTTGAAAACTATTAAGGTATTAATTTGCTAATAAAATAAGTCACTTACTTGTGTTTGTGACATTTTGTCTGCAGATAATGAACATATTTGTAATGTTTGTCCTTGTGCAGCCAGATGAGCTAAAACTTGATTAAGTGTGTTATTTGTTTCTGCCATCTGCATCGAAAGGGTCTTAATTTGTTCATCTTTTTTCCCACGCTCAAGTCTCTCGTTATGTAGTTGAAACTCCAGTTGTGCAATTCGTTCTTTTGATGATCCTTTTGTTCGAGGACTCTGCCAATATCTACTAGAAGTCACTCCATAACCAACACCTTTTAAATACCCACCTTTTTCTTTGCCAAATACTAATGTGAGTGCATCCGTGCCCGGATCAATGTTCAAAAAAGTTGCACAAGTAATGCCACCGGCCTAGGGGTGTAAACGAACCGAGCCGAAACCGAGCTCAACTGTGCTTGAGCTCGGCTCGTCATGTTTTTATGAAGCTCGAGATCGAGATCGGTTCGGTTCGAGCACACTTATTTGAGCTCAAGCTCGGCTCGCAAGTAAAGCCCAAAGCTCGAGCTCGGCTCGACTCGGCTCGGGCTATTTTGAGAACAACCTCAAACGAGCTAAAAGCTCGGCTCGAGCATGCTTCAATATCGCTTGAACGAGCCAAAGCTCGGCTCGAGCTCGACTCGCCAAAGTATTGGGCCACTTTATAAAATACATATTTAATGAAATGATTGCGGTCTTGGGACCCCGACCCACATTATGTGGGTGCAGCCGCCCTTGCTGAGAGGTATCAAGTTTTACCTCCTGAAATCGCCATATAGGTATGGACGGGACTGTGTAAATGTTGGTAAGATATTAATCACTATTGATAAAAAATGATGTAAATTAATAGATCTCAACAAAAACTCACAGTGTTAACTGCGAAAGGCCTGCTGGCAATGTAGTTTGACTGTGAGTGAACAAGAAATAATCCTCTAGCAAAAGATCCAACCTACAAATAAATATTTCAGGAATTTATTAAAAAAATATCAAATTTATAAAGAAAAAATATCAGAAAACCAGAACAGATGGGCTGAGAATACCAGGTTGCATGAGGCTGCAAAGGTCACAAACTCTATCACTCATTCCAGTCATTTCGACACCAGTAATAATAGCTTTGGTCACTCATTCCAGTTGTTCGTTGCAGCTCCGGTTCTACACGAATCAGCAACGTCTTGCACCAGGATGCAAAAACGATATATTAACTTTGGATCTGTAATCCATTTGAGTAAAAAAGACGCATTAGCTATAATAGTGCATACCTATATGCATTGCTGGTCTAAAACTTGGTCACAAAACCAATGATAAGCCCAGCCCCAGCCCAAAGACCAACACAAACGCACAACAAAAGTTGCCAGCAAACAAATTTAAAATTTTAAATATGAAAAAAATGCAACTTGCAACAAACCCTTGAGGGAATTTACAAAATTTATTAAAAGGAAACATATCCGTACCAGTTATGTACAACTTTCTGTACGCCGAAGTTGTTAATGGTGAAAGATGAAGGTAGTGCAATAAAACTAGTCATAAGGACCGTAGAAATTATAAGCTGATTCTTTAATGATGATTCAACTTATGCTATGTAAGAGTAAGACACCATGATTCACTAGAAACTCGATGGTTTTCAAATTTAAAAGTCGTACCTTCAGCTCAAGGACGTAATTCTCAACTTTCTGTACTCCTCCCTACTGATGTTATTTAAAGTGCAAGTGTTTAATGGTCTTAACAGCTAACATATGCGAAAAGACGTATAACATAGAAATATAAATTCAGTCTGATGATTAGATGTTGTCCTACTATTATGATTGAAAGTTGACCACAGGGAAAAGTCAATGCATACCTGGAAGGCCAAAGTCAAGCAATGCCGTCTGTTTTGCTCCTGAACTTTGTAAAGAGTAATCCACCAGGATGAGACTGCATTCCTTAAAATTAGAAACTTAAAGAATATAAAATGGCAATATAAAATTTGATGTTGATTCCTTAATCCTTACTTTTTCTTTTCGGTTGTCTGTCTGAGCATGAGAAGCAATGACAACCACATTCAAAGGCAATTTCTCAAACTCCCTTTTAAAAAAAGCATAGGTTTCTGGGTTCCATAGCATTGACTTCTCAATATCTTTTATAAACAAAATCAAAGGACAAATTCTACTTTCTTTAAGAGCAACCTGAAAGATATAAATTTGGTGTTCCGAGTAAATACAGAAAATATATATTGCAAGAAAACAATCAAAGCAATCAATATGAAAGAAAAAAAGGGTTCAGAGTTCAAACATGCCTCAAAAAGTAACTAAGGGATTCTATCACATGCACAAGGTTTAGAAACTATCCTAGCATGATATCAACAAAAGTGATATAGACAGAATGCCTATACAGTACACTAAGACAATATACCTTGCATATATGTAATTTGGTCATCTAAACTGCTTATACAAAAGTCTTCAAAGGTTTGAATGTTTGATATTTCTTCATGGTGTTTTATATTCTTTCCTAAAGATAGCAATTCGTCCTCAAGTTTCTACAAAGATACACAAACATTTAACATGATGAATTGATGATACTGACAAAAATGAACAAATAATCAAATTAACTGATAATAGCTCCAGATACCTTTAAAAACCTTTGAATAATGGACTAGTGATTTTGCCTGAGACAATGCACTGTTTGCCACTCCATCCCTAGCAGCAAAAGATGAGTTATTCTGACCAACAGAGTAGCAAACAAAAACAAATCCCTAATCTTGAAATACTAATCGAAAATCCAGTATCTAACTAATCCTTCTATAAGGTCTAGTTTCATGCAATTCTATTTAAAATTTAGCATTTTTCTTAATTAATAAACCAAAAGCACTAAACAAGCATACTTCATTTCACTAACACCTCATTTAAACACTCAAAAAACACAGCGACAACATACAATTAACTAATTAAGTGTCAAATTATACCTTGGAGTCACTAATGTGATGCCGAGCAACCGTAACAGACTGCCACCTCCTCAAATCACCATTCGAAACAACCTTAGCTGCACTACCAGCACCATCACCATCATTCCGCCTAGACACATACCTCCCACGCTTCTGAGAACACAAATTCACACTATCACCACCACAAGAAACAGAAACATCCCGATTACCACCACTCCGACACCTCAAAACGGACCTCAAATAAGTTTATTATGCTGAATTGATTTAAGCTTCCTTTCTCTGATGGGTATCTGGACTTACGTGTTCGTTTATACCTTGTTCTAGCGCATCAAATAAATTATTATGTTGATTTTTGAGTGAAAATGGGAATTGGGGATTAGGGTTTTTGGTGAAAGAAATGGAGGGGATAAAGAGTGAAAAGGTATTCTCACGTAAAGTGTGACCATAAACCACTTGTAGTCATGTTTTTTTTTTTTTTGTTTTGTCGTCACAATCGATAATTTTTAGTCACACCTAAAAAAAACTTGTAAGTAAATTAATAAACAATACTATTTGGCTATTTGGTCACATAAGTTCGTAAGTGGCGGTATTTATTATCTTTTAGTCACATCATTAAAAATCTACTGTAACAGTTAGTAACATGTGGTCATACTTTTCTACCGTGACTATCGATTGTCACATTTTTTATTGAAAAGTGTGACTAAAAGTTTCCAAAAGATGTGTTTTCGTCACATGAATTAAAAAAATTAAATAAATATTGTGGCAGTAAGTTACATTTGACCACACTTTTCGAGTTGTGGCTAGATTGGTTAGTAAATGTCACATTAGTATCTATAAGTGTGGCTAAAGGTACTAAACTGGTATACAATGGCCACATTTATAAAAAAGTGTGTGACCATAAGTGTTTTAAAATATTATAAATGACCTTTAGCCACACATTTAGTCGAATGTGTGGCATGTCGGTTTTTGGAAAAATGTGACTAAAGGCTAGTTTTGACGTAGTGAAAACTCACTTTTGTGGGAATGGGTTTTTATGTGATCAAGTATATATAATTAAATTTTAACTAAGCTTATCATGCCTTTTCATAATTTTCTTATGTTGGTTCTTTTTATCACGACGCTATCGGTTGTAAATTTGTAAAAATAAAACCTTTTTAGAACTTTGAAATTCCCAAGTTAAACCTAGACAGGTAGAAAAATGAAAATTTTTGAAAAAAATTGGGGTGATTAGCGGTTCCAATAGAGTTTTGTGTAAGGCTTTTATTTAGGACTTGCAAGATTCAAGGTTTTAGCATCCCCCCCCCCCCCCCACACTTAAATTACACATTGTCCTCAATGTGTCCCAAAAATAAGTTTTTAGGTTGATTGAATGTGAAAAAGGTGTGATTTAAGCAAAAATTTATGTTACTGGGCACTGGACGCGGCCCCGTGTTTTCCAGGCACGGCCCCGTGTTCAAGTGCCAGTAACAAAATTAAATTAAGAGAAACAGAAGCCTGGACATGGGGGTGTGTTGGGTGAACACGGCCCGTGTCCAGTTACCTAAACTGGGTCTTTTTCTGCAGACTGTGCAGCACGGGGCCGTGTTGGGCGGACACGGCCCGTGCCGAACTTACTGTAAACGAAGAATTTCGTCGGATGGTCCTGTTTTTCCTGCATGGGGTGCTGGTTCAAGTTTCCCTTGTATCCTTTGCCATCTCAAGTGTGTTTTATTCATTTCAACACCATCCAAACACCAAATTAACTAAAACCACCATTCATTAAGTCATAGAGAGAATTACATATTAGTCCTAAAAATTAAAATACGAGATAGTTAGGTCAAAGAAACACAAGAAATCTAAACCAAGAAGTTCTAGCCTTATTCTATTAGCAAAATTTCCGAAAAGGTAAATTTTTCGGTTAAATGTGGCTTTGACAACTTCTCTCTCCGGGTATGGGTTCCTCATACGTCGGCGAGCCATTCTTCGATCTCCCTAGGGAGAAGAAAACCGGGCTCATTAGCATTGGTTTGAGGAGGTGCAACTTCCACCGGGATTTCTTGGAGTTCTTCAAGAGGAGGTTCCGCCGGAATGTCGTCCCAACCGGTAGGATTGTGGATTCCAAGTGCTAGGTTCCAATCCTCTTGAGGGAGGATTGGTTCCATGGGAGGTGTTACAAGAATGTTTAACCTCTGGTGCAAGAGGTTTATTTCTTGAAAACTGTTTTCCAACCCCACCCAGAGATAATTTATACGGTCTATGAGGACCTCCTCTACCGAAGTCATCTCGTCAAGGGCTTCACGTAGCGCCATCACGTATCTTACGAGAGTTGCTTCCATCGATGGCCTTATTTCCCTTCGACTGTTCCTGGAGTGCGCAGAAGAGGTTCCACTATTTTGGCTAGACATTCTACGAAAAACAAACCAAAAATAGTTTGTTTTAATGAAACAGTGCCACGGACACGGCCCCGTGTTCAACTTTCTGCAGTTTTTAGAACAAGGAATCTTGGAGTTTCAAATTATTTTCCCAACTTATGAAGCATGTTTGAACAAAAATAACTTAAAACAATGTTGTGTAACTTATTTTTAACAAGATTCCTTGAGCAAAAACTCAACAATCATCACAATGAAGCTTGAAATCAAGCTTCAATGGAGGTGTTGTTGCAAGAAAGGTGAAGAAGAAGGTAATGGATAAAAGAGGAAAGGACAAGATGTTTGTTAGAACCTTCTTTTAGAACATACCTAGGATGGTAAGTTAGAAAATCCTTTCAAATCTCTGTCCCCGGATGGTCCAAATGTGCAGGATTCTTGGCTGCATTTATAGAAAACGACAACATGCTGGACACGGCCCCGTGTGCAGGCAAGATCCTGACACGTTTTGTCCGTATTCTGACAAAAGTCAGAAGGGAATCTTTCGGTGGACACGGGGGCGTGTTGACCTGGGCACGGCCCCGTGTCGGAAGGCTGGTTTATGAAGAGTGTCTATTTTTAAGGAAATTTTCCGGATCGGGCGGTTCCTTACTGGATGGAACAACCCCAAAGTGCCTAAGATACCTTAATTGCTCTAGATTAAGACGAGAACGCAAGAGGTTGTCGGTGAGGGTGATTCCTATGCTATATGTAGGTGGACAAGTCCAACCCTTTTCCGGGCTCTCGTTAAAGAAGGTGTATGTCGAATCGCTCAGGTCTATGTATGCATCAAACAAAGTTGATGGGGAGTCCTTCACGGCACAATCGACACAGGGACGACTATCGCTCAAGTCCTCACTAGATGTAGAAGTATCGTCGGAAACAACGAAGTTGTTTGAATGCGTTTCCAACCCTCCTTCTTGGTTATCGTCTTGGAAAAGATCATTGAGATCTTTCCTAAGTTCTTTTAACCAATTAAGAATTAGATCTTCTAATTGAAATAATTCATCGAGAAGCATTTCTCCTAGAAAATCCGGTTGGGAGCATTCAAGGGAGAGATAGGGATTATTTTTACTTTCGCCCCTCTTAAGGATACTAGGAAACGATGGGTCTATATAGTGGGGCTTATAATTTAGAAAATAACATTCTAATTCCTTAGGGTTACCACCACATAGTTGACACCACGTAGTACCATAAGAGTGCCGAAAGTAAAAAGTATCAGTATCACTCATGTTTGTGTCAGAAATTACCAACCGTCGGGATCTTACGGTTCTGTTTTCAGTAACTGAAACTTGGGCACTGGGCGTGTTGAGTGGGCACGGCCCCGTGTTCAGCTACTGTCTGACTTAAAACAGGATTGCCAGTTCCAATGATTGGGCACGGGGTGTGTTCAGCGGGCACGGCCCGTGCTGAGTTCTGCAGAAGCTGAAAAGTTAAGAAAAATCCTAAAAAAATGAAAAATAAGAAAAACGATTAGGCCGTTGATTCCTAACTTTCTTAAAATCCTTGTGTCCCCGGCAACGGCGCCAAAAACTTGATGCGTGTGAAGTGTTATATATATTAGGTGTATATTTTAAGCCCTTTAACACTTTTTAGCCAAGTTTTAAATTTATAAAACACGATATTTACTAACACTAAACACACATATGAGCAAGTGCACCCATCGTGAGCGTAGTATAGTGTTGGTAAGATACCGAGGTCGTCCAAGGACACAAGAGCTTTTAGTACCGGTTTATCCTCAACGTCTAATCAAATCAAAAAGTTTAGAATAATGTTTTAAGCTAAGAAAAATAAAAACTAACTAAAATGCTGAAAAATAAAAATAAAAGAAAAACAGATAGACAAGATGAATCACTTGGTTCCGACTCGTGTATAGTGTAACCTTTGATTATTTCCGCACTTTTGCACTTATTTAAAAGATTATCTTAGTTATTATAGTAGGCCCCTCTTTTGAAGGTGACGTTACCCTCAACCCAGTAGTTTGAGTCAGCAAGGATACAATCCTAATGGGTCGGATTATTGAAAGATAATTAATTAAGTTATTAATGCAAATGACGGTAGGCCCCTCTTTTGGAGGTGACGTTACCCTCGACTAAGTAGTCTGAGTCAGCAGGGATACAGTCCTAAATAGCCGGGTTATAGTATTAATAGTAGTTAACTTATGAGGGGATCAAAGAGTTTGGACCCCCGCCATCCAATATCGTGAAGTATTGAAGGAGGTCCTACTAAATTTGACCCAGGTCCATTGCAGGACCTCTAAACACTGAACAATGGCAAGACTCTTACCAAACCGTTCCCTTAACCCCCGACCAGGTAGCCAACATACCTCCATATAGACCGTGGAGATATGAATGGTGAAAATATTTTATTTTATATAGACAGTAAAATAATGTCAACACACCACGGACAAACGATAAGGAAGAATCACCTTCAACATAAGAAACTAGTTATTAAAGTCATTAATACAAAACCAAATAAAAAGTGCGAAAAGATTAGAAATAAAAAGTGTTACACTAGACACTTGTCTTCACCAAGTGATGTAAGAGACTTAGGCAAACATGGCCTTGATTGTCAAGAACTCTTACGATCAATCTTGGATCCCGAGACGACTCACACACTCTATGATGGACAATGGATGATGGTGGTGGATGTTGGTGTTATGGTGGTGGTGGGTGGTGGGTGAAGTGTGAGAGAGGTGGTGTGCCAAGGGATGGTTTGAGCTTGAGCCAAGCACTCCAATTTATAGGCTGAACAGAAGCTCGAGCATGGCCCCGTGTCCAGTGGGCATGGCCCCGTGTCCACATCATTCTCTTTCTTCATTTAATGCAGCTTGTCTTATTAGTTGACCTTATAAATCCCACCTTTCTCGTGAGTTCAGTGAGGAGGTGATATATATTGAAGTTGTAACTTTTTAAATCTTAGTAAAATTTGTTATCTGATAGTTTCTAGCTCATAATGAAACAAGTTATTTCTCTTACCCAGATACGAAGGATTGAGAGGCAGCGCAAACGATCTAGAGACTTGCTATATTGGAATTGGGATGATGTTGTTTCGATCAGCAGTTCTAACGAAGAAATTGAGTTTATTGATATGACTGTTGATGCTGATGTAGATGAGGTTATCGGTCAGTATGGTTTTGACCAATTTTCTGATTCTGAAGATGAAGTTGATGATACCGCTGATTCACTAGAAAGTTACAATCGGAAACTTAAAGTTCCAAAAGTTTCAATTCACCGTCGTTCTCGTGTTGTGAAACTTTGAATTTATCGTTTTATTTTATGTATAAAATGTTGGTGTAAATTTCTCTGTGTTGTTTTTTGTTGCAAGTATTGAACTATGTTTTGGTGTTTTTTGTATGTTTTTTTTCTTTTTCGTATGTAGTTAGTAATATATAGTATGATGAATGACAATTTATGTGTTGGTTTTTGTTCTAATTATTTTTTCATGTTTTGGTGATATTGTTAGTTGTTGCTTTTTTTTGGGGAGTTCTTAGTATGTTATATATAGAGTGATGAATGAGAATAAGTATATAGTTTCAGGAAATTGTATTTTCTATATTTAAAGAAATAACTTTATATATAAATGAGTATGTTTTTTTTATGCTTCTTATATATGGGTTCGGTTTATTAGGTGGTTTTTTTTTTGTAATAAAACTAAACATTCGTTTGAGTGGTATTCAGTATGGGGGTGAAAAGGTAATTTGATATTAGTGTTTTTAAATTATCTGTATAATAATCAAGAAAAGGGTAAAGGATGACATTCAGTTTTAGCTGAAAGTTAGGGCTGAAGTTATAGAATTTGCGATTGTGTTTGTTGCTTTATGTACCAATCTTAATCATTTGGAAATACTTTTGCAATGGCGTCCACTCCAAACATTGACTTGCGTTTTACAAGTAAGTTGTTCTCATGGTGGTGTTGACTGCTATTTTCATTGTGTTTTGATTTCTATAAGTCTATTGGTTAATTAGGTAAGAAAACTCAAGAAATTAAACTGAAGATGAAGTAGGTGATACTATTAGAGCAAGTAAAAGACAAGAGGTTGACGTGGAATCTGCAAAAGAACATATTAGTGGAAATAGAAAGAAATCATTTTGTTCAAGCAAAGTTAAAAGATTCGTAGGAAGAGGAGGTAATTGTGTTTGATATATTTTTGGCATGATTTATTTATCATTTATAGTGTTAAAAAGAAGTTGTGCAAATATATTGTGTTTTTAGATTTGTGATTTTGTTTGGAATAATGTTTCTACAAGCCGGTTAGTTTTCGTATAAATATGATGTGTATGCAGACATCTGCTTTTGTTGTATAAATTTGTGTTAATATCCATTTTTGTTGATTAAAATTTAGCTATATCTAGTATGTTTTTTATATTAATTGTGTTTTTTTTTTTTTGTATAATGGAATCAAGTGTAGTTGTGGTTTCTAATTCTAGTGAATAGATAATAATAATAATAAAGAACAGGTTGATATATATACCTCAATGTTTAAATAGAAAGGCTATGTTATATTTTAAAGTCAGTGAGGTATTGTATGTTGTAGTCATTAGATAATGTCAATAGTAGGATTAAATAACGTCATAGAATCAATTTTTTTGATGTGTAATTCAATTTAAGCAGGTTTATTGTAATTCAGGTATATGTTTAAACATCGCTATATTGTAATTCAATTTAAACAGCTATAGTTAGAATTATTAAATATTTGATAAACATCGTTGTGATTTTACATATTCTTAGTGTATAAAACATCGGTTTATGAGAGATGTATTTAGTCATGTATAACCTCCATCCACTAATTTCATG
Organism: Helianthus tuberosus; assembly: GCA_030545235.1. Classification (NCBI taxonomy): domain Eukaryota; kingdom Viridiplantae; phylum Streptophyta; class Magnoliopsida; order Asterales; family Asteraceae; genus Helianthus; species Helianthus tuberosus. The sequence goes on along the minus strand of CM060364.1, from coordinate 19,307,240 downwards.
ATTTCCGAAAATTTTGTGACCTTAGGCCGTTTTCAGTTTTTTATTCAAGTAAATATAACTTACCTGTCCAATTGAGTTTAAATTAAATCTGTATTATAAATACATGTTCAAAGTTGTTTCAAATTTACACATTAGAAGAGAAAAGTTTGTCTTTGAGGTTGAATCTGAGAAGGTATGAGTTTATATTTTTTTCTTTAATCTTCATGTGCTTTGTTATTTTATTACTTCCAATTTTTATTTTGTGTTATTCGTATATAAAAAACTTTTGTATTGCATTTTGTAGATGTCAAGTGATGAATTTATCATAAAGTCTCCGTTGAAAAATGTGTATGACCTTTGGCAAATCATGAAGGTTTGTTTAAATTTTTATAATTCAAAAAGTACAAATTTTTTTTTGTTGAACTCAATTATTTTCGTATTTTTCAATTTATACATCCTCAATTTGTTATCATACTTGGTACTATTAAGGCTATAGATAAGGATTTTGGTTGGCACTATGTGGAGTGTCCTAAATGTTTAACGGAGGCGGGTACAGATCTTGTAAACTGCGTGGGTTTGGAGTCACATTATTTTCATGTGTGCTTCAACTGTTATTGTGATGAAAGTGTTATATATCCAGTTCCAAGGTAATATGAGCTTTTTCTATTTATTTTAATATTTGTATGTTTTATAAAATAATTGATTTGTATATATGTGTTTTTATATTTAACTTAACTAGATTCAAAATAAAAGTTCAAGTGGAAGATAATACTGATGATGTTCCACTAATATTATTTCATCCTCTGGCTGATGAAATCATTGAAAAAGTTGTTCTCAAGTCCGCTTTTCAATTGCTTAAAGAAAACTCATCATCTGTATGTATAAATAATCTTTACTTCTCCTATATTTTTTTCAATGTATTTATATATTTTTTATATTAATTTTATCATAAAATATCCTGATTCACAGGATGTTGAAGAAGTAATGTTTCCTGTTGATTTAGACAAGTTGATTGGAAAGATGTTTGCTTTTAAAATTGAGATAACAAGTTATAATCTGACTAATTTTGATGAAATGTATCTTGTCACAAACATGACTGATGATGAGTCAATTATTAATGAGCTCAAAGAAAAGATGAAGATTACTGAGGTATTTTTTATTTCAATACATGATTCGTATTTATACATTTATATTTACATTATATTTAATTCTATTATTATTTTCTTAATTTTGTCTTTTATTTCAGGGAAACAATAAAGTATTTATAAAAAAAAAAGTCACATTTCAAGTGTTAAGATTGATGATGCTAATACCAGTTGTGATACCAATGAAATCAACAAACGTAAATTGGTTGACGTCTATAAGTCTTCAACTCCAAGTAATTTCAAGGATTTGGAGAAAGTTAGCAAGAAATAATCTTATCTCATATCTCTATTAATTTAAATCAGTTGTTATGATTTTTAGGTTTTTTCCAATGGGTATTTTGGATATTTCAGTTTGTTTGATTAAAATTTAGTTATATGCAGTATGTTTTTTATATGAATTGTGTTTTTTTTTTATATGATGGAATCGAGTGTAGTTGTGGTTTCTGATTCTGATGAATAGATCAGTGAGGAGATGTTGGAACGTCTTGGCTAAAGCGGATAATAAAGATCAGGTTAATAAATATAACTCAATGTTTAATTAGAAAGACTATGATATATTAAAAAGTCAGTGATGAATTGTACGTTGTAGTCATTAGATAATGTCAGTAGTAGGATTAAATAACGTTATACAATCAATATTTCTGATGTGTAATTCAACTTAAACAACGTTAATGTAATTCAGGTATATGTATAAACATCGCTATAGTGTTATTCAACTTAAACAGCTTTAGTTAGAGTAAATAAATATTTAATAAACAACGATGTGATTTTACATATTCATTGTGTATAAAACATCGGTTTATGAGGGATGTATTTAGTCGTGTATTACCTCCATCCACTAATTTCATGATTTCCGAAAATTTTGTGACCTCAGCCAGTTTACAGTTTTTTATTCAAGTAAATATATCTTACCCGTCCAATTGAGTTTAAATTAAAACTTTATTATAAATACATATTCAAAGTTGTTTCAAATTCACACATTAGAAGAGAAAAGTCTCTCTTTGAGGTTGAATTTTTTGAATATTTCAGTTTGTTTGATTAAAACATCGGTTTATGAGAGTTGTATTTAGTGATGTATAACCTCGATCCACTAATTTCATGATTTCCGAAAATTTTGTGACCTTACCCAGTTTACAGTTTTTATATAACTTACCTGTCCAATTGAGTTTAAAACCGTTTAAATATTTACCTATATAGAGGTGTGTTCTATTACATTTTCGTTGTAGTTGTTTGAAGAACATGAACGTAGATGTTTATAAGTTAGTGGCAAATGGTGTCAAACCGGAAGAAATCATTGGCTGCCCTGTCTGCAATGTCATATGCCTTAATGAACAACAATATAGGCATCATGTAATTTCAAGGAAGCATACTACAAAGGTATAAGTGTTTGAAATATTAATCATTTTGTGTTTTTACTTGGTAATTTTGTTGTTTAGTCATTCGAGTGTTAATCCAACAGTTACAAGATTTATCGTATTGTTGTGTGGATTTTCATTGTGCTCTATGTGACATATATTGTACAAGTGCAAATCAGCTTTATGCTCATTGTAAAGGAAAGAAACATGCAAAGATGTTCCGGCTTACTGTAGGGGATATGCAAGTTGAATCTCATTCTGCGTTTGATGCTTCTGGTGGTAATAATGTTTCGGGTTACGAAGGAGATTGTGACGAGGGTGATCAACAACTGATGTCTACAGACGATAATCAAGTCAGTGTAGTCAGTAGTGATATCGAAACTGGAGATGTAGATAATGTTTGTGATGTAGAGGTCACTGATGGCTGTGATGTTGATGGCGGTTTTTCTGTTTGTCCCGGTCATGTGTGTTATGCGTGTGACATGTATTGTTCTTCACCCATTAAGGTGCCGTTTTGTGTTGAATGTTATAAATATATATAACTAAACACGTTGAGGAGGTGATTAGTTTAAATGATGTATTGTTTTGTCGTTTTGTTATATTTCAACTTTCGTAATGTTTGTTCTTATTTGTTTCGTCATGTTTCAATCGATTGCTTTGGTGCCTTAAAAAACCAGCACAATCTATTTATTGTCCAGATTTAATATATAAAGTACCACATAATCTGTGTAGTAAAAGTTTGCACAACAATGTTGGCATTACCCAAAATCATATATATTACATGTTTTTTAAATCAAGCTACGAAGCATCATAATTAAATATAATGTCATATGAACCTACAACCAAACATTTCTTAAACTCATAAAACATAGGGTACAATACATATATGTCCTATGAATCTACAACCAAACATTTTTTAAACTCATAAAAGATGAAATAAATAATAATAAAAATAAAGATAATAATAAAATATAATATCGTATGATCCTACAACCAAGCATTTTTTAAACTCATAAAACATAAGGTACAATACATATATGCAATCCTAAACTATAGGTGTAACCAACCATCGCAAAAAGTCACCCTATAAGCATAAAGTACAAACAATGATGCATAACATTGTTTTAAATTAATAATATATAGATGTTTTGTTTCTTTAAAGCAACCTTGATTTGGTATTGATTTGTTTCGACCTAGCCAAAGTGGACATTATGATGGTGTGGTTATGTTGGGCTGTTACAGATGGTATTAGTGCTAGGGATTGGTCTGGTGTGCCATCGAGGATGTTGGGACCTCTAAGGAGTGTGATTTGTAACATCCCACATTGGTTGTGAAGGGGAATGAAGGCTTTGTTGTAAGGGTCTTGATACCTTCAACATCATGACGCGTTTTAAATCAGTGAGGAGATGTTGGAACGTCTTGGCTAAAGCGGATAGTATCATGGTGTGGTTAGCCTGGGATGTTACATATATACATTATATTGTTATCAAAACTTGTCACTTGTCTCTTTGTAATAGTTTCTTACAGTTTTTTTAAATCCCTTTGTATTATAAGTCCACCGTTGTTAGTAAAATGTAAGTTATTTGATTGCGTGTGGTAATGGTATGTTATAGTCGGCATTTGAATGGTACAAATCTTTTTTGATTGTGTCATCTATTTGAAGACACAACGAGTAAAAACACAATAGTGTTTAAAACATATTAGCTTTTTACTTTTTTTTTCAGAAACTGGGAGGGTTTGATATTCTTTTTAATTCATATTTGGAGACTTGTATTAAATAGAGTTTCTTTTGTATAGTGTTATATTTCTTTGCTTTTATTGTGTTTTTTTTGTTAGGTTTTTTATATCACATTATTTTGTATAGTATATAAATATTACAGATCTATTACATAAAATTCGATTTAAAATATAGTATATCAATTCACTTTGGAAAATTTAGCTGTGAACACAAAATGAGAATAAGATTATAAATTAAATAAAAGAGATGGCACAATTGTAATAAACATTCAATTCATGTGCAATCAATATACTGTTCATAAGAGACTTCAAGAATTGTTATATTATAAAATCTCAGTTCATCATGATTCGAACAGTTTCATCACACTTCTCAACCAAATCTGTCAAGAAAATCTCTCCCATCTCCCAACACCGATCATCATCATCATCTTCATCTTCATCATCTTCATCTTTCGAACAATACATCTTCATCATCTTCATCAGCTTCATCATCTTCATCATCTTCATCGATAACAATCCAAGGTAAAATCGCATACCTAAATCGCATCGATAACATGATTCTTGTGGGTTTTTGTCTCGGATATCGAAATAGAGGTTTGGTTTTGTTTGATTCTTGTGGGTTTTTGTCTCGGGTATCAAAACAGAGGGTTATCTTCTATACGGTAAAATCACAAACCTAAATCACATAGATAACATGATTCTTGTGGGTTTTTGTCTCGGATATCAAAACAAAGGTTTGGTTTTGTTTGATTCTTGTGGGTTTTTGTCTCGGATATCAAAACAGAGGGTACTAAATGGCTGCGGATGTAAAGAGGTTTTTGATTCTTGTGGTTTTGTTTGATTCTTGTTTGATTCTTATGGTTTTGTTTGATTTTTGTTTGAATGTGTTTTGGTTATGAATACGGTACTAAATTCAAAACATAGGTTTTTGAATGTGTTTTGGTGTTGATTCTTGTGTAGTTATTTGAACACATCAATATTGATACTTGAAATGTGTTTTGGTGTTGATTCTTGTGTAGTTGTTTGAGAACTGTTTAAAAAGAACAGTTTCGGATTGATGTGTTCCTCATTTGAATGTGTTTATATTGGATCAGATTGTGAATTTCGGATTCATGTGTTCCTCATTTGAATGTGTTGATATTGGATCAGATTGTGAATACATTGTTCCTCATTTGAATGTGTTTATATTGGATCAGTTTCGGATTGATGTGTTCCTCATTTGAATGTGTTTATATTGTACAGAATGGCTGCGGATGTAAAGATACGCAAAACACCAATTACGAAGGCGAGAACACTTGACAACCTCCTAGAAGATGGTGCGGTGCACATAAGGAAGTGATTGATCAGAACGATCAATTGCATATGAATGAATACAACCCCAGTGTCAGATATGTAAGTAGCGAGCTCTGGAATTTCAAGGAAAATCGAAGAGCTACACTGGGGTTATATTCATTCATACGAATGAATATAACCCCAGTGGCAGATATGATGTTTAGCTACACTGGGTTATATTCATTCATATCTGCTACATTCTGAAGTGCACCCGTCAGTAAAGATCCACAATTGCTTGTGGTGACGTTTTGTCTCTGTATTGTATGTTACGGTCTTTTGTTATCGAGTCTGTAGGTTCCGTCATGTCTACGAAGTTGGTATGACGTTTTGTCTCTGTATTGTATGTATTCAAAGTTTACATTTAATTTACAATTTAGGCTTTAATAATTTGTTATATATAGTATACATTTAATTATTGGATTGCATTTAATTATTAGATTGCATTTAATTATTAGATTGCCTTTATTTAAAAAGAGTTAATTTGAATTATTAGATTTCTTAACAAAAAAGGAAGAAAAGAATTCAGGGGCTCAGGTTGATATTGCACTCATACCATAGGGACGCAAAGTTATATTCAAGGCACAGTTATATTCTATTTGGAACTTCCCACTAACCTATATTTACGTGATTTTTCGGTAACCATATCTAAGAAATACTTTCTCATTTATATTCATTTGTATGTTTATTTTTTACCATATAGTTGAATTCGATTTATCAGAAAGATCCCCCAATATAGCAAAGAAAAAATAGTTGATTTCATATTCCAGTTGCTGTTTTAAGGTGTGTAAGCATTGTCTTTTCGTGCTTTTCCTTTGCAATTGTTAGCGAGTTCTCAATCGAGTTTTACTTTTTTAAATTGGGGTTTTTCCTTTTTTTCATGTATTGTTATGTTGTTAGTAATTTCACATGTTTATGTTCATAAATGTTAATTTATCGTATTTAAATTTAAATGTACATTGTAGGAAAGTGTTACCATGTCGGAGATTCCGATTGACTTATTTATGTTTGAGATATTGCCAAATCTTACTGCAAGAGACGTAGGCCGTTATAAGTTGGTGTGTAAAGAGTGGTGCTCTTTCCTGTCAACGGTATTCTTTGCTAGGCTTCATTGTCGTAAGATGCCATCGTTAACCAAGATGCAATTTGTTTTAATAACAGGAGGCATACATCGTCCACTTCGTACACTTAGTTATGGTTCAGCCAATATTTCTTTAACTGAAATTGTGAAAGTGCCTTTCAAAACTCGTGCAGAATATATGATGATCTTAGGTAGTTTGCATGGAATGCTATGTGTCTGTCTAAGTAACACTTGTCAGTTGTTAATATGGAATCCTCTCACCAATGCCTATAGGAACTTGTCCATTCCTAAGAAATATGGGTTTTTCAAAGTAAATTTTGATGCTGTTGGCTTTTATGTGGATTACTTGAAGGATCACAAACTTTTACATGTTGTATTTAGGCGTAACAATCAGTCGGTTTACATTTACTCCATGGAAAGCCAATGTTGGAGGCAAATAAAGTTTGTTAAAGACTTTATTTTAGATGATCAGACCGTTCAATGGTCATGTGGGACTTTGTGTTGTAATGGATTATACTTCACTGTAGGTTCATGTTGGGATTATAATGTGGCGTTAATTGTTCGCTTTGATGTGAATTTAGAGACATTTACTAAAGTTTCCTTTCCCTTTGATGAGTATGAAGTAAATTTTAGAGGGTCTTTGGTTAATGTTTCTGATGAACTTAATTTTTTTGTTCTTCATGGTGCATTTGATGTTTCTATTGATTTGTGGAAGTTGAAAGGTGAAGAATGGATAAGGATTTTGTCTGTACCTGATATTGATTGTATTCCATTGCCTATAAAATGCTTTGTGAGGTACATTGGTTCAAGTAAGAAGTGGTTGTTGATGACTGATTATGGGGATGTGTATGAGTTTGATTTGGATGTGAGGGAAGTTGATAATTTCTATCCTGTTATCAACTTTTATGCATTAAAAGGAGATATTTTATTTTTGTATGTAATTTTAGTTGCTTATGTTCTTTGTTATATATATGGTTATCAACTTCTTAGAGTAAGTTGTATGTTGTGTATTAAAAATTGTTGATTTCTTGTAATTACATAAGTAGTATGATAATATGTGATGTTTAAACTTGGCAGTTAATTATTTGAATAAATTTTAGCAGGCATAACCCCTAATGTTAAGGAGTGGTTATTATTGTGTTTTTTTATTTTATTGTGTTTTATTTATTTATTGGTTTTTATTTATTGTGTTTTTGTTTTTTTTGTGTTTTTTATTATTGGAGGGCTAAAATGAACTCTAAATGTGGGGCCTTATCCAGTTTTTAACTTATATATGTTTTCAATACTTTATATGAAGGGAAAAATGCAATTTTCGTCCCTGTGGTATGTGTGAAACATCAACCTGAGCGCCTAAATTCATTCTTTGGTTTTTTGAGCACCTGAGCTTATAAATTCATTACACTTTGAGTTCCTCCGTCACAATTCCGTCTGTTTGACTGGTTGAGCCAGGGGTAAGACCGTCTTTTTGGATTTCTTTCCCTTCAGTGCCTTTTTTGTTCTGTGGGGGAGAATTATTAATGTAATGTTTATTAAATGTTTAGAATTTGTCTTAAAATATTGTTTATTCAATTATCCAAAAATAGTAAATTGTAAAAACCCCAAAATTCTGTATTAAGCCCTAAGTTAAACTGTTATGCATCATACATGGACAGAAGATATCACTAAGTTAAACAGTTAAGCATGATTACAATTAAACACAACATAAATGCACACTTATATTATGTTAAACATACAATACAGAGACAAAACGTCATACCAAGAAAGATAGAAGGATATCCAACTTGGTAGACTTGATGGAACTTACAGACTCGATAACAAAAGACCGTATCATACAATACCGAGACAAAACGTCATACCAAGAAAGAAATTGTGGATCTTTACTGACTGGTGCACTTCGGAATGTAGCTGATAACCCCCTTTAGTGAAGCTCTTCGATTTTCCTTGAAATTCCAGAGCTCGCTAATTACATATCTGCCACTGGGGTTATATTCATTCATATGCAATTGATCGTTCTGATCAATCACTTCCTTATGTGCACCGCACCATCTTCTAGGAGGTTGTCAAGTATTCTCGCTTTGGTAGGTGGTCTTTTGCGTATCTTTACATCCGCAGCCATTCTCTACAATAAAAACATCCATAGTAAGACGGCTGATACAATACTTTCATAATGCATATATGTATACATATATGAGGAACCCAATATGAGGAACCCAATATGAGGAACGCAAAACACAGTTGGTCTTATATTAAGAAAACACATTCAAATGACCAATATGAGGAACCCAAAACACAGAGTCTTTAACCAACTTTATATGAGAAACAAAACAACAACCATACCCAGATTTCAACATGAACAACAGAGACTTAAGAAATCCAGATTTCAACATGAACAGAAGAGACTTAAGAAACCAAGCCCTGTTTTAATCGATTGTATATTTTAAACAAACTATAAAACAAAAACAATCTTAGATTAACGCCAAAAACCAAAAACACAGTCTTAATAAACAGAGAAAAGCAAAACCATCACAAACAAACCTTCATAATAACCAAAACCCAAACCTCTGTGTTGATACCCGAGACAAAAACCCACAAGAATCAAACAAAACCTCTGTTTTGATATGCGAGACAAAAACCCTCAAGAATCAAACAATATTTTCAGACAAAACCTGAAACAAACCTTTATAATAACCAAAACCCAAACCTCTGTTTTGATTCCCGAGACAAAAACCCACAAGAATCAAAAAATATTTTCACACAAAACCTGTTACATTCTAGCATATCAAAAACATATACAGATAAGAAGTGTAAAAACATGAGTGGTGAAAATGAGATATCATCAAACATCATTAAACATCAAGTTACAGAGGGTTATACAAGCATCTAACAAGAACAGAGGGTAAACCATAGTGTCGATCATGTTTTAGGTATGTGATTTTACCTTGGATTGTTATAACAACAAATGGTTGGTGTGGACATTCAATGAAGATGAAGATGAAGATGATGAAGATGAAGATGATGATCGGTGGAGATTCAATGAAGATGAAGATGAAGATGAAGATGATGATGATGATCGGTATTGGGAGTTGGGAGAAGAGATTTTCAGATGTTATTGAGAAGTGTGATCGGTGTTAGGGAATTATTAGATTTTCTGATCTTATTGAGAAGTGTGATCGGTGTTAGGGATTATATGTGTTTATCATTAAGGGTTAAGGGTATAAAGGACATTTCACTCAATAGTAGTTGTTTATCTTTAATGACTAAAATTTATTAAAGTTGTTTAACTTTAGAAATGGAATCCTAGAAATCATTAATTGTTTTAACTTTAATGACTGAAATCATTTTTGTTGAATAATATATCTCATTTTACCCCTTGATAAACCATACCAGTATCAAAATAAACAATAAATAGTTGGGCTGAGCCACCCCTTGGTAAAAAAATAATATATCTCATTTGTTGCTTGGATTCCAGGGATATTGGACACCATTAACAGGCATGAAGATAATGCAATCACATTGGGAAACAGGAACAGGATTCTTGAAGAACAAGTAAAAAAATGGGTAAGGGGAACATGATGCTCAAAGTAAGCCTAGGGTTTAGTTATTCTTGGTGTACTATGTTAAAATCAGCCACCACCTGGAAAAGAAAAAAAAACAACTGTCAACCACTGTTGTCATAGTATATTTCAAAAAAAAAAAAACCATCACAAAAAACACAATAGCTGTAAATAACACAATGATTTTAAGTAACAAACAATATCATAAATAATAATAGAAACTTCATCATAAACTTGCTTCTAAATGTACATTCTCATTAGAGAAACACTGTCCAACCCAGCAAACTGAAAAACAAAGCATAATTATTCAAATGAACAAACATGATTCAACAATATCAGTGGTTGCAACGGTTATAATGAAAACAGTGGGTGATTTTATCTATCAGTGGATAGCATATCAGTGGATGAAAACACTGATTTTGAACAACAGTGATATCCAAGGAAATGAGAGAACAGGGGTTGACTTTCAGCAGTGGACAGCTTTTCACAGAGCAGATGTTTGAACAAAACAGTGGTTGTGGCAGTGGACAGCTTTTCACAGAGCAGCTGTTTGAGATAGTGTTTTTTTCATGTGTGCAAGTGCAACTCTATATTCAGACACAATTTAACATCAAAATAAACCAAATTAATTACAATTCTCCGGATGGTCGCTTGAAGAAATTAAACTGAAGATATTAAATGTTTGAAATAATATATGATTAAATAACCACAATAAAAAAACGACCATAATAAAAAACACAATTCATCCAGACGAACTTTCAAGAAACAAAACAAAATATTCCATTAAAATAAAAATACCACCAATAACTCTTAATAATTGAATACAAACCACTTTACCATAACAACAACTATCACTAAACTTAACAAAACTACTTATAAGGAAAGTAAAAACCGACGCTTCAACTCCATTGATTCATTAACTTGCCTAAATATCTCTAACATCTGTGCCATTAACTGAACATCTTTCTTCGCACTCTCACCATTATTCAAAAGTGTTATGTATTGTTTATGGTATGTATTTGCAGTTAACTTAGTGGAATGTATGGGTTTTTGTAAGTTTGATAGTGTTGTATGTAAAGGCAGTATGACTAATACCTGATATTTTGAGTTGTTTGTGTGGTTACATATAATATTGCGTTTTTATATGACATGATATAAATTTTGTTTTGTGTTATTTTACCGGATAAAGTGTATTAGAAAGTTGGAGATATCATCTGCTATGTTGCCTTTTCTATATATTTATATAGAAGTTTTGCCGTTCAAAAAAAAATCAACTGCTATGTTAGTGGTTACTAATCCTTTTATTACGTGATTAGTTATTAAGCATTTCTCTCCCATTATCTCCAGTCTTTTATGGGTTGACGTTTCTCTCTCACATCTTCCTATTTATATGATTATAGGGTAACATTTCAGTCAGAATTGTTCCAGATCTTTGAGCAAATAAAAGTTGCTGTTTGTAAGTATCTTTTCTTCAATTTGTTACTTTGCCTTCTATTCTTCATAACTATGATTTACACTTTGATGTTAAAGTGAATTGGACTAACTAACATGTGTTGATCTAATGTGAGCAGTTAATCAATATTTGTTATGTTGGAGTTGCTTGTAGAGATATTAATGTATGGTATTTTTACAAAACTTTCTGCAAGAGATATAGGTCGTTGCAAGTTGGTGTGCAAAAAATGGTTGTCTATCCTGTCCACACCAGAGTTTCCATTAATTCATTGTCGTAGTACGTCACCGTCAGCTACCAAGTGGGTGCTTGCGAAATTAGATCGTTGTGGTTCTCTTGAAAAAATGTTTAATGCATGCACGGGCTTTTGTGGTCCTAAAATGATGTCTTTTAAACCATTCAAAACCCGACCAGATGAATTGATGATATTAGGGAGTTTGGATGGAATGTTATGTGTGTGCCTGGAAGAGACTTCTCAAATTTTAATTTGGAATCCTCTTACACAGGCAAGTACAACTTTGTCATCATGTGAATCACATGGTTTCTTCAAAAAAGATTATGATTCTGTTGCTTTCTATGTGGATTCTGCAAATGAGTACAAGGTTTTACATGTTATAAGAAGACGTGGCACAGAGGCAGTTTATATTTCTTCTACCCGACTACATTCCTGGAGGAAAATTACGGACATTCTGTCTGTTAAGCATGGTGGAAAATGGTCATTAGGTACATTGTGTGGAGATGGTGTATATTTCATTGTTGATTCATGTTCTGGTGATTGTGTGCAGTCAATTGTACGTTTTGATGTTAACCTAGAGCAATTTTCAAGTGTTCCATTACCATGTGATTTTTATGGAGGAGGTTTTGATGGATCTTTGGTCAGTATTGCTAGGCAACTTCACATTTTTATGCGTTATAAATATGATATGTATTTAGTTGGTTTGTGTAAGTTGGGATATGAAGAATGGATTAACTTATGGATTCTGCCTTGTATTGGTGTTGTTCCTTCAATTTTCCTCGGGTTTGTAGAGTATGTAGAGTCTACTGATGAAATGCTGTTGATGACTACTTGTGGGGATATTTATATGTTAGATATGAAAACTATGCAAGTTGGGTACTACTTTCCTTGGAAGTACATGACTGCCTTACAAGGGTCTGTGTATTTTGAGAGCCTTGTGTCTCCAAATTACTAAAGGTATCAAGCTTCTGTTCTTCTTTATGTTTTGATGTATCATGTTTGTTTATAGTTTATGTTAATGTCTTTAGTATTTTAGTAATTTAATGTTAATATAGTGGTTTATTGTGTAAGGATCTTCTAATGTTCGATATTATGTTTTATTATTTGATATATGGATGATGTTTAATGTAGTATTATTTAATATATGAATGATGTTTAATGTAATTTCTGGTTCGGGTAGTGTAACAAATTGTATACAGGTTTTGTGTTTTTGATTTGGCATTATATATACAGATTGTTAAATGATCAAGTCAACTCTATTGTGGTTTGCAAGTTAAACCATTAAGAAAGCTACATCCAAAATGATCGTATCACTAACAACATTAATTGAAAATCCTAAAAGTTATAGTGATTTCATATTCAATTTTTAAATAACCAAAAGTTTTTTAAGTTCAAATTAGAAACATAAACTCAAAGTTATGATTAATTATCCAATTGTAACCCAAGCTTAAAGTTTATCATATTTTATTATAAGTTCAAATTAGAAACATAAACTCAAAGTTATGATTAATTATACAATTGTAACCCAAGCTTAAAATTTATCATATTTTATTAAATTCATTGAAACATTTCAAACAGCATGGGTGCATTTTTGTGTTTGTCACCGGAAGTCTTGCAATGTTTTTTTATTTTTGGTTCCATGTTATTAAAAAAAGTCAATCTGAATTTAGAATTCATGTCATTGTTTTTGAAAACACATATAATACATAAAAAAGATACTACATTTAAAATATTCTAAAAATAATATTTCGGTTATTTAGTTGATTAATAAAAGACAAAACAACATCTTGAATTGTCTTATGGATAATGTTAATTGTGTTTTTTGCAACAGGCATCCAGTGACTTGAGTCAATATGAGATTAACTTAACTATTACATTAAAATGTATGCAGATATAAATATTTTTATCACTATACATCGTTTGAACATAGCTTAAAATTTTGATGTGTTATTTTAAACTATTGATTATAGCTCATGTAGTGTCTCATTTATTAAATTTATTAAAAAAAAGAAAAGAAAAACAAAACGTGGTTGGTTAGTTGTCATCTTTTTTGACGAAATAAATGGTGTGGTGACATAATTTATGAATCTTCCACGTATTTTCAGTTAGCAGGGTATCCATGTTTTATGCTCAAGTTTGTTAGCGGTGCATATATATATGATTATATGTATGTATGTATGTATAAATATAATCGTAAAGGAATATTTGAATTCTTTAACCGCTGATTATATCATTCGTTTGTATAATTATATCTGGTTTCCATCGTTTTAACTTTTAAATAAAAGATGGTCGATGAGGTAGTTTGGCAGTTACAGAGGGATGTCTTGTATATGACTGTTTTGAAGTTCGGTTTCAAACGTGTGGCTAACTTTATAGAAGATATGCGTAAAATAGTAGGTGATTTGTTGGAATTACCTGCTTGCGATGTTCGTGACATTGGTGTTCGTGCTTCTATCGATGTGATTAGGAAGGCAATTAATCATTTGGATCGTATTGTGTCCACTCTTGAAAGTGTGAAGTGTTGCATGGAAGTTAAGATTAATTATCTAGAGCGATTTTAGTACTCATGTTTGTTTTTTATTTTTCTATGTCTCTTATTTCTGGTTTTTTTCTTTTTTTTTGTAGGATAGTATTTTAGTTTGTATAAAAGCGGCTTTTGTTTCAGTTATTGTATTTCTTACAATTAAAGTTAGGCCATCTTTACAGAAAAGAGTGTTTGATTTATATAGTTTGGGTTGTGTTTGTGCTTTTTTTTTCACTTAAACAAGTTTACATTGATAATCAGAATTCAGTAAAAAAAGTAAGGTTTAATAAAAAACGCAATGCCTTTATTAGAGCTTAATATTGTATAAAATATACATACAACTACAAATAGTATATAAGGACTATTGCAATAGGGTAACGTACTATTCCTAAACATAGTGATTTCGTATAAGCATAATCTTTTCCATAATAAAACACAATGTAATCAACAACATAAATGGTATAGGACAATATTAGTATATATTATTACATTTCTATAAAAACACGTTTTGTTTAAAAAAACTTAAATTAGGTTAACACACCTAATGTTTGTAATTATAATTAGCATTTTAAGTTATGCATTCATTTGTGGTAGTTTCGTGTTTACTTTGTTTTGTATAAAATATATAATATTATCTAATTAAAGACAATTATAATTCCTACAATTATGGTGCATGTTCAAAAACTACCCACTATGTTGCCACATTATTATTTGAACTTTGATAACTTTATTTAATAACCCAACTGTTGTCTTAATATTTTTTACTACAGTTCTTTAGTTTCCCTTATCAATAGGTTTTGAAAAGTTGTAGTTGGAAACGAAGTATCAAAGGAGCTACTATCTATTTAGCAATGTATGTGTGATTTTGTTTTTCATAGTGTGTATAGGTGTTTCATATTCATATTTAATTTCATTGCTTTCTTTTGTTGTTACTTGTATTTAATAGTTGGTTGCATGTCTTCTTATAGCTATGTTTGTTGCTATTGTGTTTTGTTAATTTAAATTATGTAGTATAAATAATAGATTAGGGTATAGCTTGACAATGGTGTATTTATGATCGAGATGTTTGCTTTACCTGCATGAAACAGTGTTATGTTCTAAGTATGTATATAGATCCGATGGTGTTTCTATATAATAGTCGTCTATTTTCTTGGAGTGATATCAAGTATGGATACGGTGTTTTGTGCTTATGTAATGATGGGTTGTGAGATGGTATTTTGGAGTGCATTATACGCAAAAGAAGTTTATAAAGTGATAACAGGAAGTTTACAACAAAATATTTTCACATGTTGGTTTATCTGCTGATTCTTCTAACAAATGTCAGAGCTTGCATATAGTGTGTAAGGCTGGTGCACATTGGTTGTTTGGTATAATCCATGATATTATGTACGTATGGATTGGTAAGTATTGTGTAGAGCTTCCAGTATGTAATAGCTATTGTAACCACCCTGGTTTTCACACTCGCAATTTATTCCGACAGGCATGATAACAAATACCGTGTTTGGAATGAAACTTATTTGAACATACTTGCTTTGTGCTTATACATGCTTATACCAATACAAACACGTGAAACAATTACAATCTTGTTGAGTTTTAGACTATTAAACAAGACTACACAAACTATAAGGGCCTATTATGACATTTTGTAACTTACTTTATAAATAAAAGAATTAAATTTTTAAACTTTTAAAAGTCTAGGGTTCAAAATGTCATTTTTTATACTTATATTTTAAATAAAACAAATATATATATTTGAATTAAAAGTCAAGGGACCATTTGGCCTTTTTCTTAAACTTGAACTACAGGGACTGTTCTTGTCATCTTAAAACTCTTTTTAACCTAATAACATTAACCGGGTTAGTTAAAATACAAAGGTTTTCTCATTTAGAGACTAACCAAGTTAGTCTATCCAGTTAACTAATACAGGGGCTATTTTTGTATATTATGAAACCTCAGGGACCTAACTGTAACTTCTGTTACATTTAATTAAATAAAAAAAAAAGGAAAAAGGTTTTATGGAAAACCTTTGAAAACCGGCCTCTTATCAGGATCGAACTCGGGACCTCTCGGTTAACAAACAAACACACAACCACTCGGCCGGGCATGCCACATCCGATTTATTCTTGACTCGTATTATATTTATAAACTATTTAAAACCGAACTGAATTTAATAATTCAGATCTGTAAGTTACGGGATTTCGAACAAATCCACCAAAATCGATCTGTTCCACTTGTTTACTTAATTAACTTATCTGAAATCATTCCCACATGTTCCCAACCCCATTACCAACTCATTTTCGCATTAATTCGACACACTTTATTGCCCATTCGGCTATAATTCAAATTTTTATAAAAATAATTTAAAGTGGAACAAACCCACTGATTCCTGTCGATTTTGTGTTGAATTGAGGTATTATTAAAGTCCCTTCAATCCCCACGATCATTCTACACCATTCACATTTCACAAACACTTCGAAATTACGTCTGTTCGCCGTCTGCAAATCTCGCCGGAATTCATACTCGCCGGACATAGCCGTTTCCTCGTTTCCCGACGTTACCGGAACAGTTTTATTCATCCAATCAGTATGTTCATACTTATTTAATATTTCTGCAAGTTTAATTCGATTATAATCCTGTTTTGAATCAGAATCGGGCGGGTTTGACCTTCGTTGACCAGTTTGGGGAAGAAGACAATGAATAGTATTTTGTTTTCTTTTTATTTAAACAGTTTTATTCAATAATTCATATTTAATCGATTTTAATCAGTTAAAGTACGAAATTTTTAACATGTATACTTTAAACACTGATACATTTACTAAAAATATAAAACTTGCAAAAGTATTTATAAAACCAATTTTTATATTTTTAAAACAGATTTATACTTTAAAATTCATATTAAATCCGATTTTCAGAAATAAAATCTGAAAATTTTATGATACTTATTTATTATGTTGTACATTACAGAAATAATTTTATTACTAATATTTCATGTAATTCTGTTATTTTTATAAATAAATCCGTATTTACACTATAAAAATATAGTTTGATTTAACATATTTAAATTAAATAACTATATAATTTTTATCCGAAATTATTTTTATGATATTATATACATTATTCTGAGTTTATATAAATTTTGTCACTGTTTTATTATTTACAGTTTATTTTACATAATTAAATCAGTTAATTTATTTAATTAAACTTAACAGTTTTATTTATATAATTATACAAACTCTGCCCGAAAATATTTTTATAACAAAATACATAATTTTCTGGGTTTATAAAATTTCTGAAACTGATTTGTTATTTACATATTATTTTAATAACTAAAACCATATAAACCATTATTATTATTTTAACCTTTTATTCCAAATTATTTATATAAAAATATTAAAAGACTCTAATAATTACTGTAAATCAGTAATATTACAAGTTAATAATCAAAAATGTTATTTTTAATTATTCTGATTTAAATTAATTATTTTGATAATTAATCATATAATTATCATATTAAAACAAAATGCTTATTATTTATCAAATAATTATATACTTTTGTACTTCTAAATTCAATTATAAAGTTATAAATTAATTATATCACTTGCACAATATTTTACCAATAATCATTATATTTAATTATGTTATTTAATTATACTAATTAATTATATTTGATTTATTATTACAAATATTTATATTAAAACAATTACATATCTTTGCAATGTTATTATTTATGTCAAATTAATATTTTTCATAAATAATTCCGTTACATCATATTCATTTTCCGAGTCCTCTTGTTAGGTTAACCAAATCACATAATTACCATTTAATCAAAACACTACCGAATCCTATAGATTTAGGATTTCCAATTATCCAATTAAACATTATTGTTGATACATATTCCATATTGTTGCATGTTCAATCAATTAGAGTGACGTGGAATCTTATTCCCAAGAACTCTCACACTTTGCATATTTGTTTGGACTTAACCGAAATCAAGGTGAGTTCATAGTCCCTTTTTACATTACTTTTGGGATGATACATATGTTACAATGTGATACAAACTATTTGCTATACATGGTTTCCCCGATTGTTTTTGCATTTGCTTAATACTTTGTTGTTTACTTTAAGAAGTTTACGTTCATTAACATGTACTTGCCCATCGGTTGTATTATAGCGCTATAGGATTGACGCCCCATTTCACTTCTCAAACTATTGTTGTGATATTGATAACTATTGCTGTGGCATTGATAACTAATGTGAGAACTAAGAAGTGAGGTGATATTACCGAGTACGTCTGAATGGTTTGAATGTACCACTAAGTAAATATATGTATTACTCTTTTGCTATAAAGACATATCGACAACCATTTTTTGTTGAAACTATATCTATATCACATTGACAATTTTTGCAGAAACAAAACCTATGAATTCACTCAACCGTTTGTTGATCCTTTTACTCCTAACATATGTTTCAGGTGACAATGTTTGATGACATGAATTGCAAGAATATTTTACATAAGATTGATTCAAGACTTATGCCTTAGACTAAATCCGAAATCAAGTGTACCTGTTATGTTGTATTTTTATTTATGTACAAGAATTTCTTTTGGATTTGAATGCAATCTATTTAATTGAACCTTAATCATATTTCAACTTAATTTAAACTCCATGTGCTCAAATGCATTCTATCAAGTTTCGTGACACCTTTGGCTTTTCCGCCTCCGGCCGGGGTGTTACAGATTGGTATCAGAGCCATGGTTATAGGGATTTAGGTTATTAGAAATTACTTTTGACCTAGACTATAACTTACCTAGGACACTTTCCATTAGTAACTCTTCCGTTATTTTTGCCTTAACTTCATCTCTATTCTTCTCTTTTGTAACCAATGCATCGTCATCACAGATCTCATCTTTAGATTTTACAAATGCTCATCACCTATCCTTAGGTGATTATTTTCAAAACCTCTTCTGATTTTTAAATTCTCATCAAAGTCTTGGACTCTAATAACGAACTTGTGCAATCTGGAAGGGTGAATGCCTGTATTCTGAGTTTTCTGTCTAGGCAAGCACTTCGTATAAATCTCATCAGACGCGAGACCAGTTGTGCTTACCTGGGAATTCTTGGGATGAGTATCCACTTATAGGCTAAAGCATGACTTCACCAAGTTATAAGAACCCAACTACTTTGACTTGTCATTGATGTCATTTATTCGTGGAATAAATGATATCCATCTTGTTACGTGTCTTCTTTGATCCTCATTAATTTTATGAAACTACATTACCCCATTATGAAATCACTATAATCTTTCCTTCAGAAAATGCCTCCATGACGAAACACACGTTTGCCTATCTGGGAACTACCGATGAGAGTACAGTATGCCTATCGGCTCAAGGCATGTTACCCTAATTCAAAAGGATTTTTTTTCTTTTCTCCATTTCAGAACAATCCAAGCCCTAATCAACCTACATTGTACTATTATCAATTTATTACGATACGATTTCCTCCTTTTCAAAGTTTCAAAATTTTCTCGAGACCATACCTGTCAGATTCAAATTTTCAAACTAGCTGCAGAACGTAGCATGGAAGCACTAACCGATCACATGGTGTAATCCGGAATCTCCTTATCTATATAAGAAACTCACTACACGAGCTAATCTACACAAGAACTACAAACTTCTCATATAACTCAACACATACCCAAACCTTTCTTAGTTCAACAAAACCCCATATCCAAATGGCAAATCTCCCAACAGCATATGCTGAATCTTCAAATGCAGCAAAAATTCATCCCTTCCTTCAGTTTACTACTTTACACTATCAAGAGAGGTATCAAAAACTCAAGCATAAAGAAGTTCTTACTATTAGCAGTATTGATTGGCAACGAATAGGAATGTTTGATTTCAGTGGTTTGCTGGCAAGATCACTACAACCTAATACACCCTGGCGTCGTTTCTTCGACATCCTAGAACCATCATATGATGAACTAGTGTATGAGTTCTTGTCCACTTTCTATTACAAATCTAATGAAAATCTTGCCAATGAATCCATTCATTTTCAACTTTGTGGGCAATTTCATACTATGTCATTAACAGAATTCGCAGTTCATCTGGGCATATATACAGATGAAGAAGTCAAACAACCCATTTTTACGGAGGCAGCAACATCTGGTTCCTCCGCGAATATGATAAATTATTGGCAATACCATTCATTAAAAGAATGGTGTATCAACAACAATTCTACAAGCTTCATAGACCCTTGTTATCAATATATGCACCGTGTGTTAGCCCACACTATCACGGGGCGCAAACATAATATACACAGGGTTAAAACAATCGAACTTTTCTATTTGTATAGTATTTTTGAGCAAGTTCCCTGTAATATTGCCCACGAGCTTGCTGAATATTTTTCTAGTCAACATTCAAATCCTCTGAGAAGTCTCAGGGGAGGGTCTTACATTACAAAAATAGCACAATCACTAGGTGTCTTAAGTGATCTGATTATCCAGGGATTATCTCCACCGAAGGCACCTGGGATTGTAAATCCTTACACCATGAGGCTAACCCCTGTTCATATTGGTACACTAACACAATCATCACAGTTGGGGGGAGCTCCAGTTATCTTAGAGAATACCTTCCCACAAAATTTACAACAATCATTTTTGCAGTTTCCTCAACCGTCTTTTTATCAGTTTGATATGCAACCACTGCTGCCATACATACAAGAACCTATTACAACTAACTTACCCCAACCTTTAATACCGAACGTCTTACCAAGCTTCCCACCGTTACCTTTCGAGGAAAATCCAATGATGCAAGGAACTTGGTTTGATGAAAACATGATGACTCAAGATCAGTTAGCATCAGAACCCTTTTTGCAAGCACCATTAATGCCACATTCTTTCCAGTCACTGTTGAACGAAGTAGAACAACTGCCACCAACTGATATGGCAGGCCCAAGTACGATGCCTCAAATGAATCTACCTCCAGATTCATTGGGAGACGAAGTGACTAGGTTAAACCATCAAGTTCAAAATTTGTCTCAACAAATAAGATGGTTGACAGAAAGAAATCAATGGTTGGAAAGCATGCTGATACAAATAACTGATCATATGCAACTGCCTCTACCACTTCCACCACCTTATAATCCTGAATTTGATCCATTACATAACTTATTTCAAATGTAAATTTGTTCAATAGATTGTCAAACAAACAATGCTATCATTGCTAATGTGAAACAATGTTTTGATGTAATTAATGTTGTGCTATATTGATGCTTATTTGATTTAAACAATGCTTCAACTTTATTTGTTTTCCTCGCTTAACTAGAAGTGCTATATGGACCATGCAACGAAACGCGTAATTTTGGGTGCACACTTAATTACGAGGTTCGATGCATGAGAATCATAGTAAGTCTTGTTAAGTAAGGTAGCATATAAAAACATTATGTGGTTATATGATTATCCATTATTGCTTATTTGTACACACAATTGTTTGCATAATATCTACATTACAAACCCAGCATAGCATAGTGTCATGCAAAACAATTTCTATACAATGATCCTCGTAAATTCTTCAAAATTTACAGCATCAAACAATGATTTGATTATTTTTCTAATCATTACAATTACATTCTACGGTCTCTTTCGAATAAATTTCGGGACGAAATTTTCTAAAGTAGTGGAGACTGTAACCACCCTGGTTTTCACACTCGCAATTTATTCCGACAGGCATGATAACAAATACCGTGTTTGGAATGAAACTTATTTGAACATACTTGCTTTGTGCTTATACATGCTTATACCAATACAAACACGTGAAACAATTACAATCTTGTTGAGTTTTAGACTATTAAACAAGACTACACAAACTATAAGGGCCTATTATGACATTTTGTAACTTACTTTATAAATAAAAGAATTAAATTTTTAAACTTTTAAAAGTCTAGGGTTCAAAATGTCATTTTTGATACTTATATTTTAAATAAAACAAATATATATATTTGAATTAAAAGTCAAGGGACCATTTGGCCTTTTTCTTAAACTTGAACTACAGGGACTGTTCTTGTCATCTTAAAACTCTTTTTAACCTAATAACATTAACCGGGTTAGTTAAAATACAAAGGTTTTCTCATTTAGAGACTAACCAAGTTAGTCTATCCAGTTAACTAATACAGGGGCTATTTTTGTATATTATGAAACCTCAGGGACCTAACTGTAACTTCTGTTACATTTAATTAAATAAAAAAAAAAAGGAAAAAGGTTTTATGGAAAACCTTTGAAAACCGGCCTCTTATCAGGATCGAACTCGGGACCTCTCGGTTAACAAACAAACACACAACCACTCGGCCGGGCATGCCACATCCGATTTATTCTTGACTCGTATTATATTTATAAACTATTTAAAACCGAACTGAATTTAATAATTCAGATCTGTAAGTTACGGGATTTCGAACAAATCCACCAAAATCGATCTGTTCCACTTGTTTACTTAATTAACTTATCTGAAATCATTCCCACATGTTCCCAACCCCATTACCAACTCATTTTCGCATTAATTCGACACACTTTATTGCCCATTCGGCTATAATTCAAATTTTTATAAAAATAATTTAAAGTGGAACAAACCCACTGATTCCTGTCGATTTTGTGTTGAATTGAGGTATTATTAAAGTCCCTTCAATCCCCACGATCATTCTACACCATTCACATTTCACAAACACTTCGAAATTACGTCTGTTCGCCGTCTGCAAATCTCGCCGGAATTCATACTCGCCGGACATAGCCGTTTCCTCGTTTCCCGACGTTACCGGAACAGTTTTATTCATCCAATCAGTATGTTCATACTTATTTAATATTTCTGCAAGTTTAATTCGATTATAATCCTGTTTTGAATCAGAATCGGGCGGGTTTGACCTTCGTTGACCAGTTTGGGGAAGAAGACAATGAATAGTATTTTGTTTTCTTTTTATTTAAACAGTTTTATTCAATAATTCATATTTAATCGATTTTAATCAGTTAAAGTACGAAATTTTTAACATGTATACTTTAAACACTGATACATTTACTAAAAATATAAAACTTGCAAAAGTATTTATAAAACCAATTTTTATATTTTTAAAACAGATTTATACTTTAAAATTCATATTAAATCCGATTTTCAGAAATAAAATCTGAAAATTTTATAATACTTATTTATTATGTTGTACATTACAGAAATAATTTTATTACTAATATTTCATGTAATTCTGTTATTTTTATAAATAAATCCGTATTTACACTATAAAAATATAGTTTTATTTAACATATTTAAATTAAATAACTATATAATTTTTATCCGAAATTATTTTTATGATATTATATACATTATTCTGAGTTTATATAAATTTTGTCACTGTTTTATTATTTACATTTTATTTTACATAATTAAATCAGTTAAGTTATTTAATTAAACTTAACAGTTTTATTTATATAATTATACAAACTCTGCCCGAAAATATTTTTATAACAAAATACATAATTTTCTGGGTTTATAAAATTTCTGAAACTGATTTGTTATTTACATATTATTTTAATAACTAAAACCATATAAACCATTATTATTATTTTAACCTTTTATTCCAAATTATTTATATAAAAATATTAAAAGACTCTAATAATTACTGTAAATCAGTAATATTACAAGTTAATAATCAAAAATGTTATTTTTAATTATTCTGATTTAAATTAATTATTTTGATAATTAATCATATAATTATCATATTAAAACAAAATGCTTATTATTTATCAAATAATTATATACTTTTGTACTTCTAAATTCAATTATAAAGTTATAAATTAATTATATCACTTGCACAATATTTTACCAATAATCATTATATTTAATTATGTTATTTAATTATACTAATTAATTATATTTGATTTATTATTACAAATATTTATATTAAAACAATTACATATCTTTGCAATGTTATTATTTATGTCAAATTAATATTTTTCATAAATAATTCCGTTACATCATATTCATTTTCCGAGTCCTCTTGTTAGGTTAACCAAATCACATAATTACCATTTAATCAAAACACTACCGAATCCTATAGATTTAGGATTTCCAATTATCCAATTAAACATTATTGTTGATACATATTCCATATTGTTGCATGTTCAATCAATTTGAGTGACGTGGAATCTTATTTCCAAGAACTCTCACACTTTGCATATTTGTTTGGACTTAACCGAAATCAAGGTGAGTTCATAGTCCCTTTTTACATTACTTTTGGGATGATACATATGTTACAATGTGATACAAACTATTTGCTATACATGGTTTCCCCGATTGTTTTTGCATTTGCTTAATACTTTGTTGTTTACTTTAAGAAGTTTACGTTCATTAACATGTACTTGCCCATCGGTTGTATTATAGCGCTATAGGATTGACGCCCCATTTCACTTCTCAAACTATTGTTGTGATATTGATAACTATTGCTGTGGCATTGATAACTAATGTGAGAACTAAGAAGTGAGGTGATATTACCGAGTACGTCTGAATGGTTTGAATGTACCACTAAGTAAATATATGTATTACTCTTTTGCTATAAAGACATATCGACAACCATTTTTTGTTGAAACTATATCTATATCACATTGACAATTTTTGCAGAAACAAAACCTATGAATTCACTCAACCGTTTGTTGATCCTTTTACTCCTAACATATGTTTCAGGTGACAATGTTTGATGACATGAATTGCAAGAATATTTTACATAAGATTGATTCAAGACTTATGCCTTAGACTAAATCCGAAATCAAGTGTACCTGTTATGTTGTATTTTTATTTATGTACAAGAATTTCTTTTGGATTTGAATGCAATCTATTTAATTGAACCTTAATCATATTTCAACTTAATTTAAACTCCATGTGCTCAAATGCATTCTATCAAGTTTCGTGACACCTTTGGCTTTTCCGCCTCCGGCCGGGGTGTTACAGCTATCACTATGAGTAGTTGAGGTATTTAAGGACTAGATATGAAGAGGAAGAAGATGCAGAATAAAACATTGACATTATTCATCAAGTGGTATCGAATGAATGTTGTTTGTATACAGATCTTGGTGGTATGGATAGTGTTAATATTAACCATGGTATTGCAAGTGATTCTGAAATATTATCAACACTGTCTTCTTCATCTATGTCGACATTTCGATCTGATGAAACCTCCCGTAATATTAGACGTTGTGGTCGTCCTCGATTACGAGATCGCCCTACTGCTTCAAACATTGAAAATATGCCAGTTCAACGACGTTGTTATGGTACGTATTGTTAATTTTTTTTATGCCACGTGTTCATGTTTTTAGGACACATCTGATTATATCTACGTGTATTGCAGTTGGCCCAAATTCAAATCAATTCCATGGAACTAATTCAATGAATAGTGATGTGACAACCTGAAATCTCAAGGTCCTTTTCTTGCGATGTAACATGAGTGCGATAGGTAAATGATTAGAGTATTGATTATGTTTGGCTAATAAATGAAATCGTAGGAGTTGTTAACTGTTTAGTAGTCACATGAGCATGCTTTACATTACTTGGCTACACGCGCCCGGGCCGCACACTTCGTCTACAATCGCACGCTGGGCTTGTGAGCCAAACCCTTCCTTCCTTTCCTCTCCACTTAATTGTCCTCGGCCCAATTCTCTCGAACCCAAAGGGGGGGGGGGGGTCCGGCCCAGTTATGTCAAACACATGCGTACACCCCATCCTGGGTATAGTTTTACTTTATCACAAAACCACAAGCCTCCTAACCCTACCTCTCATCTTCCTCGACGGCAGACTTTCCCCAACTCGAAGCTCTCCTCATCGTGGCTTGGCCCTTCCTCGCACATGATCTCTCTTGGTTAGTAATCACTCTCTTAACCGAGTTTCTCCTTGTTGCGTTTATCATGATGCTATTTTGTATTTAGTTGTATGGTTGATATGAATAACTGGTGAATCTATGTTAAATCATTGTGACAAACTTGGAACGTGCTTGATGATATCGATAGACTAGGGATGGTAGGATGTGATACCTTGACTGTTCGTATGGATTGATGTTCATGGGACTAATTGTATTTGTGGTATAATATGTTGTAACTGTATGAGAGTTAGGGATCCATACATAAAATAATAGGTCTTGGATTAATGTGGTTAGAACTATTGTCATGCATACGTTGATAGGGAATGGAATGGCAATTATAATGATTAAAAAATGGATAGTGGGTGAGTTGTTGAGATCTTTTAGTGTGCATGTGAGCAATGGGTGATTCATAACCTACTGTGATGTATCAGAAGTCTTTAGAGGTCCAATAGGGTTAAAGGTAAATGATATAATAGAGTTGATAACTTTGACTAACAAAATGGCGGCCATGTGTTTGATCTTTTAATAATGATGAGATGATGATTGATTTAATTGATGATGATGGTCGATGATCACAAACAGGAATTGATATACTTTGTATTTGTTCGATCCCACTATGTGTTTGGTCCAATCAGAATTGTCCACTGACTTCACAAAAATCGATTAACCAATTTTGATGACTAGGGTATATAATATTGTTGATTTCGGGTGCCACTGTTTAATTTTGTGAAGAATAATAAATGGCATGATACATTAATATGTTGATATGAAATTTCAATATGATAATAGGAACAATTGGGGTTAACTGAATTTTTGTTACACTTTCTTGATGGTTAAACGACATCATGAGGGGGCTGGGTATGTTATTGGGTTAAGAAACCGGTTATTAGACCGGGTAGGGTGAGTTGGACTGAACAGGAAATGCGGGCTGCATATATTTGTTTTGGGCCAGCACCCTACTGGGTCACGCTGATGTTAGCAAAACGGATTTGAGCACCTTAGATTAAAACAGGGATTAGGGGTTAAAGAATTACCACTCATGCACTCAAACGGCTTTTAATAATCATGGCTCACATTGTTTAAAAATCAACAACAGACTATGAATGTTTGTTTCATATATGGACATGGGTGTATAGGGAGTGGGCCGAAGCTTTATGGGCTGTTGCAACTCAAGGTGCTAAATCTAGTGCTAACATTAGTTGTGTTATTAAAGTGAATTTGGGCTCGATGGGCTACGCACACACTTACATCGGTAAAGCTCAGTGGGCCGCTCCTTAATTTGAATGATGTGATGAGCTGTCAAGTGTTGTTAGTCGGTTATGCTTGTGATACGTAATTACTTGTGATTCGAATATTTATTGTGTATTATGTGAACTGCATGGGTTGAACTTGTGATATGAACTTACGTGAACCATTACGCCATACGTGCCACGAGATGATCAATCTGTGTTTACAACTTGTGAGAATAAGTGGATTTTTTTTGGTGCATGAGTTTGATTGATATCGGTAACTATGTTTGGTTGTTTATCGCTTGAGCAAATACGTGTGACTAGATACGTGAACTGTGAATCCATAAAACTAACTGTCTCTGGTAACCACGATAGGATTTGATTGATCAACTGTTTAACGAGCATTTAGTCTTACCGAGCAAAACAAAGGTGAGTTCACTACTTTTGAGCATGCGTCCCGGTGGTTGGGACAGTCAGTGGGTATCCCGGGGAGGGATAAATCTTTTGGGTAAAACTGGTATATTGGATAATATTCTCATTCTATCACTCTTAAGTCCCATCTTTTGTTACCGGGGAGGTAACGGGGTATTAGTTGGTAGCGCTACTTAGGTTTGGCACCATCACGCCGTACCGGGGAGGACGGGGTATTAGTTGGTAGCGCTACTTTGGTTTGGCACCCTCATGGATTTGGATACTTGCTGTCTGGAGTAGCAGAAGTGATCATGGGTCGATTGGAGGGATTGATGTGATTGAATACTTGATACTATACTTTGGTTTTATACGGTTTAACTTTGGTTTTCTTTTGCTTCCGCTGAACATATTGGTTTTCGTATAAACTTGTGATGGTATTTTATTAATGGTTGAGAACTTTATTTTTGAAATTTGTATGGGTTCAATGTAATTAGTGGCTCATTGTCAGTACGTCACACGCCTATCAAGGACACTCCCTATGTGGTATTTTGGGGGTGTGACAGTTTGGTATCAGAGCCACTGGTTATAGTGAACTTGGTTTTAAAACGTTATCATAAGACCAGACTATAACCGAACAGTTCCGAAGTTGACCATGATACTCAGCTCCAGACTGCAAGGTTCGTTTCCCGTTTACTATTGCATAGTATATCTAGTGTTTGCTTATGAATAACATCACACGTGAATGCACACTTAGCACTGCAATATTAACTTCTATGTTACCAACCCATGTTACGTGTTTTAAGAGTGCGACTCTTCTTGAACTTTCATGATCTATGTTGTGGTGTCATCTGTCTTATTGCTCGAATTCGGGGAACCTTTTAGCGCGAGTTAAGAGGCACTGAGATAAGCATGCAAATTGCCTTATTATTATGGGTGCACACATAATAATAATGTGGGGTGCATGTGAGTCCTAGTGAGGCTTAACGAGTGTGAGAGGGGTTCCGCTCTGTTAATTGATGTTATGTTAGAACTCAGCAGTCTATAGGAGTCATAGCAGTGATTGTCTCCTACTCGAACATGATCTTTTCACCCCTTTCTGACTCCTTACGAATCTCGATGCTATTGAGTATCACCTGATCACACATCTGAACGCCTAGCGAACTGTGTAGAATGTTAGGTGCTAGTACGAACGTCCCTGAGTTGGATGGCTCAGCGTCAAATGATTGGACTATACTTTCCTCACTTATCTTTGTTTGCTGGAACTTAGCGTGATGACGCCTTAGATCCCGAAGTGCGATCACTTCTGCAACACTCTCGCGACATACCGTGTATTATTCAGTCAACTTGCAAGAACGATGGACAAGAGGGTAAACGTAGTACCTTACCGACTTCAGTAATTAAACGACCCTAGTTACCGGCAACGAAAAACAGTGATTTGACTCCAATCGAATCCTTAACCCCAGCCAGTGACTCATGGGAGTCGACTCTTACGAACCAATCGGGACAAAATCGATGACGATTGACTGTAGAGCGAACTGTGTAACCGCCTGCACCAGGAGTAGTGCCTTAGGACGTGGCACAGAATGTGACAAGATGGACCTTGTTGGTGAAAGGACGCAGGACATCGTTACAGGCAACAATATTAGAGGCAATAGTCGCGGCAACATCAATGTACTCGTGATCGTAGCTTACAGTATGGAAACGAAGGTGACCTCGACAAAGATTGACTGTGTTAAGTCAAGGTGACGACAACCAAGGGAACGACGGCAGTACTGGAAATTCTCGTGACGGAAACAACACTGGAAATGAAGCTCATGGAAGGACATTTAGTATTAGCATAGGCTATACCAGGCGTAATAGCAACACGATAGCTTGGATGGGTAGCTATTCACTTCGTCTTTGTTCTGTTTAACCCTGATGCTTCTTGAAACCGAACCTATTGTGGAGTCGGCTGATGCAAGTCAATTGAAGCCTTATATGTTCACTGGGATGCAAACTCGACCTTGGGGAACAGGTGTTCGACATCGACCTTCCTTCTACTACCCCTGATGGTTACAATGCAGTAGTTAGTGTGGATTGGTTATTCAGAAATCGCGCAGACATACCTTGTGAGGAGGAAATTTTGTGTGGAGAATTGTTATTTGTTCTAAAGCAACAGAGTGGTGCAAAGGTTAGCGCCATATCAACTATGAAGGCCCAGAAGTGTCTACGGAGGGATCACCCCGCTACGTTAGCAACCGTTACTGATGTTGAGGCAAAGGAAAAGAGGATCGAGGATCCACCAATTGTTCGTGATTCCTCACCGTGTGCTACCCGAGGAGCTTTCAGATTTACTTCCACCACTGTTAGGCAGAATCTCAGTTTGATCTCACGACAGGGGCAACCCTGATTACTCGTGCTACATACCGTCTTGCACCAGGAGGGTTGCAAGGACTATCTACAAGAACTGTTGGACAGGAGTTTTATTGGACATAGTGTTTGTTCGCTTTGGGGAGCCCCAGCTATATTTGGGAAGATAAAGCCTTTTCGTATGTGTACTAATTATCCAGAACTCAACAAGGTGACAATCAAGAACTGTTTGCCTCGACCATGTATTGACGGAAGACCAAGAGGAGAATGTTCCTGAAACGGCATATCGAACACAATACGGCCATTGCGACTTTGTACACCATGACCA
The DNA here is from genome assembly GCA_030545235.1 of Helianthus tuberosus. Lineage (NCBI taxonomy): Eukaryota > Viridiplantae > Streptophyta > Magnoliopsida > Asterales > Asteraceae > Helianthus > Helianthus tuberosus. The sequence continues at coordinate 19,276,652 of CM060364.1, read as the reverse complement.
TTAAGTTAATCAACACACCAGCAGCTTTATGGACCACATGAATCGACCGAATTTATGGATGACGTAGTGGATCATTTCCAAGAGGAAGGAACATCATGGGCGGCATTTGTATCTTATTTTAGAGCTCCTGAGAGAGGAGCCACTCCGCGCGAAGTCTTGCTAAAGGTCACTTCTAGATTCGAGAGATACCTTTTTGGTCATATGATCAACGAAGTGGGAATACATGTGGATCTCGCTAAAGACCCATTTCGTTAGAAATTGTTCGGCACCAAAGATCCCTTCGAGGATGCAGCAATTTCTTGGTCACACTAGACTCTATCGCAGATCCACCACAGGATTTTCGAAGATCGCGCAGCTTAAATCTCTTTAGCACAGTAGGGTGCTGTATTCGTGAAAGACAAAACAGGAGGACGTCTTTTCAGCTTTCGAATCCCAACTCTGCAATGTTTACACACCGACGCAACACGAGAAAGTGATGACTTACGTAATGGACTTATAGGAAAAACTACACGAGTCACGACCTGTGGTGGAAGCCGTAGTCTTTGGATTTAAATTGGAGGCATTACTTGGAAGGTATTGAATGCACCACTTAGACCGATCACAAGGGCCTCCCGTGTACCCTTGTTTCAAGAGAGCTAAACATGTGATGGCAACGCTGGGCGGAACTTCTGAATGATTACGACTGTGAAACCTGAACGTGCACGAGCTTTGCAACTCACTATCGACTCTAATCTACCTGATCAGACTCGCTCTATTCAAACTGGAGAAATGAAAGAAGAGAATTTTCAAGTTGAACCCACGCGGGGCATGGTGAAGTAACCTTAGGCAGGTCGGACGATATTCGCTACCTCATGGAACGAATGTGGATCCCATTATACGGCGACTGTAGGGAATTTGTGTTGAGCGAAGCACACCGGCCTCGATATTCTAGTCGTCTGGGTTTTGATGAGAGATAGTAGGATCTATAAATCTTGTACAGGTGGTCGGGCTTGAAGGCCCACCTGGCAATGTATGTGAATGATGTTTGACTTGTGGGAAAGTCAAGGTGGAGTATTAGCAAAAAGAAACATCGAAACGGAAACAATATCACCTGGGTGATCGTTGATTGTCTCATGTAACCAGTACACTTTCTTGCAATCAAGGAAACTGACGAGTGTCCGCAGCTTGTGAATATTCCTCTGAGAGAGGCGGTTTTTTTTAGGCACAAGGTGCCAACTCCTGTATCTTTGGTTTTGATCTATATCTGATTTATGACAGGAAAAACAACATCCATGGCTCACGTCTAGACACGAGCATCGCTTATCACCGTAGGACAAACGGCCTGGGTAAACGAACCATCCTAGCACTCGAAGACATGCTGCGAGCATGTGTGTGATTGACTTAGTAAAAATTGGAAGGAAACCTACCTTTGGTTAAGTGTACTGCAGCAGTTACCATTCTAGTAATCAGACAGCTCTGTTTGAGGCATTGTATGGACAGTAACACTAATCTCCTGGTTGGATTAAGGTGGGTGACAACCTAATCACAGGTCCAGGACTTTTACTCGAAACTCTTGGGAAGATTGCTTGGATCGGAAATCGTTTGGCGCCAACGAGTGACCGTCAGGGAAGTTGATAAGCTTAGGAAACACTGGGAGTTCGCTATAGGCGATCGTATCATGTTGAAAATCTCACCCTGGGAGGGCGTGGTACGCTTGGGAAACGTGACAAACTTAATTTACGTTACGTTGGGTTATTCAGAATTCTGGGAAGAATCAGTCACGTCGCCTACAAACTCGAGTTACTCGACGAATTGGGTAACGTACATGATGTCATTTATGTCTCGAATCTAAGGCAGTGGTTGTTCGATAAAACACTTGTGATACCCTTATTAGAGTCTGAGGTTAATGAAAAGTTGTAGTTGTTGAGGAATCTACTGAAATCATGGACCAGGACGTCAAAGTTCTTTAGCATAGTCGAATTCCAATCGTGAGAGTTCGTTGGAACTCAAGACGTGGACCGAAGTTCACGTAGGAACGCAATGATCGGAGTAAGCTCCAGTAGCCTCAGTAGTTCAAACGGTTGAAGTAACTCCTGATGCCACTGGCGAATTTAGGGACGGAATTCCCTTTCAAGTTGGGGATGATGTGGTAGTCGCGGAAAATTTCACAGTCATCCAGATTTAACACGTTGCCGTTTTGGATTACTTGTCAAATTTTGGGACGAAATTTCTTTCAAGTTGGGGATGATGTGACAACCCGAAATCTCAAGGTCCTTTTCTACGTATAACTTGCTTTCATGATTCGTCTTGCGATGTAACATGAGTGCGATAGGTAAATGATTAGAGTATTGATTATGTTTGGCTAATAAATGAAATCGTAGGAGTTGTTAACTGTTTAGTAGTCACATGAGCATGCTTTACATTACTTGGCTACACGCGCCCAGGCCGCACACTTCGTCTACAATCGCACGATGGGCTTGTTGGCCAAACACTTCCTTCCTCTCCTCTCCACTTAATTGTCCTCGGCCCAATTCTCTCGAACCCAAAGGGGGGGGGGGGTCCGGCCCAGTTATGTCAAACACATGCGTACACCCCATCCTGGGTATAGTTTTACTTTATCACAAAACCACAAGCCTCCTAACCCTACCTCTCATCTTCCTCGACGGCAGACTTTCCCCAACTCGAAGCTCTCCTCATCGTGGCTTGGCCCTTCCTCGCACATGATCTCTCTTGGTTAGTAATCACTCTCTTAATCGAGTTTCTCCTTGTTGCGTTTATCATGATGCTATTTTGTATTTAGTTGTATGGTTGATATGAATAACTGGTGAATCTATGTTAAATCATTGTGACAAACTTGGTGTTGGGGTATACGCACGCGGAAGCAACACACACTCAAGAACACTCAACTGCAGAAATAAGAAAAAAGAACGACACAAGAATTTACGTGGTTCGGTCGCCAACTGCAACCTACGTCCACGGGTAACTAGGAATTCATATTTCTTTCGAATGAGTTACAAGTTATTACAAATACAGAGAATCATCTTATATAAAGATTGGATACAAAGAGAAAGTTGTACGCATTTAAGTCTGCTCATCCATAAGCTTTAAATGCTCCCGTTGAAGTGAATGCTCCCGTTGCATTGAAGTGGAGCTTTAAAGTCTGAACAGTGCTAGAGCCTTAAATGCTCCTGTTGTGAAGTGGATTCACACTTAACAATCTCCCACTTGAAGCCACGGAACAATCTTCACCTGTGCTTCAACTGTGCATCTGTATTTCTGTAAGAAACTTTAGTACCTTCCTAGTTACCCCACCCCGCCTTCATTATTCCTGAAGGCCAGCTGAAGCTCCCCCGAACTCCAACCCAACAGTCTTACCAGACCCAGCCGTGACTGAAACCGCCACTGACTCATTCTCTATCTCAACCGGCTTGCACGATCCACCAGCTCCAGAGATACACCGAGAATTAATACCACTCTCCACATTTTGCAAACTATTTCCAGGAGAGCATTTTTCTTCCATCGGAATCTTCGTCTTCAAAACCCAACGGCTCTTTGTGATTGTACCCGGAACACGACCCATGCTCCCACTATCACCAAATCCCCTGACTGGTTTAAACTTAGACCCCCCGACCACATTCAACTGACATCCCCAAAGCACCAGGATTCAAGTTTGCAAATTGAACCCTCTTCCGCTTACTAGATTCAGTGAACCAGACTTTATGCTGTACAGGGACGGCTACTCCCTCAGCAGGTATCTCAACTAGATACAACGATCCTCGTCTCCTCCTACAGGCAACAACAAGATTTCCATCAATCACCTTCCACTTCCCACCACCAAACTTAACATCTAGTCCCTGTTTATCCAGTTGACTAACAGAAATAAGTTTCTTCGTTAAACCTGGAATTACCCTGACATTATGCAAGTTCCACGTAGTGCCTAGTGGAGTCTTCAGATTAACATCTCCCATACCCGTAACATTAAGAACATGACCGTTAGCTAATCATACCTTTCCAAAGTCTCCTTTCTTCAGATTCACCATCGTCTTCCCGCTGTGCATGGCGTGAAACGAAGAACCAGAATCCATAGCCCAAGAGTTTTCACTGCCTTCCACTGAGTCCCAAGGCATCAAACCCAGACACATTCTCAGAAGCAGAATTCAAATATTCATGACATCGACTCCAAAAGATGTCTGAACCTCCATGCAACCCACAAGTCAACTATGCCCAGCTCCCACCGTAACAGTTATCCCAACCCATGCCAAACGACACTCCATGAGCCGAACCTTCACTTGTACTATTCCTGTGAAAAAACCTTCACCCAGTACAAAGATCCATTCAAATGTCAAACAGCTGATCACCACCGAACAAGGAATACCATCCACAATTCCAGACCAGCTAACCAGCAAACGGTTATAACTACAATAGAGCTTCCAACAAGCAATAGTTCCATGACTTGCCATTGACTTTCTTTTCACTTGTGTCAACATCAACAACTCTGTTGATTCCATTTTCTCTATGTTCTCACCCATCGACCAGTACCACATCCAAGTTCCCACGACAACCCAATCAACCGAAACCCGAAACCGTCACAAACCTCGGTTTCACAATTTTTTTTTCGGTTCATAATAAATGTCAAAACATGAACTTGAAACACAAACCATATTTAGCCCGCAACCCAAACTCGACCAACGGCTGAATATCCCAGCGGCTCCAATCGAATTAAAAAAAACGGCTAAATAATATTTTAATTTGGTACAAACCTCGATCACCTCGTCCAAAAAAAATAATCCGATGATCCCCAAGAGTTTACCCGGCTCCAGTCGAAAAAAAAAATAATCGACAACCACAAACTCTAAATCACCACTCGATCATCTTGTCCCACAAAAAATACCCCTTATTTTTTGAATGTGGACCCACAAGAAAAAAAAACAAATAAAAAAAGAATCTTCTTTTTTTTCTTTTGTCTTTGAACGTGGGAGACATACCTACCCACACAAACTTTTCCCTTTTTTTTTTGTTGTGTCTTCTCACAAAGAGAATCCAATGGCAGACTCTTTGAACACCAAACACAAGCAACCAAAACCAAGAAACAATTCTTTCTTTTTTCTTCTTGATTTGAACGAGAGTAAGAAACCAATCAAGAAAATCATTCCTTTTTCTTCTTTCAAACACAAGACAACCACCAGCGATTCACAGGTCTCCGGCGATTTCAGTCGGCTTCAAGCTACCGACACACCAACCTAATCGCTACCCCGCGATTCACAGGTCTCCGGCGATTCCAGTCGGCTTCAAACTACCGACACACCAACCCAATCGCGATCTCAGGTATTCTGTCTTTCTTTCGAATCGTGTTCTTCGTGTGTAAACGAGCCGTAGCTCTGATACCAGTTGTTGGGGTATACGCACGCGGAAGCAACACACACTCAAGAACACTCAACTGCAGAAATAAGAAAAAAGAACGACACAAGAATTTACGTGGTTCGGTCGCCAACTGCAACCTACGTCCACGGGTAACTAGGAATTCATATTTCTTTCGAATGAGTTACAAGTTATTACAATTACGGAGAATCATCTTATATAAAGATTGGATACAGAGAGAAAGTTGTACGCATTTAAGTCTGCTCATCCATAAGCTTTAAATGCTCCTGTTGAAGTGAATGCTCCCGTTGCATTGAAGTGGAGCTTTAAAGTCTGAACAGTGCTAGAGCCTTAAATGCTCCCGTTGTGAAGTGGATTCACACTTAACACTTGGAACGTGCTTGATGATATCGATAGACTAGGGATGGTAGCAGGGGCGCAGCTATTGAGGGGCGGGGGGGGGGGGGGTCGCCCGACCCTCCGAACTTTTCGGTTAGTAGTGTTACGTATATGTTTTTCGTATAGAAATTTTTAGGGATATACGTGTTAGACCCCCCGGTTTTTAAAAAAAAAATTTATGTATATACGTGTTAGACCCCCCGGGTTTCTAAAAAAAAATTATGTATATACGTGTTCGACCCCTCCGGTTTTCTAAAAAATAAATTATATAACCCAAACAAAATACCCCAAATTAAAGAGTGTGTTATTAACTTATTATATGTATGTTAGTTATTATAAGCCCAAAAGACCTTATCCAAATCAAAACTAATGGCCCATATGATATATGAAATTAGACCCAATATTGAAACTAATAACTAAACCCAATATCAACTCATGTGTGCAAAAAAGAAACAGAAGAAAAAAACGCTGGGCAGGGGAAACTGGAAGAAAGCGACTGGGCTGCTTCTGCTTGTGTTCGACGGCTGCTGCTGCCTGCTTGTTCGAGACCTCAATTCGAGATTCCTTCTTCGAGACTTCTTCTTCACTTGTTCAATCGTCCTCACAGGTATGTTAATTTTTATGTTTAGATTTGATTTAGGGCTCCAATTTATATGAATTAGGTTGAAATAAGGTGTGAGTTTTAGCCCTAAACTTGTTGAATTTTTATGTTTAGGTTTGATTTAGGGCTTCAATTTATATTAATTTTTATGTTTAGGTTTGATTTAGGGCTCCAATTTATATTAATTTTTATGTTTAGGTTTGATTTAGGGCTCCATGGGGAAGAAGAATAAATGCATAACCTCTTTTTTTAAAAGAAAGATTGAAAATGAAGAACAAGTAGAGGGTATTGTTGATGGAAACAATGAGAACAAACGTCAAAAAGCTTCACCAAGTGAACCGGTTAGTGAAGTGAACAATGAGGCGAATTAAAACATTCCACCGGTTAATGAAGCGAATAATGAGGCGAATCAAAACATTCCTCAAAATCCTACTAACATCAATGAAGTGGATGTTAGTAGTCTAGAAAGAGATCCCGCTAAGCGACTCCCAATGTGGAAATATCCAGTTAATATACGGGAACAAGTAAGACTAGCTTATATGTCATTAGGAGCGTATCAAATAAAGCTAGATGAGTATAAGCCTAGGGGTCCAAAGAACAATCTTCGTAGATTTAAATATGCTTGGTTTGATATGTTCCCTAATTGGTTAGAGTATTCTCCAACGAAACACAAGGCTTATTGTTTCCTTTGTTATTTATGTAATGATAAACCGAATGAGAGCCACGGTCATAGTGCATTTACTACAGAAGGCTTTGACAATTGGAAAAAGGTTAATGATAGGGATAAATGCCCATTGTTGAAGCACATTCAATCTTCAAATCATAAAAAAGCTTTTCTATTGTATACGAACTTGTTGAATCAAGAAGCACATCTTGACAATTTCATAGAAAAGAAAAGTGAAGGGAAAAAACCTTTGAACCGGTTAAGATTAAAAACCACAATTGATGTAGTTCGTTGGTTGACTTACCAAGCTTGTGCCTTACGAGGACATGATGAATCTTCCACATCTAAGAATCAAGGTAACTTTCGTGAATTGCTAAAACTTTTAGCCCATTATAATGATGATGTTGCAAAGGTTCTTTTCGAAAATGCTCCATATAATTGCAAGTATACGTCTTCTGATATTCAACAATAAATTCTTAGCATTATGGCTAATAAAGTTCGTACGCATATACGAAGCGAAGTGGGGGATTCATGGTTTTGTGTCATGGTTGACGAGTCACGGGATGAGTCGAAAAAAGAGCAAATGGCGATAGTTTTAAGATTTGTTGATGCTGAAGGAGTGATACGGGAAAGGTTCTTAGATTTAGTTCATGTTACGGATACTTTATCAGCGACCTTAAAAGTAAATTTGTGGAATACACTATTGCATTACGGTTTTGATGTTAGTAAAATTCGTGGTCAAGGCTATGATGGTGCTAGCAATATGAGAGGAGAATGGAACGGATTGCCCGACCCGAATCACCGACACCCTACCCGACCGGCCGACCCGACCCGAATCGAATCACCGTTGCCCGACCGAACATAGAAATTTTTTTTAGGTCTAATGCCTTCCGACCCCTCGATTTTTTTTTTCAAGCTTCGCCACTCGATGGTAGGATGTGATACCTTGACTGTTCGTATGGATTGATGTTCATGGGACTAATTGTATTTGTGGTATAATATGTTGTAACTGTATGAGAGTTAGGGATCCATACATAAAATAATAGGTCTTGGATTAATGTGGTTAGAACTATTGTCATGCATACGTTGATAGGGAATGGAATGGCAGTTATAATGATTAAAAAATGGATAGTGGGTGAGTTGTTGAGATCTTTTAGTGTGCATGTGAGCAATGGGTGATTCATAACCTACTGTGATGTATCAGAAGTCTTTAGAGGTCCAATAGGGTTAAAGGTAAATGATATAATAGAGTTGATAACTTTGACTAACAAAATGGCGGCCATGTGTTTGATCTTTTAATAATGATGAGATGATGATTGATTTAATTGATGATGATGGTCGATGATCACAAACAGGAATTGATATACTTTGTTTTTTTGAACGGCCGACAAAAACTTTATTCATTGTAGCAAGATGCTACCCACCAAATATACAAACAGTTTACACCAAAAACCACCAAACATAAAGCAATTACATTACATCAACTAATCATCAAATTTTAAACCGGCTCCAGTCCTCCCATGTTAAGGACACCCCCTTTGATCTATTAAGGACACCCCCTTTGATATACTTTGTATTTGTTCGATCCCACTATGTGTTTGGTCCAATCAGAATTGTCCACTGACTTCACAAAAATCGATTAACCAATTTTGATGACTAGGGTATATAATATTGTTGATTTCGGGTGCCACTGTTTGATTTTGTGAAGAATAATAAATAATAAATAAATGGCATGATACATTAAGGATTAGGATCAAATACAAAGGATCCTAATCGTAAGAAGTGTAAAAAGTATTTATAGAATGACAAGTGTCCAATAACTTAAAAAAACCCACTAAAAAAAAAAAAACCTTAAACATCCACCACCACCAAAAACCCCCACCCCCCCCCCCCCCCCACATCACCCACCAAAAAATTTTTTTTTTTTTTTTTTTTTTGCCGAGGGGGTTTAGGTTTTTGGGTGGTGGTGGGGGTGGGTGTTTAGTTTTTTTTATATTTTTTTTAGGTTTTTGGGGGGTGGGGGTTAGGTTTTTTTAAGGTTTTTGGGGGGTGGAGGTGGGGGTGGGTGGGGGGGTTTAGGTTTTTTTTTTTGGGGGGGGCGGGGGGGTTAGGTTTTTGGGTGGTGGTGGGGTGGGGTGGGGTGGGGGTGGGTGTTTAGGTTTTTGGTGGTGATGTAGTGGGTTTAGTTTTAGGTTATTGGACACTTGTCACTCTATAAATACTTCTTACACTTCTTACAATTAGAAGCCTTTGTAGAATAACTTGACCTGATACATTAATATGTTGATATGAAATTTCAATATGATAGTAGGAACAAGAGGGTTAACTGAATTTTTGTTACACTTTCTTGATGGTTAAACGACATCATGAGGGGGCTGGGTATGTTATTGGGTTAAGAAACAGGTTATTGGACCGGGTGGGGTGAGTTGGACTGAACAGGAAATGCGGGCTGCATATATTTGTTTTGGGCCAGCACCCTACTGGGTCACGCTGATGTTGGCAAAACGGATTTGAGCACCTTAGATTAAAACAGGGATTTGGGGTTAAAGAATTACCACTCATGCACTCAAACGGCTTTTAATAATCATGGCTCACATTGTTTAAAAATCAACAACAGACTATGAGTGTTTGTTTCATATATGGACATGGGTGTATAGGGAGTGGGCCGAAGCTTTATGGGCTGTTGCAACTCAAGGTGCTAAATCTAGTGCTAACATTAGTTGTGTTATTAAAGTGAATTTGGGCTCGATGGGCTACGCACAAACTTACATCGGTAAAGCTCAGTGAGCCGCACCTTAATTTGAATGATGTGATGAGCTGTCAAGTTTGTTAGTCGGTTATGCTTGTGATACGTAATTACTTGTGATTCGAATATTTATTGTGTATTATGTGAACTGCATGGGTTGAACTTGTGATATGAACTTACGTGAACCATTACGCCATACGTGCCACGAGATGATCAATCTGTGTTTACAACTTGTGAGAATAAGTGGATTTTTTTTGGTGCATGAGTTTGATTGATATCGGTAACTATGTTTGGTTGTTTATCGCTTGAGCAAATACGTGTGACTAGATACGTGAACTGTGAATCCATAAAACTAACTGTCTCTGGTAACCACGATAGGATTTGATTGATCAACTGTTTAACGAGCATTTAGTCTTACCGAGTAAACCAAAGGTGAGTTCACTACTTTTGAGCATGCGTCCCGGTGGTTGGGATAGTCAGTGGGTATCCCGGGGAGGGATAAATCTTTTGGGTAAAACTGGTATATTGGATAATATTCTCATTCTATCACTCTTAAGTCCCATCTTTTGTTACCGGGGAGGTAACGGGGTATTAGTTGGTAGCGCTACTTAGGTTTGGCACCTTCACGCCGTACCGGGGAGGACGGTTGTGAACTAATTACCCAGTCGGGCCCAGTGCTTTGATAGGAGCACTGGGGAAAGGGCAAAACATACATCAGGAGCCGTCTTGTTTATCATCGAGATATTATCAATATTACCTTTACATTTGTTAACGAACTGGAATAAACACTTGGTAATAAACGTTTTCTTAAACTGTGAACTCGCCAGCTTTGTTTGATACACTTGTTGCATGCTCGCAGGTCGTTAGGTTTCATGGATTTGGATACTTGCTGTCTGGAGTAGCAGAAGTGATCATGGGTCGATTGGAGGGATTGATGTGATTGAATACTTGATACTATACTTTGGTTTTATACGGTTTAACTTTGGTTTTCTTTTGCTTCCGCTGAACATATTGGTTTTCGTATAAACTTGTGATGGTATTTTATTAATGGTTGAGAACTTTATTTTGAAATTTGTATGGGTTCAATGTAATTAGTGGCTCATTGTCAGTACGTCACACGCCTATCAGGGACACTCCCTAGGTGGTATTTTGGGGGTGTGACAAGTGATGCACCTTTTGTATCACATTCTTTAACTTCGGAGTTTGTTTCAGCATCATCGCCATCTATGCACAACCGGAGGTCATCTTGTGCTGGTGTTACCAAGATGAAAACTCATCAAGTATGGATTGTTCATTGATGACTGTTAGTTGTTTGAATGCCTCATTAAAATGATAAATATAACTTTCACTTATATGATTGTTTTATTTTGTATAGGAGATGTATAATATTGGGATTGTGGAATTACAGAATATGTATGTCCTTATTGCAAAGCGATCTTGTGGTATGGTAAGAGAAGTACTAAATATCTTGCCCCGTCTAATCCAACTTTCTCTATTTGTTGTGGTAAAGGCAAGGTTGTTTTACCTTTACTTCGGCATGCTCCGCAACCATTGCGACGGCTTTTACAGCCGAATGGTGAACCGTGATCTAAGGTGTTTAAAGAGAATATCAAGCTTCTAAATTCAATGTTTTCGTTTACTTCTACTGGCGGTAAAGTCTGTTCGGATGTTAATGATGGATGTGGTCCCTATACATATGTGTTGAATGGACATAATCATCATAGGATTGGTACTTTGTTACCTCAGCATATTGATGGACGGCCAAGAATTGCACAACTATATATTTATGACACAGAAAATGAGGTTGACAATCGATTAAAAGCAGTTGAGAAGTGTATTCAGTCTGGGAATGATGATGCATATATTCGAAGTTTAGTTAATGATTTAATTAAAATGCTTAATCGGCACAATCCATTAGTTCAGAGCTTTAGGATGGCCAAAGAAAGATTTACTCACTTTTCGCAGCAACCTGTTAGACTTAGACTGCTTGGTACACGAAGAAGGGATGCGAGACAGTTTAATTTGCCTACGGTCGATGAAGTTGTTGCATTGATTCTGGGTGATGGTAATCCTACAGATTGCCATGATATTATTGTTGAAGACCGTGGTAGTACAAATGCGAAACGTATTTCTGAACTTCATCCCAGTTACATGTCGTTGCAATATCCATTATTTTTCCCGTATGGAGAAGATGGTTTTAATGTGGGCATTCCTCTAAGTAATATTAGTGCTGAAAGTAAAAGAAAAAATGTTTCATTGAGAGAATACTATTGTTTTCGGTTGATGGTTAGAATGGAAGAAGGTAGAACATTGCATAGTTCTGGCCGGTTATTTCTTACATTTGTTGTTTATGCATATACGCAAGTGCTTGAACATGACTTACAATGGTACAAGACTCATCAGACAACAATTCGTTCGGAGTTGTATAATGGGTTGCATGATCGTATATTAGAAGGTGAGACAAACTGTGATTCTATAGGTCGACGTGTTGTGTTTCCAGCGTCCTTCACCGGGGGGCCTAGGCATATGATACAACAATATCAAGATGCGATGGCAATTTGTCGTTAGGCTGGTATTCCGGATCTTTTTATTACCATGACGTGTAACCCAAAATGGCATGAAATTCAACGGCATTTACAGGAAAACACAGTGGGTCACTTAGTATCTGAAAGACCTGATATTGTTGCACGGGTATTTAAGATCAAACTTGATGAGCTCATGAAAGACATAAGGAAAAAGCATCATTTTGGTGTTCCTAAAGCGGGTAAGTTAAATGAATTTTATTCTCAATGGTTGTATGTTAACATGTGATTAATGTGTTATTATGATGTGTGTTAAAACATTGTGTTTTTTTTTTTGGTCTTTGCAGTTCTTTACACAATAGAGTTTCAAAAATGTGGTCTGCCACATTCTTGTGTTTCTTAGTCAAGCTGATAAAATTTCTTCACCGGATGAAATTGATAGATTTATATCTGCTGAGCTGCCTTCTGAATCGGGTGACCCAATCGGTTTTTTAAATGTTGGTACTCATATGATGCATGGTCCATGTGTAACCTTAGACCTTCGAGTCCTTGTATGAATGATGGCAAATGTACTAAAGGATTTCCGAAGAGTTATTGTGACGAAACTTTTATTAGAAATGATGGGTGGCCGTCGTATCGACGACGTAATAACTCACGTAAAGTTCGTGTTGGTCGGCAAGATATTATGCTAGATAATGGATATGTTGTTTCTTATAATCGTGCGTTGCTTATAAAGTATGGTTGCCATATCAATGTTGAATGGTGTAACCAAGGAATGTTGGTTAAATATCTTTTCAGCTATATTAACAAAGGTCAAGATCGTGCTACCGCAGTATTGGAAGGTCAAGGTGGGAGAACAACATTTACATCACTTTTAAATCATGAAAATGAGATTGAGCAGTACATGAACTGTAGGTATATTTCAGCATCAGAGGCGTGTTGGAAGATATTTGAGTTTGACATGCATTATCGTTCAGTGCTGTTGAAAGACTCCCATTTCATGAAGAAGGGTGTAATAGAGTATATTTTAAGGATCATGAGCAAATTTCTGATGTTTTACAACGAACAACAGCTGCAATGTTAAAGTTTACTGAATGGATGGCTGCAAATGAAAGGTATGAGTTTGGCCGGAAATTGACGTATGCCAAATACCCAACTTTGTTTACATGGCATGAGAAGGAAAGAGTGTGGGAGCCCCGTAAAGGTTCATTTCAAACTATTGGACGTATATATTATGTAAGTCCTACGATGGGTGAAAAGTATTATCTTAGAATGCTATTAAATGTTGTGCGTGGTCCGAGAAGTTTTAAAGAGATTCGAACTGTTGACGGGGTGGAACATCCAACGTATATGTCCGCTTGTAAAGCATTAAGTCTTTTGGGTGATGATGTTGAATGGGTTGATGCTGTACGCCAGGCTTATCATTGGCAATTTGGGGATCGCCTTCGTGAATTGTTTGTTACAATTTTTTATTTTGTACTGTTAGTGATCCTCGGCAATTATTTTTTGATTGTTATGAATACCTATCAGAGGACATTCTTCATAAATATCGAACAATTTTGAAAAAAATTTCATTGAATTTCTCAGATGCTGAAATACTGAATTATACTATGAAAGAGATTGAACAAGGGTTGATTCAGAGTGGCCGGTCGTTGACTTCCTTTCCAACCTTATCGCAGATTGACCATACTTCGGAAGATAGATTTATCAATAGGTTGGTTCAATTTGAGAGAATGTATGATGCTAATGAGGAAAGGACACGTTTTATTAAGCAATACGCTGGGTTGAATAGTCAACAAAAGGAAGTGTTTGATAGTATATATCCTGCTGTTCAGGCTAGAAAAGGACGCGTATTTTTTGTGTTAGGTAGTGGAGGAACTGGGAAAACGTTCTTATGGACGACCCTTATAGCTCGTATTCGATCAAATAATGAGATAGTTTTGACTGTTGCGTCATCTGGTACTGCTTCCTTATTACTACCTGGTGGGCGTACAACACATTCTCGGTTTCGCATCCCTATTGAAGTTGATAAGGACTCTTGTTGTGCCATTGATGTTGGTTCAGATTTGGCTAAGTTAATCAATTATGCTTCACTTATTATTTGGGATGAAGCACCTCTACAACATCGCCATGTATTTGAAGTTGTTGATCGAACATTGAGGGATGTGTGTCGAGACAGCATGGCTGGTGCTGAGCATAAAGTATTTGGTGGAAAGGTTGTCGCATTTGGTGGTGACTTTCGGCAGATACTTCCTGTTGTTTAGTTTGGTTCACGAAGTGAAATTGTTGCTTCAGCGATTAACAAGTCGCCGAATATATGGAGGTCATGTAAAGTGTTTTCTTTGACAACTAACATGCGTTTACGTGATCCAAGTATTTTTGGTAGGGATCTTATTCAAATGCAGGAATTTAGTAAATGGCTTTTAGACATGGGGACTGGTTGTCTTCCTTCAGTTTCTGTGGATGGATCAGATGATGCTACATGGATTCGTATACCAAGAGATATGTTAATTTCTGTAACTGATAAACATCTTGAGTCCGTTGTGTTAAATACGTTCCCTAATATTATGAACAGATTTAATGATGTCGATTACTTGAAGGAACGTTGCATTCTTTGTCCGACTAATGATGAAGTTGATACGATTAACCAACATGTTCTTGAGAAGATACCAGGTGAAATGTATACATTGTTTAGTGCTGATGAGATATGTGCGAGTACACAAAATGTTGAAGAATTGCGTGCTATGTATGCTCCTGAGTTTCTTAACAGTTTGAAATTTTCTAGACTTCTGAATCATGTACTATATCTCAAGGTTGGTGCACCTGTTATTTTGTTGCGTAACCTAAACATGCAACGTGGCTTGTGTAATGGGACGCGGTTGGTTGTAAGTCAAATAAGTCGTCGTGTTCTTGAATGTACGATTATTACAGGCCCACATGTTGGAGAGAAAGTATTCATTGGTAGAATTGATATGACTCCAAGTAATTCGTCTTGGCCTTTTGAATTTAAGCGACGACATTTTCCTATAAAAGTTTGTTTTGCTATGACTATTAACAAAAGTCAAGGCCAAACTTTTAATAATGTTTGTGTTTACTTAGTAAAGCCCGTGTTCTCCCATGGACAGTTATATGTTGCTGCATCTCGTGTAACATCTCGTGCTGGACTAAAGTTCTATGTGGATAATAAAGAAAAATGTCCTAACAATATGACTAAAAATGTTGTGTACAAGAAAGTTTTTTTATAATTTGCCATTATCGCCAGCTGATAGTATTGTGTAATTGGTGTTGTCAAACTAGGTTGTTCAAAGGTAACATGTTTTCTTTGTTGAGTATTATTAGCCTTGTGTGTATATATATGGGTCTATATGTGTAGTCTTTGTTTATAGTGTTATGGATTATATGTGTGATGTTGATTGCAGTCTTATATATATTTGTAGCTTATTACTTTATAAAATGAATCGTGCAAGCATTTCGGATTTACGTGCTTATTTTACCAACAACTGGCAAGTTGATGTGTTGGTCTCGCGTGCTTGGACATCGTTCAACCCTAAAACAAATCGTATCCTTTCGTTTGACATGATTCTATCTGATGCACAAGTAAGTATTTCTTTGTAATGCAATATTGTTTAGTTTGTGATTTTACATTGGTAATTATCTAATCTTAAAATGTATATGTATTTTCAGTGTTCATCTATTCATGCAAAGATTCCATCTAACTTGCTGAGGTTATTTCAGAATGTGTTTAAAAAGGGATGTGTTTTGATCAGTGCATTTTAAGTACACCTTACTTGATATTAATTATAGTAAAAATTGCACTGATCTTGGTATAAAATATATTACTTTGATGAATTTTTTTTATTTGATAGGTTATGGATAAAAAGAGCTAAAACCTTTTAATTAACTTAGAGACGAATGAAACTGATTTAAAGATTGGAGAATAAATTTTCGAATGATATTTATATATTAATGTTCTCAATGTTTTCGGTTCAAATGATTCATAACACTATTTATTATAAATTTACCATTGGTTAGATTTAACAAAGTTAAAAATAATTTGTGATGTAGGTGACGTAGCAAAGTGCCAAACTCAACAAAAACAAGAATTGCTAATTTGAGTGGTGCACCTCAAGTTTATTTCTAGTGGA
This sequence comes from Helianthus tuberosus, assembly GCA_030545235.1. Classification (NCBI taxonomy): domain Eukaryota; kingdom Viridiplantae; phylum Streptophyta; class Magnoliopsida; order Asterales; family Asteraceae; genus Helianthus; species Helianthus tuberosus. Next base: position 19,260,238 of record CM060364.1, on the reverse strand, counting down.
TTACAAAAATGAGTTGGACTGAACAAGTTATACATCATAATTGGGCTTCATGTAAAGAGAATTTGGGCTGCAACACTTTTGAGGCCTCAAAGCCTTTTGGTCAACGAAGAAGAAAAATAGAGGGACGGTTACAAAAAGAAAAACGTCAACGGTAAAGGGGAGAGGAGGCAGCACCCTTGACTGCTTTGCCCAGAAAAAAAAAGGGAAGTCTTGGTGGGACGTCATGAGTACAGGCGGCTAGTCTCTTCGGTTTCACTCCGGTGTAGATGTTGTAAGATTTCTAGGGTTTATACATTTGTACTTTAATTTGGTTTTGTGACAAATTGTTTAGTATTTGAAACTTATGATAATTGTCGTGCATTTGAATTGAATTTGTGAATTGTCGAACGATGATAAAGTTATGACTTTGCGAAATGAATTTGTGCACTTATGCCTTATCGTAGGTTAGGATTTACATGTCCGAGGCAACGAAGTGCATTACGGTCCGTTGTCTATGACGTTGATAGCAATTGGCACCTAAGCTTCGTGATAGTAATCCGTTAATCACTATATGCAATTGAATCAAGTTAAAACATGTAGGAACCCTAGGTCTTAGAATTATCGAACCGGGTGTGATCCGTATTCTCATTTCTTGTTTCAACTTTCTAGTTAGTATTTTAGTTGCAATTTTAGTTAATCACAAGTGTTTTAGATAATACCCATTGTCGGTTCACTCCGATTTATTTTCAAATCAATTGAACAAATAAAATTAGCAAACTTCATAATCACGTTGTACATTGTTTGTAAATAGTCTAACTAATCGAACGGGTCGTGCGATACTGACCACCTGCTCTTCGTGGATACGATACCCGACTTACCCTAGCTACCTAGGTTTAATTGGGTTTTTGACTGATCGGAACGACACGGTCACGTCAAAATGGCGCCTTTGCCGGGGAGCTAGTGCGCTTAGTATTTCATTGCTTGTTCGATTTTAGTTTAGTTTTTTTTTTCTTGTATATTCGTGATTTTACTTTGGGTGGTCGAGTTTGTTTGTGCAGGTACATGTTTTGCAGGTATCATCTTTCAATATGAATTGGGTAGATGATGATCCGTGTGAGTGTTGCGGAAGCGGAGAGCATTATTTAGAGGATTGCTCTGTCTTCTACGAAAAAGTTCAAGCCAACAAGGATCAGGAAGACTACCTCAGCGGATTGTATAAATATAGGAGGGCGGATTATGAAGATTTCAATGGTCCATCCTCATATTATCCATACGATAATCCACCACCACCACATTATCAAGAGTACTACTATGAACCCGAATTGCCACATTTCTCAAGTTACCGGGAGGTATATGATGATTATTATAATGAATACCCTCAACCGGCATACGAGGAACCTCAAGACTCAATAAGTTCCAAATCTGATGCTCTCATGAATGCTATGAGTACCCTTACAACCGAAGTGAGGAAAGAGTTTGAAGTAAGAGATAAAGCTCATGAAGACTTGGCAAAGAAAGTGGGTCATCTCGCCGAAGAATTGGCTCAACTTAGACGAGACCAAGAGGTGTTGGCTAGTGGTACAGTGGTGGATGGTGATGTGGTGGAAGAGGTTATGGAACTTCCGGAGCAAGTAATTGAATGTTTGAACCGAGAGGAAGACATGACACCGCAAGACGAATCAGATTCGAAAGAAGCTCACGTTCATATTCATCCTTCTTCCAAACTTATCACTCCAACCAACAAAGTTGGGGATGCGGGTTCGTGCATAAGGATTCGAAGGGTAGCGTTGCAAGACATTGGCCATGTTGTTACGAAACGATCCCGAAGTTGTACCGTGCGTATGCCGAATATAATAAAAAGAGTATGGATTCGGCATGCTAATTACCGAGCGTATGTTGGAAACTCGGTAGGCAAATGTTCACTTAGACCACCATGAGAGACAAATCAGGTATGATTGTTGTAGAGTTTGTATTATTTTCGTTTTATTTTATTTTCTTAGTTAAATGAACGTTGTGGGTGTGTTCCCTATATAACCCTCACGAGACCTCTAGTCCTCCCAAGCTATTGGGGGGTTTAAAAGGGCTTGTTGCATAAGCTAAATGCAACCGTGATTCCTACGAAAGTGAGTTAGGTTTGTTATTGTTGTAAATTATTTTTCCACATAAATCAAAGTAAATTAATGTATGACTTGATAATATTTTCATAAAAGTGGTAGAACTATGTAGCTAATAAATTTTGATGGTTGTGAGAAGCATGCTTCTACACAAGGGTTAAGATTTGTAGGAAAATTATGTTCGTGGGACGACCGTTTTCTTGAAGAGAAGAAGAGCACACGAGGAATGAGCTCAAAAAAAAATCAGGTGCATACGTTTCTTTTTACTTTTGATTTTTAGTTAGCAAATAAGTGGATTGTAAATTGTATTTTATTTTACGGGTTAAATTTTGGGGAGGTTAGCCGTGTCACATCCCTTGTGCATTTTAAAAACTCCAGTTCTTACACATTGAGGACAATGTTTACCTCAAGTGTGGGGATGGGAGAGTAGTAAAAGTTTTTCGATTTTTGACCCGTTCATTTAAACACTACACATTGAGGACAATGTTGACCTCAAGTGTGGGGATGTGGGGGAAATTTTTCAATTTTTTTTTTCAAAATGTCTTTGTTTGAAGCAATCTAAAAAGCACAAGTAACTAAGTCAACGAGGGATGACACAACCCATTTGGTCTTTTGTCATGGTCAAGTTCGAATTAATAGCATGACGGGTATTTAGCGGGTGGTTATTTGGGAATAATCCGCCTAAGAAACTAGTACATTATGCATGTCACATACCATACCCTTTATATATGTGAGTAGTGGCGAAGCTTGAGATTTCCTATCGGGGGGTTGAAAACGTATATACCAAAAATTTGTTTAAAACCGGGGGGTCAAAAACGTATATACCCAAAAATTTCTATACGAAAACTACATACTCTCCACTACTGAGCGAAAAGTTCGGGGGATCGGCCGCCCCCTCCCGCCCCCACAAAGCTACGCCCTTGTATGTGAGGTTTTGAGCCACTTTTAAATCATAGAATTTCATATTCATGTTTCTTTGTTTGAGTGGACCATTAGTCATGTATTGTAGAACTTGCAACTTTTGATACGTTTAAGACCATAGACCGAATACAAGCACGAGGATGATTAAGGCATTAGGTGACCCTTTTTCCTTTAAAACCATTTATCTATCCTTACCCAAACAAATCCCCTAGTTGCCCGCTTTGAGCCTAAACCTTTCGTTTGACCAACCCATTTAGCCTATAACCGTTAAACCTTTTATTTTTTACCCGTGTGGTGAAAATTCGATTTTAGGTTTCTTTGTTTGTATAGTGTGGTTTGCAAAAAAAAAAATGCAGAAAAGTTGTGAAAAAGACAAAAAAAAAAATTGTTGAGAAAAATACAAAAATATGAAGTTAGTAGTTGCCGAATAAAAGGCTAAAATTGTTGCCTTGTAGTTGATGTTTATAGTTTAGTTTAGAGTAGTCGTTTGTAATAAAAATCGAATTTTTCATCACCTTAGCCACCTAAAAAAAAAAAAAATTCTATTCCATACCCTTAACCTAGCCCCGTTACAACCCTCCAAAGACCTTTTGACTTGTGCTTAGTATTCGTGTTCGGTGGTGGAGAATAATTGAATCGCAAGCCTATGCGGGTACGTGTTCTAATCGATTTTGAGTGATTACTTTTGAAAGTGCTAATACATCATACACTAGTACAGAAGTGAGCATTAGACGCGGTTAAAATAGTTTTTAGTCGCGGTTTCTAACCCCGACTTAAAATGCCGTGGCTAAAAATGTGTTGTTTATAAGACGCGGTTTGCTGAACCCCGTCTTAAAATAAACCACCGCGACTAAAAAGATGTTCATACTTTCACAGATATGTTTTTAGTCAGCATTATGAACCGCGACTTAAAATCGTTTTACAATTTTAGGAAGAGTTTTTAGTCAGTGTTAGATGAACCGCGACTTAAAATCTATTTACAATTTTAAGAAAGGTTTTAGTCGGTGTTGGATGAACCGCGACTTATAACCAATGTTGTAAGAAAGACAAATTATGCTGTCAAATTTCAAACAAAAATTTGTAGTAAAAATGACATAATATGCAGTAAAATAAAATAATCTGCACTCCAACATAGACGTCAAATCCAATCAATCCTTTTATATATTCAACGTAGTCAAATCCGGACAAGTAAAAAGTGACCCATCCACATTCAACCCGAAAGTCTACAATATTAATTGGTAAAATAACAATTCACTACTTAATCTATTCAAAACCACAAACAAACTATATTTAAACTAAGGAATGCCCAACCCGTCAAATAAAATTGGCATCAATTCCTTCAACGTCTTTTCTATATCTTCATCTGTAGCCACTTTCGTGTCGTTCCACATCTAAAAAATAGAAAATATTATAATTATTAGAAATTAGTTAACATCAACGAACAAATTGTTACAAACACATAACTACTCGTATGTGTGTGTGAGCATTTTTGCGCATGTTATCTTGTATATACTTATGCACATCTAAAAAATAATTAAGAAATAGACTTACTCTGGGAAATTGTTTTTGATACACATTGACAAAGTCGAACATAGATTGAAGAAGTATATAGCCGCATTCCCATGTCTCAGCTTGTTGATTGCACTACAATAAATTAACAATCATTATTTATTCAAATTTTTGAAAATCAAACTAGGAAATAGAAAACAAACTTACATTAACCATATCAAATGTGGGTTTTATTGGCAGCAAGGCGCTTTCAATCACACTTGTAAGAAGATAGCGGCTAGGATTCTTGTTGCCCTTTTTGAATAGTGAATCTAAAATATATACCCGTCGTACTTTTACGGCAATAATGAACAAAGTCCAATGTCCACTGCAAAAAGTAAAGTTAAAGCATAGTTAATGAATTGTACTAATAAAACAAAGAAAGTTAATTAGATTAGACTTACTCGGCCCAATAAGGTGCAAGGATGAATTCTTTATCGTCATGATAACGCACCATAGTCCTAATGTGTTCTTCAACTTCTGCTCTCATTTCTCTACACATTTGACCACTGATTGTGTTCACGTTTAAGAAGGCACATTGGTTGTCTTTTTCAGCCTTTAGCACTCTATGCAAGTAGCTTAAAAAAAAAACTATGAAAAACTTAATGAATTCAGTTATATTTAGAAAAAGATTATAGTGTTAAAGAACTTACGATGTAAACCAAAATATAGTAGTGATATCAACCCAGCCGTTGATATTTAGTGCTAACAATGATTCAGGTTCGACATGTATTGGACCCAACTCCATAGGAAACATAGTTTCATCTACATTGAAGGTCAGCTGAGTCTTCCAATCGTCCTTGATGTGTTCTTTTAGTCGACGAACCATATCCTTGAACCATTTGGGTCTTAGTTGGATTAATTTCAAGCCTAGCTCAACTTTTTCGGCTTGCTTGTCCTGATCTGACACTTTAGGTTGGGCCTGTTTTTCATTGCCTTTGGCCTTCTTTTGTTTTCCTTTAGGTTGCTTCGGGTTAGATTGTTTCCTTTTGGGCTTTTGAACTACAGCCTTCGTAGCCTAAAATATCAAACAATTTAATGTATATATGTATACAAACTCACACACACACATTGATCTATAATGAACTGATTTAATTACCCGTTGTGGTTCAACATGATGAGTTTGGTCCTCTTCGAACGCACTCATTCTTGTGTTGATAAGTGCATCACTATTGGCTAAAAAAACATTATCGTCATATAGTTCATTACTTCCAAAATAAACATCATTACTTCCAAACTGAACATTGACTTCAGGCGAAGGCTGCATCTAAAATAATAAACAATTTGTTATAATATAAAAGCAATAAGCTAATAATAATAAACAATTTGTTTTAATATAAAACAAATACACTAATACTACCTCCGGTATATAAGCTTCAACACTGGGGTTGAAATCACACCGGGCGTCCAAAATCTACAATTAAAAAAAATATTATAGTAAATTTTATTATAATAAAAGATAGACAAATAGATTAATTAATTAACCAAGCAAATATACCTTTATTAACTTCCTTGGCCATTGAATCAAGTGTAAAACTGTATCCTCCATCCGTGTTATTGTATCTTCTACAAAAGCCTCATCAAGGACCGGAATTCCCAAATATGGTGAATAGACTTCATCGACAAGTACTTTCACACAATGTTCGTGCATGGGAATGTCATTTCCTAAGTCTCTATCAGAACTTGGATATGCTTGACCAATGGCTATAGGTGTATCACCACTCCTCTTACTGAATGTATATAACAATTCACATTGGCATACCGTCTACAAAACCATATAAGGTTTAAATAAACTAGTAATCCATATAACGTTTTAATAAACTAGTACACGTACCTGAATATCTGGATATATCACATGTGATGAACCCGAACCGCAACTAGATCCACGCAAACCCAGGCTCGCATCAATAGGTTGTCTCGGTTGGCTCATGTTCACCGCCGTGCTCACTTCCACCCTTTGTGTAGCACCTTTGAAATATGGACCCTTAACTTTTGTATGCCCTACAAACTCAACATCAAATATTACATCATTATATATTACATCATATATATATATGTGTGTGTGTATGTATGTATTACCAATAGCACTTGAAACACCTCGTGTTCGACCGCCATGCTCACGTCCAAAAACTTTTGTTATTGGATCTTCCGACCCTTTTCCATAAGTTCCATCAACTATCATTTTTTTCTCAGTATCGATCTATATATCAAAAAGTAAGTATATAACCAAATTATAAATAATAAAGCATTCGACAAACATATATACACATATATATATATATATGTATATATATATATATAACTTACCAATTCACCAATTTTTAGATCCTTGATATTTTTATATTTTTCCGGATCATAAGTTCCCGTTTGAGGGTCTTTTTTTATTCTAGCCGCGACTATAAGTTGAGAGCGTTCATCGTTTATCTCTTTAAGATGGTCATTATCTTTCAGCATCTCGGGCCATATCTCGGGCATATTTTCTTCCAAACCCCTATATCCCGAGCGTCCACTCCGATGTGGGATTTTGTTATTTTGTGCACTTTTTCTTGCCTTATCACTTTTATCCTACAAATAAATCAACAAGCTATAAAACACAGGGACTCAAAAAGAAAAAATTATTATTAATATTATTATCATCATTTAATTTAAAAATCATAACATCATCTTCACCAAATGGATCAACAAACCCAGACATCTTTTCAACCATATTCAACTCAAATTACAATCGAACTGATTGATTTGGGTTATGGTTTATGTCTAATCCACCTGTTTTGCCGCTATATGATATATTTGAAGTTGATAATGATAGGCATTGGTGTACAAAGAAAGGGCAGAGAAGCTTCTAGAAGAGCTGGTGAGAAATAGACCAAGCAACAAGTTAAAGCAGACAAAGAAGGAATTACAGAAGAGGAACGGTTTATACTGAGAAAAGTCGGCATGAAAATGAGGCCTTTTTTACTGTTAGGTGAGTCTCATTTTCTTGTTTATAGCACAACATTTCAAACCTAAGAGGCTAAGCCTAGAGGTGACAAGTCGACTCCTTTCCTGTAAATGGGTCGTTTCGGTGTTTTTTTTCATATCTCAAACGGGTCAAATAAAAAAGTATCTAGGGATTAGGGAACAAGCTGAACAAAACATAAATATATTAAATAAAAAGGAAATACGAAAATAGTTTCCACAGCCGAATAATTATCGTGATCGTTTATTCCTGCAAAAAAAAAATTATTAATAAGTTGATATATATCAAAAGTTTAAATTAGAAAAATATGTAATATTTAAATCAACCTTTTTCTTTTGTTTAAGAGTGCTTCGTCAACATACATCCCTTCGTAGTGGTCTGTTCTTTTATATGTAGCAGAATCATTAACTGCATCATTCACTGGTTGAATACCGACAGAAAATGGTGGTAGGTCGTCAAACTGGTTGTATTCTTCCTCGTCGACGACATTATCTACACCTAGTATACGTCGTTTACCCTGCAGTACGATATCCCATTTTGGTTTGCTCGGATCATTGACAAAAAACACTTGTGTTACTAGTTTTGCTAGAACAAATGGTTCAGATGCATAGCCATTTGTGTTACGGTCCACAAGTGTAAAACCATATTTGTCCACTGTTACGCCTCTTTGGTTATTCACCCACTTACATTTGAACAGAGGTATGGTTTCAGCGGTGAAACCATAATCCAATTCCCAAATTTCTTGTATGACACCGTAATAAGAGTCTTTAGCGATATTTATGAGTATGTCACGATTCGTCCTTTCGTATTGGGTCGATGTGGCTAATACTGTAACTCCACTATTCTGCATTGTACTTTTCTCATCTTGATCTTTGGTATAAAACGTATAACCGTTAATGTCGTACCCTTGATAAGATGTTACTTTAAAATTTGGACCCTTGCCCAACTTCTTCACAATCATATCAATATTATCTTGGCCATTTTCCGTTACCTTACTCTTCAACCAGCTAGCAAACTCTTCGTTATGCTTTTTATCATACCAATATGTTGTCCTACCCCGGTATGTCGATCGTAATATTTCCTTGTGTTCATTAACGTAAGGAGCAATACATGTCATGTGTTGTAAGACAACAAAATGTGCAAGTTGTAAAGAATCGTAACTTGGGGTTATTGTTCTCATACCAATAACCCCTTTCCCTTGAAGTCTACCCGAGTGACGAGATTGAGGAACACCAATACTTTTGACACCATCCAAATAACCTGTGAATAAGTTAAGCATTGCATTATTAATTAAATTTAACAAAACTAAAATATTGTAAACGTTATGATATCATACCTGTGCAGAACTCATTCACTTCTTCAGAAGTATATCCTTCAACAATACTACCCTCGGGCCGATTACGATTTTTTACATAACCTTTTAAGAAACCCATATATCTTTCAAAAGGGTACATGTAGCGTAGAAATACAGGACCGCAAGCCTGAATTTCTCTTACGATATGGATCACCAGGTGAACCATCACATCAAAAAAGGATGGTGGAAAATACATCTCAAGTTCACAGAGTGTGACGATAATTTCAGTTTGCAAACTTTCTAGTGACTGTGGATTTATTATTTTCGAATGAATCGTGTTGAAGAACAGACAAAGTTTTGTGATTGTATGTCGGATCTTTTCCGGTAACGATCCACGGATTGCAATAGGAATCATATGTGTCATCAAAACATGACAATCATGAGACTTCATACCAAGCAATTTATAGTCTTTCAATGACACCAACCTTTTTATGTTTGCAGAATAGTTTGATGGAACTTTAATACCGTGTAAACATTCACAAAACATTTTTTTTTCCTTTGTTGACATTGTATAGCACGCCGGTGGCAGAAAAAAACCCTTAGGTTGCGCAACAGGATGGAGCCCTTCACGTATTCCCATTTCTTGCATATCTTTACGGACATTGATCCCATCTTTAGTTTTCCCGGGAATGTTTAACAACAAGCCAAGCAAGCTCTCACATACATTTTTCTCGATATGCATAACATCTAAGCAATGTCTAACTTGTAAATGCTTCCAGTAAGGCAAATCCCAAAAGATAGACTTTTTTTTCCAAATGCCTGGCTCCAAACGAGATTTTTTCCCTAACTCGACGTTTAAGTTTCTGACTTTTGAGAACGCATCAAATTGTTTCCTTACTTTGTCGTGCTCTTGTTTTCCATCAAACTCCAGAGCCTTGTTCCGGTAATCGTGATTGATTGGAAGGAATCTTCGATGTCCCATGTATACGGTTTTTCTGCAATTATTTAACCACATTGAACTCGTGTCATCTTCACAAACAGGACAAGCAAGTTTACCTTTGGTACTATATCCTGACAAATTACCGTATGCTGGAAAATCACTTATGGTGCAAAAAATCATGGCACGCAAATCAAAATATTCTTTCTTATAAGAATCATACACGTTGACACCTGGACTCCATAGGGTTTTAAGGTCATCTATCAATGGAGCCAAATAAACATCAATGTCATTACCAGGTTGTTTCGGACCCTGAATCAGCAACGACATCATTATGTATTTTTTTTTCATGCATAACCACGGTGGAAGGTTGTAGATGCAAAGAAGAACCGGCCATGTACTGTGGCGACTGCTCATGTTTCCGAAAGGGTTGATCCCGTCCGAGCTAAGTCCAAACCTTATGTTTCTAATCTCGTTGCCAAATTCTGGATACCTATTATTAATAGTTCTCCATTGGGGTGAATCTGCCACATGTCTTAATTTTCCATCATTTATACGGTCATCTGAATGCCAACGTAACAATTTTGCTTCCTTTTCGTTTGCAAATAACCGTTTCAGTCTCGGTATAATCGGGAGATACCACAACATTTTAGCCGGTGGTCCATTTTTCGTCACATCATCGTCAACTTCATCTGTTTCGCTTTTACGCTTATACCTAGATGCGTTACACTTAGGACATTTATGATGATTTTTGAACTCGTTTCTATACAACATACAATCATTTGGACATGCATGTATTCTTTCAACTTCCAATCCCATTGGGCACATCATTTTTTTTGCTTGGTATGACGAAAGTGGTAACTCGTTACCTTCCGGAAGCATGTCATTTAATAGCACTAATAGATCTGTGAAACTCTTATCACTCCATCCATGTGTTGACTTCAAGATAGACAACCTTAAAACCGCACGAAGTTTGGAATATTTATTACAACCCACATATAATGGTTTTAACTCATCTTCAAGTAATTTCCTTAATTTTTCTTGCCCATTATCACCAATATTAGTCTCTAAATCATCATACATTTCATTGAAGTTGTCATTGTCTTCATTTAAAGTGTCATTTTCGTGATCAGTATCTTGTTCGTTGTTATATGTTTGATCATTGTCTTCATTGAACGACGACGTGCCACGATTTGAAAGCGATTCCCCATGCTTTGACCAACAAGTATATCCAGGCACAAAACCATATCTCAACAAATGAAACTTTATTTCTTTAATGTCATGTTTCTGAAAATTTTTACACCATGCACAAGGACAAAAAATGAGTTGATCTTCGGCATTCACCCGAACCCGATGAGCTTCGGCGGCCTTAAGAAAACTTTGAACACCCATTATATAGTTTGCACTGACAGGACTTTGTTTGTACATCCAATCATCACGATCCATCTGAAATCAAAATTAACAAATAAATCGAGTAGCCAATTTTTGTTTCAACCACTGAGGGTAAACCTATGATGGACACGTGTCAATCATTCATTGGAGCTATCTACTTTTTTATTTTCCCGTCTATATCTCCTACTTAATTATAAATATTTATTTCTTTTATAATAAAGATAATCAATATATATAGGTATTAATTAAGGGGCAATTGCATATTTCCCCCTATAAAATTCTTTAATTGCATATTTATCCAACTCAAATTTAAAATTGCATATATCCCCTTTTTTAATTAAAAAAATTGCAAATTTCCCCATTTTGATTTATTTTAATAAAACTAAATTATATAATGACTATTTTACCCTTATTATTACTAAATCTTTAAAAATTACATATTTACACATTTTTAACTAGTTTTTTATGTTTATAACTTTTCTTTTATTTTTTCACATTTCACCAATTAGTTTTTTTTTTTTTGTTTCACAGATAACCTAAAATTTGTGAATTATATATTAAATATTACAATAATACAGATTTATATTAACAATTTAATAATAACAAATCACAAGAATTTAGAGTAAACGATCTGGTAGTGCCGTAACTGTGGACATGTGAAACACTGAAACTTTCATCAAATTGATTTTTTAAATAACATATTATAAATTTAATTAATAATTACATCAAATTGACTGGATATAAAATTCGAATTGTCGAGAACTACTGAATCAGATCTGAGAAACAAGAAGCCGATAATTTCAGAAGCAAATCGGTATTTCATCTTTTACAAATTTGAAGTATAATCTTTTAACCGTAAAAAAAGATTAAGCAAAAGAGAAGTATTAGGGATTTAAGGACTTTATTTGAAATCTTTAAAAGAATATGGAGGGTACCCAATTCATATACGGTAGCAAAGTCAAATTGGTTACAAACTGTGTGAACAAAATATTATTATTATTATTTTTTATTATTATTATTATTACAATAAAACAATTAAATCTCAATAATCAAATTTACCACAATAAAATCATAAGAGACGACAAATAATTTTATATAAAACAACTCTAATTATCACATCAATGTAGATTCATCATCCACCACATAAAACACATATATAATAATTTTGTAAAAGCAAGTAAAAATATATAACTATGATTATACAATTAAACATGACATTAATATCATTACAAAATTACTAACCTTGTAACTCTTGATGGTTATCAATGATGGATTAAAAAAATGTAGAATTTTGATGGAGATGATTGTTAAACCTGAGGTCGTTTACACAATTGAACCAAGAACGCACAACTCCAATTAATACTCTTGCTTACAGCCTTTGATCAAAGAGAATAAACGTTATAGCACCAAAAGGAAACAATTTTTTTTTCTTATTCAAAACTCAACCTTGTATATTTATAAACCTAAGCTACTATCCTAATTAATTACAAATTTACTGCAACTAGGAAACATGGCCTTTTATCTCTATCCATATCATACTTAAAAATTTCAAATAATATATCAGTGCATAATGTGTTTACTTATAAAAAAGATAAGTAAGTCGGTCAACATGTAAAGCAGCCCAGTTCGGTCAACATGTAAAGCAGCCCAGTCCAGCCAGCGTAGTCAGCGTCCAGCCCAGTAGTCCACATGAAGCCCAATTACAGTCCAGTGTCTCCAAGGGTCCAAGCCTTGCACATATTAAAACTATATTAAATCAAGGGAATAATAAAACTGTATTGAATAATAAAAGTGAATGAATGATAAGTAAATATGTATATATTTTTAAAAGGGTTTTTTTTTATTTTATATTTTAAGTCAGGGGTTTGTAAACACCGTCTAAAGCTATGTAAGCATATTTTAAGTCGGGGTTCGTATTAAAACTTGTGAGTTTTATTAATATTTTAAGTCAGGGTTTGTAAAACACCGACTAAAGCTATGTAAGCATATTTTAAGTCAGGGTTCATATCAAAAGACGCGAATTTTATTAGTGCTTAAAGGATATTTCGTTAGGATCCTGATGCCATGAGATTGTGTGTGTATATTTAGACGGGGTTATGTGCATTACCGCGTCTAAAAACAAAATTGAACCCCGTCTAATGGTTACTTGTGTACTAGTGATAAAAAATTAGCCAAATTATAAACCGAGTGGAGAGAACATTGTGAGGGATGTGCATGATATATTTGTTTCAAGGGCGGGTAAGTCTTGGATAACCATGTTATATGGGATAATTCACTTTTCCGTTAAATATTTTGTAAATTGTAAAAAAAAGTTTGAACCGGGTATGACATTAGACCTTAACCTTTGTCTCGGGAATGGGAAGTGTGTTTCTCGTTCGATCCACGTGAAAGTGAAAAACAGATTTGCTTTAGGGCAAGCAAACGACAAGTGTGGGGATGTTGATCAGTGCATTTTAAGTACACCTTACTTGATATTAATTATAGTAAAAATTGCATTGATCTTGGTATAAAATATATTACGTTGATGAGTTTTTTTTATTTGATAGGTTATGGATAAAAAGAGCTAAAACCTTTTAATTAACTTAGAGACGAATGAAACTGATTTAAAGATTGGAGAATAAGTTTTCGAATGATATTTATATATTAATGTTCTCAATCTTTTCGGTTCAAATGATTCATAACACTATTTATTATAAATTTACCATTGGTTAGATTTAACAAAGTTAAAAATAATTTGTGATGTAGGTGACGTAGCAAAGTGCCGAACTCAACAAAAACAAGAATTGCTAATTTGAGTGGTGCACCTCAAGTTTATTTCTAGTGGATTACAAAAATGAGTTGGACTGAACAAGTTATACATCATAATTGGGCATCATGTATAGAGAATTTGGGCAACAACACTTTTGAGGCTTCAAAGCCTTTTGGTCAACGAAGAAGAAAAATAGAGGGACGGTTACAAAAAGAAAAACGTCAATGGTAAAGGGGAGAGGAGGCAGCACCCTTGACTGCTTTGCCCAGAAAAAAAAGGGAAGTCTTGGTGGGACGTCATGAGTACACGCGGCTAGTCTCTTCGGTTTCACTCCGGTGTAGATGTTGTAAGATTTCTAGGGTTTATACATTTGCACTTTAATTTGGTTTTGTGACAAATTGTTTAGTATTTGAAACTTATGATAATTGTCGTGCATTTGAATTGAATTTGTGAATTGTCGAACGATGATAAAGTTATGACTTTGCGAAATGAATTTGTGCACTTATGCCTTATCGTAGGTTAGGATTTACATGTCTGAGGCAACGAAGTGCATTACAGTCCGTTGTCTATGACGTTGATAGCAATTGGCACCTAAGCTTCGTGATAGTAATCCGTTAATCACTATATGCAATTGAATCAAGTTAAAACATGTAGGAACCCTAGGTCTTACAATTATCAAACCGGGTGTGATCCGTATTCTTATTTCTTGTTTCAACTTTCTAGTTAGTATTTTAGTTGCAATTTTAGTTAATCACAAGTGTTTTAGATAATACCCATTGTCGGTTCACTCCGATTTATTTTCAAATCAATTGAACAAATAAAATTAGCAAACTTCATAATCACGTTGTACATTGTTTGTAAATAGTCTAACTAATCAAACGGGTCGTGCGATACTGACCACCTGCTCTTTGTGGATACGATACCCGACTTACCCTAGCTACCTAGGTTTAATTGGGTTTTTGACTGATCGGAACGACACGGTCATGTCATGTTTAGAGGATTCGTAAGTTTGTTGTTCATAAGTATAGTACCATGTATCGTCCATTGCGGTGCGATATTTTCATTCAGTTCTTGTATTCAACAAGTATTACTACTTTTCCGACGCATCCGTCTGTCTTCAGACGATATGTGTTTGATTTTCTTCCATTCAATCTGTTAGCCGGTCGTGTTAATGATGACAAATATCTTACAGGTATGTATGCATTTTATTCTGTTAGTTTTTTATTCTTCAAGTTTTCTAATGTTATATATATATATATGTGTGTGTGTGTGTGTGTAGATGTTATTGGCGTTCTTAGGGAATGGGGCTCTGTTCAGTATCAATTGGAATCTGTTTCATCTTGCAATCCTGGTGTACGAAACATTGTTATCTCTGACACCAAGTATGTTAGTGTTGTCTAAATTAATTCTTTCGTCTATATTGTTTATTTTTACTATCTCATTCTTAAATATATATAATTCAGTGATATGAAGGTGAATGTTTCATTATGGGGACACTTAGTGAATCAGTTTAGCGATGGTTATATTCGAAGAATTGCAAAAAATACAGTTGTTATTATTTTGTCATCTTGCAAACTTCGATCTTACAAGGGTATGGTGTTATGTATAGGATATGTTGTATTGTTAATTTTGATTTATTTATAACTTATGTTTAAATGTTTGTATTGAATTAGGTTCTACAAGTTTAATAACAACTGTGGCGACTCAAATTTACTTGAATCTTTCTATACCTGAAATTGATGCCTACAGGATTATGTAATTATGTGATTTTGCATGTTTTATTAGATGCATTATTATTTTATGTTTTATATACGTTGTATTTTTTGTTTTCAGTGAGTCTCCTCAAATTACTATCATTGAAGACAATGCAGCCACCTTTCAAATTACGAGTATTGCAAACATATACAGCCTTCTTACAGCAGGAGATGTGGCTGAGGTATTGTATTGCTAATACACCCAAATAAATTATTTTTTGTTAGTTTTTTACTTTTAATCATTAGTTTTTGACTTTAAATCATGTACAGGGAACAATTTTCAACATTGATGCAAACATAAGTGGTGTGGAAATGCATAGTGATTGGAAATATGTTAAGTGTAACAAATGTCGTAAGAAGGCGTCAATGGTTGACGGTTACTATTTGTGTTGGAACTGTGAAGAAGATGTTGTCAATCCACATTATGTGTAAGTTTTTTAATATTTTATTTGTTGTTTGTTTTTCGTTTTATTAATCGTTTATGTTTTGCAGATACAAATTGGAACTTTGTGTTACTAATGGTTCCAATGATGAGATGACATGTGTTGTTTTTAATGAAGCTGCAGTATCTCTACTTAAAATATATGCTGATGAGTTAGTTAATAAGTCTTTGTCAGAGGTTTATTTTACATTTCCTTTTACAATTATTAGTTGTTGAATTTTTTGCATGATTAGTATATATTAGTTTGTTCAGTTGTGTTGATAGCTTATTATGTTTTTTGTAGGGTGTTGATGATCCAAATTGAATAGAATCGTATTTGAATGAAAATTTATGTTCTCGAAGGGTTATTTTTGTTATTAAGATCGATCCCTATAATTTAGCGCCTAAATTTTCCAACCGTTTTACTGTTTCTAAATACCTCGGAGATGATATCAATGCACTTATACAGCCTAGGTCTATATCTACAACTGCTGACACTGCCAATCCTCCATTAGCTGGTGTTCTTCAAATTGATGAGGAAACCGAAATGTGTGCAAAGATCAAAGATGTTGAATGGGAGATGGCTGATGAAGTATTTAACTCATTAGTTGATAATGTTGTTACACCGTCAAAGCAATCATCGGTAACTCTTTATGTTTTTTGTTTTTTATTTTCAATATGTATTTGTGGTTTGGTTTTTTGTAAGTTTCAAACTTTTAATTGTTTTCATGATTGTATTAACTTTGTAATATAGGCTACTGTTACTATTATTTTAATATTACTTAATATGGTTAATTAGAGTTAGTTTAATTATTGGTTTGTTTTCTTAGGTTATTGTTGGTAATGGGCGAGATGCTAGCCTTACCCAAAGTGTTGTACAGGTAAATGATTTGTTTTATTTGGTTTTAAGTGACTTTACCTTAGTAAGTTGGTTTGTTTGATAATAGTAACATTACTTCGTAGATGATATCAATGTGCTTATACAGCCTAGGTCTATATCTACATCTGTTGACGCTGCCACTCCTCCATCAGCTGGTGTTCTTCAAATTGATGAAGAAACTGAAATGTGTGCAAAGATCAAAGATGTTGAATGGGAGATGGCTGATGAAGTGTTTAGCTCAGTAGTTGATAATTCTGTTACACCGTCAACGCAGTCATCGGTAACTCTTTATGTATTTTGTTTTTTATTCTCAATATGTGTTTGTGGTTTGGTTTTTTGTGAGTTTCAAACTTTTAATTATTTTCATGACTTTATTAACTTTGTAATATAAGTTACTGTTACTGTTATTTGATTAATGGTTCGTATGTTACGTTTAGATTATTGGAGATAACAAGACAGCTGGCAACCATTTGCAATCTGAAGTAGAGGTTAAGTGTATTTTTCTTTAAACTTTATAGTATTAGTTAGCTGGAAATTGATTTTGATGTTATATATAGGTTATTATTGATACGGAGGTAAATGATTGCCTTACTAAAGCGAGACTTCAGGTAAATGATTCTTTTATTTGGATGTGTATTATTGTGTACTTTGAATGTAATATTGGTTGTTTTGTTATGGCAGGATATTGGTAATGATAAGAAGCATGATGACAGTTTTGGTCAATCTACGATAGAGGTGAATAAATCGATTTATTTTTATGTTATTATGTTGGTTATTTTTTTATGTACTTTGAATGTAATATTGGTTGTTTTGTTATGGCATGATATTGGTAATGATAAGAAGCATGATGACAGTGTTGGTCAATCTGTGATGAAGGTGAATAAATTGTTTTATTTTTATCTTATTACGTTGGTTATTTTTTTAGTGTAACATGTTGGTTTGTTGCATTTAGGGTATTGTTGGTACTGAGCAATATGAGGGCTCTGCCAGACAAATCAATAAAGAGGTAATTGGTTTTTTGTATATCATTTTAATAATTTAGAAATTATAGAAGTGTTTCATGTTGTCTGTGTTTCATGTAGGGTGTTGTTCAATATGATCAAATGACTGATTCTAACAAAAGTCATATAGGAGTGCAAGATGCTGTCAACAATATGTCTAATTCAACGGTTGGTGGTTCTATGGTTGCTAAACAAATTGGAGGGAACTACAAGAAGAGACTTAGGAATAATTCGGAGAAGGTGAAACGCGTTAAGAAGTAGTTCGTTTCCGTCATTGTCTGTTCACATTCCATAAACGGTTTATGCTTATGTTTTTTTTTTTATTTTAATGCAGTTAGTATGTTTGTGTGTTCAAGTAATTTGTTAACTTTATGTTTGTACCTTGTAATGCCGTTTTCGTGATTGCGAAATGTTTTGTTTTCTTTGTTTTTTTTGGGTATTTACTTTCAAAGCTTTTGACTAGTGTATTTTGTGTGATGATTATTTGTATTAGGCTGTTATTAATGTTTATAGATGTCAATTTGTGAGTAGATAATAGTTAATTACTTTTGTAATAGAGAAATTTATACTAGATTAATATTTAACAAATTTAACATATAACAAAAATGCAGTATTTATGGTAATGTTTCCCAAAACCACATTGTTATTATTAACACAATGGCAATAACACAATGGTATACGTTAAATACAATTCTTTTGTAGTATCAACAGGCATTTGTAAATTAACAAATACGTTTCATCTACTGTCTTATATTTATTGATATTTTACACGTAAAATAATCAACCTAAATATTGTAGAGCAATCTTACACAAGTTATGTAAGAAAATAAACGTTTATTAACTATAGCTGTGTTAATACTTTACAATCAGTTAGTATACATACTTCTATATGTTACTTGATCATGTGTTTTGTAATATGTTACTTTATGTAATACATCTAAATTCTAAGCAAAACAAATAAAATTTTTGGTAAAATGGTAAAATAGAGTCATTAGGTAAATTTGTTATAAGACATTGTCAATATTTAAATATGTTCTTACATTAAGTAGATAGGATACACTTGTAGAAGGTCAAATACATGAGCGATCAAAAAAATAAAAGTAATCATTAAACGTTTCTAATAGTTCTTCATTATAGTAACCCTTTCGTTCTTCGTCTTCATGTACTCCGACAAGGTATCCTTGAGTTCTTCTAACGAAACTGCTATGTTTTTCTTTATCTGTAACTGTTTATCCAGATATTGTATAATCTTTATTTGATCTTCGTTCTGTAGCCCATTCGAAATATACTGCAGAACGTTGTAGTTCATGTCAGTATTGTTTCTCTCTACATCTGAAGTGGCGGTGTTATGCATTCTCTGTAGTGTTCGTAAGATTTCTGAATCCTTTTGATCCTCTACAAAGTGTGCAGTGGTTATAATTTTCTTGGCCTCTGTTGTGTCTCCGAAATGGTAGTGTGATCCAGGCATGATTGTAGTTGTGTTGAATGTAGAGATGTTTCGAGTTAGTGTTAAAAGATAGGTGATGTGTTATGGACTTATGGGTTAGTTTATTTTATAGGTGGTCAGGGGTAGGGAATTGAATAGGCGGTAAAGCGATTGGATTATTCCGTTAAAAAAAAGCGATTAGATTATTATGTTATAATTACAAAGGTTATTAATATTTTTCGTTGATTCATGCGTAATAAAGCATGTATCAGTTTAAGTTTCCCGTGTTAACTGAATGGGTTTGTGTGTGTAGTAATAACTGTGTGTAAACGTGTGTCTCTTCAGTTATTCGCATCGTTTCCCCAAGCAGTTTCTACATTATGTAACCGTTTCTGCCATTAACCGTTTAGTGTACCCAGATCCAGGTTTATCTAAGTTTACTAACTTTTAAATTGTTTCATAATTTAAAAAAAACCAAATGTGTGTTGGTTGTGTACAAATATGTTATACAATTGTGTTTTTAAGTCATTATTTTTGTGTATGTGTGTGTGTCATATATTACATGTGCAGCTTCACCTTTTAAAAACATCAATCCTTTACAAGTCATTCATTTCACCAAACACTTGACATCTTCAATGAAAAAGGATTCTTTGAAAAGGTCAATCCTGAAACATTTGCCATCTCATCAACAAGTCATGCACCTAGGGGTACTAAAAAGACAGAAAGTTGGGTAGATGTCTTGTAAGAGGGGCTTCTGCAGTTCAGTGACAACAAGTTTGAAAAACTTGTGCCACACTCAAAGAACATAGCATATGCTATGAGCATGGTTGTCAAGATTTATCATACACAAACAAGTACAAATACCAAGAGTGTGAAAAGCTTACATCAGGGGGATATCAATTCCTAGGCAATAAGCTTAGTGTTTTGACCGTACACATGCAGCAGATGTTTTCTCAACCACTGATTGAAGAATATTATGATGCTGCTGCTGTTGCTGTAAAGTCCAACTGATAGACAAGTAGCTGAAATATATCATCAAAGATTCAATATCTCATTGATTCACCATCAGACATCACTGTTTTTGTTCAAACATCTGTTCTGTTAATACTGTCCACTGCTGAAAGTCAACCCTTCTCCTCTCATTTCCTTGGTAATTATGTTGTTCAAAATCAGTGTTTTAACCCACTGATGGTTGTCCACTGATAGCTTAGAATCACCCACTGTTTCCAGTATAACCGTTTGCAACCACTGATCTTGCTTCATCAGTGGTTTCATAAATCAACTGTCTTCCATTATTAATTCCTTCACCAAGGGTTGGCACGTGGAATTTTGTAATCGTTGCCACATCATCATTCACTTTTTCCCTTTATAAAACCTTGATCAAAACCCCCCAAACAGGGTTTTTAATGAGAAACATGTGTTTACGAAAACTATTTTCCCTTAGATTGTGTTTACAAAGTTTGATTCCACTTCCGTTGCATTTAATCTCATTTTACTTTCGTTCATTTGTTCAATTATGACAAACAAACTCAATCATAAGAAACTCAGATCCTAACAAAAATAAAAGTAAACGTGAAGTCTCTGTGTTGTGAGTAATCATATATGTTATACAATTGTGTTTTTTGTCATTGTGTTTTTTATTTTGGTACTTTTTAAGTAGTTTGTATGTTATGTATACCATTATTTTTAAGTAGATTTGTGTTACTTATCATAAACGGACTGTACGGATGAAATTATCATGGCAATCTGAATTTAAATATTAAAAAAAACCAACGCATTGTACTACAAACATAAAAAATGGGGGATCGAAAAGTAAATGTAAGATATATGTTTTTCGGGTTTTCAATATAAACTGAAACTCTATTGCTGTAACACTTCTGCTTGCTGGAGTTTCGTAACCAATAGCCTCGAATTCGTTTTAGACCAGTTGAAAAAGCAATCGTCACCTAAGGAAATATGTTCAGCTTGAAGTATATGTTTCCATCCAGCAACACCGTACCTATGGTAGAAAAAATATGAAAAATTTTGTTAGTGATCTATACACATTGGGTAAAAGAGAAATAATAACTAAGATAATAAATTGATTCACAAACCTTATTTGACCATCAATGTTGTGTGTACGAAGATTCGTAACCCAAATATTTCCTTTAACAACTTTGATCTTTACTTCAAAAAACTCATTTAAACCAGTTAAGTCAGTAATTAACTTGGGAAGGATCTACATTTTGTAAAAATGTTAAAAATATGTAAATGTTATTAAATGAAAAACACTAAAAAACAAAAAAAAAAGTTAACATAAAACAGGATAGTATAATACCAATTGATGAGTTACTGTTATTGCAAAAAAAGGATAGCTAGGATCGTCACTAACTTGTCGATAACCTTCCACATTGCTAATATTTTCATATTCTGGCTCAATCAAAGGAGTGTTGTTTAACAAAACTTGACGACCATCTTTATTGAATATGATAATATTAATATGATTCACATCCTTTTTTTGAAAACACAGAATATCCCCAGGATTTAACCTTAGATCTTCAATAAATTTAAACCAACCATCAGCAATACAATAATTTGGCCCAATCTTTCTAATACGGACTTCCCATTGATGATACTCGGATACATTAAGTATAACCATGTTATCCGGTACACGATAATCATAATGTTTTGAAATAAAAGTATCTGGTAGAACCTGTAAAAAAATAATTATTACAATTTTATGCGTATTATGTTTTTTTAATAAATCGTAATAACAAAAAATAAAAAATAAAATGTATAAGAAAATTACGTATCGTTGGACTTTGTATAGGATTTTGAATAATTTTACAAAACGATTTTCCAAACTCTTTATTTGGATCATGAGAGAAGAGGTTGAACTTGAAAGTATGATCACCAAGATAGTTGAAAATCATGAAGAAAGATTCATGGCCGAAGTAGTTTAAAACCTCACACCATCCATCCGTAAAGTAGAATACATCTTTTATTAATTTGATAACAACAGACCATGAATGCGTTTCATCAAATTTAAGACTAACAGTTGAAGATTCTAACTTATTCATCCATATAAATCTACTCATAGATATACGTATAGCCTGAAAACCAAAAAACAAAAGGCAAATTTCTTTTGAATAAAGGATGAAACAATAGGAATCCTTACTTTAAACAAATAATTCGGAAAGGTATGTACCTGTTGAAGGGATAGAGGATCAAGTATAGTTATGATAAAATTCGGACCATGACAATACATATTAACCCAAACACGAAAAATCAGAAAGAAGACTAACAATCAAATAGTACTTGCAACACATACAATGAAACAAAATATTTCGAGTATGTATTTATAAGAGAAAGTTGCCATATTATACTTAAAAATACGATTGAATCAAAAGTTGTTATTACTATTTATGTAAATTATTATTCAACTGAATATTGGCCAAAAAATAAAATTAATGTAAATGTGTACTAAAAATTTAACCGATTTAAAAAATCTCAATAGTTATCTATTTAATAACTACCTACTACTCGTAATTGTAGGAGCTCTAATATACGTGTGTTAACTACTGCTTGTGATAATATTTGTTGGACTTTCATCTTCTTAGGAATCTCTTTTCATATTTGTTGTATTGATCTTCAAAGTGTTTGTTATTTAACCTACATTGACAATGATTGTGAAGTTTCTCCCGCCTCTGCTGATACTGATGAATATAATCCCAAGACTTCCGTCAAAAGTTGTTACACAGTGCAAGGTTGTGTGTAAAGATTGGTTGGTCTATCTTTCAACACCTGAGTTTGCTATGAATCATTGTCGTTTCATGCGCAGATTAGGTGATCATAAGATAATTTCCGTTAACCGATTATTGTGTGATATTCGTTATGTGGATAATGAATCCCCAAAATGTTTCTTAGGTGATAAAGTTCACATTCCCTTCACCACTCATCCGTGCAATATTTTATTTCTAGCAAGTTTGGATGGGATGGTATGTGTTTGCCTAATCAATACTGGTGAATTGGTAGTTTGGAATCCATTAACTCGTGTGTTCAAGATGCTATCAAATTCTAATTCACAGGGTTTTTTTAATCCGAATCAGGATAGTCTTGGGTTTTGCGTCAGGTCTTCTGGTGATTACAATATTGTGCATATTAAACGGACACATATGATGTTGGCTGTTAACATTTATTCTCTCAGTGAAGGGTCATGGTCAACTCCAATGTTCTCAAACTATAGTCTTTTTAATGTTGACGTCTATAGTTGGTCTGTAGGCACGTTTTGTGCAAATTGTTTGTATTTCATATTGACCAGGTTGTGGTATGTGGGTAACGCATGTGTACTTCGTTTAGATGTTGATAGCAGGGTAATTTCTGATGTTGGATTCCCAGATACAATGGATGTGGAAGCTACAGGTCACTTGGTTAGTATTCGAGATCAACTCCATATGTTGGTTAGTATCGGATTCTATAGTGTGAATATGGAGTTGTGGAAACTTGAAAATGAAAAGTGGTCAAAAGTATTTTTTTGTCCACCTACTATTTCTATGTCATTGATGATTGGGTCGTCTGTGCACTATATCAATAGAAATAAGAAGTTCATTATAGTTCAAGAATGGGGTGATATTACTGATGTAACTGTAGAGGCAGAGGAAATGCATGTTTTTTTGCCTATCATCTTTACTCAAGGTGTGAATGGATCTGTTTATTTTGAAACTACAATTTCACCAAATGTTTAGTTATGCTATTTTATGTAGTTCTTTTTTTGTTCTTCGTTGTTTTGATCAGTTAGTAATTGATGTTTGTGGTTGTTTTTCTGTGTGGTATAGTTTGTCACAATGAGATTGAATCTTTATGAATTATTGTGCCTATATTATCTTGTTAAATATTCATTGAGAGTGTATGATTTTAATATTTGCTTTGTGCGTATTTAATTATGATTACATGTGATTGTGGTTTAAAAACAAAAAGGTCTACAAAAAAAACACAATGGGCCCTTGGAGACCAAGCCCTTAGAGCAGCTTGGAAGCCCTTACCATTGTGCAGTTACATAGAATTAGAAACTTCTCACGTTGTAATAGGTGCAGTTAATGATTAGTTTTTAGTTGAATGATTTCTTTTAGTATAGTCATTGTGTTTTTTGAGTATCATTATGTCATTGTTTTTCTGTTTTTTATATATTTGATTTCTTTTGTAGTTGACTATATTTAAATATGACATTGTGTAATTAATTCCTACTTTTTGTTGTCTTTCCCATTCTTTTTTAATAGTGGTTACATATTGTGCAGTTAAGGACAATTAGAAACTTCCCACTTTGTAATATGTCCAGTTAAGGAATAGTTCTTACTAGATTTTTTTGTTTTTTTTTTTTTTTTTGCTGGAATATTGTCATTTTATGTTTTGTTTATTAATGTGTTATTGGTTTTCTGTTTTCCATATATTTGATTTTTTTTTGTAGGTGTCTATTTTTATATATTGTATTGTGTAACTAACTTCCTATTTTTTAGTTGTGGTTCTCATTATTTTTCAATAATCCTATTATCATAAAAAACAATATTTTTATAAAAAGGACAAAATAATATATAAAACCCAATGCCAAAAAAAATCTACGATGTAATTATTTTCACAATTGTAATAACACAATGTTTGACAACTAACAAATTAATTTATAAAAATAAGATTAATTAATAAAAAGTATATTTGTGTATGTGATTGATTAAAAAGTATCTCCATGTATGTGTATATGTTTACCTGTAAATTAGAAACGGTTTCTAATATATATTGTTATTTAATTTTATTTACCCCCTATTGCCCATAGTGTGTGAAAACCGTTTACCACCACTACTCGGAGTTTTAGGAGGTTTTACTCACCTGTGTCAACTGTTAATTGGAGTAGTCTCTA
Source organism: Helianthus tuberosus (assembly GCA_030545235.1). NCBI lineage: Eukaryota > Viridiplantae > Streptophyta > Magnoliopsida > Asterales > Asteraceae > Helianthus > Helianthus tuberosus. Next base: position 19,234,976 of record CM060364.1, on the reverse strand, counting down.
TGTAGGTATTCATTTTTCAAAGGAATCGCTTTTCGTATGTGTTTTCTTCCTCTCTCTATCAACGTCAGTATTTTTAATTAAAGTATAATCGTAAGTGAATATGAAGGATCTTCCATCTCTGTTAATATTGATGAAGATTATTCCAAGACTTCCGGCAAAGGAGGTTATAC